>OZ010793.1:394395579-395684079 GCA_963932465.1 Maratus speciosus | reverse complement strand
AATTTAAGGCCCATTGTTTGCAACAAAAAGTATCAATAAATGAGAGTTTTAAATTTAAAATGCATTATGATTGAATATATATCGAAACATGCATATATCTCTCGAAGCATAAGATTTTGTTAAAAGTTTACCTTTTGTATTTCAAACAAAATTAGTAACATAAGCTTATTTTATTTATTTATTATTTATGTGTGTGTGTATATGAACTATGAGCAGAAGACAACATAACAATTGGCCGGTTTTTCATAAAATGTGTCACAATTATTAATGCAAATGCTTAGGAATCATAATATGCATCAAGACAAACATTTTTTTGTATTTGAGATTAAGGTTATAATTCATTTATCCAGTAAAAAATTCAGGATGTGTAACAAGAAAAATTCATGAGAAAATCGAAAATTTTAAAGAACATATAAGTTATTTAAAATGAATGTCATTAAATCGTATGTTTAAAGGATGAAAAAATATTAGGCTAAATTCTTTGAGCTGCAAACTGTCAAAAAACACTAACGATGACTATAACTCAGAAGATGAAACAGAACTGCTTACATAGAACGATATTTTAAAATCTCTGGATGCTAAATGCCATTTTCTTAGATTAGAAGAAGGTTTATTTGAAAAATTAGTTCATAAAAAAAAAAAAAAAAAAGTCAGTAAATACTGGATTGATTGCTTACTACCACTAAAAAAAAAAAAAAAAAAAATTAAAGTTCTTTATTCAGCAAAATTTTGGGACATTTTAAAAAGTCATTCTAAAAGTATTAAATGAAATTTTGATTATTATTGTATCAATATTTTTTTGTTAATGCATAGCATTTTATATAATGTAATTCAATACTATATAATTGAAAAAATAATATATCTGTATAGTTAAAATAATCTGGTATAAAGCAGCTTGACACATTCTTCATTCAATTTATGTATATTACTGAAGTTTCATTGTATATTTGAATAATTTTGAACAGCCTTGTATAGAATCATGCACATGGTGTAGTAAACAAAATTTAATTCAGCTGGAAGATACTTAAAAAAAAAAAAATAACCACTCATAGATGATAATGTATTTGAATTATTTATTTTTCACGAACTAGATTTTATATACCACATGGTGTATCAAAATTTATTTCTCCTAATATAACATTTCTAGTGATTTTCATCCATAAATGGCAGTGTATCCAAATTCCTTCGTGTAAACCTCTTATGAATGTTTCATGAGCTTTTTTCTATAGTAAACATGCCATAGTAATCCTCAGTAACATACATCAATTACTTCAATCTAAAATAGTATAACTGTAACATTATTAAAACATAATTCAAATAACTACTTTTAGTTCAATAATGCTTTATTTCTCAACTGGAGCATAATGTAAGATTAAAAAAAAAAAAAATCTAGTTGGTAAAAAAAAAAACAAAAAAAAAAAAAACACCA
This sequence comes from Maratus speciosus, assembly GCA_963932465.1. Taxonomy (NCBI): domain Eukaryota; kingdom Metazoa; phylum Arthropoda; class Arachnida; order Araneae; family Salticidae; genus Maratus; species Maratus speciosus. The sequence goes on along the minus strand of OZ010793.1, from coordinate 395,682,650 downwards.
CCAACAAAAAAAAAAAACATACTCTATTATCATTTATGAATTTTAAAAATTACAATTTATAAATTAGGTTAGAAAATTACAAAAGATTTTTTGTTAAAACAGCGTGTTTTCCTCACAATTAACATCTAGATTATAAGATTTTACTGTCAAATTTAACCCTATATGTCCCAAATTATGAATTCATGAAAATTTCATCTTCTAATGCATTTTTCGTGAATTTTCGAAACTACATTAGAAGATTTACACATTTTATAAATTTTAGAAGGATTTTGTTGATTAAAGTTAATTAAATTTGAACTTATAAGGATTTTGTGCAATATTTATAACTCCACTCGAATTTTCTATTTAAAATATCTTTTTTAGTATTTTATAGAATTAGGTAATGTACAATTATAATGCTCTCACAATTGAAATATAGAAATATTTCCGAAATGAAACTTTTCCTTCACACACTTTCAGCGTCAAGAAAGCTGAAAAGATGCAGATGAAAAAGGAACTATCCTTTTAAAAATATTTTTGTTTTGTGAAGCCAAAAATATTTTTAACAAGATAAAGTAAAGTATCTAAAACTCATTCTAAACTGCCTTACTACAAATCGATGTATTAAATGAATTTTATACACGTTATTTTAATGGTATTTTAAAGAACCGTCGGGGCATAAAGGGTTAAGAAAACATTTGCGTGTGCAGCATTGTAGTATAAATTAAATTTAAACAGGGTTCCTACGGGTCAGGGAAAACCTGGAAAACAGGAAAAAGTCAGGGAATTCGAAAATTTAGGCAAAAAGTCAGGGAAATGTCAGGGAATTTTTAAATATTTGAAAAGGTCCGGGAAAAGTCAGGGAATTTTTTGATGTACTACTTCCATCCGAATTTCTATTATCATCATAAATAAAGAACTTTTGAATTAATTATTCATCCAATCTAAAATTTTTATATAAAATTTCTGCAAACAATATAACAATAGGCCGGGAATATCAGCTTCACGCCGATGCTTCAGACCTGGCAGTAGGATGTTGTCTTACTCAAAAAGATGAAAAGGGTCAGTTTAAAGTAAACCGATAGCTTTTGCCAGTCAGACATTATCAGGGGCTCAGCATTCTTGGCCGAGTATAGAGAAAGAGGCTTGGAGAGGCTCTTCGGGTTGCGGAAGTTTGAAAAGTGGACCAATGGATCTCAAATTGAGATCATAACGGATCATAATTCATTAAAATTTCTCACTGAAACAACCCCAAAGTCACCCAAACTCACTAGATGGGCTCTTGCTTTGCAACGCTGGAATTTGAGTATTTCTCATCGTCCAGGAGCTCAACATTTGAATGCTGATGCAATTTCTAGGCTACATAGGAAGAGCTGGGAAGAACAGCCAGTTGCTAGCCCATCGGCATCAATGACTAAATAGTGGACAAACCTGAAAGGGATGTCATCACGTTTCAAATTGTTTTTTTATGTATGTGTAATTGTATTTGAATTTTGTGTTTATAATAGCGTATTAGCATGTGTAGTTTTTCTGTAATAATAATATTAGTACACGGTTCATTAGAGATGTCAGTAGATAATGTTCAGACACCTTGAAATATATATGTAATAATAATAATGAAGAAACCTGCAAAGTGACTATTGAACTCTTCTATGATATTACTATATGTTTGGGAAAAATTAGCCCCTAAATGGCATATTTTCCGCTAAGGCGGGGGGTGTCAGGTTCTGAGAAACATCTGCTATTAGAACTAGGGTTCTATATTATTTTTGTCTTAATATATTATATATTGTATGGCCTGTGTACTGGAATTTCAAAGTAACATTCTTTCCTTATCTGAAACTGGATTGAGCCGGTGAAAATGTACAGATGAAATGAAGGGAAAAAAAAGATGGTTGGAGAGGGGTGTACCTTTTGAGATGTCTGTTGAAGATGGGGAGACAAAGGCATTCCACGAACGAGGAAAAGAGCTTGGAAGGCGAGCCTGGTAGAAACCCTGGGGGGTTACGTTGAGTAAAAGCAGAGGGTGCGGAAAGCAGTCGTTTTTGGCACGGAGCGTGGCAGTTGGAGCCTACAGCGCGAAGGGCAAGGTGAGTTCCTGTGGATAGCTCTTGGATAGAGCGTATGATTGAGTGAGGCTCGCAGAGCTTAGGCTTAGAGCCCATGTGTTGGGAGATTGAGATTGATCTCTGGAAAAGCTAATTTAACGCGTATAGAGTGAGAGTGATATAACGTAGTTTTAACAGTACACAGCCAGCTTTACTGTATTTAATTTAATGTTGAATCGGATCACCTACATCCGAGTTTTAAATGTAAATAGTGTTTTGTATTGTGTAAATAGTGTGTAAATAAACTGTTAATTTAGTTAATTGAAAGCGCTGGTTTTCATTTAAACAATCCTCTCAGTGCGTGACCGATATCACGTAATCATATCGGTGGTGGCAGCATATAAATAGCACGAAATATCTTCAAAGTTGTGCGGACTAAGAGGAAACTCCGACAAATAGGATAAACGTTCTTCTGCCTTTCGAGCTATTTCATAGCTGTCTCCAAACATTCAAAGGCTTCGTTATGTAATGGACAGAATTGGAATCATCATAGGGTGTTGCCACAAACTAATTAGCACAACGGGTGACGTTTAATAAATAAAATAGATATGGTACAATTTGTACATGGGAGGTATTTATAAAGTTAGCATTGAATTATGGGTAGCTCTGGGTGTCTGATAAGTTTTCGACACTACTTCACTAACTGAAACACAGAGAAACATGGGTAATTTTCATAAATATTGCTTTCAATTGCTTCAATAAATCACCACTTATTCATGATCGTACATTACACACTTAACCCTTTGGGGTTTGCAGTGTTTCAAGAGTTCTGAAGTTCTTAACCCCCTCAGCGCTTCCCTTGTTGTGCAAGTCACTTCGATAGTCTTTACCATCCTTTATTTCGTAATTGTTCCAAACCGGAACTTACAAAGAGTAATTTTCAAAATTCGTCTTTTTTAAGTGAAATATTACTCGGAGGGGGCCACATGTACGTATGTCAGATGTTTTTTGGGACGGGGCATCGATTGGCTATCTCCATATCTTCCTAGCTGTCACCTGAGGGGAACCGGGGGAGGGGTGGGTTAAAATTTTGTCACAGGGGGGTCATGTGACATATCTATAGTTAGGTCATGACCTATGCTCCACATTCCTGTCTTTCGTTTCTTTTTTTAGCCTCCAGGGGGCGTTTTTAGGCGTTTTTTAGAAGGTGCTTGAAAACCCCCAAGTTTGGTGTCCACTGGAAGGTCCTGACATAAGCTCTTCATCTATGATCTCATCACCTAGTTTAACTCACATTTTAGGCAGTAGTAAGCTCTTTAAGGCAATTGTACCAAACCAGAACTTACAAAGAGTAATTTTCAAAATTCGTCTTTTTTAAGCGAAATATTGCTCGGAGGGGGCGACATGTACGTATGTCAGATGTTTTTTGGGACGGGGCATCGATTGGCTATCTCCATTTCCCCCTAGCTGTCACCTGGGGGGAACTGGGGGGAGGGGGGATTTTAAAATTTTGTCACTGGAGGGTCATGTGACATATCTATAGTTAGGTCTTGACCTAAGCTCCACAACCCTGACTTTCGTTTCTTTTTTTTAGTTCTTTTTTTAGCCTCCAGGGGGCGTTTTTTGGAAGGTGCTTGAAAAACCCCAAGTTTGGTGTCTACTGAAATGTCGTAACATAAGCTCTTCATCTATGATCTCATCCCCTAGTTCAACTCACAATTTAGGCAGTAGTAGGCTCTTTAAGGCGCATTTTCGGTCATTTCTCAAAACTCTTATAGAGAGTCGTACAGGAAGCCAGCATTTAAAACTTCATAGATTAAATTCACTAATGCATATGCTACATGCCATTTTGGTATTGTAATGGGACTCTAAAAGGGTTAACTTTTCAACTTCTTTTAAATAAGCTCTGAAACATGGCAAGTAACATATCAAATTAAAAGTCTCGTTGAGCACTCTTGATCCCTGACGTTATTTACTCCCCCAACTTCCCCCACTATTACTTTTTTTATCATCCCATGTGCAGCATGAACTTCTTTCAATCACAGGCAAGCCTTAAAATGTTCATTTAGTTGTTAATATTCCCTGTCTGGTTTTACTTCAGTGAAAAACCTCAAAACTGCAAGACTGATCTACAGTTAATATTAGACATTTTCTGCAACTACCTATGGCAAAAGGCGTAATTATCAAATATGAAAAACATTCACAGGACATACCACATATCATTGGTAAGGTATGGTGGAGAGAAACAGGAAACTTGAATAAGCTTGTCAACAATGTGTACATAAATGTAAATAAAGATTAAATGAATAGTACTTGAATGTAACCAAGAGAAAAATGTTTGTAAATGGCACATCGAGAGCAATGAGGTATATGAGCATTGAAACTTTTTTTTTTTGATCAGTTTTCTTCAAAATTATGTCCCTTTGTTTTTGTAACTTATCTTCCAAAGCCTCTATTTTCCCCCCCTTAAAATTACTAAAACCCCCCCGCTGTCCGATCATTAATTTTTATATCTTAGTCATTTACGGTGATCTAGGTCACATTTTTTTACTTTAAACTCTTCTATTTTCCCTTTTCTTCAAAAAGCATGGTTGGGTCCTGGTGATGCCTGGGCCATAATTGAAATAGTGAATTAATTATACTAAGTGAAAGCGCTGTACAAACAGTATAATCAGGACCGAAAAAGTCACAATAGAAGACATAAGCTGATAGAGAAAATCAGAAGTATTTTTATCTACTGATATTATAAAAATATTCACAATGAAACCGGGCGATCCGCGAAATGAAAAAGAGTTGCAGTCGCAAAGGAATGATTCCTCTGCCATAACAGAGTCAGATGGAGACGGGATGAAGTCTAACGAAAAAGAAACACAGCTACCACAGCGAGCAAACAAAAATTACCAGTCGGGAGATGAACTGCTGCCATTTGACGCCGAAACAGCATCACGAATGACGATACCGGCTTTAATGGATCAGATGCTGAGACATCTAAAGAAACACGAAAAAGGGAGTAGTGAAAACGCACAAAAATACAGAAAGACTTTGGAGGAGAAAGTGATGGAATTAGAGAAAGAAACCGCAAGACAACACGACAAGGCTGAGAAGGAAGAACACCAAGAACGAGACACGTTGTCGAAAATGGCAGACCAGGTATTAGAACTCATGCACCAACTACAAACGCAGTTAGCGACAAACAAAGAAGTAAAGATAAAGAACACCATGGCATCAGTAATCAAAAACTTTAAGCAGCTCAAACAACAGACAGAAGAAAAAGATCACTTAATAACGAAACTCAGCGAAAGAATTAAATTCCAAGAAGAGTTAATCAAACAGACAAAACAAGATAAAATCGAAAGAGAAGATCAATTGATCAACGATATGAACAAAATCATACAACAGAATCATGAACAAATGGAAAAAAAACTCGTCGAACATGTTACCACTCTTCAGGTTGAAAACCAAAAGGACTCAATTGACCATAGAGAGGGTGAAACAACAATAGAAAATGATCGACCAACATATGCAGAAATGGCAAATTTTCCACCGCTCCCACAAGAAAGACCGACACTAATACTAACACCAAAAGACAAGGAAACAAAAATGCCAATAATAAAGAAAGTTCTCAATTCTATGAATATGATTGAATTACCACCAGTAGACTGCCAAACAACTAAACAAAATAAAATAATAATAACATGTAAAAACAAATTTGACCTAGAACAGGTGAAAGATAAAATCCGCACTACAGAAGATATGGCGGAAAAACTGGATATTAAAGAACCAAACCCGAGAACAGCCCGAGTGATAGTCTTTGGAGCCCCAGAGGTCGCAGTAGTAACACGGAAAAACGTAGAAAGAGAAGCAGACAGTTCACAGGACAACTTAGAAGAGCAACAAGAATTATATGAAAAACAAGTACTCTATCCGGCTTTGGAAAGGGCTCTGAGGAAGAAGGTGCAATATAAGCTGATAAGAATATTGAAAGGAAGAGAGGGCGAGGAAACCTCGCACTTGGTGTTGCAGCTACTGGAGAGAGACGCACTGCAACAAATGACTGGAAAATTGTGCATAGGATTTAACCGGTGCACGGTTAGACGGTACGTGTTCATTCAAAGGTGTTTTAACTGTCAGCAAATAGGGCATACGGCAAGAGTGTGCCAGAATCCAGAGGCCTGCGCTAAATGTAGCAAAGGCCACAACTTCACTTCAAAACACTTCAAAAAAGAAGAGTGTGTTAACTGCAAAATAGTGCTCGACTACTACAAGGGAGACCATAGGAAAGCTGGACTGTATGAAAAACATCCATCTTACGATCCATCCTGCAGCGTGTACCTGCGAAAGAAACAAGAAGCTCTAACGTCATTGTCTTATAGAGGTGACAGTCGCTGCCCGTCTCATAAACAAGGCCAAAGAACAGTAGCACAACAGCGTAATCAACGGCCCAGCTTTTAAGATAATCCAGTGTAACCTTCAAAGAAACAAAAGTAAGACGGCAGCTTTTATTCAGTTTGTTATCGACGGGGGGTTCGCTCTGGCGTGTCTTCAGGATGCATACATCTGGGAGGGCCGCCCTTGCGCACTCCCCCTAACAGTCCCTTGTTTCAGCTCCAGTTCTCTAAATTGTAAAATATTAATTCTAGATCAAAATTTAAAACATTGCTTATCCTCTAAAAATAATCATTCCGTATTTGTAAATTTAGAACTCCCACAATTAATTATATCAGTAGGTAGTCTGTACTGTCCCCCGAAAGCTGATCTAGATGTGGACCTACAGGACTGGCGGTCCTCGAGTAAACTAAGCGAAATGACTCTGGTTCTTGGCGATTTTAACGCCCACGACGGTCTCTGGGGTTATGAGAAAGATGATGCCAGAGGGAGACTCCTCGTCGACTTTTTGCTCGCAAACAGTTTAATAATCCTGAATTCCCCGGATTGCCTGTCAACATTTGAGGTGGGAGCTAGGAGTGGCCGTCCAGATCTCTCCGCTTGTTCACAGCCACTCTTCAGCAAAATTGGCAGCTGGGAAGTTGTCCCTGAACTTTTCGGCGACCACATTACGGAACTCCTTATGGAAATCTCCCCCTTGCCAAAGAGAAGATATGAGAAGATATAAAACTAAAAATGTTCCTCTTTTAAAATTTTTATCAAAAGCTAAAACATCACTCCAAAAAATTAATTTGAACTTCGCCGCAGCACAATCACCACAAGATCTAGGCGATACTTATAAAAAATTTGAAGAATCAGTACAAATTTCGGCAAAGGCCACACTTAAATTGAAACCCCCCTTTAGGAAGACAAAGTTCTCTTGGTGGTCGCCGAGTCTTCGTGCGCAGAGGAATAAGGTCCGAGCGTTGTACCGAAAGTATAAGTCTTCGGACCTTGATCCAGCTTTTTATCAAACTTACAAGAAAGAAAGAGCATTATACCAACGACAAATACAAAAGGAAAAAAGCTTGGCATGGGACAACTTCTGTAAGAAACAGACAAATCCTTACGGTATTTCAAAAAAACTGGCTTTCCAAGACTTCCAGGACAGCCTCATCAGCTACCTCCCGGACACGGCTTTCCCGGCTTCCAGGTCTTCCACCCTTTTCACCCTAACAGAAAATCTTTTTGGTGCTTCCTGAGAGCGGTCCTCTGGGCAGTGGGGAATGCTGACCCAGATTTCCTAATTTCTACGGATAGTCTGTCGAGCCTGATGGCCTTGTCAAAATTTGATGTGGTCAACTATCTCGTTCTAGAAATAATAGAACAATTGACACACTCCAATAAAAACTATTTTTTTAATTGGGTGAGGGGCCACTCGGGAATACAGGGGAATGAACTGGCCGACCAACTGGCTAGATCAGCAACAGAGGATGATACAATACCAACAACATTTTTGCCACTGACACCATCTACACTGAAACGTGAATTACAGAGAAGACTACAAGAAAAGTGGCAGCAGCGTTGGATCACAGCAGCGGTGGGTCGCTATACAATAGAGATCGTCCCAGAAGTCTCATCCCGCTTTTTTATTCATAATAGATATTTGTACATATTCTTGACAAACCACGGACCATTTCAAGAACACTTATATACAATAAACAAAAGGGACTCACCATTATGCATCTGTGGTTCACTGACAAATTCATTACATTACATATTAGACTGCACACTCACGTCACACTATCATGTTAAAAAACCGCAAAACATGTCACTAAAAGATTGACTGGTCTACCTGTTGGATAGGCCGGTACTACTAAATCGGATTTGCGAATGCATCAAGTTCCTAGAAAATAACGAACACTTTTTCTCTAATCCACTCCCCTACTGAGGGGAGGACTGCTCTCTGATGTACCAGGCAGGAACCTCACTCTAAATAAAATTGTTTTGAGTCCTATAGTTTTTTTTTTTTTTTTTTTTTTTTTTTTTTTTCAAACTGTAATTATTAGGGCATAATTGCAAATAAGTGTAACCCAATTTATATGTGTGTTTCTTTCCCTGGCGTTGTGGATCTGGGTGCCATCTGTGGATGTTCACATGGCTTACGTACCTTTGGATGTTTAAATATTGGTGCATTTATTGTCATACATCATTCATCATTTATATTTTATTATTTCATTATTGTGTTTTGTTGTGGATCTGGGTGCGATCTGTGGATGTTCACATAGCTTATGTATCTTTGGATGTTTAAATATTGGTGCATTTATTGTCATACATCATTCATCATTTATATTTTATTATTTCATTATTGTGTTTTGTTGTGGATCTGGGTGCCATCTGTGAATGTTCACATGGCTTATGTATCTATGGATGTTTAAATATTGGTGCATTGTCATACATCATTCATCATTTATATTTTATTATTCCATTTTTTTATTTTATTTTAAGTATTAAAAGTGTAAAGACCCGGTTCGCCCAGAAAAATTGGGTAATCAATTGTGATTGGAAATGTACATAATGTTAAATGAAAATAAATTTTCGTCATCGGAAAGCGGGACGGTTCGTTTCTGGTGTCTTCCCCCAGGGACTGCACTAAAACTCAAAAGCATTTGCTGGGTTTCCCTGGGCGGCCATCCTCGTCATGAATCTCATCCACAATCACATGATCATTTAAAATTTGATATCCAGGGTCATCTACTTCACTATTTAACCACTCGTTAATTTCATTTTCTTCACAGTTTAGGATTATTCCCATCTCCTTTATTATTTTAAATTTCCCATTTTCTGATCCACTACCAGTTTTTTTCTCTTTATTTAAAAGTTTATTCCAAGCCAATGGATAATTGGGAGTTCGGTTAAAAAAAGTTTAGGGAGAAATAGGCAGTTCGGATAATTGGAAGTTCGGTTAATTGGAGTCCCGATAATCGGCGCTCTACTGTAGTTCTAAATATTGTATTCAGACATCAAGATATGTACTTTATATGTAACCAGAAAAACACTGTTGCATCTCTTAATAAAGATATAATAATAGCCTTATTAGATATGCAACATACATCAATTTTGCTAAATGCTAGATAGGGCAGGTGGCAACTGCAGAAATCATCATCTTATCGAGTTCACAAAAATGGTAATTTTGTAGTAATAGTTGCCATTGCAAAGATACAAAAGCGATGGTTCGCTAAGCCCTATATTGGTGTGATATGCAATTTGGTCATGGTGGGGAAGGATTATCATACTCTTCCAGGCTCAAATGGAAACATTTGTTCACAGAGATGAAATTCCTTCATTAAATAGAACTTGATTAGCATATTACAGTGGAACTGGTCTTTGTTCCCAAGTCGAACCAGATTTTAGTGGTTGATTTTTCAGGACCCCAATCACCTCATCGAGTTCATGGATAAACTTGATGTAAAATAAAAGCTACAAATGTGTACTTTTAAAATTGTTTGGTCTACTAGCTCACAGCCTGGCACTTTCATCAGACAAACCCCTTTTATTGAGGTTTGGCAGATCTCACTTTGGCTACTAACAGATGCATTTCAAGCACACACAGCTCTTTTATAACACTTTCCGACATAGTTGTCAAAACTTTTCATCATATTATTTATCAACTCTGTCCGTCTGTCAATCTATTTGTGTGATTCAGTGGATGTGATTCGCCATCTGCTTGTTCATTCTCTAATGTTTGTACATATATTTTGATATATGTCGTTGAATAATTATATTGTACCGAGGTTTACCATAGAATGATCTCTATAGAAGATGGAGTGTGTAGCATTTACCATTTGTTTACATGGAAGCTCAAAAGAATTCAGATACATCAAGGTCAATTAACGATAATAGTTTCAAGTACATTTTGACGATATTTCAGTGCATCAAATATTATGAAAATGATATGCCACATTGATGTGCGATAAAATAAAAAAATTCACCATTAGGGGCATTGCAGCTCTCACATGATTCCTTCGTTAGGAATAGTCGTTTAACTATAGGTGGACACTCGTTCCATAATTCTATCTTTGTCCATTCAAGAGTTATTTCAGTGTAAAGGGACTTACTTTCCTATGCACCTAATATATTTTAAAAGCCTTGCTATTTATGTTCAATTACTAAATTTTGTTTTCATAATTATTTTTAATTTAAAGAAAGACTTGATACGCTAATTAAATCGCTTAAAAAGTAGATATGCGCTCATGACATTAATTAATAATTATACTATTAAAATATCGGAATAATTAAAGCAAGTATTCTTATAAAATCATAAGACTAAACGCAATATTTCATCTTGATTCAAACATAAAATATGTAATATGAACTTTAAAAAAATCACTGTTTTACTTAAAAAGCGACTAAAATAATAAAATAGATGTTACAATTTAAAAATAAACATTTTATTTAAAAAATTCTTAGCACTTTCAGGTTTTACCAAGCCCGTCATCAGAGAATATTATAATAACTAATTGCTGTTTATTTATACAAATACGTAACCATTTTGAAAACGAGAGAGCCAATAACTATTAGAGTTTATTTAAAAACTACTTAGGTCTTTCGGGTTTTACCAAGCCCTTCATCAGAGAATATTATGATAACTAATTGCTGTTTATTTATACAAATACGTAACCATTTTGAAAACGAGAGAGCCAATAACTATTAGAGTTTATTTAAAAACTTCTTAGTACTTTCATGTTTTACCAAGCCCGTCATCAGAGAATATTATAATAACTAATTGCTGTTTATTTATACAAATACGTAACCATTTTGAAAACGAGAGAGCCAATAACTATTAGAGTTTATTTAAAAAACTACTTAGGTCTTTCGGGTTTTACCAAGCCCTTCATCAAAGAATATTAGTATAATAACTAATTGCTGTTTATTTATGGAAATATAAACTTTAATAATTATTGGCTCATTCGTTTTCAAAATGAAGTGACGTATTTGTATAAATAAACAGCATTTAGTTATTATAATATTCTCTGATGAAAGGCTTGGTAAAACCCTAAAGTACTAAGAAATTTTTAAATAAAATGAATATTTTTTAAATTATAACATATCTTTTATTATTTTAGTTGCCTTTTAAGTAAAACAGTGAACTTTTTAAAGTTCATATTACATATTTTATGCAAGTATTCTTTTTCAGTTTACATGTTTACATCCATGCACAAGGAAAAGAAATCATGCAACATGAATTGATGAAATACTTTTCAACGCTAAAAGAATATTGTTGAGAAATTTTATCTTTCCATAGGTGAAAAGGATATCCAAATCAACAATTTAGAAAACGCATAATGCAATTGAATGAACATTTTCGGATATTACTTTCTATAGACTATAATCTATGGAAATATAAGGAAATGGTATCTATGATAAAAAATGTAATGTCCTTATGTAATCTATAGAAAAAGGGAGTGCCCATACTTTTCGGATCTTTTTGGGCACTCTTGTTTATGATACCGAACTTTTTATACAGACCATGTAATGTACTAAAATTGTATTAAACTTGAAATAGCATAACACAAATGGAAAAGGATATCCGAATCAACAATTTAGAAAACGCATAATGCAATTGAATGTTCATTTTTGGATCTTACTTTCTATAGACTATAATCTATGGAAAGATATGGTAATGATATCTATGGATTTTAAGGTCCTTATGTAATCTATGGAAAGGACTACTATTCGGATCTTTTTGGGCACTCTTGTTTATGATACCGAACTTTTTATACAGAATATCTATACTAATAAAAGAATAAATCGCTCTGTGTGTGTGTGTGTGTCTGTCTTCCTATGTGCGATGGATAGCGAAAACTACCGCACGTAGAAGTCTGAAAATTCAGATGTGATTAGTCCAAGACAGGTCCTGATACACCTGAGGCTCGGATTTTTAATTTTTTAGGGCCAGGACCCCTGGGCCCCTTTCAGTTTTTATGCACTAAAACGTTAATAACATGCCTCTTTTCCATCCGATCTTCTTCGTTTTTGGGGTGAATTATTCTTTCAGTTTCTGTCCCATTTCTACATTTCACTTAAAACCCTGGCACCCTTGCAAGGGGCCCAGTACACGGCCCCTTGAAATTTCAGTGCACTAAATTGTTAATAACATGCCTCTTTTCTATCCGATCTTCTTCGTTTTTGGGGTGAATTCTCCTTTTGAGTTTCTGCCCCATTTCTACATTTCAGTTAAGATCCTAGCACCTTTGCAAGGAACCCAGTACAGGGCCCCTTGAAGTTTTAGTGCACTAAATTGTTAATAACATGCCTCTTTTCTATCCGATCTTTTTCGTTTTGGGGGTGAATTCCTCTTTTAGTTTCTACCCCATTTCAAGATTTCAGTTAAGACCCTGGCACACTTGCAAGGGGCCCGGTACAGGGCCCCTTGAAGTTTTAGTGCACTAAATTGTTAATAACATGCCTCTTTTCAATCCGATCTTCGTCGTTTTGGGGGGTGAATTCTCCTTTCAGTTTGTGGCCCATTTCTACATTTCAATTAAGACCCTGGCACCCTGTCAAGGGGCCCAGTACAGGGCCCCTTGAAGCTTTAGTGCACTAAATTGTTAATAACATGCCTCTTTTCTATCCGATCTTCTTCGTTTTGGGGGTGAATTCTCCTTTCAGTTTCTACCCCATTTCAGCATTTCAGTTAAGACCCTGGTACCCTGTCAAGGGGCCCAGTACAGGGCCCCTTGAAGTTTTATTGCACTAAATTTTTAATAACATGCCTCTTTTCTATCCGATCTTCTTCGTTTTTGGGGTGAATTCTACTTTCAGTTTCTGCCCCATTTCTACATTTCAGTTATCATTCAGTTATCTATATTCTGTTTCAGCCCTGGCACCCTTGCAAAGGGCCCGGTACAGGGCCCCTTGAAGTTTTAGTGCACTAAATTGTTAATAACATGCCTCTTTTCAATCCGATCTTCGTCGTTTTGGGGGGTGAATTCTCCTTTCAGTTTGTGGCCCATTTCTACATTTCAATTAAGATCCTGGCACCCTTGCAAGGGGCCCAGTACAGGGCCCCTTGAAGTTTTAATGCACTAAATTGTTAATAACATGCCTCTTTTCTATCCGATCTTTTTATTGTTTTGGGGGTAAATTCTCCTTTCAGTTTCTTCCCCATTTCAACATTTCAGTTAAGACCCTGGTACCCTGTCATGGGGCCCAGTACAGGGCCCCTTGAAGTTTTATTGCACTAAATTTTTAATAACACGCCTCTTTTCTATCCGATCTTCTTCGTTTTTGGGGTGAATTCTACTTTCAGTTTCTGTCCCATTTCTACATTTCAGTTATCATTCAGTTATCTATATTCTGTTTCAGCCCTGGCACCCTTGCAAATGGCCCGGTACAGGACCTTTGGAGTTTTATTGGACTAAATTGTTAATAACTTGCCTCTTTTGTATCCGATCTTCTTCGTTTTTGGGGCGAATTCTCCTTTCAGTTTCTACGCCATTTCTACATCTCAGTTAAGACCCTGGCACCCTTGCAAGGGGCCCGGTACAGAGCCCTTGAACTTTTAGTGCACTAAATTTTTAATAAATTGCTTCCTTTTTATCCGATCCTCATTTTTGGGATACTGTTTCCATTTAGTTATACTCCCGTGTCTACATTCAAGTTAGACGATGGGCCCGTCTAGGGTCCTGTAGGGTCCGGTTCTGGACCCCTTAAATTTTTTGTGTGGCATGCGTTTTTCACACCCTAATTTTCTGACCTTCGCAATACGTAATTTTGAAGTTGAGTCTTAAACTCTTCTCCTTAGACCAACATTCACATATTTTTATTGGGGCTCTAGGGCCATTTTTTAAGCCTTTCCCCAATATTTTGCGCATTTCTTTGAAATTGTATTCTAATGATTAATTCGTGCCCTATTCTTAATCTCAACTAATCGAAGATATAAAACGCTAAGTACTAAAACGTTATAACATGTTTTCATGTTAGGGCCTTTTCTCAACTATCAGTTGGCCCCTTTTGGGCCCCCTATTATAACTCCCTTAAAAATAGTCCGATTCACTTGGTTTTTTTCCCCTAACAACATCTTAGGTTTTCCATCTATTACATGAACGACAAAAAAAAAAAAAAAAAAAATTCAGGCTTCAACTACCACCAATATTGAATATAAATCGTCTTCTTAGGGCCCTTGGTCCATCTTCTTTTAAAATGATCCGAATTCCTTGCAATTTTCCTTACCATAGTTCTAACGTCCTCAGATTACATTAAAAACTACTAAAAAGTTTATTTATACCAAACTACATGCCACTTAAGTCCCTTCCACCTTGGGGCCCAGTACAAGCCCCCCTGAAGCTTTTGCACCATAAATTATTAATAAATTGCTTCCCTTAATGCGATCTTCATTTTTGGAACAATTTTTCCATTTAATTATTCTCCAGTTTCTATATTCCAGTTAAAATCCTCGGGCACCTTAGGGTCTTGTAGGGACCGATCCGGGGCACCTTGAACTTTTTGTGTGCTATGCATTTTTTACACCCTAATTTTCTCACCTTCTCATTGCATAGTTTTAAAATTGAGTCTTGGACTCTTCCCCCTAGACCAACACCCTCATATTTTTATTGGAGCTCTAGGGCCCCTTTTTAAACATGCCCTCTTTTACCCCATTTTTGCGCATTTCTTTAAAATATTATTCTAATGATTATTTCATACCCTATGATTAATTTTGACTAATTGAAGATCTAAAACGCTAAGTACTAAAACTTTTAAGCATGTTTTCATGTTAGGGCCCTGCTCTCAACTAACAGTTGGGCCCTTTTTGGACCACTGTTATAGCTCCCTTAAAAATGGTCCGATTCACGAACTTTTTTTTTCCTAACAACTTCTTAGGTTCTCCAGCTATTACACGAACGACAAAAAAAAATTTGCAGACTTCAGCTACCACCAATTTTGAATATTAATCGTCTTCATGGGGCCTTTGTTGCAGCTTCTTTAAAAACTATCCTATTCTATTGCAATTTTCTTTAACATAGTTTTAGCGTCTTCCAGCTACTTTAAAACCCCTAAAAAAATTTCTTATACGCAACTACATTCCAGTTAAGACCCTGACCACAGGGCCCGCTCTTTCTTTATACCTCAGCTACCACCTTTTTCGAACATTAATCTCCTTTTTCAGCATTAACTTACGTCTACTCACTACAGCCGTAAATTAAAACTCGCGTTACTTTAAAGGTTACTTTAGAGAAGGGATTTCATTCGTTTATTAAATATTGTGTGATTATGCTAACAGTGATTCATGAAATTTACAAGGTGAGGAGGCTTCTTCCACCGCTTGGTTGCGCGTTATTTCCTCGGGTTTAAGGGCCCAATTTCAACGGGATTTGCTTCCTTCAACTTAGATTACAATTCAGCTACTTTCTGTATTATGGCATTTTATCTTAGACTTTAGTTACCAACATTTTCTAACATTAATGGCGCATTTTTTTTTTTTTTTTTTTTTTTTTTTTTTTTGTTTCTGTTTTTTTTTTGTTTTGTGAGCTTGATTCCTGCGAGGTTTGGTTCACTCAACTTCGCTTTCAATTGTTTCCGGCACGTGCGAGCACTTCCGGTAAATGCTGTCATATGTAGTGGGGATCTAGATTACAGGTTCATTCGGAAAGAAGTTTGATGGGAACACATTAGACTCCGCGGAAGGCAATGGAGCCTCCGAAATTAGGTTCATCTAAAAGAATTTCCAAAGATATAAAATCATACAAACTTAAGTTTTGTTTAAGGTTATTATTTACCATTCCCGGGCAACGCCGGGCGGGTCTGCTAGTATAATATATTATAATTGTATTAAACTTGAAATAGCATAACACAAATGAAAATGGATTTCTACCAAATTTCGATCATAGACTATAGTAATTCTTTTGTCCAACCCTATAAAAAACATTAAATGTTACGTGCAAAATTTGTTATAGAGATAATTATAGGATAGTTGGGATTATCTTGCATCCCAATAACGTGTACTAAATTTCTTATATTGAATAGCATCTATAAAACGCACTTTAAAGAATTTCTGCTTCTAGGCAGTAACGTAATGATTTTTTGTTTTAGCCCCCGTTATGCTATTTCTTTCGACCAGCAATTAAAATGCCGTCTCTAAAAATTAGCTTTACGTCATATAAGCCAGCCGCAAAACAAGTTAGATTTATCATCATTGTATGGTTAAATACGGATAATCTCTACTGCATTTTTCTAAACTTCTAATCATTGCACATTTCCATTTTTTATACCGTCGTATTGGGGAAAAAAAGTACTTTTAAACGCAATTTGTTTGTAAACTGCATCTCGATTTATTTTTGATATATTAATTTTTTTGTAGTTTTTAGCACCATTTGTTTAATGTTGGCAACTAAAATACTCCATTTCTGTAGAAAAAAAAAAGAAAAAATAGTTGGAAAATAGTAATTATATCTTTTCGTTGCCATTTTCCCATAACAACTGAAAAAAAAAAATTAAAATACGTGCTATTTTGAAAAAATTTAAATGAATGATTTCTGGTAAAACATGGAGCTATTATAAACTATATTTAATTTTAAGTTTCTTTATTAATATTACAAACAAATGAAGGATATGAATCATTAGATAGCAGATTTTTTTTTGTCGAGTTTCTTGAATGACGACATCGCTTTTTGCTGGATTTGTGTATTATTCAGCGATAGTGCCGTCATATGTATACTTTACTGTAGATGTTGTTTAAGATTGGATCGTAAATGTGGAATTCTTCAGCCATGCAAATGACGTCATTTTATGTAAAACAAAAGCGCGTGTTTTAAGTCTTAAAACTGAAATATGTTTTATACTATCTATATTTATATACATACATGTATTTTTTTCATCGGGGGCGACACTAAATTCTGAAAAAGCATAATTCCGGTTTTCTAGTGTTTGTTATTTTTTGTAATTCTTCATAAAAACGTTTAACGGATACACTGGCCATTTCTTGTTGAAAAACTAATGCAGTGACAATCAATATGGCATATCCATTTTGTAATTGTTTGTAATTATGGAGTGTAATTGTTTTATTTTATTTTTTTCTGTACTTTTTACTAAAGACAAAAATTTCCGGGGTATTCTTTTAATGAGACATCCCGTGTAACAATCTTTTTTCAACAGAAGATGAAAGTAATAAATTACCCTTCTTAGGGGTATTTTTGAAATTTCTCAAAGTTTTATTGCACATGTCTACGAAATAAATAAACAGATGAGTAAATAAATACAGCCAAGAAACGATGTTCCAGTATTCTTAATGTTGTAGCGTTTGTAAAATGATGATTAAAATAATGCACACAATGGAATTCAATCCAGGGATAACCTGAAATCGAAATGTTTTCTGTAGTTATAAGCTTTTGTAAAGAAATAACTGCTAATTGAATTTTCTGTAATATTCTCTTTGCAGCAAAATCCTTAAATAGATTAATTACTACAACTTCTTAAATAGATCTCATTTAATGAATTCTTATGATTAGACTGAAAAGATCATTGGCAGAATGATCATTTATTTTTCGAATTAATTTAACTTTTAGGAACTGCTAAAGTGCAC
Organism: Maratus speciosus; assembly: GCA_963932465.1. Classification (NCBI taxonomy): domain Eukaryota; kingdom Metazoa; phylum Arthropoda; class Arachnida; order Araneae; family Salticidae; genus Maratus; species Maratus speciosus. The sequence continues at coordinate 395,664,677 of OZ010793.1, read as the reverse complement.
CGTTTAATTTTCCTGAAATATCAAATTTAAAAGTAACACTTTCGAAATCATATATTGATAATCAGCAATTATTGCATGAATAATAAATTTTCTTCAGTAAACCAAAGTTTACTCTAGATTATTATTGTCACATGATTGTTATTGTTTGTCATGCCTTGATTGTTATTGTCTCTGTATTGAATACAAATATATGTATACTGTAAGCATGATGTTCTCCAAGAGTATTTTAAGATATTCAAATTTCGCAATAAATTGCCTATTTGACTTATGAAAATGAGTTTTATCTCACTCATTTTAACTTAGGGGCTGTGCATATATAACGTTATCACTTTAGGGGGGGGGGGGGTCTGGCACGTGATATAGTAAAATGTCTTTAAATGGAGGGAAGATTTGTCTTTTGATATCGTTATCATTTTTCATCCAACCAATATTGTCTCTCTTTATTTGTAACTTGTTCTTTACATCAAAGTAGTCTGTTACCCATTTTTAGCTCACAGGCTATCAAAGCCTTAGAGCTAATGTGCCCGCCGGTTCTGTATGTATGTATGTACGTTACGTATGTATGTACGTAACGCGATGACTCTTTATAGAAACATCCGATTTGCTTCAACTTTTTTTTTCTAGGTTCATTCTGATAAGGCGCTTCTCTGATTAGTTTTGGGAGTTCATTGGTTAAGTATAAAGGGGGGAATGGGGCTAGTCCTCCCCCCTTAATTTAGATAAATGGGTTTTTCACGCAGAAGGATTCGATTTGCTCCAAATTTGGTATACCGGTTTATTATGTTAAGGAGCTTAACTGATTAAATTTGGAGGTTCATTAGTTAAATATAAAAGGGTGCTAGCACCCCCCTTAATTTAGATAAATGGTCTTTTTTATGCAGAATTATTCGATTTACTCCAAATTTGGTATATCGGTTTATTATGTTAAGAAGCTGGCTTGATTAGATTTGGGGGTTCATTGGTTAAACATAAAAGGGCGAAAGGGGGCTAGCTTCTCCCTTAATTTAGATAAATGGGTTTTTCGTGCAGAATTATTCGATTTGCTCCAAATTTGGTATACCGGTTTATTATGTCAAGAAGCTTAACTGATTAAATTTGGAGGTTCATTAGTTAAATATAAAAGGGTGCTAGCACCCCCTTAAATTTAGATAAATGGTTTTTTTTTTATGCAGAATTATTCGATTTGCTCCAAATTTGGTATATCGGTTTATTATGTTAAGAAGCTGGCTTGATTAGATTTGGGGGTTCATTGGTTAAATATAAAAGGGCGAAAGGGGGCTAGCCCCTCCCTTAATTTAGATAAATGAGTTTTTCGTGCAGAATTATTCGATTTGCTCCAAATTTGGTATACCGGTTTATTATGTTAAGGAGCTGCCTTGATTAGATTTGGGGGTTTATTGGTTAAGTACAAAGGGGGGGGGGGGCGGGGCTAGTACCCCTTAATTTAGATAAATGGGTTTTTCATGCAGAGTTATTCGATTTGCTTCAAATTTGATATACCGGTTTATTCCGATATGGCGCTTCCTTCATTAGATTTGGAGGTTCATTGGTTACGTATAAAAGGGGGAAAGGGGGGCAAGTCCCCTCTCTCTAATTAAGGTAAATGGATTTTCATGCAGAATTATCTAATTTACTTTAATTTTTTTTCTATGTTCATTCTGATAAGGAACTTTCCTGATTAGATTTGGAGATTCATTAGTTAAGTATAAAGGGACGAACGGGGTAACCCCCCCTTAATTTAGATAAATGGGTTTTTCATGCAGAATTATCCGATTTGCTTCAAATTTGGTATACCGGTAATTCTGATAAGGTATTTCCCTGATTAGATTTGGAGGTTCATTGGCTAAGTATAAAGAGGGGAAAGACACCCCCTCCTTAAGTTAGCGATATGGTTTTTTTCATGCAGAATTATCTGATTTGCTTTGAATTTGGTACACCGTTTTATTATGTTAAGTTATGTTTTGCATTATGTTAAGGAGCTTCCCTGATTATGGTTCATTGGTTAAGTATAAAGGGGGGAAACGGGGTCTAATCCCCCTCCATTTATTTTTTGAGGTGCATTGTTCTTTGAAATAAGAGTATAATATGCAATTAGTGTGAATATCCTGTGAGCTCGATGTTAATGTGATGCTCGAGTCAGTTTAACAGGGCACTTTCTTTTTTATTAGTTTGTTATCAATTTTTATGAAAATACAAAGTTTATTATTAAAATCCTGAAATGATTATAAAATAACTTATTTCCAAAAGGTGGAATACCCCAACGTTTAGCATTTCTATTCTTCAGTCATATGTATATGTATATATAATCCTCTGTTCCAGATATTAAGTAAGAAGTATGGTTTAAATTATATTTGTTGTGTTTACTAGTAAGGAAAAGAGAAATAATGCTGTCCACCTGTTAATAAGAATTTCTGCCAGCCCATCCCACACAGTGCAACTGCACAGGCCAACTAGGCAGTAGCCTTGGCCCCACTGCTGAGGGGGGGGGGGGGAATTTAATAAAATAATTAAAAAAAAAATCTTAAAATTGCAGTTTTCTGCAATTATTTTCTCAAAAATCAAAAACGATTTTCGTTAACTTGGCAACCGTATGATATCTATTCATAACCTCTCGAATACTCCCGTGGAAAAAAAAATCTAGCTACTATTTTGGTATGAGGGGCCCCCGAAAATGTCGTGGGCCTTGTGTCCCTACAGCCTTATTCGGGCTGTGACCTCACCCCCCCTGTGCGGGGGCAAGTGCAAGAAGACATTATTACTGTTGAAGGCATTTTGTAACAAAACGCTATTATAAAATACTTTTAAATAGTAGCTATTTATTTTGTTATACTTCTATATATAAAAAAAAGTTTTGATTTGGAAATGGACCAATGAAAATCTGCGTAGATAATCCGGGTAGATCGGCATCCAATTTGAATGCTTAAGCATGGCCTTTCATCGTTAATATTAAAAAAACTGTTGCATACAAAAATATGAAAATTGGTGGTATTATAGAGAAATGTTTGATAAACACGCTGATGCAGCCAGTTTTCAAATCGAAGAATTATTTTAAGAGATATTTAATGCTAAAGTTGGACAAAATCGTTCCATTAAAAAAGTTTTATTGGAGCAAAAACTATACATGAGAATTTAATCATTTTTAGATAATTTTATACGTTATACATTCCCGGTGTGCAGATTGCATTTATTTTTCTTATTTGACTCATTTTTTGAGGTTTTATTTCTATTTTAAATAGTTTAATATAAAGTTACTTATATATATAATAGTGATATTTTATAGACTTTTCTTCATTTGAGTCAATACAGTATACGAATAATGAACGTATAACTATATCTGTATATTGCTACAAACAAAAGAAAAATAAATTGAAAAATCAAAATAATTTTTAGACATTGATAACAATATCATTAGGGAGGGGCGCGGAATTCGTGGGATGATAACGTATGATATCGTGAAGGGGAAGAGGTGCAAGATTACCAAAAAGTTGATAACGTTATATATACCCAGCCCCTTATGGAATTGGATTTTCGGGTATTTTGCAAATCTAAATTTTTCTGTGTTATTTAACACGGAAAATGAAAGGCATAATTAACGAGACAGTAAAGTAAAATCGGAAATGACAGAAACTTTCACTGCTTCAGATATAAGAACTAAGGATTATTCTTACGGGGATTTATGCAGTTATGCATTATTACTATATTAACTCCTTTATTCACCCAAGCTGACCTCAGAGCAACGTGAACCACAAGCCTTAAATCCTTCAACTTCTTATAACTAAAATAATTGCAAAGTGTGGCTATTAATTTCCAGGACTGTAGGAACAATTATTAGAATTGAAAGTTCGTTTGTTGGTGAGCGATGGTTTTTGAATAATCATGTATCTGCGTATAATATCTGCGCTGCACAACATCTCGTTTTACTTACTTGTGTTAAAACATTCAAGAAACTGTTCGCTGTCAAAGTATTGTTGTTGAAGTGCCAGAGCAGAGAATAAACATTAAATTTTGTTTTAAATTGGGAAAAAGTGCTAGCGAAACATAAAAATGTTGCAGCAAGTATGATGGTAACGCATGATGACGTTCGGTATTTTTGAATGGTTTTGATGTTTTTGACAATTTCTGGATATTGATAACATCAAGTAAAATGTGACGCCCGAAATTAAGAGGATTCCAAAAAATGACTTTGCAAGTTGTTTCAAACAATTGTACAGCCGCGCGCAAAAGTGCATTACGTCAGACTGAACTTACTTCGAAATATATTAAAAAGTTACACACCGTGCATTCATATTTCAGAAGTTATTTCACTAGTCCTGGACCAGTCCTGTCCAGTCACACTTTGTATTATAAATAGAAAGCGAAATAAAATCCGCTCGGACTCCGTATCGAATAAACTCTTAACCACAATGCCATCAAATACAATTGATAACTCAGGAAGTTCAACGGGATTTATTGTCACAATTTTTAAATCAACGAAAGGTTATGCTGCTTATCTTTGGACATACAGCCACTTACCAGTTTAACTGACAAGACCTTCTACCATGTCACCTTGCCACAGTAATTTTATTCACAACACTCTGCACCACAGTTAACTGCCTTAAATGAGAAGGAGGGTTCCTATACTGAACTCCACCTCTCTGATCATTACCAGAGATTCCTCTATTATCATCATTACCAGATTACCACCATTCCTATATTATCAACATTACCTCTATAACTATTACAATTACCTCTATAACAATCACCTCTTGTATTATTATTATTTCCATAATTTCTAAAAACATTTCTACAATCATTACTATTTCTAAACCCTTGATTCCCCCCTCTAGAATCATCTCTGTCTTCCTCATGTAAAAACGAATTTAAGAGCCTACACTAGTCACCCAAAAAGACTCATATGATAATGTTAATCCTATGGGGAAGTTATTTTCAAATATCTCGCTTGATTTTTGATATTTTCGAATATTTTTTCCCATAGGATAACCGAGAATGATCTACAACCGGGCTAGTTTTTACTTTTTCGATTTTGGTTATAGTTTTTTTTTTAATTAGGATAGTTTCAATTTCTGGTTCAAACCGGTTCCGAAAATAAAAGTAACTTTAAAAAAATTTTGAAACTAAAATCCAAAAAGTAAAAACTAGCCCGGTTGTAGATCGTCTTCAGCTATCCTATGGAAAAAAAATCATTCGAAAATATCAAAATTCAAGCGAGATATTTGAAAAAACTTCCCCATAGGATTAACATTATCATCCGGGTCTTTTTGAGTGACTAGTGTAGGCTTTTAACTGATTACTATGAGAACCTCTCTGTCTTGGGCTACCCAATACTTCGCCACGATCAGAGTCATGCCTACCCTGATATTTCAATAACAGTTCATGTAACTCGGCAGAATTCCTATGTGCTCTCATCTCAATATCATCCTGAATATATATGTAGATATAGAGAAGCAAAATTATATTTAAAAGTTCCCCGAAAGTTAAGCCTAAATTACTCTTTAGTTCTAATTTATTAAAATAAAACTTCGATTATTTTTTGAACAATAGTCGGTTTATTAAAATAAAAGTCTCTACGTAACATACTTTTATCTCTAATGGCTGGGAAAGCTTTTTTTTCACTCAATTACAATTTGCTGATAAAGTCACACATTAAAAATTTACCAATATTATATAGTAATAATGGTGCATCTCCCTTCAGCGAACACTTTGACAATATATATTTACTTTTATCAGGGCTACTGTTAAATGAAATATACTCCTCCAGTTTCAAGATAACACCATTCACGTCTTGTTCACCGCTGAAATGCGCTCTCAGAACAACTTCTACTGACCTAGATTCATGAAAATTTTGGGCGCCATTTGTGACGTATCCCTCTGGAAAGCCACACAAGGAAGTATTGTTTGTTTTCGGAAAGCAAAGCCATCCGCGCTTTTGCGCATGCGTCAGGTCTGCTTTGATTTTATCAAAATAGGGATGAGTGGAGTTTATTTAGCTGCATTTGGCTGAGCGCCAACCTTAGTGACAACGTACAAGTGAAGGGCGAAGCAGAACTTCGAAAATACCCATCTCTGCGTAACACCCCTTTGGATAGTAGAATCATCTTAGATTGCTAGGCGCGGCTTTCGAAAACGAACAGTAACCATAACATTGTATGTGGCAATAACAATATTAAAATACACAATATGAACTTTAAAAAACTCAATGTTTTACAAAAAGGCGACTAACAAAATAAAAGACCTGTTACAAGTTAAAAATACATTTTATTTAAAGCTTTTTAGTACTTGGTTTCTTGGATTGAACTTAATTAGATAAAATATATATTATTATTATTATCATCTACAGTTGCTACTAACTGCTACTTCTACTTTCAACTCTAATAATTATTTGCTATCATTTTCAAAACGAAGTGACGTATTTGTGTAAATAAATAGCAGTTAGTTATTAAAATATTTTCTGATGATGGGCTTGGGAAATACAGCCCGAAAGTACTAAGACGTTTTAAATAAAATGTATTTTTAATTTGTAATATCTCTTTTATTATTTTAGTCGCCTTTTAAGTAAAATTGTGAACTTTTTAAAGTTCATATTGTATATTTTATGTTTGAATCAAGGTGAAATATTTCATTTCGTCTTGTGATTTTATTAATAACAACTGTTTATTTAAAAGCAAAGAGAAGATAGTTTTGCAATGGAGCTGGCAAAAACGAACATGATACTCAAATTAGGACTCGGCTAGTTCTCACATGAACTGAATGCACTTTACTAAATTTAAAACTATTTAATAATGGCAGAAGACTGCCACGTCCAAGTTTGTTCTCTAATGGCACTGAAAACACTATAAACAATAGCCCTTTGCAAAATGTCTGGAAGCTCGCGATCTCTAAAAATCACTTTTTTGGAGTACTACTTAAATAAACCAAAATAGAAACTAACTTTCTCTTTTAATCCACGTCAACTGCCACAACGAAATGGTACGAGACGTGAAATCCTCTGGGAAGCTGCCTAATGGGGTGAATTTCAGATAATCCGCTCATTTCAATTTTCACTCCGTACTTATACTCGCCCGCTGACCACAGTTAGCTAATTTGCATATAACTGCACAAAAATAACTCATAATTAAATTTATCATAATTAATAATTAAATATATCTTGTGTGCGTATTTCCCTTAAAATACACGCTCCGGTCTAATCAGATTCCATTTGCAAAAAACAAATGGAGCCCCTTCATTGTTTAACTATTTACCAGTTCATAGTTCAATCGGAGCACTAAATATTGGAAACGAGGTTTCGTCCTCTTCTGGTGGCAACTGTTTTGGCACCATATTTTGGCGAAATGTTGAATTAAATGTTTAACAGTGTACAGAGGTTTTGGAGGAATAAAAATATTCAAGCAAGAATACACCAAGACCAAAGTGCATAGATAATTTTTATTTTACAATTTTACAATTTTGTGAGAAAAGATGAGATTTGTTTGAAATGTATACAAATAAACATTTTTGTTAGAACAATTCATGGTAAGAAACACACACTTTCTGATTTTTTTACTTAGTTCTGTGATCATATATATCTATATTACATTTATGTTACCTTGAGAAAGTCAGGTGAAAGTATACCTATGTCTTTCCATTTTGAGTTGCACAAAAATCGTAACATTTATAGAGAGCGTACTTTGGAAAAACTGACAAAACTAAAACAATAAATGCATAATATCCGACATTTCGGAAAATAAAAAAAAATCAAATGTATATACAGGTACTTTAATAATTTGACATATTATTCTGAAATATAAAAAAATATAAATTTTAATGGTAGAAAAAATGTAGTATAAATAAAAAAAAGGTTAATACTCTTAGCTGACTTTCAATTTCCACAAATATTTCTCTTTGTATTTTTATTCTTTTTTATAAACATTTTGATTGACCAGTGTTTCCACATATAATCTTTTGAATTGTGAAAACGGAATATGCAGAGGATATCCTTTGATGATAATTTCATCAATGGACATATTACCTGAATTTTTTACACGAGAAAATTTGATGGACGAGAGAAAAAACAAAAACACGACACGTAGCTATTTTTTCTGTACTTGAGACCTAGAAATACTGAGTCGATAGAGCTTGTTAAAATAAGTGCTTTAACTGTGATGCTAAAAGTATGCATCTTACAATTTCCTTTTTCTTAGGAGGAAACCAAAAATTTAACGTTTACTTTAAAAGGAATTTTTATTATCTCATCAAATAAAGCATTGTGTTGCACAGAACAAATTCTTTTATGATAACCTGTTTTTCTAATAAATACAACGTTTTTAATTCGAAATATTTAGGTACAATGCGTAACACCTTTGCGACAAGCGGCTGATACACATGCCTTATACACAGTTATAACTTTTGTGGTATGTTAAAACTATTTTTAGTGTTCCAGTAGCAGAAACTATAAGATGGTGAAATCTTGTACCAAGTTGTTTGGAGCTGTGGTTGAATCACAATTCCAAATGAAGGAACAAGATTTCACCATCTTATGATTTCATCTACTGCAACACGAAAAGTTGTTCAAAACACCACAAAATTTTCAACAGTGCAAGGTCTGTCTCTTTAAACCTGGACACCGTTATTTTAAAACAACAATTCTCGCCTTATCAAGTTACTGAATTTTAGCTAATAAATAAAGCAAAAATTACGAGTACAATTCGAAAGAATGATGCCAAAAAAATTAAAAAAAAAATGTATGGGACGTTCGTCGCAAAATGATGTTTATTGCAAAATAATTTTGATATTAATTATTTGTTACGGAAGTTATTTGAATAATATTAACAAAATATTCCATGAAATAGCTGTAAAATAAAGGATAAAATCTTTCATTTTCCCAAAAGAAATGTTTCATTGGTTTTTTCGATTAAAAGTATTTACACGTATTAATATATTCATTAAAAGAATTAAAGAGAAAAAGAAACAAAGATGTTACTTCAGAAATATATTTACTTAATATCAATAATAAAACTAAGAACATTTTAAACTGAGATTTGATTTTAATAATTACGCTCGAAATCGTAAGATGAAAAAGGGAAGGAGTTATTTATTTGACTTTTTATTTGATGAACAAAAATTCGTATAAAAAATATTTTGTAAGATATTTTTATGAATATTGGACGAATTTGGTCTGCGCTGTTGAAATTTAAACTTTTGTGAATTAATCTGCACAAAACCACAATTTATAATTTTACCACATCGATACTCTTTCAGTAATAACTGTATTATTCAAAAAATCTCTGGGATATGTGTTTTAAAACGCCACTGAGTATCGATAACGATATTAATTGCAGCTTGGTGAGTGAATTCTCTTCTATAATTTATTTAATAAAATTTTTCTCATGAAATAGTTATTTTGTTTTTGTCAGTGATATGTTGAGCCGATAAGGAGCTTTTTGTTATGTCGTTAATCTTGATACCAGATAATACAAAGCTTAATATAAAATACCATTATTAATTTGAAAACGATAAAGGCGTCTCAAGTACAGGCATCTTTCCTTTTAAGCATTCTGAGACACTGATTGAGCAATATCATGTACAAAGAGAAACAAGCAATAGAAGGCAATATTCTTCACAAAATTATTTTGTTCAAGAAAGCCGACAAGCTTTAGAGGAATTATAAAGAGACTAAGCTAAGGCAGGATTTAATCAGTAAAAATGCCATTTAGTTCTTTCCTTACTCTTTACATTCTAATTCCGAAATATTACATTACCGCTAACGAGTCGACTAACTAGTGCTCTCACTGCGAATTGAATTTATAGTTGGAAAATAATTGCCAATAACTTGTACTTTCATTCCCAGTACCTTGGTACGTTAAATTAAACTCTACTTAGGGTGAAACCCCCCAGTAATTGACACCTTAAGGGGACCGTGGACTTTCTAACAATTTTTTTAATTTAAAAATATTGTTCAAATGGTGAACTTATTGCATTTCAATGTTCAACTAAAAGTACATTAAAAAATAACTGCATATTTAATTAAAATTTTTGAAAAGTGTAACAAAATTTGAATTTTTTAAAATCCCTACTACTTTTTTAAATATTAATATTTTTGCCCAATTATTTTCTTTTTAGATTTTCAAATATGTATTACTCAATACTGTCTATGGAATTTTAGATACATCTAATATTGCATTTAATATAATTTTTTTTCACTGGTATATGTAGTGTAAAACGATGAAATCTAACACATTTTCATGTACTTTTATATAAAAAAAAATAAATAATAGACTGAAGGCTAATTCCATTCGCAGATTTATTATCACATATATAATAAAGAACATGTATAAAAAAAATTTAAATCTCTATCTTACCATTTTTAAAATATGAAAGTGAAGAATAATACGAACATGGAGAAAAAACCGTTTAAAGTATTCATTTGTGTTGAGAATTGCGCTGGGTGTATTAACAAAATTTATGAGATCTCGCTATATAATGACCGTGTGTGTAAAAATGACGTGTCAAAATATTCACAATTAAACAGGCTTTCATTTAATATTTAAAAAAAAAAAATCGAGTTTTGGATCGAATTTTGAGATAAACTGCCCCCTTAAAGATTCTCTCTTGTTCAAATCACAATAAAAAATTTTTGCATCTATTTTATAATTATCCTTGTTTTTAAAAGTATAGTAGATACACATTAAAATATTTATTGTTAACAAATTTAAAAAATACATATTTTTCATTACTAAAAGTTTTTTTCATAAATATGGTCAATATCTCCAGTAACTGACATCATCGCTTTTCTGAAAAATCAATAACTGAAAAATAAGTTATAACAGTTAAGACAAATAAGTTACCACTAGATAACATTTCCTTGCCGAATTTTACAAGAAAATGCTCATTTAAGTTAGATTTTTGCTGAAGTTTCAGTTACTGGTTAGATGTCAGTAACTGGGGATTTCACCCTACTTCTTAAAAGCTAAAAAAAAAAAAAAAAAAAAAAAAAAAAAAGACGTATTTTTAAGCAGTGACGCAGAGAAGACGGAGGCAGAGGAGAGAAATCCCTGGGCTCTTCGAGAAAAAGGTTTCCCGAAATTATAACTTTTAGATAATTAAGGAAGACATCTTTTCATCATTTTTGAAGTTTCAGTCTCTATTTTTGTGTAGAATAGGAAAGAAAAAATAGTTTAATTTACCATCGAACTTTCTATAGCTATAGTCTTTCAATAGCTTAAAAAAAAAAAATATATATATATATATTTTTACAGAGTGTGGTATATTTGTCAATCATAAGTGGTGTGAAAAACTGCTTCTAATTTGCTTCATAATTTAAAATATAGACTGATATGGGCACACCAGTCAATGTTAAAAATTTTGTGTTGGTTTGAACCACCTTTTGTTGTTGCAGCAGCTTCATAAATAAGATGGTAAAATCTTGTTCCAACATCTGGAGTTCCGGTTGAACCATAACTCCAAATCTTGGAGTGAGTTTTCACCATCTTATGCTTGGTGCTACTGCAGCACTAAAAGTTAGTTCAACTTATTTTTAACAGTAAATAATTTGTATCGAAATAAAAAATAGTACATAATTACTGATTAAAAGTTAATTACCTTCAAAAATTATTTTAATTAAATTTGACTGAAATTATTTGATTAAAAAATTACTTTAAATATGTTAGAATTCAGGTTTTATTTAAAAATAAAGGATTTAATAGATATTATAAATATTTTCTAAAATGTCCCTTTCTTTGTATGAATAGAAATAATAATAAGGGGCCTCAAGTTAGCTCTATGCGTGTCTGTTATTAAGTATAATAATTAATTAATTATTCTATCATATTTTAACCTATTTATAGTTTCACAAAATGAAAATTAATGCTATTATTTTTAATCAGGAGATGTTTTATGTTCGCATAAAATAAATTACTATGTAGAAAATGGCGTCAGTAAAAATTTGTTCACCTTTGAAATCTGGAATAAAGCAAAAGGTATCAAGTAAAAATGAATGGTATCAGCTGCTAGATGATTTTAAAGTTTTCAGCTATTGTGAACAGGTTTTGAATATGTTAATATGCACCAAGCTAAATCTTGCTATATTAATTTTTCTAAACTTCATTTTGTTCAGATAATTTTCTTTAAAATCTAAAATAAGACATTTAAAAAAGAAAAACATATGGGTGGTCATTCCTTGGTAATAATTTCCAACTTTTAAATTTGTATCTATTTAGTTAACGAATTTGTTACTGCATTAACTTTGGATACGAAAAGTAGTTTGAAGGTTTAACAAATTGTAACATTATTTAAAACTGAAAAAATGTATTTAAAATCAATTGCATTTTTTAAATTAAATTTCTTAACGTTTTTAGAAGTACTTATAACATGGAATAACAGTGCATTTTCAGTAAAAGAAAAGTATTTTATATTAAGAAAAAAATATAAGTTTCGATTTCAAAGACACGTGTAATAATTTACTTAATATGAAATTCCACAATATAATTAGAATCGATATTAACACGAAGCTATTCTGTTGCTGATACTTTCTAAGAAAAATGTTTTCTTGAAAGCTATTTAGCTGCTGGCAAATAATAGTTGCATAGTATCCCACGCTGCAGTAAAAACTAAAGGCGTGGGTTATTGCATATTATCTTTCGATTTCCAGGATTGAAATAACATTGATTTTATTTCCATAAACGACAATTTTAGGTATATAATTATGTGTTCGAAAAGATGAAAAAAAAAAAAAACTAACCGATGTTTTTCATTGGTATTCTCAATGCGTGATACGATGAAATTAGATGAAAGTAAATACTGCTTTATTTAAAATTATCATTAATACATGGATGTTACGAGATTGAAAACATCTTATTTCACAATTTTCTTTTCTATGGTACTTTTATTTTCTCTTTTTTGCGTTATTTCAAAACATGTTAACATGCGTCTTTCGACAATTTTTTGATTAATTTTTCTAAAACTGATTGACAGTTTTTGAAAGTATCAATATTATTCTCCAAATATGAAAGATAAAATATTCTGTTTGGAGACAAGAACCAAATATTTCAACGTTTGGCTAGATTTAAATTGAAGGGGGAACTTTATTTAATTCTTTTAGAGATACAATATAAAGAAAATGAATAGAAAAAAAAAAAGGCAACAAGTAAAACGTTCCTGCGACATTTTCTCGTGCTCTGCTTGTTCTTTTATATTTGCTTTAAATCTTTTGTTCTCATGCAATCGATTTACTTACGCCTTTTGCTGCTTTCACGACAGTAACTGACGAGCGAATAATGAAAAATTTGTTTGCCCAGTGTTTTTAAATACATTTAGTTCTTTATAAAGACAACTTTCGTTTACTTTTGCTATTATGAAAAGCGAAAGTTTAAAGAAAGTGTTCGATTTTGGAACACTGCTTTTTTACAAGGAACATTTGTTAACATAATCGGGAGACATCACTGTTGAATTCAGATGTAACGATTATGAAAACGAATGAATACGAATGAATAAGTTTACTTTCGATTTCAGGTTTTGAACGAGTCCATTTTTTATTTAATGTACAGTCGTGGAAAAAAAAAGTAAACACCCCTGCTGACTCTGCAACTAATTATAATAGAAGAAAGTTACTGGTACCAATCGATTGGAAATAAAGTCTACATTTAAATTGTGTATATAAAATTTGCTTAGGGGGGCATCTACAAATCAAAACAAGACAAAACTTTGTTTTTTTGAATGGTAATACCCAATTTTGACAATATATTTAAAAACTTCGGTTCAAACTATGCCTAGAAACGAAATTTTTAGTCATTTCAATGATAAGTTTTTGAATTATAAACATTCAAAATTTAGAGCTTCTAATGTTAAATTACATTTTCATATTTTTGTTAATATCTCCGGAACTTATTATCCTAATTTGGTAATTTTGTTATAATACTAAAAAAACCCAAACATAAATAAATTGAATTCGTAATTTAAAAAATTATAATATGAATTATGAAATTAATATCCGAAAAAAAATATGAATTGCAACCTACAATTTTTTGATAGATCTATTATGTCCTGATTTATGCGAAATCTCAATTTCAAATTTTTCTTTCAAGTAGTTTTTGAATTATCAGTAAAAAACATCAAAATGATGGCTTAAGGGGATGTCTATGATGTGTAGAAAAGCATAATTTGAGAAAATATATTTTATTCATTTTATTGAAATATTTGGACTGGCAATAGGCGAAACCTATTAAGCCAGTAAATTTGTCATATTGACAAGAAATAATACATTAATAGAAGTGACATAATCATTCTGTCATTCTGTAGCATTTCAAAAATCGAGGACCGAACTTCAATTTGGATAAAGCCCCTAAAATAGGCTCATTTTAAAATAATTAATTTCTCGGAAACTAATCGTACGAATTTCCTAAAAATATGGATTTAGGCTAAATGAAGGGTGTAGAATTTATTTACGGTGTCAAACTTGGGTACTTCTATTTAAAAGAACGAAGTTTGGGTTCGTTTTGGTATATTGATGGCCCTTTAAATAAATTTTACATGCATCATTTAAAAGTAGACTTTAATTTCCAGTCGTTTGGTATCTGTAACTTCCTTCTACCATATAATTTGTTGCACAGTTAGCAGGGTGTGTTTACTTTTTTCCCCCACGACTGTACGTGTTTCATCCATTTGTCACAGGATGAAAAAAAGTCAAAGAAAAAAATGCTATTGAGATTTTACGTTTTTTTCTGATTTTAAAATCCGTTGTCTATGTGTATATTTTGTAATTCCATTATACTTTTATATATAGCCATGGATTGTTGAAGAAAAATATTTGAATATGATTTTCACGAAAATTGATTAAAAATGGAAATTTTCCATTATATTTTAAAAATGTAAAAGGATATGCGTATTTTCTAGTTTCATATAAGAGACATTTATACATTAAACTTTGATTGTCTTATTTAATTAGATTGATTTTAGTTCACCCGGTTCATATGTATACAAATGAGTTTTCTTTTTATTTTACTTAAGGAATTCATTTGAGCTTGAGTGATCTTCGATTATGGCTTGTAAACCCTCAAATGTAGCTAAATAATGAGATCTAATCAGAATAATTCGTCAAACGTTTTTCGTGCCAATCTGTAAAATGAGAATGTAATTCGACATCCGATTCAAGTTGTTAAATTTTTATGTTACTGACAAATTTATACTGTTCTTAATCTAAAATAGGTTTAATAAATTATCATAAAACGAAACATATTGTTTCTTAAAAAAAAGAACACCTATTTCGTGCATAGTTTTTCAAGATTAAGTCTTACCGGAAAGGATTAATTTATTTAACGTTCTGATTTTTAATTTTTTAATAGCTTATTGTTGATGATGTGTTATTTTAAATGACTGTTAAAAAATTCTAGAAATCTATATTATTTGTTCTTAAAAAATATCAGAATATGTACTGCTTAAACGTATTATTTAAAAGAGAATTTTCGTTTCCGTTTTTTTTTTCTATTATACGAAAATAAAAAAGAAACATATGGATGTACAATGGCATTGTACTGGGAATGAAGTTAACGTAATTATATTGTTTTTTTTTTTTGATCTTTCACAGCGAATTCATAGATCTTAAATTTACTAATTGGACTAAAATATTTCGAAATACTATATTATTGCTATTGCATATCTATAGTCTCTTTTTTTTTCTAGAGTGACGTTATTTTAAAGACAGCAAAAGATGTTTAATATTGAAGCTCTGCAGAAATGGACGCAAACGAAGATAATTAAAAATTACTTAAATGGAAAGAAATGCATAGATTCATAGGCATTTCGTACTTGATTTGTCAGATTACAGTTTTTTTTTTAAAGGACCGTCTTGTGGCGACAGAGGAATTTTGGCGGTAAGGAAATACATTTAATTCTTTATGGGATATAGTTTAGATTTGTTCAATATGAATAAAACTGAGAGAAAGTAAAAATATTGAAGTTTAATAAAATAAGTAATATAAGTAATAAGTAAGTTTAATAAAATAATATTGAAGTTGAATAAAATATTTCAGTGCGATATTCTTAAAACTAAACAAGAAAAAACTAAACAGAGAAATTACGACAATAGTTTTGAGAGCAATTAAAAAAAATATTTTCAAGGAGTACAACAAAATGTGTTTTTTTCAGTGGTGGGTATATCTACTCAGTAACTCCAATCTCGCAGTCGATTTTTGTTGTTATCCTTTGATTTGTTATCCTTTTATGTAAGGTGACGAAAACTTTTCTGGAGAAAGCACTTTAACTGCTTCTTTAGACTTTGTATCCACGACGGATTTTACATGCATAAGATGGGCCAGCGTATATGGTGCGCTAATTTCTCCGGAGGACTTTATACCTACGACTTCTTTTATACAAACAACGGGATTTTAGACAAATTCGATTGATTGTACCAAATGATTATGCATTTACAAGAAATTCTTACATACACAAAGAGCCTTCAACGTGTTTGGAAAAATAAATGCTCCAACAGACTTTGCATGTCTGATGAATTTTTTCATGCTCTAAGTGTCGTCAGCGTTCATGGCACACCAGCTACCGGAGGATTTTGCATCTACGACGATTTTACATTTAACAAGTGCCGTCAGCGTGTGTAGCACCCCAACTTCCCCAGAGAAGTTTGCATGTAAGAAAAATGTTGCATGCCACAGGTATCATCAGTGTGCATTCCGATATTTAATCGAAACTGAGAATCGAAATCTTTTTTTGTTATTGTTGTTTGTTACAAATCCAATGATGAGATACTGTGTCTCAAAGTGCATATCTTGGCTAAAAGTCTACCATCATATTTCCGCTCCAAATTTACATATATGCCGTGACGTGTGTTGTGCAGCTCCATCTAATAGAAGATTTTCGTTGATTGTCATCTTGTTTCTCGCTGCCATAAACAAATATAAAGTTAACTTATAACAAATCGGTTTTGGAGAAAAACTATCAAGTTCAGTTAAGTAACTAAATTATGGTGGCAGTCCTTTAACCAAGTAAATAATATTGCGAAGTCAACATGTTGCTTTATATTTTCTAGCAATGGAATTTCGCTAAACGGTGTTTTACTAATTTGCCGCCTTTAAAAAAAAAAAAAAAAAAAAAAAAATCATACAGTAGGACCTATATTCCTTTGATAGATAGGGACATGTTATCAGATCTTTGAGCCGAATATGCATACATCTTTGAGATAAAAGAAAGTCTGTAAAACTTAAAGAAAGGTGCACATGTATGATGGAATCTGTGAATTAATTACTCTCCAAGCTATTGGCGATATCTCTTTTTCTTTTGGAATTTTAAAAGATTTTTGCTCAATTATTAATTTTTATTTTGTTGAGGATATATATACATATAAATATTATTATTCTTATTTTTACAATAGCCAATTATTAAAAAAATTATCTCATTTTTTAAAACTTTTATATAATACCATATTTTATATTTTCTATAAAAGTTATTATTGTCAATTTCAGGTATAAGAACAAAGGTAATTGAATATATTTAGTGTCATGTAGATGTTACGGGTTGCTTTCAATTCTTATTGCATAAAGATCTCGTGTTAAATTTAAACGAAAAACATGTTTAACAGTTGAAAGTATTAATCTACTGTTTCAATCAATAATTTGGACTACACCATCTATAATTTTTTAAATCAGATATTTTTTTTTTTACAAATTGTACCGTTTATTAAAGAATAAAAAAATTAGCAATTTAAAATTATCATAGAATAATACAAGATTGGAATTTGGTGATTGGTTTGGAAAATACATTTAATGTCTTAATATGCCAGTATTTTTGCTTTTAGTTTCAAGGTTTACATTTAGCAACGGTTTAATAATTTGAGAGACCGTTTTTACAATAAATAATAGAAATAACAATTAATTGGCTGTTTATTAGATTATTAAAAATTTTGTGAATGTTTTAGTTAATGATATAGCAATTTAGAATAGTTGTGCTGCTGTTTCAACTTATAGGAGAAATAATAATTCCATTCAATCATATCAATAATTAACATTATTTGTATTTTTCATGAAGTCTAATGCAGATGTACAAACTGTACAAATAACAGATATTACTTGTCTCTTATATTTTTCTCTAAAGTAAATGCTACTTAAAGTTATGCCACTATTTTGAAATGTCTCATTACTTCTGATAGTAATAAAAATAATTAATATCTATATTCTTCCAGAAGACTAATACGGACGATAATACTACATAAATTTAGAATATAACTAGTTTAAAATGTTGCGTCAAAATATTGGAATACACCAAAATAATAAAATATGGTATTCATATTTCTTTTATAAATTTCAAGATCAGTTGGAAAACCAAAACTTTTTTTACAAAATCAAAAGCCCTACAATATTAAAGTGATTTTGTACATTAAATACAATTACTCACTTTATTAGTTATTTATAAAATGTAATTTTAGAAATACATCCATGTTCTTATCCATATATTTTTTGACGACATTTAATATCTCATAGTAAAATGTTAAATATCGATATATTTATACATTTTGTTTGCTATTTTAATGTTTAAAACAGCCCAATTTCCTCTTATTCGCCCATAAAGCATAAACTGGTCCTTAAACTTTAACAGTACAAATTCAAACATACAATATGGGAATTACATGGAGGTTGTGATGAGTTAAATTACATCAGGATTAAGAGGAATGTATATTCAACCGTAGTCACTTGCAGTAAATGCACTTTTCTTTTTATCTTTCTTTGAAATTCCAGGAAATTTTATAAATTTTGCAAATTTTTTGCTTCACTTATCTTAAAATTAAAGTCTTTTAAAGTAATTTTATTAAATATCTAGCACTAATTAAAAGTTCAGTGCTTCTATGTATGTAAAACAGCCTATATCGATGGCTTTTTAATAGTAAAATTTTCTTGTGAAAAAATATTGGGCATAAATTAAGGCAAAGTCGCAGATATATAAATCTATAGTTACATATAATTAAAAAAAAAGTACAATAGATTTGTTTTTTCTTTTTATTAAATACTATATTATATGTGAATGTTATAATTATTAATTATTAATAATTATTACATTTACATTTCTATTATATGTTAATGTTATATATATATATATATATATATATATATATATTCATCATATTTTAATAATTCTTCTTTAAAAATAAATAAAAGTAAAATATTATTATAAATATTAATTGGAATTAAAAAACTTTTAGAAAATGTATAATTTGTTCTTGTTTGCTATTTATGTAGAATAATTTAAATTATTAACAGTTAGTAACTCTATTTTAATTCTTTTGTGAATATTGCATTACCCCCCCCCACCCCCCCCCTAGAAAGTGAACATGTGAAACCTAGAAACCCCCTAGAAAGTGAAAGAAACCCCAATTAAAAATTAATTTATAATTACTATTATTATTAATGGGATTTTTCTAACATTGTCTAATATCATATTCTCCGAAAAGAATTTCTGTAATTAATTTAGAAAAAATAAATTTATGACTTTTTATATTAATAACATAACAGCAAGTGACATTTGGTTTTAACTCATCACATCATACAATTAAATTTATACAAGGTATTGAAGTAGTTGATACACACCAGAAAATGATTTAAAAATATTAAAATACTTAAAAAACTTTTTGCCATAGAATATCATAGAATGTGGAAAATTATATAAGAATTTTTTACTACAATTAAAAACTAAAACAAAAATAAAACCATTTAGTTTTTACAGTTTGTTTCGTAGAGAGAATGCCAAATACATGTTGAATGTTTTGTAAGCGTTTCGAAGTACTCTAAAATTGTTATAAATCCAGATAGAAAGATTTTGTAATACTTTTCGTTATTGCCATTTATAACGATATTTCAATTCGTTTATGTTAAGTAATTATTAAGGGGACAGTTTAACTTTTCAACAATTTGTTTTATTTTAAAAAATATGATTCAAATGATGAACTCGCTGCTTTTCAATATTGAACTAAAAGTACATCTTGGAAAAAACAAAACAAAACAAAAACAAAACATTTATTTTTACAAATAATAATAATAACCTGAAGGCCAATTCCATGCGCAAATTTATCAAATATCTAATGAAGAACATGTACAAAAAAGTTTAAATCTCTATTTTAAATACAAAAAAAAAAAAAAAAAAAAAAAAAAGCCTTGAATTGCGTCTGGTGTATTAATAAAAATTACAATATCTCGCGATATAATTGCCGTATGGGTCAAAATGAGGTGTCAAAATATTTACTATTAAACACGCTTTGATATTTAAAAGCAAAAATTGACTTTTTGATCGATTTTGAGGTAAACTGTCCCCTTAAGTTATGATTTATTGTCAATTTATATATATATAAAAGTATAAGAAATACATTCTAGTTTGTTTGAGCGAAAGTATTTTTTCTTTCTAGTATAGATAGAAGTGCATTTTACTGGTCTTAGCTTTAGTTTAGAAAATTAAATCTGTTGTAAAATCATGAAAAATTTGTTTAGAAATTGGAAAATTTCGGTGCGAAAATGATTTTTATACGTTGCTAATGTCAGATTAATGAAATTAAATCTTTCTTTTTTTTTTTTTTTTAAAGGGCTTTTAAATATATATGAGGAAGCTTTCCTTCAACAGAACTTAAAAACTTAATATATATATATATATAAGCAGCAATGGATTTGAATAATCTTCATTAGCATTCCTATTTTTTCAGTATTTTTCAAATTATTTTCAATAAAAGCAGCTTTGACTAACATTACAACTATGCGATAACATATTTCTTTTATTTGAATTTCTTAATTAAAGTAAATGTAGGAAGGGATGCATTTAAATAATCTTATATGAACGAAATTACACATTTCTTTTATTAGTATTTAAAAAAAATAAATAATAAAAACAATGGTACTCGCTATTATTTCCGTAAAAGCCCAAATTTGGTAAATAAGTAAACTCGGGGGCCACACTTATGTTTCTGCAGTCATTTAGAGCCCTACATTAAGTACCCGATTTTAACCGAACCCAACTCGACCCGCAGTTCAGGTAGAGTCGGGTTGATAATAATTTTCTTTCATTGAGGGTTGGTTCGGGTTTAATTTTGATTCTTTCGGTGTCGAGTCCAATTTTTCAAATGGAAGTTCTGAATATTTTTCAATTGAAAAAAAAAAACTATATTATTTGAATATTAAATATATATGTTCAATTTTATCCAAAATAAATAAATAAAAATAAAATAAAAGTATAGTCAGATAACTAAATGTTAGTTCAGAAATGATAAAATGGCGTTCTTAACTTCTGGAGAAATACCTTTAATTCTTTTAATTAATCTATGTTAAATATTTGCATTATTCTGAAAATCTGAATGTTACGGGAAAAAATAGTTTTAAACAAGTCATTTAAAATTGCATTCAAGTTTGCATTTTAAAAGTTAAACATTAACATTAGCATTTAAATAGCATTTAATAAATGCATTAAATAATTTTGAATTTACACTTTCATCGATCGGCGAATTTACACTGTCATCAATGAGGTACAACAGGTAACTTTTAATTGTTTCATTTGTAATAATGGTAAAAAAAAAGATGCGTTATTGTTTTAAGTTAATGAACACTTTTAATTTATACTTTTAATTTTGATATATTTCATTTATTACTCTACTCAGGCATTTTTTACAAAATGTGACTATAATGCTACTAAATATCAAATCAAAGCAAATATATAATTATTTGTAAGCTTCTTTTAATAAACTTTGAGGTTTTTTTTTAAAGTTATTGTGGATTCGTATATGAGATGAATATTTGCATTACTTTTTTAATGTATTTTGTTAGGAGAATAAAGGTCTAATGTTGAGAATGAAATGCAAATTTACAAGCATTTGACTGAAAGCTATTTATGAAACGTTTTGTAAATGTCTTTGTTTTTCTTTTTACAAATTTTCTAATAAAGATTTATAGCTGGCTAGTTTCATCGTTTTAGTATGAAAATCACTATCACTTACAAAGATATGTAGCACGATCTATCTATGTAGATTGTCAACCTCTTTTATTTTCAGGAACTGATTTGTATTTGGCATTCATAACCTTATAGAAACAGTACAAGCAAAGTAGCTACTGAAGCAAATTAAATTTACAGACCAACTTTACTGCTATAATAATAACCTTTTACCTGATTAAAAGTTGATATTTCTTGTGTAAGAATAGTTTTATAATACACATACATACTTCTAAACAAAATTTTTCGATGTATATAATTCTTACAAATTTATTTTCATCAGGTATTTTAATGGTGAATTGAAGAGAAAACACTAATGTGCGTCTTGGCATCATGGTTGCATAAACGATGAAAACACAAAAATACAGATAAAGCATTTACAGACCAGAAAAACATTTATAACTAAATACGTTTTTGAAAGCAGTTTAGGCAATGATTCATCACTAAAATTTCATAGGAATATTTAAAAAAATTCTTTTGTAAAATTTCAATGAATAGGCTTCGTAAGTAGTTATGTTACAAATTACAAATTAATACTTATATTACAATGACGAATCAAGGCCGATAGAGGTATTTTCAATTCTGCTTTCTAAGATAGGCGATTTTTGCATTTGGAAAGGTTTATACTTAACCCATTTGGGTCCGATTTTTTTTTCTTAATTTTGTTTTAAAAATACTGTTAGATTTGTTTAGCTGTTTTTTTAAATTTAAAGAATAAGATTTGATGAAATTTAATGAATATGTCATTTACTGAAATCTAACGGTGCAGTTATTTATTAATATGACAACAGACTACGGAGGATTTTTTAAAGGCGCTCGGAAAATGTCACATTACAAGAGGTTTCAGAATTTTTCCTTCTTTCATTTTTATTATTAATTATTGATTCGGACAAGCAGCCGCTATTTTTAAATTTACAGAATGAAACAAATGAAAGTCCCAGCAAGGACCTACGGAGCTTTCAACAAATTTTATTTTGTTTCGTTACTAAACGCAGAACTAAAAAAAAAAAAAATAAAAATAAATGTAAAGCTATGTATTAAGGAATTCAGAGGCGAAAGGCTTAATTCTATATTCATTAATTCAAAGACAAAGATGAAATTTTGAGGCAATGTCTATCTATTATAACTTAATTTAAATAGTAATAGAAACTTAATAAAATAAATACTTTTTCTATTTTATCTAACGATAAACAACATCAACGTATGCAATTTTATGTGCAATTTACAGCAATTTTATATGCATGTAAGCCTGATTCCAAGTGAAACAAATAATTATTTTTTAAACAAACAAAAAAAGAGCTTTAAAAATAGTAGACAACAAACCCTATTTATAATGTTCCATGGTAATTTTGGATCATATAACAATAATAATTACTATTTTTAATATTACTATAGTTTTGTTTAAACGTGTGTATTAAATTTTCGTATACATCAATTATTATCAAAACTTTTAATTTTCTTCCGATTTTGCAAATTTTAAAGATTTTATGTTATGAAATTAATAATTCATGGTTTTGGCAAGTATTTCTTGCACATAAAATCACTCTTAAAAAGTTTTGAATTAAATGAGAGAGAAAGTAATGTTCAATTAATAAATGAATTCGTACATAGAAAGTAAATGAATTAATTGTTGTTTATCGCTTGCATTAACAAACAACTAACGAGTAACAAATAAAATATTTGTTACTCGTTAATTCAATATATGTCATTGATATGACTTTTTAATTTCGACTTTGATAGCTTTTAAAACTGTTTTTAAACCTACCTTATTTATTATAGTGAGTACTTGTTGTTAAAAAAAAGTATTGGTTTTATTACAATTTAAAAACACTATGCTTTGTATAATAAACAACTTAATAACATGTTAAAACGTTTTCTGCTAATTTATGTTCTATGTTTCTAATATCGTACTTTTTCTATATTAAGATATGAAGAAGAAATAAATAATAAAGTTTTAAACGAAAAAAAAAAATTACACTCAATTCGAATAAATGCGATATTTGATTAAAGGAATACTTTTTGAATTTGATAAAATATAAAATTGATCAACATTAAACTTTTTGTTATTTGATAGCAATTAAAATTAATAATTGAATTATCTTCAAAGAAGATATATATTATTTCCAAATGCAAAAATAGCTTACAGACATACAAACAAAATAAAAAAGTGCGGTGCAGAAGAAGGGGGGGGGGGGGTTGGCAAAGGTTGCCGGCAAAGCATGAATCACAGTAGGCATATAAACTCAATATTTCATCACAATGTTTAACGGGAATATTTTAGATAAGTAATTAAAAAAATTACATAATTATGGACCTTGCATTTCTGAAATATCAAAGAATAAAGAATTCAGTGAGTTAAAAAATAGCATATGCAGATACAATTTTCAGTCAGACAAGCAAAACAAGTAAATCACAGTCTTTTTTTATGATCTTTAGAGCATCCAGGTGCAAAGTTAAACGATTTTTTAAAGTGTATTTAAATAAATGGTATTATTACCGGATTTGTAAGATCAAAACTAAATTACAACTTCAACAAGAAAGTTCATTAGCAAATTAGAACAAAAATCGTACTTTAATATAGCATTCTCAAAAATTTTATTTAACATGACATGCTGTAGGTTAAAAATAAACAAATGTAATTGCAAAACACGAACAAGGTTCCCAAATGATCCGCGTTTTGAATACCACTCTTTTCTAGCAAAAATATTCTTTTTTGATTTATCTTGCAAATTTTGTAGAAACCTTGAAGGTTATTTCTATTGCAAATGTTGAAGAAATCTACTACAAGGATTATCTTTTGATAATACTGGTATTAAAATAAAAGGGACCAGCGTTACACAAAACAGTGTAATGCAATAGAAAAAATAGCTTATTTTGCGACAATTTGAAATCATTTGCTAAATTTTTAATTAAAACAGCATACAATATTGCAAATTAATGTGAAAAATCGCAATTTGAAGTTAAATAAATTGGCACTGAAATTGAGGTCAAATTTTAAAATAATCTGTTTTATTAATTTAAAACATAAAAATTTAAGAATATTTAAGCACAAAATATGCTTATATAAACTTTTATTCTAAGACTGAAATCGTTTTATCAAGTTAAAATTCGTCAAATTATTTTTAAATTATTCAAGTATTTCATTTAAGCTTTTGTTCAATTTTAAGACACTATAATGCTGAAATAACTTTATAAAGTCTTTAATTTTTACATAATTTTTAATGTTAATTAGGTAGTATTCAATTTAAGATTTTGTGCGATTTTAAGACACCGAAATGGTAAAATCCTTTTATAAATTCTATATCCGTCACATGATTTTTAACGCTATTCAAATACTTCATTTAAGCTTTCGTTCACCAAAGTGCTCTAAAGATTTAGTTTGATTAATGTTTGTTTATTTTTGGCGATCATTCATTGGCATAGCATGGCATAGCAGGATAGAAGCTGATTCAAGTAAACATCCAAACTAAACAATGAACGAAACAATAATATTGGACGTGTTGAGACAAGCAAAGAGGACGGTCAAAATGGCAAACTATAAGAAATAGCGTAAAGGACCATGAGAATGGCGATATGTCACACGAAGTCGAAGAATTTTTACGGAAAATTTTGAATCGAATATAGTAAGAAGCTATCAAAAACTACTAATAGGAATGAGAGAATTGAATTTTCTTTCAAAGATGGGAAACACATAGCTGCAGAACACAAAACCTGTGAAAAGCTTATTTGACCAACGGAAGGCAAAATTACAAAGTGTAACATGAAAAGTCTACATAAATACTAAATGCTCTAAGCAATGGACAAAACATAGTCATAAGAAATAAATTTCGTTTATTGCAAAAGACCTCACTTGGTCAGCAAGGAGTAAAAGCAGAAAATTTCCACGAGAGACACAAGGGATATATCATATTATTTATGAAAAAATGTTTGAAAATATTAAAAGAAATATTAGGAAAATTAAGATGTTAAAATATGATTTAGGCACCATATTGTTAGAGTGAAAGTATGAGTAAAATAATATGTCACTTTTGTTTTTAAACTGAAGCTTATTGTTACAGATATGCAAGCTAATTATCAAAAATACATTTTTTTTTCAGTTTTTATTTAGTGCATGCTTTCAGGTATGTATTTACACACTTCATATTAAAAAACAACAAAGTCTGAACATACAGAGATGAAATGTATAACTTTGAAATATAAACGAAACGTTTCTCCGTTTTTGGCAAAAACAAATCAAAACAAACAAACAAAAACCATATGGATAGGTGTTAAAAATGTTACTTGGTGATTTTTTTTTCGCAAGGCGTTTTCGGAACATATTTGTTTAAATTATAAGTAAATAGACAAATATTTCATGAAATATTAAAATATTCTGATGAATTTTTAGTATTTATTACTTTGCTGGTGAATAGATTTTTCCATACACGATTAATAAATATTTCTGTATAAATATTAAAGAACCAATCTAGTTGAGTAATTTTTTTCAGTATTTCTATCTGATAAAAATGTTAAAATCTCTTTTTCTATAGGAAGATTGTCAAAAATTCGAGCAGAGTTGAGTTACATTTTTCTGCAATAAAGATAATAGTAAATACTGATATTCTTTTTGTAGGAATATCTCAATTCTTAATTAAGTAATTTTGTTTAGGTATTTTTTTAGAAAATTTATTCGTTTTATATCTAAAACTTAATTTGAGACATTCTGTTACTAAATAGAAATTACGAATGTGGAAGCTATTTTACGATATTTTGAAAACGAAAGTAGTTAGTATGATTTATAAAATGTGCCTTAATTTTCTATCTTAATTTTAGTGGTTCTCAAACTTCATAGCTTCCATGCATTACTTTCCTCCAATTGCGCCACCTACTGTTGCCACTTTTATGTGAAAATGAACACTTAATGCCTTCAAGGAAACTTCGTTTCCATTAAGAGTTCTTTGAGCTCATTCTTAAGGCTTTTCTTAAGAATGGTTAATCCCGTAAGGTTTCAGGATTTTTTTTTTGAAATTATTTTACATTCGTTTTACCGCCCTCAATTTCCTTAATGTCGTTGAAATTCCTGATAAATCTAAGATTGCTTTTAAGAATCTTAACAAAAATTCTTAATGCTTAAAAAAATCTTTATAGTATTATTTTACGTTCTTGCATTTTTAAAATTTGGCTTTAGATCATTTAACGGCAGTATAATAAATTGATTCCAGATATTATATATTTAATAAAAATAACAATATTTTTTTTTCTTCAAATTTGACAATTCTGATTTTTATGGCAGGAAGAGGTTCGTTTACTGAAGGAATAATCTCATCAGAATGTCATTAAAACAAGATTGACTGTATAAAAATAAATTGAATGAAGGAGGCTTTTATCAAAATTACACCCAACGTTTTGTGTATAGCTTTAATCTGATGTTTAAAAATATCCAATTTAGATACCGGTAATTTTATTTTTAAATTTTGATAAAATATTATGTCAGTTTTTAATTCATTAAGTCTTTAGCCTATTTATGTTATTCTTACAGTGAAACTTCTTGTATTAGTTCAAACATTTTCTTCTACCCGAAGGTAAATCTTGAGGAAATTAATACTATATTAAATATTTACTTTGTAAGAAATCTTGAACAATATATTATTCTTAAAAACTAAAAGCCTTCTTACACATCAGCACATTGCCGCGTATGGTTTATTGTTTCTAACAAGATAACTTAATATTCAAAATAATTTGTGAAAGAAATCTTGGTCCCTCTCCCTTAGTGGGTCCCACTCTGTAATTTGAGAACCACTTGTTATGAGCAGATCCATGAGAAGTGGCATGAAGTTTTCAAGATTAACCGTAAAGTAGCACAGTTTTTGGTTCTTTTTGGAAGACATTATACAAGATAACAGTATTACAGGAAAAATCTTAAAAAATCAGAAAAAATCAAAAAGATAGGAAAAAATTTGAGAAACGTCGCTTGAATGATTTGAATGAGATGTGAAGCTGATTACCCCTAGCTGGTAAACGGTACATTTGAGAAATGAATTTACATGAATAAATTTTTTCATTTTTTCTCAAAGTCTTTGTAAATCATTATAACTACTATTGTAGTTATCATTCGATAACGACAACATAGTTTTAAAAAAGACCTGATCATGCATGCCACTTTTTTTTTAACTGTGAAATTTTGATTTCAGATATTCAAAAATTATACCCAAAAATTTCATAGATTTACTGTAGATATATAAATACATTTATGTACTGCAGGGAATTTTGTTAGTCCTACAGATATACATTACATTTAATATGATTACGCAAGGCTTTTTAAAAATTTAGGTAAGTAAAATTTCTGATTTTTTTTATATCTTTAATGCTAACAATTAAATTTTATTTCAGGAACTGATATTGTTATTTATTTAAGAAATGGACGACACATACGAGGCTGAACTTAAAGATAAATTCAATGTTTGTGAGAAACCATAGCCCTTCATAACATGTATATTCACCAAAAATGTTAGCTGTATGAAAGAATCACACCTTTACTTTCACATGACCAACGTTTATGGGATATGTACATATTACTACGCATAGAGTAGTATTGACCTGTTTCTCACAAACATTATCTTTGGCCTTAAGCTTCGTCTCTTGTGTGTCGCCAATTAAGCATTTACTTCATTGCCATTTACTGAAATACAAATTTCTAAAAGTAAGAAGATAAAGAGCTAATATTATATACAGAAATAAGAGAGTAAACGTTAAAGATCAAGAAATGTTTGATTTTACTCTTTAGTATAAACAAATTGAACACACGAAATTAGCACAATAGTCTATGTTATTTCAACATGGTGTTTTCGAAAAGCATTTTACGTTCTGCCTCATAATCTACAACTTTATGACAATTGGAATTATTAATATTCTTAAGAGACGACACTAATGTGATTTCTTTTTAAAATATTTAATTTGCGGTTTAGTAGTTTTATTTAAATATGATGATTGTTGTAATTGCAATTTTGTGTTTGAAAGTAATTAAAAAACTTTTTGGTATATCGCTTATATCCAGAAACAGGTATATCGCTTATGAAAGTGCAATATTATAATATATTCTTTTGTGACAAA
Organism: Maratus speciosus; assembly: GCA_963932465.1. Taxonomy (NCBI): domain Eukaryota; kingdom Metazoa; phylum Arthropoda; class Arachnida; order Araneae; family Salticidae; genus Maratus; species Maratus speciosus. The sequence continues at coordinate 395,635,655 of OZ010793.1, read as the reverse complement.
AAAAGGAAAGAAATTTATATTGCTTGGAGAAAATGTTAAGTCCTGCCCATAAATCTTTTTCATTATCTCTTAAAAATGATATTTTTTATATTTATGTAAGATTTCACAAATTTAAGTTAGTGCGATATAAATTTGCACAGTGAGGAAATGAATAACAAAATAAATTCATTTTACATACTGAAAAAAAAAAAAAAAATGCAGAGAAATATAGCGTACAGCTTAAAACCGCATAAGCATGATCAGATCTTAGAAATAATATTAGTATGAAGTTAATTACTGTAACATATTTAATACCAGCTAAGAGTAGCATGTCACGCAAACTTTAATGAAAGCTCCATTTGCCATTTGATTTGTCTGAAAAAAAAAATAACTACATCATAACCCTGAAATATTACAACAAACACAATACATATATTACATCAGGCACAAATAACTTAATAACTACAATATAATTCTTTAAAAATTTAGAAACTTGTTCCTACGAATTTGAAGTTTTCAATACAAAATTAATAAATTTTACAAAGCAGATAGAATAACTGCATCAATAATTGATGATCAGAGAGATTTCAGGTTGTGAGAAAATAATTGTCATGAAAATGTGGGGATAAATGCTGATTTTACATAATGTATCATGAACTACTAAATCACGATTTATCATCTATTAGGTGTAACTGTCCAACATTACTATAAAATTAGTATAATACATGAAAAATGATTCAGTCAATCTTCTTTCATGCAAAAAAAAAGTTATGTTAAAGCAATTAAATAAAGTGTGTTTTAAAATTCACTTAAACAGCTAAATGATCGCACAGTACTGTAGATGGTAATATACTAATGATCCCACAGTATATATATATATATATATATATATATATATATATATATATATATGTGTGTGTGTGTGTGTGTGTGTGTGTGTGTGTGTGTATCACTGAAACATCACATGAAGTGAATTTCATCATTTTTCGATCAATTAAATATGTTAATGATAACACAATACATATCAAAAGATGATTACACTTTTTAGATTAATTAAATAATACCTGAATAATAATACAATAATTTTAAAAGGATTGCTGGTGTATCGCATAGGGTTGATTGAAAAATTTTATCCAACTGAATATGAAAATAATAACATAATAAATATATAAGAGTGACTGGATCAACACATAAAGTTGACTATATAACATTTTAATCCATTAATCATCTCATGCATAAATTAGTTTTAATGAATAAAAAAATATTTAAGATGAATTAATAAGAATAAATAATATGAAAAAAAAAATCTGACATTTGACGTAAAAATACAAAACGAGCCTCATATAGAGTTGTAACGCACGTATAAATTACACTGTAATGCACGTATAAATTATAAATAATTTTATTTATAGTTTTTTGTGATGATTTAGATATGGGATACATTAAAAAGAAAAAGTAGAAACTAAAGACAACTTTGTGTTTAATTCGCACTTACAGTTTGCTTGCTTGAAATTTTTAGGAAAATCATCCCTCATGCAAAACAGTTTATTTATTTATTTATTTTTTGTAAAAGGCGAATTTCTTAAAAGTATATTCGAAAATCATATGATTCTGCGGGCTATTGCTATGTTTTACAAGCATTATTGAACTTCATATAAGGTTTGTTTTATATAACAAGAGTAAAGCTATAGTTATAGCCTATTCAAAATTAAGAGGGAAACAAGTAAATAAAAACTCGTTCAAATTGGTAGATTTTGTAATGCTTTGCCTAGAATCAATGCCCTCCGACCATTAATTGTTGCCAAAGAAATAATCATTGCTTTACATAAGAAAAAATAAACTTGTCGAAATAAATGTTTAATTTGTGCAATTAAACATAAATTTTATTTTGCCTAGTTAAATTTTAAACATCAAATATTTGTCAACATTTAAAAGACATATATTTTTAAACAAATATTTATGAACTAGCTGACCTGCCCGGCGTTGCCCGGGGTTTGTAAATAATAACCTTAAAGAAAACTTAAGTTCGTATGATTTTTTATCTTTGGAAATTCTTTTAAATGAACCTAATTTCGGAGGTCCCATTGACTTCCGCAGCCTCTAGTGTGTTCCCATCAAACTTCTTTCCGAACGAACCTGTAATCTAGATTCCCAATTTCTATGGCAGCATTTACCGGACGTGCCCACACGTGCCGGAGACAATCGAAAACCAAGTTGAGTGAGCCAGACCTCGTAGAAATCAAGTTCACAGAAAAAAAGAAAAAAAAAAGAATGCGCCATTAATGTTAGAAAATGTTGGTAACTAAAGTCTAAGATAAAGTGGAAGAAGCCTCCTCACCTTGTAAATTTCGTGAATCACTGTTAGCATTAACACAATATTTAATAAACGGATGAAATCCCTTCTCTAAAGTTACCTTTAAAGTAACGCGAGTTTTAATTTACGGCTGTAGTGAGTAGACGTAAGTAAATGCTGAAAAAGGAGATTAATGTTCGAAAAAGGTGGTAGCTGAGGTATAAAGAAAGACCGGGCCCTAGGGGGCAGGGTCTTACTGGAATGTAGTTGGGTATAAGAAAAATTTTTAGGGGTTTTAAAGTAGCTGGAAGACGCTAAAACTATGTTAAAGAAAATTGCAATAGAATAGGATAGTTTTTAAAGAAGCAGCAACAAAGGCCACATGAAGACGATTAATATTCAAAATTGGTGGTAGCTGAAGTCTGCAAATTTTTTTTGTAGTTCATGTAGTAGCTGAAGAATCTAAGAAGTTGTTAGAAAAAAAAAAGTTCGTGAATCGGACCATTTTTAAGGGAGCTATAGCAGGGGGCCCAAAACGGCCCAACTGATAGTTGAGAGCAGGGCCCTAACATGAAAACATGTTTAAATGTTTTAGTAGTTAGCGTTTTAGATCTTCAACTAGTCAAAATTAATCACAGGGTATGAAATAATCATTAGAATAACATTTTAAAGAAATGCGCAAAAATGGGTTAAATGCTTAAAAAGGGGCCCTAGAGTCTCAATAAAAATATGAGGGTGTTGGTCTAGGGGGAAGAGTCCAAGACTTAATTTTAAAATTATGCAATGAGAAGGTGAGAAAATTAGGGTGTAAAAAATGTACAGCACACAAAAAGTTCAAGGGGCCCCTGGATCGGGCCCTACAGGACCCTAATGTGCCCCAGGATTTTAACTGGAATATAGAAACTGGAGAATAACTAAATGGAAAAATGGTTCCAAAAATGAAGATCTGATTAAGAGAGGCAATTTATTAATAATTTATGGTGCAAAAGCTTCAAGGGGCCTTGTACCGGGCCCCATGGGGGAAGGGACTTAAGTGGCATGTAGTTTGGTATAAATACACTTTTTAGTAGTTTTTAATGTAATCTGAGGACGCTAGAACTATGGTAAAGAAACTTGCAAGGAATTCGGATCATTTTAAAAGAAGATGCACCAAGGGCCCTAAGAAGACGATTTATGTTAAAAATTAGTGGTAGTTGAAGCCTGAAATAATTTTTTTGTCGTTTATGTAATAGCTGGAGAACCTAAGATGTTGTTAGAAAAAAAAAAAAAAAAAAAAAAAAAAAAGGCTAGTGAATCGTACTATTTTTAAGGGAGTTATAATAGGGGGCCCAAAAGGGGCCAACTGATAGTTGAGAAAAGACCCTAACATGAAAACATGTTACAACGTTTTTTACTTAGCGTTTTAGATCTTCGATTAGTTGAGATTAAGCATAGGGTACGAATTAATCATTAGAATATAATTTAAAAGAAATTTGTAAAAAATTGGGGAAATGCTTAAAAAAGGGCCCTAGGGCCCCAATAAAAATATGTGATTGTTAGTCTATGGAGAAGAGTTTAAGACTCAACTGTAAAATTACGCATTTCGAAGGTCAGAAAATTAGGGTGTGAAAAACGCATGGCACACAAAAAATTTAAGGGGCCCTGGACTGGGCCCTACAAGACCCTAGACGGGCCCATGGTCTTAACTGGAATGTAGATACGGGAGTATAACTAAACGGAGAAAGTATCCCAAAAATGAGGATCGGATAAAAAGGAAGCAATTTATTAACAATTTAGTGCACTAAAAGTTCAAGGGGCCCTGTACCGGGACCCTTGCAAGGGTGCCAGGGTCTTAACTGAAATTTAGAATTGGGGTAGAAACTGAAAGGAGAATTCACCCCCAAAACGAAGAAGATCGGATACAAAAGAGGCATGTTATTAACAATTTAGTGCACTAAAACTTCAAAGGTCCTGTACCGGCCCCTTGCAAGGGTGCCAGGGTCTTAACTGAAATGTAGAAATGGGGCAGACACTGAAAATAGAATTCACTCCCAAAACGAAGAAGATCGGATAGAAAAGAGGTATGTTATTAACAATTTAGTGCACTAAAACTTCAAGGGGCCCTGTATTGGACCCCTTGACAGGGTGCCAGGGTCTTAACTGAAATGTTGAAATGGGGTAGAAACTGAAAGGACAATTCACCCCAAAAACGAAGAAGATCGGATAGAAAAGAGGCATGCTATTAACAATTTAGTGCACTAAAACTTCAAGGGGCCATGTACTGGGCCCCTTGCAAAGGTTCCAGGGTCTTAACTGAAATGTAGAAATAGGGCAGAAAGTGAAAGAAGAATTCACCCCCAAAACGAAGAAGATCGGATAGAAAATATGCATGTTATTAACAATTTAGTGCAGTAAAACTTCAAGGGGCCCTGTACCGGGCCCCTTGCAAGGGTGCCAGGGTCTTAACTGAAATGTAAAAATGGGGCAGAAACTCAAAAGGAGAATTCACCCCAAAAACGAAGAATATCGGATAGAAAAGAGGCATGTTATTAACAATTTAGTGCACTGAAACTTCAAGGGGACCTGTACTGGGCCCCTTGCAAGGGTGCCAGGGTCTTAAGTGAAATGTAGAAATTCTGCAGAAACTGGAAGGATAATTCATTCCAAAAACGAAGAAGATCGGATAGAAAAGAGGCATGTTATTAATGTTTTAGTGCATAAAAACTGAAAAGGGCCCAGGGACCCCGGCCCTGAAAAAATTAAAAATCCGATCCTCAGGTGTATCAGAACATGTCTTGGACTAATCACATCTGAATTTTCAGACTTCTACGTGCGGTAGTTTTCGCTAGCCATCGCACACAGACAGACACGCACACACAGAGCGATTTATTCTTTTATTAGTATAGATTTACTTTTATGAAATCGCCAAATAAGCTGAAAAACAAACAAACAAACAAAAAAAACAACAACGTAAAATTGAAACTCCGTGGTATAAATTGGCAACTCTTATGTTTGTTTATGTTCTCTCTTAATTTTGAATGAACTATAATATATGCGCGGTTGATGGTTATTTTATAATACTACAATCTTATATTATGTTTATTTATATGCTCTCTTAATTTTGAATGAATTATAATATATGCTCGGTTGAGGGTTATTTTATAATACAATCTTATATTATATTTATTTATATGCTCTCTTAATTTTGAATGAACTATTATATATGCGCGGTTGAGGGTTATTTTATAATACAATCTTATATTATATTTATTTATATGCTCTCTTAATTTTGAATGAACTATGATATATGCGCGCTTGAGGGTTATTTTATAATACAACTTATATTATGTTTATTTACATATTCTCTTAATTTTGAATGAACTATAATATATACGTGGTAGAGGGTTGTTTTATAATTCAATCTTATATGAGATTACCATGCATGAGAGGATTAAACAGATAAATGCAAACAACATAAATATGAAAGATATACATGATTGGTTTCATTATTTTTTAGTCAACATAATAGCTAAATGTTAACACAATAAATATAAAAAGATTAGAGGATTATATCAGTTTTTTGCTTTTATTTCAGTTTGCGTGACACGTTTGCTGAACAAGGAAAATAAAAAATTTGCGAAATCTTGGATAAAAGGGTGAGAAATTTCATTGTAACCCAGTCGTGACTCGTCGACACTTTTGCCAGTATTCATTGCTTAGAGCATTGGACAATCGACAAACATAAATATGACACATAAGATATAAGGCATCAGTTTTTCTTCCTAAATATTTTACTTTATATATATATAGATATATATTATATATTAAAAAAATGCATTTTTAAGGAAAACTGCACAAATTTCTGTACACTGTGAGATAGAGGGATTTGTTTTTCAATTTTTGTTAAAAAACTACACTTTTTTTTTCAATGACGGGGGGGAAGATGTCGAGGTTTTCTTCTTCTTCATTTGAATATATTTATTTATAAAACTAATGGGAGCAAAGACGGAGTTCTCTTCATGTTTTATTCATCAGATTTGTTTATTTTCGGATTACGTTCCGACCTTCTTCTTATCAGATGATAGTATGCTACAATGCATTGCCCAGGAAACTTTGTCAGGACGTTTCTTCCTGGAGCGAAGAAATTCCTGCAAAGAAACAAAAAATATATAATTTAAAACTTCAAAATCTTAAAATATGCAGCAATATTGTTAACACAAGAAACACATTATTTGAAATAATTATTAGCTGATTTTATTTACAAAAGTGATTAAAATTATAAATACTTTTGAAATTTAAAGTTTTCTTCATGCTAAATACACATTTCAGGGTGGAGAAATGCATCATTTTACTTGCCACTGACTAGTGGATTTTATGACGGGACAATGGATTTTTATGCAGTCTTCGAAAAACTCATGCTATAGGACATATTCCAAAATCACTTTTTTCTTTTTGCTGTTTTTATTTTGTAACTTTCCAAATTACCGCGATGTAAATATTGTACTAAGTTCTATCCCATACTAAACTTCCTCTGTTGTATATATTTCTTAATTTTATAGAAAAAATTATGAAAATACATTCTAGTAATGGTAATTAACTATTTTTTCATTGGCGTACATCATATAATGCATATCGAACATATCGTTACATAATTTTCATCTGTACGTTGCATCTTGCTGGCTGGTAAAATAAAACCTTCGCTGGTAAGATTTTCTGAAAATTCCCCGCCCCAGATCATATTACTACATATTTTCCGCACTTAAGAGCCTTACGCTAGCCAGCATAAAAATTCGCAAGCTAATATCAAACCAATGGATGCTTCTTTGCAAATTTCTCGATTCTTTTTGCATAGTATGTCCGAGGTCGACGACTAGTGTTGTATCTGTTTACTTAGATTTCTGTTGCTGATTTATTGTGAGGTTACTTTAAATTTTGCAAACAATGGTTGATTGGTTCAAAAAATGAAAGTGCACTCAGAATGAAAGTGCACCCAAAATAATAATTTTAAAAAGGCAGAAAGATACAACATTAAACAGCGACCTCGAGAAATTTGCCAAGAGCCTCTTCCTTGATTTAAAACTAGTTTCAAATGTCGTCGCCTGACTATTGGCTCTGAAATAAACGCATTTTGTCCCTACAACTTTACGTGGTCATGTACCGAATTAGTCGATGAGCGAGTAATTTGCTCATATTTATTTAAAAAATGCTGTAAACAAATTTAAGATAAAAAATTAGTTGTCACTATAGACAAGAGCAAACAGATCAAGGTCGCTGATGCATTTACGCGTCATTTATAAAACTACAGTTAAGAGTCGTCGACGTGTTAATCCTATGAGACAGTTTTTTAAAATTTCTCGCTTGGATTTCAGTATTTTTAAAAGATTTTTTTTCTATTGGATAACTGAGATCGACCTATGCAATCACCGTTTTTTTCCTAATTAGATTTTGTTTGCGGTTTTATTTAATGAGGAAACATAAACAAAAAATTAAAAAAACTCCAAAAAAGTAAAAACGCAAGCAAAATAGTTTAAAAATATTGAAATGCAAACGATAAATTTTAAAAGAAATGTTTCATAAGAGTAACATTAGTGAGCGGGTGTTTTCGCGTAAGTAAAGTACCCCTTTAAAAAAAAAAAAAAAAAAAAAAAAAAAAAAATCTGGTTAGAAACAGATTTACTTGAGTCGCGACTTATACACTGGAAATTACGGTATCAAATTTTGCACTCAACAGGTGTGTTTGCTGAATTTTGAGATGCAGTGCATTTTCAAAGCGCAACAGAGATTTCTGGCTGTCTTAATGCAATGGCATCCTGAGGGTAATGAATGAATAAATGAAATAAAACAATCAATAAATCAATAGATAAAAGTAAGTATAATACGGAAAGAAGAGTGTTCTTAATAATTTTCTTCCAATTGAATGAATAATTTATGCAGTTCACACTACAAAAAGATCCTATTGCAAGCAGCTATTAGCGTACAGGTGAAAGAAGAATCTGGAATTATCAACACAGACCTTTTTCCCATTGATTGAAACCATTCCTAAAAATAGAAAGAGATCGAGTTATTCTTCCCTTCAAAACATCCCACAAAAATCTATGCGTGGGTGAAAGTGAAGCTTCTTTGATTTTCCGATAAGATCTTGTTTGATAACTATTGTCTTTTAGTCGCTCAAATGCAACTATATGCAGCTGCTGCCTTTCAAAGTTGTGTATCTCGTTTGAAATTCCATTTTTCATTTTCTATACCTTCATTTTCACCCAAAGAAAAGTTGCATGCGAAATATCGTTTAAAAATCTTAAGTTTAGCATTCTATATTTAGTGTTATATGCTTATTAATTGATTTCGAAGGAAAGGAGATATTTATTTTGATGATACATGCATTTTTAAATATGTTCATGCGTAATTTTCAAATGGACACGTATATTCTACTTATTCTTTTCTGGTACGCATGTTTTTTTGGGATCTCTGCATTGGAATTAGAGATCGACCGAAAATTCGGTTTCGTTCCCGTTTTCGGCCCAAAATCTGAGTTTAATCGAAAATTCATTTTCGGCAAAAATGCTGCTGAAAATTCGGCAGGACCGAAACTATCTGTTTTACAAAAATCTCGTTTCTTCCTTTGGAAATTTTCAACATTACTCATTGAATTTGATTTCCTGGCCATGAAAGCGATTTGGAATGGTTTTTTCCAAACTGTTTTTTCCATTTTTTGATCCATCAATTACCTATTGAGTTATAAGCGTTTTTGGTCACGTGACAAAGACGATTTTCGCCCTTCACGGGCTGGTTTTTCTGCTTTCTTCGGGAACTTCAGTTCAAAACGTCAACTTTAATACTATTTTCTGAAAGATCTATTGCGTTTGCAAAAAAAAAAAAAAAAAAAAAAAAAAACGGAAAAAATAGCTCGATTACATAGTTTCTGAACAACAACACCAGCTAGTTTCATGCATTTCCGAACAAAAATAAATTAAAACTTATGTTAAAAAGTTGCCCTTCTGGATTTGAGAACACCCTTAATTAATAATTATGTATATTTATGTGCGTACTTTAAAAATTTTTTGGATATATTCGTTTTCGTTGACGGCCGAAAATAGGAAATTTACCGAAATTCGCGTTTGGTTTCAGTCTTAAAAACCTGTTTCTGCCGATTCTTAATTGGAATACTAGCAAATTTCTCTGCGGTGTTGCTCAAATAATTACTTGTTTAAATTTTGAAACATAATTTTCTTTTTAATTATACAATGTACCCTTTTTTGAAAGTCGTGGATTAAACAGGGATGAGAGCGCTCCGACCCAAATGACTGCTTGCTACCGCGAAGTTTTAATGGTAGTTTTCGCCTTATTTAATGAGAGAGTTTCTGAGATTTAAAAAAGCAGAGAATACTATTAAAATTTAGTGGTGAAAATCAAGCATTTGGGTCTGACCGCTCTCATCTCTGATTAAATAAAAAAATATATGCGGATTTCATGATATATTTTATAAATAATTGCATGTTTATGTTTAAAATATAAATTTCTTTTTAATAATACAATTTAAAATATTTAGTAAGGCGTGAATTAAATAAAAAAGATATGCCAATTTAATGATATATTTTACAAATAATTACCTGTTTAAGCTTAAAACCATAATATTTAAAAAAAATATATACAATGCACAACTTTTAGTAAGGCGCGGATTAAATAAAAAGGATATGTGGACTTAACAATACATTTTACAAATAATTACCTGTTTAAGTTTTAAGCACAATTTTCTTTTTAATTATACAATCTAAAATTTTTAGTGAGACGCGGATTAAATAAAAAAAAGTATGCGGATTTAATGATACGTATTTATTTTACAAATAATTACCTGTTTATGTTTAAAACACAATTTTCTTTTTAATTACATAGTGTAAAACCTTTAGTAACACGTGGATTAAATAAAAATTATATGCGGACTTAATGATATATTTTATAAATAATTACCTGTTTAAATTTAAAACACAATTTTCTTTTTGATTATAGGATGCAAAACTTTTAGTAAGACGTGGATTAAAAATAATTATACTGACTTAATGATATATTTTGCAAATAATTACCTTTTTTAGTTTAAAACTTAATTTTCTTTTTAATTGTACAATGTAAAATTTTTAGTAAGACATGAATGAAATAAAAAAGATATGCCGACTTGATAATAAATTTCACAAATAATTACCTTTTTTAGTTTAAAACATAATTTTCTTTTTAATTATACAATGTAAAATTTTTAGCGAGGCGTGGATTAAATAAAAAAGATTTTGCGGACTTGATGATATATTTTACAAATGATGATCTGTTTAAAACATAATTTTCTTTTTAATTCTACAATGAAAAATTTTTTTAGTAAGGGCGTAGATTAATTAAAAAAGATATGCGGACTTGATAATATATTTTTACAAATAATGACCTGTTTAAGATTAAAATATTTAAGAGATGTAACTTATGATTATTTTAATAATTCATTAAGACTAACTTCTAAATTGGGAGGGGTAGACAACAAAACACTGAAGATCTGGTACCTAACAATAATCGAGAGAATAATACTTTACGGGGCCTGTATCTGGGGGGGTAATTTATCATCCATAGCACAACCTAAACTAAAATCAATACAACGCACTTTTCTCCTACAAATTTCAAGAGGCTACCGCACAATCTCCACAGATGCACTACATATACTTACAGGTATTCCACCCATCACACTTCAACTAGAATACGAACACGCCAAATCCTCAATCCTACAGCTAAAACGTGACACAGTAATAGATTCTCTTTTTCCAAACACAACATTGCAATACAAAGTCAGGAGCTGGCAGCTCCACCCCGCTGAGGAGACTTCACATTTTCAAGTAAACACAACGCGCAACAGCTACACACCTGCCCTTAGCACCACACTCTTCACTGATGGTTCAGGCACAGAGACTGGCGTGGGCGCAGCCTTCTGCGCCACGGAGGGCACGGTGGTGGTCCATCAGTGGTCTGCAAGGCTAGATGATAATAACTCCGTATTCCAAGCGGAGCTGTTCGCAATACTAAACGCATTAGAGTGGGTGGAATCCCACTCTAGCAATAGTATTATCATCTACAGTGACTGCCTCTCTGGCCTGCAGGCAATACAGGCACACAGGACAAAACATCCTCTAGTACTGCAAATCAAACTAAAACTTAAGAATCTCCTACATCGTATCTCACTAGGTCACGTCTCGGCTCACAAAGGTATCTTTGGCAATGAACTAGTAGACAACCTAGCGAAGAAGGCCACACAGAAAGAAACAATAGACACACACCTCCCAGTGCCCCAGTCATACGTCAAAAGGGTCCTTAGAGCAAGGATACTGACGCGATGGCAGGAGCACTGGGATACTTCAAAAAAGGGCAGGCACACATATAAGCTAATTCCTAAAGTTTCTCTCACACTATATAACTTAACACCCTACACCACTAGCTTCTTAACAGGACATGGCCCTTTCATGGCATATCTGGACCGCTTCAAAATAAGATCCACTGCCACTTGCGTCTGCGGTGAAGATGGCACTATAAGTCACCCGTACTACAGTTGTACTCTCACGCAACGCTGGCACTTGAGGCGTCCAGACATACTGCCAGTCAACTGGCTCCAAAACGTCCTTTCCCGCACCCTCCTACTCAACAAATTAAAACACATTCACAATCTCCTTACATACTTAACAAACTTAACTTAAGCCCTGGTTCTGCTTATCCAGTCTCACTGCCACCATATCAATCTTCAAACAGCACCAGAATCCAGTCCTCTTTGTAGGCTCCAATAAATTCTTCTACTCATCAATGTGTGGTTTCCTACGATCGCAAGAGCCTCTGCTCGTGCTTCTGACCGTTCTATCAAGAGATACATCTCCAATGGACGCTTGAGTATCTGCTCGTGCCATCTTATTTGTGCCACGCAAATCATTACATCTCCAATGGACGCTTGAGTATTTGCTCGTGCCATCTTACTTGTGCCACGCATTCCATTCTTTTCCCTTCCTGCCGCCCCTTGTCGCGAGAGGGGTTCCTACCCCGGCGGCCAGGATCAGTGATGTTTATTATTATTATTATTATTATTTATTTTATTTTATTTTTACTTTAAATGTTCTCATACTCCCGCCCTCTGTCGCGAGTAGGCGTTTTCCTGGCGGGAAGGCATTCGTCTAATTTTTGTAATCCCACTTTGTTCTTTTTAAAATAAATTCTGGGTTCTGTGGTCGGTGGTGCATAGACGCCCTTAGCGGGTGAGCGTCGCCCCTTGAGCATTTTGTGTTTGTCCGTCTGCATACGGCCGGACAGGGCTGTACTCACTAACGAGCCCCAACGTGTCGGGGAACATACCGGGAGAGACGTTAAGCTCTAAGGGGCAGGCCTAGCCGGCCCTGAGCAGTCTCTCTTAGGCTGCCTAACTTATGATTATTTAAGTATTGCGCGGCAGCGCAATACTTATTTATTTCCAGTGTCACTTCTCAATGTTAATTTAACATAGAAAAGCCTATGGAGATGATAACTTTTTCATTTTTTCTTCCCACCTTTTTGTCCCTGATGCCACTCATTTTTAATTCTTTGCTAATTCTAATAATATTATAAATTCAAAGTGTAAAAACAATTGCCTGACGTCAGGGTCAAAACGGATCATAAAATGCCTTTGCATATAGGTGGATTATAATCTAGAGAGTAACATGGGCTAATTTTTACTTACATTATTCAAATATTTTTCTTAATTCTAAATTTCGCTTTTTCCATTGAGAATCAACGGACATTTTCTAATAAAATTTAACATTTTCCCCTTCATTGTTGTAAATAATTCAAAAGCCATAATAATAATTTGCCTATTTTTAGTTGAATGATTTTCACGTGAAACATGAAACTGAAGAAAAAGTTTTTTTTTTTTTTTTTTTTTTTTTTTTTAAAGAATTAAAAAGAAGATGAATATGGCGTCATAGTGGAAATAAAAATGACATTTTCAAGCAGATTTTTTAAGTTCAGATTGTAATTTTTGACCAAACTACAGCAACATGCATTACTGCACTGGTGAAACATTTTGAATTATACATAAGTAAATTGCATCACAAATTGTTGTGCGATGTCGCACAAATCAAAGACTGATGATGATACCATCCATTAATTTTGAAATGTATTCGTCTGAATGCAGTAGTTATTAAAAAACTTGACATATTAAACAAAAACCTAACTTTCAGAACAAATTAAAAAAACAAAATTTATTTCCTAAATTGTTTAAGCCCGAGAAGGGGCAGATATTGAGATATTTCATTCAATTCGTTCTACATTTAATGTTAAATTTTTGTAACAAATAAGTTAAACCAATTGAACATTAAAAAATAAAAATGAAATTCATACAATATAATACTTTAAACACCTATATACTTAAATTCCGTTCAAATGAAATCGAAATAAATCTTAGACTTTTTCCATTTTTAAGTTGTAAATATTTGTAGTGCAAATTTTGCATTATGTTTATGACGATATGTACATAATATGATAAGATACATGCAAAATACAAAACTTTAAAAAAAGTAAGATTTATTTCGATTTCATTTGAACGGAATCTAAGTATATAGGTGTTTAAAGTATTATATTGTATGAATTTCATTTTTATTTTTTAATGTTCAATTGGTTTAACTTATTTGTTACAAAAATTTAACATTAAATGTAGAACGAATTGAATGAAATATCTCAATATCTGCCCCTTCTCGGGCTTAAACAATTTAGGAAATAAATTTTGTTTTTTTAATTTGTTCTGAAAGTTAGGTTTTTGTTTAATATATTTATGATTAGTTTAAAATTAATGTGTATGTTTTCTTATGTAACTGAAAAAACAATGCTAGGAATTTCTTAGTGAATATTTTATAATTACATTAATATTAATAAAAAATATTTTTATGAACAATTTGATGAATTCTTCGGATAATTAAATGCAACATTTATCAAAATTCTGAGCAAACATGTACTTTCTTTAAAAGATGGTCATGAAACATTAAATTTGTGATAAATTAGTAATTTCCTCAAAAGTCTCAAAATTTGTGAATTTTTTCAAAATGTATATTAGGAAATGTTTTTCACTCAAGTGGTTATTAGGGTGGATCAAATATAAAGAAGACTTTCTTTAAAGATTATTTTAAAGATATTATTTAACAAAATTATACGAATTTTATTTTTCTAGATATTTTTTTCTAACATGTGCGCATTTTCTTCAACATATTGGGAATATTTTATTATTTTTGTGTAGAATTCTTGTATAATAAAAGAAACCAGCTGATAAAAATTTTGCTTTTCCTAGCGCTTCTTTAGGATATCCAAATAATGTTAGACAGAGGATGACAAATTTGTATTATAAGGAAAGCGATCGAATGATTTACAGTGAATTTTTTTTTTTTTTACATTTCTTGTGTGAGATATTGCAATGTGCCGGGGGATCGGGTGGCGGGAGACGATCATTCGGATCGGAATCAAACCTGTTTAAGATTGATTAAGCCTTAATTCTCTTTAAGAAATTAGCATTACTATGCTGCATTATACGTACGTCGTTCATGAAAAATACTGACGTACAAAATATTTCGCGAATCCCTTATAATTATTAGTGGGTATTTTGTAAGTTTTTCTTTCAATGGTGCAGTTTTGCTTCCTTGTGCAATATTCAATACTGAATCACCTTGTTTCACGTTTTTGACGGTCATTATATATATATATATATATATATATATATAAAACTTGTGCCATTTACATACTTGTAACATCAAATAAGGTGTCATTTCCGAAATATACATACAATATGGGCCAAATTTTAATATGTTTGAAATTTTAATTTGTTGAAGTTTTTATAATTATACTTTATGCATCAGCACTCGTTGCTTTATCTTTATTCATAATTCTACACAGGGCCGTACGAAGTGGAGGGCGAAGGGGGCGCCAAATTTATACTATAAACCTCTTTTTTTCTTCTTTTTTGTAAAAAAAAAAAATGTATATTTACATATTGGGAATTTTTTTCCCCAATGGAATATGCTGTACTATTAGATACATTTGTTCTACATCCATTTTCCAGATCCCGTTTGCCAAAATATAAATGCAATTTTCTTTTATGTTATTTAGTTTTTTGAAATTTCTGAATTAAAATTAAACCTAAAGTTTCAAAATAAACGCGAAATATGTATTCAGTAAAATTTGTTTCGGTTTCTGCACTTTTTTAATTTTAAAAATTGGGAAAGGTTGGGCGGGGGAAGGGGGGCGGGGTGCCAAATTGAAACTTTGCCCCGGGCGCAGTTTTCTCTTCGCACGCTGTTGATTCTACATTGTAAAAATGTGAAATATTTTTTAGTCTACGAAAATATAACACGAACCAAAATATACAATAACCTTTTACGAGTTACTTATAACTCCGAAAAGCATTCTTTATTTTTAGAAACCCCTATAATTTCGAGATTTAAAGAAGCATCCATAAAAACAGTCTGTTTTGGCACCACTTATTTTTGGATACATTTACGAGTTAGTTTTTATAGTGTAAATCAGTTTTCTCAAACCAGAATATCGGTTTTTAGGATTCCATTAATTATCAAGAAAACATTTTCAACTGTGCAACTGAATTTATACATGTAAAGGAAGCAAAATAATATTAATGTTAATTTTATATTAATGTTGTTATATCATGTTTGTGTGCAATATGCTTTTGGAAAACGAAAATGTTTTCTTAAGAATTTAATATCATTCGAAAAACCTATATTCCGCGTTGAGAAATCTGATTAATACATTATAAAAACTTTTCGTAAATGTTTCTGAAAATCAGTTGTAGTGAAATAAATTGTTTTTATAAACGTTTCTTTAACCCTTTGTGCTCCGACGGGACTTTTAAGCCCCATTGAAAAAAATGCAATGTAAAATTTTATTTAATTCGCCTATCAATAAAAGTATATGGTACTTTTCATACAAAATACTTTACTAGACCACATTCAGTAAGCACAGCGAAATAGTCGAAGCTAAATATTTTTTAATGTAGTTATTTTCTCAACCATTTACATGGATTTAGTTCTTCTTCTATTAAAAAATGCTTTACGAAAAATTTGCAACTACAAAACGCTTCAGTTACAGATAGAAGAAAGAAGAATTGTGAGGTTTCCATAACAGTATTCTTTGTTAATTAATCTAATTATTCTTGTAAATATTTCACAAAAAATTCTCTAACTACCGACTTATTAAATCAGTTTTATTTACAAGTCTATCTAAAAATCAAATTGTTATTATATAACTTGTTTTTGATACCTTCAGACATTAACGAAGATAATTATTGAAAAGGAGCAAAAGTTCTGATTTATGATTTGGATCAAAAAGGGTTAAACCTTGAAAATTTATTGGTTTCTGAGCTTTCTACACGGTGCGGAGAAAGTATTGATAGTAAAATCAATCTCTACAACAACGCCATAGATACAATTATTTCAATAATTTTTATTTCGTAAGATTAACAACTAAGTATCAATTGATATTCTACCATTTATTTTCGATTCGGTCTCCTTTTGCCCTGATACACTCGCGGAGACAGTGCGGGAAGGCATCCACGGCGCGCCGCAAGTAGTCCGCTTCGAGACCATTCCATTCACGTGTCAGAGCAGCTTTTAAAGAATGATATCTTTGTGAGGATTAGCACAGGCTATTGCTTGCAACACTCTCCATACTGAGTAATCAAGTGGATTCAAATCCAATCCGGAGTATTCGGAAACCATTCTTGAGATGAAATGAAATCACGAAGATTTGCTTGGCACGACTGTTGCGTTTGGCAAGACTTATGGGCTGGTACTGAATCTTGTTGGAACACATATGGATTGTTTCCAAAATGAGAATTTAGCCATGAAGATTCCTTTAGAATATCGTTGAGATAATTGATTTGATTAATCTTGACACCAGCATCAACAAAGACCAAAGGGGATTTCCCATTGCTTGTGATGCAGCCAAAAACCATCACGCTGGCTGGATGAGCTTTTCTGGCAACTATTCCACCACTTGAATTAGCAGTTTTACTGTTTTTGGCTAATATGCAGTTATTCTGATGGTTAACAGTTTATTCTGATGGTTAACAGTTTATTCAATAGTGAACTGTTTTTGGCACAGAAGACGAAATGCCAAAAATAACCCAAAAATACTTACTTATAATACAATATTTAGATTATAAAGAGCAAATATACACACAAAAAAATTCTACAACATTTAAAAGACACACACAAACATTAAGAAAAAAATTATCAATACTTTTTCCGCACCCTGTAAAGAGAACGGTTTTCGGAATCGTCGGTAATTCGGAAGAAGTTACTGTGTATTTTCGTTCGTGGTTATATTATTTATTCCTAGATTGAGAGACATATGCTATTTTTTACAGTGTAGCGAGTAAATAAATGGATGTATGAAGAACAAGAAATAAAAATCATGCGTCAAGCATAGATTATGAAACACTTTTCAACACATTCAGAACATTCTAAGAAAACCTCACCATTTAACATGGTGAACGATGATGTCTAAGTAAACAATTTGGAAAACGCATAACTCATTTGAAAACGCATTTTCATCAATGACTATCTGTAGTCGGAAAAATATCCGACTTCTTTTGTACAGCCATGTATATGATCTATAGATTTGTATATGTACTACATTGTATGTCAAAACTGAGTTCAATTTGAAAACGCATAATACAATTGAAAATTCCACTTAAGCCATTTCCGTCAATAAATTCTCAAGATCTTTTGTGCAGTCCTGTATATGATGTGTATAATTTATACACACCAAGTAATATGCCAAAAATCAGTTGAATTTAAAAAGACATACTGCAATTGAAAACACACTTCCAGCAATTATTGCTCATAGACAGTACTATACCGAATTATTTTGTGTGTCGCGTTGTTTTGTGTGTCCTTTTTATGTAAATGAACAATAAATGCTTTGCAAACCTAATTCTATTGTAAGCATCTTCTAGTGCACTTTATTGATGTATATCGATTTCATTATGTTTTAAATAATGCAGCAACATTAAAATAGCTTGCTAACGATTTTTTACTATAGACTATAATGTAACGGCAGTTAGTGTCCCTGTAAATAAACTGTAAATGCTACACACTCCATTTTCAATACAGAACATGCCATGATAAATATCAATAACATATATCAATTAAATGGAAATCCGATTATATTTATTAGAGTTAGAACTGGGACAGACAGACGGACGGACAAACCGAATTCTTGAACACTTTTGTTTTAAAGGGTAAATAAAAAGATGTAAAACAAATTATCAGACTGTAAAGCAAATTGTTATAGTTGCCATCACAAAAAGAATAAAAAAAATTGATATTGATATTAAAAAAATTCACATTATATTTGATCCAGATCGATATACTGAGAATCTTCACCCATTTATCGATATACTGAGAATCTTCACCCATTTATCGATATACTGAGAATCTTCACCCATTTATCGATATACTGAGAATCTTCACCCATTTCTTACTGTAGATAATGTAATAAAATTCGATGACTAATTTCAGCGCTAATTGAGGATTATACAGTGCATGAAAATTCACGCTTAAAGGGATATTAATTTTTGGTTCATCGGATATAACTTGATGGCAAATTTTAATGCCGATGAAAACTCTTAATATAAATACTTATAAATGAAAATTTGATTAATTTTTTTTTTGAAACAAACACTATGCGAATTCCAAGCAAAGCATTGAGAAAACTAAAAGAGTTCAACAAACTCGGTTCAACCAATACCAAAGTTAGGAAAACATGAATATTGGAGTTATCAGTAAAATTGTCTAGATAGAATTTGGTTAGTTCCTAACAATAGAGATGTGAGCAGCGAATTTATGATAAATGGAAAATCGAGTCTCATAAATTTACCTTTTTCAGAATACATTTATGCATGTACAGGGAGTTCGGGTATTATAGAATGGCCAGGCAATATGGAATATTTCAATATCTTGCACACACGTATTTAAGCCAAGCGTAAAAATGCCAAAGGACTTTCTAGTATTCCCAAGAGGTACTGCGCTCAGTTCTGTTTGGATACCTATTGTTGGAATGACGCGGTGAAATAAAATCTTATTCTCAATTTTTGATATTTTTGGCAGGTAAATTTTATAAAATTCATATTAATTATAAAATCTCATTGTCAGTGAGTTAACCAAGTTCAGTATAAAGTTGAACGATTATATTTATTGCTGTGTTACTCTGTTTCCCTCTATGCTAATTTGTCGACGAGTTAAAAGGTTATTTTTTTCAAGATGATGCGTCGGGTAATATAGAATATCAGCTAGACTGTATTAATACGATTCTAGTGAAGACGAACAATCATTCTACTACGAGGTATCATTTGAGATGGGCTTATTACCAAGTTGTAGACCAGCTGAGGAAGATGCAGTGTGCCTGTGTTGCAATGGAAATTATTTAGAGGATGGAAGAGGGGAAGAGTGGGGGACTCGTTTGGGCTCATGTGGACTGTGGTGGAGCCGAAACAATATACAATGTTTGTCTTCTTGTAAAAATTAAAACAATTTTTCAAAGAAACTGATATTCATAGATGATGTACTAATATTTACTTATTAAATAATTTTGTTAATCTTGTAAATCGTGTTTTTTTTGTTTTTTTTCAGTTTTAATATTCCTTACAGAGCCCTATTCCATATTACACGACTGGTTGTTATTACCCGAAAACTGTAACTTTTTTTAAAAAGCTAAATATTGATATGCATTTTTTCTTCCACTTTAAATGCATTAAAAATGTGTTAAGAAATAATCAAAGACTATCTTTTAATGTATCTCAATTTTTTAATGTTGGCTAATAAGTAAAAATGTAAATGGTATTCCGTAATAACCGAACTTCCTCTATATACATTCTTCACTTAAACTTTCAGATCCATATGGTAAGAATTGCCATCTATGTCTCAATGTAGATAATGTAATAAAATTCGCTGACTAATTCCAACAGGAAATGAAGATTTTATAATATATGGAAATTCACTCTTAAGCGAACATTCAGTTTTCTGTTCATCCAGCACAAATAGTTGCCAGATTTAAACTTCGACGCGAAATATTAATAGAAATAATTATAAAATAGTTTATTGAAATAAACGCTTTAAAACTTTGTGAATCAAGTATTATGTCAAGTCTAAGTAAAATAACCAGGAAACTAAAAGAGTCAACAAATTTCGTTCACCCAGGCCAGAGTTTGGAAAATTTGTAATTGTATTTAACAGCAATGAAATTACAACTTAATTGTATGTAATTAATTATAGTTACAGTTACATGCCATAAAAAATTATTGCAGCACTGTAGCTGGAACCGCCCCCATCCCGTTATTTAATAAAATTTCTGTGCTTGAATGTGTGTAACTATAATCAATTACATACAATTAAATTGTAATTAGATTGCAGATAATTGAAATTACAAATTTGCCCAACTCTGTCCCAGGCCAAAGTTAGAAAAACCTGAATATTGGCGTTATGAACAATATTTTATAGACAGGTTAGTTTTTCACCATAGAGAACATATTCGTAAATTTAGTATTTCATCACAATCTCATAGTTTTTGCTCTTTTTAAATACTTATATGCATATATACAGGGTGTCCCTCTACGCGGGTTGTCAGTTTAAAGAATCATAAAAAAATTAACAAATTGTCGTGTCGGAGAGCGGTTTGCACCATAAGATTTGTCAAGGAGTCGGATTTATTTAGCGGTAAAAGAAAAGGAAACGGCTTAAAGAGACCCAGTAGTAATTTCAAGTATCAAATGTTCACAAAATTTAGCAAAATGTGTCACTGGAATGCGGTCAATAGCTAAAGAGCGCGATTTTCGTGGCAAAAGAAAAGAAAAAAAAACAAGTACAGTTCAAAGGGTGCAACATGTTCACATTTCAAGAAATAACAAAAAATAAACAATTTGTTATATCTGAGTGCATTTTTTATAAGGCGTCAAGCAGTCAGATTTTTGCAGCAAAGAAAAATAACCATAGCTTACAAAGATAACTATACAAAGAAAACTATAAGTTCATATTTTAAATATTCATAAAAATGGAGCAGACTATGTTACCAATACCATAAAACTGTTCAAAGAGTGGGATTTTAGTGGCAAGAAGAAAAACAATAGTCAATATGTCCACATTCAAGAAATAATAAAAATTAAACAAATTGTTGTATCTTATGATAAGACATCAAGCAGTCAGATTTTTGCAGCAAAGGAAAAATAACCATAACTTAAAAAGACCTATTAGTAAATTAATATTTCAAATATTTATAAAAATATAGCAAACTCAACACCATAAAACTAGTGCTGTATCAATGTAGCTGTATCAACACCATAAAACTGGCCAAAGAGTGGGGTTTTCGTGGCAAAAAGAAAAACAATAGTCCAATATGTCCACATTCAAGAAATAAAAATTAAACAAATTGTTGTCTCTTATTGTGTTTTTTTTTATGACAAGACATGCGAAATAGTCGGAATTTTTGTGAAAAAATAGTTCGAAAAAAAAAATCTGAAATATATTTTGCTTTTGCCACAAAAGTCTGATACTTTGACATCTCTTATGGCGAAAGCCGCAATTCAATACGACAATTTTCTTTTTTTTTAATGAATTTTTGAAATGTGACGTACTTATGAGACGCCCTATATACGAAATGTTCTTCACTCAAACTCTTATACAGATATAGGGAGAATTTCCATCCATATGTGATTGTAATATAATGCATCAACATATGACAATTTTGTCATATTTTGTTTGGCAAAATCGTCAAAAGTTGACGAATTTGTCAATTTTTGTTGACAAAATCGAAAGTTTTAATTTAACATTGTGATTAATCGCTAACTGATGATTGAATAATACACAGAAATTCATACTGACGGGAATAATTAATTTTTTTTCTGTTTATTGACCGAACCTAGTTGCCAAATTTAAATGTCGGCGTAAAATATTAATAGAAATTATTTTACATACTTATTAACCTTCAAAATTTGAGAAGTAAATTTACGACAAATTCAATATTTCCATCATACTCTCGTAGTTTTTTCTTTTTTCAGATTACATGTATGCATAAATGTACAAAATGTTCTTCACTCAAGCTGTTAGATCGATATACTGAGAATCACCATCCATATCACACTGTAAGTAATGTAATGAAACTCGTTAACTACTTCCAGGGATAGCTGAAGATAAAAGTATGAAGATTTTGTACTAGATGGAAATTCACACTTATACGGATATTAACCTTTCTTTGCACTCGAGAAATTGATTTTTATATTGAATAAGTTCGTTTTGACACGTGCATAAGAAAACTCAGTTAAGTTACTTGAAATTCAAAGTATTAACAAAATTAAATTTTTGTATCAAACTTTGCTTTAATAAAAAATAATTTCTTATATTTTCTATATAAAATTTCTACATTAAAAAAATTAATGAACAACTATTTAATTTTTTGGTGTCTGATTACAAAATTTGATGAAGTGCCATACTTACATAAATTATATAAGAAGTAGCAAACATTTTCTTTTTTATTATTTGTGTAGACTCAAAAATAGCATTTTCTATGTGTAGGCTTGCTTTGATAGAAAAAGGCAGTTTCAATTAAAAAAATATATGTTTCTTTTTTCAAAATAACATTTTGATATTTTAAATTTGTTTTTCTTCTTATATATCTTATCAACTGAATAGTGAACACCAAGTTCATTGTGTAATTACGAATTATAGACTTAAGAAAACTTCAAGTAGATAGAACTTACTTACAAAACCATAGAATGATATGATTAAAGTAATAATGATTATTTGCGGCTGAAAATAATCAAAGAAATCATCAAGCAATCCCAGTAGGCAAAAACACGAGATGTCTGTATGAGCGCACGCACTTCACGCCACCTATAAGTATGATGATGGTATGAGTTATTTCTCTAGTCAAGCCCTATAAATTATTACTTTAATTATTATTAGTGTGAAAGGAAGAGCCAGTTTTTAAAAATGATATCCATCACGCATTCTGATTTTTAATTATGTAATTTTCAGTTGTTTTGTTGCTTTCTGCTCGCCAAATTGTAGAATTCCATCAAAAGTACAAATTATGAAAAACAAATACTATATTTGATACAGTATCCAAAGTAACATCAACAATTCGACGTTTAAATATAAAAGTTTATAAAACAAAATTTTGTCGGGGTGACTGTAACATAGTATGATTTTACTAAACACACTTCAAATACTCAAATGAGCATAAAAATCTGTACGCTTGGAATGAAGGCTGGGCTAGATAATTTTCCGTCTGAGGCGAACATTATTTTGCGACCACAATGATATATTTGTTTTTTCACAACTACTCAAACGTTTTAAGAATAAATAAATTAACACAGAAACTATCATAAAAAAATCAAATATAGGAAATTAATGAATAAACGTATATTTACTTATGTAGATTAATATTTTTTGAACAAATTAAGAAATTTCACACAACTTTTAAAAAACTGCTAATTTGAAATTAAATATATATAGAAATGTTATTCAGTTTTAGTAATACTTACTTACAAAAAAAACTTCAAAATCTCGTTCGCATTGTTTTTTGTCTTTTGGGAAAAGCATTTATTAAATTCTCCTTTATCAATGTTGCAAGAAATTACCGTTTTATTGGTAAAGAAGCAGAGTTTTTTTTTTTTTAAGAGAGAAGAATCGAGCCATGGCATGTCAAATAATTTAAAGGCGTCAAATTATGTAGGAAATTCATATGTGAATTTTAAAAGGAAAACGATGGTGTCAATAACATGTTACATAACTCTTTAAAGTTACGTATACAACTGCATTTTTTGCATTTGCTTCAATATCTAAGTTTAATAGGCAGTCTTGAGTCAAAACCGATTAAAACTTTTAAAATAACCAAATTATGTATGGAATCTTAAAATAAATTTAAATATGAAAATAATGATATCCAGACCAAATTACATGTTCATTTTAAGTTTAGTACAAAAAATGCAATCATACATGTATAATATTGACAAGAATGCAAGAATTGAGAAAAAAAATCTTTAGCGAAAGCCCTTAAAAATGTTTTAACCCTTTATCTACTGACGGTACTAATAAGTACCATTAAAAAAAAAAAAACTTCTTATAAAATTCCTTTAATACATCGATTAGTAGCAATACAGTTTAGAATGAGTTATGGATGCATTATTTTATCTTGTTCCGAAAGTATTTTTGGTTACACAAAACAAAAATATTTTTAAAAAGATGATTCCTTTTGCCTTTGCATCTTTTCAGCTTTCTTGGCGTTGGGAGCGAGGGGGGCGGGGGGGGGGATTTTTTCAATTCGGAAATATTTCTATTGTAAGAAAATTATATTCCTGCATTTCCTAATTCTACAAAATACTAAGAAAAATATTTAAAATAAAAGATTTGAGTGGGGTTATAAATATTGTACAAAATCCCTATAAATTCAAATTTAATTCATCCTTCTAAGTCCTTCAATCCTTCTAAAATCCTTCTAAAATTTATTAAATGATTGTGTAAATCTTCTAACGTAGTTGCAAAAATTCGCAAAAAATGCTTTAGGACAGGGTCGGCGAACCTTTTTACATCCGCGTGCTAATTTTTTCCAAAAAAAAATTCAATTGAACATGTCGTGCCAACAACGCCCCCCCCCCCCCCCTCTGACGTCTCATTCCCACAAAACAAATAGCGAATTAATTTAATAGTGAATTATAAGTTAGTTTAATTCTAATAATGATAAATAATAGTGTCAAAATTATATATCATTATTAGATTATTATAAATATAGCTAACATACCTGTGGGTAATACCAATATACGCATTATAGAAATAATTATCGAAAAATATAATTATAGTTTTTATTTCATTTTACAAATGTTTTAGCAATAAAATTATTATTTTTATTTCATAACTTATGAAAAAAATCATGCTTTATTAGATTTATAAATACTTTCGCATTTTAACAAATTAAAGATCAATTATCAAATTCTAGCAAAAGTTAAATAAAGCCTCATGTGCAGGTCAAAACGCGGTAAATTATGCAGAAATATTACAGCAAAGAATAAATTGATTTGCTAGATTCCTCTCTTTCTATGCGAATCATAGGTGCCATCATAACGAAATCAAGGAAATGTGGAGTTGGGAAGGGTAAAATATTTCTAAGTGGTAAGTTCAGTGATATAACAATTGCACAAGTACCTATTATAGAAAACAAAAGCTATTTTCAATGAAGCTCGTGTATTAATTAAAAAAAAATAAAGAGGTGCAGAATTTTGGAAATTTGGCTGAATTTTGATTTAGAACTTTAATAAACGGCGTGCCAAAAATATCTTCTCGCGTGCCAATTGTGGCACGCGTGCCATAGGTTCGCCAACCCTGCTTTAGGAGATAAATTTTCATTAATTCATAATTCAGTACATAAAGGGTTAAACAAGTCAATTACATACGCATTCTGTCATAAATTTAAGGGTGTATTCCAATCCAAACTGCTTATTTTCTGATTCATTTTTGCTCTCAAACGCATCAAATCACTAATCACTAATCACCCACTCGTGGACAGCCAACCTTTCGGTATAGGAGCTGATTAGTCCACGAGGGGAAAACACATATCTACCACCCCGCGGAGACTCCAGTACTTGCGAACAAGCCCGGAAGCTCCAGCAGGCTGGAAGACCCTGCTTAATGAAAATTACATGATTATTACAGGTAATTCACAATGGGTTGCACTATTGAGCAACCCGAGAAATTTTACAGTTATAGTTGATGATGAACAGTTAAAATTATGTTATAAAATAAAGTTAATATAGGTACTTAATTACATCTCATTAATTAGTAATTTAACATTTAAAAAGTGAGTATTTACACTTAAAATTTAAGATAGGAGAATTATTTAAGGTAAACAATAAATAGTAGGATAATATGACAGAGCTTGATTAAAATGACAAAACAATCAAAATGATTATTAAACAATATGACAAAATGTAATGAAATAAAGTAAAATATTTAAACTAAGTGACTTGAAGTAAAAAGTTCATCGTACAGATGAGCGTTAAAAGTCTTTTTTTATAAATGAAAAATGTTTGTTTAAAATATTATAGTTGGCTCTTAACTTGGCATAATTTGTTGGATCAAATAGGGTCCTTTTAAGGTTGAAACGTACAGTTTTGTTTCTTTTAAAGTCAAAGGTATGTGTCATTAATGAACATTTTGAGAATAGGTAATGGATCGGGTCTCCTATCCTCTTGCCACATGGGCAGGATGGAGAGTCTCGTTTCCCTATTTTATTAATAAAGGCGGGAAAACTGCCGTGTCCACTAACATAATATGGAATAATATGACTTTTGCAGATAAAATCAGAATCCACTTTATTTAAGATTTTATAAGTAAATCGGCCTTTTTCATATGAAGTCCAATAATGTTGCCAGTCTGACAACATTTTATCCTTGAGTGCTTTTTTGATCACAGAGACTGGAAAAACTAAACGGATAATTGGTGACGTGGTGGATGTTGTTGTTGATTTTGCTAAGGTGTCGGCTCTTTCATTACCTCTGGTTCCGGCGTGTGCTTTGATCCATTTGATGTAGACTGTTTTATGTGGATAATCTAGTAATTTAGCATATATCTGATGAATAAGTTGATTACGGGGGAAGGCTAGATTAAGGGCATCTTTTGCTGAGTGGCTGTCCGTTAATAGAAGTAGTGAAGAGTAAGATGATGTTAGAAACCAGTCTATTGCTTGGCATATAGCGTATAGTTCTGCTTGGTAGATCGAGTTTAAATTATGTAGTCGAAAAGAGTTTTCAAAGATAAAAGAGCTGTCTTTTTCAACCGTGAAGGCTGCAGCAGTGCCTGAGTCTGTGACGGAGCCGTCTGTGTAAATTGTTAAATCTTGATTTAGTTGGTTATTGTCCGAAAAGGTATCTTCTAAAATTTGCAAGTTGTTTAATTTGTAATATTCTGGGAAACTGTAGGAAGGAAGCTTCGTTATTAAATTATCTATTGTTAATGAGGTATCTTGGATGGTGTAATTTCTGCGTCCTTTTAAAGTATTGTAGTAAGAGAGTTCTTTTGCCAAAATTATTTGAATAGGTAAGCAACCCGTTAGGACACACAGAGCGTCAGTTGAGATACTGCGATAGACTTTGATAATGCCGAGCAGTGCCATTCTTTGTATTGATTTTACTTTCCGGATACCATGGCAGTTTAGACGAGGGAACCAAATTACTGCTGCATATAGAAGTTGACGAAGGGTAACCGTATTATACCAAGTTTTCAAGATGGAGGGGTTTATTCCCTTATTTAAAAAATGCAATTTGCCGAAACCAGTGCAAAATTGTTGTATTTTTGTTCGTAGATGGATAATGTGATCTTTAAAATTGAGCTTTGAGTCTAATACAAGGCCTAAATAAGTTAGATTCTTTTTTATTGATATGGTTTGTCCCCGCAGTTTGAAAATTGGGTGGCGTTTTTCTAGTAAAAAGCGGCCAAACATTATTGCTGTGGTCTTCGCTTGGGAGATTGTTAGGCCAAGTTGTTCACAAATATCTGAAAATTGTTTAATTTTGTTGTTGGCATCTGCTTCAAGCTGTGTCCTGGTGTCACCATATGCAAGAACTGCAAAGTCATCTGCATAAACCGTAAAGTCGTCAGCCAGCAACTGGAGAAGTTTTATTAAGAAATCAGCAATCAAAAGCCACAGCAGGTGTCCGAGACATGACCCCTGCGGACAACCTCTGTAAGTTCGAAACCACGTTAAGATTGTTCCGTGGAGTAGGCCTATGAATCTTTGAGAGATATAATTTTTTAGCAAGTTTTTAAGATATCGAGGAAGTGGTGAGTTATCTATGATTTGGGATATAGTAAACCAGTTGATGGTATCGAAGGCTGATTCGATATCAAAAGATATCAAAGAACAATACTTTTTACGTTGTAATAATTCGTCAACTTTTTAAATAATGTTGTCGAGTGCATCTGTTGTGCTTCTCTTTTCGCGAAAACCGAATTGGGCTGGATGGAAAAAATTTCGCGATTCCAAATAAGTCATTGTTCTCAACTTTACGAGTCTCTCCAGAACTTTCCCCAACATAGGCAGTAAAGTGATGGGGCGATAGGCTTTCAGTTGTTGAGGATCCTTGTTCTTTTTTCTAAAGAAAATTACTAGGCCTTTTTTCCATGGAGTCGGAAAATGTTGTAATTCGAAACATTTATTGAATAGATCAATAATTAAGGATGGGAATGTCTTGAGTAGATTTTTGATCAGGCGAGCATCAATATTATCGTATCCGGGGGCTTTGCCGTTGTTTTGTTGATGGATACAGAATTTTAATTCTCTAAATGAAATTCTATCTTCTGCTGAAAAATTATTGGTTGGAGATTGCTCGTTAATAAATTCGTGGATATTATCTTGTTGAATTGGTCGATTCAGTTGAAAATGGTGAGACATTAATTGTTCTTCAATATTGTGAAATGTGTCTGTAGTATTTGAGGTTTCTAGGATTGTTGAGATGAAGTCTGTATTTTTAAGATATTTTTGTTTTATCAGTTTAAAAGCTGTACCATATGTAGATTGTGTAGTGGTACAGAAATTTCTCCATGCAGTGGATTTTGCCTCTTTAATTGCCAACTTATAATTTGCTCGCTCCTTTTTGAAATCACTTCTGAATTGCTGGTTGTCTGGATTTCGGGTGTATCTTTTATATTTTGCGATCAATTTATTCCTTTGAATTCTTAATTTGTCATTATACCAATGCAGTTTTATATCATAGTTTATTTTTTTCTTTTTTAATGATGCTTCCATTGTGAAATTAATAACCTGCTGCAGATCATACGTCCATTTGTCTAAGTTAGTAGGGGATTCAATATCCTTTAATGCTGATTGTAGATTAGTCGAGTAATTATTAAAAATATTGTTGAATTTTATGAATTTGGTATATTTAGTTTTATATCTATAATTTTGCTTCATTTGAGGAGAAACGTAAAGTTGGAAGATAATATAAATATGGTCGCTGAGAGAGTCATGAGATTCATCTGTCTTCCAGAAGTTTATGAGTTCTCTTGTATGTAAACCACAAAGCGTGAGGTCGGGAGTTCCTTTTCTTTTGTCTAGCTTGTAGGTATAATTTGTATTTGGGTCGTTAATTATGGAGAGTTCGTTCAATGTTAGATAGTCTAGCAGCAGGTCACCCCATGCATTGTTTCTGGAGTATCCCCAGTCTCGGAGATGAGCATTGAAATCCCCTCCAAGGAGAAGTTTGTAACTGTCTGTGATTACATCAGTCCAATCTTGAAGGTCTTTAGAAAGGTCTCCTGATGGTCTGGAGTACTGTGAACCGATCTTGATATATGTGATATTCTATTGTTCTTTCTTAGGTGCTATTGTACTCGTATTTATTGTTAGATTGATGAAAACGCTATTATCTAGTTGATGATATTGAAGATGATAAAATGTTGGATTGCATATTATTATGGCAGCTGTTCGTTTTTTGGATTGATATATAGACCAGCCTATTAGGAGTCCAGTGAAGTTACCTTTGGTTTTGTGACAGTCCTGGACGAGGGCTATATCTATTTTGACTTTATTAATATAAATCAAAAGTTCTTCATTGGCTGCTTTGCAGTTATTTAAGTTTATTTGGACAAACTTTATATCTGTAATTAATAGAGATTGTGATGAGTTTAGAAAAACTATTTCAGGGTTAGAATTGGAGATAGAAGATGTATTGTTTAGTTGGTTGAATGTGGAACAGATACATTTATGAAGGTTTTCCTCGATTGAAATCGAAGTTTAAATAATGGACATTTATTTGAATCCGCTCTGTGGGGGAAATCATGTTTTGTGTTCAGACAATCAAACTGGGAAATTGTCTTATTTAGAAACTTCATAATGTGCCGTGCTTCTCGATTTTTGATAAATGCAGAAAATATTGTAAAAAATACTGCCAAAGTTGGCGTTTTGAACAGAATTTTCCGAAGCGGGAAATCTGGGAATGAAAAAATGGTCATACTGAGAAAATAATTGTTTAAAACTCAAATTCTAATTAATTGAGGGAAAAATGAAATCACACGGCCTCTTTACATCTCCTCAAAAATCACCTCAACAAGTTTCATGTTTTTACTTTTAAAAATGAGCCTGAAAATGTCTCAGAAAATTTCGAGCTGTTGAGGGCGGAAAAATGTTTTTTCGAATACACCCTTAAATTGAAAGCACTATTGCATCGTGTGAAAGTAGTCAATCACTGATCATGAGTTAAATGAGTATGTAATACTTTGCATAGTTAAAAAAAACATAGAGCTTGCATAATTTAATGACTAAATTTTACATTGTACAATATTACTATAGTCGTTCAGTTGTTTAAACGGCTTGGTGATAAAAATTGTCCAGATACCTACAAGATAATTAAATAACATTCATTGTTTTCATCTCGCTAGCGATTTATTTTACGGAAATCTAGATTTGTTGAAAGCAGCATATGATTACTTTAAGGATAAACGGGCAATTACTTCGCGCCCCCCCCCCCCCTTCTATGGAGGACTAAATTGCCTGAAAAAACATCGGTGCTTAAGACTTTTCTTTTCTTTAATAATTTAAATCGGAGTTGAAAATATGTTGTGTTATCCCCAAGTCAACGTTTACCACAGGACCTCAGTGGACAGTATTCTCGTGATTTCCCAGTTAGGTAAAATGGCAGAACGATCGTTTGTTTACGCATAAAATTCGCGAAGGTTTTTTTTTTTTTGTTATTTTATTTTAGTCACGTTATTTTACCGTCACACATTACGAGTTCAGAAGTAATATGTATTTTTAAATGATTTTAAAAAAAATTATAATTGTAGCCTATAATTTTTTAAAGAGACATCAATTTCTAGAAGATTAAAAAATGCGGGTTTAAAATTATATCTTATTCAGCTGAGAAGATTTTAAGTTAAGCTTAAAAACTACCCGAATCGCAGTCTGTTTTGCAGCAACGTTCATAATTCATAAACCTATCGAAAGATTTACCGTTTGATAGCCGAAATTAATATTTATAGAAGAATCCAAGTATGATGTCAAAATTAGAAAGTGCTAGTATTCAAAATTTCAAAGTTTGTTACAATTTCTGGAATTAGGTGACTCCTTAACCAAAATTTAAGCATAACATTAATTAGCAGACGTTACTACTAATCAATTGATACCAGTCACATTTTTATACGATGACTTTCGACAGACTTAATAGGGGCGTATCCCTTTTTTATGATTCTCTACGATATGATCTAATAAGTAGAGGAGTGTTGACATTTTGGCTGCCTGCACTGTTAAAAATATCGTGAAAAATTACCTCTGATTTTAAAGGCTATCTATTTTCTGACCAATGAGAACGCTGCATAAACACCTTTGGAGCGTTCTCATTGGTCAGAAAATAGATAGCCTTTAAAAACAGAGGTAATTTTTCACGACATTTTTAACAGTGTGAGAGGGACTACTCAGACGAGGGAACCAGGCCTGTAGAGCATGGATGTCCCTCCGGGTCACTTTTATTATGGTCTTAAGAAAAGAAAAATAAACAAAAATGTTACAGATTCCATTGACTCGAGCCACCGATAATGAGACAAAGGGCGTCACAAAAGTAAAAGTATGACACATAAGAAAATAATAGAAGATAAGCGAAGAAATGCCATAAAATGGCAACAATGAGCAGCTGATAAGAAATGCAAGATGAATATTAAATATGAGAATAGGATCCGCCAAAGTGCGACAAAAGACGGATGTCTTGATGATTAGGAATTCATTGACACAGAAAAAAAAAATTAAATTAAAATACATTTATTTAGGTTGTAATTGAATCTATATCGGACTATTAAGAAGAGATTTGCCATGGTAAATGACTAATAATTAATAACTATTATAAGAGACATGGAAAATTTGTGTGCGCTCTAGGAATTTAGTGCTCAAAGGCCCATGTGATAGTCAAGTCACCCATTGTACTGTCTGCAAATATTTGCAGTAATTGTGGTCTAGTTCGCGTGACTCCCAGTAAATACATTGATACTTCCATCTCTTTAATAAAAGACGTAAAGGAAGATTAATCAAAGGCATGGTCTGTTACTTGTAAAAGACGATTCTGATCCAATTTCTATTTCATGATCAAGATCAATTTGTCTCTATTTAATAGATAATTGTCATAGTCAATGTCGCGTGCTGAGCTGATTGCGTTAAATTCTCTGTTGACACAACACTGAATTAATTAATAAAACACATAAACTGTCGGTGAAAGGAAATTAGTTTTAGAAACATGCGTGTTATTGGAATAAAAAGTATGATGTTACTATCACAGAATAAAAAGATATCAAAAATATTTATTGCTACAGGTCGTAATGGTAATTTTTTAGGGTTCCGTACTTAAAAAGTAAAAACGGAACCATTATAAGATCACTCCTGTGTCTGTCTGTCTGTCATAGCCACTTTACTCGTAAACAATAGAACTTGGAAAGTTCAAATTGGGGGAAGTAATAAAGACTATTGACCCACATATTTACAGATTATAAAACATTCACAAATATATCCAGGAAAAATGTAGAGGGGCTAATTAAGTTACTTGAAAAAAGAATCTTTTTCTCGTATATCGTGAGGGGTATCGTGTGAAAGCTTTCGTAACGCTGAATTCAAAATTACATTTCTTTTAATTTTAGGTATTATATTTTCAGAGCTATCGTCGAAAATGTAGTTCAAAAATATGTTCCCTCCCGTCTATTTCCGAATCTACTGAAACTAAAATTATGAAAAAATTAGTGGTAGTAAACGTTAATTTAAACCTTGCAGGAAAATTATGGCGATTACCCTAGGTCACTTAGCTTTTGAGAAAAGCGCATTTTTCCGTTACACACAAATTTCGATTTGCAGGCATTCAGCAAAGGTGTTGAGGAGCGCTTTAGGTGCTTATCATAGCAGAAGTATAAAAGTATTGTTGATCATGATTTTCGAAAAAAATCGTCGGTAATTAGTCGAGGCCTGCCCTGAGCAGTCTCTCTTAGGCTGCCTAACCCTTAAAGACACCGACGTTTTGGACATACATAATGACAGGGGCGGCGTACTCTATGCCCTTCGGCTTTTAAAGCCTAGATAACAACTTTTAACTATATATTTGTGTAATGCAATGACCAGTAGTAGTATAAAAGCAATAAACGTCAAATTGTTAAAATCAGACTAATTTAATGAGAATTAATCACATAAATACTATGGGATTCGCGACTAGATTGCATTAAGTGGATCTCTCAATACGACTCTCGTGTCTTTAAAAGTTAATTAAAAACCTATCTGGAAAAACGCGGCACGGACCAAGGCGGCGTTGCAATTTGCGACCTTCTTTCGAAGTGCACTTAACACAATGCCAAGTTTAAACTTTGAACAAGGGTTTTGTTTTATCTATACTGTAAAAAAAAAAAAAAAAAAAAAAAAAAAAAGATTATTACTACGGTGAATTTAGTTTTATGAAATGCCAAATGAAATTTAAATATGCACTACTTTGATTGTCAGTACCGGATTAAGTTCATGATAAATAGATTAGGATAAGATAAAAAAAAAAGAGGTATACAGAATAGCAATATTTGGTATTATTTAGGCTTCATATCTCTTTGAACTTTTATGGTATACCCATTTATACTCTACTAGTATATACAGCTATACCTAGCCCTACGTTGTATTGTTTTTTACATAGTCATTATTCTTTTAGCAACAATTTTTTTAATAATATAGATAAGGGGACGGTGGACGTTAAAAAAAATTTCTTTTAATTTTCATAATAGAGATTTGAAATTTTGTGCAAATATACATTTCACCATAAGTATACAGAAAAGTTTAAAATAAATTTCCAATTTTATTATTATTTTAATATCTTCTAAAAAATTTAAGACTTTTAAAACGAAATTTTAAAATGCTTCTTGCGTCTGAATTTTTCAGATATTACCTCGATTTTGGATTTTAACTATTACAAACAAATCTGTGTATTGATTTTTTAATCCCTTAAATAGTTAATGTTTTAGAGATATTTTTCTGAATTCCATATTGATTTTCATAAAAATTCTGCCTTATAATAAGTTAAAAACCAAATTTAACAATCTTAATGAAGTCGAATTTAAAAATGCATACACAGTTTTTTTTTAAGCAATGTCAGGAGTCCTTATCAGTTTCACGAATTTTGATCAAACATTAAGCAGCAAGGAGCATTTCAAAAATTTTAAAAATACTGAAACATCAGTATTGAGAAAAACAGATAAAAAGTATATTAAAAGGCCAAAAAACAGTTTGTGAACAAAATTAAAACACTTGTAACTTTACGCAAAATAATCGAATCTCCATGCGTTTTTCCACGAATGACGTAGTACAAACTGGAGAATAATAATACACGCTGAAAGAAATGTCGATTTTTACTCAAATAAAGGTCCGCGGTACCCTTAGTAATTCATATATTTATTGTACGGAACCCTCTGAGCTCGAGTACCGTTTATTTATATGAAAAATCACATAAACACTAGCGTACAAGGGAAACTACTCAGGCAGCAAGCAGTCTATGATACCCATATTTGGAATACTATTTTCTTTAACCCATTAAATTTGAAAAATAAATGTCGTTTTGTAGTGTATCTACAGGGTGATCCAAAAGTCACAGAAAAAAAAAAGCAATATCAAATTACAACGACCATTTGGAAAAGGATTTTTCGAAGACTAAAATTTAAGACATAAAAAAATCGCACGGAGTTGATCCAACATTACGTACGCCATGAATTAAACATTAATAGTGTTATTACACGTAAAAATTCCAAGCGACA
The DNA here is from genome assembly GCA_963932465.1 of Maratus speciosus. NCBI lineage: Eukaryota > Metazoa > Arthropoda > Arachnida > Araneae > Salticidae > Maratus > Maratus speciosus. The sequence continues at coordinate 395,600,570 of OZ010793.1, read as the reverse complement.
AAAATCGCCTGCGAATCGTACGTATTATCCACCTGAAACTTATGTATTATCCAAGCATTTCATTGGCTGTTCGGGAAAAGGCTTTTCCATCGTCAGATTTCCAAGAAATCTGACGAGCCATTTTAAGTGAAATTTCATTCTTAAACTTCTCACAATATTACTTTTTACATCGTCGTATAGAGAAAAAAAAATGTACTTTTAAATGCAATTTGTTTGAAAGCTGTATCTCAATTTGTTTCTGAGTTATTAATTTTTTTTTGTAGTTTTTATTACTTTTTTGTCATAGTGGCAACAGAAGGTATCCATCTCTGTTGAAAGTAAAGGAAATACAGATTACTGTATAGACCAATCAGAAAACGAGTAAAATGCGGATTAAACCAATAAAAACCTTCAGATAAACTTTTGATTTTTTACCCTGACGAGAACAATAACCATTTTTCCAAATGGTTAACAAGAAAAAAAAATCATGTGTGAAGCATAGATTAGGAAACACTTCCCAAAATACATTCAGAATAATGTAATAAAACGTCATAGTTTATTAAGTTAAAATATTACATCTAATTCAACCATATGGAAACGCATAACACATTTGAAAACACAATTTCAGCTGTTCCCATCTACAATCGAAAAATTATCCGAATTATTTGAGCAGTCCTGTATATGATACATAGATTTGTACCTATTAACTACGTGCATGTCAAAATTTAGTTCAGTTAAGAAATGCATATATACTTTAGTTGAAAATTACTCTTCAGCAATTTCTGCTAATAAGGAGAATGGTACGTGAATTCTTTTGCGCAGCCCTGTATATGAGGTATAGGATTTATATACAACGAGTAAAATGCAAAAACTGGTAAATTTAAAACTGCATGCCGAAATTGAAAACGCACATCCAGCGATTATTACTCAAAGACAGTACTGTAACCGATTTGTTTTGTGTGTTCCTGTAAATGAACGACAAATTCAATGAATACCCTATTTTATCGTAATCATTTTGTAGGGAAATTCAGTGATTTATATCAATTTAAATACATTTGAAACAGCGCAATGTCATTAAAATACTCCGCAAACGATTTTTCCCCATATACCATAATGTAATGGAATCCCACATACTTCATATGCAATACCAAACAGGGTTAGGTGACCCTAAATAAGGTTTACCAATTGCATGAAAATCCGAATATATTTACGTGGGTTAAAGAGTGGATAGACGGCCAGACAAATCGAATGCATAAACACTTTTCCACTTTGTTGGAAAGTGTTAAAAATCTAAGAATTTGAAACGTATAGACAGCAGCATTACGTGGTTTTCACATAAAATACATAGAAATATACGGAATTTTTTGATAGAAAAAAAAAATGTCAGAATATCTGCATTTGTCACGGACAGTTAGTTCTACTGGTCACACAGATGATGCGTGTCGCTTATTTAAATTACAACTGCGCTGACTAAAGTGTAAAAAAACAAATCGGGATTTTTTTTTTTTTAAATAAAGAAAACTAAATTAAACAGAATAAAAGCGGATTTTTTTTTATTTTTTTTTATTTCAATAACATTTGTACGATTTCCCTCCTGGATTAAGGTATTAAATGTCTAGAATTGTAGGCTTCAAAACAATTAAGCCTCTAATTATGAGGATAAACTATAATTTTACGTTTTAATTAACGAAATTAAAATGAGTAATTATAGAACTAGTAAAAACTGCAAATAAGTAATTTTTTTTCAATTAGCAATATAATTAATAAATCAGACAACTATCATGGCAGTCCTTTTTGAATTTGTATTTTCTAAAAATTTATTGTAATCACATAAATTTAAACGTGGTACACATATGTATGTTAGATTATTCTAACATTGGAAGGTTTTACTAGTGAACGAAATAACTGGTTGTTATGTTACCAGTAGTGCAATGTTGAAATAATATAAACACAGGTAGAGTTGAATTCTCGTCGACAAATATAACGAATTTTGAATTTTAACGAAGAGAATGTTTCGTAGTAAATCAACATGGATATTGGAAAGTCGTTGCAGTCATCGAGTGGTAGGCCAGGTAACACATTTATCCAGTGTAGGTTTCTCCGGAATAATTGAGACAATGCATAATTTAACTCAGGATTTTATTGAAAGAGCTTTCGGCGGTGAAGTTTCCACCAATTCATTTTAATCAAGCCATCGCTACGCAGTATTTAATTATGGGTAAGCAAATTATAGATAATAGAAAATATCAGACGGTGACCAGGGGAAGTTATCAAAGTAGAAATACGACAAATTCTGCTGAAACACAGCGAATATCGACTTTTTGTTCCTCAAGTGTAAGAATACAAATATGACGTAGATCGCGCTCTCAACCAATGAATAATTAAGAATATCACGTCATGAAAAAAGTGCGGACAGAGCAAGCGGATGAATTTGAAGGAAAAAAGGATAACCTCAGAAATGCGCGGGAAAGTGAAAATGGAAGCTAAAAGAATATTCTAGAAAGAAAAAAAGCGCAGAAATGGAACATTTAATTTAAGAATACTAAAAGCGTAATATTTAAGCAATTTAGACAAGTGAGACATTAAATTAAAAGGAATTTAACAGAGTTCACGATAGAGATTATTTAAGGATAAGGATTTAGTGAATATAAAGTAGTAATTTAGAACAAGATAAGGAAATAGCGGAATTAGATCTAATAATGTAACATGTATGTGTACGGTTAACAAAAATTATGAAAATTGTTCCATTATTTCATACGTATACACATAGTAAACAAACATAAGAATGACTAGTTATATTTGAAATCAATATTAACTCAAAATATTTAATATCAGCATTATTACCAATCAGCAGGCATTACTGTCATTCAATACTTCAAATTTCAAAAATGTTTTGCTGTCTTTTCAATACCTAACCGATTTTTTTTTAATTTTGTTGCGTATGTGTCTAAAAGCAGAACACCTACTTTTAATCTCTACTGAAAAAGTTCTTGCTGTTATTAACATTTTTATATTAATTAGTAATTTTTCCCCATACATTTTGACAAACGTTGTTGAGTAGATGTTATCAAACAAACTTATACTCATTAAATTCTTATTCTTATTAAATTATAAATTAATACAATTTCTCCTTCTTTAACTCTAATTTACTGTTACATATTTATTTGTAAAAGTAGAATGAGAAGCTAAGAGAATCACTACTAGTTCTTTTACTTTCAGAATTTTATTGCGCTTACAAAGCTTATTTTATATAAAAGAGTGAATAAATTTTCTACTCAAAGCAAGTTTTTGTATCAATGTAGATTATAACAGATTTAATTAAATATAATTTTTAAATGAAATGTTTTTTATGCTTTATAAAAACGTGGTGTTTAGGAGTACCTTTTTTTGTTTGGAAGCTTATGGAATTAAGCTTATTAACACTTATTAAAAGTTTCTTTTATTTATTTATTAGGCAAAATATTTTTAGAAATACTATATATTTTGTTCATCTCCCATTATAATACTTTTAACATGAGTTTAAAAATTTAGAAAATTAATTATTTTAATCAATGATTACTTTAAACAAGTCGGAAATTGTGCATCAAACGTGGTAAATGAGGTGTGTTCGTACTATAACTAGTTTTATAAATATTTAGATCTTAGAGCAATAGCCGTTGCACTCTCATGCAAAAACGCATGAATACAAAATTTATTACGATTATATGTATTAAATTTAGTAATACGGATATAATAGGACTCCATCTTAAATAGGTCGAAATCACCACGGCAACCTAGAATCATTACCTATCATGGGGTATCATTGAATTAATTACGTATGATAGGATTTAATAGAATGAAGAAAATTTTTATTGATATCTTTTTAAGTTTTGATTCGATTTTCATAAAATTTGAAGTGACTCGAGGATTAAAATCACGGTCAAAAACAAGTGATTTTAAACTTTAATTCGCGAAGTAATTCTGTTGCTAAAATATGACTTATTGTTGTTGTTATATGTGTTTGACTGCCACCAGAATTTTCGAAATAATTGATTTCAAATTAAATAAATGTTTTTCACGTACATTATAAAAGAAAAAAAGTATTCAACAATTATGTTACAATAGAAGAAGTTGGGATTTACATTAAGTGGTATACATAATATACCATCGTCATTAAAAGAATTAATCACCTGATTAAAATCATTAAAACTCTGTTGCTGACACACCTGAAACCAGGGCTCGAAATGTATCGGAGCAAACCGGAGCGATGTTCCGGTTCGTGAAATTGTGACAAATATTGTTCCGGTTCGTGAAAATATGGAAAATATTGTTCCGGTTCGTGGAATTATTAAAAAATATTATTGCAGTTTCATAGATATAGCTTCTATGCTCTCTGTAACTTTTTTTTTCTAATTATTTAAACTCTTGAATGCATTTTTTTTAACTTGGTTTTTCTACGGTTAAATATAAATTTGCTATACAGTAAAGTCCCGATTATCCGAGTTAATAGAGACCAAGCTCACCTCGGATAAGGAAAAAACACGTATAAACCGAATTTACACAAATTGTCACTAACTAAGGAGATGAAATATAAATTTTCACCTAATTCAATCCTTTTTATGGTACTAGTAACATTTCTTTGATGTACATTTACGTAACTTTTAAGAAATACCGGGAATGAAATTGTTTTTTTCAATCGAACTTATACCTTTGGAATGGATCATTTTCTTCTGATGGACTGATGGCTTCCATTATGATGAAACAGCCATTATAAATGAAGTGTTAGGGGAAGATGAAAGAGCAGTCGTAAAAAGTTAGAACTTTAATTTTCTGGTCCGAATGGGAAAAAAAATCGCCATAATTCAAAAAATTATGGTCATTTTTTTTTTCCTATTCTGACCAGAAAATCAGAGTTCTAACTTTTTACGACTGCTCTTTCATCTTCCCCTAACACTTCATTTATAATGGCTGTTTCATCATAATGGAAGCGATCAGTCCATCAGAAGAAAATAACTCGGTTAAAGCGGGAACTTGGTTAAGCGGGACTCGGATAATCGGGACTTTACTGTACTTTCAAAAAAAAAAAAAAAAAGTCGACAATAATTTTGAAATATCATTCCGGTTCGTGGATTTTTCCATTTCGAACCTTGTATGAAACGCCAATTGTTGATGGTAAATGCAATTATTCTGAAAATAAACTTTTCGCAATTAATGAAATTCCACGCCTTTCTTTAAAAACCGCATGAATTATTGAATTTTTATATCTTACGGGACTTTTTAATCACCCGTTATATTATGGCCATAATAAATAAATTTATACTTTCTCCATTTGACGGAAGACGTTGAGGAAGATTTAATAAAGACATGGCTGGAAGTATTACCTTTAAAAAACGGATTACTAGCCACTTTTTACCCCATGATCGAAATCAATTTGTTCCCGTGTAATGGATGATTGTGAAGGTCACATCATTAGCTAGTTGCGTTACATTCTATACTGACACAATACGAAGCAAATTAATAAAATACTTAACGGGTCGATGAAAGGAAATCAATTTTGTAAACATGCATATTATTGAAATGAATGTATGATGTTATCAAATATTAATTTATGTTTAAGACATGTACACTGTTAACCCTTTCATTCATACGGGCCTCATATGAGGACAGATAAGTATTGCCCTAATAAGCAAAAAAAAAAAAAAATTCAATATTCATTTATGGAGATATGCTTTGTGGACAGGTAATAGCTAGCATGCAGGACAATAATAAAATTATTTTACAATGGGTTCTCATTTATCACAAAAAAAGTTTTTTTTCTGAATAATGGAAAATAATGAAAAATAATTTATGCATGAAAGAGTTAATAAAAATTTCTGTGAAATGACAGAGAATCTACTGGTAATCCATTGCCTTAAGTCTTATGTAAAATTACAGAGATTAGAAAAACCGATATTATTTTAAATAACAGAGAAATTAAAATAATAAAACTTTGTATAAATCACCACAAAATCAAAACAAAACACAGGACGCGTTTCACGATGGAAAATATAACAACCCGACATCTTTCTGTTCATTTGTGAACAGAAGTCCCCGTCCTCTTGTCCCCGTACGGACACGTGTTTACAGTGGCTGATGACGCGCTGTTATATTTTCCATCTCGAAAAGCGCCCTGTGTTTTGTTTTGATTTTAATATAAATGGTAATAATAATGAAAATAATAATAAAAATTCACAATGCTATAGCATTGGGAATGGATAATACTTAAGCATAAAAGCAGTAAAAAAGACGCCCGTCTGACATTCGTCTGAGCAGGTTAATCCTTTTAATTTTCTTTTAATAGTACCAAGCTTCACGCAGATGAATGAAGCGACTTCAAAGGGATTGTCGGTAAAATTCCCCGCTAACTCCTCAGAGAAAAATTTCGCTTTCTAAAATATTCTATTTTTTAATAAAACAATTTTCAAACCAAATTTTCTTCTTTAATATATCCAATAAAATCGTAAAAGAATTTTAAAAGTGTCTATTTTGAATTACAGGTTATAACAAAGAAAAAATATATCTTTAAATAAAGACATGGAAATTCCTACAGGGAATTTAATGTAAGAAAAGTAAAATGTCTGTAAAATGATGGCCGAGAAGCACAATCGAATGTATTAACCGAGAACTAGTGTAAATTTTTAAAGCGTCGCGTTTTTTTCTGTGTTTTTGCAGAAATTTTTAACAGTGTACAGCGAATAGAAATTGGAATTTTTTTCGACGAGTTCTTATTGTAATAAATATCGTGTGATGGTTTGTATCTGTTGTTCGCAAACGCCAACTAACGTAAAGGCAAAAAACTTCTTAATAAGACCGATGTCAGACGGGCGTCTTTTTTGCTGCTTTTTTGCTTAAGTATTATCCATTCACAATGCTATAGCATTTCTTTACTTTTCACAATGCTATAGCATTGCGAATGGATAATACTTAAGCAAAAAAGCAGCAAAAAAGACGCCCGTCTGACATTGGTCTAACACCATAAAGTAAAGAAATGTGGAGCAAGTCTTGCTTCTGTGTATAAAGTGGTAGTACGTTTTCTTTGCACCTGAAGACAAAAGGCAAAAATCTTTCGAAATGTCTTGCATATTTCTTAATTTTAGGGTGTTATTAAGATTTTTTTTGCCTTGTGTACAAAGTGGTAGCACATTTTCTTTGCACCTGAAGACGAAAGACAAAATCTTTCGAAATGTCTTGCACATTTCTTAATTTTAGGACGAAAGACAAAAACCTTTCGAAATGTCTTGCACATTTCTCAATTTTAGGGTATTGTTAGGAAGTCTTTTTGCCTTGTGTACAAAGTGGTAACACGTTTTCTTTGCACCTGAAGACGAAAGACAAAAATCTTTCGAAATGTCTTGCACATTTCTTAATTTTAGGGTGTTATTAAGAAGTTTTTTTGCCTTTATTTTATCACGTCAGTTGTTCAACATTTTAAAACCAACTAACATACTTAACCCGTACGCCCATTTTTGTAATGTTGGTACATGCATGGATGCCGTGTGGTGACCGGCATTAAAAAATAGTCCTAATGTAACCCGTGCATGTCGTAAGAGGCGACTAAAAGGGGTTGGGCCAAAGGCTGACAACCTTTCACCGTAAAGAAAAAAAAAAAAAAAAAAAAAACCTTTTTGCGAAACCCTTAAATACAGATATTTGACGGACTGATCTCTAGGTATAATGGACTGGAACTGGAAACGGCTTTTGAATTTTAGAATTGGAACTTAGAATGTTTTAAGTTTATACAGAACTGGTGCAGTGAAGCAGCAACAGAGTCAGATGGATAATTATAGACTGGATATATTGGACTTACAGGAAGTTAGATGGAAGGACAGTGGAATAAGAGATATTGGCAATTTTACAATTTTTAATAGCGCAAGCACTGGAAAAAGCGCGCATGGTACAGGATTTATAATAAGAAAATGCCTTAGAGAAAATATTATTGATTTTCACAATGCAAATGAAAGAATATATATCTTGAGATTGAGAGCAAAGTTTTTTAAATATTTCAATAGTATGTGTCCATGCACCAACAGAAGATGCCGAGGATGAATAATGCTAAAATTGGAAAAGAATGCACTTTTATACCAACAATTGGAAGAATTAGTTTACATGATTTGTGTAGTGAAAATGGAATAAGAGCTGTGGATTTCACTGCTTCTAAAAATTTATCCATAAGTAGTACATGTTTTGAGCATAAGAATATACATAAGGAGACTTGGATTTCTCCTGATGGAAAGATAAAAAACCAAATTGACCACATACTGATCGACAAAAGACATGTTAGTGATGTTACGGATGTAAGAAGTTATAGAGGTGCTGATTTAGATTCTGATCCTTTCCTTGTTATTATGGAATACAGACAAAGAGTTACAAGATTATTAAAAACTGCTGAGGAAGTTGTTGGAAAGGAAGAAAAGAGTGAAAATAATGAATGGTTTGATGATGAGAATTGGCAACTGATTAAGAAAAAGAATAAAGCAAGAGAGAAAATCCTGAAATATAGAACAAGACAGAGTGCTAATTATTTTAAAACAATTAGAAGAAATGCTCAAAAGTTGTTCTGCATAAAAAACGAGCTATGGAGCAGAGTAAAATTCAGGAATTTGAAAACCTATTGGTGATAGGAGATAGCAACCTAATGTATTCAAAGCTTAAAGGAATTAAGAAGGGTTACCAACCACGCACCCTTTTAAGTAAAGACAGAAATGATAAACTTATTGGAGGACATGCAAATGTGACAGATAGATGGACGGAATATTTTGAAGAATTGTTAAACAAACAGTGAAATGACGAAAGAAAAATACAGTTTAACAATGATGAATGTGATGTTAAAGAAGAAAATTGTGAACCACCAACTATAGATTAAATAAGGGATGCTATTACAAATTTAAGAAATGGAAGAGCACCTGGTGAAGATTTTATAAGTGCTGAACTTTTGAAATATGGTGGAGAGAAGTTGGTACAAATATTACATGATTTAATAGTAGAGATTTGGCATAATGAAAGTATGCCAAATGAATGGAATAGTGATATTATTATCCCAATTCATAAAAAGGGAAATTTCTTAAATTGCCAGATTTTTAGAGTCATAGCCTTATTAAATGTTACATTTAAAGTATTGGCAAAGATAATTGCAAAGCGATTGCAGCCGTATGTTGACATGGTAATAGGTGGTTACCAGTGTGGTTTTAGTAAAGGACGATCAACAGTGGATAAAATTTTCAGTATTAGGAATATCATTGAAAAATTATATGGTCAAAATATTAATTTGCACCTATTATTTGTTGATTTTAAACAGGCCTATGACAGTATAAGCAGAGATAAGTTATTTGAAATTTTAAAGGAATTTAAAATACCTCCTAAAATAGTTAAACATACTAAATTCACACTGGAAAAGACAAAAGCTAAAGTTAAAGTACAGGGAAGACTTTCAAGAGAGTTTACAGTGAAATCAGGTTTAAAACAACGTGATGATCTCTCGACAATTTTCTTTAATTTATGCCTGGAGAAAATAATTAGAAGTATCTACAACAAAAGAGGAGGTACTATTATGAATTGCTCTTTACAAATTGTTACATTTGCCGATGATGTTGATATAATTGCTACAAATAAGAAAGTCTTGATTGAAACATAAAAGAAACTAGAAATCGAAGGGAAAAAACTAGGCCTTGGTTGCCAACAAAGATAAAACAAAATACCTGAAAATGGACAGAAAGAATTCGCATACAACAGCAATGTTAGTCATAAATAATGAATTACAATTTAATGAAATAGCAGATTATATTTAAATATTTAGGATCTATGATCACCTGTGGTAATATGATAAAAGCAGAGATTAAAGCTCGACTTACAGCAGGAAATAGGTGCTATTTTTCTCTTCGAAATATTTTAAAATCATCTCCAATATCCCGAACAACTAAACTAAAAATTTATAAAACTGTTACAAGATCAATAGTAATTTATGGTAATGAGACCTGGACCGCTACACACACACAAAAAAAATGAAAAGTTAGTCATTACTTGGGAAAGGAAGATCTTAGACAAGTTTTTGGACCAACTAAGGAAGGCAATGCATGACGTATCAGGTCAAATATGGAGATTGATCAGCTATATAACGAAAAAGACATAATAAATACCATTAAAATAAGAAGAATGCAATGGTTAGACCATTAAATCAGAATGAGGGACGAGAGAAGCACAAATAAGATATATAAGGATAAATTAATAGGGAAAAGGAGTGTTGGTAGACCCAGGAAGAGATGGATAAAAGAGCTACAGAAAAACCTAGCACAAAATCAAATTATAAATTATAAATTAAAGGCCACAGATCGGAAGGTTTAGCGAGGTATATTATGGGAGGTCAAAATCTTTCTAGGATTGTAGTATCATGGTGTATGTATGTATGTAGTACACGCGTGGGATAAAATTCACCACATTTTGTAAGCCATTATATTTTTGGCTAAATACGATTTAAAAACAAATATACTGCTCTATATTGTAAAATGCATCAAATTTGCTTCTTTTTAGGGGAAAAAATCATGCTTTTCACAGTTATTTTCAGATTTTGCAGCAGTTTCTCTAAAAACCACGTTTTTTATAAAAAATATGCGAACGATTTATTTTACAAATTAAAACATGAATTATTTCACAAAATTGATATTAATTACATTTAATACCCTTTCATCAATATATACAAGTAGCTTTTATGTTACTCTTTCACCAAAATTATTTTAGTGTGTGTTATCCCCCAAGAAATGAACGTATCGAAATAAAACGTTCGTACACGCGCTGGAATTTTTTAATCCCAAGAGGTATATTTCGTCCCTCCTAGCTTAAAAATATAAGACATTTCCTCATTAACCTTGACAGGTACAAGGCAGGTCAGAAGAGTACTAAAAAAATTATCTTTTTTTTCGAAGAAAAAAATGTGATTGGGGTGAGATTTACCCCAGCGCATGTGCTTACGGGTTAAATAAAAGTAATGAATTGTAGTGAATTTCCATGTTTAGGTGATGTATTCTAATGTACATTGTACCCTAAATTAAACTGAATGTTTTTAAAGTTCAAAAACAAGGAAATATCAATATTGAAGCTAAAATAGCTATTGGAAGTTATTCTTGGAAGAGAGTAATGTGTGAAATAAAAAATTTCTTACTACTCTTCCTTCTTTTAGTCCCAAATATCACAGATAGAGGCGTTGAGATGCCTCAAACTAATAGAGTGCTCAAACTAACGTATAAAAGTGGATCAAAGTTCATCCTGTTTACCTGCTGAACACACACACAAATGGTTTGTATTTTGAAATTACAGAAATGTTTCGAGGAGTATTACAGTTTGAGATAGTACAACGCTAGTTATCGATGTTATTTAGAAATGAAACAAGGGAGCCTATACTAAAGAAATTCCCAACTGAATGCATTACTCTCCTCTAAGAATAAATTCAATGGCCGTGGCCGTTTACTACCGAATTTTAAAAACGCTCAATCTATTTTAGTACATTCTGTATCTTTTGCCTATAATTCTGCCTGAAATCAGTCGCTTTGAGGAATATCATGTAACAGAAAGTAACATAGGAACATTTCTAGGTGATGTTTGAAAATATTTGTTGCAATTATGGTGTAATCAAGGTGTATAAATGTGTAGTTGAAGACAAAAGATACCAAAAGGGAGATTAATCAAAGAGGTGCTAAAAGTATTATCTATAAGGAGCAATCACGATCGAATTTCTATTCCATGATCGATTTGTCTCTGTAAAATGGATAACTGTCATCGAGAAGGTTGCGTGACAAAGTAGTTGCGTTAAATTCTCTGCGACAGAATACAACAATAATTTATAAAATATATAAATTGTCGATGAATGAAAAATACTTTTATAATCCACGCGTGTCAGAGAAAGAAAAGATTTGATGATGTTGGACAACTTAAGTATGTTGAACGCTCTGATGATGGAGATACATTTTTTTTTTTTTTTTTTTTTAATGAAGCGTTGTATTATGACATGTTAAAAATACAGAGCGCCTCAGAGATATTAGTACTAATGTTTTGGGGGCATAAAATACACCTACACAAACAGATTTCACGATACAATTTACGGTCGTAATTCAAGATGCGAAGCACTAGAGATGATTTCTGAATGTGATAAAGAATGCGGTAAAAATTTAAAAAAACTTTTGTTTTCTGCAGTATTGTTAAAAGTCTACACTACTCACGCGGAGAAACTCGACCGCTGATGTTAAACTTATAGGAGAAATCTTCTCGCTTGCATTTCATATTTTTGAATGATTTTTTTTTTGCTTAGGAAAGCTAAGCTTTTTTTTATACGCGGACATTTTTACTTTCGGAACCGGTTCTGAAAGTGAAACTATCGCCATATTAAAAAAAAGAACTGTAACCAAAATCGAAAAAGTACAAACGCAAAACAATGGATATCAATCTCAGGTGTCCTATGCAAAAAAAAAAAAAAAAAAAAAAAAAAAATCATTAAAAAATATTAAGACACAAGCGAGAAATCTGTAAAGTTTTCTCCCATAGGTTTAACAACAGCGTTCGTGTTAATCTACGTGACTAGTGTAGGCTCTAAGTCACGGGAAGAAACGCTGAAGCTAATGTTATTCTTATGGGAGTGTTGTTTGTTTACGGATTTCTCACTCGCATTGTAATATTTTTTAAGGAATTTCTTTTGCATAGGATACCCGAGGTCAAAATATTTTATTGTGCGTTTATACTTTTTCGATCTGCGTTGCAGTGTTTTTATACTCGGATACTTTCAATTTTGGAACCGGTTAAAGCTGGTTCTGAAAATTAAACTATCTTTATAATCAAAATCGAAAAAGTACAAACGCACAATAAAACTTATCAACCTGAAGCATCCTATGCTAAAAAAAAAAAAAAAAAAAAGAAAAAAAGAAATATTAACATGCGAGCGAGAAATCTGTAAACAAAGTTCCCATAGGATTAACATTAGCCTGAGCGTTTCTTTCCGTGACTAGTGTAGGCTCTAAACAAAGAACTACCCAGAATTAGGATTCGTAATTGAAGCGTAGCAGGTTGGGACTGTGCATAAAGAAATTCACAGAAATTATCGTACCACAGCTGACAAGAACTCTTAGGAAATACAAAATTCAAAAGGAAATACTGCATAAAAGTAAAATACAGAAAAATGAAATACCATTCAAGTTTTATATGGATTGTATAGGCAACCGAAATTCGTGAAGTTTTACTATTAAAAAAAAAGCCACACAGAGTTTGTTGTAAATTAAATAAGACTCTTTAAGTCTAAGTATTTTGAAATGAATGGCTTCTTCGAATTACTTTTCCGCAAATAATCAATGTTCAATGAAATTTCAGATAACAGATCAATCAGATTGTTTTCTTAAGAAATTATAAATATTTCAAAAAAAAAAAAAAAACCCATAAAAGTTAAAATATTTTTTTAAACACTCTTTTATAAGCATTGAATGTTTATCTTAAAAATCACATATAATTTCATGACTATAATTCATGTTGCACAAAAAAAAAAAAAAAAAAAAAAAAAAATTAATACGTTAATTTGATGTCGTCCCCGATTATGGAAAATTCACCACTTTGATTTACGATTGATAGAAAGCCCGATTCAGTGAATTTATTAAAAAAATTATGATTTTTACTCTGTTTCTTTTTTAAGATATGGGTACAGGAAAATAAAAAAAACCTATATTTAAACTACCTATTGAGGTTTTTTAAATTGTTTTCTGAACAAATAATGATAATTTAATTAATATTAAATTACTAATTGATAAAAGTATATTTTATAAAACATATTACTCTTTATTTTATATTTATATTTTATTTTCTACTTTTTGTATTCGTGGTTTTGGTTCGTTGCGCTTCAATGCTTTTGTCAGAAACTGTTTATATCTATTAGTAAGTGTCAATTAACGGAAATAATGAAAGAAAGTATAACTAGGGCATTTTCAGGGTTAATAGATTCATTGAAATATTTTTTTCCTTTATAAATGGAAGGATTTCAATTTTTTAACACACAGTTAGCAAAATTTTATTATTTAATCCTAGGGAATGAACCCAACCCGAGCATATTTGGTAAAAATCTTTTTTAATTTAAACGCTAATAGATTTTTTACATTTAATAATTTTTTTTAGATGACCTGCCAACTACAGCAAAAGCATTCTGATATGAAAGATATTAAATTAGTATTCAAATAATAATAAAGTTTTCTAATTTATTTATTTATATATAAAACTACATGTTTTGAAAAAAAAAGTAGCCAGTGCTTTTATCCAGTTTATAATCTATTTGTATACAAAATTCAAAGGAATTAGTTAAGCTATTTTTTTTTTCAATTTTAGGAAAGAATACACTTTTATTTTGGTTATGTGAGAAAGGTGAATAAGGATCTCTCGCTAAGAATGGGCAATAAATTGCCAAATGTGGTAAAGTAAGTTTTATCTCCTTAGTTTATCATATAATATATATTAAAACGTTAAGGTAATTCCGTAAGATTAAAACGGACATAACTGTGCATGTATAAAATTAAATTTAAAACTTGTTAACATTTAGAGTAAAGTGGTACGCGGTCAGGCTAGCCCAATGGTCTAAGGCAGCTATACTCAACCTTTTTTTCTCGCGGGCCGCAACGCACTTATAAAATGGTAATAAAAAAAAGAGTAATTAAATTAGTAAGATAACATAAGTAGTGTAACAAAGCAATATAGCAAAGTTAATATTAACAGTAGGGTTGACGTTTGTTGAGGAAGAATAGTTAACAACAACAACAACAAAAAAAAAATCAGCACCACTAATTCTAAACAATAAATTTTGCCGTACATTTCTATTGCAAATGATGTTATGCCGTGAAGTTTGTTGTTTGAAAATAGTGTGTAAAAATTTTTTGGTGCCTATTTTTTCCCCGAAAAACGTTCAGCCGTCTGAAAAGCAGTATTAGCTATATAATAAGCATAAAACATAATAATATAACAAAGCAGAATTTCCTAGTCCTAAACAAAAATATCAGGAGATTTCCTCTAATAAATTAATCTTTTGCTCAATGCAAAACGTTTTTTGATTTTTTTTAATTGTAGAAATATAGTACAAATTTAATTAAATTGGAATAATATTTTAAAAAGTATATTGAAGATTAAGAAATCATTACTCGGCTGCAACACAAATAGGAGTACATGTAAAAAGAACTTTTGACTAAAAACACGCGTTTAAGATGTTTTAACATAATTTTAAATTACTAATTATAAATTACAGGGCAGATTTTATCATCCGATGAAAATATGTAAAACAACAGTGAAAGGTCTTAAATACTTTTTATCTAGTATTTATATATCTTAATTAATTTTATAAATATCATAGCTGCCAACATTTTTTCGCTTTCTTCGTACCACTAAAATTTTATAGAAAATATTGTCTTATTTAATTGTCGAAATCTCAGGATTAAACAAGGGGAAAACCTCTGTTGAATTTTAGTGGTAGCAAAAAAGCGTAAAAGTTGGCAGCTATGAAATATGGATTAATAATTAGGTGTCTCGGTCCGCACAGAAAAGGTCGCCTTGCTTCATGCGGCCCGCGAACCGCAGGTTGAGTATGATTGGTCTAAGGCGTCAGATTCAAGTAGTGAATATCTGTAGAGAACGCGAGTTCAATCCACAGAATTATTTCTATACTGCTTTTTGGCGATGATTCATTTCAATAATGTCATATTTATTCCAGGCGGAGTAGTTATATTCGCAATTTTTTTATTATGATGCTTTATAATTAAGTAAAATTTAACATACAACAATATTTAAAAATAATAATAATTTTGTATTAAAAATATTTAAAGTAAAAGGTTTGCATGTAATTATCGATTGAGCAAATTGCACTGATGTACAATTTTTGCTATATTTTGTGACCGCTAGCAAGAAGATATATTCATGTACTAAGAAAAGTATGTCATTATTTTCCGTCAAGAAAAAAAAAAAAAAAAAAAAAAAAAAATGAAAAAAAAAAAAAAAAACAGAAAGAAGGGAAAATATTTGTTCTATATTTTTACACCGTATTATTTTATAAATAAAGCATAATGCGACAGTATTTACTGGTATATAAATTATAAAAGTATGAAAAAGCATAAAAACAAACTTAAAGAACACTTTTCAAATATCTTGTGGAGTACGGGATTTATAAATCTAACATTGATGAATTGATTAGTGACAATTTTGAACCCACATCAAACGACTATAAAAATAAGAAATAATTAGTGAGGACTAATTTAATCTATTCTCCATGAATTTCTGATGGCAAGACAAAATGGATAGCACTCACAATGAGACTGATAAAAGTAAAATTAATGAAAACTTTCAAAGGTCGCGTAGTTAAAAAAAAAAAGTAGAAAATACTAAATTATTCAGAAAATTGAGACTATAGTTAGTAAAAATAAATACCCAATTAATATTTTTAGTTTTACGCCCAACAATATATTTTTTAAATACTAATTTTATATTAAAATATTTAGGCTAAACTATTTTCCGTTTAATTATCGATTAAATAAATCGAACTGATCAACCATTTTCGCTACATTTTGTATGACATTATGAAGAATATATATATATATATATATATATATATATATATATATATAATATATATATATATATATATATAATAAATTTGAAATCACAAATATATGAAGAAATGGATAAAATTTTAAAGATGATCCAGAAATGAATATATATATGGCTGTACTAAGAAAAATATTCATTATTTCCCGTAAAAAAAGAAAAAGAAAAGAAGAGAAAACATAAAGAAAGAAAAACATTAATATAAGAACTATAAACGAAATTACATTTATATGCATGGTTTAATATTAATTCAATATTAAATTAAATAAAATTCTGCTAGAAAGCAAGCATAATGGTTATAAACTGCAAACTTAAAAGTCTTTCACTTCATTAATTGAGTAGGTTAGACGGACAGCATCCATCTATCGTCTTAAATATAATAGAAATCATTTATACAATATAGAACCTCATCAAGTTTTCAATACTTAATTTAAAAACGATTAATTAAAAAAATGCAAAATTTTTCTAATAAAACTTTGAGGTTTTTTGCCGTCAAATCTTGAGGGGTACTAACTAGATCATTTATATTACTCAAAATGTTACTTTTCATGATTGTAGCGATCAAATACATATCGTCAAGACCCGTGATAATAAATTAAAAATAATTCATGCTTAAAAATTATTTAAAAAATTGTGAAAATTCAGTAAATCAAGTTAGTATTTACAAACAAATTTTATTTGAAAGTAAATATTTACTTTCTTCTATCCTTACAGCAAGAAAGTACTGGATTCGTGAAAAATTTCGACTCCTGGTTTTCGATGGATTTATACGGATTAGAAGGTCCTGAACACGATTTGATGGTTTTTAGAAAATGTCTGTCTGTGAGTCCGTCTGTCACTCTGTGAGTCCGTCGGTATGTCTGTATGTGACAAAAATTTTAAGGCGCTCTATCTCAAGAACAAATTCACGGAATTTCACAAAACTTTAGATTCAGTTAGACCTTGATATAGACTGGTGCTGATTACTTTTTGATGTAAATTTACCAACAGGTGGCGCTGACATGCTACATTTTTAAAGATTTCCGCAATAGCTATATCTCAAGACCTAATGCATGGATTTCCATAAAACTTCAGATTCCGTTAGTCCTTGATATAATTTGGTGCTGATTACGTTTCTATGTAAATCGCCCAGCAGGTGATGCTGCTATAATGCATTATTCTTGATTATCGCAGTAGCTCTATCTCAAGAATTAATGCACGCATTTTCATAAAACTGCAGATTCCGTTAGTACTTGATATAATTTGGCGCTGATTACTTTTGGGTATAAATAGCCCAAGTGGTGGCGCTGCTATGAAGAATTTTTTACGATTTCCACAATAGCTCTATCTCAAAAGCTAACGCACGGAATTTCACCAAACTTCAGATTCAGTTAAAAGTTGGCATAAGTTCTTACTGATTAGATTTTGGTGTTAATCACCTAACTGGTGGCAGAAATCACAGAAACCACCCACTCGTGGACAGCCAACCTTGCGGTATAGGAGCTAAATGTCCACGAGGGGGAAAAACACATATCCCCCATCCCACGAAACCCCCAGACACCGGAGCGGGCCCAGAGGCCTCAGCAGGATGGAAGACCCCTCTTTTTTGAAATTTCACTTAGGATGTAGTACAATCTTCTCACAAGAGATACCCAATGTTGCATAAGCTGGGCGAGCCCAAATTAAACAATGTTTTGAAACTTTGGATCTTTTATGTATGGATATTACAGATCACCAATCAGCTGATATGCTGCATTTTCCCGGAACTATTAACATGTATCAGAAGAAAGTTTTGTTATTGTCACATTCGACTAGTTTATTTTGTTCGCCAGTGTAAAAACTGAAATTATATGATATTTAGAAGCGAATATATATATGTGCAATAAAACTGAAAGTGATAATGTAGATAATTGTCACTATCTTTAAAAAGTCACTGTTAGTTACGGATTCATTTTCTGCCTGCTTAATATAAATTTTATTAGGAAGAAGAAAATACAATGGATGAAATGTGTTAATAACGAGTCTTTATGAAGTGATCATAGTAAATAAGTTTATACTTTCATACTTTGATGGAAGACATTAAATAAAAGATTAATGAAAGACATGCTGAAACTATTACCTGTAAAATAGTAATTGCGATCGAATTTCTATTCTATGATCGAGATCAATTTATCTCGACGTAATGAATAACTGTCATTTTGTAAAGGTCCCGTGATAGGACGAAAGCGTTAAATTCTCTGTTGACACAATACGAAGTTAATTAATAAAACGCGTAAAAGGTCGATGAATGAAAATTACTTTTGTAAACACGCCTGTGTTGCGGAAAGACAAATGTTTGATGATATTAAATACTTAATAATGTTAAACATATTCATGTTAAAAAGAAATGTAAACAAATAAAATAAAGGCTGTGTTCTATTTATAACTAGTTAATAAAAGAGTATTTTTTAAAAAAAATTAATGTACTCTTTATTTTTTATTTATATTTTATTTTAGTTTTTAATGTTTAAACTGTTTTATTGTTGCAGTTTCATAGCCAGCTGGCCTATTTTGGAGAACGTGATTTGGCGTACAGGCGTTAAGTATGCTACTCCATTGTTGTTGTAAATCGTATACTGTTGTAATACCAAAGACTATTTGGCGCTTTATCACCCCTGCGCCAGACTAACGAAGAAATGCTTTAAAATTAATTAATTTATTTATAGTTAAGTTCTAAAAATATTAAGATGCTGTATTGTTATCGGAAACACTCCCGTGTACATTTTTAAAAATTCTAGCATATCAGGAAATGAACGAAAAATCAATTGAACAATTCCATCTTTAAATACCAAAAAATCCAATCAAAATCCCAAAACGTGTTCAGCCAAATTCACACGGCCATCTTCAGTGGTTATTTAAATGTTGTATTGCATTTACAAAATTTAAATAGCCACTGAAGATGGCTACCTGGATTTGGCTGGAAGCGTTTTGGGATTTTTATGTATTTTAAATGTATTTTTAAGGTATTTTAATGTATTTCTAATAATTTTATATTATATGTATGTACCTACAAGCAGTTTTAGTTACAAAAAACTAATTAACTTAAATAAAAGAGCGTAAAAATTGTACGTAGGTCATAAAAGCCTTGTGAATGTTAATTCTTAACGAACGTATGCTATCATATTTACGATTATTGTCCAAATACATTGTTTCCATTTACTTTTGTTTCGGCACCACTTATTCTGACAAACCTTTTTTGCATTATTTAATTGGTGAAAATTTGTAATTTGATAATACGTAATTTTCTGCGGCAAAAACTAGTGTCTAATTAGAAAGAACACATTTGGAAAATAAAAATTGATTCTCGCGAATATGGCGGAAGTTGTTCGTGAATGTTAACAAACAGAAATACGTAAGATAAATGCGCCTATAGTGGGTCACAAAATTTTAAAATTTAAAAACAAGCCCAAAATGCATTTCTTGAAAACGACTGAAAGAAATCTGATTGACTAACATTCTTAAATGTTAACTTTCCATAAACTGTTTGGAATAATTTTTTTTTCTGCTGGTACATGTGTTTATTTTCTCGAATGCCTTCAAAAACAGATTTTTTGTCAAATTCTTAGAGATTTCATTTAGGGGCAATTCCACAGAAAATCATTATTTTTTGGGGGTGGGGGTGGGGGGAATGAAATTTACAATATGTTTAATTTAAGGGTATGATTGGAAAACTTGATATTTTTATATTCTATAGAAAAATCCTAATAAAAAGGCATTGTAAATTACTGTTTACAAACTAAGTTAAGTACCATTATTGTCTTTGTAAAGTCATAATGTTACGTCAGTTACACAATAAAAGTTACATCAGTTACACGTGTAAATGCTATTTTTTTCTTTTTTATTATTCAGAAATTAATTAAACAAGTTACTGTTATAATTTGGCATTACTTAGTGTTGTTGAGAACATTAAATCCCCCTTTTTAACTCGATAGTTTTGATAAATTTTACACTTCAATGAATGCAGAAAAAAATGTTTGTATATTTTATGTTACGTCAGGTTACAGAATTTTGAATTGCAATTTTTGGGACTCAAAGAGAGATTGAAATAATCTGCAGGTATTTGGGTATTAAGACCTTAGTAAGAAATATTTTAAATTGTAAAAATTTGTTCTAGCTTTATTAGAAAATTTCCTACATAGATTTGAAAACCAAATTCGATGATAAAATGTTACGTCAGTTATGATGGAATTCCCTTAGAGATAAGTTTTTATTTAAAACATTGTTTATTTAATATTATGCTTTATTTTAAATTAAACCATTGTTGATATTACATTATAAATAATTTGTTGGATAAGCCGCAAACTTAAAGATTCATGCACCAGAAATTTACTAGGTCCACTACTGCAGTTTAGAGGAAGGAACTGTTTTTATTTTCCATTTTTTCCCGAATAATATATTTTGAAACTTTGAATGTTTGTTCTGATATATGAAGGTTAGCAATAGGCTAACAAAAATAAATATCTTTTGGAATTCGCAAACTCTTCAATAATAATTAGATAAATGCAGTGGCGGCAACTTATATGGGCCCATGGGGCGCGAACCCAACCAATAACTTGATCTCTTCGCCCACCCAATTTCAATTGATTTAATTCGTAATTTATTTTTTAAATTATTAAATCGCTGAAATGAAATTTGGTTTTATTAACTTTATCAAAATAGTTTTGTTTGCAAAATAGTATGGATATCAATTAGACTTACAGCAGCACTGAAACACCTATAGTGGATGTATAGGTAAATTTCTCACGAAAACAAATTTCCTGCATATTTAACCATTTGTTTTGATGTCTTGAATTGATAAAGGAGCATTTAGGTGACTAAAATATATGCTTTTCGTGACATTTAGTTTTTTGCACTTTCAAGAAATAGCAATTACAATGTTATTTAAAATAAATATTAATATATTTATAAGGAAGAACGTACAGGGTGGTTATAATTAAACTTTTCCTGTAAACAGCATCCTGCAGCGCAAACGGTTGAACGGAATACAATGAAATTTGGTATATAGACTATACATGAGATGCGCTCACGGAATTTCGAAAAAAAAAATTAGTTCCAAAATGTCCACTAGATGGCGCTTTTGCCGAAAAAAACGTTAAATTTAACACAATAAACGGCCAAAACAGCCGGTTTTACATTTTATTACTCATAATTCTTGTTCTGGATTGTTAATATTGTTTTTGTATTCCGTTTTGATCGTTTATTGTGTTAAATTTAATGTTTTTTTTCCGGAGAAACGCCCTCTGGTGGACCTTTTGGAACTAAATTTTTTTCTTCAAAATTCCGTGAGCGCATCTCGTGTATAGTCTATATACCAAATTTCCTTGCATTCCGCTCACCCGTTTGCGCTGTCGGATGCTGTTTATAAGGGAAGTTTAATTATAACCACCCTGTATAACAATATAATTTAATAAAATTATTTATAAAATTATAGTTAAATTATAATAATTTAAAATTTTTTTTGGAAAAATCATATTTTATTTTCGAATTATCATCTTTAGTCATTCGCTCCTCCCCTCTCTCTCTCCACACACATACACATTAACGTAAATATGTATACAGGGGCGGTGAAAAGTTTCCGGCCAGCATAAGTTTTTTGGTTAATTTGTAAGTATACCCATATGAAGAGGAATATCAAAGGGATACTTATACATTTTAATGACATGTTAGTTATGTACTTATTTATGGAATAACAAATAAATATCAGCAAATTTAATTGACAAAATTAATTGTAAAGCTAAATGCATGTTCTCAAAAGTTTCCAGCCATCTTGGCAAGTTGGAAAAAAATAATGGTGTTATATTAGAAAATAACAGGGATCAACAACATATACAAATAGTATTTTGTCGTCATACATTTAGCAATTAGAACTGCGGCGCAGCGACGTGGCATCGATTCAATGAACTGTTGAAGATTGTGTATGGTAAGTTTTTCGACTCTTCTTGCAATTTTTGGGAAAATTCTGCTGAATTCGAATATTTATAATTCCGGACACGCTTGTCAAGCTCATTTAAAAGCTTTTCTGTTGCATTCAGATCGGGTGATTGGGCTAGCCAGTTCAAAAGCGGATTTTTTGTGTGCAAATGGCACTACTTGACGATCTTGCATGTATGCTTTGGGTCATTATCATGCTGAAACAAATAGTTGCGACCACAAGTTTTCCTTCAATAAGGCACAAAATGATCTTGCAAGATATCCTTATAAATTGCATCGTTCATCTTGCAGCGGATTTCAACTAACGGACAGACACATTTTCCAGAAAATGCTCACTACAGCATAACGTGCCCCCCACCATGTTTCATTGTAGGAATAACATATCTCGAATCATATCTTTTGTTTTTAATTCGTTGGACGTAATGTCTACCATCACTCCCAAAACGGTTGAACTTCTTTTCATCGAAAAATAGTACTTTTTTCCAGTTTTCACTTGACCAGTCTTTGTGCTCCTTGGCAAACGCCAGCCGCGTCCTCTGATTTTTTTTTACTTATGAAAAGTTTTTTAACTCCGACTCTTCCATAAAATCCTACATCACGTAAGCGCCTTGACACGGTAGACAGACTTATTTCAGCAATATTTTCCCTCCGTAAATCACGGGATATTGCAGCGGCATTTTTTATGCGGGTCATCAACTGCTTTTCCACTGATAATTCTACCCACTCGAATAGCCGTTTTCCGGGCTTTCCCGGAACGTGGCAAGTCCTGAAGCCAATACCCATCTTTATATATTTTTAAAATATCGTTCACAGTAGATTTTTCGATCGACAACTTTGCCCCAATCTCACGAGAGGATTGACCCTTTAGCGACAAAGAAATCGCTCGTTCACGAACCATAATTGTTGAACTTTTCATTTTTGAATTTCAACTGCGTTAACCACGTTGATTAATTAACAAACACGGCCAAAAAAACACTTTACCGATAGCAAAAACTAACGATGGACGAATGGTCGGAAACTTTTGCACACGCGAATTTCGAATTCCTCCCCTTTGCATAAAGTGTCTTGGGTATCCAATCAAAATGATCATGTGGTAAGAAGTCATTTGCATATACCTAACTTTTGAAGCAATTGCGCTTCTACTTCGCCGAAACGTTATAGCAAACAAATCAAAGAAACTAATTGGCCGGAAACTTTTGACCGCCACTGTATATATATATATATATATATGTATGTGTGTTACTTTACTAAAGAAATTTTGATCCCACCCAATATTTTTGAAAAGTTAGCGCTATTGATAAATGTAATTAAGTGAATCACTACTGGTGCGTTTACCTTAAATGAAATTTATCGCTAGAGCATATCCGCAGTTAACTGTTTTAATCAAATATTTCTGTTTCCTTTTATAAATGGAGCGATTTCAAAATGGTAATCCGCGACTTGTCAAATACATTCGACCCCGCTTAAACGAATATGTGTGGTTCCAACATCTGTTATTTGATTAAGCGGAAATATTCGATTAAGTGGGGAAATTTATTCTACCTTACCACATCGTTAATAATATCTTAAAATCTAACTAATAATCTATAGTAGTCTATACAATTATTTTAATTGTAAAAAAGTTACTTTCTTAAAATAAAAAAAAAAACTACAAAATGAAGTAAAAATTCTTATACCATTAAGCATTATAATACACATTCACTTAAACTACATGATGAATATTTTGGTTTTATCGCTTACCTCATTACAATTTTTTGAAAAAATCCAATACAGTTGATTGTTTATTTAATGTTTTTTCGCACATTTCTGCAGTTTTTTTTCCAAACCATACAATATTTTATAATCTCCACCTCGAGCTTTAAAATGTCTTCGTATAATTGATAATGATTTCTGTACTTCACTCAAGGATGGGGGAGGATCTATTACAACTTCATTATTTTCATCTTCTTCTGTGCAAGCAGATGATTCTGACACCTCATCAGTTTCTGTAGCCTCATTTTCCTCAAATTCTATAAATTCCAAAAGTTCTTATTGTGTAATTTGGAGTTTATCGAGCTCTTCTTGTAATTAATTTCAGTTTCTGCGTTTCAACAATCATCTTCATCAGATTTACGCTTTAAAAATTTCGCTTTTTCAAAACTGTTTTTAATTACACTAACAGGAACATTATTCCAAGCTTGTTGCAGAAATGCATAGCAGTCAAAAGGTTAATTTCTTTTGAAAGACTGGAAAATGTTTCATTACAGTTCTCTGTTTCCAAGTCCAAAATATGGAGAAGTTCATTTATAATCTACAGCCTATATAACGCCTTGAATGATCTTATGAATCCTTGATCAAGAGGTTGTATTTCGGCCGTCGTATTTGCAGGCAAAAATTCTACTCTGACATTATTCAGTCGAATTGAGTTCTCTGTTTTGTGACTGCCAGCATTATCCATAAATAGGACAATTTTTCTATTTTGCTTTTTCCTGCTTAGGTCTAATTTTGTCAGCCAGATTGCAAAAATATGTTTTATTATGCAACCATTCTCTGAATAATCATATGCAACAGGATAATTTTTTACATTTTTTAGACATCTAGGCTGTTTGCTTTTGCCAATGAGAAGACGTTGAAGCATTTCTTCTCCCGTTTGATTTACACAGAGTAGCACAGTTACGCGATCTTTACTTATTTTAAATCCGTGTAATTTTTCGGTTTTTTTTTTTTTTTTTTTTTTTTTTTTTTTTACGCAATTGTTTCTTTTGGCATCGATCTATACAGTAGACTTGTTTCGTCACAATTAAAAATATCGCATGGTTTGTACTCAGCAAGAATTGGATGTAAAGTTTCCTTTCACAAACTGCATCGTTTACAGAACTCGATTCTCCATGTAGTTTCTTAAATGTTAAATTGTGACTTTGCTGGAATCTATAACCATCCTTTAGATGCCGAAAAATTCTCATTAACAGAATTTTTCGCAATTTCTTCGGCTTTCTCCATAATCATTGCTCCGTTTATTAAAGCTCCTTTGCTTCTTTTTGAATGAAACCATTCCGACACAGCACTGTCGAGATCGTCATTAGATTTTCTTTTCCGTTTTAGGTGTATGTTTCCATTGTTTCTCAACTCTTCTTCAATTTTATCAGCATTTTTCTTAATGGTCGAGACTTGAGACTGAGAAATTTGAAACCCTTTAGCGATTTCAATTTTGATTATGGCATCCAACACCTTCAATTTATCGCACAAACTTAAATCTTTTCTTTTCACGTTCATATTTTTCTACTTCAGAACCTTAAAACAAACTGAATAAATAAAGTGAGAACAGAACTTTGATCAGATCTGTCTATTTTTTCAGTGTCACAGTGCAATAACCTCGAATATTCTACAACATCATGTGACCAATCCGTTTTACTTTACCTTAATCATACAGGCGTAATCTCTTTGTCCCCCCCCCCCCCCCCTCAACACCCCTTTCATTCGAGACGTCCGTTGCTATGGCGACCCTGGGAAAAATTGTTCGAATTTGACGTAACGTGCGTAACTGGACTTCATTCCCTTTCCTCTGAGAAACCTGTGTAACGGTGGTTTGAAATTTTCGAACAAAAGACCTTTTCTAGGAAAAATATTTGTCACACCAGATTACTCGTTATTGCATTATCCGGGGAAATTATTCGAATAAGTGGAAAATCTTAACATTGCCTCTATGGGAAAAATTTTGGTTCTAGAAGATTTTATTTCTATAAGCGGGATATTTGTTTATCCGTTACCCGATTAAGTGGGACCGACTGTACTGTTATTTAATCTTATATAGTGAAATAAAAAAATCATCCAATTGATGAAGTGAGGACATGAGTCTCAAAACTCGGCTTATCCAAGAAAGAAAATTTTCATAGACCATTTCATAGTTCTCAAATTTCTAGTATATAGGGTGAAAGTCCCAGTAACTGACTCCTTAGGGATTCTTTTTTGTTTAAATTACTATTACAAATTTGTAAATCTATTTTATTCTTATTTTTATTTTTGAAAGTATAGTAGAAATACATTAAAAAATATTGTGGACAAAATTTTGAAAAATTATACTTTTTATTACAAAAAAAAAAAAATAATAATAATAAAAAAAATATATATATATATATTATAAATATGGTCAAAAACGCCAAGTAACTGGCTCATCCCTATTTTGAGAAACCAATAACTGACGCATAAGTTATAATAGTTAAGACAAACAAGTTACTACAAGATGGCATTACTTTGCAGGATTTTATAAGAAAATGCTTATTTGAGTAAGATTTTTGCTGAAACGTCAGTTACTGGTTAGGTGTCAATAGCTGGGAGTTTCACCCTCAGGCGAGTTTTGAAAGTAAATCAGGATTTTTACAATCTTAGAAATACTCGATAAAAATAGTTTAGTTGCAGATTATAGAGTTTTTCAGTGCAGGTTTATTAATAGAATAGAACAATAGAGAAAACACGATTTTTTTCCTTTCGGATAAGACGAGTTTTTAAACTCTCGTCCTCAAGTGTATCAATATATTTTTTGATAATTTCATCGTTTTGATTACACTGTCAGAAATACACTAAATCATTCCTCACTTTTTAACAAATAATTTCCGTACTCTTAGAAAACATGTTTTATCCGTGAATTCTTCCTCAAAAGTCTGAAAAAGAGGAAGAAATTCCGCGTGAAAATTGGTTCTATTAATATTAAATTCGAATTTATTTTAAAAATGAAAAACCAAAAATTCTATAAATTAAGATTTTTAATTTAAATAAAAAAGACAAAAAGTTATCGAATTTAAAAATAAATAACAATTACTTTTTTCATTCATTCAAAAACACTCACAATTTATTTTTCAAAGTTGAATCCGTTGAATAAAGCTAAATAAAGTTGAATTTATAAAGTTATTTGTAAATAAATAGCCGCATTTAAAATATATTTTAAATAAACACATTTAAAAGATATTTTAATTAAAATATTAAATGGAAAAAAAATCGATATTACTCAAAAAAAAAAAAAAAAAAAAAAAAAATCTATCGAATAAAAATATTATATTCATATTTTACATCTAGAAATCCACTTAAAATATTTATAATTTATATATTCTATCCTATTTTAATACTAAAGTATTAAAACCCAAGCAACTATCTCATTAATGACAAATTTTTCCCGAAATTAACTTACAAATTTAAAGCTTTTTAAAGAAGCTGACGAAGCAAACTGACCATCTGAAGCAAACATATTTATTTCAAAGTACTTCGTCACTGTACAACTGTACCCCAGTGGTTAGCGGCTCGTCTCGTAACGCTAAGATGGCTGGTTTGAATTCAAGGTCCGCAACTTTCATTTTTTCCCAATTAACTGATATTTTACCACCTGTAACAACAACAAAAAAAAAAAAAAAAAAAAAAAAAAAACCCAAAAAAACCCCAAAACAAAACAAAAAAAACCCCGGATATTCGTCAACTAACGGAAAAATCCTAGTAGCACTGCTGCCAGGAAATTTCCCTGAATTGAAGAAAGTGTTTCTGAGAGTGTATGCAGTAGCTCTATTTGGCTAACTTTTTTCGCTTTATGGAATACAGTGATCTTCAAAATTTTTGCACCCATGAAAAGTGTAAGAAAGAAAAATGTTTTAAGTATGATACTTTTGAAGCTTTTAAAATGAAATTTGTTTTAGAAAATATAGTAACTGAAACTGATAATATATTTTTTCGTCTTAGCTACACCGGTACTTCTGTATGACTATGTCAGCATCTTAAATTTGCATTGATTTAAAAATCACTGAAACTATTAAGTAAAAAAAATGAAATATCAATTATTCCATAACTAAAAAAAAGTTAAATCTCTGTTTCCATTAGTATATATTTTTTTTGACGCAACGTTAAGATTTTATTATTACATATTTATAATTTAAGTGTTTTTTATGTGATATATTTTACGGATGCTTTTATAAAACGTTAACTAGTTTTCTCGGGCTTTCCGTAAGTGTTAATTAGCGAGAACTAGTAGTGACGTTGGGATGTAATAATGATCAGAGTAGGCAAGACCGTGAGTTATTGTTAATTATAAATGCAATTATATCACACCTTGAATGAAATTTTGCCCAGAAAATAGACAATACTACAAATAATTTACCCAGACATCTATCGTGTAGTTTTAGAGTATAACTCGAAACAAACGTGCAGACTTGCTATCGATATTAAAAGATAAATATCCTTACGATTCCTAGAAAACGAAAGTAAAGTACGTTTTATGACTGCAGCTTACCCCGAGGCTTAAGACATTTAATAATAAAAATGCTTTTAAAATATTGATTAAAAATTCCAATGGATTTGTAATCTATGTTTTCTTTTTTAAAAATATAATTAGCACGAATCTATTAAAAGTGAAAGATAAACATTATCATTTTTAATTTTTGAAAAAGAAACCCTTCATTTTAAGGTGCTTTTTTCCAGTAATTCATTTAAATCAATTTTAAAGTAGATCAATCTTCATTTATATTGTTACAATCTAAAATCTACCGCTAAAATAAAATTAAAAATTTCTAAAAAGTTCGAGACAAAAATAATCATTCCCCAATTTTTCACTTCTTTCCATTGTATGAGATACAGATCTTTGGTCATTATAACTCCTTTATAGGGAGTGCTTTAAGTAACTTGTAGCGATCTCATCTCACTTGATCAGTATAAAGCGAGTTACTAGATTAGAATAACTTTTGCTCGATGCTAACGTTCTCGCCTACCGATCATGAGATCCTTAGTTCAACTCCCACCGGCGTTAATCCACTGCCTCTTCAAACTTTTAGAACTTCTTCGTTACAATCTGTTTGAGATTCACTGGATTCGAAATCGGTGCATATTTTTGCAATGAATAAATGAATAAATCAAATGAAATAGAAAATATTTCTCGCATTTGAAAGAGTAGGAACACCATTATACACTGGAACGACTCCTTATATTTTGCGTACAAGAGAACAAATTTTCGGAGTTCGTTTTTGCGCCATTGAATGGACAATATTCTTTCTTTGGGTTCGAGGTTACAAAAATTCGTCTGCTTTGCAATAACAAACAGAACCGTACCATTGAAAAGCATTGTGTTTAGGAAATATATGCTTATATTTTCCCTTTATACTAATGTAAACGCCCGTCCTAGGACTTTGGGTAGAAATCATGGTTTTCCCTTAAAATTTGAAATAATCGATAAAAATATTTATATACTATTATTCCGTAATCGAGCTATTTGGTTTAAAAATCATAAAAAGTCAGTAAATTGAAATGCAGTTTTCAAACATTTTACATTTGAAAGTTCAACATCCCTCTTCAACGGAGTAAAATTTAAAATTATGCGATGTTTAGAAGTAATTAAGAGTGAAAAAAAGGGAAGGAAAATGGATTAATGATTCATCAAATCAATTTTTCTAAAATAAATTAAACATACAAACCTGAAACAAAGAAACAAAATACTATAGTTATTACATTAATCCCCAGAAAATAGAGTACTTTTATGTTAGCTTAGCGATGTGATAAATCGCCAAATATTGTTCCCATCGACATCATTCTTATTGCATACTTAAAATAAAAACTTTTAATCCATTTCATTTTAAAAGCATACCTTTTATTTAAAATACAAACATTCAAAATATATATATTGCATACAATTAAAATACACGCCTTTCACTAATTTTTTTTAAATACGTAACAACAATAATATTAATAAATACCATAGCATTTTATTTCAACTTCAAAGCATTGTTTCTAAGTCACACACGCGAAAAAATAACTACTATTGGCGAAAAAACCCCCGCTATTGACAAGATTAGTTGAGTTTTCAAAGACTCAACTCTTAATTTAAAAACGATTACATACGTAGGA
Source organism: Maratus speciosus (assembly GCA_963932465.1). NCBI lineage: Eukaryota > Metazoa > Arthropoda > Arachnida > Araneae > Salticidae > Maratus > Maratus speciosus. The sequence goes on along the minus strand of OZ010793.1, from coordinate 395,570,174 downwards.
CATATTAATACTACAGGAGCTAAAATAGTCAATGCTCGAAAGTTTTTAACTGTTTATTAATGTATGTTCGAAAATGAATGACTCACTACACATTGTTTACATTTGTAAAATTAATCACAATTTCTGAAATGTTCGTTTGTTTATATCGGTAATCTGTTGTTAGTGTGTATAAACTGAACCTAAAATTTCCTTTTTATTGTTCAAAAAATATAATTTTTATGTGATTATACTGTTGAAATTTTCAGAATTTTGCATTAGCTAAATACAACTTTGTATTAAATATATAAAAATGTTTTAAATACAAATTTATTTAGGTTCAGGATAATTATTACAATCTGAAGAGCAAGCAGGCACCAAAACTTTCATTCTAGTTTGAAAATTTATTTTGTAATCCTGCGCGTAATCTGTTATGCCGATTTTGTGCTCATCAAATGTCTGACAGTTTGGAGCCCTCTGTAAATGCTAATTCTGCATCTTGCAATTTTTTAAGTATTTGAAATGAAAGAACATACTTATATCTTTCACACCAATTAAAATTATGCCTTAAAATCAAATGCATTTGAAGATTACAAATGTTGAAAATGGTCTTTTGTTTTCATTTTTTTCCAATTTTAAGAGTCTTCGACCCCTTAACCGAAATCTGAACCTGACGAATTTCAACTGAAACTTCGATCCGAATGTAAGAAAATTAATTCATATTGTTTATGCAATTATTGAAAAATACTCTCAAATCATATCTCTAATATCAACTGTATCCGTTATGCAGAATAAGGAACATATATTTACTCATTTTTATTCAAATATCTGTATTTTCTTTATCTGACTATATTGTGGATTATCTTTTGAAAAAGCTATTATCAAGTCCGATCGACAAGAGTCAAAATCTGACCCGATCCCGAAATAAGTAGCGTACATCGGAATCGGCCTGCAACGACAAAAATAAGCGCTGAACTGCCCGGCCCTGGAGCACATTCTGGTAAAATTGGGTTAATGACCGATGCAGGATTCGAATTCCCATTGATTTTAATTCTTTTTGTTGAAAACATAGCTTATTTGAATGCGTAGTAGATAATGGTATATTATAATTTTTGGTATGTCTTTGCAAAAGAACTATATACGATACGTCAATGATTTCAGAAACGTAAAGTAGTACTGTGTTCCTTAACATCATATGGGACACATGCAGATTGAGACCTTTTCAATAAAAAAAGGAACCCCCCCTCCCTCTGCTTTATATATATATATATATATATATATATTTAACTATTAATTAAACATTACCGACCATCATCAAAAACCGCAATATTGTGAAAGAATTGACAATAAAAATGGATGCCACAAACCTATAATATAGAACTGTATGTATAAAATAAAGTGCCCTATACTTAATTACAAGAACCAATATGGAAGAAAAAAAGAAGAATATGGATTCCAAAAAATTGAAAAACTTATATATTGAATTACGTCTTCAAGAGTACAGAATTCAATGACACAAGCAAATCGGTTGTTCTCTATGAGAAAAAAAGCCAAAAGCTGATTTTTTTTTTCTCCTGTACCCAAACAACTTATATAACAAAAAGAATAGTTTCAAGATGAAAACAGAACATTATCAAATGGCATGAAATGGAAAAAAACACTACAACCCATTAAATATTCAATTCATAGCAATAGAAATCTTACACAACATACCGAATAAATTCCCAGTTGATTTTCAAAATATCTTCCCGCACATGGAATCCAAAAGCATGATAAGATTAAGGTGAATAAACAGCTAAGTTAACACAGAAATTAAAACCTATGTATTCAGTAAATTCATTTATTTCATTCGTGATAAATTCAACCAATACAATATAAATAGAAAACAATTACATTATTTAAAATACCTAAAAACAATTTTAAATTGTTTAATATTAATTTTACAATATTGCCAATATTTAGCGTTCAATACCACCTGGTGTAAAAAATTAAAATTATTACTTTAATAGAAGCTTTAAAAAGACAAAATTTTTGGTGCAGCCTTCTATTATTTTATTTTAAAACTATTATTGTTATTCAAATGTCACAAAAAGAACCTAATAAAAGCTAATGAAATTAAAATATATCAACTGCATTACTACACAAATCCTAATATAAAAATAATACCATAGTATATATCATTATTAAAAAAAATTTAAATAAATTCAATGTTAATAAAATGCTTTCAATATATTCTATTACCAAACCCATTTAATCTACACTGAGAAATTAAAAAAAAATTAACATTGATAATATATAGAATATAGAATTTTTTTATAGAATATTTTATAGAATTCTATAAAATAAAATAAATTATAGATAATAAAAATATAAAAAACTTTAATAATTACTATTACATATAAAAAATGAACAGGGAAAAAAAAATAAAAAATGGATGTTTATAGAAGATTGTCAGATTCTAAAATTCCCAATAGCCTAAATATCACAAATATAGTGTGTGAAGTATCTTCATATTAGCCATAAAAAAGCTAAAAAATATGATTGTGACAATCAAACACATTAAACCGATAATTAATCATGGAATACAAAGTTGAAAATAAAACAACATTAAAAAGTATAGAGGAATAATAATAAAAACTATTTACCCAATTTTAATACATGCAGTATAACATTAGTTATATCAAATAAACTTATATGCATAATAATCACTAAAAAGATGATATACTATTATTAATTAATATGATATTGTCCTGAGTAGACTAAAATTTAAAAACAAGTTAATATTGAATTTGCTTAAATTAGTTAAATTTAATATGAATTGAAATAAAAAAGAAATGTCACCAATTACATATAAAACATCAAATCAACATCAATATAAAATACGTATTAGAAATGTAGTTATAATACAAAAGTCCCATCATTTTTATTTTTTTTAATTAACCATTGCGTATTATCCAGACAACTCCACCCTTCTTCGTACTCTAACATCTACCCACACAACGATTCTATAGTAATTGTTTATTATTATTTTACAATTTTTAATTTTTTATAAATATTTTTTTATTTTATAAATTTTTTTGTAATTTTGTTTACGCATGTGTTAATTTTTTTTTTTTTTTTTAAGATCATGTAAGTACTAATTGCATATTAATGAATATATGAATTTTTTTGGAAAACCATGATTTAATGCATCATAAATTAGTATGTATGTATATATACAATATATATATACAGGGTGATTCAGCTCGTCGGTGACAAACTTTAAGGATCGATAGAGCACACCTAGACGAACATTTTTGAATAGGGAATGTAGGGTCCCTGACGCGATGGTAAGGCGCTAGGCGCTTTCGAAAATTTGGGTGCCGAAATTCGAAACGTCATAAAAACTAGGGAAATGGTTAGATTTTCTTGCTTGTTGCGTCGAAATGATTCTGTTTGTTTAGACTTTCTTCAGTACCAATTTGATAAGCGTATCTCTTAAAACATGGATAGGGGGCGCTGCAGACTTTGGAGAGCTAGACAACAACTTTAAGCCCGTTATTTTGATAATTTAACACATGCTCGCCAAAGTTTATACTCTAACTTAAAGTTTGAACCCAAAAGTAGAGCCCTGCAAAAAGCGTAAGAGCCGGAATAAAATGTCAAAGTACAGGGTGGTCGAAACTCGAAGGCTCCTAGGAGATAAACAAACAGATTTCTTGACTTATGGCATGCATTTTCATGATTCTGTTTGCTGGGGCTCTCTGAAACTCAGTTGAACGGTACAAAAAGAAACATCGATAGGGGGCGCTTTGGGCAAAAAACATAATTCGTTGACATTTCAGACGCTAACTGGAAACGGGGCGCTACGATCAGTTAGAAACAAAACAAGAGAGTAATTTATTTATCATAAGAAGCTATTAAAACTGCAGTTTGTTTGTTTTTTTTAACAAACATAGCTGGTTTCAATCATGCACAATGCGCGCAATAAAATTTACATAAGGTGCTTTTTGCTGATTTATGCAAAAGATATCGTACCATATCGATATGCAAAAGATACGTAATGCATAGACGACAACGCGAGATGACGTAGTTGTATGCGCAGACACGTCTTTTGAACGTGCGGTACCTACTTAAGCTTCGGGTTACTTGTCTGCAGATCGGTAGTAGGATGGAACGGTACACAAACTCTGAATTGGCTGACATGCATTTGGCGTATGGCGCTGCTGGTTGTAATGGACGAGCCGCTCAGCGGTTGTACGCCGAGCGTTACCCCAACAGGCAAATCCCCTGCCATGCCTTCTTCGCTCGAGTACACCAGAGGTTGTCCACAACGGGATCTTTCGACGGAGGCAGGCCTGAACGGGAGCGATCAGTGAGCACCCCCGACAACGAAGAGGCTGTGCTTAACCTGGTTGAGGACAACCCAGGTCTTAGCACGAGAGATATCGCCAGACATGTTGGCATTTCGCAAGCAACTGCGTGGCGCATCTTACGTTCCCGGAATCTGCACCCCTACCACATCCAGCGGGTGCAGTTGCTCAGAGAGCAGGATTTTGGCCCTCGAGTGGAATTCTCAAGATGGTACTTGGCGATGAGATCCAGGGATCCCCGTTTTGTAAACAGCATTTTGTTTACGGACGAGTCCACCTTCAGCCGGGAGGGAATGTGGAACGCCCACAACAGTCATGTGTGGTGTGATGAAAATCCACATGAAACCAGAAGCCGAGCAGCCCAGGAGCGTTTCTCAGTAAATGTGTGGGCCGGCATTCTGGGGGATTGCCTCATTGGCCCTTATTTGTTACCTGAACGGCTGACAGGTGGAAATTACCTGATTTTCCTGGATCAAGTGCTGCCGCAGCTTCTGGATGAGGCGCACGTACCCGAAGGTTCGCGTCGCCAGATGTGGTTCCAGCACGATGGAGCTCCGGCCCATTACACGAACGACGTGCGTCTCCATCTAAACGCAAGGTATGGCCAGCGGTGGATCGGGCGTGGGGGTCCAGTTCACTGGCCTGCCCGATCACCAGACCTCACCTGCTTGGATTTCTTCCTTTGGGGTTACCTGAAGGCCGAGGTATACCATACACCTGTCAGCAGTGCTGAAGAACTTGTGGCGCGCATTGTGGCAGCTGCAGGGCAGATCAGAGATACTCCTGGAATTGTTGGAAACACACACTCCTCAATGCGACGGAGGTGCGAAGCCTGCATCATGGCCCAAGGTCGAAATTTCGAGCATCTTCTGTAGTGTTATTTTTTGTAAATAAATTTCCAGTATCATTGATGTTTTTGGTCTAAATTTATTCAGAAGTGTTGAGCAGAGGTAGAAAATGTGTTTTCATTATTACTAACTGATCGTAGCGCCCCGTTTCCAGTTAGCGTCCGAAATGTCAACGAATTATGTTTTTTGCCCAAAGCGCCCCCTATCGATGTTTCTTTTTGTACCGTTCAACTGAGTTTCAGAGAGCCCCAGCAAACAGAATCATGAAAATGCATGCCATAAGTCAAGAAATCTGTTTGTTTATCTCTTAGGAGCCTTCGAGTTTCGACCACCCTGTACTTTGACATTTTATTCCGGCTCTTACGCTTTTTGCAGGGCTCTACTTTTGGGTTCAAACTTTAAGTTAGAGTATAAACTTTGGCGAGCATGTGTTAAATTATCAAAATAACGGGCTTAAAGTTGTTGTCTAGCTCTCCAAAGTCTGCAGCGCCCCCTATCCATGTTTTAAGAGATACGCTTATCAAATTGGTACTGAAGAAAGTCTAAACAAACAGAATCATTTCGACGCAACAAGCAAGAAAATCTAACCATTTCCCTAGTTTTTATGACGTTTCGAATTTCGGCACCCAAATTTTCGAAAGCGCCTAGCGCCTTACCATCGCGTCAGGGACCCTACATTCCCTATTCAAAAATGTTCGTCTAGGTGTGCTCTATCGATCCTTAAAGTTTGTCACCGACGAGCTGAATCACCCTGTATACACACTGTTAAAAATTTCTGTAAAAACACAGAAAATAACCGAGACTCTCCGTAAATTTACACTAGTTCTGGGTTAAGGGGACAGCGGACAATAAAAATCAAATCCTCCAGTTTTCAATGAATTCATTTGAAAATGGGAAGACTTGTTAATGGCAAGTTTAGATGGCTATATTCTAAATTTTGTTTTAAAATAATAAAAAAGCTTTTGAATTATTCAATATTTAATTTTTTTTCAAATAGCGAATAATTGACAGATTTTAAAATGCTCCATCCGCATTTCTTTTGCATAAAATATGACAATATTTATTTATTAGATACATATTATATGTTACAATGGAAGTTGGCATGAATTGTAAAGGTTCACTGAATGTATAAGCAGAAAAAAACATATTTTTATAATTATGCTTTGTTTTTCTAAAAAAGTAGCGATATATTTTCATATTTACATAAATTTCAACATTAAAATACCTCTGAAAGACAATTTTTGATGCTAAATTTTTTTTAGTATTGTATAACAGATAAACGGTATATATATATATATATAAAATAAAATTGATAATTAGGAATGCGCATGGAAGGTTTCAAAAGTTAGAAATGTGCAAAATTTTCAATTTTGAGAAATCAGCATTTTAAGTAAAAAAAAAACAAACAAACAAACAAACAAACAAAAAAAAAACTGTATAATTATATACAGTTTTCCCTGATTTAAAAGCTTATATTTCTTCAAAGATGCGTCGGAATTGGAAAATCTTTTTGAATCAGATATATTTGAGAATCTATTTTCATAATTCTAAAAAAAAAAAGAGAAACAGATTTTTTAGCCAAATTTTGTGATATTGAAAGTTCACTGTCATATGAAATGCATTCGGCCCCACCAGTGGCTGAGAGGTTCTGCTCTTGAAGCTGGTAGACGGGAGGTGCTGGGTTCGATCATAATCGCGCCCGTCGGCTTAACCGTTCGGAGTTTTCGTGGTTTTCTTCGAACCTTGGATTTCCATGCGTAAATACTGGTTAGGTTCCTTTAGAAAGACCCCCCACGGGGGCACTCCCTCCCTTGGGCCTACATCCCTCGAGTAGATAATCGGCCGTCAAAAATCAATCCAACCCAACCCTTAAATGCATTCGATTGAGTTTCTCGGTCATTATTTTACATACATTTCCCTTTTCTTACATAAAATTTCCTATAAGGATTTCTATGTCTTTATTTAAAGATATTTTTATCTTTGTTATAACGCGTAATTCAAAATACACACTTTTAAAATGCTTTTACCGTTTTATTAGAAATATCGAAGAAGAAAATTTGGTTTAAAAATCGTTTTATTAAAAATTAGAATATTTTAGAAAGGGAAAATTCGTCCTTATGGATTTTTATCGACAATGATTTTGCAGTTCTTTCATTCAACATGTGCATGAAGCGTAATATTAAAAATAAGTTAAAAGTAAAAGTATTTCCCCGTTGAATCATAAAAGGCACCCTTCGCAAACAATCACAACAGCTCTTACAGCACAGTCGTCCCACCAGTGGCCGAGAGGTTCTGCTCTCGAAGCTGGTAAACGGGAGGTGCTGGCTTCGATCCCAATCGCGCCCGTCGGCCTAAGCGTTCGGAGTTTTCGTGGTTTTCTTCGAACCTTGGTTCTCCAAGCGTTAATACGGGTTAGGTTCCCTTAGAAAGACCCCCACGAAGGGCACTCCTCCCCCTTAGGGCCTATATCCCTAGTGTTGATAATTGGCCGTCAAAAACGCAAACAAACAAACCTACAGCATAGTCAGTAAGATGTTCGTGTGAAACCTAGAGTACTCGGCTTCAAATCCCGGCCGGGTAGAAATAAATATTGTATAAATTAAATAGTAGAGCAGTTCAAATTCACTCTAAAAAGTCTAATTCTTCAAAGTTAAAAAAAGTTACTGATTTCTGAAAATTAATTAAAATATTATTACTTAAATTAAATAAATTTACAGAGTCTGGCTGTAAATTTAACGAATAATTTCTCTGTTATTTAACAGAATGTCTGTTTTTTTTTTATCTCTGTAATTTTAGATAAGATAATGGATTACCAGTAGATTCCCTATAATTTCACAGAAAAAGGTTTAACAGTGCATGTTTTCTTTTTTTCTTTCTTTTTTTTTTTTTTGCTTTAACACATGGTTCGATGTCGAATGGAAAATTTTTACAGAGCATGCGTACATGCTCTGTAACTGGATATCTTGATATCTGGATATCTGGAATCTTGATATCTGGTATTCATGAAATCTAGTTAAGTTGCATAACAGATATTTCTAACTTGAAAAAGGAAATCCACGAATTACATATTTTTAAACTCCATTCATTTCCTTAAACTGCATACCTTTTCGTTGTTGAAGGAATAATCTATTTGATTGTCAACAAGAAGCTTGTGGGGATTTTTATCGACAATCATTTTTCAGTTCCTTCATCCGCCATTTGCATGAAGTTTGGTAATATCAAAAACGAATAGAAAGTATTTCCCCACTGAATCATAAATAACAGACATGCTTTGAATACTCTAGCTATATCTCCTGTAGCATAGTCAGTAAGCTGTTCGTTTCCAGCCCAGAGGAACCGGAATCAAATCACGGGCCGGCTAGAAATAAATATTATAAAAATTAAATTAAATGGTAAAGCAATTAAAATTAGCGCGGAGAACTCCAATTCTTCGAAGTTCAAAACTTCAATAATTTCGAAAAGTAAATTGAATTGTTATCATTAAAAATAAATTTACAGAGTTTTGTATATTTTTGTCGATTTAGAAAATAAGATAATGGTTAATGGATTCTCTGTAACTTCATAGAAATTTTTTTAACACTGTAATATCTCATTTTTTATGTTATAATATTTTGTCTTTAAATTAGTTAACTTAATCAATTGCCCTTCTATTTATTTATTTTTATATAATTCTTTATTTTATTTTTTATTAATTTATTCCTATTCTTTATTTTATTTTTGTATTTACTCAGTAATTATCAAGTTTATTCCCATTTTTTCATTCTACTTTAACTAAATGTTAATCTAAGTCATTTCTTTATTTCTTCAATCAATTTCATTCATTTTTTTGGGGGGTAAAGATGGCAGCACCAAACATTATTGTTAATAATCCAGTTCCAATTTACATTTTTTCCTTTCTCACATCAGATGGCAGCAAAGTTATGAGTTTCAGTCAGATAATAAACTGTAGGCCCACATGTTAAAATAATCCTAACTCTGTTTTACCATTCAGACATGCTTCCTAGTATGTAATTTAGGTATTTTGCTCTATTAATTTTTAATATCCTGTGTGAGGTGTATTTTTTTAGATCTCTTGGATTTTTATTATCTATTTTCTGTTATTTTTGCGTTATAAGGAGCTAAATTTTGTCATTTTAGGGTTAATGCCGACAAAATTGGATGAAATAACGCATCTTCTATGAATGAACTCACAAGCTCCTCTGAAGATTCTGTGGGTTATTCATAGTTTCTTATTTTACATACTGGTTTCCCATGTTCATTTCTAATTCATCTTTAGAACTTTACCAATTTATTCATATATTTGTGATTTCAAATTTATTATATATATATATCGTTTACGTTTTTTTTTTCATTTTTCTTTCCAAAAATATTTACTTCTTCAGATTAAACTAATTTTTTAAACAAATAAGATAATGTTGCGTATGCTTGTTTTACCAGATAGAAGAGTAAAACATATAAATGACTTTAATTCATTATCTTAAAATCTTCTGTCACATTTTAGCCTTAATAGGTATGGATATAAAATATAGGCTTTCGTTCCACAGTGGAAGTTTTTACCGCCTTTCTTCACAGTAGTGTTAGTTCGGAATCGTACAATTTTAAAGGCGAGTAAATCGAGGACGAAGTATAGTGTAAAAAATATTGGAAATTTCTAACCTAGACGTTACTATTTTTTAATGCACAACATGAAATAAATCCTGCATGTAACATTAAAATTTTATGGAAGGATACTATGTAACCGACAAGACGAACGAAAAAGATTCCTGTTTTTTTTTCCTGGGAATTTCCTCTACTACTCTTTCAACATGTTTGAGACTTTTTCCATCTAGAGTAGAAGTGAAATCTCATTCGGCCCACAAGGCACGTAAACCGTGCATGAAGGAAAAAGAAAAATCAGGAGAGAGAAAGATAAAATAGAAAAACTCCAGGGATATTTCCTGCCTTTTTTATATTCAGAAAAATAATACAGGCATCCCCCGACTTACGTATTACGCGACTTACGTAAATTCATAAGTTACTTAATAAATCTCGAAAATTACATTTGTGAACATTAATACGCAGTTGCAAACTTTTGATATTTATTTTATAAATAAAATATATAGATATAAACCACATCTGTAATATAGTTTACATATTAGATAGTTATATTTTTATTGGTAAATACAATCAAATCTATAACAAAACAACTTAATCTTTATTGCTAGTTATTCATAACACTCATCTAATTCATAATAAATACAGTTTGTGTTTATTAAGAATTATTTTACTTTGTGAGTGCTATTCATTTGTCTTGCCATTAGAAATTGATGGAGAATAGGTTAAATTAGTTCTCTTTAATTATTTCTTATTTTTATAGTTTTTATAGTTTTTTCGTTTGGTTTAGATTCAAAATTGTTATAAATCAATTCATCAATATTAGATTGATAAATCCCGTATTCCAAAAGATATTTGAAGAGTGTTCTTTAAGTTTGTTTTTATATTTTTTCATATTTTTATAGTTTATATACGAGTAAATGCTGCTGCATGGTGCTTTATTTATAAAATAATACGGTGTAAATAATATACACTATATGGCCAAAGGTGACCGGTCACTTGCAAATTTTGACGTTTTGTTAAATATCTAGAAAAATACATGAGGAATTAACCTTAAACTGCAGGTGTGTAAACAGTATAGTATAGGTCATATATTTCCGGGAAGATTTTTTACCGAAACCCCTTAGGGGACCGTCAAAAAATTAAAAAAGAACGAATATCTTTTGTATAACCCTGTAAAATCCAATTGAGAAAAAGCGTTTAAACTCGAGATTATTAATAGGTGGCTTATTGTAATATACCGAGTTCATTTTTATGAGGATTTCATGTACACAATATCCCCCCTCCCTCCCGCCTGTTTTTGAAAATTGAAAATAATTTCTCTTTTAAATTTTAATTAGAAAATAATGTCGATAAAAAAAATAAGTTTTATTATCCCTTTTCCTCTTTTATCCACAAAAATTTAGTAATCTAGATGTCATCTTTAGAGAAACTTCGTTAAAAAAAATATATATATATATATAGATAGATAGATAAATACAATAATGATAATTTAAGTCTCATTAATTTTATGTATGAACAATAATTTTCAATAATATAATTTAGCATCATAGCTGTTACATTCATTGTATCTCTCTTTGGAATATATGATTTAAATGAAAGTACAATAGGTAAAATTAGGATAGAATGGCATTTTGTCTATTTACATTTTACTCTAAATTTTGAGAACATATATATCTGGCAAAAGAATTGTTGATGATGATTCATTAAGTTAAAAATAGATGATCCTGCTTTATTTTGTATAATGTTAGTGTAATGTATTGATGCTCAATTTATTAATTTAATTTTGAAAATTCTGACAGCTTATATAATATGTTTGTATCCATGCGGGTAACTGGGGTTAGTTGCATTTCGCTGCGTTCCATATTCCAGGACGAGGAGGAGTTATAACATGCAAACAGACTCCCAGATTTTAGTACATTAGATTCTGAGAAATCTATAAAATTCCGTCGCTATTAGTCTTTTATTGTATGCATGAGAATGCGCTTTAAGGAGAGCTCTCTTATTAGTTATATAACAGACAAAAGGAATGAAAAAGATTCCTCGTGTTTATGTGATTTCCCTTTGCTACTTAACCTTTAAACATGCCTGAGAGTTTTCCCATCTACAGTAGAGTTGAAATCTCACTCGACCTGCTAGGCACGTAAGCATACATGGAGCCAAAAGATCAGGAGAAAGGAAGGGAAAAGGGAAAAACTTCAAGAGATAATATCTGTCTTTTTTATATCCTGAAATATGATACAATGTATTGAATGATCTAGCGATTTTTGTCATAAAATAAGTATAACAATATTATGCTAACAGCATTTTTAGAAAGGTTACTAGCCGATTCGAACTACGAACGAATGAAACATTTTTAAATATTCAATATTCCTCCTAACCTCCCTTACAGAAAAACATATTTTCAGAATAGGAAAAAAAGTTCTGAAAAAAAAAAATATATATATTTAAAAATCTTGAAGAAAAATATAAATAATTTTTAAATAGAGAAAAATGCATATTTTGTAATAGAAAATATTAAATAAATAAAAATAAGAGCATTTTAAAAATAAAAACATATCTACATTTGCAAAACATATAAATAAAATGCAAAACATATAAATAAAAGCATTTTGATAATTTACAAAGATATTTTGCATTAGAAAAAAATAACAAAAAGATATTTTAAAAGTGTTTTTAAAATATAAGATAAATAAAAAAAAATCTTAAAAAAAAAAAAAAATTATATTACAAAACATTATTTTTTTGGTAAGTATACAGGTTGATTCAGAACTCTTTGTCAGTAATCGACATGTAGGTTAGGAAGATGATAACAAGCAAGAATCATATAGGAACATAGGGTCGCACACGCAACCCTGACTGGCAAGAGGGCGCTAGAGGTCGCGAAACAGCTGGGCAGCAGAAGCGAGGAAAAGCATATTTAGGGTGTATGAGCTGAAGGAAGGATGCATCTGTACACGAATAGTGAATTGACGGATATGCTACTCGTTTACGGGGCGGCCAATTGCAGGGGAACAGCCGCTAGGGATGTATCGTTCGCAGTTTCCAACCAGACATATTTCTACTCGTATCAATTTTGCACATCTGCATCATTGACTGAGCGAAACAGGACGTTTCGTCACACGAATGATCGATACTGTTGTTCAGAGAACAACGCGGACACGTAGACTGGAAGATGCTGTACTGTCCGAAGTCGAATATGACCCATGGGGAAGTACTCGACGTATTGCAGCACGTGTATATGCATCTCAACCCAGCGTGTGGCGTATCTTACACGCGGACGAGTTGCATCTGTATCATGCCCAACGAGTGAAGTCTTTGACTACCGATGATTATCGGCATCGTTTGGACTGGTTTCGACAGCTGACAGTAGCCGTCCCCAACTTTGTGGGCATGTGGCGCATCTGCATTGCATTTGCGACGCTATGCTCTTATATGAGTCTTGCTTCTTATCGTCTTCCTAACCTACATGTCGATTATTGACAAAGAGTTCTGAATCTCCCTGTATATATCTGGCATGTCAAACTTGTTAACCGCTGCGGGCCAAATTAAGCTTTATGAGCACGGCCCACAGCTATAAAATTAGACAATATTTATTGCTATTGCACAGAATAAAATTTGTACGAACAAAACACAACCATGTTAAAGAAATATACATGTGAAGTTCACTTTTATCATTATTCGTTGTTTATTTTATCTTATTTTTCAAAAACATACTCGACATTACTATTTATCAACCAAATCTAGAACATTTAGTGGATTTCTCTAACTTGTATTTGTTTTAAAAGTTTTAATGTACACTATGGTCTGTTAATTTTTATCTAGCTAAGGCATAGCTGTCAGTCTTCTGGACTTTTGAATATAAAACAAACAAACATATTTTGAAAAATAAAATTTATTTAATAGATTGTTTCTTGTATCTTTGAATTACTTCTTTAATTTCGTTTATTAAATACATTTTTAGGTTTAAATCATATAAAATTATATTTATTTGAATAGAAAAATAAAAGGTTGGCAGCTATCCAATGATGTCACACAAAAGTTGGATACAGGATATAGCTAAAATATGCCTACTTGCATATTATACTTTAAAAAACATTCAATTGATAAAAAATTACGAAAATTTGTTAATCGCATATGTATATATTTTCGCTATAACATTGAATCGCACTGAATTTTGATCAACTGCAGTAATAATTTTTAAACAGCAATTTCAACATCAATCATTAGAGGTGAAGAAATAGATTAATTTTTTTAAATCTTAAAATTCTCAAATCTTCTTTTGAATTAATTTTTGAATTAATTTTTTAATGTACTCTAAAAAATTCCTTTCCGGTAATTTTTTAAATAATGCCTGACAACACTTCAAATGAAATGCTACATTTTTTAAAAAAGTGTTTTGCCAAAATAATACATTCTTTTTGAAAACTCCAATACTATCAAATAACATGGTAGCATTATAAAATTTGCATTGAGGTTGAAGTTTAGCATAAGTGCTTTGCAATTTCAAATGAAAATTCCAAGTATTAGGTTGGATAAAAAAATAATGCAGGATTTTACAATGCAACACATTTTATAAGCATTTTGCATACAGAATTTAATCCTAGTGATATGTAATATATATCATTTTAAAACTTATTTTAAGTACTTTTTTTGCAAATTAATTGTTTAAAAAATTTTTAGGCTATTGATTGAGTTCAGAATTTGAGATGTCAAAACAAGACTTTCGTCAAATGTATTTTTACGAGCTTAAACTTGGTCGCAGTGCAGCACAAACCGCGCGAAACATTAATGAAGTTTGGGGCGAGGAAAGCATCAACGTAAGCATAGTTCAGCATTGATTTTAAAAATTTCATCGAGGAGATTTCAGCTTTCAAGACAAAGATAGACTTTCTGTTGTTGATGATGATCAACTGAAGGCAATAGACAAAATTGATCCAACCAAAACAGCTCGAGAAATTGCAAACAAACTAAAAAAAAAAAAAAAAAAAAAAGACCATTTTTTTAGCCCATTCTGACCAGAAAATCAGATTTCTAACTTTTTACGGCGTCTCTTTCATCTTCATCTAATACTTCATTTATAATAGCTGTTTCATAATAATGGAAGCCATCAGTCCATCAGAAGAAAATAGGCTACTCCTGCAATTTTCATGACACTAATAGAATCCCATAGCTGCAATTTTCACGGTTTTGTTACCTCTAAAAGTTAATACAAATTTTGCCATATTTCATCGTTGACAATTGTTAGATTTCGGCGACTATATTAGGCAAAATTTACTAGTAAATTTTAGTGGTAAAAAAAATCTTAGAAATTAGTAGCTATGCAGTAGCGTAATACTGCAGCAAAATTGACATTCAGCAAACAAAAAACTATCAAGGCCTTTTTCAAATAAACAATTTCATTTCCCGTTTTTCTTAAAAGTAACAGAAATGTACATCAAAGAAATGTTGGTAGTACCACACAAATTAATGAATTAAGTGAAATTTTATATTTCACCTCCTTAGTTAGTCACGATTTGTGTAAATCCGGTTTATCGGAGTTTTTTGCTTATCCGAGATGAGCTTGGTCCATATTAACTTGGATAATCGGGACTCTACTGTATTTTCATTTTTTCCAACATATTTTTTTCTTGCATATTTAATTTGTAAAAACATTAAGAAATCTGAAACTTTTAAAGGGTATATTGTTTAGTTGGATTAAATTAATTATATCAGTAAGTGATATGGATATAAATGCTATAAATTAAATCAAAATAAATAATAAACTATTATTATTTTTATTAAAAATGAATAATAACTTATTTTGTAAATAATACATAATATGCTTAAACTAATACCTAGTCGGTAATTAATTCAGATAAATAAATTATATTTACCAGCAATTGTTTATCTGTTTTCATTATTTATTGACAAACGAATTATCATTCACCGAATGCTAACAACATGATACTTGGAAAAGAAAATGCATTAAAGAAGTAGAATTTATTATGAATAATGCAGATTTTATTCAAGTAAACTTTTTTCTGGAAACCAGAAAAAAAAAACTTTTTTTTTTTCTAGTTGTTTAATTTATCTATTTTTTATTATTTGTTTACTATATTTTGATTATTACCGACCGAAATTAATTTTATTTTTAAAGACGAATTATTAAATTTTACAAAAAATATTTTCTCATGTTCCACAAATAAATAAATAAATAAATAATAAGAAAAAGTATTGAAGATTGTTTTTCAAAATAATTCTAATAGAAGTAAGTAGAATGTTTTTATGAACATATCATACACCTCCTAAAAACTTTAATGTATTTGCTAGGTTTTGAAGCTGAGCATTTATAGTTAAGTTGATTTCATTATGTAGAATTAGTATTAACGAGTCAAAACCCGTCGAATTCGACGAATGAAAATGTTTATAAGAACAAGTTGACTGAATTTATAAAAAAAAAATAACAAAAATAATTACAATAATGAATCAATATTTAATAAATATATTTCCAAACTTGATGTCAAGTTTGCCAGTGACAATTTTGCATGTAAACATTTGCGCTCTTTTCTTGAAGCTCTAATCTGAGTGCCGGCGAAATCCAGAAATTTACTTTTACATGCACTGGGAGTGAAATATTTAGTTTTATCAACGAAAATACTCATTTCATTTTCACTATGACATCATTTTCACCCACTGAAGCCGTTTGAGATGAGTGTCGCAATCTCAGTGTTAGTGAAATGAAACAATTATTGAAATATAAAAGCGTTATGAGTAAAAATGAATTATTTTATACAGTGACGTCATTTTCTGTTCAAAATGTTCTTAAAAAGTTATTTTTAATTGTAATACGAAAACGGCTTCCATAATGATTGGGTAATTCCCACTGTTTCTCTTCTCTCTTTAGCAACGCAACTAACCCGATTGCCACCAATGTGAATAAATTTCATAAAAGCCTTTTAAAATAAAAATAAAAATATAAAAATGGGATTAAAAAAATAGCGATGGCGGGCGCATCTACAAATAAAGTACTTTCATTTAAAAAAAAAATAATAACCAAAATCGGTTCATTAGAAAGCTCAGGCTGGATGACTAAGAAAACAGCCTGGTCTTATAGATTTTAATTAAATGGAAGTGACATAATTTTCAAAATTTTTTCATTTGTGCATACCAAGGATATTTAAATAAATAGCAGAAGTTCAGTCTATCTATCTATATTATAAAGGACAAACATATCTGTGCGTAACGCATACGTCATTTTGCGAATGGCAACACTTTGAAATTTGAAATAAAATTTTGGTTTTGTAATTTTCTCTACTGCAAATTTTTTACTTCTAAACATCGCACATTTTAAATTTTTACACCGCCGTATAACGAAAAAAATGCTCTTTTAAATGCAATTTGTTTGAAAGCTGTATCTGATTTTAATTTTAAGATATTAATTTTTTTGTAGTTTTTATTACTTTTTTTATAATCGTGGCAGCTTAAGTACTCCATTTCTGTTGAAACTAAAGGAGGAAAAAATGAAAATAGCAGATTGCTGTATCTGTTTGTTGCCATTTTCTCATAAAAACCGAAAAAAATTGAAATTAAAATACGTGCTATGTCAAGAATATCGTCTGTTATAAAACCCAGTGAGTTTTGGCTTTAATTCGTTGTTATTTATCAATTAAATGATTTTGCCGTGCCGGCTCCATTGCGAAATATTAATAAACAATTTGCACATTAAAAAAAAGTTCAGAATTTCTCTCCCGCTAATTTTCTACAACGAAATTAAAGCTTCATCAATAAATAAATGAAAGAATAATATATAAAAAAGCACGAATTTAACATATATGTAGTCGAACAATTTAAATTTTTAGAGCCGAATTGGGAAAAATATGTGCTTTAAAATGTAATTTGTATGAAATAGAGTTGCTGGGCAACTGTTAAAGTAAAAGACAAAAAATAATCTATATATTGAAAACACAAGATAGCTTTTTTAGACATCTTCCTTGAACTTTCTACTGTACCAATTTTGCTAATAATTCTTTTTTTAAATGAAAGCTGTTCATTTGTAGATGTCCCCGCACTAGCTATTTTTCTAAATATTTTCACTTTTATACTTTTAATTTAATTTGAAAAGATTTTTTTAAATTTCATCAAAATGGTAGCAATCGTATTATTTCCACTGTTGCAGAAAAAAAGAAATATTGGGGTTTATTTATCCTTATTGATACCATTTACTCATTACAATTAAAAATAACTTTATTTTAAGTCTGAACTGAAAATGACGTCACTATTTAAAAAACATTTTCGCTCATAAAGCTAATGTTACAATATATTTTCATTCGGCTGATACCGAATTTGAGACACTTCAGTAAGTGCCATATTTAAAAGAAAACAATCCTTTTCTTTGATAAAACTATATATTTTTACACGAATACATCTAAAAGACATCAGTTTCTGGAATTTGTACTTCGCGGTACTGAAATTAGACCCTCAAGCCAAAATAATACACTTTCACATGCAAAGTTTTAGCTGACAAACGGAACTTCACGTTTGAAAATCTATCTATATTATAAAGGAAAAATATGTCCGTGCGTCATTTTGAGAATGGCAACGCTTCACGATTAAATGTCGGATTTGCAATCTTTGCTACTGCAATTTTTTTAATTTCTAAACATCGCGCATCTTCAATTGTTATACCCGTTATATAGGGAAAAAAATCTACTTTCAAATGCAATTTTCTTGAAAACTTTATCTTAATTGATTTATTTATTATGTCTTATTAAATAATTTTCAAGAATAATGGTTTTTAATCTATATCCATTGCGTACAGGCTCCATTATGGAATAAGCCATTTGCACTTAAAATAATATAAATAATTCAGCATTTGTCCCTGACTAATTTTTTATAGCGAAATTAAAACTTCATCAATCTATTATATTAAAAAGTGACTGTCCATTTGTATTTCACAGCTGTTCCTCCTAGAATATGGAATGTTGGGTGATCAAATTAACGCCAGTTATCCGCATGCGTCCGAGGATGTTAAACGTGGTCGTAGAATTTAAAAATTTGTTTAGTTTTCGAGATATAAATTTTTACGTTATTTTTTATGACATTTCTGTAATGATGGAAACTAAAATTGCTCCATTTTTGTGGATAAAAGAGAGAAAAGGGAAAATGACAAGGATTATTAGGTCATTGTTTGAAAGCATTTTTATATTTGAATAAATAGTGAAAAAATGATTGTAGTTTTCAAGAAAATTTCACGAAATACGAACTCACGCATATTCAAGCTTCAGGAATCCGTTTATTTTAGAAACACAAATTCGACTCTCGACTGGAACATTGAGATAAATTCTGTTGACATCAAAAGGAAAAAAATAACATCGTACGTTATTTTCATTTAATTTAAAGTCGTAAAGTAGATTTTCAACCATTGCCTTAAGATGGCTAATAAAACATTTCAGAAGCGGACATTAAAAATGCGAAAAAGTGAGAAAAAAAGAGACAAAAGTTTTAGCGAGAAAAAAAAATAATTCTTTAAATATTTATTTTAATTCATAAATATAAAATGCTTCTGAATAAATTCGTTCAAACAAATTCATTTTTGTATAAGTTGACCCAAATGACATCATTTCTACGAACTCCGAAATTCGAAGCAAAACCTTGGAAGAGCGAAAAGCTCTAGGCAAATAAAGTTATAGAATATGTGCATTTTTATTGGAAAAGTTTTGACTTAAATTGTAAATATAACTTATTATTTGAAGTATTGTATTTAATAAAATTAATATTGCAATGGCTTTCTAAATTTACAATAAAGTTAAGATTTAATTTTTCGCAAAAAGATCGATTGTCTCACGCAATTCAAAAGCAACACAACGGGTTGCTACGCAACTAGTATATTATAAAGGACAAACATATCAGTGCGTAACGCATACGTCATTTTGCGAATGGCAATACTTTAAAATTTGAAATAAATTTTGGTTTTGCAATTTTCTCTACTGCAAATTTTTAAACTTCTAAACATTGCACATTTAGAATTTTTACACCGCTGTATAAGGAAAAAAATGCTCTTTTAAATGCAATTTGTTTGAAAGCTGTACCTCATATTATTTTTGAGATATTAATTTTTTTGTCGTTTTTAATATCATTTTTCTTATCGTGGCAACAAAAGTACCCCATTTCTATTGAAAGTAAACGGAAAATAGTCGAAAATAGGAGATACTGTATCTTTTTGTTGCCATTTTCTCATAAAACCGGAAAAAAAGTAGAAATTAAAATATGGGCTATGTAAAGAATATTGTCTGCTATTCCGTGATAATGACGTCATATGCATATTTTTCTATAGACGAAGTTTAAGACTGATTTGTAAAAGTGGATTCCTCTAGCCGATGCAAATGACGTCATTTTATAAAAAAGCGTGTACTTTAATTCTTAAAGCTGAATTATGTTTTGAAGAAGTGCATCATTTTCACAGCCCAGCTGCTTCGAAATTATTCCAAGGTGAAAATGCTTCACTTTTGGTAATAATGTAATCGAAATCACGCACTGATAAAACGCAACGTTTTACAAAAATTTAGCGAGTCTTTATAAAAGAGAGGTGACATGCAAATAATAGAGATTTATACTACGGAAATTGATGATTCTTGCCTGGATGGATTTGCTTCGCCGAGTTAGACAAGCAAACAAATAATTCGTGATTTAAAATAATATCAGGTTCCCGAAGTTTTTGTCCAAAATTCTCTCGAATAATAAAATTTTAATGCTATTCTTTAGGACATTCTACTACAATTTTATCAAAATAACATAATTTGTTTAATTTAACTTTCCCTAATTTTATATAATCTATATATTTAAAACACAAGTGTGTTTTTAGTCATCTGTTCTGATCTTTCTGCTGAACCAATTTTACTAACATTTCTTTTAAACTGAAAGGTCTTCATTTGTAGATGTGATCGCACTATCTGTTTTGTTTTTTAAATATCCCCACTTTTATATTTTAATTTTAAAAGCATTTTAGGAAATTTCTTCAACATGGTGAAAATTAGATAGCTTTCATTATTACAGATAAGAGAGAAATAATGAGGTATTTTATCTTTATTCATGCTATTTTCTGATAAAAATTCAAAATTGTTGATAAAAATTGCTGTATAGGGTTTAGTGGCGCAAAATCCCATTAGGAGCAGAATATTATATTAGGAGCATAATAACGGAAAATGCCATATTGCTTTTGAAAACACGCATTTTTCCTCATAAATTTTTTATATTGTTTTTACTTCTGCATGTGTACTGATACTAAGTTTCAGACACTAGGCGAAGTGCTTATTTAAGTGAAAATGAAGTCATATTTAAAAGAAAACGATTATTTTCTTAGATAAAATTAAACATTTTAACACAAATGCGTCTAAAAAACATAAATTACGGAAATTTTTACTCTCCGAAATTGAGATTAGAATCTCATATAAAGAATGCGTCTGTTCACATAAAAATGTTGCTGACAATCGTGACTTGAGTTAAAAGGATTTTTAAATGATCAAACAAAATACATTTTTTTTAAAAATGATGAATATGGATAGGAGAAGTGCGTATGCAGATTTTGAGAAGGTGAAAATTGCTGTTTTTCATTCCGGAATACAAAGCATAAGAGCCTCAATTGATAACCACATCCTAATAACTGATCTTTATTATATTTCGCTGATTAAGTATCTATCTATATTATTAAGAACAAACGTATCTGTGCGTAACGCTGACGTCATTTTACGAATGGCAACACTTCACGATCAAATTTCGGTCTTGAAATTTTCGCTACTGCAATTTTTTAATCTTTTGACCATCGTACATTTCCAATTTTCGTCGCATAGGGAAAAAATTTACTTTCAAATGCAATATGTTTAAAAACTGTATCTTAATTGACTGATGTATTACATTTTCTAAAATAATTTTTAAGCATGATTTTTTAAAAAGTTTATCTTGTCACGTACCGGTTTCAATACATAATAATAATAAACATTTTGCACATAAGGCAACAAACATTTTTCTGCATTTGTTTCTGACTATTCTTGCATAATGAAATTAATACTTCCTTTATATACAAATAAAAGAATAATATTAAAAAACAACCAATCTAACATATTTGTGAAAGACAAATTAACGAAATTAATACTTCTTTATAAATAAATAAAATAATAATATTGAAAAAACACAAATCTAACATATTTGTAATCGTACAATTTAAATTTTTAGATCACCAAATAGGATTTTTTTTTCCTTCAAATGGAATTTGTTTGCAAAGTTCATCTCAGTTTACTGATTGTCTATGGTTTTAAAAACAATTTTAAAGCATGAAATATTTTTTAATTTATCTATATCGCACGGATCTCGATTACGAAAGATTAATCCGTTAGCCCTTAAAACAAAATAAAGAGTTCATCATTTTCTTACGGCTAATATACATTAAAAAAAACTTCCCTATGAATAAATAGATAAAATAATGTAAATGAAACACAAATTTAACAGATATATATAAGCTCTGAAATTATCAGAATATAAAAGGATGATATAAGTAACAAAGATATTCAAAAGATATTCATATTTTTTTTTTGTAGTTTTTAATGCCATTTTTGTAATGATGGCAACTGAAGTTCTCCATTTCTGTAAAAAAGTAAAGGGAAAAATAGTTGAAAAATAGCAGATTACTATATCTTTTTGTTGTCATTATTTTTACAACAAATGAAAAAAAAATGTAATTTAAATAGACGCTATTTTGTAAAAAATGTAAATGAATGATTTCTGATAAAACATGGAGCTATTCTAAACTATATTTAAGTTTAAGTATCCATATCAATGTTACAAACAATTGAAGGCATATGGATCATTAGATATCCGATTTTTTTTGCCGAGTTTACGACATCGCTTTTTGCTGGGTTTGTGTATTATTCCGCGATAGTGACGTCATATGCATACTTTTCAACAGATGTTGTTTAAGACTGGATCGTAAATGTAGAATTCTTCAGCGGATGCGAATGACGCCATTTTATGTAAAATAAAAATGTGTATTTTAAGGCTAATGTCAGACGAACGTCTTCTTACACGCTTTTTTCCTTACATATCATCCCTACACAATGCTGTTAGCATTGTGTAAAGATATGTAGTGAAAAAAGCGTGCAAAAAGACCTTCGTCTGACATTAGCCTAAGTCTTAAAACTGAAGTATGTTTTGTACTATCTATATTTAAATATTTTTTTTCATTGGGGGCGACACTAAATTCTAAAAAAAAGAAACAGAATTCTTGCTTCTTGCTAGTTTTCCTTTCCTTTCAGACTTAGAGGATTTTTAATATGCAGATGTATCAGGGGTGCACTGGTTCAGGAACGCACAGGAGTGCGATGGCGTTCTATTATCTTTTTTGAAAAAAAAAAAAAAACAAACAAACAAAAAAAACTGAACCTTTCACGTTAAAAAGTAAGAACGAAAAATCATGCATCGCAAAATAGATTATCTATGAAAGACTTTCCAACACTTTTGGAATATTGTTAAGAAATTTCCTTTTTGTTCATATAATGAAATGAGGTATCTAAATAAACTTTAAAATATAATAATAATAATAAATACTACGCAGCAAAAATCGTTAAAATTTTTTTTGTCCGTAGCCGATAATTTTTGCAAATTCTTTCGTGCTGCTCTGCATATGATCTACACATCTCGTCACACACTAAAGATTAGTTAAGTTTTAAAATGCATATCACGTTCGTCTAGTTCAATAGACGTTCGTCGGCTAATGTCAGACGAGCGTTTGTTTGCTCGCTTTTTTCCTTCCTACAGCCTTCCGATGCCTTCGCTTGCATGTGTTTCTTTTTTATGTTGAAACAAAAAGCGTGCAAATAGACGTTCGTCTGACATTAGCCTTAACCATCACACGAACCCAAGTTGCATATGAATCTCACCACAGAGCAGGTAGAGAACGTATCAAATCCACAATAATATTTTATTACTATGTTCGCCAGCCGGTTGCCGAAGGATAGGTATTATACATTAATAGAGACAATTGTTTTCGTAAAACAATATAGCTCTATTTTTATAAATAACATTATCTCCTTCCACTATTTTACTGGTACCTGATACTTATTGAAAAAAACCCTATATTTTTTATTGTCAAATAAATTTCTTTGAACCCACGGTTTGCGCACCATTAATATAGGTTACAGTTCCATGCTTAGACTGAATGTTTCAAATATTAAATGTTTTTTGTGGATATTAAAATTGTTCCCTCTGATTCCAACACTCACTTTCTTTTTATTGGAATGTTGTTAACAAATTATTAGTTGATAAAGACATAAAAATCAATACAATTAGTCTTTTAAAGTGTAAAAGATTTTCGTAATATTATTTAAATTAAAAAAAAAAAATCCGACACTGCGAATATGATTCCTTGTTTTTAAATATCAGTAGGTAAATTGTTGAAAAATTATGCGTCGTTAAAAGTCAAATTCACGAAAATAATTTAAGCATTTGACATGGAAAAGATAAGCTTTATTTGTTATCAGTATGAACATCGATGTGAAAGTACATTTTTTATAACATTGTCATATAGCCAGCCACTTGTGGCTGTAGACCCTGTTCTTGCAGTCTTCCAAATAATATAAAATGTAGTACTCCGGAACCAGAAAATTTAAGAGTTCATCCCGGAGAGGTGCGTGATTCAGTAAGAAGTACAGTGAACTTAATTTACAAAATGAACGCTCAATTATTGAAGCTCAGAGAGGACAGACTTTTTAATGTGAGACATTCTCCCACAATGAGATAATACGCAATTCAATTAGATAATTTCGACAACAATTTTCTGTAGCTGATTTTACTCTTACTGGAAGATCGCATTATCCTTTCAAACCGCAAAATATTCAGCGAGCAATAATGGAGCATTAATTTTGAAGCAATAATTGAGCGTTAGTCGTTCTGTCCACTATTATTTTTTGTTGAACCAGAAATCTCTGCTCTGAAATGATTAGAATCTAAATGCAAAAGAAAAAAGAAAATAATTGAGTTAAAAGTTATCAATTTTTAAAACTACTGAGTATTTTTTTAGCAACCCTGTATATAAAGAAAGTACATAGTTCTTGGTAAGATAAATAAAATAAAATAAAATAAAATTTCCTGTTTATATGATAAGAAATAATTATAGTTACACAATAAGTGACTGTGAAAAAATATTTAATACTCCGCTTTTTTAACATTATATATTTTTCACTTTCATTGGGCTCACACACTTATACTTTCTTCTGATTCTGACATATAGTATTTTGTTATTTTCTCCATATTCAGCAATGACCAATTTTTACTCAACCAGCGAATCACGTTTCCGTAAGATTCAAAGAAAAGTAGAAGTAGAAGAAGACTACGAAAGATACCATCCGTGCGATAGGCAAGCATATATGCTACATATTAGAAGATTTCAAAAAAAATTTTTATTGGTAAAAAAAAACAAAAAACAAACAAAGATATTGGATAACATGTTCATGTTTTAAAATTACGAAATGGTCGAAATTTAAGCAAAGTAAATAAATAAATAAAAATAAGTAAAAATAAACTGGAAAATGTTTTCGAAATCTTGTGAGATAATGTTTATTAACTTACAGGAATTTGACACGATTGAGAATTAAACAAGTAAGAAAAAATCATGCGTCAAGCTTAGATTATGAAACACTTTCCAACACATTCACAATAATGTAACAAAACTGCACCTTTTAAAAAATTAAAGTATTACGTTTTAATTCAACGATATGGAAACGCATAATACATTTCAAAACCCAATTTCAGCTGTTCCCATCCACAATCAGAAAAATATGGGAATTTTTTTCATCAGCCTTGTGTATAACATATAGATTTGAATCTATTAACTACATGCATGCCAAAATTTAGTTCACTTAAGAGATACATATACTTCAGTTGAAAATTTACCTTCAGCAATTTCCTCTAATAAGGAGAACGGTGCGTGAATACTTTTATGCAGCCCTGTATTTGAAGTATAGAATTTATATATAAGGAGTAAAGTGCAAAAAAATAATTAAATTTAAAAACGCATACCGAATTTTAAACTGTACACTCCAGACTCCAGCAATTATTATTCAAAGACAGTACAGTACTGTAACCGATTTCTTTTGTGTGTCCCTGTAAATGACTAAAAAATGCTATGAATGCCCTGTTCTAACGTGATCGTAATGAAATTCAGTGATTGATATCAGTTTGAATACATCTGAAAGAGCATAATGTCATTAAAATACTGTGCAAACGATTTTTTCCCATATACCATAATGTAATGGAATACTTTTGAGTGCCCCTGTAAATGAACGATTAATCCTACATAATTCATATACAATACCAAACATTCTTTGGTGACCCTAAATAACCTTTATCAATTTCATGAAAATCCGAGTATATTCACGGGAGTTAGAGCGTGGACAGACGGCCAAACGGACAGACGGACTGACGAACAGACGGCCAGACAAACCGAATGCATAAACACTTTTCAACTTTGTTGGAAAGTGTTGAAAAAGGGTTATAAATGCTCTTTAATAATCCCTTAGTTCTTTTATATTCTATGGGTATTCGACATTTTTTTACCCAATGTTTGCGTATTTTTAGGGTTTAGGAGGACTTAGCCCTCTTCATCTTGGGAAAAAAGAACGATTTCCCTATTTTTTGCTTAAAATGTATTTAGACATTTATAATGTATCTTGACGAATTTTTGAAAAGATATGAGAACTGTAAGGGATTATTACTGTCTCCATGCCTTTTTAGATGAATTAGAGTTAAAGTTCCTTTAAAATTCCTTTTTCTGAGTTTATGTTTCAAAGTACCAATGTGTTCAAAATGCTAAAACTTAAATATGTATTTCTCAGTTCATTTAATTTTTTTTAATGCAAGTTTCTTATGTTTTTTTTTTTTTTTTTAAATTTAGGACAGTTCAAAATTGGGACTTCGTATTGAAAATTTCAGAGTTTAGTACAATTTAGAATGAAGACGGACCCCTAAGCTTATTTGTAACATGAATTGAAGGAAGACATAATTCCTAATCTAATGATTATTTTTCGTTTTCTCTGTGACAATCTGGAGATTAAATTTTATGTAGTGTATCGATTTCTTTTTATGCCGTCTGTACAAAGTAAGATTTCCACGGATAAAAAAGCCTCAAAAATTAAAAATGAAATACAACTCATTATCTGAAAAACTGTTTTATTTACTAATTTTTCATATATTTTCATTTTCATTTCCGAAAAAAACATTCTTAATGTCTTTTAGAAGATTAATACAAGCTAAAAGTTTTACAAAGCGTTATTCTATTCCTATAGATATCGAATTGAATATTCATTCATATTTTATGTGCAATACATTTAATTTAATTCCATTTGATATGTTCAAACTGAAATGCAAATGTTCGTCCATTGATTAAAAATATCGAAAGTGTTTAGTGGGTCATATTAGTCAATATATGACCATTCCAATACACAGTTTGGAAAAGTGAAGCATTAGTTAGAGAATATTTATAATATTGTATTTATTTATCCTATTTAACCTGTTTATTTTGTGTTATGAGATCAGTTTAAAATGTAAATATTTATTCAATTATTGATAAAAGTATCGAAAATGTTTAGTGAGGTAGAATATTTAGTATGTGATCGTTCTAGCAAAAGTTTCAGGAAAACGTAATACCATTCGTAAAGGAAAGTTAATAATACCGTACTGAAATAAGAACAACGTAAACTGACTATTTTAAAGAAATTTAGAAAAGTTCAAAATCAACATTTAATGCATGTTAATATTTTTGTATATACAACTTTTTTATATGTAAATACGACTAAACTTAATTTATACTTTACTATGTTTAATTCTATTTAGTTTCATGAAGACCATTAAAAGAAAAAAATATATATTTTTTAATCACTGATAAATTTATCGAAAATATTTAGTGAAGCTGAATATTCAGTACGAGATCATTCCATCATAAGTTTCAGGAGAGCGTAATATAATTTGTTAAGAAGTTGTTCTTATTTCGTTAAACCGCACTTCGTTAAGATTTTTTTTTTTTAATCCGTCGAAATAGAAGACGTAAAGGGAAAAATCCAAGAAGTATTAAGCTATTTCAGTCTTCTAACGTCGTTAATTCTTCTAACGCGAATTCTTTTTGTACAAACGACCTTTGAACCAATTTTATCTCCGATTTCTTTGCGTACAAACCGAAGGAAAAGCTGCATTTGATTTTGCAAAAGTTCCATGAAAAAACGGTTATTAGAAACTATTTATCTCTCTTTCATTTGCGCAAATAAATCGCTTGATTACTGCTGATTTCGATGCTTTTTGCTATTGCTTTATTGCTTTTCAATGCTTTTTATTTGATGTCAACTCCTTTTCAAAATTCTGTTGGAATATAAATTATGTTTTATATTCCAAAGTTCCATTCTTTCCTCACGGAGCCCATTAATATACATTCTTACTAAAGTTTCTATAGGAACTTCGAATGTAATATATTACATTCAGCAAGTTTTCGGTCAGTGTTTGAGCCATCTCTTAATTTAAGCCTATTTTCCCTGAGAAATTAATTGTCTCAACTCTCAGTGTGATAGGGATCATGAATATCGCTAACTTTTTATCCACAGCCGATAAATATTGCTCCTATTGACAATTTCTCCCTGATAACCTAATCAGAAATCAGAGTTTTGGAAGGTCGATGAAAGAGCGGTAAATAGTAACAACTGGTAATACTAAAACCGTTTGTTCATCCATTTTTGCAACAACAATTGCAAACCTTCTTTAGCTTAGTACGCGGTATAATTTACATTAAAATCGGCTCAAAAATTGGTTGCTCGAAAAATTGTTGATTCTGATAGTAACTGTATGGTTCCACTTCACCATTTTCCAACTAGATTTTCTGAGTTTTTTCCTTCTGTTTCCTTTAGATCTTGGAGCGTGACATTGTAAATCGCCTATCTTTGATTAGATAAGAGAAATTAACCATACAAACAACTCTTTTCCGAACTGTGGATAAAAAGGTTTGTGCATTTTTGATTGCTATCACGCTGGTGTTGGAAACATTTTTCCGAAAAATTGGCTCAAGTAAAAGGTTGCGTTACAAATTGCTCGGAAAACTGTTGGAAGTGACAACTTTAGAGTCATTTTCCGCCTTCAAAGATAAGTTAAATATCAATATTTAATGCACGCTAAAATGTTTATATTTAACACTATTTTATTAATAAAGAAAATTTGCTTTTATTTATTGCTTAATCACATTTAATTTAATTTTTTTTTCATGTAGTACGTCTGATTTTTAATTTCTTTTTTTATCTATTGCTAAATTTATCGAAAATATTTAGTCAGTCATAATATTTAATCCGAGATCATTATATCATATAGCATCATTACATAATATTATGCCATATCTAATATATGAAAATGAAAATTTGTCTGTTTTTCTGTAATGCTACATACAAATCCACAGTTTGGAAGAATTATGAAATGTTACGTACATGTGTGTAAACACGGCCGAGGCAACTAAGTAATCCGGAATCGAAATAACTTATATTTAATTTTTAATTAATAAAAAACCACAAATTTAACAGCAATTTCCAATCAAATTGAAACATTTTTCGTTATAGCTGTTGTCAACAATTAAAAATTCACAATAAAATTCTTACTACAACAATTACTTTTCTATTGCAAAATTTCCACGTGAAAAAATGAAATGAAATAAATGGTTTGCCGAATTTAAAAAAAAGGGAATATTACATCATAACTTTTGTACTGCAAGTTTTCCACCTGAAAAATGATTATAAACAAAATAGTTTGACGAATTAAAAACAAAAGTGAATGTTACAACATAATTTTTCTGTTTTATGATTTCCATATATAAAATTATAATTATTTATTTAATTTGACGAATAAAAAAAAATAGAATATTACGTCATATTGGAAATATAAAGGACGTGGTGAATATATAACGTCATATAAGTGTGAAAAAATGTACTGAAGCATGATAAAAAATCGATTATGGAAATATTGGCGAATTTTAATGTTATTGCTCCAAAGATGAATGGAAATAAGTTGATTTATAACTGTATTATTTTGCGTCTGTTATATAAATTTATACATTTTTATATTGGGATTTCATTTGATTCATGTGTACTTCGACTATTTTTTTTTTTTTTTTTTTTTTTTTTTTTTTTTTTTTTTTTAATGCTGTATGTTAAATTTTGAAATTGGCTTTTCAGAACAAGCATTCTTAAAATTCCGGGCAACGCCGGGTACTTTAGCTAGTTATGAATAAAAATAAGTCAGATTTAACAAAAAAGCGAAAAAGGGTGTTACCTAGGGTGACCAAATATTTTAGCGGTTTCCTTATGCTATGTTTACATTATGGCTTAACTGTCATCTCAGGTCTATCAAATCTGCCAGTCCTATGCTCCTCAACTAATCAGCGTGTTTATTGGTTGCTAGCATCGTCGCTGATTGGTTGGGACTTGTGATTTAACGCCTGAAACGCCAACGCCTAGGAAGATAACGTCATAATGTAAAAGGACATAACCAGGACTTTTTTAAAGGTTCATAACTTTAAAATTTATATATTTTCAAGCTCTCTTTCTTTATATATATATATATATATATATAACCATTATATAATTGCAAATCATCATCGATTTCCAATTACTAAAATTAAATTAATAAATTTAGCTACAATTCATAACACTGACATTATACAAAATAAAGATGGAACCTGTATATATTCCACGAATTTATGAGCTTCTTAAAAGGCCATAAGCGTTTTAAATAATAAAAAAAAAAGTGCGGGAACTGCGAGAACCGTGGTCCCTAAATTTAAGAATATCCTTTAATTTCGAGAATGTGTGGTTAACCTGGTGTTAACATATAAACAATGAAAATTGGTGCAGCTTTCAATACGTAAACGACCCTTTATGAAAACATAAACTGCATGCAATTATAAAGAACTTTACATGAAATAAAACGGTACTTTTTTTCTTCTTGCAGTAATTTTAACTGAAGTTATAGCCATCGTTCGGATTTTACTTTCTTTTGGACGTACTGTACATATATTATTTTTTAATAAGAAAATCGAAGTTTTAGTAACTCAGAATATTTAATATACCATCACCCAGCACTTATTTCAGGAGCATGAAGAATTATCATTTAATTAAAAAAATGAAAAAAAAAGCATTTTACCAAATGAAGACGACAGGAAAAGTAATATTTCTAAGAAATTTCTCCAATCTACCTCTAACCAGTCCTAGACTTTTTCTGCTTTTCGAGATAGGAGAGGTCAAATTTTATTCAGCCCGCAAGGTACGTTAGCAGATATGGAAGAAAAAGATCAGGAGAGCAAAAAGTATAAATGGAAAAAACTCAAGGGATGTTATCTATTTCGTAGGATAAATGTACACGTATTGGAAGAGTCTCGCGATTTTCTCTCTCATCAACAAGAAAACGTTCATGAATAAAATGATGATCACATTTTACACCAATAAGATTTGAACGAAACGTGATAGAGACATTTGAAAAAATTGATGTATTATAAATCTGGAGCTATATATGGTCATTAGTGTATAGAATTACAACAGTCTTTGGTATATGTTTGTGTCTATTCAGCGGTTATTCGCATGCATGCTCACAAAAAAGGGACCCGTAAGTACCGATTTATGTTGCACGTCACACACTTATACGTAAAGTGAAGCAACTCCAAGAACTTGATTTTTTGTTACATTAATTTACCTTAATCAACAACATATTTCCCCATTTGTATGTGCTTAATTTTATTTGATTTTATGAGATTTTATGAAAATTTGCATATTTGATTATTTATTAATATGAAAATCGGTAAGTATGGCCACTTATAATATTTAATGTACATATTACTCCGATACTTATTTTAGGAGTCTGTACAATAATCGGTTTAGAAAACAACACGTCCCGACTTTCCAAACACTTTACAGAATACCACATGATCGCATAAATAGCTATAAAAAAAACTTCGATCCTATTTATCAAAGATGATAAGTTTCCATTGGTGAAAATGGCTTTTATCTTCCGAAGAAAATGTATGCTTTAATTCATAAAGTTGAAATATTTTTCTGAATTTAGATATAATTTTCCATGAAGTTTTACTAATGTTGAAGTAAGGACCTGAAAATTAAAATTAAAATAAATATTGAAATGAATTTTTATAGTCCTACTAATGAGAGTTATAAGTTATTTTAAATGTAGATATTTCGTCAAATTTCTTCAAGATAATGCATTAGTTAAAAATCGATACATTTTTATCAAACTAATAAAACTCACCGTAAATTTGTTTCTTTATGAAAAAAAGTTGAATTAAAAACAAATGAGAAAAAAAAGATGGTTTTCCCTAGTCACAAAATAGTCGAAGAAAGGTTTTAAAATACTTTAGATACCATACGCGTTGCCCAATTTGTTCGAAAATGTTTACAGTTCTTGCAGCTTGGATTTATTTGACAATGATGACTGACTATGACTTATTTGCCAAATGAAAGCTCAATCGAAAACACCAATAAAACACTATGGTGTTCAATAACATACGTACGTAGAGATATCACCATGAAAACACCAAAAATGGACTCTAGGGATCTGAAAGCGTAAATAAAATATCAACATAGACGCATATATATATATATATATATATATAGAATCATTACAAAAATAACAAAAATTGATTAAGAGCCTTTGAAAATCTAAAGATATATCAATATTTCCACAATCAAGTTTTCATCACAATTTCAATAAGACTCGATTCCTTACACTGTATGTGACTGATATATGTACACTGTAAGACTGGCTTCTTAGATTATACGTGTCCGAAAAATAAAAATTATAACACTGAAGTTCGGAGGAAAAGTAATATTTAAAAAAAAAAAATCTTCAGTTTGCTTCCAACAAGTTCTAGACTTATTCAGCTGTTCAAGAGAGGAGAGGTCAAATCGCACTCAACCCGCAAGGCACGTTAGCAAATATGTAGGAAAAAGATCAGGAGAGCGAAAGGTAAAAATGTAAAAAACTCAAGGGATGTTATCTATTTCATAGGGTTAATGTACACGTATTGGAAGAGCTCGTGATTTTCTCTTTCAACAAGAAGAAAATGTTCATGAATGATGATCACATTCCACACCGGTAAGATCTGAACGAAACGTGATAAAGAATTTTGAAAATTTTGATATATTAGAAATCTGCAGCATAATGTATGATCATTAGCGTATAAAATTACAGCAGAAAGATTGGTATAAGTTTATGTCGATTTAAATGTTATTCGTATGCATAAAGGGTGGAACATATGGGGGAACTTTTTTGATTCACGATTTTGTAAATTTACTTTTGTTGCGCAATTTTTATTTTATGAATGCTTCATCCTTTAGCTTCATAAATGTATGTCTCTCTCTCTCTTTCTCTCTCTCTCTCTATATATATATATATATATTAGTTAAGTGATTGAAATAGGTGTGCTAGGAAAAGTTTAGTTAAAATAAATATACAGTCGTGGCAAAAAAAAGTAAACACCCCCTACTAACTCTGGAACAAATTATTGTAGAAGAAATTTA
The DNA here is from genome assembly GCA_963932465.1 of Maratus speciosus. Lineage (NCBI taxonomy): Eukaryota > Metazoa > Arthropoda > Arachnida > Araneae > Salticidae > Maratus > Maratus speciosus. The sequence goes on along the minus strand of OZ010793.1, from coordinate 395,536,829 downwards.
CTGAGATCAAACGATTGGAAATAAAGTCTACTCTTAAATGATGTACATAAAATTTGCTTAGGGGGCAATCTACATATAAAAACGAACCCAAACTTTTTTATTTTCAATAGCAATGCGTAAGTTTCACACCATAAATAAATACTACGCCCTACAATTATCCCCAAAACAAATTTTCATGAAATTTATATGATTAGTTTCAGAAAAATTAATTATTGTAAAATAAGCGTATTTTGGGGGTTGTATCCAAATTGAAGTTTGGTACTCGATTGTTAAAATGCTACAGAATGACTGTGTCGCTTCTATTAATGTATTATTTCTTGCCAATGACCATTTCACTCACTTACAAGGAGAGGAACTGAGGTCGGGGACACAGACGCGACCCTTTGTGCAATGGTAGGGTATAGCTAGTACATAAACATATAACAAGGAAAAAACGCAATATGCAAGGGGGTCTTAAAAAACAAGCCCCGAAGTCCCCAAATTTTGATGCTTTTGTACATATCGGATAAATTGCACACTGTTTCTGAGCGGCCGGATAGTGCAGTTGGCAACGCGCCAGACTTCTAAATTTTGGCTTTCGGAACTTTGCGGGTTCGATACTTCGACAAGACTTTTTCTTTCCCGGAGTCAAAGTAATGATTAATTATTTTCGAACTACAATTAAAAAAATATATATATATAATTATTCAAATTTAAGCTAAATGTAATTAAAAGCATGCCTGTACACGCACACACATATATATACTTATTTATTTACAGAGAAATTCGATTGTACGGCAGTTTTATGGATCTAATCAAAAGTAAGAAAAAAATACATAATTTGAATTCCTCAAACGGCAAAATTTTTATTTTATTCGCATTTATTTATAGTTTTTAATACGAATAAACTTCTATTCTTCCCAGCGAAATCAATTAAAATGTTCTGCATAAAATTAAAATATGGTATTTTAACTTTACCTTTTATAGTACTTAACAATTTAAAAGTTTTATAAATTTTTTACTTTATTTTTAAATTTTGAAAAAAAAAAAATTAAATCTCGGGATCTTATATTTGTAATTAGAACAACTGTTTTCGACAATAAAAAATCTTTTCATGGGTATTAATATTTATTAATTACATAGATTTGCAGGTGGTTTTTAGCAAAACATGTACGCTATTGAAATTAAGCAGGGTGGATTACTCTTGTTGGTGTTAAAGTTTTAACAGCCATCTACTTCGGATCGATTTAGTATGGCATTTTATTTTTAAAGTTTTGCGGAGATTAGAAGTAGTTCTTAATTGTAGGGTCGTAACAAAAGGAAAAAAAAAAAAAAAAGAAACATGTCCAATGAAGAAGATTCTAAATTTACAAATACTGAAGAATGTATTTCAGAAGACTCAATTCATAGTGAAAAAAAAAAAGCCTTGTCGGGTATCGAAACCACAAAGTTCCGAAAGTGAAAATTTAGAAGTCTGTCGCGCTGCCAACTGCACCGTTCGAAGCTGTGTAATTTATTCGATTATCGAGGCTAACGAAAAAGACAGGCTACCGCGGTACATCCCGCATGACTTTTTTTACAGACCACTAGAGTGACGTGATGCTCTTTTCGCACACCTTCATTGGTGCATTCGAGCATCACGTGACTCCAGCGATCTGTAAAAAAAGATACGTGGAATGCATCGTGGTAGCCTGTCTTTCTCGTTAGCCTCGTCCGATTATCTACTAAAGCGTGAAAATTGAGTGACTCTGGGGCTTGTTTTTTAAGACGCCCTTTCATATTGCGCTTTATCATTGTGATATGTTTACCTACTAACTATACTCTGTTATTACACAAAGGATCGCCCTTTCTGTGTCCCCAACCTCGTATTCTCTCCTAAAGGAGATATGTTTCGACTAGTTGCAGACCAAATGTTTCAATAAAATGTATAATATATATATATTTTGAAATTATGCTTTTCTGCACATCATATACGGCCCCTGAAACCAGCATTCTGAAGTTTTTTAATCATAATTCATAAACTATTTGGAAGAAAAATTTTAAATTGAGAATTCGCATAAAGCAGGACATAATAAATATAAATCTGTCAAAAAAGTTATAGGCTGGAATTCATATTTTTTTCGAATATTAATTTCATAGTTCATAATTCATATTATAAAATTTTTAAAATTACAAATTCACTGTATTTATGTTTGGATTTTTTAGTATTATAACCGCACACAAAATTATCACATTTTGATTATAATTTCAGGAGTTATTAATAAAAATATGAAAAATGAATTTAACATTAGAAGTTCAAAATTTTGAATGTTTATAATTCAAAAACTTATCCTCCAAATGACTTAAAATTTCGTTTCTAGACATAGTTTAAACCAAAGATTTAAAATATATTGTCAATATTGGGTGTTGCTATTAAACAAAACCAAAGTTTTGGTCTGGTTTTGATTTGTAGATGACCCCTAAACGAATTTTTTATACATCATTTAAGAGTAGACTTTATTTCCAATGGTTTGGTACCAGTAACTTTCTTCTATTATAATTAGTTGCAGAGTTAGTAGGGAATGCTTACTTATTTCTCCCACGACTGTACACTTAAAATGTGACAGACGCACTGTTTTATATATTGTGTATACTTCTGAGATACATCTTTATGTAAAAATGGATTTGATCAAGTTATAAATGATAATAAATCGCAACAGTAATTAATTAATCAATTAGAATCATAAGCGGGATTAGTATTTATTAAGAATATTTATGAAAGCATTGTTAAGTATCATAATTAAGCTCTTTTTACTAATAAATTGTTACTTTTTGTTGCCTATTAATAATTTATAAAATTAATTGATCTATATATATATATATTAATAATCTATATATATTAATAATTTATATGCATTAATAATTTATATATATTAATAATTTATAGTATACATAAACAATATATACAGGGCTCACAGCCATAGTAGAACAAGTCCATTTTGAAAAAAAAAAAAAAAAGATATAGTATATTTAGAAAGTGCATAAAATCTGTTTATTAATTCCCACAGTGAACCAAGTCTGTAAACAGATTCCGTATATGGGAAAGTACGTGAAAACAGGCTTAGTTTATTGTGTGAGTAGATAAAAGAGATTTTACGCTCCTTCTAAATGGACTATTTCTTTTTTTCAAAATGGACTTGGTCCACTATGGTTTCAGCCCCTCATATGTTAATATTTTATAAAATTATTTATTTAGAATATGTATGAAAGGATTGCTAATTACCATAATTAAGCTCATTTTCCTAATAAATTGTTACTATTGTTGCATATTAATAATTTTTTAGATACTGAAAATACAAATTTTCTTTCTTGACAACCTTATGATGTGTATAACTTGCATACATGCTATGTATCCCAATCTGCCTCACTTGTTTCACCCTGTTTTCTTAATTTACAATGTCTGATATTTAACATACATCGAGGGTTTTTTAAATATAATAGCAGGATAAATATTAAAGTAACCAAATGTTTTCAAAACAAAGAAAGTCATATAAATTTTTAGCTGTTCACCACTTTAATTTTACATTACAGTCAGAAGTACAGAGAAGGATACATGGAACATTTTTTACGTTTCACATTGCAGAAAGTGTAATTTATAAAGATTCTAGATTTCTTTTTTATAGACAATTACTTTTTCCTATTTATATATAAAAGATGTTAGTCATAACTTAAAATGATGACAAAGACTGTTAAGTCCTGAAATGAAATTTTATTCAGTTATAGACCTTGACTTCGGGACTTGCATGTCTTTAATGGGACACATTGATTAAGCATAAATGTTTCCTAAATAGGCGAATTCAAGAGTTATATAGGATTATTATAAATTCAATGAACGGAATCGTTCTAATTTTGTAAACTTACTAAAAGAAATTTAATTGAGACCTTTATTAGCTTGTCATACTTTTACTGAAAGTTAATTTGGTAAAATGGTATTAATTTTAACAAATATAAAAGGATAAGAAAAATTAAATAAACATGTGTACGTTTGGAATATTGAGCATAAAGATAACATAAAAATTTAAAAATTTTTTTTTAATCAACCATGCTGGTATCTTCTACTTATATAAAATCCAAGTGTAGGAGTAGATAATCATTCCGGGGCGAACCATGCCATCTATATAGTATTTAAAACACAAGGCTGTTTTTTTAGTCATCTGAACTGAGTTTTCTACAGAACCGATTTTGCTAATTATTTTTTTAATGAAAGCTGTTCGTTTGTAGATGTGCCCGCACTAGCTGTTTTTTAAAATATTCCAATTTTTATATTTTAATTTTAATTTAAAAAGTTTTTTATGATTTTTTTTCAAAATGGTGGTAATCGGATTACTTCCATTATTTCAGATAAAAGAGAAATAATGAAAAGTGTTCAGACACGTGGCTTTTTGGACGTATTTTTTCATTTGCAACTTATTTTCGCTAAAATAATTTGTGCACGTGTAATTTATTTTTATAAGCAAATAAAAATTCAGATTTATTGCGACATCACGAGAATATTGTCCATTGAGTTTATTTTATCTTTATGCATTATGGCTGTATTATTAAAAAGCAGTAAACCAACGTTTAAAATGCACAAATAATGCGTGAAAAGCAACAAACAGCTGTTTCGAATCTACAGCGAGATTCTTCTTCAGTGCAAGATAGGGAAAAAAGCTATTTGAAGTGCTAGAAAAAGCAAGGCTGAACTTTTTGCTCAGCCTTGCTTTTTCTAGCACGCTGTTCTTTTTTCCCTATCTTGCACTGAAGAAGAATCTCGCTGTAGATTCGAAACAGCTGTTTTGCTCAGCCTTGCTTTTTCTAGCACGCTGTTCTTTTTTCCCTATCTTGCACTGAAGAAGAATCTCGCTGTAGATTCGAAACAGCTGTTTGTTGCTTTTCACGCATTATTTGTGCATTTTAAACGTTGGTTTACTGTTTTTTTAATATTCCTGCACAAAGGATTTGATTGCTATTTTAATGGCTGTATTAGTTTTTTTCATTACAATTAATCAAATTAAACAAAAAATATATTTTTATTTGAATATACTTAGGTTAAGCATAAAAGTACTTAAATAAAGTATGTTTTAAAAGTTTGGCCGGTGACTTATGCTTAGCTTGAAATGTATTTTTACATTAATAAAATTAAAAAGAAAAATTGATATGATTGTGTCAACATGACGTAATTTTCACTTAATTCTCTTAATTCTAAAGCTTAGAATCGGAGCCTTTATTGATCGTTAAACTATTTCCGAAATTGAATTTTGAGTAAAAAAAAATATGTATATATATCTCCATCATTTGTATTTGTAGAAATCATTTGTCATTTTTAAAATGTACTTTTTTACAATATAAACCTTTCATTAATAAAATCTTCATACTGTTTGTTTGCATGAAGCCTTATGAAAATGAAACGCAGACCAACATTCCGTCATTTTTGACCGGTGTTATATAGGGTAATTCTAAAATAGATGGCCATACAGGAGAAATGGCCAGTCTAAATATTTCAAAAACTATATTATAGATTGCAGCATAAATTTTGTTCGTAAGAAATAGTTCAACGTGTTCATTCAATGTGACTGTGTTTTTCAATTATAAAAAGAAAGTGTAATTTTAATGTTTGTTTAATTTAGTGGTCGGATATTTCTGTTGAGTTAGGTATCTGAACGTTTTGCAGTACGTATGTTACATTTATTTTTACTATAAGAACTTTTAAGGCTCGTATATAATCCAATCTTTGCTTTTAAATCTAAAATAAAGACGTACAATGTCTGAGTTTAGCTTTAAACTCGGTGGCAATCTGTCCATCAATTTTAGGATAGATTAAAGGCCTTATTAAATCGAGGAGAGATGGCCACTAATAATCAATATTTTAAAATTATACAGAGTGAGGTTTTTAACTAAATATAATTTTTTTTTAAATGATTATATAATTTTTATATCTATATTAATGGACATAATTACTTAAATTTTAATTAATATAAATATTTCAATAATAATAATATAATAGAGTCTAACGATGCATTTTTGTTTCATAAAATATTGAAAAACTTCAGAAACGTTCATCCCAGAAACAGATAAACTTAATAAACTTAAAACCGTGAAAAAGTCTAAAATAAACGCGAGAAAAACAAAACAAAAATGACATTTCCAGTAGCTAAGAAGATGAAATACATTTGAAATTATTAGATTCTACAGAGTCCGACGTAAGAGAATTGGACGAGGATCACTGTGTTGGTTGTGGAAGAGAAGAATATAATACCACAATAAAAAAGAATGACTGTATACAATGCATAAGGTGCCAGAAGTGCTTTCATGAACCGTGTACAAACTGTCAAGATCTTGCCGAAAATGTGGTAAAATTTTACGAAAAGTGAAGGATTGAAATTATACTTCAAATTTTGTTTATTCACAATTTTTCACTAATTTTCCGTGATATAATTGCATGTTTAAAATGTTCTATATGTTTTACATGATTAACTGCATGAATTGTGTTATTTTTTGCTATTTTCATTTCATCTTTTCTATCTTGTATTGGATGGCCATCTCTCCTTGGCTCGAAGAAGAGATGGCCAGCTGGCATTTTAATTTCAATTTTGTTTGCCACTTTTTGTTCTCGATATTTAATTATTTTTTGTCCAAAATATGATGAGGATATGTATAAGAATTTCAAATATGCATCAATATTTCTTGTATTTGCATTCTAAGAATTTTTATTTCAATCTTTAAAAACTATGGCCATCTATCCTAGAGTTACCCTACTAGTAACAAGTAAAATCCACTAATAAGGCAGCTCTTCTTTTCTTTTTAGATATTACGTCATAATATTGAATTATTTTCTTTATCTGAATTGTAGTCTCATCGGTTTAACAGAATAAGGAACCAAATTCCTTATTAACTCATCACTGATTGCAACAAGATTGATATGAGAGTTGTCTCATGCGTTAAGAAAATATCTCCCAACGAAATATTTTTGGAATCGGTAATTATAGTAGTACATATCTGTTTTTCAAACAAAACAATACATAAATTAACAAAACATGGTAAGTTCAGATTGAACAAATATTTTGCAGGTTGCATAAGTTCAGAAAACATACAATTTTAAAAATTATTGTGAGTTAATGTTTTAGCGACAGTGCTTTCCGCTACTTTATGATAGAACATCATACATTCTCCAAAAAGAAATTTATTGAGAGATTTTTAATTTGAAATATTAGTTATGTTGAAAGCCAATCACAATTTCCATTTATAATTTTGAATTGTAGATTGTTTTAAAATATTTTCATAAATCTTTATTTCTATGCCATAAATTAAACTGAATTACATCCATAAAAAGTTTCATAATTCCGTATACATAAAAAAAAAATATCTGTAAAAGTTCTTTATTTAGTACTATATAAAATGCGTTCGCTTATAGACTGTTTTTTCTTTCCCTTCTTTTACTTCTTTTGTTTCTTTACTTTGGAAACTTATAATTTCAAAAAGTTGAATCAATTTTGCAAAAGCACTTTACATTTACGTAGCCACAATTTATAGACAATTTTTTTTTAAATTTTCGAAATGTATTTCGAAACTACATGTATTTTGTATTTGAATTTTTTTTATTTTAAAAGTATTTTCCATTATGCTTTTCTAAAACCAATGTATTTTATAATAATTATAATAATTAAGAACTTTACGTTGTACTGTCTAATACTAACAAAATAGGTGTTGCTATCCAACGTACACTTTATTCACTAATTAAAAGATGATATAAAATAAAAACATGAATAAAATAAATCTCAACGTTTCAGTTTAATCTTTAAAACCATCATCAGGAGTAAAATTTTCTAAAATATAAATCGGCAGGAAACAATCGATAGGTTACATCTTAAAAATTAAATTCAAACTGGGAAAAGTTCAACGGAAACTTTCAAAATCTATAAAAACAACATAGTGGCGCCATGTATTTTATTTTATTTTATTTTATTTTTTTACCGAAATTGCTTTTTCGATGTATTTTGCTCAACTCTGATTTTATGTTCATTTCTTTACATAAAGGATAGAGTTGATATTAATTAATCATATAATTATATAGTATTTAAAAAATAATTGCATTAAAATACGTATTAATTTTCTCATGGTTCAGGGATATATATTGGATATATATCTTGACATATATTATGACATATATCCGATATTTATATTCAAAATACCATGAATGTTTGATACTTTCGATATTTATTTTCAAAATAACATTATGTATGATATTTTTTATGTTTTTAGACAAAACAAGTGTAAATGAATTTGTCATCTGTTATAGACTTCTCTCTTCTGAAAATAAGGAACTTCTGCTCTGGTAGTGACTTCGTAAGCCAAAAATAAAGCAAGAAAGAAAAAAAAAACTTTTTCAAGCTTTACGTTTAAAGCGGAATTTTTAAATTCAGAACCAATAATTATGTGGGAGAATATTTACTTATAATAGCCATTGAAGGATAAACTGTCTAATTTAGACAGTGAGTTATTTATAGCTTCATTAGAAATAATTTTTTATGGTTTTGGTTTAGTTCATGTTAAACTGCATACCAGTTTAGGGAATAAAAAAGGCAGACAAGCTTGTATTTGTTCAAATTTTCCAGTAAAAACAAATTATTTTGTTTTTAAAACGTTGTTACATAAAACATAAAATTTTCCTGATACTTGATACTAAATACTATAATTTGTTTTTGTTAGTGCAAAAAGACAATTGTGTCTCTTTTCAATCTGTTCTTCAACTCTCAATCTTAAACTTTGTTACGTAAGTTAAAAAAAAAAAGACATTCAGAATAGTGTTTAGAATAAGTTTTCATGCTAACAAGAAGGAGGTTCCGAGGTCGGAAACACAGAATACGCCGAATGTTTGTGTATCAATAGAATATGGTTAGTATATAAATATACGAAAGTCATCAAGCACAATACCCAGGCGGTCTTCAGAAATTAATTATCAAAGTTTAAGTAACAGCTTATAATTAGATAAATTACTTCCTTTAACAAGCGGTTTAGCAGCATGTTGACAGCGCACTGGATTCCAGGATTTTTTGTTTGAGTTCGAATCTCAGCGGACTATTATTTTACTCGGCGAAAATTTGTATCCATTATTTTCGAACCACAATTGAAAAAATATGCATAGTCACTGAAATTTACGATAAATTTAAATTAAATACATGTTTTGAAACATATAAATAGAATTTTAACTATGGAATTTTGCATGTTTAAATATTTAGTGAAAATTAAAATAATTAAATAAATAAATAAATAAAGCTGAAAATTTGTATTTCTACACAACATAATTCTACGCAAAAATGATTTTTCACAAATTTCTGAATGGATACCTTCAAAAGTTACAAATCCACTACAAAAACATATGTAAGTTTATGCTGAGCCTCAATACAGGGTGATTCAAAAAAGATGGGAAAAATTTTAAGAGGTGATAGTACACACCCAAACAAACATTTTGTATCAAAGAATGCATGGTCGAAAACTAAACGTAAAAAAGTTAGAGGGTGCCAAAAGTTATGTTCTTATACGAGGCAAAAACACACAATGAACGATTAAGTTAAGTTACGAAAACAAATTTAATGGCATTTGATTACAATAAGTGCTCAAAACATTGACCGGCAGCTGTTATGCGCGCAGTACAACGGCGAAGAACAGATCGGCGAATTTTCTGAAACACACCAGGCACCACCGCGCTCGCCAGATCTTTCATGTCTCGATTTTTTTTTTGTGTGGACAGCTAAAGGCTCTTGTGTATGAGACTCCCATTGAATCCGCAGAAGAACTTGTCGCCAAGCTTTCGGCTGCTGTAGGGGAAGTTCGCGATATGCCTGGTGTGTTTCAGAAAATTCGCCAATCTGTTCTTCGCCGTTGTAATGCGTGCATAACAGCTGCTGGTCAATGTTTTGAGCACTTATTGTAATCAAATGCCATTAAATTTGTTTTCGTAACTTAACTTAATCGTTCATTGTGTGTTTTTGCCTCGTATAAGAACATAACTTTTGGCGCCCTCTAACTTTTTTACGTTTAGTTTTCGACCATGCATTCTTTGATACAAAATGTTTGTTTGGGTGTGTACTATTATCTCTTAAAATTTTTCCCATCTTTTTTGGATCACCCTGTATAGTCTGATTTTTGTCACAAAAAATTGTGGATGGAAAAAATAAGTATACATTTTTTGGTGAAATTTAGAGAATATGATTAGAAAAGCCATTAATTATGCTAAAGAATTTGAATATACTTTCAAATTTAGGTTCAGTGTAAAACATAGTATTATAAGTAAACAAAATATGAAACATTAAATATATATCTGCAGTAGAATTTGTAAAATCGTGCGCGCAAAATGCATATTTCAGTATTAATATTTTATCAAATGGCACTTTTGTCGTTATGATTTAATTAATTAATATTACTAAATAAATGTGTATTTGAATATTTTATCAAACCATAAGAATGTGTGAAAGTAAAGAAAAACAATTGTTGTGTTTTATTCATTGGTTAAGAAACTACAGAGTTTTTCGTACTGCTTTTAAATACGGTCATTTCTGGCTGCTCAGCGTGATCTGCCCCCTTAAACAGCCTGAAAAAAATCTATTACATAAATGAAAAGGTTTTTGCAAGGTAAATGTAATTTAATTTAAAAAAGACATCTAAATAAAAATATTCGCGAAAGTTTGGCCAAAGAATGGATTAAGGTGGGTCGAAGAAATCGAAATATTTATAATCAAAACGTAATAGCGCTGGAAAGTTGCCTTTTGTAAAAAAGAATAAATACGTAAAATATTACATCGATTGGTTAATATCTTTTACCGCCGCAAAGGGGCCAAATTTTTGGAAAATCGCAAAATCATATTTTTTGCATTAAAAAAAAATATATATATATATCCAAACATACCAATTCAATTTCTAATAGAACGCAATAGCCGCAAGAAGATATTAGTAATGTAACAGTAAAATTTCATTTTAGTGACATCATTCCTTTTACCGCCGCAACAGGGTCAAATTATCTAAAAAATGTTAAAAATTAAAATTTTTCGTTTTTTCAATTTTCATAATTTTCAGATTTTTTTCTGATTTTTTACATTTCTAATAGACCGGGAAAGGCATTTTATAGTTTTAATTTCATGCAGATTATTAACCATGATCACTGTAATTCTATCAAAAAATCTACTCAATGATAGAAACACCTGCAGCTGCCTGCACGTAAAATTATTTTCTCACTGCTAGAGGGCCATATTTCACTTGGTTCGTTTTTTTTTGTAATATACTACTTTTACTCTATACTTTGACGGCCCTAAAGATAGAAATATCTGCCAGGTTAAAGAGGTGGCAAAGTTTCATCTCCACGAAGTCAAGGAAGAACATATCTCTTTGATACTAGAAGCAGGTCTCTTTTATTTTCGTCATTTGACCCCATCGTCTGGCAAGGCGACTTCAATATGCAGTGAAATTATAGATTTTTTGAAGAAAAATTAAATGTAAACTGTAAAAATAATTGCAATCGGATTTCGTGGAACCGTCTTTAACACAGGATGCAAAGGTGGTGTTATATGATTACTTGAGAACAAGTTTAAGAAAAACCACTTTAGCTGCTTCATTGCTCTCACTTTAATGAACTTCGGCTGAGACATCTTTTCAAGCATCTTGATGGCAAAAGACAGGTACTCTTTCGTATTGTGGCCCAATTGGTTGATCTCTTGGGATTTGCGAGTCATTATCAATTGCAGGTTTAAGCCAATTTAATCGGATCACCTAACTGTTGGTAAAGATGATTTGTCAACTGACTTTAGTATATGTCTGAAATATTAAAAGCTCTTTCAACACGCGTGTGTTCAATTGACTTTTTTTGCTGAGTCTCTGGACCAATATTTCACGCAAGGCGGATCACTACTGATAATCGAATTTTGAGACTGTACGTTGTAACAGAGAAATCCTCTTCTTAACCCTTTATCTACTGAATTATGAATTCATGAAAATTTTATCTTCTAAAGCATTTTTCGGGAATTGTTTAAACAAAATTAGAACATTTACATAATCATTTAATAAATTTTTGAAGGATTTTAGAAGTATTGTTGGATTTAGAAGGATTAATTAAATTTTAATTTTTAGGGATTTTGTGCAATATTCATAGCCCCACTCAAATCTTTTATTTTAAATATTTTTCTTAGTATTTTGTAGAATTAGGAAATGTACAAATATAATGTTCTTACAATAGAAATATAGAAATACTTCCGAATTGAAAAATTCCTCCCCCCTCCCCCTCAGTGCTAGAAAGCTGAAAAGACATAAAGGCAAAGAAATCGGCCTTTTAAAAATATTTCTGTCTTGTGTAATCAATAATGCTATTGGAACAAGATAAAGTAATGCATCTATAACTCATTCTAAATAGTATTGCTACTATTCGATGTATTAACTGAATTTTATAACAATTTATTTTAATGGTACTTATAAGTACCGTCAGTAGATAAAGGGTTAACTTGTCATACTGTTTAAGTACATCCTGAAAGAGTACTGCATCAAATGGTTCACAATTAAAATGAATCCGTCATGTTTTCCAGAATCTGTGCACTATAGTTAGTAACTTCCATTACTTGCCAGATCATCTACGAAAGATTACAGTTCCTGTAATTTCACGAAATGTCTATTTCGAAAATCATGAAAATAGCCTTATAGGAATGACAGAATATGAAGGAGAGAACATCATAAAGCTCAACCATGAAGAAAACTGCCAAAACACGAAGTTCTGTGGACTCGAATAGTGCCATCTGTCACTTTATCATTACCGATTTGAATTTTGAAGCTTAAAATTATATGGATTTAGTCTACTGGCAAAACTGTAAGCTAACGGAACTACCTGTTGCGGTTTCTCTATTGACTAAACAACGCTGGCAAGTTTAAAATGTTCGATTAAAGATACCAGCTATTATAACTTTCCTTGTTCCACTCAATCAGTAGAAATATGCGTGAAATTAGTCACCGAAGCACTGATAAAGTTATACTAGAACAGAGAGAGTATCACATCTAATCAATTTTGGCCTCTCGAGGAATAACGACTTCAGCTGAAAGCACGTCATATTATAAAATTCATTTACATTAAATACTTCTTCATTTTAAGTTTATTTAACCCATTTCGTTTAAACATCTCTGTATTTTAATTAATAAAATACTAAAATACTTTGTTCATTTTATATCATTTTGTGATTTTTGGTACATGAACTGCTGTTATGAAGTAAAACATCAGCAGGGAAGCGATCGTCAAGAAAAATGAATGATTCCCTTTTTTATTTTCCAGTCTATTACAAATAGCTTTAAAAATTTATGACATATTAATAGATATAAAGAAAATTTAATTTATTTCTAGATATATTATAGAAATTATAAAAATTTAGAAAAAATGAAAAATCGAAATTTTTGCAATACTTTTTAAAATATGGTCTGCAGTAAACAATATGACTTCATCATAATGAACATCAGGACATTTCTCATATCTTCATGTAGCTATTACGTTCTATTAGAAATTGTATTGGTACGTTTGAATAATTAAAAAAAAAATTGAAAAAACATGTTTTTTGCGATTTTTTGAAACTTTGGCCCCCTTGCGGCGGTAAAAGGTATTTACCGATCAATGTAATATTTTACGAATTTATTATTTATTACAAAAGGCAACTTTTCCGCGATATTACATTTTGATTATAAATATTTTGTTTTTTTCGACCCACCCCATTAAATAGTCTTCTTTAAGATCAGTTGAACATAGACGAGAAAGAAACTTTTCATTGAGAACTGATTTAATCTTTAAGAAATAAAAACAATGTTGGAAAAAAATCACAAATATATTGAGTATAAATCGCAAACAGCTGTTTTGACGCCCCTAAGTCTTCATCATCAGTGCTTAAAAATTAAAATGAAGATAAAATTAAATGAAATGTAGATTAAAAAAGGGGATCATCCCCCTTTTCCCATTTTTAAGCACTGATGATGAAGCCTTATGGGCTATCCCCCCCTTTTTAATCTACATTTCATTTAATTTTATCTTCATTTTAATTTTTAAGCACTGATGATGAAGCCATAGGGGCTTCGAAACAACTGTTTGCGATTTATACTCACCCCCATATGTGCTTTTTTCTAATGTTGTTTTTATTTCTTAATATATTGGCACAAAGTATAATCCTTCCCGCTTTTTATGATTTATTCTGTCTCTTTCAAATTTATCAGATTGAAATGCATATTTATTGTCAATATCATTTATAAGGAATTGAAAACAAGAAGGGAATAGTTATTTTAATGCATATAAAGACTACTCAGAAATGAACGAGAAAAAATATTATAAAATATTATTCATGAGTAGTTTTATTTTGAAAAGCTTTTGATAATATATGCTGGAAAAATATCATACGTAAATGAAAGGATTTTAACATGTTACAAGCAGTTTAATTTAAAAATGCATCGAGCGAACAGAATATTTCTAAAGTTGGACAAGAAAAAAATTTGAATAAAACCTTCTTCTTGATCGATTAAAGATAAACAAAAGGAGATTAGAAGTTTTACTAAGAAAGGATTTCTTCTTGGTGTTCGATGTATAAATTTCTACCCTGGACTACATATTTTTTTAAAAGAAAATTTCGCTCTATACATTATCGTTCAGAAGCATTTGATTATCGTCGTACCATGTCAAACTATCCAATATGAAAACAGCAAGGCCGTAGCCAGAAAAATATTTTGTAGGGGGAATTTGATCATGATTTGATCATTATCTCATTTTGGATTTTTTATTTTTAACCAAGTTATTATCTTCTGATAGACTAATGGCTTCCACTATTATGAAACAACCATTACAAATGAAGTGTTAGGTGAAGATGAAAGAGCAGTTGTAAAAAGTTAGAACTCTGATTTTCTGGTAAGAATGGGGGGGGGGGGGGATGGCCATAATGTTTAAAAAAAAATTATGGCCATTTTTTCCCCATTCTGTCCAGAAAATCAGAGTTCTAACTTTTTACGACTGCTCTTTCATCTTCACGTAACACTTCATTTATAATGGCTGTTTCATAATAATGGAAGCCATTAGTCCATCAGAAGAAAATGATCTATTCCAAAGGTATAGATTTGATTGAAAAAAACTGTTTAATATGTTGAGTAGAAAGAAGAGGCTACACCTGCAACTTTCATGACACTAATAGAATCACATTGCAGCCAATTTGTACAGGTTTGTTACCTCTATAATTTAATACCAGTTTTTGCCATATTTAATCGTTGACGATTGTTAGATTTCGGCAATTGAATTAGTCAAAATTTACTGGTAAGTTTTAGTGGTAAAGAAAAAATCTTAGAAATTGGTAGCTATGCAGTAGCGTAATACTGCAGCAATAGAAAAAAAACTGCAACAAAATTGACATTTAACAAACACAAAAAACTATCAAGCGTTTTTTCAAATAAACAATTTCATTCCCCGTTTTTCTTAAAAATAACGGAAATGTACACTAAAGAGATGTTACTACTACCACCACAAAAATGAATAAATTAAGTGAAAATTTATATTTCATATCCTTAGTTGGTGACGATTTGTGTAAATACGGTTTATCCGAGTTTTTTGATTATCTGAGGTGAGCTTGGTCCATATTAACTCGTATAATCGGGACTCTACTGTAGTTGATTTTCAAATCGTGACTGTGTTGAGTGATAGTTAATGGCATATTTATAGTCATCTTGGCAGAAATTTCGGAGGGGGATCAAACCCTGGTGATCCCCCCACTGGCTACGACCTTGGAAAACAGTGTTGCCAGCTGGCTACTTTTTTCAAATTCAGATTTCTTGATTGGCACCACTTTTCTGAAATGGTAAAATTCCCATTGTTTTCGTCTCAATTAATACTATATCATTAAATAAAGTTACATAAGGCGAATTTTACTATTTCAAAAAAGTGAGTCAATCAAGAAATCTTAATTTGAAAAAAGTAGCCCACTCGCAACACTGTTTTCATATTGAATAGTTTGACATGGTACCGACGATATGTGTAGGATCATCGTAAATGTTATAAACAACTTTAACACAACTAACTAGTGATCGCAAGACCGTTTAAATGAAACATATAGATCGGTAGTTTTAAAACAAAATGAAACAAAATAAACTTTAAAAAATAATAAAATTAATTTCAATTGCAAATAAGATAAGGGTTTATTAAATGAGTAGATAATACTATACTGATAAGGCATTTATTGTTTGTTTACGCCAATTTTTATGTACACTGTTAAACTCAGTTATAACAGCGATGAATAAACCACGGAAATTTTCATTACGTTAAAGAAAATATCCACTGTAATTAAATTTGAATGGCGTATCATGGCAATATTATCATGGATATAGTTTTGTTTTTGTATTTATAAAAATCTACTTAAAATTTGGAACATGAACGTGCTCAATTGAATAATTCTACAATTGTATCATTAACGAGTACATACCATGCTCAAAGATAAGTAACCATCTGTGCTTAAAAATAAATTTGCAGATAAATATAAATACTACACTGTCAGAAAAATTCGTCCATATACACTAAATTATTCCTCATTTTTTAACAAATTATTTCCGTATTCCTAGAAAATATGTTTTATCTATTCTTTCCGAAAGTCTGAAAAAGAGGGAGAAACTCCGCTCATTCCTATCACGCATGCGTATTGGTTCTATTAATATTAAATCCGAATTTATTTAAACAAGAAATAAAAAATCATGCGCCAAGCATAGATTATGAAACACTTTCCAACACATTCAGAATAATGTAACAAAACTGCACCGTTTAAAAAATTAAAATATTACGTCTAATTCAACCATATGGAAAGGCATAACACATTTCAAAATCTAATTTCAGCTGTTCTCATCCACAATTTGAAAATTATTCGAATTTTTTCAGAAGCCTTCTATATGATATATAGATTTGAATCTATTAACTACATGCATGCCAAAATTTAATACACTTAAGAAATACACATATTTCAGTTGAAAATTCCCCTTTAGCATTTTCCTGTAATAAGAAGAATGGTAAGTGAATACTTTTGTGCAGCCCTGTATATGAGGTATGGAATTTACATACATCGAGTAACATACAAAAAAGTAGCTAAATTTAAAAGCGCATACCGAGTTTTAAACCGTACACTCCAGCACTTATTACTCAAATACAGTACTGTACAGTAACCGATTTCTTTTGTGTGTCCCTGTAAATGAATAAAAAATGCTATGAATGCTCTGTTCTAACGTGATCGTAGTGAAATTTAGTGATTTATATCAGTTTCAATACATTTGAAATAGCGTAATGTCATTAAAATACACTGCAAGCGATTTTCCCCATATGACATAATGTAATGGAATACTTTTGAGTGCCCCTGTAAATAAACGATTAATCCTACATACTTCATATACAATACCAAACATGCTTTGCTGATCCTAAATAACATTTATCAATTTCATGAAAATCTGAGCATATTTACGGGAGTTAGAGCGTGGACAGACGGCCAGACGGCCAGACCACCGATTGCATAAACACTTTTCAACTTTGTTGGAAAGTGTTAAAAATGAAAAACCAAAAATTCGATAAATTATAATTTAAATAAAAAAGAAAAAAAGTTTTCGAATTTAAAAATAAATAACAATTACTTTTCTCATTCCTTCAAAAGTACTGACAATTTATTTTTTAAAGTTGAATAAGTTAATAAAGTTAAATAAAGTTGAATTTATAAAGTTGTTTATAAATAAATTTTCCATTTAAAATATGTTTTAAATGGTAAAAAAAGTGGAAAAATGGAAAAATGGCATTAAATGGAAAAAAGTCGATATTACTAAAAAATATCTTATTGAATAAAAACATGATATTCATATTGTACATCCACTTAAAAATATTTATAACTCATATTTTTATCCTATATTAATACTAAAGTGTGAAAACCCCAGACACGATCGCATTAAAAATGAAATTTTCCTGAAGTTAACTTCAAAATTAAAAGCTTTTTAAAGAAATTGATTAAGCGATACCCATCTGAAGCAATCATATTTACTTCAGAGTGTTTTGCTGCTGTATAACTGTAGCCCAGTGGTTAGCGTGCTCTTATGGTAACGCTAAGATGGCTGGTTCGGATTCAAGGTCAGCAACTTATATTTTTCTCAACTTTTTTCGATTGACGGAACATTTTTTCTTCCTGTAAGGAAGAATAAGAAGAAAAAAACAAGTGGGTAAGTGTGATCATACATCGCACAAAGGGTTTCGTTTAATATTCCTTTCAAAACACTTTCTTTCAAAACGTCCAGTACATTTATCGCCATGGAATACCTTCTAAATTTTGGCAAACACATCCTAAACTATGTTAAAGTTTCAAACATATTCGCCTTGTTATATTTCCTAATTTTGTTCGCCCCCCCCCCCCCACCAAAATGCTACGATATATCACATGACGGGTATCTGCCAAATTTAGAAAAGTGCCCCCCTTGGGGGGGAGTGGGCAGATGGTCACCATGATTTTTGACGCGGCCTGATTTTAAAAATTTATGTTATGTTTTATAAGCCATATTAAAGTTTCAAACAGATCGTCCAGTTATATTTCCTAATTTTGTTCGCGCACCTCCCTCAACCCCCCCCCCCCCTCCTCGAAATGCGACGCGCCCTTCTTCTTTATAATTTATTATCGTGTGTTATAAAGTATCTTAAAGTTTAAAACAGATTGAATTGTTAGATTTCCTACTTTAAATGAAATCGCGGTCTGTTAATTCCACATTCCACCACCAGGGAACGCACTGTATTCTTAACAAAAGCGTATCTGAACGAAACTCCTTTACACAACCCATTAGTAGATATGTTACTCGAGGGGGTGGCGGTCTTCAGGAAGAATTTAAGATAATTGTTGAAATTACTATTCGGAAATAGTGGTAATTTAACTTTTGACATATTTATATTTAATAAGTATAAGTAGCATGTATCTGAGGACTCCATCAAAAAACGCACCTGAAACGGTATGAAACAAAAAAGAAATATTTTGCCCCTCCCCCTCTCCCCACCTTCCCGAAATTTCACGCGCCATTTTTTATAAACTTTTTCTAATGTGTTATAAACTATCGTAAAATTTCAAACAGATCGCCTTGTTATATTTCCTAATTTTAACAAAAATGTTAGTTCCACATTCCACCACCAGGGAGCGCACTCTATTCTTAACAAAACTGTATCGGAAGGAAACTCCGTTAAACAACCTATAAGTAGATGTGTTACTCGAGGTGGTGGCGGTCTTAATAAGAAATTAAGATATTTGCTGAAATTACTATTAGGAAATAGTGGTAACTAAACTTTAGACAATTTTATATTAAATAAGTAGCATATATCTCAGGATTCCCTCAAAAAGTCACCTAAAGCGGTCAGAAACGCTAATTTTTTAAATAGAAATCTAGCGCCCCCCCCCCCCCCCTCCCCGGAATTTCGCGTGTCATTCTTTCTTACACTTTATCTTATGTGTTATAAAATATCTTAAAGTTTCAAACAGATCGACTTGTTAGATTTCCTAATTTTAACAAAATCGCGTTATGTTAGTTCCACATTCCACCACCAGGGAATGCACTCTATTTTTAACAAAAGCATATCTGAACGAAACTCCTTTACGCAATCTTTCCGTAGATAGATGGGTCGGGATGGTGGCGGTCTTAAACAAGAATTTAAAATATTTGCTGCGGTAACAAACGCTAAGATTTTAAAAATAATTCTAGCTCCCCCCCCCTCCTCGAAATATCACACTCCATTCTTTTTTACACTTTTTTCTATGTGTTATAAACTATCTTAAAGTTTCAAACAGACTGAGTGGCGGTCTTAACCAATAATTCAAAATATTTCCTGAAATTACTATTAGAAAATAGTGGTATGAAGTAAACTTTCTGATGATGAATGAGTTATACTTATCTCATATCGCTGTTCAAAAAGCCCAGGCAAATTATTAGATTTCCTAATTTAAGTTAATTCGTGGTTAAATAAGCGCGTCTCTTCATTTTAATCGACGCATTTGATAGGAATAAACCGATTAATTAAATAATAATTAATATTTCAGCTTGTAATTAAGATAGGACTTAGATATGGGTATCAATGAAATCAGCGAGAAATTTGACATCGGGATGCCAAAAAATTTAATCAAAAAATTTAATATTTAAAAAGTTAAAATTTCGTATTAAAATATGCTATTATGGAAAACCGCAGCGTCGTCATGTCTACCTGCTTTCCGACCGAATTGAAATCTTTTTATTTCCTTGTCTTTCCAATTAAAGAAATTAAATTTTTATCGATCGATTTTTAGTGGATATTTTAACTTATACACATCGCAGAAATGTGAACTTTATACCAAATCAAAGTAGATTTTTTTTCTGCGTCTGTCTATTCCATTTACAAATTTCTCGGACCAATATTTTCTGATATACGATTTCGCTTTAAAATCTCCACTTCATTTTTCGGCTTAATTTCCTCCGTGGTAACCGTGCATTCGGCTGATTTTACTGGCAACCCTTAGGAGAAACACGGATGATTTCGAGAAAGTCCGTTTGAATTTGCGTTAAAAAGGTGGATTGGTTAATTTTAGAAGTTAATTAGCCCGTAATTCGGTTAATTACCAACTTTTTCAAAATTTTATGATTTGTTGTTTGATGTGAGGTTTTCAGCTATAAGTATCCAAAATTTCAAGTCTCTAACATGTATAGTTTCTGAGAACGGGCTCTGTGACGGACAGACGGACAGACAGACAGAGAAGCGAGACGAATAGGGTTTCGTGAGATGAACGAAACCCTAAAAACGAATATTCGTCAATTAACGGAAAAATCCTGGCATCATTGCTGATAGGAGATTTCCGTAAATTGAAGGAAATATTTCTGAGAATGTCGGTTAGTCAAAATGTTTTTCCTGATTAAAATTACAATAACTTCGTCGTAAACAATGGTCGAAGAAAATCCCGTTTTAAACACAATACAGAAAAACGCTGATAGTTTTATTTGCGCATTACATAACTTCCATGTATGGCTTTTAAGCCACAGAGAAAACCTCCATGAGGTAGTCCATTTCATGTTAGATTTTACAAAGCATGTTTGTAGGCGCCTCAGTTACCCCAACAGATTAACAAACTCCTTATTCTGTTACAGTGAATGCAGTAGTCCGTCATGAATACAAAATGCCATAAATTTCGGAGGAAAAATTATGGCAAAACACTGATTTCCTCCCATATAGTCCAGGTAATAGGGAATTTTACCTAGCAAAATTAATGGTAGTTCTGGAAATCGGCTAACTTTATGTTTTTTGGGTCGCTGAATCCGAATTTGTAACTTCCCACCAAAATTTCCCCCGGCACCCCCCCCCCCAAAGTTTGGTAAAAAGCCCCCCCCCAAAAAGGTTTTTTATTAAAAAAATCATTTTTTAAAATTGTTTTAGGGGAAAAGTATCTAGAAATTCAGAAAGTAGACAAAATTTTCAACAAATCAGATATATGACAATATGACTTAGGATGAAGGGGAAAGGGAGATCTGCCTCGGAACATGCGCCGCAGTGCTGCGCGGACTAAGTTGCGCAATTCCACTTAACTACTCACACGTTTACATTCGCCCTCACATCTCCCCTCCGAAATTTCCTTATAAGGTTTACTTTAAGTTTTTTGGGTCGTTGAATCCGAATTTTTAACTTACCCCCAAAATTCCCCCCCCGAAAACCCCCCAAAATAATTGTTATTAACTTAAATTTCTTATTCTTTTAGGGGAAAAGCATTACGAAATTCAGAAACTAGACAAAATTTGCAACAAATAGGATATATGACATTATGACGTAGGATAAACGGGAGAGAGGGGGCTGCCTCGGAACATTCCCAACGCGCTTTTCTCAAAAACCAAATTTTTTCAAAAAATCAATTTTTTGGGGTGTTGCCGGGTGAAATTTTGGTGGGAAGTTACAAATTCGGATTCAGAGAACCAAAAATCATAAAGTGAGCCAAAATTCAGAACTAGTATTAATTTTTCCAGGTAAAATCCCCTATTGCTTGGACTTCATAACTTAGTGCACGTAGCGCCGCAGTGCATGTTCAGAGGCAGCTCTCACCCTTCCCGTTCATCCTACGTCATAATGTGATATATCCTATTTATTGCAAATTTTGTCTAGTTTCTGAATTTCGTAATGCTTTTCCCCTAAAACAATAATAAATTTAAGTTAAAAACAACTATTTGGGGGGGGGGGGATTTGGGGGGAAGTTAAAAATTCGGATTCAGCGACCCAAAAAACTTAAAGTAAACCTTATAGAGAAAGTTCGGAGGGGAGATGGGAGGGCGAATGTAAACGTGTGAGTGGTTAAGTGGAATTGCCCAACTTAATTCACGCAGCATCGCGCGCATGTTCCGAGGCAGATCCCCCCCTCCCCTTCCCCTTCATGCTAAGTCATAATGTCATATATCTAATTTGTTGAAAATTTTGTCTACTTTCTGAATTTCTAGATACTTTTCCCCTAAAACAATAAAAAAATTGATTTTTTTAATAAAAACCTTATTTGGGGGGCTTTTTACCAAAATTTGGGGTGGTTGCCGGGGGGAAATTTTGGTGGGAAGTTAAAAATTCGGATTATGCGACCCAAAAAACATATAGTAAGCCTTTTTCCAGAACTACCATGAATTTTGCTAGGTAGAGCCCCTGTACGGTCTCTATTACCTGGACTACATAAGAATAAGAGAGTATGGGGTAGATATTTTCAAATTCATTTTTTTTTCTTTTTTAATATGGCGAAGGTATAGCAACTTTGCCTGATCTGTACTTGTTATTTAACAAAATACATAATTTATTTAATTTCATCATAAGTATTTAATTTGACGCTATTTAAAAATGAAATTTTACGTAAATTCAACAAGAAGCATGCAAAATTTGTTAAGTATTGCTCATAAAAATATGAAAAAGGTGTAGGAATAATCAAAAGTGATAAAAAGTAAACGGACAAATTTGAATATATGCCGTTAAAGAAAAGTGCAGCATTCATTATTTCCGCGCATTAAAAGTGTGACGCGATCGCGGCAGACAGCGGACCGCTGAGTTAGCATTCCGTTCTGTTATGAAGTTCAATGATATAGACATAGAAAATGATGACAGTTTATTTCTATTCGAATTTTCAGTTTTCACTCACCCTGTATAAATAATGTTTTCAATAGTACAGATTTTATTAGAAATTATTCTGTAAGTGTGTATATATATACAATTTGAAAATATTTTGACCCAGCAATTTTAAAGAAATAGTTGCATGCTTCAAACTAAACGAATCGTTTCTATAGAATATGTAATGAATCCGTATATGACTACATGATTATCGTTTAATTTAGACTTCTTGTGGCGTAATGATTTTTTATGGGCGCATTTGCAAAAGCGAAGTTATTTAGTATCGAAGAAAAGCAAAGAATATACTAAAAAAGATGATAATTTGTTATAAGGGATTATCTACATATTAAATTAGGTCTTAATATATCGATAATTAGTTAAACTTTCAAAGTTAAATTAAAAGAAAATGAAAGTTAAGATAAAAATTTCCAACAGTGAATTTTTCAATCAGCACTTAATACATTTTTGAAAATTGAACGAACTAAAATAAAAAAGAATAATCTATTATTTAGGTTTGGATATTAGAGTAATTCATGTTTGTAAAGATTTTTTTTTCATAATTTGTAGAAATCCAAACGTAAAGATTGCGCATATTTTGAGGTAAAGTGTTTTTGAAATGGTAATTATTATTTAATAGTACAAGTCTGAAAAATATGTAAATAAAAACTTTATAAATAGAATAGATGTTCTGCTTCTCATTAGAATCACAATTGTGAAGAAAACCCAAAGCAATTGTTCTTATAATTCGATCTCTGGCTGTTACATTATGAATAAATATGCAATTAAATGTTAATTAAATATCAGCGTTAAAGGTTAATACATTAGATTTAACTTAGAAATCAATTTTTATTCATCAAGATATTCTAAACTTTAGCAATCAATGGTATTTTAATCAATTTTCAGGAAAGCAACTTTTCAGTCGATAAAATATAATGTTATATATAGAGTTCCCTCTGATTTAAAAAAAACCTTATCTATTTGGCTAATTACCAAAGAAAAATTTTACCGAACTAAAACAAAAATTGGTAATAGATCCATTGTAATCAGTCTTTAATTTCCTAATATATCCCTATTTCCCCTTTTTACCCTCTTCTATCTTCAAAAGTCCTTCCGGCCAGTGCCGGGAGGAAGAGGTAGCTTTCATATTCCTTATTTTAAAAAAGCCAACTTATATTATTCAAACACACGAAGCTCAATTAAGTGGAAACCGAATGTAGGAGATTCAATACTAATTTTTATCAATACTAAATCATTTTGAATGAGAATTTCGCAAAATTATTCAGCTTTATCCAAGCTGCTTTTATATAAAGTAACTTATATTTCGCTGCCAAATTCGGCGATTTCTTAAAGTGCCTGACATTTTAAGACAACATGGTGGATGAGGTTAACCAGTGAACTTGGTCGAGACCTTAGTAATTGCTGTGCACATGCTCACTCACATCGGAATCGGTTGATACATACGAGTGCTGTCGTAGGGAAAAAAATCAGATTTTTCAAAATGTCACCAACGTTAGAAATTGAAACTGCTATATCTGAGCCATTTTTTAAGATAAAGACAAACAAATAATGCTCCTGAGTCCTTATATCAAGCTCAAATACTTAAGAAAGAAACCTTTTTCAATTTCTAATTTTTTTGCACCTCACTTTAAATATATATATTTTTAATTTAATGGCCGCCATTTTGAAACAAGATGGCTGATGAAGCTGGCCAGCTAACTTGGTCGAGATATTGATGTATATCCACATGCCTTCTTCCATCGAAATAGGCGAATACGTGTGGTATCGCGAGACAAATGCAAGATCGTTTCAAAGTGTTAGCCATGATAGAAATTCAAAGTGCTATAATTCAACCACTTTTTAAGATATAAACAAAAAAACTAATTTTCAGAAACAAAAACTGCTCCAGAATCTTTGTATCAAGGCCAAACACATAAAAAAAATCTTTTTCATTTTCCAATTTTTTAATACCTCATTTTAAATTTTAAATTACATTTTTTTAAAAAATGGCAACCCTTTTGAAACAAGATGGCGAATGAAGCTGGCCAACAAACTCGGTCGAAACATTGGTATGTACTATGTACAGATCAAGTTACATTCAAATCGGTTCATAAATACGCCGGTTATCGCGTGACAAAAATCAGGGCGTTTCAAAATGTCAGCCACGCTAGAAAATCAAAATTCTATAACTCAGCCATTTTTTAAGATATAGACGAAACAAAAAATGCTCTCGAATCTTTTTATCGAGGTCAAACACATAAGAAAAAAATATTTTTTCAATTTTCAATTTTTTGGTACCACATTTCAAATTTAAATTTTTCTTAAAATTTTAATTGGTCGCCATTTTTAAACAAAATGGCGGATGAAGCTGGCCAACGAACTCGGTCGAGACATTGGTCTGTACTATGTATAAACGAAGTTACATCCAAATCGGTTCATAAATACGCCTTTTATCGCGTGACAAAATTCAGGACGTTTCAAAATGTCAGCTTCGCTAGAAATTCAAAATGCTATAACTCAGCCATTTTTTAAGATATAGACAAAACAAAAACTGCTACGGAGTCTTTGTATAAAGGTCAAATACATAAGAAAAAAATATTTTTCCATTTTCAACTTTTTGGTACCACATTTTAAATTTTAAATTTTTTTAAAATTTTTAAATGGCCGCCATTTTGAAACAAAATGGCGGATGAAGCTGGCCAACGAACTCGGTCGAGACATTGGTATGTACTATGTACACACCGAATTACATCCAAATCGGTTCATAAATACGAGAGTTACAGTGTGACATAGGTCAGATATATATATATATATATAAATTTTGAACGGAGGGTGGTTTCGGGGTCTGGGGGTCATGATCGATGAAAATATACCAAAATTTTTTGAAATCGCTTTCCTCCGAACGGCTGCAATAGGTAGCTTTTTGTAAAGAAAGCTACCTAAAAGAAGAAAGTATTAAAATCGAAATTTTTTTCGATTTCCGGTTTTCGACGCATTTACTCGTTTTAGAGGTCAGAGATCCCCAAAAACATGTTTATAGAAAATGTCTGTCTGTCTGTGTGTCCGTATGCCAATGTGTCCGTGTGTCTGTATGCCTGTCGCCATTGTACCATCAAAAACTGTATGAAGTTATGAATAGAATTGAACCAATTTTTTTTTTGAAGTTTTAGGCTATGGCAAGTAGGTCCTCCCTGAATTTTGAAAAAATCTGCCGGTAGGGGGCGCTGTAATAGCGATTTTTTTGTTCGATTTTTGTGTCCTTTGAATATTGTACCATTGAAAAGTGTATGATGTTATGCATAGAATTTAACCAAATTTTTTGTGTACGTTTTTGGCTATGGCAAGAAGGTCCTCCCTGAATTTGGAAAAATTCCTCCGGTAGAGGGCGCTATAAGCACGATTTTTGTGCATTTTGAATATTGTACCATCGAAAAGTGTAAGAAGTTATGCATAGAATTGAACGATTTTTTTTTTTTTGTATGTTTGTGGCCATGGCAAGAAGGTCCTCCCTGAATTATTTGGAAATATTCCGCCAAAAGGAGACACTATAATAGCGATTTTTGTGTAATTTTCTTGATTTTTCGTAGTTCTATTGTAGACCGGAGGCTGGTGAATCGGCGGGAACTTCCTATCCTGATAACCCGACTATTCGCGAACAGCTGATATGCAACAGAATAACGGAAAACTATTGATCTTAATAAATATCATGATTGAGATTATTAACTCGTTTTTACTTCAATTAATTGACTGAAGCAGAAATTTAAGATGATAGTCAAAGTTGTTATAGTATTGAACTAATAAAAATAAAATATTGACATTTGTAACAACATTTTGAAATATTAAAATATATGCGATAGAAGAAAAATTTGGGATTGGCACATCCAACTAGTTAATTTCTATTTCCCTTTTTCAGAATGTGTTTCATTTTTCTCAATTGTTTTTAGACCAGTTATCGATCTAAACTTTTCAACTCACCTACTGGCTATAGAAACTAATATTGTGGTCTAGATTCTTTGCAAAATCGAGAATTTTTTTTAGCCAGATTTATCTCTAAATGGACTCAGGATAAATAAAAAGAAGAAAATTGAAAAATAAGTTCCGAAAAAAAAAAAACAACTTTTAATTGTTGCATCAAATGATAAAGCCGTGGAAAAAAAGTTTATTGTAATTCTCGCAAGTTGACGATTTTAATCTTTTGTTTTCCTATCAAAATAAATATTTTGCATTAATTTGACTCATTTTCGATCGGCAGAGTTAACCTGTATACACAATTTAATGTAATAAAATCATTATTACACAACCTTTTTAACGCGTTTCTCAATATTAATAAAACCTCAATGCAGATTTTAAACAAATGACACAAATCATTCATTATGAAATTGAAAGTAATTTATGGCAAACTACAAAACGTAAAACCGAAGTAATTAATAACATTATTTAATCTAGTTAGTTACAATCAATTGTTTCATTCTATTTAATAAAATCCAATGACAATATTGATGATAAATCCGCAGCTTTAATCAAAACAATTAAGTTAATTAAACTACAGTTCAAAGTTGTAGGCTTTTTGGAATTTGGGGACAAATTATATTAAAGGGAACTTCTAAAGAAATCAACAAGAATAAAAAAAAATCTACCTTATTAATGAATTTGATTTACACGCCAGCATCGTTAAGATTAATGAATAGATTTTTAGATTTTATTTATCTTCTTGCATCTTTTATGCATGCTGAAAATCATTTTTACTATAAACTGTTTAAAAAGTATATACAATATTAAAATTATGTAAAAACCCCTATTATAATGTTTTACATATTACATATTTCAAGAGAAATTATTGAGTAATTGTGTATATATAATCTGAAAATATTTCATCCCATCAATTTAAAGGAAAAAACTGCACGCTTTGAATTTAACGAATCATACCTATAGCGTATATTTCGTCCCTTCAATTTAAAGGAAACAACTGCACTCTTCGAACTTAACGAATCATATCTATAGCATATGTAAAGAACCCGTGCATGACTACATGTGCATCGTTTAATTTACGTTTAATACGTATAGACCCGTATTATAATGTTTTACATACTACAGATTTCATGAGAAATTATTCATTAAGTGTGGATGTATAATTTGCCAATATTTCGTCCCACCAATTTAAAGGAAAAAAAACAGCACGCTTCGAACTTAACGAATCATATCTATAGCGTGTGTAAAGAATACGTGTATGACTACATGTACGAGGGTGTATCAATAAGTTTTTGCCCCCACATAGAAATAATTGAGTGAAATTTATGAAATTACTACATTGTATTAGTCCTTTTCTATATAGTCACCGTGCACAGTAACACATTTCTGCAAACGTTATTTCAAAGAGAGGGGGTGAGGAGGCGCGATAGTAGACCCAAAGGGGGGGGGTCATTTTTCTAACTTTTTCCGACCCCCACATGTAACATATTGTTGGAAAGGCCTGTGACCACTTATTCATTCTATGCATTTCCTGAGCCCCTCTCCCAAATTTGTCCTCCGGAGGGCACTTTTCTAAATTTAGCGGACATCATTCATGACCCTCCGGGGGAAAATTTGGGGGAAGAGCTGATGCACAGCATGAATAAGTGGTCACAGGTCTTTCCAACAATATGTCACATGCGGGGGGTCGGCAAAAGTTAGAAAAAAGACCCCCTTTGGGTCTACTATCGCGCCTCCAGGAATACATCCTCCCCCTCTCTTTGAATTACCGTTTGCAGAAATGTGTTATTGTGCACGATGACTATATAGAATAGGACTAATACAATGAAGCAATTTCATAAATTTCACTCAATTATTTCTATGTGAGTGCAAAAACTTATTATACACCCTCATATATCGTTCAAAATATGCTTAATACGTATAAACCCGTACACTGTTAAAAATTTGCAGCATTCTGTCCAGTCATTTGACCGTTTTTTCTGAAAACGGTTACACAACCGTAATTTAACACTATTCTGACCATAAAATGAACAATAATATGGTCAGAATAGTGTTAAATTACGGTTGTGCAACCGTTTTCGAAAAAAACGGTCAAATGACTGGACAGAATGCTGCAAATTTTTAACAGTGTATTATAATGTTTTACCTATTACAGATTTCAAGAGAAATTATTCAGTACGTCTGCACATATAATTTACAAATATTTCGTCCCACCAATTTAAAGGAAAAAAATTGCACGCTTCAAACTTAACAAATGATATCTATAGCACATGTAAAGAGTCCGTGTATAACTACATGTGTATAGTTTAATTTACATTTCTTGTGGCGTAATACTTTTTTAAGGGCGCATTTGCAAATGCGAAGTTATATAGTAATCGAAAAAAGCAAAGAATAGACTAGAAAAGATGATAGTTTTGTTATAAGGGATCACCTACATATTAAATTCAGCCTTAATATAACGATAATTAATTAAACTCTTAAAGTTAAATTAAGGAAATGAAAGTTGAGATAAAAATTTCCAACAGTGAGTTTTTGAATTAGCGCTTAATAAATTGTTGAAAACTGAACGAATTAAAATTAAAAAGAATAATCTATTATTTAGGTTTGGCTATTAGAGTAATTTATATTTGTAACGATTTTTTTTTTTTTCATAATTTGTAGAAATCCAAATATCAAGCTTGTGCATATTTTGAGGTAAAGTGTTTTTAAATGGTAATTAATATTTAATAGTACAATTCTGAAAAAATATGTAAATAAAAACTTTATAAATAGAATAGATTTTCTGCTTCTCATTAAAATAACTATTGCGAAAACAATATGCAAATCAGTGTTAATTAAATTTTACCGTTAAAGGTTCATATATTGCCATTTAAATTGAAAATCTATTTTTACCCAATAAGGTATTCTAAACTTTAGAAATTAATAGTATATTTATCAATTTTCAGTAAAGCAACTTTTCAATCAATAAAAATTAATGGTTATATGCTGGGTTCCCACTGGCTTTTGACAAACCTTATCTATTTGGCTAATTATCAAAGAAAAACTTTACCTTAATAAAACAAAAATTAGCAACAGATCCACTGTGAAAAATCGGTCTTTAACCCCTGATATATCTATGTCCCCTCTACGCCCCTATATTCCCCCATGCCCCATTTTTCAATCCCTATTTACTTTTTCAGTGTCTGTTCCATTTTCCCAATTGTTTTTAGACCAGTTATTGATTTAAACTCACCTACTGATTACAGAAAGTGAGACAGAAACAGCTTTACAAAATCGAGAATTTTTTTTGCCTGATTTATCTGTAAATGGATTCAGGATTAAAAACAACAACAACAACAAACCATAAATAAGTACCGAAAGAAAATCTTTTAATTGTAGTTTGATGAGTTCAGTTTTTTGCTTTCTTGTCAAATTAAACATTTTGCAATAATCTGGTGCGTAAAAGCATTATTACAGAACTTTTTAAACGTGTTTCTCAATATTAATAAAATATCTATGCGCATTTTAATACAAGACATTACGTCACGAATCATTCATTACTTAACTGGAACTAATTTATGCCAAACTACCAAGACGTAAAACCCGAGTAATTAA
The DNA here is from genome assembly GCA_963932465.1 of Maratus speciosus. Classification (NCBI taxonomy): domain Eukaryota; kingdom Metazoa; phylum Arthropoda; class Arachnida; order Araneae; family Salticidae; genus Maratus; species Maratus speciosus. The sequence goes on along the minus strand of OZ010793.1, from coordinate 395,506,147 downwards.
TAACTTTATTTAATTTAGATTGTTGTGAGTTCAATTATTTTATTCAATTCAATACAATCCAATGACAATATTCATGATGAATTCCTCACCTTAATCAAAACAATTAAGTTAATTAAACCAGAGTTGAAAGTTGAAAGCTTTTTGGAATGTGGGGACAGATTACATTGAACGGAACTTTTAAAGAAATCAACAACAACAACAAAAAAATGCTTTATCGGCGAATTTTATTTACACGTGTTTAAGATTAGTGAATAGATTTTTAGAGTTTAATTATCTTTTTGAACCTTTTATGTACAGTACAAAGTCTAAAATCCGAAATCTTCGGGACTTTGCCTAGTCCGAACTTCGGATTTTTCGGAGTTTTGGGTCACCAAAAATATTGCTTTTCCAATAAAAAGAAAAGTAAATTTCACTACTTGAAAATGCAAAATATGACGTTCATATATTAAAAATTGCTTATAACAGATATTAAAACTGAATTAAACAATCATTTTCATTAAATAAATTATAACAAAATAAAAAGTAAAACAAAAACATTTATTTAAGGGAACATACAATTTAAAAATAAATCCTAACTTACTTAACTATTGAACATTTCGGTTAATGTGCGCTGCTTTATTAACTTAGGTTTCTCAATAAGAAGTTTTTCTTTCATTCTGTACACATAAATTCTGATGTGAGTTCTGATTCAGTAATAAAGCTTGATTGCTCTAGAGTCCTGCGCCGGTCGGGTTCTACCAGACCCGAACCCGCAGATTCAATTTTAAGTCAACCCGCAATCCAACCCGAACCCGCCAAAATAATTTTCGGCAACCCGGAACCCAACCCGAACCGAACCGAAGCCCGGCCCGCGGCCGCGCCAGGGCGGAAAAATTTCAAACGAGCCAGGGCGAAGAATTAGGACAGTTTTTTTCAACGGACCGGGTGGCAAAAAAATTGAACCACCCTGCCAGTCCGGGCCGGCAAAAAAATTGAACGGCCACCCAGCCTAGCCAATAACTACAATTAAGCGGAGCTACAGGCCCGATATAAATATTTAGACGAAGCCGAAAAAATTATAAACGGGCAGTGCCGGACTAGGGTCGAACTTTTAAGTTTTACACGGGACGGAAAGAGGCGGGCTGGTCCTGGTCCCAAAACCGGAACTCGCAACAAAACAATCTAGAACCGGGTGAGGGTAACCCGAACCGATGCATGACTCTAAACGGTATAAAACTAAAAATTTAATCTTTAACTATGCCTTAAAATTAGTTGCGGTTTCAAAAGTTCCGCATATAATGACACACCTTGTTTTACACAATTGACAATCTGCCTTTAGTTTATCACCAGTTATTTTGAAAAATTTCCCGTCTAACATAGTGCATCGTGTATCATCACAATTAAATTATTCATTTGATACATTAGACAGCATCGTGTATCATCACAATTAAATTATTCATTTGATACATTAGACAGGAAGGACCATTTAGCGTTTTGCTGCGTATTGTATTTTTAAAATTCGATAAAAAATATATTGCAGTTTGTTATTTCGAAGACTGGTGACAGTATGACTAAAGACAAAACAGACAGGCACACATTTGCTTTTGTGAAACTTTAATTTGCGGTTTATAAAGGCTTTTAACATGAAAATTTTTTTCCACATTCTTTTAAAAAATCAGGTCAACCCGAACCAGACCCGCAACAAAAAAACTTAAAATCAATCCGACCCGACCCGCAACGGAAAAATACAGCGTCAATCCGACCCGACTCGAACCGCAAGTCGGTCGGGTTCGGGTAAAAGCGGGTAACCCAACCCAATGCAGGACTTTACTCTAGATTTTTTGCTGTTTGTTTGTTTCAACAATTTTGTTAATCCCTCATTTCTTGAATATTGCTTCTGGAATGTCCGAACTTTCGACAATTCCAAACTTTGGGAGTGCGAACTTTAGACTTTGCACTATATCTTGAAAATAAGATAATTTTTACTATAAACAGTTAAAAAAAAATACAATACAGTATTTTTTGAAGTGTAGCCAGCTGAAGGCGAGCGAAGTTTCTTATGTATCCATTCCTATTTGATAATGAAGTGAAACAGATTTCTCGACAATATCTCGATCCATTACAACGTAACCACATAAAATTTAGTAAGACAGAGAAATACTGTAGTGCGATTATTGAAATTCGATCCGTGGTTGAGTAATTAAAGGTCAGAATCATAATACAAACCTTAAGGACGACTTGGCTTGAAAAAGACAAAGAGAAAATGTGAGCGAAATTTCAAACTGAAAAGTTTTTCACATAATTCTACACCCTATTTTCTAGATTCTACAAGTTATTTTTTTCATTCTACAAGTCTATTTCTTGAAACACATCTGATAAACTATTTTTGACTCCAGCTTTAATTTTAAAATACTCTTAAGGGAACACAGGACCTTTAAATTTCCAAAAAATCAATTTTCGGATTTTGATTTCTTTTTCATTAAAAAAAAAATTCTCAACAGTATTAAAAAAACTCCATTCAAAAATCTGCATTATTTCTTGAGTAATAATCCTTTATAGACGGTGAGTCCTGTTGAAAGTCGGTTGATATTGAAAATTTAAAACTCGTTTTCTCAGATTAGTAAATTTGGAGTTTGCGCGCACTTTTACTTCCAAACTATATAAGCTATAGCTTTAATAAAATTAACCAAATATATGTTTGCAATGTTTTATTGTGTGTTTAAACGTTGTTTTTAAGTAATTCAAATATATGTTTCTTTCTAGTCTTCATTCTAAAAAAAAAAAAAAAAAAAAAAAAAAAAAAAAAAAAAAAAAAAAAAAAAAAAAAAAAAAAAAATTCCTGCCGGCCCGGCCTACAGGCGGAGGTAGATTTCGAAGTTAAGTATAATAATTGCACCAACAAAAACCATGAACAACCATGATTAGATATAAATCCACTTTAACAGTTTTATCTGGCCGCTTTTGACAAGTTTTTATTTCATTTTTATATAATATAGCTGCTTTTATCAGAATCATGTTAAGGCGGTATTAAAAAAAAAACACTTTTCCATGCTCAACAACTCGAAATTTTCTGGCACATTTTCAGATTCATTTTTAATAGAAAAAATAAGGAACTTGCTGACGTGATTTTTGAAAAGATTTATAAACGACATGTGTTTTTATTTTTCTTTCAATTAATTGAAACTTGATTAATAAACAATTATTTTCTCCGTAGGGTAATATTTTTCGTTTTTAACACAATCGCTTCGGGAAATTCGGTTCAAAATGCCCACTTTGACACCATTTTTTGAAATATATTCTGCCTCTATCAAAAAAATCGATCATTACGGTACATTATATAGTTTCTGAAGAAGAAAATCTATCAGTTGGATGCGTTTGAGAGCAAAAATGAATTTAAAAATTAGTCAGAAAATAAGCAGTTCGGATTTGAATACATTCTTAATAAGATGATTTTTTTCTTCAACCGCTATGTATTATTAATTTGTTTTTGCTATAAGAATTGGTCCTATCAAAAACTTGTCTATATAAATGTTGAAGACAATATTAAAAAGATATATGATAAATTCATGGGGATTTTATATCTTGTGAATTGACGGAGTTATGGAAATTTTTCTTCTTCACTCCCCTTTTTTTGTTTAAGTTTTTAATTTTTTTTTTTTTTTGCGGTACGAATTTGTCCTATCAAAAACTTGTGAATATAAAAGTTGTAGATAATATTAAGGATATGTATAATAAAATTAATTGGATTTGATATCTTGAGAATTGACGAAATTAGGAATTTTTTCTCCCAAAAACCCTATTTTTTGCGCCCCCTGAACCCATTTTTAATTTTATCAAATATCTGTGATACATAAATTTTTGGTCCTATTTTTAGAGGTAATAAAAACTTTAAACTGATTTGATATGTATAAAAATTAAGAAGTTATGGGTTTTTTTCTGTTTTCACAAAACCCCTCCCTATTTCCATCCCCTTGGTCCGATTTTGCCCATTAACGAACTTGACCGAGATTTTATGCCCCTTGATTTTATGTATCAGTTTGGAAGAGATTTGTGTAGAATTGTGGACGTTATCGTGTCCAGAAGAAAGTGATATATATATAGATATATATAAAGATTTTTACTGAGGGTGGTTTTGGGTTCTAGGGGTCATGATCGGTGTAGATCTGTAAAAATTTTTCAGAAATTCCAACATAGGAACGACGCCAATAGGTAGTATTTCATACGAAATCTACCTAAAAAAATTCACATATTTCGGTTATTTATATTTTTGCCCTTGAAAAACTTAATTTTTTTTTAAATTTTTCATATTTTGTGCTAAAATTAAATTTTAAACAAAACTTTTTGTGTATATTTTTGTTTTAATTTAGAAGTAGGTGTGTTCTTCTATTTTGTTCAAAAGTTGTTTTCTATATGCATAATTTAGAGTTTAATCATGAGCGCAGCACTTAATGATTATGATTCATGCATTAGTGAGATGAATTTTTAAATGTAAAATTTAAATATAAATTTTGTATATACAGCATTTATTTTTGTGGATAATATAGCTAAGAATATACAGTACTTTAGAAAGAAAGAGAAACTTAGTACTTAATTGCATTGAGTACTTAATTGCATATCATTTGTATTTTGGTACTTTGAAAAAGGTGATGTTTTTGATCGTTTCGACAAACTTAAAGGTGCTGCGCCCCCTTAAACCCTTTATGCACTGAATTATGAATTCCTGAAAATTTTATATTCTAAAGCATTTTTCGTTAATTGTTTAAACTATAGTAGAAGATTTACATAGTCATTTAATAAATTTTAGCAGGATTTAGGAGGATTAATTAAATTTGAATTTATAAGGATTTTTGTGCAATATTCATAACCCCACTCAAATCTTTTATTTTAAATATTTTTCTTAGTATTTTGTAGAAATAGGAAATCACAGGAATGTACAGATCATTTCTATGTAGGGAAGGGAGGGGGGTAAATATTTTCGGAGTGATAGGATAAAAATTTGGAATTGCACAGCATGGCCGTAGATTATGCACAAATTCGTAAAAGGACAGATTTCATTGAGGGCGCAAGCAATTTTAGTTTAGAGTGGTATTTTTACAGTGTGGATTTAGAGTAGTTTTTACATTATAATATTATTTGGTTTTCAAAACCTGGAATCAACGAGAAATATGGGGTTTTTGAATGCTAACAATTCTTAAGAAAACATTTTCCTGTACAACAAACATATTCAACTGGCAAACATCTTGTTTAACAGCATTAACATTAATATTAAAAATTAACATCAAGATGTTTAAATTTGTTTTTCAGTATATTTTTTTTTATAAAAGTTTTATCTTTCATAATATGAATAACAAACATTTCAGTGCTATCATTCGAATAAAGTGACGTTTGTTTATAAAATGAATCAAAACTTTCAAATGTTAACATAATCTATATAATATTCTTTTTTTTTTTTCTTTTTGCTGTCAGTATTATTTTCTATATCCGTCGAAATTGAACCAGCAGAATAGAAATCTACTTCTCTCTTTAATAGACTTTTACGATATGTCAGCTATAAGTAAAACTAAAGACATGGTATTTCTGTTTGATCCCATTTCTGGGATCTTTCGATTATTTTGGACACAATGTTTTCCGAAAGAAATCTCATTTTTATCGCCATTTCTGTTCTTACATTCTCACTAATACCAGAGCATCACAAGGTAAAGAGCTTTATATTGCGTGAGATAAGCACTGTCAGACCAAGTTAAGGAAGTGTAATAGGGTTTATATTAAATGCCTGGTATACGCCTTCTACACCATTAAAAAGGTCTATTGAAATGTGAGCTGTAAGTAAAAGTAAAGACGTAGTATTTTGAGTTTGATCGTCTTTCTCTGGACTCTCAATTAATTGGAGCACAATATTTCCCCTCCAAAAATATCATTTTTATCTCCACTATAGTCCTCACGTCTTCGTTAATACTACACGGTAAAAACAAATTCCGTTAAAATGCGGAAATTGTATGGCAATCGGAACGCAAGTACTATTTCTGTATTTTAACGAAAACATTCCTGTAAAATCCAAGAAATATTTCGTTATTTCTGAAATAGCCGTTTTTAAATTTTCCGTAGGAGTGAAAAAATATGAAAAGTTTCTTCGGTAGATACAGTTTTTGCATCTAAGTATAATTCTGAATGTTTTGCATATTTTCTTTCCATAAATTTTAAATACTTGGCTTTTTTATTTGATGCAAAATGTGATTTTAACTTGTTGCATACAAAATTGACAGTAAAAGATTTTTTTTTTTCAAAAGTATCTAATTTTTTATTTTTTTTGTCTTGAAACATGAACTTTTAAAAATTATTTGTGATCATAATTATCTCAGTGTCATTATTTTAAGAAAAATATTTACTACATTCTGTTTTAAAAAATTACTTCTTATAACTTAGATAACGGTGAAAAATAATTTATGATTATCATATACTTCGCATTCCAAACACAGCGACTTTCTATACACAAACTTCTGAATGTCATTTATGGAAATTTTAAGATTTTGAAAGCAATACGAAAATATGCTATAGAATTTACGGAAAACTTCCTGCATTTTTGGTGATTTGTACTCTCAAAATGGCAAACGGAAAAGTCAAATTACGAAAGTATACTGTTTTTTAGAAAAATTAAATTACCCAGAAAGTTTTATGGAAATTTTCTGAATTTTACTTATTTTTTTACTGTGAAGAGCAATACAAGGTAAAGCTTTATATTGAATGAGATAAGTCATCAGATCAAATTAAAGAACTGTAACAAAGTTTACGTTAAATGCTTGATTTATTTTGGCTATACGCTTTCCTGAATAGATAATCATCATCTTTAGACTTTCCTTTTTAATTTCGTGTTTTTTGCATTACGTACTTATTTCTAAAACAATTTACCTGTATATCATTCAGAAATTTCTGCCAAAACTAAATTTCGGGGATCTTCTCCACATGAAATCTGGCAAGTAGCAAACTCCTAGGTATAGTGAATAATATGCACTGCTCAAAACAATTAGGGGAGCACATGGTTTTAACGAAATTACGCTAATGTTTCCACCGATAAGTTACGTACAATAAAACATTCATAATTTAAAGTGTTGTAGAAAACAGATAAAGAAAACTTCACATGTAAATTAAAGTTTATGACGTCAAAAACTAGATAAAGGAGATAAGTGCAGAAATCGGGATTTTGCATTAACGTCTGTTTCACTGCCTCAATTGTAAAATTCAATTGCTCAGCTTGTGTTTTGAGAAAAGGTGGCTTGAAAATGTCACAACAACATGATTTATCGCAATCCATGGCTTGGCGTGTTATCGGGACAGTTGAATTTGGGGAAACATAACGAAGTGTAGTGGACGCTGTTGGAGTCGCAAGAAGTGTCCATGAAAGGCTCTGGAATAGATTCCAAGACACATGGAATGGTAGTCATCGACAAGTGCAAGGTCGAAAATGTGATAACACAGAAACTGATGACCGATATATCCTGTACGCAGCTCGTCGAGACGGAACGGGCAATGCTACTCAGCAGCAAACACAGTTGTTCTTGGCCACAGGACGAAGGGTGTCCAGCCAAACAGTCCGAAATAGGCTTGATCAGGGTGGTCTCTATGCACGTAAGCCAATGGTCTGTATTTCGTTGACCTCAAGTCACTGTGCGGCCCAAAGAGGATGGGGAACCGAACATCGAGTTTGGAGGCAACGTTGTTGGAGTCAAATTCTGTTTACAGACGAGTCCCGATTCAGTCTGTATGTGACATCTGATGTGTTTTGGCATGAAGAGAAAGAGGCACTCAAAATAATACCACATTCGTTCATGAAAGATCACATTACAGACTAGGTGGGTTGATGCTATTGGCTGGAATCAGCATAGGTGGACGTACGGGCCTGCATATCATTCGTAATGGCACTTTGACGGTCCGAAGTTATACAGGCGAGATACTGAGACCTCATGTCGTATGTTATGTTGCAGCAGTTAGTGATTTCTTTTTTTTCCATGCATGATAATGCCAGACTTCCTACAATTCGTCTTGTGGAAAACATGCTTAAAACTAAAACAACTCAGCGTATGGAATGACCACCATGCTCTCCTGACCTAAACCCGATCGAGCATGTTTGGGACATACTCAGACGACGCATTGCTGCGAGGCCTCCTTTTACTATCCGGGACTTGAAGATTGCAATTATTGAGCAGTGGAACAGTATTTTCCAAAGTCTTATTGATAACCTTACCGCATCCATGGAAAACAGGTGTGCAGCAGTCTTAGCTGTTCGAGGAGACCATACGCTATATTAAAAATCTTGCATCATTTCTAAACAATACTTTTTTTTATCATTTACATGAAACCAACTTGTTGCCCTAAACCATCTTTTCATGTTATTTTCATCTTTTCAAAGAATAAAAGCTTCCTTATAATTTTTTTGCGTCTTTTTTTCTGTATTGCGCATTAATACACACGTACTATCCATTTTATGCCCATACATGGTTGTCTTGCACTGTTCTCTTCACTTTTTTGCTTGCTCCCCTAATTTTTTTGTGCAGTGTATTTGACTGTTTCAATTTTTCATGTATATTTTGCATCTGGATGCAGTAAACACTTGGATATAGTGCACCAAAAATCTATCCGCTGAAAATTCATTATAGCATGATTTGACTACAAATTCTTCGTCTGGTCTTTTTGTCTCTTCTATACGGTAGGATTCCCTTCATACTAAATGAGCTTAAATAAAAATTAATAAAGATGATTTTTGAGGAATTCTATACTAACCGTTTATGCCCCGACGGTACTTTTAAGAACCACAATTTTCTATCCCAATTGAAATAGACTTATTGCATGCATTCCCAATGATACTCTTAGGAAACAATAGTAAATACTTCCCATGACCGTCTCTAAATAGCAATAACAGTTCTAGGAAGCTGAAACTTATTTATGAGCCTATTTTGGCGCGTGTGTAGGTCAAAATTGCTTCCATTTTGTTTTCTGACAAGACATCCCTAACTTTTGCTTGGAAACATCTGCAATTTTAAAGATAAGGCTATCATTTTTAGAGTTTCGTTCATCTGATAAAACCCTATTCGTCTCGCTCCTCTGTCTGTCCGTCACAGATCCCGTTCTCAGAAACTATATATGTTAGAGACTTGAAATTTTGCATACTTATAGCTGAACACATCATATCAAACGACAAATCCTTAAATTTCGAAAAAATTTTATATTTAACCCTTTTGGCTCTAACTTGTGTATTTTAAGCTTTTCTTTCAAACTCAGCTTCTAATTATGTTGACGATTTGAAATTTTGCAAAATTATAGCTAAACACTTGCAATCAAACGACAAATAATAAAATTTCGAAACAATCTTATATTTAACTCTCTGGGCTCTAACTTGTGTATTTTAAGCTTTTTTTCTAACTCAGCCCCTAATGAAATTGAAGACTTAAAATTTTGCATAATTATCGCTAAACACTTACGATCACATGACAAATCATCAAATGTCGAGAAAATCTTATATTTAACCCTCTGGGCTCTAACTTGTGTATTTTAAGCTTTTCTTGCTAACTCAGCCCCTAATTAAGTTGAAGACTTGAAATTTTGCAGAATTATAGCTAAGCACTTGCGATCAAACGACAAATCATAAAATTTCGAAAAAAAAAAAAATCATATTTAACTCTTTGGGCTCTAACTTGGGTATTTTAAGCTTTTTTAAGCTTTTTTTTCTAACTCAGCCCCTAATGAAGTTGAAGACTTGAAATTTTTCAAAATTATAGCTAAGCACTTGCGATCAAACGACAAATAATAAAATTTCGAAAAAAATCTTATATGTAACCCTCTGGGCTCTAACTTGTGTATTTTAAGCTTTTTTTCTAACTCAGCCCCTAATTAAGTTGAAGACTTAAAATTTTGCATAATTATCGCTAAACACTTACGATCACATGACAAATCATCAAATTTCGAGAAAAACTTATATTTCACTCTCTGGGCTCTAACTTGAGTATTTTAAGCTTTTTTTTCTAACTCAGCCCGTAATGAAGTTGAAGACTTGAAATTTTGCAAAATTATAACTAAGCACTTGCGATCAAACGACAAATCATAACATTTTGAAAAAATCTTATATTTAACCCTCTGGGCTCTAACTTGAGTATTTTAAGCTTTTCTTGCTAACTCAGCTCCTAATTAAGTTGAAGACTTGAAATTTTGCAGAATTATAGCTAAGCACTTGCTATCAAACGACAAATCCTAAAATTTCGAAAAAATCCTATTTAACCCTTTGGGCTCTAACTTGTGTATTTTAAGCTTTTTATTTCTAACTCAGCCCCTAATGAAGTTGAAGACTTGAAATTTTGCAAAATTATAGCTAAGCATTTGCGATCAAATGATAAATCCTAAAATTTTGAAAAAATCTTATATTTAACCCTCTGGGCTCTAACTTGTGTATTTTAAGCTTTTTTTTTCTAACTTGGCCCTTAATTAAGTTGAAGACTTGAAATTTTGCATAATTATAGCTAAACACTTGCGATCAAACGACAAATCAAAAAATTTCTAAAAAATGTTATATTTAACCCTCTGTGCTCTAACTTGTGTATTTTAAGCCATTTCTTATTCCCCCCCCCCTTTCACCCGGGGGGCACTTTAAAAACTTTTGCCGACACCCCTTTGACCACTCTTTAATATTATGCACTATAGACTTACATATTGTTGTTCCATTTTTTACCACCAGGGGGCGCCTACCTATCTCGGGTGCTATGGGCGCGATTCCCTCGACTAATATATCTACGGATAGGTTGTAAAACGGAGTTTCGTTCGGATAGACGTTTGTGTAGAATAGAGTGCGCCCCCTGGTTGCGAAATGTGGAACTAACAGATTTTGCAAAAGGATAAAGTGTTTTGAAAGGAATATTAAACGAAACCCTATGTGCGATCTATGATCACACTTACCCACTTGTTTTTTCTTGTTTTAAATAGATCATTTGACAATATGTCATGCGAAAAAAAAATCTTTTTGTTTAATTTATGGAGCACTTTTCAAAGCGGTACTTTTAAGTACCTTCAGGACTACGTTGAACAGGATTTTTACTTAGACTTTTATCTTCTGTATATATATGGTGCATAAAAACGTATATATTTACTAGGGATGCATGAGAACTAGATAGGGTGGATTTTGAAACAAAATAGGGGAAGGTATGTCATGATTTATGTATGATATTGATGAAGAATAAAGCAAAAACACTTTTTTTTTCTTTGGAACAAATATTATATTATTAGAAAACGAAACTTAAAATACAATACAGATTAGAAAAAACAATTAAAAATATCTTTTAATCTTTTTTTGAATCAGTTTGAGTTTTCTTCAACTACAAGTGTACAAATTTCTCTTAGATATGTTTTGCCTCGGACGATAGTGATTCAACTATGGAATATTCTTCTGCTGACGAAATGCTCACTGATGATCAACCAACAGCATCATCATCTAATCATATACACATTATAATCATATATGTATCTATACAGGGTGATTCATAAATATCGAAACAATAGGCTATTTCCTTAAATATTACCCCTAGACCCATACTTCCAATTGCAAAGTTTCATAAAAAAAGGTGCAAAATTTAATGACATAAGTTGGAACTCCATGGAGGGTCTATTTGAAAAAATACGAAAATTAAATTTTTATACAGCCCCCGTAGTGTAAAAATTCCAATCAGTGAGACTTTCCTTATCCATTCCTGAATTAAACACGAAAAATTGCATCTTCATATCTGAAAAACTCGCAGAGTTATGGCCGTTTAAATAATTCATCAGGTTTTAAGGGATTAGACACAAATTGAAATGCGTGCAATCCAAGAAACAATGTTACTTTAAGAGTTCTAGGAAACATGTAAAAAATATATTTGTTGAATTAGAATTTTGATTTTTCTTTCTTTTTTTTGTGATGGTTAACCATATAATTTGCAAACAAAATCACATCCTAATATTTCTCATAAAGTTTTAAAAAAAATTAAATGATCAGTATTTTTTTAAGCGGATTTAATTTAAAATCTTTATAACTCGAAACATTATTCATCGGATTTCCAATTTTTTCATTTAATTAAAGAGGAAAGTATAATTTTAGTTTTGTTTCAGGATTTTTTTAAATATTAATTTTAAAAATATTAAAAATATTTATTTAAAAAATTATGTAATTTATTTTTTAAAAAATTATAATTTCAAAAGTTTTTTTTTTTTTTTTTTTTTTTTTTTTTTTTTTCAAATTTGCCGAAACAAAATTAATGTAATATAATCAAAACAGGCATGTTCCAACTTTGCACCTTTTTTATTTACGATTCTTGACTTATAATAATTGATTCTAATAAAATGTTTAAATGCTTTTTTAAAAATTGAACGTGGAAAAGTAACTTCTTTATGTAGCTTAAACTTCCGATTCAGTTTAACTTTTGCCGTCTCCACCTCCTTTTTGTGCTATTAAATGTCCATAAATAAGTGTTAAATGTGTAATTTGAAACAATGCTTTTTCTAACATGCCGATTAAGAGTTTTTCATAATTTTAGTCCTCACAAATTCAGGCTTTTTATCGTCCCGGCGAGGCCGTTAAAAAAGACCACAGTGACTCACAGTGACGTCGTTGTGACGTCACTGTGAGTCACGTCACATCTGTGACCAAAATGCCACCACTCAGTGATGTCACATTATGACTGAGATGTGAACTTCTTAGAAAACTTTTAAAAATTACAAAAAATATTCAAAACATGTTATTTATGTAAAATTATATTTTCTGGCAATTAAAAAAAAAATTGTGACGTCACTGTTATGTCACTGCATGTAACGTACGTCACGTCACATATGTGACAAAAAAACCCTCCATATTTCATATATCATAACCCAGTCACAGTGTGACAAAAATATGAACATAAAAAATCTTTGACAATTAACAGAAATATTTTAAACATTCCCGAGTTACAGATACATAAGGAAGGAAAATATATTAGTGGATAGGAAATAGTAAATTCGGACACGAAAAGAGGGGGGGGGGGGGGGCATAAAAAGGAAAATGCACGGTACAAGTATCAACAAACTAGATTTTCATGCTATATTTTATCAATTTGTTATCTAAGACAGTGAATGCATACTTTTTTTATGATTTCAATTTTATCTACCATTGCAATTTAATCCTTCACTGGTTGTTGTCATTATAAAAGTGTTTCTCGGAAAAATGGTACGTACTGGAGCAATTTGGATAACATATTTGGAATTAGGAATATTAAATCTGTACACTTTACATATTTAGTTTGCAGGGAGGAAGTTTTTTTTTTTTTTTTTTTTTTTTTTTTTTTTTTTTTTTTTTTGTCGACCAATGGTATTTGAAACACTTCTGTGGTTTCAAACTAAAATTTTCTATTACAGTTAAGTCTGTAGCTTTTAATGAGCACGTAGAAAGAGGATTCAGAGTTTAGTCATATATGCATTTCTTGCTTTAGAATTTGCATTCAAGTCATATTTTTTCCTGTTATTGTTTAACTATTTTAAATAACTATTTTTTTTTAAAAAAATTCTACTTCTTTCAGACTTTTAAAATAAAATTAGCATTTTCCTAAAAAATATGTATACAAATTTTATAGAAAACCCATGATATAATTATTCGTATTTCAAATTCGTGTTTTAGAGATATGACTGTAAAAAAAGTTATTTTACAAATTGTTTTATTCTACAGAAAATGAATATGGAAAAAAATGACAGATTGACAAAGAAATTTTTTTTATCCTGTATACTCTCTTTTCATTTATTAAGAAGATACGTATTTTGTTATTTATTACGTGTAAAACAAACTTTACTTTAAAAAAAAAGAAAGAAAAAAGGCAGGTGTTTCATTCAAATAGAAAATTTTCATAGACACTCTCATAAAGATAAAATAATTCCGCATTTAAACTCTAAATCTGTTGTATACAAAAAAAAAAATATAATAATACAGTACAAGCACCTGCTTGCTCAATATCGTCTGCGCTCGATTAAACCGCAGAATAAAATAAGGATCAGAGAACTTTGACACGGGAAGTCAGTCTTTTTAAGGTAACAGAAATATGTCTGACAATTTAGGATAAAACACGGATATTATTAAAATATTTATGGAACTTAAAATGTATGTCTTATTTAATTTAAAATTTTTATTCCTGTTTGATAGATTACTATCATGAGTTAAATAGTTGTATGTTATATGCAATGAGACTGATCTAGAATTCTTTTCAGAAGCGATATTTTCCGATTCCATGCTGTAAAATATCTTAATCTGCCATCGCTATGAAAAAAAAAAAGCTGATGCAGAGACTGATTCTAACACAGTATTTATCCTCATTAATATTTTGGAGTTAAATATGATATTCGATTATAATGATATTATGAAACTGTTTCAATTTTGAAATTAACATTATACTGGGAAAATGTCTTTTTACATATTATAGCAGTGAAACTTTTGAAAGATTTTTTTTCATTGCTAATAATATTTTAAATTAGTATTTAAAATCCTAAATCTTCATACGAATGTTTTCAGATTTAACATTTGCCAAAATTATAAAATAATAGGAATTCCTTATAACATATGGAAAGATTTTTGAGAAATTGTTAAATGCATTTAATTCATCTATTGTAGTTTGTTGTTGTTTAATAGTACAATTATAAATACTAATTATTTAGTGTTTTTCAAATTGATATATTTATTTTTTTAATTGTATTTAAGCATTTTTTTTTGCTGTTTGTGATTTTAATAAAACATTTAATTGTAGACATTCAGAATCAGTTATTAAATTTTCTTTGATTGTAAACTCATTTTCTACGTTTTCGATACATTTATTTTATTGGCATTAAAAAATAAAATATAATATATAAGCATTGAAATAAAGTGTTTTTTCATGCCCGATAAAGTTGAAAAGTGTTTATGACTTCGGTTTGTCTGTCCGTCTGTCCGCTCTCTAACTCGCGTAAATATACTCGGATTGACCTGGAATTTTTGTATGTTATTGACGTTTACCATAGCAAGGTCCCTATTTGTAATGAAGTTTGTAGCATGTTTAGTTCATTCACAGGGACAGTCAAAAGTATCCCATTACATTACGACCTGTGGGAAAAAAATCGTTTCAAATTATTTTTAATGGTTTTACACGCTTTCAAACAGAATAAAATTGATATGCATTCATGAAGCGTACTAAAATGTGCATTCCGTAGAATATGCGATGCAAAGAATAGCTATTGTTCATTTACAGGGTTAAAAAAGGAATTCCAATACATAATGATATAGGGGTGGAGGGAATTGTTTGCGGCGTAGATTATTTATGTTAATCTATTTGATATGTAATGAAATTGATATATGTCGTTGAGGTTTACATACTATGAATTATTTCATGTATAATACGAAGTGTATATAGCATTTACAGGGACACACAAAATATTTCAGATACTATATTGTATCCGAAGTATTGTTCATTAGCGATGATTGCTGGAAAGGCCTTTTTAATTATGATATGCGCTTTTATGATTCACTACATTTATGCATAGTATATGGTGTATATATATATGTTATAATTCATATACAGGATTATACAAAAGTATTCGTAAGGGTTACTGGGTATTGATTAAAGGTGGTTTTTAAATAAGTTATGCATTTTTACGCTGAACTGTATTTAATTTACTAAGAAATGTTTGTAGAATATAGATAAAATGATATACAGGGTCACGCAAAGAATTGGATACGTTGCCGTGTATAAATTATAATTTCTGGAAAAGTGATTTCAGCAGTTTTAGGAGTGTTTTAGTTTGAATTAAATTTTAACTAAATAGAGGCGTGTAATAAAGGTTCTAGGTAAACTACAAGGTTGTACAAAATTATTTAAGTATGTTTCCATATATTAGTATAAATTACTGAAAGAGAATTTCAACCTGTTATGCGTTTCCTTGATTAACTAAATTTTTCCATTATATAGTATATATATCAATCTACAGACCAAATACAGGACTGTTTAAAAGAATTGGAAAACATATTTGGCTATGGATGGTAACTGATGAAATCAGTTTTTTAAATGTTTTATGCGTTTTCATGTTTACTTAGTTATCTTATTTACGTTATTTCCCCCCCGATGTCTTGTTAAAACCATCAGGAAGAGTTGGAAAGTGTTTTATAATCTATGCTTAACGCAGGATATATTTTACTTGTTGTTTCTATTTCCCAGATCAGCCTTTTCCTATAAAACATACCAAATCTATTTAGCTCATATTCACAAAATGCAATATATACGGGAGTAAAAAATTTAAATAAATAGGGCTTATCATGTCGTTCCATAAATAATAGTTGTATTAATGTCCGTTAGACTCCATGTTCGTATTTAATAAAGCAATGACAATTCACAATAAAAAGCATACATATTCTAAATATTAAGCTTGAATTCAAGATCAAGCTTAGAACTTAATAAAAAAAGATATCAGTTGATAAACATTGTTTTTTAAATGGAAATTAAAAATATTTTAGAAGAATAGGACTCCAAAATAGTGATATCTTGCTAAAAAGTACGGTAAAAAGATAAGATTTTATATTTCAAAGAAAACTTTACTTTAAAATTATCATAGTTTTTATGACAAGAATCATCACAGTATTAATACTTGGAAATTTTTTCAGAGAGAATAATTCGCCTTGCATACAATATTTCAAATGAAAATCAAATTTCAAATTAATTGCTTAAAAAGCGCAAAGGCCAACATAGTGAAAAATTTTCCACGCCGGGACTCGATCCCGGGTCATCAGTATAGCGCACTGACATTCTACCGACTAAACCACATGGAACGATATCCAGCCTGGAAAATTTCTCCCTATTACATGTTGGCAAGGCTACAAACGCAGCACAAGATGGAATATTTATCGTGAGCCACCGTCACGGGGCAAACACGAAACTTAATTAAATCCAGCATCGATTGAAACTATATTAATACTTGGAAATTTTTCCAGAGAGAAGCATTTGCCTTGCATACAGTATTTCAAATGAAAATCAAATTTCAAATTAAAATTGCCTTTTAAGCAATTAATTTGAAATTTGATTTTCATTTGAAATATTTGAACACTTGTGTTATGAAACACTTGTATTGCATTTCAAAATATTCTGAGCACCAATGTTAGTTCACCATGTGTGAATAAGAAAAACGTAGGCCTTTTATAATTCTCACCATCTAAACTGTTAAACAAAATATCTCCTATTATCCAATGATCGCAATACCTATACAGCCAAGTAAGAGAAAGAAAAAGGATACAAATATTACAAGCACAGATTTTATAAACAAGAAAAAAGAAGAAGGAAATAAAAAGCAAAAGAAACCAGAAAGCGTCAAAGAACGACAGCTTAGCAGAAGTAAACTGTGTAAAAAAAGAAGGGAAAGATCAACTTGAAAAAACCTTACTTGAGGAAGAAGCTGAAATATGAGTCATCTTCCGACAAGGACGAAATTGTTCGTCTTATGGATTCTAATGGCAGTGTTGGAATGGAATTTGATGACTCTGAATGTGCTGAGTGTCTGGAGTCTTATCAAGAAACAAAGTTTAAAGCGGACAAGATTCAGTGCATCAAATTCATTCTGTGACTGCATGAAAAATGCTTACTAGACTTTTGCAACGGGCAGTGTGGTGTGTGATTGTGGGCGAATAGAAATACAAAATCCAAGTATGAGAAGAAAGGCCAAAAATAAACAGACTAGGGCCTAAATAGAATAGAACTACAATTACTTACATTAAGAGCAAAGTGCAATGTTCGCCTGGATGTAAACCAGTGATTTATATCTTTTTTGTAATTATGCTGTCTATTGTTTCCAGTAATTATGCTACCCATTCATGTAAATGCAAATGTTTTCCCTTTCATTTTCCGTTTTTGTCTTAAGTTTTATTTTTTGAGCTTACACTTTTGCATTTTGTTAAACTTTTCACAGTTTAGTGATATATATAATTTTTGTAAGTTTACTATTATTTATTTTCATTTTAAGTAGTTTGAGAAAATAAAATGTGATTTGCATGAAAAAAAAAAAACAGCCTAGCTTCTTTCTCCATGCGTCATCTGTCCCATACCCCATGCGGCATCTGACCCAGCACATAAAAATGATGTTAGAAATGACGTTTGGGAAAATAATTATGCCTACTTTATTAAAAAGGTTTTAACTTGTTTAACATAGGAATTAGATTCTTAAGAGTTTTATTAATGATTTCTGGTACTTAGTTTGTTGTTTTTTGCTTTATTGTACATTTTACAAGAAGAAAAGTAAAACCGCGGCCTGTCCCCACTTTACCCTAGCAGCGCAAAAACCACCTAACCGAATGGTTCGAAATTTAATATATGTAATCGATGCAGAATTCTGTCCAGTTATTTTAAATTTTATGAAAATCAAATCAAAACTTAATAAGATATTAATAAAAGTTTTCTTCATTCTATTAAATCCTATAATACTTTTCTATTAATTCCATGATATCCCATGATAGGTAGTGATTCTAGGTTGCCATAGTTATTACGTCCTATTTAAGATGGAGTCATATTACTTCCGTATAACTGAATTTAATATATATAATCGTAATAAGTTTCGTATTCATGCATTTTTGCATGAGAGTGCAAAAGCTATTGCGCCAAGATTTGAATATTTATAAAACTAGTTATAGTACGAACGCACCTCATTTGCCACGTTTGACGTACAATGTACCGACTTGTTTTTATATAGATTCTCATTAAAGTCGCCATTCTCTAATTTAACGTACACATCAGCAAAGAGATTATATGCACCACGTTAGACTTCTCTCGCTCATACTTAGAACGATCATAAGACTTTTTTTCAAATCCTGTGGGAGATGTACTGCTACATGTACTGAACTCACCATACATATTATAATGTCTCAATTTCAAAACATAATGTACCATGGCAGAAAAATAATATTATACCAATATGCAGTAAAATTGTATAAATATTTTTCCCACTAGAAATATATTCAATATACTGCCAATAGTGCGAAATTTCCTTATATAGTTAGAATATATGAAAAAAAATACTATTGTGATAAAAAATTAGATTAAAAAAAAATAAAAAAACCCGACTATGTAAAAAACTAACTAAAAAGAGGGAAACAAGATGACGTAGGAAAACAGTAGAGTGTGTACTGGAAATTCTTTTTACTTAAGTAATTGCAGTCGAAGGCATCTGATTTTTGTTTAGGTATGTACTGCGACTCTTGCTACCTTACACGTTTGCCTCCGACTGCAAAATTACTTAAGTAAAAAGGATTTCCATTACACACTCTACTATTTTCCTACATAATCTTGTTTCACTCTTTTTAGTTCGCTTTTTAAGCAGCCGGGTTTTTTGATTTTTTAAATTTAATTCTTTATTGACGAATTTTTAGTTGTGTTTAGTTAATACACGTATTGTTACAGTTTGATGAGGCCGTGACCAAAACCCAAAGAATTTAACCATTTTAATTTGTATAGATTTCATAGACGTTCTAATTCTTTAAGGGAATTTTGTTATTTCTCAACAATGTGAAACTATTTTTTATATTACTTACCTATTTTTTTTTATTTACTTGTATTGATGACTTTTAAGTTGTGTTTAATTGTTAGTTCCTATCTATAAACACTGTTTTGATGAGACCTATAGATGTCTATGAAGATTAGAGTTACAGTTAAGCTAGAGATCCTACGTACACAACTTTCAGGTTGTGTAATATTTAAACGGAGCTTCTGACTGTAAAATAGTCTAGGAAACATCGTCTTCATTTTGAAAGACCTATTCAATAATATGCCACTCAATATCGTGCGTAATTTTTTTTTCGTCTCTACTGCGATTTTGTATTTTAC
The DNA here is from genome assembly GCA_963932465.1 of Maratus speciosus. Classification (NCBI taxonomy): domain Eukaryota; kingdom Metazoa; phylum Arthropoda; class Arachnida; order Araneae; family Salticidae; genus Maratus; species Maratus speciosus. The sequence goes on along the minus strand of OZ010793.1, from coordinate 395,486,309 downwards.
GGCCACCATTTTGAATTTATGAAAAAAATCTAGCCTATAACCATCGGACGGTTAAGACGAATCGATAGAGACCCCATTCATTAAAATACATCCACCCGTTGGGGTGTTTCGACGGTATAAAGAAATCCACATACATACGTACATACCCAGATACGCGTCAAACACATTTTTAAACCAAACGTTTAACAACTATTAGATTTTCATTTTACTGGAAATATTTACAAATTAGCAAATGAACAATAACACAATATTGGTCAAATATTTCTGCAATATTTTGTCGGTATTATATAAACATATGCCAATGATCAGCGGTTTATATTTAATAACTATATAGATAGTATGTATAACAATATTGATCTAATGTGGCCGAATGTGAGGCTAAAAAATGGATACATATCCAACTAAACCCAAATCGAGGTAGAATATTTATTCTAAATTGAATTTAATTAAAAATATTTTTAATGAAACAGAAAAATAAGATAAATATTTTTAGGCAATAATAGAATGAGAGTATAAATCCTTCAATGTTGATTTAATACTGTTGTAATATATTTTATACCCAATGTAAAGCTAGTAAAAGAAATAGAGATGAAATAGAGAACAATATTTGTTTGTTTTTCTTATTAGTTAGCTTTCACAAATAATGTTGCCTTCAATATTGACTCACTACTCTTTAAAACTGACCATATATTTCACCATTATTTAACGAACGTTATGGCATAATTAATTTGAAGTTAGAATTGGCAGGTAGTATGGCTTGAATATTTTTAAATCATAAACGCTTACATATTGACAACATATTTTACAAGATTGGTTGTCAGAATCTAGCAGATAGTATGGAAATATTGGTTTGCTATCTCGTTAGAAACACTCAACTTTCTCCACAGCGTGTTTTTATTTTCCCACTTTCCCAGTAAGAGACGGCTACAAGAAATAGACGCATGAGTGCAATGCATTTTACACATTTAGATCGCTTTATGACAGTTTTTATTTCTCCTTAACTTTTTTAGTGTTCTTTTCTCATTGATAAAGTTCGGGTCTAATGGAAGTGCATCGTTTGTTTTTTACGACATAATTTCCCAGGAATGCGTAATAAATTGGATTTGAGGTCAAATACAATATTTGAGAATGTTTGTTTTTGTTCAACAATAATGATATAATACTTAGGTAATATTTTATATATTCCTAACATGCAGCCAATAAAAGCAATATAAACGAAATTGTGTGACAATATTTTTTTTTCTACCGTGTTTCCGAAAATTTTCCCAATAGTTTTTAATGTGTATTAATACCTTTTTTTCAATATTGAATATAGGCTTTTCGATGCTATTAATTCCCATTTAAACATTTTCAGCTGCGTTATTGAATTTATATATGCAAAAGTAGCAGAATAATATTTTCATGTTAATCATAGAAGAAACCAGTTCAGAATGCTAAAATTCATTTTAAATAATACAATATACACAAATGGTTCACTACCTAAAAGATGATTAATACAGATTTAATGATGTTAAAAAATCAAGTACTTTCGTCTATGTACCTAGCCATCATCAAGATTTGAGATTTAAACAGGCGTTACGAGCATCACTTATCCATTTCCAGGGAACAGAAAAGTTGTGTTTGTAACGCCTGTTTAAATCTGAAATCTTGATGATGGGTAAGTACATAGCCAAAAGTACTTAATTTTTAACATCATTAGGTCTATATTAATCATCTATTAGGTAATGAATAATTTGTGTATTTTTATATTTTAATGTTAAAGTTAATGCTTATCATTTATCATGTTTTTCTGTAAAACGTGTTTGTGGAATATAAAAATATTTATTTGAGAATTGATAGCATCTTAAAAACTGATATTCCGGGTTGAGAAACACATTAATACACTATAAAAACTACTCGGAAATGTTTCCAAAAATCAACGTCTGTTGGTTTTTATAAATGCTTCTTTAAATCTCGAAAATATAATGTTTTCTAAAGATCAAGAACGCTTTTCAGAATAATGGGCAAATCGGAAGAGATTGTTGTGTATTTTCGTAACTGGTTATTTTCGTAGTTTAAGAAACATTTGTCTTTTTTCACAGTGCGGCTAGACTTGGTAAGACAGTGTTACTTGTATAATTTAAAAATGTAAAAATTTAAATATTGGCGCCAAGTGGTACAAAGTTTATCTAATACATTTCCCAGCATTTAATAAACATTATGCCAGTGCTGGTTTGATTATACTACGGAAACAAATCATTTTGCTAAAAGCTCTTCTATGGATGACCAATCTTCTGTTATCTCGTCAGAAACACTCAACTTTCTCTCCATATTGTGTTTTTATTTTAGCATTTTTCGAGTAACATCCCCAAGACAGAGATGCATGAGTGCGATGTATTTATAGATGTAAATGACTATAAAATATTTTATCCCTCTTAACTGTTTTTGCTGTTCTTTATCCATTGATAAAGTTAGTGTCAAATGGAAGCGCAGCATCTCAATTTTACGACTGAATTTACTGCAGTAATGCATGATAAATAACACATTTGAGCTCAAATCAAATTTTCGAGAATGCCTCTTTTATTATTAAAGGAAAGAAGCTGTGAATTTCATATGTATGTCATTCTAGTAGTGAGTGCAACTCGTAATAATATAGTGAAAGCTAGTTAAGCCGTCACCTGATGGATGACTGTTTAAGAAGGGTGGCGGTATAAGCAAATTACTTTATTTGTTTAATTATATTAGTTTTTTAACGTGTATTTTATTAAAAGTTATTAGAAAGATTTAGCATTGATTTATTCTATCATAGAAGTATCTTTTTTTACAATGCACTTAAAGAAAAAAATCATTTAAACGAAAAAAATCATCTAGAAATCACTGGTATAAAATATTTATTTTACGACTGTTATTTAATGACTATTATTTAATTATGCGATTTTAAAAATACAGTACGCATAAAAATAACAATTTAGCAAATAAAATTAACATTGTCGTGAAAAGTCTTTCCAAGAAATCTGTTTTTCTCCTTTGTTTTGTTTATTCAATTTTGCGCTCTAATTTCATTAGAAATCTTTCTTCTCTTTTTTCCCCAGAAGAAATTAAAGAAACTGAAAACTGTACAGTACAGCCACAGTGTCATAATTTTGGTATGGATGCTTTTTCCACAACAAGTTTGTTGTTCCTTCAGTTAATTTCTTATCACAGATTACTGTTTCTTCCACCATTTTCCAACTACCGTTTGTATAAAAAAGAAAGAGTAAAACGATAAGCCTAAAGTGACGTTTTAAAGAGGGCCTCATATTTTTCGTCTGACGATTTGTTAGGAATTTTCAGCACTGTCTTCACTCTGTTTCGTCGAGTGTTTCAGAAACTGACGTTCTATTCCGGTTGACATTCTATTCGGGTTGTTTTAAGCGAGTAACAGTTTAACAAGGTGTTAGTGTATTTCCATTCTTGTCTATTGATAATCACTCTTCTGTCATACCCTCAGAAAAACTTTCTTCACATGGTGTTTTTTTTCTTTTCTTTTTTTTTCAGTAATAGCCATAAGACCGAAATTTACGAGTGCCGTACGTTTTAGGCATGTGGATGGCTTTATGAACACTTTTATTTCCCCTTATCTTTTTTTATGTTCTTTCCTCATTGATAACGTTACCTTCAAATGGAAGCTCAGCGTATGGGTCTTACGACAGAACATAATGGAAATATGCGTAATAAATAATACGTTTCAGCTCCAAACTAATTTTTGAACCTCTTTTATTACATAAGGAAGAATCAGTGATTATGATGAACTAATTGTCAGTTTAATGAACTGCAACGGAAATTTTGGGAAAAAACATGAATTACAGTCAAACAATGAAGCAGATGATGATTTTCAAAATAAACACTCAATGCTTACAAAAGAGTGTTTTTTTTTTAAAACAATTTTTACTTTTAAACTTATTTTAAAACATCATTCGAATTAAGTAGATATTATTGAGTTAAATTACAGAAGACCTCTTTTAATTAAAAAAAAAAGAGAGAGAGAGAGAGAGAGAAGTATTAACTGTAGCAGAAATATATGTTCTCTTCTACAGATGTTAATTTGTCCTCTTAACATTGGACAACAAACCTCATCATTGGCTCATATTCAATAATTCTAATGCTGTAGCTTTTGGCTGTTTAAAACACGATGAGGAAATTGACATATCACAAAATTGCTTCCATTTCACGAGTACGTGTGTTTTAAAGCACGCATTAGGCTATTTTTAGAATTAAAATGATGTTATAGCGAAACTGTGAAGCAACAAATATATTTCAACTTGAGTTCTAAGCAACAAATATTTGAATAGGGCAAAAGAAATGTAAAAATATCTATTTATTTTTTTAATTTTCTTAACCTTTTTAACACTTTCCAACATAGTTGAAAAGTGTTTAAGAATTCGGTTTGTCTGTCTGTCCGTCCGAGCTCTAACTCGGGTAAATGTAGTCAGATTGCCATATGAGGGGCTCACAACGGTAGTAGATCAAAACCATAAAAAAAGAGATAGTTGATTTAGAAGGTGCATAAAATCTGTTTTATCCACTCCCACAGTAAACCAAGTCAGTAGACATATATGAGAAAATATGTGAAAACATACTTGATTCACTGTGGCAGTGGATAAAACAGATTTTATGCGCCTTCTAAATGAACTATCTTTTTTTCTTTTTAAATGGACTTGGTCTACTATGGTTATGAGCCCCTCATATGTTGTTGGTGTTTACGGTGGCATGTTCGGTATTGAAAATGAAGTGTGTATAGCATTAACAGTTCATTTACGGGGACACTCAAAATAATTCCGTTACATTACGGCCTATGGGGGAAAATTGTTTTCTGTGTATTTTAATGATATTACACTATTTTAAATACATTGAATTTTGTATATATCACTAAGGTGTACAGGCATCCGCCGAATTACATAAGTAATGCGTTCCATAAACTTTTCTGTAACTTGAATTTTACGTTAGTCGAATTTGTAAATTGCTTAGGTAAAATTTAGTCAGTAACTGCAATATTTATTATATACATAAAATATATACATTATTTACACTGTATTATTTTACAAATAAAGCAGCATGCAGCAGAATTTACTTGGATATAGACTATAAATGTATGAAAAGTATAAAAACAAACTGAAAGAACAATTTTCAAATAAAAAATATCTTGTGGAATATGGGATTTATAAATTTACTTTTGATGAATTAATTTATATAAATTTTGAATCTACATCAAACAAACAGCTGAAGCTAGAAAAACACACACACACACACATTTCTCTTTATAATGGTTTAAATTCAGCTAACAAAATTGTAACGGATAGAGTTCTTTTTTTTTTTTTTTTTTTTTTTTACTTATTTTACTCATATTTGCGTTTTTCCTGTTAAACATTTGATTGTGTATTCCAATAAAAATATAATTCTATCTAATATATAAAACTATATTATTGTTGTGGTTTTTATCTGCTTATTTTATTTATAAAACAATTATCAAAAGTATGCAAATGCGCATCAAACGCGCTAGTATGTTCATAAATGTAATTTTCGAGATTTATTACGTAAGTGCGAATTTACGTAAGTCGCGTATTATGTAAGTCGAGGGATGCCTGTACTACGAAACGATTACTGTAGAATCTGGTGTGCATGTAATTTATCGTTCATTTACAGGGACACACTAAAATATTTGATTACAGTACTGACCATGAAGCATAGTTGCTGGAAACGCGTTTTCAGTTGTAATACGCGTTTTAAAATTTAACTGCGTTTTTGCATATTACTTGGTGTGTATAAGTTCTATAGATCCTATACAGGGCTACACAAAAGATCTCAAGTGCATTTATTGACGGGAATGGCTGAATAAGAAATTTTAACTGTGCTATGCTTTTAATTGAACTAAGTTTTAGCATACTATATAATATACATGTGAATCTATAGATGATATACAGGGCTGCACAAAAGAATTCGGATATCTTCGTACCATTCAGGATAATTGCAGCAATTGGGTTTTCAAATGTATTATGCATTTTCTAAATTGTTTATTTAGGCATCTGTCATCTTAATAAATTGTAAAGTTTATTTTTTACAGTATTCTGAATGTGTCGGAAAGTGTTTAATAATCTATGCTGAACGCATGATTTTTCGTTCTTGTTTTTAATTCAACGCAATTTTCTTATCGATCTATAAAGCAAAAACATATAAGTAGAAACTATGCTGATGTCCTATCGATGGTGGCAATGATACGAACAATCCATTTCTTTTTTTTTTTTTTTTTTCGCAAATTTAATTGCTTTTAAAGATCTCCTAATTTTAATAATTACAACGTGGAATAAAGGAAAAAATTTAATTTCAAACGCAATTTGTTAGAAAAGTTTATCTCAATTTGCTTATTTTCACGATTTTTAAAATACTTTTCAATAATGTACTTTGTAAAAATCTATCTCTATAGCGCGCGGCTAGAATACGAAAGATTAACCAGTTTGCACTTAAAGCAATGTAAATAGTTCAGCGTTTGTTTCCGGAACAAAACTCAATCAATAAATATGTAATCATCATCAATAAATATGTAAATACAGGGTGTCCAGCGAATAAGACCCTGTTTTCTAAAATTAAATATCTCAAAAACAAAGATGAATAGAATTATGCGGTGAACGGTTTATTTATTAGCTAAGCTGTAAAAAATGTTATACAAAAGTTTCAAAATTTAGTTGAAAAAACCGTTAACAGATGGCGCTGTAATCGCAATGCCTATAAATTGTACTTAGAAGTCCAGAGCAATAGTGTCTCATTCCTAGCACTAGTGTCTCATTCCTAGATGGTTCCCTATGGAAGAATGAAAATTGGGAAAGTCCACTTTTTCGTTGGGGTGATGTGCGGAAGTGGAGACATCTGGTCACAGAATTATCGCACCAGCATTAATTTTAAAGAATTTCAATTAATAGAATTTTCAATAAAAAGTTTAGAAATCATTACATAAGAATTTATTGAAATAGTTTATTAAATTCAATTTTTAATGCCTTATTTAAATCAAAATGCATTATATTATTATTCAGAAAAATAATTTTGTACTTTTTATTTATTTTTTATATTTTTAAATCCCAGCATAATATTTTGGTATTATTATTTATACCTGAATTATTATAAATAAAAAAGTAATTTTGCACTTTTCATTTATATTTTTAAATCATGGCATAATATTTTGGTTTTAGCACAACACTTATATTTCTTTTCTTAGAAAACAAAGTTTTAGGGACAGAAGTTATGCATTAAATTATTACATTTTTAAAAGGAATTGATTATAAGTCAGATCATCAACGTTCAAGCAAAAGTATTTTGGATGCTGCACTCCTTTCCAAAACTTCGGATCATATCGCTAGAAGCTGCGCCATACTTCTGTGCTCAATGATAAAAAAAAAGTAAAATGAGTTTTTAAAAATTAAAATGATTTTTTTTAACTTAATTAAGTTTTTATAAATAGAAACTTTATATATTTTTATTCAAACTATTTTCTACAATTAAAAAAAAAAATTATGAATCATTATTATAAATGCTCAATGATTTAAAAAAAGGGTTTCTTTTAGCTTAATTAAATTTTAAAACTGGAAACTTTAATTTTTTTAATTCAAACTTTTTTCACAATTTAAATAAATATTAAAAAGTAAAGATTTCCAATTTTTCAAATCCTCCTCTGCTTGGATTCGATTCCACGATCTACCAATTAGGAGAGAAAAGACATGCTACAGAGATACTGGTATTCAGACCCAAATAGATTATGGCAAAATTTGAAACAAATCTCAATTCTGTCAACACATGGCTCCGCTTCTGCACATCATCCCAGCGAACTTCCCACTTTTCGTCCTTCGATAGGGAACCATCTAGGAATGAGACGATAGTGTTCTGGACTTCAAAGCACAATTTATAGACATTGAGATTATAGCGCCATCTGTTAACAGTTTTTGCAACTAAATTGTGAAACTTCTGTAACAAATTTTACAGCTTAGCTAACAAACAAACCGTTTACCGCATAATTCTATTGATCTTTGTTTTTGAGATATTTAATTTTGAAATGAGAGTCTTATTCGCTGGACACCCTGTAAATAAAATAATATACATAAAAGATAAATTTAACAGATATGTAATCGAGCTACTTGCTTAAACGCCGAAATAATCAGAATTAAAACAGCTGGTGTAGGTAACAAAATCTACGACGTTTTATTCGGCAATTAATCTCTGGCATACGGCTAATACGAAAGTATAGCTTTTAATAAGTTCGAATACATAGCTGTTATTTTTCATATAAAAAATGCTTTTTGGTGTAGTTAGTGAGCGATTTAAAAAAATATATATATTAAATGTAAACAAGTCAAAAATTGTACATCAGATGTAGCATCTGAGATGCGTTCGTACTACAACCCAATTTTATAAATATTCAGATCTTGGTGCAATCGCTCTTATGCAAAAATGCATGAATTCAAAATTTATTACGATTATATATATCGAATTCCGTAATACGGAAATGATAGGACTCCATCTTAAATAGGACGTAATCAGCATGGCAACTTAGAATCCAACGTATCATGGGATATCATTGAATTAATGACGTATGATAAGATTTAATAGAATTAAGAAAACTTTTATTAATATCTTTTTAAGTTTTGATTCGATATTCATAAAATTTGAAATGACTCGACAAAATTCTGTGGCGATAATTAAATTTAAATTTCAAACCGTTCGGTTGGGTAGTTTTTCTGCTGTTATATGCCGACAGACGGACAGACAGGCGGATGGACCAGACGACGAGTATAGGTTATATATTTATATAATTACGAACGCATCTAAAAATCAATCACAGTTTTAAATTAAAAAAATTCTTTTCACACTACGTCCTGTACACAGGGCGATATGTTCTGTAACATGAAACGCCTATGGTTGGATCCTCTGTCATTAATAAAAGAAAGTTAAGTTTTTTGTCTGTGTATGTGTGTGTGTGTGATTATTGGTAATATCTAGATAAATCTATCACACGTAGAGGTCTATAAATTTGGTTCCGGTTTGACGAAGTCAGGTCTGAATATATCTGATATTCAGATATAGATTTTGATTAGATTTGTTTATTATTTTATATTGAATGGACAAATTTGCATACTTCCCTGATTTTCGAAGTTGACTGGAGATTTTGGCTTATTCATAAAACAATCCAGATTCAATCTTTTATCTTAATGTAGTAAATTTGGTTCTCTTTTCAATAAAGTTTATTCGGAATTCTCATGCCGATTTTTTTTAAGTAACTGCTCCGCAGAAAATGAGGAGTTTGTTTTTTATCAACCAATATCTATTTGATGCTTTATCCATCCTATCTCATATTTTATATCCCCGTATGGATCAGACTTACGTTAATCGTTAAAAAGGGGAGAATATTGTTGAAAAGGGACCTGGAGGACAGAAGCTTTTTTTAAAAAAATTATTATTCCGCGCGTGGGAACACGTTCGCTTGGGAAACCGACAAGCATAGAGAAATATATTTAAAGTATTCTGGGGAAACGGTAAGATAATTTTAGGTATATTTAAGGTTCCCTTGTCCGGCCAACTCCAGGCGAGTCCGCTAACATTAATTAAAATGTTTCACTTGTCTTGAGACCAAATTTTTTTTGCATTTTGATAAAAAAGTTTTTAATGTTCTAAAAAAAATTACCGTTCTGCTATCTGGTCAAAACATTTCGAAATTCTCCTTTGTATCCGAATAATTTGAATCAACTGTTCATTGAATATTTAAAGGGCAATAATCGAAATAAACCACTACTATTGTGATTTTTTCTTTACCTTTAAATATTATTTTATATTAGTTTTTAGCTCACAAAGCCTGAGAGCTAATGTACCTGCAGGTTCTGTATATGCGATGTACGTATGTACTCTTGACAGAAATATCGGCTTTGCTTCAAATTTTGAAATAGCTTCATTCTGATAAGGCGTATAAAGGGGGGGGGGGCTACCGCCCCATTAATTTAGATAAATGGAAGCCAGAGAAATGGACTGTAGAATTATCCAATTTGCTTCAAATTTGGTATACCGCTTTATTCTGACAATTTGCTTCCCTGATTAGATTTGGAGTTTCATTGGTTAAGTATAAAGGGCGAGAACGAGGGGCTAATTCCTTCCTTAATTTATTTACAGTTTTGTTCAAAAAGAGTGAGCTTATTTTATGAATATTAGACATAAATAAGAGTATAATATACAATTACTGTGAATAGCCTGTCAGCTCAATGCCATCAGTTTAACTGGAAATTTTCTTTTTTATTATACTAGTACTTCATTTTATATCAGTTACTTTGTATAAGTTTTGACCTCTAAAATATAAAAATGTAATTGGTATATCGCAAAATTAATTTTCTCTGACTTTATGTGCGTATGTAATCATATTAATTCAGCTAAAATGGAGTTATAAAGAATTATTAAGTAATGGTAAATAAAAATATGTGAAAAGGGCAGGACGAACGTAAAATTATACGACTATTACATCTAAAATGAGTCACAATTTATCCTTAACATCTTTTATAGAAGTTTATTCTTTGTGGCTTTCTCCAGTTTTTTTCTCTTTCTCTCTTTTATTCATAGCCAAAAGACAGAAGCGCAACAGAAAGATCAATTTTATGTATCTGAGTGGGTTTATAAACTCCTTTATTTCCTTGCGATATTTTCTCTCGAATTTCATATCTATTAATGAACGAAATGAATTGGGTGTGTAACATCACTGTTTTACGATAAAATCTGCAATCATATAGTAAAGAAAGCTCATCAATTTAATGCTTTTGTAAATAACCTGTATGAACTTAGTTTTAAGAAGTTGAAGGGGGAAAAATGCAAATTTTTAATCACAAGATTTAAAAAAAAAAAAAATCCGTGAAAAAACGAAAAATGTACTCACTGTAAAATTGTCTATTCTTCGTTTTTTGACAAGGTGTTGGTGTTGTTTTTGATGGCCAATTATCTACACGAAGATATGGACCCTAAGGTGGGGTGCCCTCCGTAGGGGTCTTTCTAAGGGAACCCAACCCGTATTTACGCAAGGAAATCCCGGGTTCGAAGAAAACCACTGAAAACTCCAAACGATTAGGCCGGCGGACGCGATTGAGTTCGAACCCAGCACCTCCCGTCTACCAGCTTTGAGAGCAGAACCTCTCGGTCACTGGTGGGGCCCGTGTTTTGACAAATCTTCTGTTTTTGGTATTTCGCCGTTTTAAAGATGGAAATTTTCAAGATGGTAATTTCAGTTTTTAGAAATAAATATAAGCAAAAGCGTAATGTTAAAAAAAATCTATAATAATAATTAATTTGCATATTGTGTGTTTAAACAACGGTTTTTTAGCGATTTAGTTTAAGTTTTTTAATTCATTAATAGAACTGTATCCCAAGTTTGCGGATAGATGACGTTAGTTGTTTCAAGTCCACGTTTGAGTGAGATGTATTTTGCGGTTGTTAGTTACTAAACCCTTTTATTTATCTTTGTGCGAATTGTATTAAAAAAAAACTAAAATCTTTAACAACGATTTTACGCACAAATAACGTACAGAATGACAAAAAAAAAAAAAAAAAAAAAAAAAAAAAAAAAAAAAAAAAATTCCCATACGATCGTTTCGAGGATTCCTGGATCCCCTTTCTCAGTGAGAAAAAAAAAGAATTAAAATGGGATGGGTTCGAAGAATCCCTCGGTTATAGCCCCGATTACTGGCTTATGGACTGATTGAAAAGGCGGAAACAAGAGTTTATATATCCTAAAGAAATGACGTAATTGACCAGAACTAACTGAAAAAGAGTCACTGCGAAGGATCCCTACACATTGGTGAAAGAAAAGGGGTGCTGATCATATCATTTACCAAGGAGGAAGTATGTTTATGAATACTAGGGGACCGTACCCGGGCTTCCCGGGTTACAGAATATAGGTGAAAATATTTATTTTAATTTATAAGTAATATATTTTTATATGCAATAAGTTTTTTTGATTGCCCACTTACATTAAAACAGCATTTTTCATATGAAAAATACGAATTATATCGAATTATACGAATTATACGAATTATATACGAATTATACGAATCAAATAAACTTTTGAAATTTATCTAAAGCGATATTTTCTTATTGATAATTTCAGAGCTTATGTATATCTGTTAAATTTGTGTTTTATTTATTTATTCTTAGGAAAGCTTTTTAATGGATATTAGCCTTAAGAAAATGATAAACTCTTTATTTTGTTTTAAGGGCAAACGGATTAATCTTTCATAATCGAGCTCCGCGCGATATAGATAAATTAAAAAATATTTCATGCATTAAAATTGTTTTTAAAACCATAGACAATCAGTAAACTGAAATGAACTTTGCAAACAAATTCCATTTGAAAAAAAACATCGTATTTGATGATCTAAAAATTTAAACTGTATGATTACAAATATGTTAGATTTGTGTTTTTTTTTTTTTTAATATTTTTCTTTTATTTGTTTATAAAAGAAGTATTAATTTCGTTAATTTGTCTTTCACAAATATGTTATATTCGGTTTTTTTAATATTTTTCTTTTATTTGTTTATAAATAAAGTATTAATTTCGTTATGCAAAAATAGTCAGGACCAAGTTCTGAACAATGTTTGTTGCTGTATGTGCAAAATGTATATTATTATTATGTACTGAAACCGACACGTGTTAAGATAAACTTGAAAAAATCATGCTTAAAAATTATTTTAAAAAACATAATACATCAGTCAATTAAGATACAGTGTTTAAACAAATTGTATTTAAAAGTAAATTTTTTCCCTATGCGACGAAAATTTAAAATGTACGATGGTCAGAAGACTAAAAAAATACAGTACCGAAAATTTTAAGACCGAAATTTGACCATGAGGTGTTGACATTCGCAAAATGACGTCAGCGTTACGCACATATACGTTTGTTCTTTATAATATAGATACGTAATCAATAAAATATAATAAAGATCAGTTATTACGATGTGGTTATCAATTGAAGCTCTTATGCTTGGTATTCCGGAATGAAAAACAGCAATTTTCACCTTCTCAAAATTTGCATACGCACTCCTCATATCCATATTCATCATTTAAGAAAAATTGTATTTTGTTTGATCACTTTAAAATCATTTTAATTCAAAACTTGAAGTCCCCATTGTCAGCAACATCTTTTATCTGAATAGACGCACTCTTTACTTGAGATTCTAATTTCAATTCCGGAGAGTAAAAATTTCCGTAATTTATGATTTTTAGACGAATTTGTGTTTAAATGTTTAGTCTTATCTATGAAAATTATCGTTTTCTTTTAAATCTGACTTCATTTTCACTTAAATAAGCATTTTGCCTAGTGTCTGAAATTTAGTATCAGTACACATGCTGAAGGAAAAACAATATAGAAAATTTATGAGGAAAAATGCGTGTTTTCAAAAGAAGTAAGTCATTTTCCGCTATTATTCCCCTAATATAATATTATGCTCCTAATGGGATTTTGCGCCACTAAACCCTATAGAACAATTTTTATAAACAATTTTGAATTTTTATCAGAAAATAGCGTGAATAAAAATAAAAATATCTCTTTTTTTTTCTTTCTTGTCTGGAATAATGAAAGCTATCTAATTTTCATCATTTTGGAGAAATTTCATAAAATGCTTTTAAAATTAAAATATAAAAGTAGGGATGTTAAAAAAAAAAGATAGTGCGATCACATCTACAAATGAACAGCATTCGGTTGAAAAAAAATATTAGTAAAATTGGTTCAGCAGAAAGATCAAGGCAGATGGCTAAAAAACACACTCGTGTTTTAAATATATAGATTATATAAAATTGTGAAAAATTAAATTAAGCAAATTATGTTACTTTGATAAAATTATAGTAGAATGTTCTAAAGAATAGCATTAAAATTTTATTATTCGAGAGAATTTTGGATAATAATTTCAGGAACATGATATTATTTTAAACCTCGAGTTATTTGTTTGCTCGTCTAACTCGGCGAAACAAATCCATCCTGGCGAGAATCACCAATTTCTGTAATATAAATCGTTATTATTTGCATGTCACCTCTATTTTATAAAGACCCTCTAAATTTTTGTAAAACATTGCGTTTTATCAATGTGTGATTTCTATTACATTATCTTCAAAGTGAAGCATTTCACCTGTGAAGAATTTGAAAGCAGCTGGGCTGTGAAAATGACGCACTTCTACAAAACATAATTCAGTTTTAAAAATTAAAATACACGCTATTTTATAAAATGACGTCATTTGCATCCGCTAAAGCAATCCACTTTTACAATCCAATCTTAAACTTTGTCTATAAAAAAGTATGCATATGACATCATTATCGCGGAATAACAGAAAATATTTTTGACATAGCCGTATTTTAATTTCAACTTTTTTTCAGGTTTTATGAGAAAATGGCAACGAAAAGATACAGTAATCTCCTATTTTCAACTATTTTCCATTTACTTTCAATGACTTTCAATAGAAATGGGGGACTTTTGTTGCCACGATTGGAAAAATGGTATTCAAAACTACAAAAAAATTAATAACTCGAAAATAAATTGAGATACAGCTTTCAAACAAATTGCATTTAAAAGAGCATTTTTTTCCTTATACGACGGTGTAAAAATTTAAAATGTGCGATGTATAGAAGTTTAAAAATTTGCAGTAGAGAAAATTGTAAAACCAAAATTTTATTTCAAATTTTTAAGTGTTGCCATTCGCAAAATGACGTATGCGTTACGCACAGATATGTTTGTCCTTTATAATATAGATAGTGAGCTTCGTAAAAGTTTAGATCAAAAACTGAGTTACATTTTTGAATAATTTTTGCTTCTGGATAATTAAACTGGTGGTTGGAATTCCAACAACGTTCCGCTATTGTAGATTTGTCAATTTCCTTCTCACATTCCTACCCTTTTATTTAACTTAACTTGTTTTACGAATGTAAAGATGGAATTTTGCAAACGGTTTTTAACTCCTTCCCTGATATGGTAGAACAATAAAATTCATGTACACAGGTATGTTTCCGATGACAATACAACATTTTAATATGTTTAGAATTTAATTATCCATTAATAAATTAATTTTAAGGCATTTTTTCATTTGCTGGCCGCAAGTGATGTACCGCAAAATACTCTTTATGGTTACAACTATTTACCAGTTAAAAACAACTGACAAGGAAGGTCTCCATACTGCGCATACTCAGAATATGTTGAAAAAAATGCTAGTGAAAGTACTCATATCTATATTATAAAGGACAAACATATCTGTGCGTAACGCATACGTCATTTTGCGAATGGCAACACTTTGAAATTTGAAATAAAATTTTGGTTTTGAAATTATATCTACGGCAAATTTTTAAACTTCTAAACATCGCACATTTTAAATTTTAACACCGTCGTATATGGAAAAAAATGCTCTTTTAAATGCAATTTGTGTGAAAGCTGTATCTCAATTTATTTTTGAGATATTAATTTTTTTGTAGTTTTTAATAAAAATTTTTTAATTGTGGCAACTGAAGTACTCCATTTATATTCAAAGTAAAGGGAAAATAGTCATGGTTTATTATTTTTATTGATTATATCCGTATTGATGCCATTTTCACATTACAAATAAAAGTAGCTTTTTTTTATCATATTTGAACAGAAAATGATGTCATACATTAAAAAAAAAAAACAAAAAAAACAAAAAAAAAACACGCATTCTTCTTCGTAAATCAGTTACATTTCAATATTTTTAAATTACGCTGATACTGAGTTTGAGACGCTAGGCAAAATGATTCAGTGAGTAAAAATTATGTCATATTTAAAACAAAACGATCATTTATTTTGATAAAACTAAATATTTGACCTATACTAAATGGCCAATACTTTGACAACTAAAGGCAAATTTCTGAATTTTTTTTTTAGCAGGTATTGAGATTACATTAAAATTTGTGCGAATGTTCACATGAAAAGTTGTATCGGAAAAACATGACTTTAAGTTTGGAAACACATTCATTAATAATCTATTACGCGTTAAAATACTTTCAAATTGTGAATTTGAGCGATACGTATGTAAATTATGGGAATGTGAAAATAACGTACAATTTAGATTTCATGGGGGAAATTTTATGATGTGAAAAAACGAAATCCTTTTTACTGATTTTTCATCCCAAAAACAAATATAAAAGCCTCAATCGATAAATTCATCATAATTACTCATCTTTATTACGTATTCTAATAGGGTTTAATTTTTCAATAATTTAAGCAGTTGAAGTT
The DNA here is from genome assembly GCA_963932465.1 of Maratus speciosus. Classification (NCBI taxonomy): domain Eukaryota; kingdom Metazoa; phylum Arthropoda; class Arachnida; order Araneae; family Salticidae; genus Maratus; species Maratus speciosus. Next base: position 395,470,053 of record OZ010793.1, on the reverse strand, counting down.
TGTGGAAATAATATTTTGGTAATTTTAGGTTAAAATATTATTTGTTTTAAAAGTGAGACAACCAATGTTAGATGAATTTTTTTATTGTAATTATTTTTGTAGGTTTATTATAAATTCGATCTGACAGTTCCTTTCTAACATTTTAGTTCGTCGAATTTCGACGGGTTCCAACTCGTATGTAATAAAGGATCAGTTAAAATTAACGGCGGAATTACAGTAGAAAATCTGTAAAAAATCAAATACTTTCGAATAATTGGCGTGAAAGGACGAAAGCGGCACGCAATTTGGCGAGCAGCACTTTTTCTCGCCAAAAGCAAACGATTTTAATGAATCTGAAAATTGTTTGTTAATTGATTTTGAGAATAGGCGGTATTTAATGAATTTAAACGTAAACCATGAAAGAATTTATTATTATTATTATTACTGCATTTTGTATTATACTTGTTGCTTGTTACCGATTTGAACGAAATTTTGCCATTGTTTTATTCTCCAATCCACATTTTTAAAAATTTAAACGGCTTTATCGGTTATAAAAATAACTTTTAACGCCAGATGAATAATGCTGCCGTATTACATTTCCATACCGAAGAAGTTGTTTCCATAGCAACAAAGTTGAATCGACAGTGCTCGATGGGGCATATTTTGAGTTTGGAACAATTTTAATCAATTTAAATTTTGTTTTAAATCGTAAAATATGATAGTTAAAATTCGCTATAAGTACATATAAATATATATGACAAAACTATAGTTAAAAATGACAAAGCTAAAGTTATTTAAATTAAACTTATTTAAACAAATTCAACATAAAAAGTTTTTTACTTAAAGAGTATTCGACAAGCGTATTTTTTTAAAACTAAATTTCTTCGCCAAATGGTGATAAGTCGCCAAATAAGCGAAATTTTCATTATTTTTTTACGGACGTTCTACCGAGGTTCCGCCAAAAATTTTTTTATAAACATATATACCCATGGGAGAAGAACATTCTGTATTTTTTTCAGATTTTTCTGTGTATGCCCGTATGGAGACCTTCCTTGTGAGTTGATAATGCGTCAAATCACTCTCACCAAAATTTGCCGACCGCCTATGAAACTGCAACAACAAAATATTTTAAACACTAAAAGTAAAAAATAAAAAATAAAAGAGTGTAATATATTAAAAAAGTGCTTTTTTATCATTTAATATTTTAATATTAATAAAATTATGATTATACATTGAGAAAACATTTTAGAAATTTTAAATAGATAGTTTAAATAATCATATAAAAATTGAATGCTTATAAAAGAGAGTTTTATTAACAATTTTTTTACTTTTATTCTTTTTGTGTTTCCGTAACGATAGAAACTTTTAACATTACTGAAAAAGTTTTCACAAAAATCGATTCCATTTTGTTGAGCAAGTGCAAAGCCATTTCCATCGAAAATGCAAGAAAATGCCCCGAAAAAAGGCAGTAAAATCAGAAATAAGCACTTGCTTAGTTTGATCGGGGCGAACAAGCTCACAAACATATGACAAGAACAGATTTACCGATGCCCGGTGGGTGCATTTAAGAAAAACATGCTAATAAATCAAAATTTCAAGTACAACAAATTTTTTTATTCATACTTACAGAGTAATAGATAAGGCAAAATTTTGTTGGCTTAGACAGCATGAAAAAAAAAAAAAAAATGAAAATGAGTAACAATTCATCATTATCGTGTGATAGGGGGTGGGCGGGGTTCTCAATCTCAGATTTGCTTTTCATAACTCAGCTCGTTGCGACAAATTCACAGCTTTGATTCTCATGTTAATTATTTATGTGGATTCTGAAATGGATAAGGAGCCCAGCGGTATGCATATTTATAATTATACTCTAACTTAATTTATAAACCATAGAATTACCCTTTTTATGATTTTTTTTCAAATACATTTTTAATATACTATCGGCCTTGGTCCGGTATAATTTTCTTAATGGGTCTATTCCTTTATCCTTCTAGTAACACACGTGTAAAAATTAGGTGCTACTTCTCTCAACTTTTTGCGAACAAAATTTAAAAGTGAATTTTATTTTTTTAATTACCGATGTATTTTTTGGTGCTCAATATTCAATTTTGGTTCAAAATTTTTGAAAATTATATTTTTTTCTTGTAATATTAGAATTATTGGACAAAAAAATCTAATTCATCATAAATAACATTTATAAAAAAATAAATATTTTGTTAAAGTTTGCTCTCCTTTTCATATCTAACAACCAGTAACAACCTATCTCATGAACAGTTAACCACATGGACATGGGGTTAGTTTTATTCAATTCAGTGTCCAGAAACGCATAGATGTCGATATTCCAGACGACTTTTGTTGATATTTTTCAATTTTTATTTTTGGACTGCTTTTTTAAAAATTTTGGACCCCTTAATGAAGTTTGATCAAGCTGATAAACAAACCATCCACCTCTTTGATTAGATGTATATGTGGTCCAAATATGAAGTCTCCAGTTCCACACTGTTAAAAATACCTGTTGTTTTAACAGATATTTCACTGTAATTTAAACAGATTATTCACATTTCATGTAAATATAGATTTCCTAAATTATCTAGGATAGATATAATTTTCGCCCTCTAGCGGAATTTTTAAAAAATAATATGATTCTCCACTTTTGACTGATAAAAAATTCGCATGTTACCAGCAACGCTATAAAGGTAAATGGTAGTCATCTTGTACCAAGAACTTTATTTTAATCATTCCAATTATACCAGAAATTCTACAAAAGAAGATGAGAGTGATCTAGTACAAAGACCAAGATATAAAAATGTAAGATTCTTGTTATGTAAGGCAGAAAAATTCTGCTTAATACAGAGGAATATTGTTTCTGATGAAGAGAAGTGCATTTTCTATTAGATGAAGAAATTGCGTTCCCTACAAAGAAATTCTATTTCAATTTAACATAATTACAACGTCTTTAAAATTTTCTGTAAATTCTGTCGCATACACAGAAAATTTGCACCCATTTAAACATGCAACTATAAATAAAGATGAATTGACATATCCTCAAAATAGTGAAGCTTCAACTGTAACCGGTTTCGTAGCAGCTCATTACCGCCGGGGCAAACTTCCACCACTTCCAGTTGAGTAAAATTTTTCTGCTTATTTAAGCGCTTTATTATTGCAGAATTTCATTCATAATTATAGCCAAAAACATATATTTATTTTTACTGGTGGAAGTTTACTTCAGCGGTAGTGAGGACTGCGTTTCCGACAACCTAAGCAACCTCCAGTCAGTGTCAGTGAAAGAGATTGTAATACCCGGGCCAACTTCCACCAGTAAAAACGAATAGAAATTTTTATCATATTCGTGAAAGAAGTTTTGCATGAATAAGCCGCTAAAATGAGGCGAAAATTTCTATTCAAAGTTTATTAGTGGAAGTTTGCTTCAGCGTAGTCAGAAACTGTTGATCCGATATAAAAAATCAGCCGCCATCTTGTGACAACCTCCTTGGTTACTTCACTCGCAACTGGTAGACTCTATACCACATGTCTCCTCCTCTTTATTTATAACTCCATGCATTTAACCGATTTTCACTGTATGAATTACAAAGACTATCTGGTAGCATTGCTGACAGGACTCTTTTGTAAAAACTATAGGATATTTTTTTTTAGAGTGCACCCGTTCAAAAGTTATTGATTTTTAATACTTGTTTGAAATTTCGCCCGACTAGGAGATGGAACATTTGCAGAGTAAGGAAGGGATGCCACATCAAAGTAACAATTTTGTTAATGAGTCGTATTAATCCACTATAGTACTAATAATATTTCAGATTTAAATGTTATAACAATAAGATTATTCATCCTTAATATTATTAATACTATTTTAGATTTTAAGCTAACGTTAATGTTAATTAATAGTATTCATCTGTAATAGTACCAATCGTATTTGAGATTTAAATGCATCAGTAATGGTTGAAATACAAACAATTCATAAAAGCTATGTCCTTTCGGATTTTTTGGATATTTTCAATAGCTAAACAGAATTTTTATACTTTAGTAAAAATATCTGAAATTATCTATATATAGAAATAGTTTGACATTTAAATTCCCTTTGATAATCAAAATTTAATTGTATTTGTTCACTAAAAAGGAAAAAATTCAATACTGTTAGCATTATTTTCAACCAACTACGCCATTCCCCTCGTTAAATACAAACTCTTATTAAATGTGGGCTTTTTTTACAGACAATAATAATAATAAAAAAGTCGAACCTTTGATAATTTAAATAATTAAAAAAGTTACGCCATCCACTTCGAATGCATTGAATTAATAAGGCCTCGAAATGGTGTCAATACTTTCTCGCTATCTGCCAAAAATCGGATAAAATCACCGACACTTTTAACACCATTGCTACCTTTTTTTCTGTTTTCCTCCAGAATCTACCATCAAACATCTGCGGAAGAGTTCAAGACTTCAAACAATAAGGGAAGTCACAAAGAAGAGATGGGCACAAATACACACATGGGAAAAGGAAGGATGGGAACAACAAATGTTTATTCGGCAGTACTTAAATTATTCAAACTATGAAGGAAAAGGAATATAAATAAAGTTCTTTTCTTTAAATGCTTTAAATTCAAAGAAAACATTGAAATTCCTTTGTTAACAAATGTTAAGAATTAATCAATTTAACTTATTTAAGAGAATAATAGAATTTTTTTCTTATGGTCCATTCAATAAAAATTATATGCTATTCATTCGTCAGCAGAAAGAAATACGATTATACAGGGTGTCCGGTCTCAACGGTGTCCAATGGCTAATTCCTAAACCGTTAGTCATAGACATATAGTTCCAATTACAAAAATGTTTTAAATCACGTAAAGAAATATTTTAAAAGCGATTTAGGTCAATAAAAACATTTCTTAAAAAATTACGAAATTTAAATTTTTATACGGTCCCCCGGTCCTATAAGTTATATTTAGTGAAATTTTCCTTTTACACTGACAAGTAATACAAAAAAAGTCCCGTTATTCTACGATTAAAATTGATCGAGTAATAGCTGTTTAAAGTTGGAGAATATTTTTTGCTGCAAATTGGGGGTCATTCACAAATTTAGTCGAAATATAATTTCGTCATATATAAAAAATATCTGGGAGTAAAATTAACAATTCAATATAAATTTGAAATCTTTAATCATTTAGGCATATTAATGGAAAATATACAATTTGTAATAAACATTTAAGAAGAAAGAAAAAACAGAATTTTTGTTAAATAAAATGATTCTAAATTAACAGCCTCAATTCTTTACAAAATGATACGTATTTTAAAATATTATTAGATTGCACAAGCCTGCAAAAGTTGGGTTATGTCATGTTTTTTAGCTAATGATAATTGATTCTTATATACTCTGTACCGCTGAATCCAAAATTGACCTTCATTTTTAACTATCATATCAGGATTTTTCGCACATTGCAAATTTCAAAGTTAAGGAGTTCAATGTTAAAATTGAATTTCCTCCCCCATCTCATCGGACCACTCAGCTGTTTAGCTGTAAGAATCCCAGGATAAGCAAAAATATCGAATAAATTTTTTAATAAAATAAAATAAAATAAAATAAAAAATGTTTTACATATGTTTTATAGTATGAGATTTTAGCTACATTTTAACATACACATTTGCGATTTGCAAAAAAATTCTAACGTGATGGTTAAAAATGAAGGTCATTTTCAGATTCAGTGCTAAAAAGTGCGTAAAAATCAATTATCAAAAGTTAAAAAACACAACCATCTCCTCTACTTTATAGTATTCGATTTTTGTTATTCTTTAAATTTGAAAATTTATGATTTGCGAAATATCCTGACATGACGGTTAAAAATTAAGGTAATTCTCGGATTCAGTGCTAAAAAATACATAAAAGTTAAAAAACCCAACAATCGCAGTCTTGTATTATCTAATCTAAAACTTTTTCTAAAACTCCTTGGCAGAAATGTATCCAAAATTTTTTGTGTTATCCTGTAAAATAAGTATAAATGGTAACCACCGAAAATCTTAATAATATTAGATTGTTATCGGATTTGCGCCAGTATGTAAAATGCAATCTCGATCGGATATTTAAAAGTGGGTTAAAGTTAGAGTACAAATTTTGAACTGGAAAAACATACATATGATTGTTGAAGTAACATAAAAACTTATAAAAAAACATAATTTTTGTTAAAAGAAATCATAAGAGAAACAGTCTCAAATCCTGACAAAATAAAACCTATGTTATTTTAGCCAATTTGAGACTTAATCATAATACTTGTAGGATATTTTTTCAAAGCGCAGATACACATGAAGTAAGATCTTTGAATACTTTAAACACTTGATATATGATCCCTCAAAGCCAAGCCGAACTCATTTGTTTTCAGAGTAGAAAAGTGGCATAAGTCATGCATTTTTAAAGTTTCATAACTCGCTCAATTTTAGCGTTATATGAATGGGACTTTTTTTGTCTTACTTGTCAGTATAATAGGAAAAAATTACTAAATATAAGTTATAGGACCGGGGGACCGTATAAAAATTTAAATTTCGTAATTTTTTAAGAAATGTTTTTATTGACCCAAATCGCTTTTAAAATGTTTCTTTACCTGATTTAAAACATTTTTGTAATTGGAACTATATGTCTATGACTAACGGTTTAGGAATTAGCCATTGGACACCGTTGAGACCGGACACCCTGTATAATCAAAAGATGTCTACCAAGCTTTTAACTCGGTTGTATGGTTTTTTAATTTTAATGCCACTTTTCCCCAATAACAGTAAACTATCTAGTGAAAAATCCGATAAATGTTTCTGTAATTATACAAATATGTAATGAAATAAATTAAACATATATGCATGTTATATATGTCTTACATAATTCTGTAATACGCTATAAGCTAAAACTTTGGAGAGAAAGTTGAATATAAAAATACTAGGGCTGAGCCCCCTGCTCACTAACGATCGCCAACCCCCGTGAATTGCTACTCAATTCACATTGGGACCGCTACTCGATCCCAGCTCGCTTCGCTCGCTCGCCAATATTTGTTTCAATTCTAGCCAGAATGAGTGTTATCATAAATCATTATAACATATGAAATTTTCAAATATTTTTATTGTATAATAAAATAATGGAAAACTTCCTTGAAAATGTAAATAAAAATGTATTTAGATGTTGCTGTTAATAGTTATAGATCACTTTAACATTGTGATATTTACAAATATATAAAATTCAAAATAATAATCTTGAAATAAAAATATTTTAAAACCTTAGTGAAAACACAATAATTTTTTTTTAGTTGATGCAATGACCTTTATATCGATGCCTTTCACGGATGTTTGCAACTTTATTGTATGTGTTTTTCCCTCCATATGATAACACGTCTGAAATAATTCTTCAAACAAAATCAGGATTCATCGGTAAAGAGAATTCAGCTCCAGCCTGTGGTACTCCAATGACGACGATCTCTGCACCACTTTACTGGGTGCATTTCGCTGCCGGAGATAGTGGAATACAAATAATGGGTTTCTTTGTATGCAGCCATTTTTTTTATACAGCCTGTTACTCATAATAAATCTGGATAGTCGAATTCCTGTTGCTGCAGCAAACTCCCTTGCAATCTGAACTGACGTCAGTTGCCTGTTTCTTTTAGCAATCGTTGCCAAACAATGGTCCTGAGAATCTATTGTGGTACGTTTTTTACCTTGACCTGGTTGTTTGTGCACATTACCAGTTTATTAACCGCTGCCATATTCTTGACATGACGCTTTTAGCTATTTTTAAGTATTTACAGACCCTGAGAGTGTCAGTTCTGCTTCCATTCTACCCATCGCACGCCATTTCTCACAGTCGGCCAGATGTCTTCTGGACGAAATATTCCACCTACTACAAGCAAACATTTTACCCAACTACACGTACAATCTTTGAAATTAGACTTCAAATCACCCATATGCAATCCTTGAAATTAGACTTCAAATCATCCACATGCAATCTTTGAAATTAGACTTCAAATCACCCATGTATAATTCTTTTCACACGTGAACCGTAGGAATGAACTGAAATATTTTTCTGTAGCGAAGGTTAATCCCATTTGACTACGTGATAACGTTGACTTTGAGTTATCAATCATTCACTTTTCATTGAAGTTCCCTTAATAGAATTAACACAAAGCACTTTTTTTTATGGTTATTCCTTTAATTTTTCTCGCCAGTGTATTTTGAAAGTGGTAACAAATAACCAGTCCAAAAATAAAGTTACTTTTATTAATTGCTTGCAACAGATTTAAAATAATTTATAATATTGACTATTATAAAGTAAACAAAGATTAGAATCGCGAGTCTCCACCAATTTGCCATTATTGCGTTCGTGTAGCTCGTATTTTCCCATAAGTGTTGGCAACAGTTGGTCCCATCGAAGTCCAAGATAAAGAAGTTTTACGTTTAATCTAGTTACACAAAATTTGTGTAAACGGAATAGCAGGTATACTTTCATAGTTTCCTTCCGTCTCGGGACATTAAAATGTTTCCGTTTATGAGAGGATTCCGTCTTCACAGAAAACCTTTCGAAGAAGGAATTACAGTTGGAACAAGTTTAATTTCAGATGGGTTTCAAACGTTAGCAAGCATAAATATATAGTGTTGTTTTCGTCGAATCTTGAAATGTTTTCCTTTGAGATAGGTCATCTTCACAAATTTTACTGTAATATATTTATGCTCTTCAGAGGTGTACTATATACAGAGTATGTTTTAGCAGCTTTAATGGATAATGTGAAAATAAAAAGTATTTATAACGGAAACCTGTCTAAACCGGAAATGTTCGTAGTCCCGGCGGATGACATACCTTTGAATTATACTTCTAAGACGAGCACCTGTTTAAAGAGGAATTTTCATAGGTTCTTTGTGATTCCGTCTTAGCTGTTTATCTGTTATACCCATAATTCAGTAAACTAGTTCTTCGTTCGGGTTCGGGGGTGTCCGGACCCCCTGGACCCCCCTCCCTTGGCTACGCCACTGTCTACAGATATTGTATAAATTAATCTTTTTAATCATTAATCCTGGTATGTTTGAATAAGCTAGTTATAACGCATTGTAAAATTAAATATCTTCAAGGAAATGAATTCAAGTTCGTAAGATTTCAACATTTTTTTATTATTTGATACCGTAGGATTTCAACATTTTGTTATTTGATACGTCAATAAATTAATGTTTTACACATCACCTTACTACATATACATGTATAAATAATTTTACTGAAATTAACACACCACTCTTTACTTAAAAATTTCGTTCGCTGCATAGTTTAGTAATCTGTCTTTTTTTCTAGCGTAGTAATGCTAATGTAATTACAAACAATTAAATAATTCATAATAAATACACTATAAACACTAAAAGTGAAAGTATAATAATTTTTGTTGGTGCATGTTTGCCCTAATATTTATGATGATCATATTATTATATTTTCATAAATGTCTTATTTCTATAGAAATAAAAACTTAGATAAAACTTAGATAGTCAATTTATATTACGGTTACGACAATTTTTTATAGTTAACGTATAAATATGTTTCCTTTTCTTGCAAATATAAATCTATTACTTAAAAAATAAAATAAAATCATTAAAAGTGTTAAATTTTATTAATTAAATTTATAAATTTTATTTATATATTTCAATGTATAATTATGTTTCCTTTCCTTGTAAATATAATTCTATCAATTTATTAACAAAATCATTAAGAAGTTTTAAGTTTTTTTAATTAAATTTATTAATTTTATTTTTATAGTTAATGTATAATTATGATACCTTTTCTTGTAAATGTTAATATATTATTCTTTTTAAAAATCATTAAGAAGTATAAAATTTTATTAATTAAATTTACAAATTTTATTTATATATTTAACGTATAATTATGTTTCTCTTTCTTATAAATAACAAATCTATCATTTTTTTTTAACAAGATCATTAAGAAATTTTAAGTTTTTGTAATTAAATTTAAAAATTTTACTTTTTTAGTTAACGTATAATTATGTTTCCATTTCTTGGAAATATAAATCTATTATTTTTTAACAAAAATATAAAGAAGTTTTAAATTTTATTAATTAATTTTATAAATTTATTTTTTATAATTAATGTATAATTATGTTTCTTTTTCTTGTAAACATAAATGTATTATTTTATTAACACAATCATTAAGGAGTTTTAAATTTTACTAAATAACTTTATAAATTTTATTTTTATAGTTAAATGTATAAATATGTTTCCTTTTCTTGTAAGTATAAATCTATTATTTAAAAAAATGATTAAAAAGCTTCAAATTTTATTAATTAAATTTACAAATTTTATTAATTAAATTTACAAATTTTATTTATATAGTTAACGTATAATTCCGTGTCCCTTTTTTTTGTAAATATAAATCTATCAATTTCTTTAAACAAAATCATTAAGAAGTTTTAAGTTTTTAAAATTAAATTTATACATTTTATTTTTTTAGTTAACATATAATTATTTTTTACTTTTTCTTGTAAATATAAATCTATTTTTTTTTTAACAAAATGATTAAGAAGTTTTAAATTTTACGAATTAAATTTATACATTTTATTTTTATAGTTATAAATTTTGGTTTTATAGTTAACGAATAAATGTTTTCCTTTTCTTGTAAATGTAAATATATTATTATTATTTTTAAACGAAATCATTAAGAAGTTTTAATTTCATCAAGCAAATCAGGCTGCGTTAATCCTTTCTTGTGAATGAATATATATGACATAGGCAGTCGTCAGTTATTCTTTCAATGGAAGATATTTTTGTTCGAAATACTTTTTAGGTTTGCTTTCCAGCTACAACTATTTTATGAAAAAGAAACAACTTTTACAGGCATGGGAAAATATTCAAGATGTGGGATATTACAGAAAGTTTGACTTATATAAAATAAGAATACTGAGCATTTGATTAATATTATAACAACAGAACATTTACACAGAATTTAGAAGTATTTTTTTTTATTATTAAAGAACTTTCTGCTCATTTTCCTGTATACTTTTCGAGTGTTATAATCAATGTATTTTAAAATAATTTGTGCAAAAGAAGATTTAGAATTACAGTAAATTATCTAAGGATAATTATCTAAATACATGTAACAGTTTCAGCTCATGTGTGATATTTAAGTGTTAAACGAACATATTGATTTTTCATATCTAAAACTAACCTATTGAATCATTTAGATTATGTCAGTTGATTAAAGAAAAAAGTAGTTTATAACATGGCACCAGTTTATTACCAGAATTAAATGGTACTATGATAGCTTTTATTTTATCAGCTACGATTTCAGTTATGTAAAATATCTCATATTATTAAAAAAATATATATATAAAATCCTAATTACCGGATTCTAAGTTTAAAATGTACTCTGGAATTGGCTTGTTTAGCTTGTCTGATCTGATGTCAAAATTAAGCGTTTGTCTTGAACATATCAAAGTTTGGTACATCGTACAGAGAAAAAAATATCGAGATTAAAAAAAAATCATTTATAACAAGTCGGAAATTGCTCGTCAAACGTTGCAAATGAGGTGCGTTCGTACTATAACTAGTTTTATAATTATTTTTTTACCCCATATTGTACTGAATGTATATATGTTTTAACTTCATAAGTGCATAGTCTATAAGATCATTAAAATGCACTTGCAATAATTTTTTTCCCATTCCCCGTAATGTAACGGAAAACATTTGACTGTCCCTGTAATTAAACTATACATCCGATTTTCATAAAATTTGAAATGGCGCGGCAAAATTTTGCAACAATTACATATTTAAATTTTCAGACCATTCGGAAGGCTGTAACATCATTAAAACGCACTTGCAATATTTTTTCCCATTGGCCGTAATGTAACGGAAAACTTTTGACCGTCCCTTTAATGAAACTATACATCCGATTTTCCTAAAATTTCAAATGGCTCGACAAAATTTTGAAACAATTATATATTTAAAATTTCAGACCATTCGGTTGGGTAGTTTTCGCTCTGTTATATGCGGACAGACAGACAGACGGACGGACGGACTGAACGACGACTATAGGTGCTACGTATTTATATAATTACGAACGCACCTAAAAATGACGTTTTTTATGCTGCCACGATTTAAGAAACGGTTCCGAGTAGTTTTTATAGTATATTAATCAGCTTTCTCCACCTGAGCTATAAGTTTTTAAGATGCTATTGATTATCAAGTAAACATGTTCCTGTTCAATAAAATGTTTTACAGAAAAACATGATGAATGATAAGAATTAACATTAATATTTAAATTAATATTAATTTGTTACTCTTGCATGTATAAATTAAGTTACCCAACTGAAAATGTTTAATTGATGATTGATAGCATCTTAAAAAAGATATTCAGGTTTGAGAAAACCGAGTTATGCTCTATTAAAAGCACCCATAGACGTTTCCGAAAATTGGTGGTAGAAAAAAAAAACACTGTTTTTATAAATGATTCTTTAAACATAAAAAATGTATTAGTTTCTGACGCTTCTAAAGATAAACAACATATTTTTGAAATCGTGGGTAACTTGGAAGAGGTTAATGTATATTTTCATACGTGTTTATATTATATTTTCATAGATAAAGAAACATTTGTATTTTTTTACAGTATACAGTATCAGTATGAAGGCATCCCTCTTTAAAAATAAATTGAAAAAGGACATCATTTCCAGTTGAATGGCTTTTTCTTTTCTTTTCTTTTATTTTTCCTGTGAAAACTTGGAAATTAAAATAGGGTGTTTTCACTGCTCTCTCTCTCTTTCCTGTTTATCTAACTTGTCAAATTTGGTAAAGATCATAGGTCAAATGTAAAGATTAGTTTATTAAGAGGCCACACTAGTCACGGGAAGAAACAAAAACATTAATGTTAATCCAATGGGAACGCTATTTTCAAATCTCTCGTTTAGATTTTAATATTTTTGAATCATTTTTTTTTACATAGGATAGCCGAAGACGATCTCTAATTGGGCTAGTTTTTATTTTTTCGATTTCGGTTATACTTTTTTTTTTATATATTAGGGTAGTTTCAAATTCAGAACAGGTTCCAACCGGTTTCGAAACTGAAGTAAAAAAAAAAAAAATCTGAAATCAAATTCGAAAAAGTAATAACCAGCCCGGTTATAGATCATCCTCAGCTATCCTGTGCAAAAACTACATTCAAAAATATTAAAATTGAAACAAGATATTTGAAAATGACGTTCCCATAGACTTAACGTTAGTGTTCTTGTTTCTTCCCATGACTAGTGTAGTCTCTTAAGGGAAAAGGTTTCTTATAGTTTTCAATTTCTCGAAAAACTTCGTGTCATTTATGGTAAAAGCATCTAGAATCTGGAAATCAAAAGAATAATTATGGAATCGAAGTCTTTTGTAGAGATTTTTGTGTTGTAGATTGTGCAAGACTACTCCTTACTGACAATTATTTTAATGTGTTAAAAAAGCCATCGTCATACCTGTTTTATGCATTGCCGTATTCTGACCATGTGCGTACTTTTATCAGTAATCTTCATACACAAATTATATAAAACAAAAAAGTTTTCAATTCGAACACTTAATTTTAACATCAGATTTGAGTTTTTTAGGAAATTTTACTTCGAATTCTAAATGGAAAGTTATTCGGTAAAGAAGTTTAAGAATTATGAAGATTACTTTTAAACGTCCTAATGTTAAATTAATTTGTAATCGTTGTAAAACAGATTGCAATGCTGATAATTTTTTACCATAATTCAAGAACTACTTAGGAGAATGAGCTGTAATTTTGAATTCTCATTTTACATTTTTCTAAAAATCAATTTCTGCTAAAAACAATAGGTTACAATTCATAATGTTTTCGAAAATACATATTTTATTTAAAATTAATTTTCTAAAAAAGAATAGGAATTGTAACCTACAATTTTTTTAACAGAAAAAAATTATACAAACTTTAAACCTCCATAATTCCTAAACTATTTGATGGAATGAATTCCCGCTTGGTATCCCAACTGTCAAAATTAGGTATTTGTATTAAAATTCAGATTTTCATATCATTTTAGTATATAAACGAGCCTCTAAGATTTTTAAAAGTATAAATTAAAATAAAGACATGATTTCGAGTCAAATGGCTAGTTACCCTCCTTTTTTTTTTTACCGAATTATAACTAGTAGGAAATTTATAACAGGATTTTTCATCGAATTATAGAGTGCCTGTAAAATTATTGCAATCAATATTCTGTTCTAGTTTATCAGTATTTTAAGAGTAAATAAGAATAAAATAGAATTTTTTTTCTTTAACTTTAGCTCCAAACATTCGTTATATACTTTTAAAATAATGAGTTTTTTAAGACTCAATGCGAATTCATAAAAAAAGTTGAGTTCATCGAAGAGAAAATTTCGGTTTTACGATTGCAAATTTTTTTATCATTAGAATATTTGAAACATGAAAATTTCTCCCGGTTTATCATATTTTTAAATAGATTAAAAGTAATATGTGCTCGTAGTTTAAGCATGAGTAAAAATAAAAGAGTGTACTTTTTTTAACTTCTTTTTTTTTGTAGTTTCATCTCTAAGCATTTATTATATTAAAAAAAATACAAGTATTTTGAATAAAATAAAATAAAATAAAAAAATAAATTTATCCAAGAGAAAACTTGGCATTACACCTACAGAATTTTCACTCATCAAAAGATTTATTGCACAAACTTTCATCGTATAATAGTGTATCTTTAAAATGATTGCAGTTGATATACTTTTCTAATGAGATTGTATTGCAAGGTGGAATTAAAATCGAGGAATAAACTGTTTTAGGAGACCCTTTCTTTAACTGTAACTTTAAGCATTCATCATATTCCTTAAAAAGGATGAATTTCTTTCGAATGAATAAGAATTCGCAGAAAAGTTAAATTCATTCAAGGGAAAATTCGGCATTACAATTACAGATTTCTGAGCCATTCTCTTGCTTATTTATTATCCTAGTTACTCTAGTTTTATAAATTTGTTATAACATGTCGAAGTTTATTCGGAAGATGTAGATTTTTAAGGTGTAGTTTTCCCATCCAGTTGGAAACTTTCCAAAGAAATGCACACTATTTCTTTTTCCATCTTTCATTCTCCAAGTTTTTGCTAAAATTTTTCAGACGAAAATGGCTGATTGCCAGAATTTTCCACAGATAAGGACGCGCTTCTCTAATAGAGTAGAAGCAACGAAAACTCCATCTATGTTATTTCTATTTTGTTGTTGTTGTTGCTGTTGTTATTGTTTTGTTTTGCAATTAAGTCTTTTGTTTATCTGCTTTTCTGCGTCTGACGGACAAAAAAGTTTGAGGTGCCAACTTATATTTCGATATTTCTTTCTACGTAAGAAAGAGGTATAATTTAAGCAGTTAAAGCATGTTTTTAAAGTTTTAAAACCACAAATTAGGCGATAAAAAAGGATAATATAGCTATCAAAGAATGATAATATAATTTTTTATAAAACGCTTAAAAGCTCTTTCGTATTACAGGAAATAAAATAGATGTAATGATTTTCAGATACCAGTTACAAAAATTCAAAACAGCTGCAACAATATAATATTACGTTATGAAACATTTTTTTTTATAAATATTTTTTTTGTTGTTGTTGTGTAACATGGTACTCTTTTATTAATACATTTTTTTATTTCACTTGTTTCAGGTATGAAAAGATGAAATTTCGCAATCGATTTTTCACTCATTTCCTTTTCACTCATTTCCTTTCCTGATTTTCAAACCGAACATAAACATTCATAAACATTTTTCAAATGTGCTAGAAAGTTTTTTTCTTTTAAATGACTTAAAACTAAACAGACTTTTTACACAATTGAGTAATTTTTTAGTACAATTAAGGCTTTGCGAATACAATACTGAAACTAGAGAACAGGAATTATGCTTTTTCAGAATTTAGTGTCGCCCCCGGCATTTCCATTACTTCATTTTCTTCTGGTGGACTGGTGGCTTCTATTATTATGAAACAGCCATTATAAATGAAGCGTTTAGGTGAAGATGAAAGAGCAGTCGTAAAAAGTTAGAACTCTGATTTTCTAGTCAGAATGGAAAAAAAAAATGGCCATAATTTTTTTTTATGGCCATAATTTTGCACACGCTTCAATTCTGACCAGAAAATCAGAGTTCTAACTTATTACGACTGCTCTTTCATCTTCACCTAACACTTCATTTATAATGGCTGTTAAAAAAAAAAAAAAATATGGCCATTTTTTTTCCCATTCTAACAAGAAAATCAGCGTTCTAACTTTTTACGACTGCTCTTTCATCTTCACCTAACGCTTCGTTTATAATGGTGTTTCATAATTAATAGAAGCCACCAGTCCATCAGAAGAAAATAACTCGGTTAATCGGGACTCTACTGCAAAACATATTTCAATTTTAATACTTAAAGCACACGCTTTTATTTTATGTAAAATGACGTCATTTGCATTAATATAGATACTTAAAATTAAATATAGTTTATAATAGCTCCATGTTTTATCATAAATCCTTCATTTATATTTTTCTCAAAATAGCATTTATTTCAATTAATTTTTTTTTTCAATTTTTATGATAAAATGGCAACAAAAAGATATAATTGCTATTTTTCAACAGTTTTTTCTTTACTTTCTACAGAAATGGAGTACTGCTACTGGAGTACTAGTTGCCAAAATGAAACAAATGTCGCTAAAAACTAAACAAATTGCATTAAAAAGTACTTTTTTTTTCCCCCAATACGACGGTAAAAACATTGAAAATGCGCAATGCTTAGAAGTTTAAAAAAATGCTGTAGAGTATTTAATCGAACAATGAAACATCGGCTTTTGTTTTACTGTTGGCGTATACGTTACTCACGTGGCGGTAACGTTATTTATTGGAGACAAAATAAGCTGGGAGAAAGAAATAGCATACCGGGGCTAATTATGTAGACAGGTGTGTTTCCAATGACAATACAACATTTTAATAATTTAAAAACTTAATTATAAATTAATAAATTAATTTTAAGACATTTTCTGTTAGCCGAGCGCAGATGATAAATCACCACATATTCTTTATGGTTACATCTGTATAAGAGTCATGATAATATTGAATTAATTATGCACTAAATCACGCTCGTTAAAACAGGCCAAGTGGTTGTGAAACTACAACAGTGAAATATTTTAAGCACTAAAAAGTATAAAATAAAATATAAATGAAAAATATATTTTGACATAATTAACGAAAATACGCTTTTATCAATTAGTATTTTAATATTAATTAAATTATGATTATAAACAATTTATAAATTCTTAATAGATTGTTCAAATAATGATTTTATTGTTCTTTCCTGTTACCATAGGGTAATTACGGGAGAGATGGAACACGTTTTTTCTTCGCTCTCTAAAAGCACATATATCTACATATATTTTTTTTTCACAGTATATATCTACAGGGTGATTCAAAAAAAGTTTACAAAATGACATGGAAAATCAGGCATACAACAAGGATGAAAAATCACATAGGAACATAGGGTCGCAAAAGACTTATTTAGTCACAGATACAAGGTGTTTCATCCCAACTCAATTTGGGTTTATGGCGATAACTTTCAAAAAACTGAAGTATATTATAATAAAACATTTAACAGACATTTTCACCTTTGTTGTAAATGTGATAACACCAAACAAAAGTAGCAGAAGTTTGTATTATACGCGTCAGCAGTATGCACTTGACGCCCCACATTTTGGACTGTGATTATCAATTCATACGGTATCATCGATTGCTTGAGCAACATGTTTTTCCAGATATTTTCGTAATGTTATCATATTTTACACAAAACAAGGTGCATATCGTTACATTTTCATTACAATGTTTTTATTTTTCTTGTAATTATTATCGCCAATCCTGGTTCAGTCAGGATGAAATATCCTGTATTTGCGACTCAATAAGTGGTTTGCAACCCTATGTTCCGATGTTTTCTTTTATCCTTGCTGTATGCCTGATTTTCCATGTCATTTTGTAAACATTTTTTTGAAACACCCTGTATACTGTATCGTGTTTCTTAAAAAATGTCTAAATGCTGAAGTTCATATCTTTACAGGAACTTTTCTTTTATAATTATTTTAAGTTTTAGTATAAAGTCCATGACCCTCGTACTACTCCGGGTGAGATGGACCACAATGAAATATTGAAATAATTGCACATAGGGTAACTCTAGGATAGATGGCCACAGAGGAGAGATGGCCAGTCTAAATGTTTCCAAAACTTGATCATAGATTGCAACATAAACTTTGTTCGTATGAAATAGTTCGACGAGTCTATTTATTGTGACGTGCAGTTGTGTTTTTCGATTATAAAAAGTAAGTGTAATTTTAATGTTTTTTTTAATTTAGTGGTTGAATATTTTTTTTGACTTAGGTATCTGAATGTTTTGCAGTGCGTACGTTATATATATATATATATTACTATATGGAATTTTAAGGTGCGTATATAATCCAATATTTAATTCTAAGCCTAAAGCAAAGACGTACAATGGCTATTGATGCTTTAAATTGGGTGACCATCAGTCCTTCAATTTCAGGAGAGATGGCCACATGAAATCGAGGAGAGATGGCCACCTTTAATTGATATTTCAAAATTATACGGAGTGATGATTTTAACTAAACGTAATTAAATTTAAAATAAATATATAACGTTTATGTTTATAAATATATTAATTGATATAATTGTTTAAATTTTAACAAATATAAATATTTTAATAATAATAATAATATAATAAGACCTAACGATTTATTTGTTTCAGAAAATATTGAAAAACGGAATCATACTTTCATAACAGAAACGGATAAAGTTGATAAATAAACTAAATTAACGTAATAAACCTAAAATTAACGCAAGAAAAAACAAACAAACAAACAAAAAAAAAAACACTACACTT
This sequence comes from Maratus speciosus, assembly GCA_963932465.1. Taxonomy (NCBI): domain Eukaryota; kingdom Metazoa; phylum Arthropoda; class Arachnida; order Araneae; family Salticidae; genus Maratus; species Maratus speciosus. The sequence goes on along the minus strand of OZ010793.1, from coordinate 395,451,161 downwards.
CTAGTAGCAAAGAAAACGAAATACATTTAAAATTATCAGATTGTACAGATTCCGAGTAAATAAAATTGGATGAGGATCACTGTGTTGGTTGTGCAAAACAATATAATATCACATCCGAAAAGGATATCTGGATGCAATGCATAAGGTATCTGAAGTGGTTCCATGAAACGTGTACAAATTATCAAGACCCTTGCCAAACATGTGGTAAGATTTTACGAAAAGTGAAGTATTGAAATTATACTTCAAATTTTGTTTATTCAAATTTATTCACTGATTTTTCGTGATATAATTGCATCTTTAAAAAGTTCTATATGTTTTTCAGGATTAACTGCATGAAATGTGTTATTTTTTGCTATTTTAACTTCATTTTTTCTTTCTTGTATTGGACAGCCATATCTCCTCGGCTTGAAGGAGAGATGGCCATCTGGCATTTTAATTTCAATTTTGTTTAACACTTTTTGTTTTCGATATTTAATTATTTTTTGCATAAAATATGATGAGTATGTGTATACGAATTTTAAATATGCATAAATATTTCTTGTATTTGCATTCTAAGAAATTTTATTTCAATCTTTAAAAACTATGGCCATCTATCCTAGAGCCACCCTATATGAAATTTATAAAAGTTCATTTCTATTATATGAGAATTAAATGAACTTACATTTAAATTGCTGAATATTAAGTTTAAATTAATTAATATTTGACCTTTTAATATATACCTATGAAAAATAAATTTGTTTCTTGAACTCTTAATATCTTAACAGATTTAAACATTATTTATCAAAATGTTTTACAGAGGGGAGACCGGGGCTAGTTGGCTACAGAAGTAAATAGGCGCAGTCCTCATAAATCGCCTGTTTGTGGATAGATTGCGCAACCAGTTACAGAGTACCTTTCTTCTTGCTTTTTTCAATCCTCATTGCAGTTTTGCAGCGTTCCCTACGTGCAGTAGACATTTATTACGATTTTTCTGTTTTTCGCACTCATAAGTAATTTTTTGTTGCTTCATTATTTTTCTAATTTCTAATACTTATCTTAATAATTGCGATTTAACTTGTGCAGTTTTTCGTAGTGTATAATTAACTGTACCTATCCCATATGTGATTTACTTGGATTATTTATGTTTAGATGGTTACGTGTCCCTTTTGTGAAGAAATTTAGTATGGGGCTAGTAGGCGCATTGAACACGGAGCAAGTTGTCTCGGCGTCTGGTGTGTGCTGGTAGTTTGAAAAACAGTGAACACCGAGAAAAGTGGTTGCAATGGCAATATTTTGGGCACACGAGGCTTGCCCAAACGGAGACACTCGATTTTTTATTTGTGTCAACTGTAACTCTGATGATGGTATCGAGTAGGATAGAAGTTACTCAATGTTAATGTTTTATTCATTATTTTTATGTCTGTATAATTTAGAATTTACATTGTACGGCGATAACGCCCTTGTTTAAACTTACTGGTAATAATGAAATTGATTTCTCTTAACTGCGTGTCTTATTTGAGTTTCATTTAAATTTTTATAAAGCCTGTGCCAACTTATCCCATAGGTATAGGCAACTTGCCCCGTGACGGGGTAGGTTGGCGCACAATTTTCCTTTTACTTTAGTCTTCCGCTAAACATAAACTACAAAAGCTGCAAACGCAAAACTCCGGGTATTTATAGCCCAATGCTTGTTCTTTAAAAGTACAGTTATAGTTTCTTAAAAAAACTTAAACAGAAAATTAATAAAAATCAATAACTAAAAACTGCGCCTACTAGCCCCGGTCTCCCCTACTATGAGTTAAGATAGTTTTGTAGTAATTTCTTTCTTGCTATTTTGTTTCTTTCTACAATTATCGCATGTTACTTCAAGCCACCAGCATCCTTCATGAAACCAACGCAAGAAAGGAACACACTATATTTAATCTACTTTTGTTTTTTTTCTCATTGTCCTTTTCGCCACATCCCACGCATTCGTTTTCGTCCTAATATTTTAAATAGTTATCCTTGTCATAACACGTTTTTTGAATGTTTATATCCATGTCAGAGACGAACCTTTTCTAATATAGGTACACGGCATTTTCCGAAAACAGAAAAATAATTCCTTAGTACAGTAAACATCCTCTAATCCGGCACGTTTGGGACTTGAAGCATGCCGGATTACAAAATTTTCCGGATTACAGGATGAATGCTGGAAAAAAGGTGTATAAGTTAGTATTAAACGAAAAATGACAGTTTTTTATTCTTTATTCTTGTATTTTATTGTTTAAACAGCTTAAATAGAATAGAAAAATATTCAAGAATGTAAAGTATAACATAGGTACATGACTATAAACTGAAAACATGTACTGCAGGCCTACATAGTAAGTCCTACTCGTAGAAGCCATCTTAAACAAATCTAGAATATCAGTTTGTTTTGCAGTAGTTTTCCGTCTTCTTCTTCTTCTTTTTTATTTTATTTATTTATTTATTTATTTATTTTTTGAAGTCATTTCGTATGATGTGGACTTTTATAATTTTCGCATCGTTGAACGACGGCTGCGCTCAGAAAACTTCATAAATGTATTCAAGGCATCAGCTGTTTGATTCCAACTGATGTTGTTTGACTCGTCCACATCACCTTCATCAGAATTAACGTTTTTGGGGACTGTTGAGTTGCTAAAATTCTGAATGATTCTCTCATCGGTCAAAATTTTCTCTGTCGGCTCATCCAAATCTCCTTCTACCCACTCTTTTATTTCTTCTCGATTCAATTGTGTTTCCGAAAACCGTGCCGGATTATCCAGCGTGCCGGATCTTACGATGCCGGATTAGAGGATGTTTACTGTATTTTAAATTCAGCTCTTTAAAAGCTAAATTTGAAATTCAAGATTGTATTTTCCAGTGGCGCCAACTTATATGGCCTCGTGGGGCACGAGCCCACCCAATAATTTGATATCTCTGCCCACCCGATTTCAATTGATTTAATTCGTAATTTATTTATTTTATTGCTGAAAGGAAATTTGGTTTTATTGACGTTCGCGAAATAATTTTATCTGGAAAACATTAAGAATATCATTTCGCTTTACAGGCCTCTTAAAAGCCACTTCAGCTGATGTAGAATTAAATTTCTCTCAAAACCAAATATCCTGCATATTTTCTCAATTTGTGTCTTGAATTGAGGAAACAATTATGTGACTAAATTGTATGTTGTTCTTGACGTTTAGTTTTTTGTACTTTCAATGGTTAGCATTTGATTTGAAAAAACATCATTTAACTTCGAAGTATCGTCTTTAGTCATTCGCTCCTGCCCCGTGTCTATCTCCACACACACGCACTAAGGGGAAAAATTGTAATGTGTTATTTTATTTAAAATATTTTGAGTCCACCCAATATTTTTCAAAAGTTGGCGCTACCGGTATGGTCCATCCGTCTTAACCGAAAACCTGGTCCATCTTTCCCGTCTACACGTGTTTCATCTCTCCCGATCGCCTAGGTGAGAAGTATAACCCACAACAACTCAACACTGTAGATATTACATCGCCATTTTAGGTTATTTAGAGGCCTAAATGTTCACCGAGATTTCATTAAAACTAGATAGATCGCATCTAAACAAAAACAAAAATCTTTAAATACATAACTATAACCATATGAAAAAATTATTTGACTTACCAAAATCAATAATGATTTTTAGCTGAAAAATTATTATGTTTTTTGAGAAGCAAAAAGTTGCACGCCATACAAGATATCGCTGACTAAGATAATTGCACCATCTGTGGGACGCCGTATTAACGAAATATTTGACTGGTCTATCCCACCCTGTGGTCCATCCGTACCCCTATATGCCCCCCCCCCCCCCGTACTTACCCTATACTAAAATAGAAATGGAGCAAAATTATAAATTTTTTAACAAAATTGACTAGTTCGGATTTTCCGCCAAGCGTAAATCAAATATTTTTTTCATAATTGACCCACATCAAATTAACGTATTCTAACAGAAACTTTTCGGAACAACATGAATTGCAGCCATGAAATAAGATGTGATTTTTTAGATAAACATTGAATGCTTTTCAATAAGTATTTTTTAAAAACAATTTTTACGTTATCTTGTTGTTTTGATCTCTTTTTGGAAGGTCTGACGGACAATGCAGCTTGAGATTCTGCCTTTCATCTCATTATCATTATTTATTTTTAAGAAATATATATTATTTGTTCCATTAAAAAAAGTTTTTTTAAAGTTTCAAAACCACAAATTATGTGATAAAGAAGAATAACGCTTTGATAATTGAAGGATGAAAATAACTAGGCGGAATTAAAAATTCTTTACTAGAGCGCAGCAGGTTAGCTTGTGTCTGTGAAATTATTGTGTCAGATAACTTATCGTACCATACACTGTTAAAAATTTGCAGCATTCTGTTCAGTCATTCGACCGTTTTTTGAAAAAATGGTTTCATAACCGTAATTTAACTGTATTCTGACCATAAATTGGCCAATAATATGGTCAGAATAATGTTAAATTACGGTTGTGAAATCGCTTTCAATAAAAACGGTCAAATTACTGGACAGAATGCTGCAAAGTTTTAACAGTGTAGCTTAAAGTCCCTGCACTGTTAAAAATTTGCAGCATTCTGGCAAGTCATTTGACCGTTTTTTCCGAAAACGGTTACACAGCCGTAATTTTAACACTATTCTGACCATATTATTGGCCATTTTATGGTCAGAATATAGTTAAATTATGGTTATGAAACCGTTTTTTCAAAAAACGGTCGAATGATCTGCCAGAATGCTGCAAAATTTTTAACAGTGTGTAAAGAGAATACTGAATTCAAGAGAAAATACTTTATAAAAAAAATCGAAGAAAAATCTTACAGTTAAATTTCATTGCTAAATTATTATTCTCATTGCGAATAATGACTGATGTTTGCATACACCGCTGCAATGCCTAAACTGTTAAAACTTTGCAGCATTCTGCCCAGTCATTCGATCGTTGTTTGAAAAAAACGGCTTCATAACAGTAATTTAACTATATTCTGACCATAAAATGGCCAATAATATGATCAGAATAGTGTTAAATTACGGTTGTGTAACCGTTTTCGGAAAAAAACGGTCAAGTGACTGGACAGAATGCTGCAAATTTTTAACACTGTAGTTATACAGGGTGTTCGGGCTAAAAGTAACCAAAAGTTATGACTTTTTTTTACGGAACTACCCATTACAAGCTAAAAAAATTTTTAAATAAAAATAGCATCCCACAAAGTTTTAGTATCAATAGACTTCGATGTGTGCACCTTTCGTAGCACGACGAACGTGTAAACGGTAATCCAGTTCTCCCCAAATGTTTTGTAGCATATCAGGAGTTATTAGACAAATTGCTTTTATGATACGCTTTTTCCACTCATCCACAGTTTCAGTTTTTTTGTTTTGTTCAATGTTTTAAAATCTCGGAGGGGTTTCCAAACCTCGGAGGTGAAGTCTGTTATATTCTAATAGGTAGTTCCGTAATAATAAGCCATAACTTTTGGATACTTATAGCCCGGACACCCTGTATTACCGTGGACGTTTAGAAGTGGCCCGACTACAGCCCATCGTAGAACAATTAGAGCTGTTTTCTTTAAAGATGTTCTCAAATCCAAAGGGGTTACTTTCTGACACATTTTTTAATTCATTTTTGTTCGGAAACGCATGAAACTGACAGGTGTTGTTATTAAGAAACTATGTAATCGAAAGACGTTTTCCATTTCTTTGCTAAAAGCAAAGGATCTTTCAGAAAATACTGTCAAATTGGGCCTTTTGAACCGAATTTTTCCATGCGACTCCGCCAGACAGGAGTAAAACAGGTTATCATGTGACCGCCATCGCTTATAACTCGATAAGTAAGTTATTTATCAAAAAATGGAAAACTCATTTCGATTCGAAACCACTTAAATAGACAGCCCTTCAATTTTATGTCTTTACTTTTGAAAATGCGTCTGAAAGTTTCGCGTTGTTGAGCAGTGGATTTGAGAACCACCTTAAGTAAAAGTCATGAAAGAGCGGTTTGGGGAGATTTGGAACTTAACCTTTAAAGGCATGGGCCGTTTGTAGTAACATAAAGACACGGGCGGGCGCCTTCCATCAGTTTTTAAAGCCTAAATGACAACTTTTAACCTTTGGGGACGAGCGACCTGTATACGTACCACTTAAGGTGCTCAGAATCCTTCATTATTCCCACCAGTTATTTTTAATTGTAAAGTTTACCTTATTTAATCAGAGCATTTTCGACATTCAAATACAGAAAATTTTCTGTTTTGAAAAACCGGTGGTAAAAGATTAAAAATTAAGCAAAGGGCTCTGATCGGAAGGGTTAATGATATCGTAGTCAATGTCCGTAGAAGTATAAAAGTACTAAACATAAAATTGTTAAGAAAACTTAATTTATTTAGAATTAATATAACACGGGCGGTCTGTAATAACATAAAAGCACGGGTGGCGTATTTCATGCGCCAACGTCTTTTAAAGACTAAATATCAACTTTTGATGTTAAAGAAGAATAATGTCCAATGTTCAGTAATAGTATATAAAAGTAGAAAAATAATAAAACAGAGCAGAAAAATGAGAAATTTCAACTTTAAACTTTGGTTGAACATTAAAGGAACTTTGGGAAGAGGGTAAATGAGGAAGGCGCAAATGTTAATCACGTAATTATTTTAGAATTCTCAACTGTTTTTCTCCCCAAGTGGCGCACTCAATACATTGTCCGTGTCTTTAAAGGTTAATCTTAGACTTACGAGGCTTCTTATTAATTGCTGTTGATGGTGGTTGGTGGAGTGAGGGAGGACCTACAGATGTCTATATACACAGCGGCATTATTTAGTTCGACTGCTGAAGATTGTTGGAGATAGAGCAAGCATTAGAATTTTGACTTTTAATTTCCAGGATACAGGGTCTATTTTATAAAATTGGGCACGCTACTACTCTCTTACTAAGATCTATGTATCTAGTAAACTACATTGTAATTGATCAAACCATTGCCAAGAAATCGTGTTAATTTCATTGCCAGATTGGAGTGGATACATGTGGTGCCCGCGGTGTTAGATGAAAAGAGGCGAGGCAAAAAGCACACGACATTATATCGAGGCTGCAAAATATTGCATGCCAAGCGCAATTTTCTTTTCAGCTCGCTGCAGCTCAGATAATCAGGGGAGGGTGTTATGTATGTACCTGAAGGAGAAGACGTCTCCGGTAGGCTGTTGCTTTTTATTATAATTGTGGCGTTGTCCTTTAATTATTACAGTATCGTAATATCGGAAATAATAGGTTTGAGTTATTTGCAATTTACTAGAATTTAGCATCACATATATAACCTTTAAGCCAGAAACTATATTAAAAGTTTGAAAGTAAATATAACTCTTCTGGTTTCCTTATTTCAAGAAAAATACTACATACATAGGAAGCTTCGCTTGTTTTCAGCTCACGACGCTTCAATAATGGACTTATAAGCTCTTAATAATTTATTAGCATTGAGGGTAATACATATTTTTTCGTTTATTAGCTTAGCTATTGCGGCCGTTGGGATCATCAACCGACGCCTATACACACCATCGCAGCATTTACCACGATTACCGAAGGTTGTTGCACATAGAGTAAGCATAAGAGTTTTGATGTTTAATTTCCGAAACCATAGATCGAATTTCGGAAATCGGGCCATGTTATTACCCCCTTAAAAATAAACTAATAGTTATTATCAACGACAACGCACAAGATTTTTAGACACCATATCTTTTAGGTATCTTTTTTATTTTATGACTTTTTAGGCGTCATATAAAATTCAAACTAAAGTAACTATTTTTCATCTTATTCTACCGTATGAATATATATTTTCAAAGAACGTGGTGAAAACACAAGAATAGCATTGTAACACAAATCCTGTTGAAATTAAAATGAATTATAATAGAATCAAATTTAACACTATTATTAATACACTATTTTTAAAATTCTAATTCAAAGTTAAACTTAAATCTAAATAAAATTTATAAATCATGCAACCACACAAGCGCTAATTTTTCAGAGTTCATCTTCTTTGAAGTGATTTAATATGTTCCAGAGTCTATATCTGTCCTTATATTCAAAGCCGTTTAATGACAATCGGTGCCGGTAAATAACGCATTTCTTCCGAAAATTCTATCGCTACAAAAATAAATATTAAACAAGAAAGAAAAATCATGCGGTAAGCATAGATTATGAAACACTTTCCAACACTTCCATAATGCTTTAACAAAACTTCGTTATTTAGGGAAATAAGTAAACATTTTAGAAAACGCATAAAACATTTGAAAAACTGATTTCAGCAGTTAATGTCCATAGCAAATATGTATTCTAATTCTTTTGAACAGCCCTGTATTTGATCTGTAGGTTGATATATATACTATATAAAGGGGAAATTTAGTTTAGCAGGAAAACGCATAACAGGTTGAAATTTCTTTTTTAGCAATTTATACTAATAGATTGAAACATACTTGTATACTTTTGTACAACCCTGTTGTTAACCTAGTACTTTTATTACACGCCACAGTTTAGCTAAAATTTAATTCAAACTAAAACAGTCTTGAAACTACTGAAATCACATTTCCAGAAATTATCATTTATTGGCAGCCATGTATCCGATTCTTTGCGTGACCCTGTATATCATTTTATCTATATTCTACAAACATTTCGCAGTAATCTAAATGCAGTTCAGCGTAAAAAAGCATAATTCATTTAAAAACCACTTTTAAGCAATTTTCACTCATACCCAGTAACTATTACGAATTCTTTTGTGTAGCCCTGTATATGAATTATAGCATTTATTCACGCCATATACTATGTATAAATATAGTGAAACATAAAAGCGCATAACATAATTAAAAATGCATTTCCAGCAATCATCTCTACTGTACAGTACTTCGGATACATTATAGTAATATAGCGTTTGAAATCTTTTGCGTGTCCCTGTAAAGGCTATGCACTTCACATTATAGATGAAATAAGTTATAGTAAACCTCAGCAACGTATATCAATTTCATTATACATTAAATAATTTAACATAATTAAAATACGCCGCAAATAATTAATTCCCCCCTATATCATTATGTAACGGAATTCTTTTGTGTGGCCCTGTAAATGAATAACAACTATTCTTTGCACCGTATATTCTACATAATGCATATTTTAGTGCACTTCATAAATGAATATCAATTTTCTTATGTTTGAAAGCGTGTAAGATCATTAAAAATCATTTTAAACGATATTTTCCCCATAGGCCATAATGTAACGGAAAACTTTTGGCTGTCCCTGTAAATGAACTAAACATGCTACAAACTTCATTTGAAATAGGGAAAGTGCTATGGTAAACGTCAATAACACCAAAAAATTTCAGGGCAATCTGAGTATATTTACGGGAGCTAGAGAGCGGACAGACGGCCATACGGACAGATAAGCCGATGTCATAAGCACATTTCAACTTTGTTGGAAAGTGTTAAAAATAAATCTACAGTAACCTATAAATATTTTAATAGAAATCTAACATAATTTCTAGCATAAATTTTACTAATTTTGACTATACAGCAAAAAATAAATCTGACATATAATGCTAAGGTTTGTTTATGATATCAATCATCATATATTATTTATTTTCAGTTTAAATTTTTTTTTTTTTATTCTCGCAAAAAATACTCTTCCCCACCCCTTTAAATTAATTTTATATTATCTACTACAAACAAATCAATATAGTTGATTAAATTGGTCAACAGCAAAGTACTCAGCCTGTCCACAGCTGCCAATATTCTACAAGTTTGATGCCTCCAGCACTAATGTTTCACCAGGTGGTATGAATTTTTTGCAACCTAGCCAATGCCTGACCAAGGATTTAATAATAGTTTGGCAGGTTATAATATATATCTATTTATATAAAATCCAAGTCTCTGTGTGTCCCTCACGATTCCGGTAGGACCAACTCGTTGAAATGAGTAATTGTTGAAAAATACTAATGCAGGGTTACCACAGTAGCGCCAAATGTTGGCCAACTTGGCGATAGCTGGCTGATTTGGCGAAATTCCTATTTAAAACCATCAATCTTTCATAAAGGAGGTCACCAAAATTTAATTTAAACTCCGCTCTTTTAAGATATTTTTTCAAAATCTATGCGTGAGAATTTAAAGTACATCTTTACATCTTCCTCCCGATAATACTAAAAAAATAACCGCCAATAGACGTCGCTGTACTGTGTGAGCTCCATACTGCGCGATTTTAATGTGCTTTAGGTACTTTTCCAGTATAGGTGCCTTGGCGAAAAAGGAAATTTGATAACATATTTTCCTATCCACTGTTTCATTTTATATACACACGCATTTTTTTTTCGATATTTATACGATTTATTTGACATAAAAAAGCCGTTTCTCTAATTTTATACAGAAACAGATGTAATTTGTACATAAAAACATGAATAATATACATATAAAATAAACATATAAAAAAAACAAAAACGCTCATCAAGTTTGTTTTCATAGCTGTTTATATGATTTCACAACAAATCTCAATATTTTTTCCTTATACGGACACCATGCCAAAATGTATGCTAATGCGCCAATTATTTCAAAATACTAAAAGATATTTGTAATTTTATGCCAGCAGTTTAATATGAGTTTTATTTTATTGCTTTATTTTATAACAGTTATTTGTTCAATTATTTTAAGTATATATTTGTGATTTGTGAAATAGTTCGTAAAAGTCTGGAATTTTCAAATGTTATATTTTTTAAATGCTCACTTTAGTATCGACAATGTTTTTTCTTTTACTTTTCAAATGCCTCAATTCATGTGATTTTCATTTTGCGCCAACTATTACGCTTGGCGACAATGGTATCCGTATAACGGAAAAGTACCCAAATCTCACTTTCTGATGCCCAAATTACACCAAGCTTTTTTTAAAAAACGCCAAAGCCCCTACAGTGGAAAAGTATCAAACTGTCTATTATTTTGCGCTATCTGTGTTATAGTTTATACTATATGCAAGGTGAGTGGAGTGAAGAGTTTAAACATTAAATATTAAAGTTTCGGCACAGATGTCATATATGCCTCATGTTGGCGCGATTTTTTTTCTGACGCCAATGTCATATACACAACGGGTACTTAACTGTCGCCAAAGTGTCGTTATTTTGCTTGATATGGTAACCCGGATGTTGTTGTTTATGCTGTTGATGTTTTCGCCAAATTGGCGTCGGAAAATATGGGGTATATATGACAACTGTGTCAAAGTTTCTATAAAGCAATATAAGACTAAAAAATTAAGAATAAAATAAATGTAAAATAAGGCTAAAGAAGAAAGAAAAATCATGCGTTAAGCATAGAATATGAAACACTTTCCAACACATCCTGAATGCTTTAACAAAACTTCGTTATTTAGGGAAATAAAGTAAATAAGATAACTAAGTAAACCTTTTAGAAAACCTTCTTTCCGTTTAGAACTAACTAAACCTTTTAACTAAGAAAACCTTTTAAAAAATTATAAAAAAAATTTAAAAATTGATTTCAGCGGTTACCGTCCATAGCCAATAGTACCGTTATTACATGCCACTATTTAGCTAAAATTTAATTTAAACTACTCTTAAAGCTACTGAAATCACATTTCCAGATATTATCATCCATAGACGGTTATGTATCCAATTCTTTGCGTGACCCTGCATATCATTTTATCTATATTCTACAAACATTTGTTTCTTAGTAAACTAAATGCAGTTCAGCGTAAAACTGCATAACTCCTTTAAAAACCTTAAGCAATTTATTCTCATACTCAGTAACCCTTACGAATTCTTTTGTGTAGCCCTGCATATGAACTGTAGCATTTATACACATGGTATAGTATGCATAAATGTAAGCGCATATCATAATTAAAAATGCATTTCTAGCAATCATTTCTTATGTGCAATACTTCGGAGAAAAAGTTTCTTGGCGAGAAAGAAGTTTGCCAACGTATTTTCTGACAACCTATTTACTGCTTCATACTCACAAGCAATTTTTTGCATATGTATGCAATTTATTTAACGTAGAAAAAGCTATTTACCCATTTTTATAAAGAAACAGGGTACAGATGTCATATTCGCCCCATATTGGCGCGATTTTTTTCTGATGCCAATGTCATATACGCAACGTGTACTTAACTGACGCCAAAGTATCGTTATTTTGCTTGATGTGGTAACCCGGATTATGTTGTTTATGCTGTTGATGTTTTCGCCAAATTGGCAACCGAAAAAAATCGCGCCAATATGGGGCGAATATGACATCTGTACCAGAAACAGAAGTAATTTTTGCACAGATGTCATATACGCATCGGGGTTGGCGTGATTTTTCTCTGACGCCAATTCGGCAGAAATCTTGCTTTCGAATACCAGTTACTTATATATTTTTAAATTATTTGCTATCATTTTGAAAAGGAAATAACTATAAATAAATAAAAGTTTGAATAATAACTGTAGAACAAAACAGCTTATATAATTTAAAAACAGAAAATAAAAGTAAATAAACAATTTATTAATAAATAAAAAACAGTTGCCGGGTTACCATAGCAGGCAAAATAACACCATTTTAGCGCCAGTTAGGTATCCCGGTTCATATTTGAAATCTGTGCAGTAATTTGTATATAAAAAAACATTATATATATTTAGAAACGATTTTTTTATGCATATAAGTGCATATATAAACAAAAATATAAGTTCATTAGATTTGTTTTCATAGCTGTTTATATATTTTGGCAACATATCTCACTTTCTGATGCCCGAATTACGCCAAGCTTTTTTTTAAAATGCTCTATAATGGAAAAGTACCTAAATAAATAATTAACAGAAATATCCAATTATACAAACTAAAACTTTTTATTTCGAGATCAAAGCATTGTTTTTAATTTCGATTAAAAATACATATATCCTTGGATAACTTTAGTTGAAATTAGGTTCACGGCTTAATATCTCATTCCATAAACCTAAACGAACACAAGTGATTCATTCATCTCTAACCGTAAAAAATATTAAATTGAGGTAATCATTCACAAAATAAGTTCTCCAACAATCAATGGACAATATTCTAATGACGTCATAGTAGGTACTAAAATGGTGGCGGTATCATTTGTTTATGGTTTGAAATCACAAAGATTTGATTTTATAATGCTTCTTAGTTACATTATTTTATTGTCATATTTATGAGCTCAGAACAAAAGCTTATTTTTTCATTATTTAGTTATTCAAGACGGAAAAAAATTATAAATGTGAATGATTTGAAAAATTTAAATAATTTTCTTTCTTAATACTAAAAAATAATATCGGGAAGTAACAGCGAGTTTAAGTTAAATAAGTTTAGCTGTTTAATTCGGTTGTAATATTCAAAATAACTGTATTTATTAGATTTCAGTAAACAACATCAGGGCCCGATTAAAATTTGAAGTTAGAGGAATTACAATGTCATTTCAGGACCTTCCTTTTGGAGAAGCTTTTCTAAATTCCACATATACATGGAAACTCTTCAGTGTTAGAAATATTATTCCTAGGACTGGCATAACATGAGAACTGCCTGCAATTTTACACAAGTTTTTGAAAACTACTTTATATCAGAAATTTTACTAAAAACTGGTTACTTTTTTGTTATAGAGGCTCACACTATTAGAATTATGACAAGTTGCAGCCAATTTCGCCAAAGTCGTAACCAAGATCGTGAAGCATACACATATAATGCCATATAATACCATTTCATGAAATCGTATACGATAATTTAATAGTTTTTACCTTACTTCAAGTGTGTAATTTATTTATTTTTAAGGCTTAACAATCTAAATTGTCCAATAATATGAATTTAAAAAAATGTAAACAAAGAATGAATAGACATGACCGCAAAGAGCCTCAAATCTGCATAACACTTGGAACCAAACTGTGCAGATTAGTGGTCTTCTACTGTACACAGTTTTTCATGAATGTGTTTCGTTCTTAAAATGTGTTATTTTCATCCATCACTGCGGAACAAACGAGAAAATTCATATTCTTGCACATGAGTTGTATATATCTTTATATCTAAATTTCCGTCATTTTTGACGGGCTACCTTTCTAGTATATATATATATATATATATTAGGAATTGATGATGATTTGTAATTATATTATGGTTTGTTATTATGGTATGTAATTATATTAAAAGTTTTTGATTTTTGGCTTCTCCTGAAAATTAGCATTTAAAAAAAATCACGGTTTGTATGTTTCCTCCAAAACCATAATAGCCGTCTTGGTAATTCCCCCCCCCCCCCCTTTGTTAGTCAGTCTTATTTGGGCACCATTTGAATTGGGAGAATTTCAAACAAACATTATTTCATTTATTTATTTTTATTCAAAAACAGTACAAAACAATACAAAAGAGCTTTTTTTTTAAAAAATTTCAATAAAATATAGATATTTATTCTTTAAAAAAATCCTTAATTCATTTGATAACTATAGATTCAATAAAGTATAACAGAAGCATTTGTGGTGATCGGATGAGTATTTTAGGAGAAAAGGCATATTTAGTTAACATGTAAAACACCTCAATAGGTTACCCCTTAAATAAATTATTTTTAAAAAGCCCCCTTAAATAATTCCATTTTAAAAGAAAACATAATTAATTTATCTTTTGAGTTCGTTAAGAACATTCCGTCTGCAACTCTTTATAACATGCTTTCATTTTGTTTTGCACTATAATTTATACTGTCGGTTGAAAGAAAAGAAAATATATTAGAATTAAATTATATTTAAACGGACATTAAATCAGTTACTTTTACCAGAACTTCCATTTGATAATCACTTGCTTTTCCAGATAAAACATAACAAGTAGCGATCAACAGTTGTTCATTTGTACGTCTAAACTCTAAAGTATTACTTATTCATACTGATTTCCTCTTGTAGTCGTTAATTTCATTCCCAAAAAACCTCCAAAGTACTCATATCTTGCAACAGCATTTAACCGCCAATATGAATCATGACTAGTTTTCAGCTGATCTCGATTCAATAGTCGAAATATCTTTCACTAAGTGCATCCTGAAATAAATCAGGTTTTGCTATTATAAAAAATATGTCTGTATCACATAATTAAAATTCTTTCTATAAAAACCACAAAATTCCAATCACGTTTGGTGACCCTTAAATAAATTGCCTACGATAAATATTCTAAGATTGTCTGTCTCCTTACTCAAGACAAGTTCAAATTGCTCGTTGCCGATAATGCAACCCTATTTGCCTATTTAGAAAAAAAAAAAAACTTTCTTGTGAAAGTTGATCGGAGTGAGACTTCGTCTACTACTTTCACTTCATCTTCAAGCTTTTGGTTGCCTAAGCCCACCTTGGCATATGCTTTATGTTAATAAATAAATAAAGAACGTGAAAATAGCACATATTGTAAATATGCCATCATAAGTGATATTAGAGATAGAAGTGATATCAAAGTCTAGCTCCCGTTTCTTTAATTCACTCTGCTCCCTTTTTTTTCTCATTTCTGGTTAAGCTCGTCTAGAATGGCTAAGCGTTCCTCAATGGTTTCCTCGGGTACGCGGGAACGTTTGGCTCCGTTGTTGTTTTTCAACACTCACCGCAATTTCGCCGGTGGCCGCAAACTGTGACCTGTTTCACTCGCATACTTGTATATTTTAAACATAAATTTTAATCTTTGCACTGATGATGGAGCTTTAGAAGCAGTATGTACCCTTTCGTACGCATATATTTACAATTTGAGCTATTTTCCCGTTGTCTATTTATTTCTTAATATATGGGCACAAAGATCAATCCTCACATTTTAAATACAGGGTGTTCCACAAGGCACGCAGCGTCTGATATCTACAAATTCGGATAGAGCACGTCAATATGAGTATTTTGAATGGTAACATGAGGGGTCCCCGAATATAGCGTGATAGTCTAATTACAGGATGAAAGTTATTGACGAATTCGATAGTGGGTATTCCAAATGACGATTGAAAGATTCCCCAAGATGACTATGCAAATTTGTGGCAACCTATGAGAGGAAAAGTGCGTCTGGTAGTGAATACGCAATATCCCTCCGCGGCATACTATAAGGATAGAGAAGAAGTTTGAAGAGAATGAGTTGGGCGTTACTCGCTAGGAAAGTAGGGTTGCATCGTTATCGTTTCGTTTTTGTTGTGTTACCGTTTCGGTTCTGAAATGAGCAAATATTCTATTGAGCATCGTATTTTCATGGTACTGACTTACCATGAATTGCAATCCCCAGTGGCTGTGATCAGAAAATTCAAGAAAAAATTCGGAAATCACCAGAACATAAGCGGCATGACGATCAAACGAACGTACGACAAATTTAAAGAGACCGGCAGTGTGTTGGACAATGTGCCAACGATGGTCCCCATCGCTAGCCCCAAATTGATGAGTGCACGAAGTTAATGTTAAGAAAGTGACAGAAGCGTGCGAAAAAAGTCCACCTGCTTCGGTACGACAGGTGGCTCAAAAAGTTGACATGTCCAAAAGCCCGGTGCATCGGATAATGAGGAGGGATGTGGCTTTGTTTCCTTGCAAAATCCAAATCAATCAACCATTGACGGAATTGAATGGTTTAAGGAGGTTTGATTTTGCAAACACGATTATTAGTAATGTTGAAGATGGCGAAATGGATTTTAATCGGATCTGGTTCAGTGACGAGGCACACTTCCACCTCCAAGGATATGCTAACAAGCAGAATTGGAGGTTCTGGGCCAACCAAAATCCCCATCATGCAATAGTTTGGCCACTGCACTAATTGAGACTCGCAGTTTGGTGTGTGTTATCTGTCGTAGGCACCATTGGACCAATTATTTTCACCTGAAATATCACCGGTGACGCTTATTTTGACGTGTTGCATGACTGTGTCATCCCATTCTTGCATGGCATGGATAAGATAAGCGATTATAGGTTTATGAAAGATGGTCTAAAAAATTATTCCTTTCATTTATACAATATCATGGATAATTCATATTTACAATTTGTGCTATTTTTCCGTTGTCTATTTTTTTCTTAATATATCGGAACAAAGTTCAATCGTCTGATTTTAAATACGTTTTATGTTCTCTATATACATGACTTGCATTATCTTGTATTGTTTTGCAATGCCTGACGTAACTTTGGTGAACTGTCTAAAAAATGATTCCCCTCATTTATACAATACATGGATAATTCAATAAATTATGTATTTGCTTATCTTACCTATACAACTTTTCGCATGAAATTATTTTCTTTTCCATAATATCTCACGGCTTCATCGATCTGATTCCTGCAATTTCCTCTACATTGTTGGCGGTATTATATAACCGACAAAAAAGAGACGAAAAGTTTCCTATATTTTCTGAAAATTTCCTTTGATACTTTTTCAATATGTCTGAGACTTTACTGCTCTAGAATAGAAATAATATCTCATTCGTAAGGCGATAGATATATATATTGCAATAGAAATTTTTTCATAAATGCACATGCACAGTCGTGGAATAAAATATCCACTTCCCCTACTAGCTTTGTCATAAGTCATTGTATATAAAAAAATAGGCTGATCACCATCCGATAAATAATAACGTCTACAAATTAATGCTATACTTAAGGAAGGCTCTACTTCATTGGGTTAAATTTTTCTTTTTTTTTTATTCTGTATTTTTTCGTCCCTCAAGCGTGTAGATTGTTATCTTAAAGCGATTTTGTGATATTTCAATTCCTTACAATCTTTTTGTTTACTGAACGCAACACCGCTCGTTGAACGTAACTGTACATATTGTAAAAATTCAACGTTGTTCTTGAAACTATGTTTTTCAAACTGGGCGACCAGAGAACTATTCGAGCGATTTCCTTCATTTTTTGTTTAAAAGAAAGGTTGTCGTGTTTTCTCGAGCTTATATCACCGAAAAGTATCTAACATATAAAAATGAAAATTTGTCTGTCTGTCTGTTTGTAATTCTATACAAATCCACTGTTTGGAAGCCAGAATTGTGGTTACGTATATGTATATTAAAACACGGCAGAGGCAACTAAAGTAATTCGGAATCGAAATAATGTGTAGTTAATTTTTAATTAATAAAAAAACACCCATTTAACAGCAATTTCCTATCAAATTTGAACATTTTTCGTTATAGCTGTTACCAACAATTAAAAATTCACAATAAAATTCTTACCGTAACAATTACTTTTCTATTGCAAGATTTCCACGGGAGAAATAAAAAAAATAAATAGTTTGATGAATAAAGAAAAAAAATAAAAAAGAAAAATGCCCAGCTAAACTGATGGCATTGAGCTCACAGGCTGTTCACACTAATTGTATATCATACTCTTATTTTAAAGAATAATGCCCCTCAAAAAAATAAGTGAAGGGGAATTAGCCCCCGTTTCACCCTTTATACTTAACCAGTGAAACTCCAAATCTAATCAGGGAAGCTCCTTATCATAATAAACCGGTATACCAAATTTGGAGCAAATCGAAAAATCCTGCAAAAAAAAAAAACATTTATCTAAATTAAGAGGGTGGACTAGCCCCCCCCCTTTATCCTTAACCAATGAATCCCCAAAACGAATCAGGGAAGCTCCTTAACATAATAAACAGGTATACCAAATTTGGAGCAAAGCGAATAATTCTGCATGAAAAAACCCTTTATATAAATTAAGGGGGGGGGGACTAGCCACCCTTCCCCCTTTATCCTTAACCAATGAACCCACAAAACTAATCAGGGAAGTTCCTTAACATAATAAACCGGTATACCAACTTCGGAGCAAATCGAATCATTCTGCATGAAAAACCCATTTATCTAATTTAAGAGGGGCGGGCTAACCTCCCTTTTCCCCCCTTTATCCTTAACCAATGAACCCCCAAAACTAATCAGGGAAGTTCCTTAACATAATAAACCGGTATACCAAATTCGGAGAAAGCGAATTATTCTGCATGAAAAACCCATTTATCTGAATTAAGGGGTTGGACTAACCCCGTTTTTCCCCCTTTATCCTTAACCAATGAACTCCCAAAACTAATCAGGGAAGCGCCTTATTACAATGAACCTAGGAAAAATTTTTGAAGCAAATCGGATGTTTCTATCAAGAGTTATCGCGTTACGTACATACGTACGTACATACATACATACATACAGAGCGGGCGGGCACATTAGCTCTCAGGCTTTGATAGCCTGTGAGCTAATGAATACTACGCCATAACTTTTCTTCTGCAAGATTTCGACGTGAAAAATGAAAATGAAATAAATAGTTTCACGAATTTAAAAGAAAGTGAATATTACGTCATATTAGAAATATCATGGACATCAGCAGGTGTATATATAATGTCATATGAGTTTGAAACAACGTATTGAAACATGACAAAAACAGGATTATGGATATATTGGCATATTTTAACATTTTGAGGTTCTCTGAATTTATTGTCGCCATTTTTAAATCTATTCCATATGTATACGTGTGTTTATGCGTGTACATTAGAACTTTCACAAAGGTTTAGGTCCCTAGAGCTTATTTTTTGAGTAAAGTGACATAAAGGTTTCTTCTTTTTTTTTTTTTTTTTTTTTTTTAATCATAGAATTTTTGTACTTGCCATTTTTCTTTAATCAATAAAAAGGTATTTAAATAATAATAATAAAAAAAAATACTCGGAAACAACTTATCATTAAAAGGACTTAATCTCGGTTTCAATCCAGATCACAGATTATATTTAATAAGTAAGTAGGTAATCTGAAGGCCGGATTAAATGAAAAGAAAGAGAGAAAATTACATAAATTAACACGCAATCGTTGATTTTTCAAAATTGATTTTTCAAAACAAGCATTCTTAAAATTCCGAGCAATGCCGGGTACTTTAGCTAGTTACATATATTAATTATTTTTTCGAGCTCGCAAAGGGTAAAAAAAGTGAAAAAAAAAAGAACTTTTTTTTTTCCAAATGACTCCCAATTTGTCAAAAATCAAATATTAAAACTAGATGCTAGTATAAACTCCAGAGACTACGCCCTTTCTTAATTTGGCAACCAAATTTGTTTCAGATGCCGGTACGCGGAGGAAGACTGTTGCCTGACTTGAAGTTCACTGCGCGCACCTGCAGATATTTTCCGTCGCACAAGGCGTATTATTCATTTCTTTTACACGCAAAAATTTAAATATATAAATGAAATGTCAATAAATATAATAAAAAAAGTCCCCAGTTGATATCTCTTTTCTTTGTAACCTAAAAAACTAAACCTGTGGCTTTACGATCCATGAAGGATCTGGGCCTACAGTGTCCAACCTTGTTTACGTGACCCATGGCCCTGAAGTGCTATACAACATATGTCCTGGTCAGGTAGTCAGCCTAACGCGAGATCCTCAATGTTTAGTTCCTAAGCAAGCTTGGTACTCTTTTTATCGACCTCGACTGTATGAAAGTTTGAGTGAACATTCCCCAGCCGGGAGTCAAACCGCGACCAACGACATACAAGATCAGTTCATGGCCGGGAACCGGATAGACTTTTCGCTGTTAGTGAGAATAGATTGACCAATCAAAAACCTGCATTTTTTTAAACTTTTCGCTGTTTACTTTAAACAGCGAAAAGTTCCCAAAAATGCAGATTTCTGCTTGGTAAATCTCATTTCGCTAAAAGCGAAATCTCTATCTGGATCCCGGCCCGTGACTTTTAAAACGTCACACGGAGTGGATCATCTTTACACGGTGATTGGCACAAAACGATGCGCGTACCAATCACAGTGTAAAAAATGATCCGCTCCGTGTGACGCTTTAAACGTCATGAACAGGCCTTGAATGTTGTTGGTCGCGGTCAAACTCGCGACAAGTAGCGCGGCAGACAGGTGTTCTGACAACTGAACTACTGGGCTTTTGTAAACTAAAATAAATCATAAAAATCAGGTAAAATTTTAGACCAAAGGAGTAGAAGCCCCCTTCCTTAAATTATGCCTCGGGAATGACAAACATATTGAAACTGTAACAAACTTTGACTTTTTCAGTACTAACACCTATTTTATCATCGTATTTCGATTATTATAAATATTTTACCTTTGGATTTTAAATAGGAAATCATTCGATCAAGTAATTTATGAATTATAGTATCTTTGAACTCCTGGTATTAAATTCCTTTTTAGTCTTTGCAAAACAGATTGCAATGCGAGTGTTTTTTAAGCATAACTCAGAACTGCTCAGCAGAATGAGCTGCAATTTTATCTTCGCATACTTGAAGCTTCTAAAAATCGATTTCTATTGACATTTTTATAGGTTGAAGCACATGTATTATTTCCGAATTTTAATTAAATAATATATAAAGTATGAAATTCCATATAAATATGCGTTATAACCAATAAAATTTTTAACATGATTCGGTTTCAAGAAACTTCAACTATGGAAATTCAAATATGCAAATTCAAAATTACAGTTCATTCGCCTCTGGTTTTTGATATCAGCTTAACAAACTACATTCATTATAATCTGTTTTGAAACGATTAAAAATGAAATTACCATTAGGAATTCAAAGCTTCACATTTGTATAATTAACTTTTTGACCGAATGACTTCCCGTTTGGTGTCCGACGCAAAATTTACCGTAGAATCTAAATATGATATAAAAATTAGCTGTTAGCATAAAAAAACTGAAATTTGGTACAACTTCAATTTGTAGGCTTCCTCCGAAGCATAATTTAAGTAAATTTATTACGAATGAGTTGGTACAATTTTAATTTTTATATGACGATTTACGACAGAGTTAGTATGAGAGGTAGCTTCTTTTTTTAACAGAAATATTTTGACCGAATATTCGCTCCAAATAGTTTTTTGATTAAAAGTTGCACATTTCAAGCTTAATGAACAATATTTAATGGCATGTACCAAATTCGTTCCTAACTACAGGTGTTTCGTTTTAACTTTTAGCACTCCACACTAAAATTTCCATCACTTACCAGTAACTCCACGCCATTCTTAGATATTTGAAATAATATGTGGGAAACTCCCTGAAAGTATATATTTATTTCTTGTATGTTTTATTTGTTGTTTACCGTATGTCTGTGGATTTATAGTCAAACTTAGTATGTCACCGTATATGTGTCAGTGGAGTACAAAAGATTAATTAAATTAAATTTCTTGTGGCGCATTGATTCAACATTGACGCATTCGTAAAATCAAAATTATGTCGAAACAAAAAATCAAATGAAAGCGAAATTATACAACTACAGTTATATAAAAGCGAAACCAAACTTTATTGACAAAATAAATAAATAAATAAAATAAAGTAATTTTTTAAAACTGAGGCTTGAATAATAAGACTTCTTAAAAAGACCGGCTAACAAAATACGCATAAATTAATGCGCCTTACTAATTTTAAGAACCCACCGTTAGCAGTGCAGCATGAAATAAATGTGGCATATAATACTGAGATTTATTGATGATGTCATATAACAGAGAAAATATAAACGAGAAGTTTCCAATTTGTTATGATAATTTCCTTTGATATATTTTCAACATGTCTGAGACTTTTCCCATCTAGAACAGAAGTGAAATCTTACCAGCAATTCACGTAAGCGTATATGGAGGGAAAATATCAGACCGCTGAAAGATAAAATGGGAAAAAATTGATGTTGCTAGCTGGTTTTTTTTATATCCTGAAAATGATAGAATGCATTAAAAGATCTCGAAAATTTTTTCATAAAATAAATACAAGGTGGAACCCGTTGAAATTCGACGTTAAAAAAAGCCTTAAATGTTAAAGAAACAGTTTTAAAATGTCCTCTTGAGAAATTATTTTTCAATAATGATATACAATCTGCAGATGAGACAACTTTTTAAAGCTTTCAAGCTATAATTTATTTGTATGGTTTTTTCGTTCCTTACCCGTAATCGGGATGGCTATCCCCTTTCCACGATGGGGGTTTCTTTCCATATTATAAAATGTCATACCCCATGGATCATTAAAAAAGCAATAAAATACAAATCCTAGCATGTTCTGATGCAAAACATATTTCAACTAATTTAACATGATATTATTTAATTTACATGAAATTAATTTTTTTGACATGATATTAATACATCAATAAAGTTATAATGCATAAACACATTTTATCGTGCCATCACAGTAAATATGAATTTTTATTTGCTTATCAAAGTAACGTATATGCGCATTAATATTTTTTACCGAAATTTAACTTACAAATTAAAAAATACGTTTAAAAAGCCACGTGTCTGAATAGTTTTCCCTATTCCTCTTTTCTCTGCAACAACGAAAAGTAATCCAGTTGTCACCATTTTGAAAAAAATTCACAAAAGACATTTAAAACTAGTAAATCTGCAGATCAAGAGCCTCAACGTCATCTCTGCAACTTATTGTTTTTAGCAAACTTTGCGTAACATGAATCATTCTACAAAAACAAAATTTAAACTTTTTAAATTACACAAACATTTATGAAAGGGAAAAAAAATATTTCGATGGTTTCAGACATTAGAAGCGTTAAATTAAGCACGTTGTTATGTAATGATATTCTGAAATTCTCACGAGCTACTTATTCTAGTAATTTTTATATAATAAAGCAAAATTTCTTCAGGGGGCGCCCCCCTGAACCCCCCGTTGTGTAATTTATTTTGCATTTGTAATTTTCTATTGATTGAGTTAATGATTATCCTATAGCTTAGATTCCTTTTTACACTGCGATTAATAAGGATAAGCAACAATTTGGTCAAGCATTTTACGTTATCCTAATATCCGTACAGCAGTATTTACTTGCCTGCTAACCACAAACACCTGTATCTAATGGATAAAGAACTTTTGGAAATGTAAACTGAGTCATCTAATTTAGAAATCTAATACCTTTATAATTTTTGTTTCCAAAAAATAATTTTGATTATCATTCTGCAATATTTATATCAAAGATCTAATCTAAATATCTAAAAATGTACTCGATAGCATTAACTTACTAAAATCACCCTAAAGTAGGCGGACTTCTAAACCTAACGGTTAATAATTCATCATCGTGTCCACTTCCAATTGACTAAATAGATAAACGTCATTTGGCGCCGTTAAGTATTTTTTGTGATAGCCTTTTAATAGTATTCAGTATCCACATTTAATTTAAAATCGTGATGTTACAAATACCGTTGAAATTTGACGCACACCTGTGTTCAGGTCAAATTACGAAAGGTTAACTAACCTTTTATTTCCCTTAGCCGGGCATTTTGTTTCATTTTTCGTAATAGGGATTATTTTAATAATTTAATTTATTTTACACTCTACAAGCTGTTACACGGGACGTTGTTCACGTAGCATTAAAATAGAGATAAATGCAGTAAATAAAACATTTCACTCCCCACCAGACATGGCAAGTCTCAGACTTTTTGCACAACACTATTATCTTACAGAAAATGTTGTTCTTTTAAATCGCGCAAATATTTCAATTAAATAAAGTAACATTTTCTATATTAAAATACTGGTATCCAGAACGCCGGAGGCTGGCAGCTCTTCTCCTCTTAATAGAAACATATATAGTTAACCAACACTTTATCACATTTTATAGGAGAAAATACGGAATTTCTTATTTGTATGGCCTTACATATACCTCAGTCATAAAAATGTAAAATTTTGTGCCAATTAATATACACAATTGCGAAAATGAAATCGCAACCAATGAGAAAAGGAAGGCCAAGTAAAATCGTGTAAATGGAGGAATCTTTCTTCGTCGTGTTGTGAAAATACCACTACAAAAATTATTTTAGGTGGTATTTGGTGTGAAATGTTTATATGTATTCATTCCTGTCCTATTTATCTTTTTTATTATTTGTAATTTGCTTATTCCATTTTCCTTTTGCACGTGAAAATCTTACAAATTAAAATTACCTCTTTGGGAGAAATTGTTATTCTTTATTTTTTTTTGGCAACAATGAAGTTTATAAAGTTTAATAGAATAATGTCAGTTTATTCTGTATGAAAATAACGAACTTTTTCATTTATAATCAAAATAGTTGAATACATAAATAAAAATATTATTCTATATAGTATATAAATACTATTTTCATTTCTGCGTTTAAATCAATCTATATGCAAATATTTATACAAAGGCATTCATTAATTCAATCCTTTCAACTTTGATTTTACTTAAAAAACCACACATACTTTCACATTAATGATATTTTTTAGATGAGATATAGTTGCTACGCAACGGTTAAAAGGGAAAAAATGAAATATAAGTAAATTCATAAAACAAAATGTTTTATATTATTCGAACACATGTATAAAATTTCATCATAAGTTATACACCTAATTTAAAAGCTCTGACAAATGTTTCGACAAAATTGCAAGCTAAAAGGAATAATTTAATACTCTTATTTAAAAATTTCAGCATCCAAAATTTACCATTTAAATCTATTATTCATATGAGCGATTTCTTTAAACAAATGAAAATTTGAAAATCGTCTGACTTCCCATAGAAAAGCATTATGTCACAAAATAAAATGTTCTATATATTCCGAACGAATGAACCAAATTTAACCCAAAACTATACAGCTAAATCCGGGGAGCTCACTAATATACATCCTTAATTTCAAGCTAATCGGATGCTTTTTATGGCAGTTATCGCGGGACAGACAGACTAACTAACTAACTAACAAACAAACAAACAATCAGGTGAACACCAAAACATTTCGGGTCTCCACAGTAAGCCTTCACTGACGTTTCGGCAATTAAAATATAAAAGTTGAAATAATTTTTAATAAAAATCTAGTGCGGGCATATCTATAAATAAACAGCTTTCATAAACAAAAATAATTAGCAAAATCGGTTCAGAAGATAGGCTACGGTAGATGACTAAAAAATAGCCTTGTGTTTTAAATATATAGATAATCACCCTTTGCCAGAAGTTTTTTAGAAACTAGTTTATAATTTTTTGGTAATTTCCAGTAAAAAATATCTATACATATCTATTAACACATTAGCAGAAACAAAAAATCCTGCTCCAGGTTCAGATTATGAAACACTATCCAAACACTAACAGAACATTATTAAGAAATTTAATTTTTTCATACAATGAAAAAAGATACCCAAATAAGTCATTTAAAGAACGCGTAATTCAGTAGAAATCCATTTTCAGCAATTTCTGTCTAAATGTGGGAAATATGCCGTGCAGCCCTGTATATAATGTACAGGATTTATGTACACCCCGAAATACATTAAATATTAGAAGAGTTTAAAAATGCATTATCACTTCGGAAAACGCCCTTCTAGCAATTATTGATCATAGCTAGTCCTGTAAGCCAATTATTTTGTGTGTCTCTGTAAAAAAAAAAACTATAAACGCGATACGTACTCTATAATCTAGGTAAAACATCTTGTATTGCATCTCAGTGATCCTTTTTAATTTCAAACTGTTTAAAGCATCATAGCAACAATAAAATGCACCGCAAACGATTTTCCCTACAGACCTTAATGCAACGGAAATATTTTGTTTGTCCTTGTAAACGAATTATACATGCTACGTACTCAATTATCAATATTGAACATTCTATAGCAAACCCCAACATCATATAAAAATTACATGTTAATCCGAATATATTTAGAGAGTTAGAACACGGACAGACGGCCTGACACACAAACCGAACATAAACATTCATAAACATTTTTCAAATATGCTGGAAAGTTTTTTTTTTTTTTTTTTTTTTTTAATGACTTAAAACTAAACTGACTTTTTACACAATTGAGTAATTTTTTAGTACAATTAAGGCTTTGCTAATACAATACTGAAACTAGAGAACAGGAATTCTGCTTTTTCAGAATTTAGTGTCGCCCCCGACATTTCCATTACTTCATTTTCTTCTGATGGACTGGTGGTTTCTATTATTATGAAACAGCCATTATAAATGAAGTGTTAGGTGAAGATGAAAGAGCAGTCGTAAAAAGTTAGACCTCTGATTTTCTGGCCAGAATGGGGAAAAAATGGCCATAATTTTTTTTTTTCAATCAAAAAAAAAAAAAAAAAAAAAAAAAAAAAAAAAATTATGGCCATTTTTTTTCCCCATTCTGACCAGAAAATCAGAGGTCTAACTTTTTACGACTGCTCTTTCATCTTCACCTAACACTTCATTTATAATGGCTGTTTCATAATAATAGAAGCCATCAGTCCATCAGAACAAAATAACTCAATTAAAGCGGACACTCGGTTAAGCGGAACTTGGATAATCCGGCACTCTACTGTAGCTCAGTTTTAAGACTTAAAACACGCGATTTTATTTATATAAAACGACGTCATCCGAATCCGCTGACGAATTCCTCATTTACGATCCAATCATAAACATCTACAATAAAGTATGGGTAGGACGTCACTATCTCGGAATAATACACAAATGCAGCAAAAAGAAATCAATTCATTTATATTTTTTCAAAATAGCACGTATTTTAATTACTTTTTTTTTCAGTTTTTATGAGAAAGTGGCAACAAAAAGATATAATTGCTATTTTTCAACTATTTTCCCTTTACTTTCTACAGAAATGGAGTACTTGAGTTGCCAAAATGAAACAAATGTCGCTAAAAATTAGAAAAAAATTAATATCTCAAAAACAAATGGAGATGCAGTTTTCAAACAAATTGCATTAAAAAGTACTTTTTTTCCAATACAACGGTATAAAAATCGAAAATGTGCGATGCTTAGAAGTTTAAAAAATTGCTATAGAGTATTTAATTGTACTGCTTTGTTTTACGTCTAGCTTCTGTAAGGTAATGTTATTTTTTGGATACGACACAAAATAAGCTGGGAGAAAGAAATAGCATACCGTATCGGGGGCTGATAAGAAAATAACAAATTTAGTCGGATGAAAATGGTACGTCAGTAAAGAACCCAAACAGGTAATTAAATTTAACTTCCCTTCACCTCTTCAGTAAGTTGTTCTTTGGGGGGCACAGTGGGACGTTTTGATGATCTAGGTGGACAAAATTCCTTTTTCCGATTATCACGGAATTTGACAAAATCGCGTATACTGTTAGCTGAATGTCTGTATTTTCGAGATTAGTACGAGTTTTGTCGAAAAAATCAAATCCGAGGTGTCCATTAATTACGACCGTGAAGAAGACATTTGCGCAGTTGGTTTGAGGGAATTTCAAAAGTTGCACTAGCTTCCTCTAAGCTTGAAAGCACGTCGTGACTATTCGGTTTTATTTGAAAACACGAGTTTGCTGAACATATGTCACGGGTTTGGCTTGTCAAGGTCAGATTTAACCCACTTTTGTTTGAAAATTATTGAGTTTTTTTCCAAAATGGGTATTTAATAGTGCCCAAAATGCGTACACAGTGGTAACCAAAACAGGCATATGAACCAAAATTGGGTAACCTCATGACTAAGAATCTTTCTACCCAATTCGGGTATTTTTGTACCCGTTTTAGGTCTTATTTTTTTCTGTGTGTAAAAGAAAAACTATTAAAAGATTTCAAAGTTGAAAACATGGCATTGGCATTCCAGATTTTTATGCTAGTTTCTCATTTATCCGTGACTTTATTTACTTCAATTTCATGCATTTTTTATTTGAAGATGCAGATTTTAAAGGTGCACCTTGGTCATTGCTTTTGGAAATTCTCCAAAGGAATTATTCCATGCTTCTCCTTTTTACCATCTTTTTTCTGCTAAGTTTTTGCCAATAGTTTTTTCTCTTTTTGAATATGGCTGATTTCCAGGATATTTTGCTGATAGGATCACGCTTTTATAATAAGCTATAAGCTTTTAAACTTCATCTATGCAGTTTCTCTTTGGACATTGTTATGGTTTTTACCATTTGTATTTTTGTTTATCAACTTTATGCATCTCATGATACAAAACTTGGAAACTCCTATCCATATTTCAGTATATTTTAGCGATTACAGAAAAAAAAAAGAGATAAGTTACGGACGGTTTCAAATTTTCATCTGCAAATTAGGTGTTGTATGGATTATATAACATTAAAATTTTTTAACTTTGTGGATCTTTTCGTTTTTTCATTTATATTTTTTATGTGTCAACGTTTTGCATACCATGATACAGAACATTGAATTATTCATATTTAAGCAAATTTTAGCGATTAGACAGAGAAAAAATTAGGGACGGTTTCAATTTTTCATCTGCAAATTAGGTGTTGTAGGGATGATATAACATTGAGAATTGTATTTAACTTTGCGTAACTTTTATTCTTCTCTTGCGTTTTTTATGTTTCAATGTTTTGCACTCCATGATTCATAACATTGATTTTTTCATATTTTAGAATATTTTAGCAAAAAGACGAAAAAAAAAAATGGAAACGGTTTCAATTTTTCATCTGCAAATTAGCTGTTGTATCGATAATGTAACTTTAAATTGTATTTAACTTTGAGTATC
Source organism: Maratus speciosus (assembly GCA_963932465.1). NCBI lineage: Eukaryota > Metazoa > Arthropoda > Arachnida > Araneae > Salticidae > Maratus > Maratus speciosus. Next base: position 395,421,859 of record OZ010793.1, on the reverse strand, counting down.
GTTTCATTTTTTTCTCTTTTATTTTATCTGTCATCGGTTTGCCTCTCACGATACAGAACGTTGAATTATATATATATTTCAGCCTATTTCAGCGAATAGACAGATAAGAAATTAGGGACGGTTTCAATTTTTCATCTGCAAATTAGGTGTTGTATGGATAATAAAACAGAATTGTATTTAACTTTAAGTATTTTTTTTTCTTCTCTTTCGTTTTTTATGTCTCAATGTTTTGCATTTCATGATTCATAACATTGAATTATACATATTTTAGCATATTTTAGAAAAAGAAAAAAAAATAGAAACGGTTTAAATTTTTCATCTGCAAATTAGCTGTTATATGGATAACGTAACTTTAAATTGAATTTAACTTTGCATATCGTTTTATTTTGTTTCTTTTATTTTATGTGTCATCAGTTTGCTTCTCACGATACAGAACGTCGAACTCTATATATATTTCAACATATTTTAGCGAATAGACCGATAAAAAATTAGGAAATGTTTCAAAATTTTATCTGCTAATTAAGTTTTGAATAATAAGTTAGTAATAAAAAATGTATGTAACTTTGCGTATTTTTGCTTTTTACCCGTTTGTACTTTTACTTTCTTTTATCTTCAACAGAAGAAAGTATTGTAGGGTATTTCTAGGAGAGATGGCCATAGAGGAGAGATGGCCAGTCTAAATATTTCAAAAACTATAACCATAGATTGCAGCATAAACTTTGTTCGTAAGAAATAGTTCAACTTGTTCATTCAATGCGACGTTCAGCCGTGTTTTTCAAATATAAAAAGAAGTGTGATTTTAATGTTTATTTAATTTAGTGGTTGGATATTTTTGTTGAGTTAGGTATCTGAACGTTTTTCAGTACGTATCTTACATTTATTTTTACCATAAAGACTTTTAAGGCACGTATATATTCCAATCTTTGCTTTTAAACCTAAAACAAAGGCGTACAATGTCGGAGTGTCGCTTTAAATTGGGTAGCAATCTCTCAATCAATTTTAGGATAGATGGCCACATCAAATCGAGGAGAGATGGCCACCTATAATAGATATTTCAAAATTATACAGAGAGAGGTTTTTAGCTAAATATAATTAATTTTAAAATAATGATATAATTTTTATCTTTATAATTATATTAATTGACATAATTATTTAAATTTTAACTAATATAAATATTCCAATAACAATAATATAATATAGTCTGACGATATATTAATGTTTCATAAAATATTGAGAAACTTTGGAAACATTCATCCCAGAAACAGATAAAGTTGATAAATAAACTTAAAACCTTGAAAAAGTCCAAAATAAATGTGAGAAAAAACAAACAAACAAACAAACAAAAAACAAAGAAACAAACAAAAAAACCCACGACATTTGCAGCAAGCGAAGAAGATGAAATACATTTCAAATTATTAGATTCTACAGAGTCTGAGGGAATAGAATTGGACGAGGATCACCGTGTTGGTTGCGGAGAAGAACAAAATACCACAACCAAAAAGAATGACGGGATACAATGCATAAGGTGCCAGATGTGGTTCCATGAACCGTGTACAAACTATCAAGATCTTTGCCAAAAATGTGGTAAAATTTTACGAAAAGTGAAGGATTGAAATCATACTTCAAATTTTGTTTATTCAAATGTATTCACTGATTTTTCGTGATATAATTGCATCTTTAAAAAAGTTCTATATGTTTTTCAGGATTAACTGCATGAAATGTGTTATTTTTTGCTATTTTAACTTCATTTTTTCTTTCTTGTATTGGACAGCCATATCTCCTCGGCTTGAAGGAGAGATGGCCAGCTCGCATTTTAATTTCAATTTTGTTTACCACTTTTTGTTCTCAATATTTAGTTATTTTTTGTCCAAAATATGATGAGGATATGTATAAGAATTTCAAATATGCAAAAATATTTCTTGTATTTGCATTCTAAGAATTTTCATTTCAATCTGTAAAAACTATGGCCATCTATCTTAGAGTTACCCTAATTGGCATTTTTTTGGCTTCCGGTTTTCGACGGATTTACACATTTTAAGGATCTGAGATCCCCAAAAACGTGTTTATACAAAATGCCTGTCTATGACTGTGTTCCGTGTTCCCGTGTGTCGCCATTGTACAATCAAAAAGTGTATCAAGTTATGCATAGAATTAAACCAAATTTCTTGTGCATGTTTTTGGCTATCGTCTGCAGGTTTTTCTTCAATTTGGACACATTCAGCCGGAAAGGCGGGGGGGAGGGGTGTTGTAATAGCGATTTTTGTGCCATTTTCATTATTGTACCATCAAAAAATGTATGAAGTTATGCATAGAATTGAACCAAAATTTTTTGTGTATGTTTGTGACTATGGCCAACAGTTACTCCTTCTATGCCATCGAAAAGTGTATGAAGTTATGCAAAGAATTGAACCAAATTTCATATTTATGTTTTTATCTATGGCAAGCAGGCCCTCCTTCAATTTTGAAATACAGTATAACTTCAAAAATCCAGCATCATCGGGACCGAGACTAAGCCGGATTTTTGAAAGTTCCGGATTTTTGAAGGAATATTAAAATAGTAACTAGGAGTATCAAAAGTAGTACTATATTCTTAATGGTGGCTTTAGCCATAATTTAATTCATTATAAGTGATAATTATGTAAGAAAAAGAGAATTAAATATTTAAAATAACTTACTTTAATTAATATTTTCTAATGTTACAGAAAACAAAAAATCTCATAAAGAGTGAAATTATCTCTTTTCTTGTAATTTCGGAAACATCGATGTCAACTTTGTTTGCTTCAATTTTTTTTGGCCGATCCCAAGTTTTTTTTTTTTTTTTGTATTAAATACAAATGGAAAATGTGTATTTCGAAAATATAGTCTTATTTCTATTAAGCATATATTAATTTTTCGGTCAAATTTATACTTTTTTCTAGTGACACATTTTCTTCGGTCAGTTGTTCATTCTCATCTTCTGAGTTGCTACTAGCACTATCGGCGGTTCTATTAACAGAGCGTCAGTGATCTCGCTGTCCGTTAAATTCTTTGCTCATGGTGCATTTTCTTCAATGCTTAGCTATTAATGCTCATCTATATAGCTTTTTTCGACACTTAATGCATTTTAAGATTTTGCATGTTCAATCAGCTCATAAATTGCGTTTTTTTTTCACGGGAAATGTGAAAGTCTGAAATCCTTCCCCATCACTGATGTCGCCGTTGCCGAAAATTCGTATAGCCATATACTATTGTGCTATGGATTCACCAAAGTTGTCCCCAAAGTTGTTTCCTTTGATAAACAACGATGCAACTCCCAGAAAATTTGTTCAGAAAATAATCACCTCTGACAACTGAAAAAAACAAACAAATATTCTTTTTTCGATCTTGAAGTTTTTTATTCATAAACAATTGCTATTTTTCTTCTCCCATAACTTGAAAGTGTAAAGGAAAAGGGAAGAGAAAGACGATTTTTGATGCTGGATTTTTGAAGTTGCTGGATTTTTGAATGACGGATTTTTGAAGTTATACTGTATTACAGAGTAAGGGGATCTGTAATAGCATTTTTTGTATAATTTTCTCCATTTTTCGTAGTTTTATTGTACATCTCCGGCTCGTGTAGTGACGGGAACTTCGTAACCTGCTAAGTCGGCTATTTGCAAACAGGTGATGTATAACAGAATTACGAATGGTATAATGTTAAACAAATAATATTGAAGTATTAATATTTGTAACTACTTTTTGATATACTAGGGGGCTCTGCCCCCTACGAGCTACGCTCGCCAACCCCCGTTCAGGCACATCAAAATCCAAAAAGCACGCTAATTTGATCGGCTTTTAAAATATATAATTAAAATTTAAAAAAAAAAGTAGCGATTTCTCTGTAAATGGGTTTCCATTCGTTTTCCTTGGATTGGAGATTTTTAAGGCCAAATCTGCTGCTGTTAAGAGATACAATGGCTGTTTTCGTATTTAATTAAAAAATTAGTTAAACATTTGAAAATAACCTAATGTAAAATGAATTAAATAAACAGAGTCATTGTTTCCCGGTATTTTTTAACAGCGCTATAAGATAGTTCTTTTAAAAATAATTTATTTTAAATGTATTGTTTCAAATCTGACGTAATTTACACTAAAGTTTTATTTCTCTTATTAATATTCACGTGAAAATACTCTTGTTGTTAGAAGGAAATATTATTTGCTCTGTCTTCGAATTCACGATAATAGTTGAAAAGATTATCTCAAAATATCTCGCGCAAATATATTTTTCAATTTAAATTGTTTTGCTATATTTTTTGCCGTTTTAAATATGACGTAATTTCCTCAAATTACAAGTTTTAACGCATAATAATGATTTTTTTTTTTTTTTGTTTTAAGATTTTGTTTCTCTTATTTTAAGATTTTGTGTAAATATGGTTCGGCACAGATGTCATTAACGCAATTTTTTTCTGACGCCAATTTCATATGCACAACGGGTACTTAACTGGTGCTAAAGTGTCGTTATTTTGCTTGATATGGTAACCCGGATGTTGTTGTTTATGCTATTGATGTTTTCGCCAAATTGGCGTCGGAAAAAAATTGCGCCAATATTTATGTGACGTATATGACATCTGTGCCTATGGTTCTTATGACGTAATATTCCTGCTTTTAACATGTAATCATTTCATTCTAATTTTAAAGCTTTTTTTCAATTCCTACTATTAGCTCACACTCTCCCTATATTTATTTATATATTTATATATTTATATATTTATCTTGTTCAAATTTTCAATCGTTAATGAAATACTCATTATTCATCCTATCAAGTTGAAATAAATTTTTTTAAACTTGTACTGGATGACAATTGATGTTAATACAGTTTTTTCAAATATTAATTAATTAATTAAATTTTAATTAATTAATTTTAGTTTTGCATGGGAAACAAAATGGCAGCCATTGGTTATTGAAGTTCATTGAAAGTATTTTCAATAAGGGGTTACCATAGGGGGGACCCTGTTCTGTTTGTCGCCAACTTGGCGATATATCGCCAAATTTGGCGGTCAAAATGAGTCACCAAAAGTGACGCCAACTTGGCGATATCTGTAATATTTCGCCAAATTCCCACAGAGTTCCATTGTAAACCTACTTGCTTATAGAAAATCAACAAATTGAGATATTTTAATACAACAAAAACTAATATTAGCTTGATTATATTAAATTTTTCTTTGATGGCCTAAGTAGGAATTGACTTTAAAAACAAAATTTTTATATTACTTGTTTCTGTTTGTAATAGTCAAGTGTAAATAAATTTTTAATTTGAAGTAAACATAATTGTTTGCGCTGTTTATACAACTGGCAACAGTTTAAATTAATAACATTTTCTAAAATTTGTAAAAAATATCTCTCGAAATGCTGAAAATTTGAATTTAAAATTGAAATAAAACCTCAACAAATGAGTCAAATAAGAAAAATAAATACAATCTGCATACCGGGAACTTATAACGTATAAAATGATCTAAAAATGATTAAATTCTCATGTATAGTTTTTGCTCCAATAAAACTTTTTTATTGGAACGATTTTGTCCAAGTTTTGCATTAAATATCTCTTAAAATAATTCTTCGATTTGAAACCTGTCTGCATCAGCGTGTTTATCAAACATTTCTCTACAATACCACCAATTTTCATGTTTTTGTATGCAACAGTTTTCTTAATATTAACGATGAAAGGCCATGCTTAAGCATTCAAATTGGATGCCGATCTACCCGGAATATCTACGCAGATTTTCATTGGTCCATTTCCAAATCAAAACTTTTTTTTATATATAGAAGTATTAAGATGTATGAGAAGAAAGTTTTGGGATTGGCACATGCAACTACTAATTTAACATTTGTCAACTGCTTGCTCCTCATGATACAGAACATTGAAGCTGCTATTTATATTTCCGTATATTTTAGCAGTTCTGTGGAAAGAAATTTACGGATGTTTTCAATTCTTCATCTGCAAATAAAGAGTTGTGTAGATAATGTAGAAATGAAACTTACATTTTATTTTGCGTATTTTTATGTTTTTTTTTTCCATTTTTACTTTTTATATATAAGCTTCTGTATCTAAGGATACATAACTTGGTAACTGCTATTAATATTTCAGTATATTTTAGCGACTGTAGAAAAAAAGAGAAAATTCGAGATGATTTTAATTTTACAATTGCAAATTAGGTATTGTACACATAATGTAACACTAAAACTAGCATTTTAGCTTTGTATATTAGAACGGCTTTTCTTGTATTTTAGGTAGCTTTCATTACAAAAAGCTACCTATTGCAGTCGTTCGGAGGAAAGCGATTTCAAAAAATTTTGGGATATTTTCATCGATCATGACCCCCAGACCCTGAAACCCCCCTCCGTTCAAAAGTTGATATATATATATATATGTATATATATATATATATATATATATATATATCCATATATATATATATATATCTGATCTTTGTCACACTGTAACTCTCGTATTTATGAACCGATTTCGATGTAACTCGGTGTGTACATAGTACATACCAATGTCTCGACCGAGTTCGTTGGCCAGCTCCATCTGCCATTTTGTTTCAAAATGGCGGCCATTTAAAATTTTTTTAAACATAAAATTTGAAATGTGGTACCAAAAAATTGAAAATGGAAAAATATTTTTTTTTCTTATGTGTTTGACCTTTATACAAAGATTTCGGAGCAGTTTTTGTTTCGTCTATATCTTAAAAAATGGCTGAGTTATAGCACTTTGAATTTCTAGCGTAGCTGACATTTTGAAACGTCCTGATTTTTGTCACGCGATAACAGGCGTATTTATGAACCGATTTGGATGTAACTTGGTGTGTTCATAGTACGTACCAATGTCTCGACCAAGTTCATTGGCCAGCTCCATCTGCCATTTTGTTTCAAAATGGCGGCCATTTAAATTTTTTTAACATAAAATTTGAAATGTGGTACCAAAAAATTGAAAATGGAAAAATATTTTTTTTTCTTATGTGTTTGACCTTTATACAAAGATTTCGGAGCAGTTTTTGTTTCGTCTATATCTTAAAAAATGGCTGAGTTATAGCACTTTGAATTTCTAGCGTAGCTGACATTTTGAAACGTCCTGATTGTTGTCAGGCGATAACAGGCGTATTTATGAACCGATATGGATGTACCTTCGTGTGTACATAGTATATACCAATGTCTCGACCGAGTTCGTTGGCCAGCTTCATCCGCCATCTTGTTTCAAAATGGCGGCCATTTAAAAAAAAATTTTAATTTAAAATTTAAAATAAGTTATCAAAAAATTGGAAAATGAAAATTTTTTTTTCCTATGTGTTTGACCTTAATACAAAGATTCCGGAACAATTTTTGTTTCGTCTATATCTAAAAAAAAATAGCTGAGTTATAGCATTTTGAATTTCTATTGTGGCTGACATTTTGAAACGACCCGATTTTTGTCATGCGATAACAGGCGTATTTATGAACCGATTTGGATGTAACTTGGTGTGTTCATAGTACGTACCAATGTCTCGACCAAGTTCGTTGGCCAGCTTCATTCGCCATCTTGTTTCTAGATGGCGGCCATTTAAAATTTTTAAAAAATTTTTAAATTTGAAATGTGGTGCCAAAAAATTGAAAATGGAAAAATATTTTTTTCTTATGTGTTGGATCACTCAGGGGGTGGCAGATATACGCACGGGCTGGTACCAAAAGTTCAGAACCAAATAATTTCAAAAGATAAAGTATCTATTTACTTTTTAACAGGCCGCGGCAGCTTCCCGTCTTTCCTTTATAATATCGGCAAAAAAGATGACGACCTTTGTAAATGTGGTGGTCGAGGAGACCCGATGCATTACATTTTCGGCAACTGCAAATTCATGAAGTTTAAATTTCACAGAACAGAAACGACAATCCTTCAGGACATCCTAAAAATAATTAATGACCCGGCACAACTTAAAAAACTATATGCTAACTACGATATTCTCAATAGCCATTATTCTTTTATTCAATATAAATACATTCAATAATTACCTCTTCTGATTGCCTGTGGTGGACATGTCATGGGTCCACGTGGTGTATGGAAGGGTGTTTTTGAGATTGTTTTATTTTTAAGAACTTAAATACCACTAGAAATATTGTAAATATGTATAAATATTTTTGTTTAAAAGGGTGAAAAAAAGGGAAAAAAATATTTCTTATCAAATGAAAAGATGAATGTAAATACTTAAAATTTTTTCAAATAGTACGTAAATTCCAAAACATATAAATCATAATCGTAATATATTTCTAGGCTCGCCCTGAAACAATAGGGTAGCCAATTGTGATTGGTAAAGAATCGCCATCTTAAATAATCATAAATTTTTACAGGCGGTCCGGGGACACGGCACTTGCCTCTTGTGCTCTCTTCGGCGTGTCAGGCGGGTCGTTCTGAAGTCTTCTTTCCCGGAGACTGGGGTTCTGGGTTTGTTTCCGCAGGTAGTAAAACTTTTCCCTGCTCTGGGCTTGGGGGTTACACCTAACCATAAGCCAAAAGCGGGTTCCCAGGGTGGGTGCTTACTTACTTACTTTATACAAAGATTCCGGGGCAGTTTTTGTTCGTCTATATCTTAAAAAATGGTTGAGTTATAGCACTTTGAATTTCTAGCATAGCTGACATTTTGAAACGATCTGATATTTGTCACGCTATAACACACGTATTTATTAAGCTATTTGGATGTAAGAAGGTTTGTGGATAGTATATAGCAATGTCTCGGCCAAGTTCACTGGCCAGCTTCATCCGCCATCTTGTTTCAAAATGACGGCCATGAAATAAAAAAATATATATATTTAAAGTGAGGTGCAAAAAATTAGAAATTGAAAAAGTTTTCTTTCTTAAGTATTTGACCTTGATATAAGAATTCCGGAGCTTTTTTTATTTTTATCTTTAAAAATGGCTCAGATATATCAGTTTGAATTTCTTTATGTGGGTGACATTTTGAAAAATCTGTTTTTTTGCCTGCGACAGCACTCGTATATATCCCGATTCCGATGTGAGTGAGCATGTGCACAGGAATTACTAAGGTCTCGACCAAGTTCACTGGTTAGCCTCATCCACCATGTTGTCTTAAAATGGCAGACACTTCAAGATATCGCTGAATTTGGCAACCAGATATTTTACTTTAAATAAAAGCAGCTTGGATAAAGCTGACTAAGTTCGCGAAATTCTCATTCACAAGGATTTAGTATTGATAAAAATTAGTATTGAATCTTCTATAATCGATTTCCACCAAATTGAGCTTCGTGTGTTTGAATAACATAAGCTAGCTTTTAAAAAATAAGGAATATGAAAGCTACCTCTTCCTCCCTGCACTGGCCGGAAGGACTTTTTTCTTTTTTATGAATCATCTTTTTTTACCTCGTGATACAGAAATTGAAACTATTATTCACAATTCAGTACATCTACTAGATATAAAAAAATGCAATTGGGATTTCGTTCCGTCTGCTTATAACTTGAGTTCTGTTGAATGGATTTTGATAGGACCTTCACTGTTAGTGAGATAATTTTTGAGGCAAGATTTTAGTATACAGTAATCTCTTAACATTCGCGAGGGTTAGTTTCACGGAAACCTCCGCAAATGTTGAGACTGTCTTTCCGAGTATAAAAGGGGGGGGGGGGTAGGTTTTATGATTTTTTTTAAATGTTAAAGGGTATCATAATATTAAATTATTTATTTGCTTAAAAACGTCATAAAACACAATAAAAGTAAATTAAAAACTCTTTATTTACATGTTTCAACTCATTTTCTGAGTCGTCGTCAGAATGTATAATAGAAAATTACAAATGCATAATGAAAAATGGAAATTTTCCATTTTTAATTATGCATTTGTAATTTTCTATTATACATTCTGACGACGACTCAGAAAATGAGTTGAAACAAGTAAATAAAGAGTTTTTAATTTACTTTTATTGTGTTTTTATGACGTCTTTTAAGCAAATAAATATTTTAATATTATGATATGATTAGTAATGGACGTAATTTTGACTTACTATTCGCAATTATTTACATTTGTTAAAGGGTAATTGAAAAGCGAAAGTATATATTTTTAAGAATTAAAAAGTATATGCTCAAATAAATTTGAATAATTATACACATATTGTACAAAGTTTATTTGCTAGTTGAGGGCTGAAAAAATTTAGCGATATGCGATTGTTGGGAAGAACAGATCTTTTGTTTATGAATTTCCATATAAGAAAAACTTGCGGCCTCGATTTCTCTTTTAAATTTAACACTCCTCACCAGTAAAGGATCTCATTCTAATACTTCTCAATAAGTTGGTGTTGAAGTTATAAAATTACTCGTCAAGTTTTGCAGAAAATAATTCACTTGCAATAAAAATTTTGAATTTTAGGAAATTGAAAAAAAAAATCTACATAAAAAACAAAGTAAATAACTGATCTATATTTTCCCTTATTACAAGTGTTGAATTTCCCGGAACTCACACAATATACACAGTATAATGCAGCAGATGTCTAGTGTCATGTAGTTTATAGAATTGGTAAAACAAAGTGAGTTTACTTTGTAAAAAAAAAAAAAAAATAAATAATGAAATAAAATTCGCAAATAACCAAGTTAAATATTCGAGAATGCTGAAAGGTACTTTATTAAAACTCCTGAATGTTAAATCCTTGAATGTTAAGAGATTACTGTTTATGGCGGAAAAGTCTATAATAAAATGAGCCCGATTATAAAGTATTATCCCTTAAAAAGATACGAGTCGAAACCCGTCGAATTCGACGAATAAAAATGTTAAAAAAAGCTGATCGATTGAATTTATAAAAATTAAAAAAAAAATTAATTACAATTAATAATCAATCTTATATTGGCTTATCTAACTATTAAAACAAATATTATTTTTAACTAAATAATTTCAACTTTTAAATTATTGAAAAATTAAATTTTATTCCTATACTTAATCAGTAACATGCAATTTAGATAATAAATTATGAAGTTATTAATTAAGGATTTTATCTTTGCTATTAAGTAATGATAAATCCACGAAAATTTCATCACTAAGGAACAATCATGTTTTTTTTTTCAGGAAATCTAAAAATAACGTCGTTTTCACCGTCGCAAAATTTACATACATACTTTTCATATTCATATTCACTATTTAAAAAATATGTTAATGTGCAATAGATAATTAATAAATATAGTCTCAAACTTCATGTCACTCTTGCCAGTTACAATTTTGCATGTAAACGTTCGCACTCTTTACTTCAGGTTCCAATCTGAGTGCCGGCAAAATCCAGAAATTTATTTTTACTCGAATTCGTTGTAAAATATATAGTTTTATCAAAGAAAATACTCATTTCATTTTTACTATGACATCATTTTCACCCACTGAAGCCCTCTGAGATGAGCGTCTCAGTTTCATTATCAGCGGAATGAAAAAAATATTGAAATGTAACGCCTTATGCATAAAAATGCGTTTCTTTTTAATACTGACATCATTTTCTAGTCAAAAGTTTTATAAAAGTTACTTATAATTGTAATACGAAAATGGCATCCGTATTGATATGGGAATTTCCATTTTTTCCGTATATTATATATTATATTCATGGAGCAAATTTTTCTGTTTTCTGAATGACGTCGTTATCATCATTGGAAAGATTTCGCTTTAGATATAAGTTTTTAATCATAGATTATTTTATGTTATTTTATTTACATAGATTGCTTAATGTTATTTCTTAGCGAATACTCTATGGTCTTCCGCGATTAGAGCCCGCAGTCATTTTATTATGGGTAAATTTTATGAAATCTGAAATTTTATTGAAATTATATAAATTTTTTCTTTTACATACAATGACACATTCACCGACGAAATCACGCTTCTGGTTGGTGAAATGTGATAAAGCATAATGAATTTATATTATAGAGAGAAAAGCTTAACGTGATTGCCACCACTTTGAAGAATTATCACAAAAAACTTTTAAAGTTAAAAATAAAATATAAAAATTGAAATAACTTAAAAAATAGCTAAACGGGCACATCTACAAATGAACAGCTTTCATTTAAAATAGTAATTATCAAAATCTCTCGGTAGAAAGCTCAGGGCTGAAGACTAAAAAAACAGCAAATCTTTTAAATATATAGATAATTTTTCAGGAATGGTTCTAGTACATTGCATATGCATATTGTTCTATCGCTCTTTTCCAAATCCTACTGTAAATGACCTATTAAAAGATTTGGTCTTTAACATCCCAAATTTTGTCTGAGACATTAGAAAATATAATAGCGCAATGGCGTTTGCATCATTTTCAGCACTAGAAAAGGACATTTTAGGTAAAGGTCCATATTTATTTAAAACACAAGCTCAAATTCACCTATATGTTTCGTTTGATTCAAGGTTCGTTTGAAGAAACCGACCAGCAAAGCGGTGAAGTGTACTAGTTTTAATGATGAAAAATAAAAATAAAGAAATAAGGAAAATATTTCCGATTCTTAAAAATGTTTAAAGATTTTAAAGCTATGAGGTTACATAAAATGTTACACTCTATTCAATTTATCATCTTTATGAAATAAATTATTAGTTTTCAGTTAATAAAAAAACTAAATCTATATCTCACTGCACTGTTTTTCAGTTTTCCTTCGTTGAAATATTTCAGGATAAAAAGAAAAGATCGCGATGAACACTTCGGTTTGTCCTTTACTTTCATTGTGCGGGGTCGTATTGATCGCACACACTATTTGTCATGTTTGACAAAAGTTAGAGACACTTTCATTGATATTTCAAAAGATTTTTTTTTTCATTTTTTTGGAGGTGTTGGGGGAGGGGAGAATCAAGGAAAGATATATATATATAAACACTAAAACCGAAATATATATGTTAACGTGTTTATCGGAATTTAAGATATTCTGTTTTCCGCGATAATCATTAAATAATCTTTGTGACATTAAAATATTTTGCGATTCGGAAATTGAAGGCTGTTCTCAAATCCGAAGGGGCAACTTTATGACACAAGTTTTAATGCATTTTTTGTTCGGAAACGCATTAAATGGACAGGAGTTGTTATTCAGAAACTATGCGATAGAAAGAGGTTTTAAATTTTTTGGTAAATGCAAAAGATCTTTCAGAAAAGACAGTCAAATTAATGTTAACGACATTGCTTAATGCGTACTACTCGAAGAAATTTGACTGGGCGAACGAGTTTGTTCCCGATTGACCGGGCAGAAACACTCGTTTTCCACATAACTTTTAAAAAAGAAATTTTGGTTCCAATGATTTTATTGAGACATCAAGAAATTGTTAGTGGCACTGACAGAGAGAGAAATAACATTCCACAAACGACAATGTGAAAGGTTCCGGCGGCTGTCCGCCGATATGTACTAATGAAAATATGACGAAACAGACCAAAGTTCAGAGTGTGATGCAAAATTATAAAATAGCAAAATCTAAAGACATTAGTTTTGCACATTACTTAAAAAAAAAAAATTTTGGGGCTACATATTTTATTGAGAGATCGATAAATTGATAGTAACACTGATGAATAGAAAGATAAAATTCCACAACAGATAATGTGAGAGGTTCTAACAATGCTGACGGCCGGCTTTTCGCCAATATTTACCAATCAAAATATGACGAAACAGACCAAAGTTCAGAGTGTGATGCAAAATTATAAAATAACAAAATCTAAAGAATTAGTTTTGCACATTACTTAAAAAAATAATTTTGAGGCTACATATTTTATTGAGAGATCGATAAATTGATAGTATCACTGATGAATAGAAAGATAAAATTCCACAACAGACAATGTGAGAGATTCTAACAAAGCTGACGGCCGGCTCTTCGCCAATATTTACCAATCAAAATATGACGAAACAGACCAAAGTTCAGAGTGTGATGCAAAATTATAAAATAACAAAATCTAAAGACATTAGTTTTGCACATTACTTAAAAAAATAATTTTGGGGCTACATATTTTATTGAGAGATCGATAAATTGATAGTAACACTGATGAATAGAAAGATAAAATTCCACAACAGATAATGAGAGGTTCTAACAATGCTGACGGCCGGCTTTTCGCCAATATTTACCAATCAAAATATGACGAAACAGACCAAAGTTCAGAGTGTGATGCAAAATTATAAAATAACAAAATCTAAAGAATTAGTTTTGCACATTACTTAAAAAAATAATTTTGAGGCTACATATTTTATTGAGAGATCGATAAATTGATAGTATCACTGATGAATAGAAAGATAAAATTCCACAACAGACAATGTGAGAGATTCTAACAAAGCTGACGGCCGGCTCTTCGCCAATATTTACCAATCAAAATATGACGAAACAGACCAAAGTTCAGAGTGTGATGCAAAATTATAAAATAACAAAATCTAAAGACATTAGTTTTGCACATTACTTAAAAAAAAAAATAATTTTCGGGCTACATATTTTATTGAGAGATCAAGAAATTGATAGCAACACAGATGAATAAAAAAAAAATTCCACAACAGACAATGTGAGAGGTTCTAACAATGCTGACGGCCGGCTCTTCGCCGATATTTATCAATCAAAATATGATGAAACAGACCAAAGTTCAGAGTGTGATGCAAAATTATAAAATAACAAAATCTAAGGACATTAGTTTTGCACATTACTTAAAAAAAATAATTTTGGGGCTACATATTTTATTGAGGGATCGATAAATTGATAGTAACACAGATGAATAGAAAGATAAAATTCCACAACAGACAATGTGAGAGGTTCTAACAATGCTGACGGCTGGCTCTTCGCCGATATTTACCAATCAAAATATGACGAAACAGACCAAAGTTCAGAGTGTGATGCAAAATTATAAAATAACAAAATCTAAAGACATTAGTTTTGCACATTACTTAAAAAAAATAATTTTGGGGCTACATATTTTATTGAGGGATCGATAAATTGATAGTAACACAGATGAATAGAAAGATAAAATTCCACAACAGACAATGTGAGAGGTTCTAAAAATGCTGACGGCCGGCTCTTCGCCGATATTTACCAATCAAAATATGACGAAACAGACCAAAGTTCAGAGTGTGATGCAAAATTATAAAATAACAAAATCTAAAGGCATTAGTTTTGCACATTACTTAAAAAAATAATTTTGGGGCTACATATGTTATTGAGAGATCGATAAATTTATAGTAACACTGATGAAGAGAAAGATAAAATTCCACAACAGTCAATGTGAGAGGTTCTAACAATGCTGACGGCCGGCTCTTTGCCGATATTTACCAATCAAAATATGAAGAAACAGACCAAAGTTCAGAGTGTGTCACAAAATTAAAAAATAACAAAATCTAAAGACATTAGTTTTGCACATTACGTAAAAAAAAATAATTTTGGGGCTACATATTTTATTGAGAGATCGATAAATTGATAGTAACACTGATGAATAGAAAGATAAAATTCCACAACAGACAATGTGAGAGGTTCTAACAATGCTGACGGCCGGCTCTTCGCCGTTATTTACCAATCAAAATATGATGAAACAGACCAAAGTTCAGAGTGTGAAGCAAAATTAAAAAACAACGCGGTAAAAAGACCACTTGTTTCACTATTGCAAATAAAAGTCACTTAATAATTTAAATGTATATATATTGTGTAAATACGGTAACCTATTTGCACATTTTATTTGCCCGAGTAATTAATTGTTTTGTATTGATAATCTTGAATTTGCATGTTTTTTCTAAAAACACTAAATTAAAAGAATTCTGCTTCTTTTAGCATAATGTTCCAATTTATAGACATATAAATATCTTTTAATAAACAGATCTACAGGTTTTGTATGTACAATCGGAGACTATATCAAGATCAATATTGATAATAATCTATTTCCGCAAAATTTGTAAAAATGAACTTTGTAAACAAAAATCAGGATATTACAGGCAGTACTCTAGATTCAAAGCAGGTACTCTAATAAAAATGGTCATCTGAGAACGTGAATTATTTAATCATTTTATCCTTTTGTTTTTTATTTGCATCTCGTTCCAAATTCTAGGTAACTCAAAGGAGGCTGAATCACTGGAAAATGGTCATTTATGAGCGGAATTATTTTATCCTGTTGTTTTTAATTTTGTAAAACATCTCGTTCCAAATTCTAGGTAACTCAAAGGAGTCTGAAACTTTGGAAAATGGTCATCTGTGAACGTGAAATATATTATCCCATTCTTTTTAATTTTGTAATGCATATCGTTTCAAATTCTAGGTAATTCAAAAGAGGCTGAATCAGTGAAAAATGGTCATCTGTGAATATGAATTATTTTATCCCATTGTTTTTAATTTTGCAAAACATCTCGTTCCAAATTCTAGGTAACTCAAAGCTGGTCGAATCATTGAAAAATGGTCATCTGTAAACATGAATTATTGTATCCTGTTGTTTTTAATTTTGTAAAACATCTCGTTCCAAATTCTAGGTGACTCAAAGGAGTCTGAATCTTTGGAAAATGGTCATCTGCGAACGTGAAATATTTTATTCGATTGTTTTTAATTTTGTAAAGCATATCGTTCCAAATTCTAGGTCACTCAAAGGAGTCATTGAAAGATGGTCATCTGTGAACGGGAATTATTTTATCCTGTTGTTGTTTATTTTGTAAAGCATTTCCTTCCAAATTCCTGATAACTGAAAGGAGCTTTAATCATTGCATATATTGTCACTACGCAAAAAGATTTCTATTGATTCGCGGATAATGGATGGAAACAAAATCGTTATGGATGAATTATGCTATTATTTCAAAATACATTCTGTTTAGTATATTTGATGGGTAGTCCGACTAAAGCCGTAGTTCTCTTGTTGTATTTAATTTCTGCTATATGTTCTTTCATCATCGTTTTATATATCGTTCGCTAATAGTAATCTTGATAATGTCGCCGATTGTGTGTACGAAACATGTTGATAAGTTTATTAAAATGTATTTATAAGGTTTTAATTATACTTTTATCACTTTTAGCATGTTATAACTTTAGTTTAATGATAATAAGTGATTTTCTTACGTAATTTGATATAATTAAAAAAAATTGATTCAATTAATTGAATGCAAGGGATTATTTTTATACCATTCAAATGTTCTAATGCGGACTTCTGCTAGTGATGTCGAAAAATGACCTCCTCTGGAAGTCCCCACTAAAGAAAGTTAATTGCATTTACACTAAAACTTTTTTCCTGATTAAACGAAAATAACTTCGACCCACAAGGATTAAAATAATTTAAAGTAAGAAAGTTATATAAAAGGTGTATCTACTTTATCATCTTTATAAAATAAATTATTAGTTTTCAGTTAATAAAAAACTGAATACTTTAATCGCTTTATGCCTTTGCTTTTCAGATCTTCTTCGATGAAACATTTCAGAACAACAACAAGAAAGCACAGCGATGAACACTTCGGCTTGTCCTTTTCTTTCATTGTGCGGGGGCGTATTGATCGCACACACTATTTGTCTTGTTTGACAAAAGTTAGAGACACTTTTCATTGCTATTTCAAAAGAATTTTATTTAGGTGGAAAAACTCAAGGAAAGATTTATCCACTGAAACCGAAATATATGTTAACGTATTGTGCTTATCGGAATTGAAGATGGTTTAGATTTGAAAGTGAATATGGAGCGTAAAAGCTTTTGTGTTGAAGCTTCGGCTGTATATGATATGCTTGTTCTACAAAAGCTCTCGTGCATGTAGTCAAAAGATTATCTATAATACTAAAAGGAAAAGTTGTATATCTGTTATCAATATTTTTGAATGACTTCTACTTTGGCATAGTCCTTTGAAAGAAGGATATTTGTTTTAAAACAGAAATGGCACTCTTTTTATAATTTTTTCTAATGTACTTCCTGGGTGAACAAAAATAGTTTTTTTATTTTATTTCCTTGATTCTGTTAACTTCTGTTCTGAAATAAATTATTTGTTTTGATTTAATAACAATAAAATTAAAAAACCGAATCCTTTAATCTTTATCTTACTATACTGTCTCTCAGTTTTCATTCGTTGCAATATTTCAGGACAAAAAGAAGGATCGTGATAAAGGGTCGTGTGTCCTTTTATTACACTGTGATTGCACACACTATCTGTCTTGTTTGACAAAAGTTTGATACACTTTTCGTTGTTATTTCAAAAGATTTTTATTTAGAGTGAAAAAAATCAAGGGAAGATTCATCCATCGAAACCGAAATCTATTTTATTGCATTAGATGTATCGGAACTGAGGTTGGTTTATATTCGAAAAGGGAAAATTGAGATTTAAAGCTTTTGTATTGAGACTTTGGCTGCATATTATACACTTTCCTACAAAATATCACGTTGGTGTAGACAAAAAATTATCTATAATACTGACAATAAGAATTTTATATCTTTTAACAGTATTTTTGTGTGACTTGTATTTCGAGATAGCAATTTTGAAGAAAAATATAATTTTTGCAACTGAAATGACGCATAGTATATAAATTGTTTTAGTATACCTTTTGAACGCAAATAGAAAAAACTTTTTTCTCCGACTCTGTTTCTCGAGATATTAATTTTGATTATCCTTACAAAAATATAGAAATACATCGTAAATATATAGCGACATGAAAATTATTAATATTGTTTTTTTAATGATTTCTTTTCTACATGCTTAACCCTTTAATGTATGATTTTTTATTTTGCTCGGAAAACATTATATTTGAGTCTATTTTTCAATTCCTACTATTAGCTCACCCTCTCCCTACATTTATTTATTTATATATTTATCTTGTTCAAATTTTCAATCCTTAATAAAATACTCATTATTCATCCTATCAAGTTGAAATAAATTTTTGAAGTGAAAACTTCTTTAGGCGCGTTGAGCTTTTTTTAAACTTGTACTGGATGACAATTGATGCTAATACAGTTTTTTCAAATATTAATTAATTAATTAAATTTTAATTAATTAATTTTAGTTTTGCATGGGAAACAAAATGGCGACCATTGGTTACTGAAGATCAATGAAAGTATTTTCAATAAGGGGTTACCATAGGGGGGGGACCCTGTTCTGTCGCCAAATACCGCTAAGTTTGTCGCCAACTTGGCGATATATCGCCAAATTTGGCGGCCAAAATGAGTCGCGAAAAGTGACGCCAACTTGGCGATATCTGTAATATTTCGCCAAATTCCCATAGAGTGCCATTGTAAACCTACTTGCTTATAGAAAATCAACAAATTAAGATATTTTAATGCAACAAAAACTAATATTAGCTTAAGGGATTATATTAAATTTTTCTTTGATGACCTAAGTAGGAATTGACTTTAAAAACAAAATTTTTATATTACTTGTTGTTAATTATCCTCTAGAAAAACGGTAAAAAAAAATTTATGTATCGATTGGACATAATGTCAAAATGTAACTCCTGAGTTATATAACAAAAATTTCTCAAAATGATAATTTTAAATTCCGTACTTACGTTAAAAGTACACTGCACAATAACAACTATTCAACGATATAATAATTTTTATAATGCTTTGAATAGTTTTCAGAATTAATAATTATTACCTTTTACAGGTAGAGAAAAATGGCAGTCAAGAACGTTGCAAGCAGTATTAACAAAAGATGTTATAACCTCAACCTGACAACAAATGAGAACAAAAACAGACTTTACAACCTCAAATGCATGTTATCACACGTAAATAACATATAATAGCTCACCAAAAGATCAATTAAAAGCGTCAAATGGGGGAAAAAAAGAGAAAAAAAAATTATGTAGCACCTGAGTTACACTACTCATTTATGGGTTAAGTAATACGAGGTGTGTTTTTAGGTGCGTTCGTAATTATATAAATGCGTAGCACCTATAGTCGTCATTCGGTCCGTCTCTCTGTCTGTCTGTCCGTCCGCCCGCATATAACAGAGCAAAAACTATCCAACCGAATGGTCTGAAATTTTAAATATATAATTGTTGCAAAATTTTGTCGAGTCATTTAAAATTTTATGAAAATCGGATGTATAGTTTAATTACAGGGGCAGTCAAGAGTTTTATGTTACATTACGGCCATTGGGAAACAAAATATTTCAAGTGCATTTTAGCGATGTTACAGCCTTTCAATCAGAATGAAATTGATATGCACTTATGATGTGCAGTAAAATATGCATTCAGTACAACATGCGGTGCAAAAAATATTTATAAAACTAGTTATAGTAAAAACGCACCTCATTTGCCACGATTGACGTGCAATTTCCAACTTGTTTAAATAGATACACTTTTGATATTAAAAAACACGTTACCATTTTAAAAACAATTTTACTTTTACATGAAAGCCAGGATCAACATACTTTACGCCTGTATTAAGGCACTTATCGTATCTTAAGACCAGCTTTTGCATCCCATCATCATAGAAATCTGCCGCTTGCTGTGCTAACCACTGCATCATCGCCACTTCGACGCCGTCATCATTGTTGTAACGCTGAACGCTAAAGTGCTTATTTAAGTGCAGTTACAAGTGGTAGTCACTTGGCGCAAGGTCAGGTCTATACCAGGGTGATGAAGTTGTCCCCAACCATATGATGCTATGATATCCTATGTTCGATGAGCCGTGTGTGGACGAGCATTGTCATGAAGCAAAACGATTCCTGTACTGAGCATGCCACGCCTTTTGTTTTGCATTGTTCGACGCAGTTTACGACACTGGCGACGTCAAAACGGCGGGAATGTAGGGGTTAGAACAGCACGCGACAAACATCTATGAGAATGGGATACAAAAGCTGATACGATACGATAAATGCCTTAATAGAGGCGGAAATTATGTGGAAAGTAGATTAAGGTTCATGCTTTCATGTAAAAATAAAATTGTAAAGAAAAAGGCCTTGTATTATTTTTTTTAAATATCAAATGGCACTTACTTAAAAAAAAAAAAACCTCGTATATTCTTAAAAATATCATTTTTTAAACATTTTTAACGTAATTGTAATCATTTTGGATTGCATATTTTTAACCGACTTACGAAACGAAAGAGGTTATACCATTCGTTTGTATAAATATATATGTTCACGTATAACTGTTTAACAGATGGTCCAATTTTCCTGTTCTTTTTTGGAAAGGTCTATCTAGGTTTGCAGGTGGTCCTGTTGAATTATCATCAGGATGTAAAAATATATTTGTCAGTCTGTCTGTTTTCATGTTTTTTCTGTGTCTGTGCATAATTTTTTTAACAAAAGTTTCGATTTTCACACTCTTTTTTTTTTTTTTTTTTTTTTTTTTTTTTTTTTTTTTAAGAGTGAAAGTTCTCTGTTTCCCTTGGAATATCATTATGATATAAAAATAATATGTTTGTCTTTCTGTCTGTTTTCATGACTTTTTTTACCTTTATAGTCTTTATAACTTTCGTAAAAAGAGATAAAACAGTACTTATCTATTGTAGGTGCCTTAGCGTTTTTTAATAAAAGCTTGGGGAAATTCGAGTTTCGTGAATGCAATTGATGTTGTTCTAAAACATTGTCTGTTACAATAAGTGATGTTAGTGTAGGACTGATTATGGAAAATTCACCGTAGAGTTAATTACAGTTGATCAAGTAAATTTATCTTTCTTGAACTTCACACAAAATCATACAAATAAATTTATTTCTCTTGAACTTCACACGAATATAATATAAAATCCACCGGTTCCGGTCGGGTATAACCCGACCTTTTCAGAACTCTTATGTGGATTACAATAATATGATACTACAGAAACATGAAGGTAAAAAACAATTTCTTGATGTCGGTTTTGTTTTTTGTTAATCATTGCTTGTTAATTAAATAGCATTAAAAGTACCGTTAAGTTTCAGACTAGTTGCACTAAAACAAAGCCTAGCCAGAAAAATATTTTGTAGGGGGATTTGATCATGATTTGATCATTATCTCATTTTGGATTTCGTATTTTTAACCGAGTTATTGTCTTCTGATGGACTGATGGCTTCCATTATTAAGAAACAGCTATTATAAATTAAGTGTTAGGTGAAGATGAAAGAGCAGCCGTAAAAAAGTTAGAACTCTGATTTTCTGGTCAGAATGGAAAAAAAAATGGCCATAATAATAATAAAAAAAATTATTGCCACTTTTTTTTCCACTTAATTTCATAGCACTTCATTTATAATAGTTGTTTCATAATAATGGAAGCCATCTGTCCATTACGAGAAAATGATCCATTCCAAAGGTATAAGTTCGATTGAAACAAAACTATTTAATACGTTGGGCAGAAAGAAGAGGTTACACCTGAAATTTTCATGACACTAATAGAATCACATAGTTGTCAATTTGTACGGTTTTGCTACCTCTAAAATTTAATACAAAATTTTGCCATATTTAATCGTTGACAATTGTTAGATTTCGGCGATTGAATTAGCCAAAATTTATTGGTAAGTTTTAGTGGTAAGGCAAAATCTTAGAAATTGATAGCTATACAGTAGCGTAATACTGCAGCAAAAAAAAAAAAAAAAAAAAAAAAACTGCAGCAAAATTGACATTTAACAAACAAAAAAGTATCAAGCGCTTTTTCAAATAAACAATTTCATTCCCCGTTTTTCTTAAAAGTAACGGAAATGTGCATCAAAGAAATATTGCTAGTACCAAAAAAAAAAAAAAAAAAAAAAAAAAAATGAATGAATTAAGTGAAAATTTATATTTCATCTCCTTAGTTGGTGACGATTTATGTAAATCCGGTTTATTCGAATTTTTTGCTTTTCCGAGATGAGTTTGGTCCATATTAAATTGTATAATCGGGACTCTACTGTAGCTGATTTTCGAATCTTGACTGTGTTGAGTCACGGCCAGACTCAATAGAATCGAGTTTGGCCGTGGTTGTGTGATAGTTAATGTCATATTTATAGCCATCTTGACAGAAATTTTGAAGGGGGATCAAACCATGGCGATCCCCTCATTGGCTACGGCCTTGCACTAAAATAAATTTTTCAACCATAATTTTTTTTTTTTTTTTTTTTTTTTTTAAGTAGTGAAAATATATTAGGATCTAAACGATTTTAAACACTTTGTAGCAGTGAAGTTCTATAATAAGATATCTTCTTTACATTTTATTTTGTTTGTGGAAAAAAAAGTTAGTTTTCAGCTAATAAAAAAATAGACTTCTTTAATCTTTAAATTCACTGTCTTCCAGTTTTCCGTCATTGTCCACACCAGAAGAAAAAGAAAGATCGCGATGAACACTTTGGTTTGATATTTTCTTTCATTATGCGGGGGTGTATTGATCCCACTCACTATTTATCTTGTTCCACAAAAGTTAGAAACACTTTTGTCACTATTTCAAAAGAAATTTGTTTATGGAGATAAAAAGCTGAGAAAATGAAACCAAAAAAAAAAAGTTAATGTATCAAGTTTATGGAAAATGTTTTAGATTCGAAAGATGAAAATGAAGCTTAACAGCTTTTATAATGAAGCTACCGCTGTATATTTTATGTTTGTTCAACAAAATTTCCAACGCATGTAGTAAAAAGATTAACTATAATAATAAATGGAAGAGTTGGATGTCTGTAAACATTGTTGCGCCGTAGATAGTCAACAATAGCATATATATGAGATGATATGATATTACGTGTTGTTGAAACTTTAATCAGATATGAAACTTCTGAGCAGTTTTAAGAATATGAGAACAAAGATAAAACAGTTCTTGTCTGTTGTAAGGACCTTAGCGCTTTTTAAAAAGTTATAGCAGTGAAGTTCTATAATAAGATATCTTCGTTACATTTTATTTTGTTTGTGGGAAAAAAATTAGTTTTCAGCTAATAAAAAAATAGACTTCTTTAATCTTTAACTCACTGTCTTCCAGTTTTCCGTCATTGTCCACACCAGAAGAAAAAGAAAGATCGCGATGAACACTTTGGTTTGATATTTTCTTTCATTATGCGGGGGTGTATTGATCCCACACACTATTTATCTTGTTCCACAAAAGTTAGAAACACTTTTGTCACTATTTCAAAAGAAATTTGTTTATGGAGATAAAAAGCTGAGAAAATAATTATACAATGAAACCAAAAAAAAAAAAAAAAAAGTTAATGTATCAAGTTTATGGAAAATGGTTTCGATTCGAAAGATGAAAATGAAGCTTAGCAGCTTTTATAATGAAGCTACCGCTGTATATTTTATGCTTGTTCAACAAAATTTCCAACGCATGTAGTAAAAAGATTAACTATAATAATAAATGGAAGAGTTGGATGTCTGTAAACATTGTTGCTCCGTAGATAGTTCAACAATAGCATATATATGACATCATATGATATTACGTGTTGTTGAAACTTTAATCAGATATGAAACTTCTGAGTAGTTTTAAGAATATGAGAACAAAGATAAAACAGTGCTTGTCTGTTGTATGGACCTTAGCGCTTTTTAAAAAGCTTGGCGCGATTCGGGTTTGATGACTGCAATTGATGTTGTTCTAAAACATTATCGGTTACAAAACGTGAAGTTCGTGTAGATGTCTATTATATAAAAAATTCACCATGATTTTAAAGTCCCTTTGAAACTTCACGTGATTTTCAAATAGAATTCCTCGGTTCTGGTCGAGTTATACCAGACCCTTGTGTAACTCCAACGTGGATAACAATAAGGTGTTGTCTCAGAAACACAAAGGTAAGGAATGATTTCTTGAAGTCGGTTTTATTATATTATTTGTAATGTCTAAAAAGGTGTACTTCATTAAAACATTAAAAACAGTAAAATAGCTTTATTTGACTGTTGACATGTTTCAACTCATTCAGAGTCATTTTCAAAACATATAAATAATGATATTCTGAAATTGCATGGTCTATGATGCAATGAACTGAAACGCCTCCATCCAGTTTTTCATGTAATGCACGTTATCTTTTTTTTATTTTACTTGGATGTTTATTTCTATTTTTTAAACCCTTGAGAACCTTGAGCCAAAGTTTTGGTAAATTGAATGATGCTGTATCGTTGCATAATATAAAACTATTTTACTGTTTTTAAAGTTATCGTAAATAATGCTATTTTACTGTTTTTAAAGTTTTAATCGTGCTATTTATTTGTTTTGAAAATGACTCTGGATGAGTTGAACCATGTCAACAGTCAAATAAAAATATTTTACTGTTTTCAAAATTTTAATCGTACACCTCTTTAGCTATTAGAAAATCATTATTTATTTGTTTTGAAAATGACTCTGGATGAGTTGAAACCTGTCAACAGTCAAATAAAACTATTTTACTGTTTTCAAAATTTTAATCGTACACCCTTTTATCTATTAGAAAATCAGTATTTATTTGTTTTGAAAATGACTCTGGATGAGTTGAAACATGTCAACAATAAAAAAATCCTTCCGGCCAGTGCCGGGAGGAAGAGGTAGCTTTCATAATCCTTATTTAAAAAAAGCCAACTTATATCATGCAAACACACGAAGCTCAATTTAGTGGAAACCGAATATAGGAGATTCAATACTAATTTTTATCAATATAATGAATGAGAATTTCGCGAAATTAGTCAGCTTTATCCAAGCTGCTTTTCTTTAAAGTAACTTATATTTGGCTGCCAAATTCGGCAATTTCTTAAAGTGCCTGTCATTTTAAGACAACATGGTGGATGAGGCTAAGCAGTGAACTTGGTCGAGACCTTAGTAATTGCTGTGCACATGCTCACTCACGTCGGAATCGGTTAATGTATAGGAGTGCTGTCGCATGCAAAAAATCAGATTTTTCAAAATGTCACCTACAATAGAAATTGAAACTGCTATATCTGAGCCATTTTTTAAGGTAAAGATAAACAAAAAAAGATCCTGAATCCTTATATCAAGATCAAATACTTAAGAAAGAAATCTTTTTCAATTTCTAATTTTTTTGCACCTCACTTTAAATATATATATATTTTTTAATTTAATGGCCGCCATTTTGAAACAAGATGGCTGATGAATCTGGCCAGCGAACTTGGTCGAGGTGTTGATGTATACTGTCCACATGCCTTCTTACATCGAAATAGGCGAATACGTGTGTTATCGCGTGACAAATACAAGATCGTTTCAAAATGTTAGCCATGCTAGAAATTCAAAGTGCTATAAATCAACCATTTTTTAAGATATCAACAAAAGAACAAATTTTCAGAAACAAAAACTGCTCCGGAATCTTTGTATCAAGGCCAAACACATAAAAAAAATGTTTTTCATTTTCCAATTTTTTAATACCTCATTTTGGAATTTTAAATTTAATTTTTTTAAATGGCAACCCTTTTGAAACAAGATGGCGAATGAAGCTGGCCAACGAACTCGGTCGAGACATTGGTATGTACTATGTACAGACCAAGTTACATCCAAATAGGTTCATAAATACGCCTGTTATCGCGTGACAAAAATCAGGTCGTTTTAAAATGTCAGCCACAAGAGAAATTCAAAATGCTATTACTCAGCCATTTTTTTTTAGAACTAGACGAAAGAAAAACTGTTCCGGACTCTTTGTATTAAGATCAAACACATACAAAAAAAATCTTTTTCATTTTCCAATTTTTTGGTATGTCATTTAATTTTTTTTATTTTTTAATTTTTTTAAATGGCCGCCATTTTGAAACAAGATGGCGGATGAAGCTGGCCAACGAACTCGGTCGAGATATTTGTATGTACTATGTACACACCAAGGTACATCCAAGTCGGTTCATAAATACGCCTGTTATTACGTGAGAAAAATCAGGACGTTTCAAAATGTCAGACACACTAGAAATTCAAAATGCTATAACTCAGCCATTTCTTAAGATATAGACAAAACAAAAACTGCTCCCGAATCTTTTTATCAAGGTCAAACACATAAGAAGAAAATATTTTTTTCAATTTTCAATTTTTGGTACCACATTTCAAATTTAAATTTTTCTTAAAAATTTAAATGGCCGTCATTTTTAAACAAGATGGCGGGTGAAGCTGGCAACGAACCCGGTCGAGACATTGGTATGTACTATATATGAACGAAGTTACATCCAAATCGGTTCATAAATACGCCTTTTATCGCGTGACAAAATTCAGTATGTTTCAAAATGCCAGCTACGCTAGAAATTCAAAATTCAATAACTCAGCCATTTTTTAAGATATAGACGAAACAAAAACTGCTCCGAAATCTTTGTATAAAGGTCAAATACATAAGAAAAAAATATTTTTCCATTTTCAATTTTTTGGTACCACATTTCAAATTTTAAATTTAAAAAATTTTTTTAAATGGCCGCCATTTTGAAACAAAATGGCGGATGAAGCTGGCCAACGAACTCGGTCGAGAGATTGGTATATACTATGTACACACCGAATTACATCCAAATCGGTTCATAAATACGCCTTTTATCGCGTGACAAAATTCAGGACGTTTCAAAATGTCAGCCACGCTAGAAATTCAAAATGCTATAACTCAGCCATTTTTTAAGATATAGACGAAACAAAAACTGCTCCGGAATCTTTGTATAAAGGTCAAATACATAAGAAAAAAATATTTTTCCATTTTTAATTTTTTGGTACCACATTTCAAGTTTTAAATTTTTTAAAAAATTTTAAATGGCCGCCATTTTGAAACAAAACGGCGGATGAAGCTGGCCAACGAACTCGGTCGAGACATTGGTATGTACTATGTACACACCGAATTACATCGAAATCGGTTCATAATTACGGGAGTTACAGTGTGACATAGGTCAGATATATATATATATATATATCAATTTTGAACGGAGGGTGGTTTAGGGGTCTGGGGGCCATGATCGATGAAAATATACCAAAATTTTTTGAAATCGCTTTCCTCCGAACGGCTGCAATAGGTAGCTTTTTTGTAAAGAAAGCTACCTAAAAAAAACTATTTTACTGCTTTCAAAATTTTAATCGTTCACCTTTTTAGGTATTAGAAATTCATTATTTATTTGTTTTGAAAATGATTTGGATGAGTTGAAACATGTCAACAGTCTCAAATAAAACTATTTTACTGTTTTCAAAATTTTAATAGTACACTTTTTTAGCTATTAGAAAATCATTATTTATTTGTTTTGAAAATGACTCTGGATGAGTTGAAAAGTGCCAACAGTCAAATAAAACTATTTTACTGGTTTCAAAATTTTAATTGTACACTTTTTTATCTGTTAGAATATCATTATTTATTTGTTTTGAAAATGAC
The DNA here is from genome assembly GCA_963932465.1 of Maratus speciosus. NCBI lineage: Eukaryota > Metazoa > Arthropoda > Arachnida > Araneae > Salticidae > Maratus > Maratus speciosus. The sequence continues at coordinate 395,393,801 of OZ010793.1, read as the reverse complement.
TCTGGATGAGTTGAAACATGTCAACAGTCAAAAAAACTATTTTATTGTTTTCAAAATTTTAATCGTACAACTTTTCAGCTATTAGAAAATCATTATTTATTTGTTTTGAAAATGACTCTGGATGAGATGAAACATGTCAACAGTCAAATAAAACTATTTTACTGTTTTTAAAGTTTTAATCGTACACCTTTTTAGCAATTAGAAATAATATATTATTACAAAGTGTTAAATTGTTATGTATTTACATAATTGTCGTTTTATTTTTAGATAAAATTAATTTTCCAAATACTAGCATTACAAGTACCATTAAGTTGCAGACTATGTACACAAGAATAAATTCTTCCCAAAACAGTGAAAATAAATTCGGATTTAAAAGATTCTAAACGCATTGTAGTAATGAAGTTATGCAGGGTGTCCCATGAAGACCGCCCAAACTCTGCCCAGCCAGATTTCTCGCTAGGTGTACATAAGAAATGCACAAAGAACTATACATCTACAACCTATAGTTTTCGAGGGGAGGGGGGAAACGAAAAAGTATGACGTCACATCCGATGCATGCAAAAAACATAAACAAAATACAAAATACAAAAAAAAAAAAAAAAAAAAAAAAAAAAAGAAAAAAACTTTATCGTAAACATGGACATCGGTATTACCATTACGTTGACCAACGATAAAGTACAGTCGTAAAAACAAAAAAGTAAACACCTCCTACTAAAACTGCAACTAAGTATAACAGAACAAATTTACAGGTACCAAACGATTTAAAATAAAGTCTACTTTTAACTGATATATATAAAATTTGCTTAGGAGGCCCTCTACAAATAAAACCCAGAGCAAACATTGCTTTTCCCAACGGCAACACTCAATTTTGACAATATATTTTAAATCTTTGGTTCAAACTATGCTTAGAAATGAAATTTCAAGTAATTTGGATAAGTTTTTGAATTATAAACATTCAAAATTTTGAGCTTCTAATGTTAAATTACATTTTCATATTTTTATTAATTTCTCCTGAAATTATAATCCGAATGTGATAATTTTTTTGTTTAATTATAATACTAAAAAACCCAAACATAAATACATTGAATTTGTAGTTAAAAAAATTAAAATATGAATTACGAATTATGAAATTAATATTTAAAAAAAATATGAATTACAACCTACATTTTTTTTGATAGATTTATAATTATTATGTCCTGCTTTATGCAAATTCTCAATTTCAAAATTTTCTCCCAAGTAGTTTTCGAATTATGAGTAAAAAACGTCAAAATGACGGTCTGTGATGTCCAGTAAACCATAATTTGAAAAAAATAAATTTTACTCATTTTAATGAAACATTTGGGCTGGCAACAGTCGAAACCCAAGCGAGTGAGATGTTTATAATGGCAAGAAATAATACATTAATACATTAATTGACATAGTTATTTTGTAGCATTTCAAAAATCGAGTACCGAACTTCATTTTGGATACAGCCCTAAAATATGCTCGTTTTAAAATAATTAATTTCTCGGAAACTAATCCTATCAAATTTCATGCAAATTTGGATTTAGGCTAATTGAAAGATGTAGAATCTATTCATGGCGTCAAACTTGTGTATTGCTATTGAAAAAAAAACAAAGTTTGGGTTAATTTTGATATGTAGATGACCCCTAAGCAAATTTTATATACATCTTTTAAAAGTAGACTATATTTCCAATCGTTTAGTACCAGTAATTTTCTCCTACAATAATTTGTTAAAGAGTTAGTAGTGTTTACTACTAACTTTTGTATTCCCGAGCGGAACACTTTATCACCATGGGAAGGTTACCGGTAGCTACTAAATGCAGCCGTCTAAATATGATTCAGAGGATAGCTGTACATCATTCAATGGCTCGTGCATGCATGCTTCGATATGCGCGGTGGATATTTTGCAAATCTTCGTCTGCAAACATATGCAAATACCGAATTTCCTGTTTCCAATAAAGTTTATTTTACCTTGCACTGGATATGACGTCACACTTTTCTTTCGCATTTTTCTCGAAAACTGTGGGTTATATTATAGAGGTATAGTGCTTTGGGCCTTTTTTTATGTTCTCCAAGCAAGAAATCTAGCTGTGCAAAGTTTAGGCGACCTTGATGGGACACCCTGCATAATGAGATGTTTTCTGTTTATTTTATTCCATTTGCTAAAAAAAAAAAAAAAATTAGTTTTCATCTAATAAAAAACTGAATCCGTCTATTTTTAATTCACTGTCTTTCAGTATTCCTTCTCTGCCCATCTGGACAAAAAGAAAGATCGCGATCAACACTTCGGTTTGATGTTTTTGTTTCATTGTGATGATCTGGTATTTGTACGGTCTTTGTATTGATCTCGCACACTATTTGTCTTGTTTGACAAAAGCTAGAGACACTTTTCGTTGCTATTTAAAAAAGAATTTTGCTTAGGAGGAAAATAGAGAAGGACAGATTTATTCACTGTAACAGAAATGTATGTTAAATGTATTCGGTTTATCGAAAGTGAAGATGGTTTAGATTTGAAAGTGAATATGAAGCGTAAAAACTTTCGAATTGAAGCTTAGGCTTGATGTTATATGATTGTTCTACAAAACTTCTCGTGCATGTAGTCAAAAGATTAACTATAATGCTAAAAGGAAGAGTTAGATGTATATTTGTTATCAATATTTTTGAATGACTTCTACTCTGGTATACTATTTTGGAACAAGGACATTTATTTTGCAACAGCACTCATTTTATATTTTTTCTAATATACAGTCGAACCTCGTTATCCCGACACTCTAATGGCCAGAAAAAAGTTTCGTCATAAGCGGAGTGTCGCGGTAACCGGAGTTGGAGGAAAATATGTTTATAAAAAGCTGTATTTTTAATTAGTATAAGACAATTTTAAATTCATAACTGTTCTTGCAGTTTTAAGCAATAAAACATTATTCTTAAACAAAATTAACACAAAAACAAAACTGAAAACAATAAAAATCAGATGTATGATGACTTGCTTTTTATTGTTACATGAAATATTGATGAATTAAGGTTTACTTATCTCTAGATGTGCTTCCCACAATTATTTTTTCCATATTATGCAATGCAATGCTTCGGTTTTAGTCGGATGAAAAACGTCGTGTAATCACAAGAAAGCGCCGCCTGACCAGAACAAAGAGACCGCGAGTAGACTTATACGTCTATCGGTAGCTGAAGTGGTTTATTCATAGTGTGTGGGTTTGTTTATTCAGATAAAGGATTAAAGTAAAATTTCTCATTTATCTCAATGGGTATTTTAGACACTTTTGTAAAAAGTTTGGGGTTATGAAAAATGGACAATTTTCCAAAACCGTCGGGATATCCGGAGTTGAAAATTATTCAACGACGTAAAATCCGGAGTTTATTTACATTAAAATCGTATACAGAAAATCGGGACTTTGAAAAACTGACGTGATAAGCGGAGTGACTTGAAAACCGGTGTCGGGATAACGAGGTCCGACTGTACTTTCTGCGTGGAAATAAAAAAGATTTTATTTTATTTTATTTCATTGGAATTGAAGATAGTTTAGATTTTATGTTGAAGCTTCCGCTGTATATTGTGCGCTTGTTCAGCAAAGCTTCAAGTTTAAGTAGTGAAAAGATTAACTATATTAATAAAGGGAAGAGTTATATGTCTGTAAACCGTTTTCAGGATGCAAATTTCTGTGTAAAGTTGCCATCATACATATTATTCTATCATAGACAATATCAGATATTTTCTCATAAACCGGTTTTTCAGGTGGTAAACGGTCGTGAATGCATCGCCTGATAGTTTTCCTCTCGTAAATTGCTTAATGACGAACTTATCACTATTTATATCCTCTTCGATAGATATCAGCTCGGAACCTACCAATCAAAGAGACCTAAAAATTGCTGTTCTCGATTCTTGGATGTTAAATAACTTTTTTAAACACTTAAAAAGGATTACTCGTCAAATATTCTGTGTATTTCTTACATTAACGGGCTACATTCAATTTTCAAATTAACCCTACTTGCAGCGCGAATAGCCACTCGAAGGAAGACAGAGACAATAACATGTCGTATACGTGTGATCGGAACTTAAATAGATTAAGATGACCGTAGTTAACTTAAGAGTTGTTACTGAATGGCCTTTTTTCTTTCTTTATTCTAATTTTCAATGAATGAGAAAGCGTTTTTTGGGAAAATAAGCAAATGTTGCGTAAAAGTAAGTGATATTGGGTATTTTAAGAATGACTTCGCAAATTTGAAGTTGTTCAGAGAAAATATTCTGTGTATTTCTTACATTAACGGGCTTAATTCAATTTTCAAATTAACCCTACTTGCAGCGCGAATAGCCACTCGAAGGAAGCCAAAGACAACAACACGTCGTATACGTGGGATCGAAACTTAAATGCATAGTTAACTTAAGAGTTGCTACTGAATGGCTCTTTTCTTTCTTTATTCTAATTTTCAATGAATGAGAAAGCATTTTTGGGAAAAAAAGCAAAAGTGATATTGGGTATTATAAGGACGACTTCGCGAATTCGAAGGTGCTCAAGGAATCTTAGGTTAAAAATGTCAGCTTCAACAGGCGATACTGTTAAAAAAAAACATTAACTGAAGATGCCTCAGTACGGAAGGTGAAAATATTTAAAAAAAAAAATCATTTTACATTTGTACGGATATTTTATTTCTGTTTTAGAGTATATGTATTTTGAAACTTTTAGACATCACACTATTTTTTGGTATATTTTTGAATCTTAGTATATTTGGATGCAGATGAATCTTATAATGTTTCTACTTTAACTTTCCTATTGCGATACGTTAAAAAAGAAAGAGAGCAAAAATGATAATTATTTTAATAAATTCACTAGCTCGTGCTTTCTACCGGGCTTTAAAAGAAAAAGTAGTGAATTTCTAATAATAGATTTTCAAGATAAACTTCGAATGCTTATAAAATATATATTTTTTAATATTTTCACTTTTATACTTATTTTTTTGCCGACTAGCGTAACTGAAACTATGTTTAGAGAAAAAAAAAAAAAAAAAAAAAAAAAAAAACTGTTAACTCCTGTTTTTTGAAAGACATGGAGTTACAGACATGGAGTTGTTACACATTCTTTCAATAAAGTAAGTATTCCTAATTAAATAATAAAACTTTGTGTGAATCCCTATACAACAAAAGAACACTCAGGACGCGTTTAAGGCTGGAAACAGCCCGTCATTACACCAAAGCCCGCCAAAGTAAACACGTGCCCGTTAGGGGACAAGGTCACAAATGAACAGTAAGAGCTGACAAGAGAGCTCACAAAGAACACGACAGGTGGCGCCGGTTGAAAGTTTAATCACCAATCATAGAGGAGCACATGCAGAAGAGAAAAAGTTGCCAAAATGATAGAAAAAATTAACAGAAAAGAAAAGAGTGAAGTAAATAAAAAGAAATATAAATTAATATGAAAAAAATGAATAAATAAAATATTTTATAAAATTTTGTAAGCCCCTCAACTAGTAGTAAACAAGTAAGAAAAATCATGCGTTAAGCATAGATTATGAAACACTTTCCAACACTTCCTGAATGCTTTATCAAAACTTCGTTATTTAGGGAAATAAGGTATATAACAGAACTAAGTAACCATTTTAGAAAACGCATAAAACATTTGAAAAACTGATTTCAGCAGTTACCATTCGTAGCAAATATGTATTCAAATTCTTTTGAACAGCTCTGTATTTGATCTGTAGGTTGATATATATGCTATAAATGGGGAAATTTAGTTTAGCAAGAAAAGGAATAACAGGTTGAAATTTCTCTTTCAGCAATTTATACTAATAGATGGAAACATACTTGTATACTTTTGTACAACCCTGTAGTTAACCTTGTACCTTTATTACACGCCACTATTTATCTAAAGTTTAATTCAAAATAAAACACTCTTAAAACTACTGGAATCACATTTCCAGAAATTATCATTTATAGACGGCCATGTATCCATTTCTTTGCGTGACCCTGTATATAATTTTATCTATGTTATACAAACATTTCTTAGTAAACAAAATGCAGTTCAGCGTAAAAATGCATAACTCATTTAAAAACCACCTTTAAGCAATTTACAATCATACCCAGTAGCCATTACGAATTCTTTTGTGTAGTCCTGTATATGTATTACAGCATTTATACACACCGTATACAATGCATAAATATAGTGAAACATAAAAGCGCGTAACATAATTAAAAATGCATTTCCAGCAATCATCGCTACCGTACAGTACTTTGGATACAATATAGCATCTGAAATCTTTTGTGTGTCCCTGTAAATGCTATGCACTTCGTATTACACATGAAAGAAGTTATAGTAAACCTCAGTGACGTATATCAATTTCATTATACATGAAATAATTTAACATAATTAAAATACGCCGGAAAAAAGTCCCTCCACCCGTATATAATTATGTAACGGAATTCTTTTGTGTGGCCCTGTAAATGAATAATATTTATTCTTTGCACCGCATATTCTACGGAATGTATATTTTAGTACACTTGATAAATGCATATCAATTTTATTATGTTTGAAAGCATGTAACATCATTAAAAATCATTTTAAACGATTTTTTCCCATTGGCCGTAATGTAACGGAAAACTTTTGACTGTCCCTGTAAATGAACTAAACATGCTACAAACTTCATTTGCAATTGGGTTCGTGCTATGGTAGAGGTCATTAACTTCCAAAAATTTCAGAACGATCCGAGTATATTTACGGGAGTTAGAGCGCGTACAGACGGACAGACAAACCGAATGCATAAACACTTTTCAACTTTGTTGGAAAGTGTAAAAAAGAGAAAAATGTGGGGGCGGGAGAAGCTATCAAAACTGGGAAGTTTAATGATAGAATAATATATTTAAAACATAAAAATGTTATTATTTTTTAATTTTTAAAAGAAAATAGCTCCCAAGAACAATTTTGAAAGCCGTAGCCAAGTACCCTTCACCATCTGAAGTTTTTCAGGATGAGATCGTACGGTTTAGCCTTGAAAAACGCCCTTTTCTACATCATTACTTAATTGTTGAAAATTTCTGATTAGACAACACAAAATTTTCTGGACAAAAATAGTGTATCCAAATTCTATAATTTTCCATACGCTATGCGGCGACGTATATTTGCCTCTCGCCCCGAAGAGGTTAATTACTTTTTTTTTTAATTTAACGTACTTTTGTTATTAATAACGTTCACGATATTATCTGCAATAAAATCACAAAAATTAAAAGCAGAATGGCAGTTAAATCAATCGCAATTTAACTTTTTACTTCACCCATATTATATTAAAATATATGTCATTATGTTCGTTAAGACAAATCTTCCGTTATGCGTTTAATTTTTCTCACGAATCAAACAATAATTGAATAGAAAACGGCCGAGAACCCATACGATCTTTTACAAAACCATACAAATCAGAAATCAAAGTGCTGGAAAAAGTCATATTAACTGACGCAAACAAATTCAATACCTTTTGTTTGGATGAGTAAATAGTTGAATAGAAAAGGTATAAAGAAAGACTCCACAGAATAAACTTTAGTTTATGAAGGTGAATCTAGAGAGGAAAATGACACATGATAGTGAAAGAGAGGTATACCTCTTTAACTGAACTTAGATAAAGCCATTTATTTGATAAACTAAATAAGAGAGGCAAGAAAGAAGACTATTTTGTAGCATTGATTTTTGTTTGAGCTTCATTTTTATTTCGAAATCTCTCACTTTTGCATTTACTATATCTCCATGTTGAGTACGTTAATTTATTTAATAAAATTCAATGTATTAATGCATTTAATAAAAAGAATGAAATTCATTTTAATGCATTTTTTTTTCAAGCGTGCATCTAAATCAACGTACAGTCCGACAAAAAGAGAAAATCTCAAGCATTTTAATCGCAAAATTGTCCGAGAAAAAAAAATGGAAATAGTCATTCTACTTGGAAATTATATCATCCTTCAAATTCCATTAAAAAAAATCCCTGCCAGCTTGGTCTACAGGGGCAGGTATATTTCGAAGTTAAGTACTAATTTAACCAACAAAAACTAAATCAAGATTATAGATAAACCCAGTTAAACAATTTTATCTGGCCGCTGTTGTCGAGTTTTTAATTCCATTTTCCTGTAAGAGCTGATTTTATCAGAATCGTGTTAATATGATAATTTTTTTTCAACACCTATTTTTGTTTAATTTGTTTTTGCTGTAAGTTAATTTTTTTTGCTGTTCCCTATCAAAAACTTGTCAATGTAAAAGTTATAGATAATATTGAGAAGATTTATAATGAATGTAAGCGGATTTGATGTAATAATAAATTTAAACTGATTTGATATGTATTATAACTAAGAAGTAATGAAGTTTTTTCTGTTTTCACAAAACTCCTCCCTATTTCCACTCCCTTGGTCCGATTTGGCCTATTAACGAACTTGACCGAGATTTTCTGCCCCTTGATTTTATGTATCAGTTTGAAAGCAATTAGATCAGAATTATGGAAATTTAAATATATTGAAATTTGTATATATAACTGAGGTGTAATACAAAACGCTTACTGTAGAATCTGGTGTGCACATAATTTATCGTTAATTTACTACTAAATACTAATAAAAAATAGTACTAAAAAAAATTATGGCCATTTTTTCCCCATTCTGAGCAGAAAATCAGAGTTCTAACTTTTACGACTGCTCTTTCATCTTCACCAAACACTTCATTTATAATGGCTGTTCATAATAATCCGTTATCAGTTTCATAATAATCATCAGTACATATTCTGAATAGACGGTGTCTTGAGGTCAAAGGGGAACCCAACATTGATCTATATTCGTAAAGATCACCCAGATGAAAGCTATTTCGGACTGTTTAATTTGATACCCTCTGTCTTGCTGCAGGAAGGACAAATCTTTGCAGATGAATAGTATTGTGTGTCTTTTTTTTTTTCTGTGCGCTGTCACGATTAATCATTTAATCATGTAGCGCATTTCGATGCGCTCACGATTAATTGCGACTCCATGGATTTCAATCGATTTACGAATTATATTGAGAAGAAGAAATTATTGTGAAATTCAGTACTTATATCCCTGTTTCTGCTGTATCCAAGGTCACGAATGTTAATCTGGATATGATGTCTTCATCTTGAAATTCTGCTGCAATCTGTAAGAGTAAGGTTCTCAACCTATGATTAGTATTCTTGTGGGTACGCGAAAATAACATAAGTAATAGCAAAAGAAATAAAACAGACGAACGCACAAATAAATAAACTAGAAAACAGGAATTCTGCTTTTTTAGAATTTAGTGTTGCCCCCCGATGAAAAAAAAAATGTATATATAAATAGTACAAAATATATTTGAATTTTAAGACTTACACCACAAGCTTTTATTTTATGTAAAATGACGCCATTCGCATCCGCTTAAAAATTCAACATTGACGATCCACTCTTAAACATCTACAGTAAAGTATGCATAGGACGTCACTATCGCGAAATAACACACAATTGCCGCAAAAAGATGCCGTCATTAAAGGAACTAGTTTTAAAGTTTCAATTTCTTTGATATTGGTGGTTCTAGAAACTAAAAATTCTCATGGTGGTTATTTATAAGGTATAAACGCTCATTAAGAACGGTTTCTAAAATATATCGAAATTTAAAAAGCTTAAATTAGCTGAAAAGAGTCTAAATTACGAATAACTGGGAATTGTTTAATGAAATTGAAATTTTTATTCACAGGCTACTTTTACTATGGACACGATAGTGTGTAGATATCTAATAACTAATTCGCTGCATGGGATGATACAGTTTCCTTATTTTTCCTTTTGGCATTAAGCTAAGCAAAGAATAAAACTTTAATTCTGCGGTTCTACTGTGTTAGTACAGCTATCTCTTTTTTATTTTAGAATACAGATAATGGCTCCAAAAGAACTGAGTAAAGAACAGAAAGATCGAGTTGAGAAGGCAGTTGATGCTGTTAATCAGGGGCCGAAGAGTTTCGACGAAGACAGTTTTTCAGAGCCAGAAAATAACGACAATACTAGTTCCACAGCTGAATACCTCAACGGTTAAAAGAAATCCTTGAATGGCCGTACAGTCCAGAAAGGAAAGGGAAGAGGAGATCGGAGAGAATGCTTTTCAACCTGACATCGCAAAGATGGAACGAGCTGCAAGAAGACAAGGTATGGAGGAAACAAGAAGAATTGTAACAAAAAGAAGTAAAACAGGGAGAAATAGCTCTAAAACAAAAAAAAAAAGAAAAAAAGAAGCTGAGATGGTCAACAAAAGATTTAAGATGACCAACAAAGAAGCCACCAAAATATCAGGGCCAAATCTTGCAAAAAAAATCAGAAAAAGAAGAATCGACTTCGGTGGGCCATCACTAATGCGGTAGTGGTCCATTACGGATGCAAAGCGGGCCATTACTGATGTTTTTGTACTTTTTAGCAAAACAAATCTTGTAAAGGAATAAATTTATATTTTGTTGATTTTCTTGACACGAAAGTCTTCTTCCATCCTTTCTTCTTATATTTTGACCTTCGGCATGAAAAAAATTCGCACGCCATAGTAATTATTAGCTAAAAGCCAAAAAATTCGTCCTTAACCTGGCCATCACTGGTGATTTTACCCTATTTAGTCTACAGTTTTAGTAGCATTAAGATTTTTTGCAACTATTATATTTATATTTGTTGAAAAAAAGTGTTCTTATATCCATTGTAAGAATTGAAATAACTTTGTAAGTATATATATGTATGTTTTAAGATGTTATGTAAGTATATAAGATGTACGCAAACATTTGAAATATATGTAAGATGGATGGAAGTTAGGCCAGGATGTATGTAAATGTGAGATAATGTATAGAGAATACATTCAGCTTGAAGCTAATTTAACACTTTATAGGAGGGAGACTGCGGTCACATACATGAAATCTGACGAAATTTTTATTACAAAATTCCAAATTCACACCAGAAAATTTTGAATAGTAATTTTTTATTTATTTAAAGAATAGCTATAATTATATAAATTAAAACTAACTATTCAAACTTTCTGGTGAGAATAACTAAATTTGCCCGCTATTTGTTCAAAAATACTGAAAATGATGCCCCTACAAAGCATTTTAAAATAAAAAAATCCCTGCTGTCCCGGCCTACAGGCGGAGGTAGATTTCGAAGTTAAGTACTAAATTCACCAACAAAACTTAAATCAAGATTAGCGATAAACCCTGTTTCTTCACTAAGAATGAGCTCTAGGGAGCTAAACTTTTTGTGAAAATTCTAATATACACGAATACACACACGCATGTATATGGAATAGGTTTAAAAATGGCTACAGCAAACTCAAAGAACCTCTAAGTGTTAAAATATGTTAATATTTCCATAGTCGGGTTTTCATCATGTTTTAATACGTTTCTTCAAGCTCACATGACGTTACATATTTACCTGATGAGGTCCATTATATTACCAATATGACGCAATACATATGTATATTTTAATTCGTCAAACTATTTATTTTATTTTGAGTTTTCATGCGGAAATCTTGCTCTAGAAAACTTATGACGCAATATTCAATTTGTTTTCAATTCGTCAAACTATTTATTTAATTTAACTTTTTACGTGAAATTCTTGCAATAGAAAAGTAATTGTTGTGTGAGAATTTTATTGTTTTTTTTTTAATTGTTGGCAACTGCTATAACGAAAAATTTTTATTTTTTCCTGTCATTGTTGTGTAAGAGCTAGTTTTATCAGAATCATGTTAAAACGGTATTCAAAATTTTGAACACCCCATTTCCACACCTGGCCGATTTTGCCCATTTTCAATCCCCGCCGAGATATTAGCCATCTCAATGGGTTTGGCGAGTTTGAAGACGATCGGTGCATAATTGCGACTTTTATCTTGCGGACAAAATTTAGTACATACATACATATATAAACTTTTTAGGTGGGGGTTGTTTTGGGTTCCTGGGGTCCTATAATGAAAAGTTATGAAAGAATTTTTCAAAAATCGCACCATGGTAACGACTGCAATAGGTAGTATTTCTTAGGAAATCTACCTAAAAGTGTTTATTCTTTATTACTTTGGTACATAAATAAAATATGAAAATGAAGCCGTTCTATATTTCTTCTATTTCTTTTCTGTACGCTTGATATTTTTTCACTTATTCATGCATAATGCTTTTAAATCAGGGTTATAAAAAACCTGGGTTTAAAAAAAAAACGCAACTCGGGCGGGTTTTTTGGTTTTTTACCCGGTTTTTTTGAAAAAATGGGGAAAATAAAATTTATTCTTTTCTACAAAGTAACAAGATGTAACACATGTATGTGGGATTATAAATATTCTCAATAATGCAACTTGACAGACTCAAGGGTTTATTGAATCAATACGCAATCTTATATGAAATAAAAAGTACAACACGAGGAGCGGGGAAAAAGCTGAAAATGTGTGGCAACGGCTTGAATAAAAATAAGTAAGATTAAGAGATGTTTATGTTTGGAAGTTCCATAGTTTTTATCTCAACATGATGGTTGAAGATTCGTTAAATGCCAACTAAAAGATTTGAGCAAGACTTCTAGGTGAATTCAAATATTTATGTTTACAAATGCATTATATTATTGATGTGGATGAATTGCTGTGATCTACTAAGCATATTATTTGTTCGAGTGAATGATAAATGCTAAAATATTAGATAAAATAATAGATGCATTTATTTGTAGTTATAAGCCAAGTGAATTTTTAAATAATTTGCAGACTAAATCCTACAAATTTCGGGGCTCGGTGCCGGGATCTGAATAAGGGTTGGGTTGGGTTGATTTTTGACGGCCAATTATCTACACGAGGGATATAGGCCCGGGGGGAGTGCCCTCCGTGGGGGTCTTTCTAAGGGAACCTAATCCGTATTAACGCATGGAAGATCCACGGCTCGAACCACGAAAACTCCGAACGATTAGGCCGACGGGCGCGATTGGGATCGAACCCAGCACCTCCCGTCTACCAGCTTCGAGAACAGAACCTCTCGGCCACTGGTGGGGCGGGATCTGAATAAAAAATTGAAACGATTACGGAAAAAAAAATTATGTCGATTTTGAACAAAGCGCGACGAAGCGATTTGGTTGAACTATGTGAAGAGTGCGCAATAAACATGCCAGAGAAAGTAATCATTCTCTCATTAATTAAAGCAATAAAAACTTGGGAAAGTTTTGATGAAGACTTTATAAAAGATCGTCTTGAAGTAATATCACCGGCTAGCAATGAGAAGAGAAAGTTAGAACTTGAAGTGCACGTAGTAAGAAAGAACAAAAGAGAAAGAACAAAGAAAAATAGAATCAGAGAAGGAGAAAGAGGAGAAGAGAATATCGTTGAAAGAAAGAAAGTTAGAACTTGAAGCAGAAGAGAGAAGATGGCAGACAGAACTTGAAGCAGAAGAGAGAACACGGCAGATAGAGATAGAGGAGAAGAAATTGATGTTAGAAATAGAGAATAGAGAAAAAATGAGGGAATTTGAGTTAAAGAAATTGACAATGCAAGCCGAGATAGACTCTCAGAAGGATGTAGAAATACTAGCTCCAAGAAGGGGAACAGGTAAAAATTTTGATTTGTTGAAGTTACCTAATCGTTTTGACAGTGCAAATGCTGATATTTGTATGTTTGGCAGAGATGTCACATACGCCCCATATTGTTGCAATTTTTTTCCGACGCCGATTTGGCGAAAATATCAACAGCATTAACAACAACATCCGGGTTACCATATGAAGCAAAATAGCGACACTTTGGCGCTAGTTAAGTACCCGTTGCGTATATGACATTGGCGTCAGAAAAAAATAGCGTCAATATGGGTCGTATATGACATCTGTGCCGTATGTTTTTAACATTATACGAGAGACAAGTATCTCAAATGAAAATAGACAAGGATGAAAGGGTATCATATCTATTAAGTTTATTACCGTTAGAAATAGCTAGTATAATTACAAGAGAAAAGAAACCGGATGTAAATAATTACGAATATATAAATATTTATTGATGAAAAGATTCAAAATGTCGTCAGAAGAATTTAGGCAAAGGTTAATGAGTCATAAAAAGGAGCCAACTAATAATTGGCGCGATTTTGATTTTCAATTAAAAACGTACTTTATTGAATGGGTACATGGAATGAACGTAACAACTTTTGATGGATTAACGGAGTTATTAGTAACTGATTAAATTAAGCGAAATACTGCCAGAAACCAGAGAACGTTATATTGAGGAATTTCTGAGGATAAAAGAAGTAAATGCATTAGTTGAAAAACTAGATGATTTTGATACTGCGTTGAGAGGATTTAAAAACGCCAAACTGCATAAGGCGCAAAATAGCGTGAACAGGGAGAAAATAGATAGCCAGTGGCATCAAAATGCTCATCGAAATAATATAGAACGAGGCAAAAGAGCTATTAATTCAAGAATTATCTGCCATCTTTGTGCTTTACTTGGTCATATCGCCGCCAAATGTAAAAATAGGGATCAAATCAGTACACAAGAATATGATAGTAACCCCATTACGTAAACAGAGAGAATAACTCACAGAAAAGAAAGGTAATGGACTTATCAAAAGCGGAGAATGACGCCAAATCAAGAACAAAGATACGTGTAATTCCTATAAATGAGAAACCCACTAAAATTGTCATTGACACAGCAAGTGATGTGAGTTTGATAAATAAAGAATACTATGATGAAATAGGCACACCTGAGCTACACCAAGAAAATATGAGCATATTAACTGGATTTCGCGGAGAAGAAATGAAGCCGATAGGATACGTTGTGCATGAAATAGAAGAAGACGGCGTGAAACTGACAGATAATTTTCATGTAATATCAGGTCTAGAATGTGACATATTGTTAGGTGTAAGTGCAATATCAGGATGCAATTTAACAGTCACAGAAGAAGGTGTCAAAATAAAAAATCTCGCCAAGTTCAAGTTCGAGTTCTGACCAGGCAGGGAGGCCTACCTAATGGCTTGAGCACAACAAGCCCAGAAACCGCCAAAGGCAAAACCATTATGTATTGTAGATATATTACACAGTAAAAAAAAACGGAAAAAATTACAGCTGATTTGGCTGTGAATCGCTAAAAAACAGCGTTTTATTAACTTCACTATCGATTTACAGTAAACTGCTGTTATTTCAACAACGCCAAAACCGCCCCGACAACATTCCAGATGAGATGCAGGCACAGTGAAAGCCAAAGCAGGTTATTATTACCGCTAGTTGTGTCGTACGAGTGTTAGAGTCGGTCTACGGTCTGAATGTGTGCTTATTATTGAATTCAAAATGGCGATTTTGGATACTGAAATACAGTTCTGGATTAATCTCTCTATTCTAAAAAAAAGTAACTACCGCTGTCACCGCCGCCGCCGCCGCCGCCGCCGCCGGTTTTGAATTTTTTGTGACAGGAAGTCTTTATTCGTTAATATTAAGAAAAATAATGCATACAAAAATATGAAAATTGGTAGTATGATACAGAAATGTTTGATAAACACGCTGATGCAGACAGTTTTCAAATCGAAGAATTATTTTAAGAGATATTTAATGCTAAAGTTGGACAAAATCGTTCCACTAAAAAAGTTTTATAGGAGCAAAAACTATTCATAGGAATTTAATCATTTTTAGATCATTTTATACATTTGAAGTTCCCGGTGTGCAGACTGTTTTTCTTTTTTTAATTTGACTCATTTTTTGAGGTTTTATTTCTATTTTAAATTCAAATTTTCAGCATTTCTAGAGATATTTTTTACAGATTTTAGAAAGTGATATTAATTTAAACTGTTGCCAACTGTATAAACAGTGGAAACAATAATGTTTGCTTCAAAAAAAAAAAATATTTATACTTGTAAATAAATTAAAAATTTATTTACACGTGACTATTATAAACAGAAAAAAACATCTGGAATTAGAATTAAATAATTATGCACAAAAAGCAGGAACTTATTAAAAATTACGTCATAAAAACTGTAATTACACGTGAATTTTAAGAGAGAAAGGAATTTGTAAAATAATAAATTTATTAACATGCGTTAGAAGTCTTAAATAGGAGAAATTACGTCATATTTACGTCACATTACAGTTATTACATAAAATGAATACAAAATAATATTGCAAAAAGGTTTAAATTTAGAAATTGCGCTAGACATTTATTTGATATTTTGAGCGGATGCTTTTCAACTATTTGTGTTAGGAAAGCGCAAATAATATTTCATTTCTAACACAAGTATTTTCAGGTGAATATTAAAAAGAGAAAGAATAGTTTGGTCAAAATTACGTCAGATTAAAAACGATTAATTTAAAAAGTCTTATTTAAAAGAACTTTCTTTTCGCTTTTTTAAAAAATACCGGGAGACAAAGACTCTGTTTACTTAATTCATTTTACATTAGCTTATTTTGAAATGTTGCTACACGCGTCTACGTCAAAGACGAAAACAGCGATTGACATATGTATTTTTGGTACTACTTAGTTATCCCGTCGACCAAAAATCTATCATTCGCCAAACTATAAGATTAAATGCCAATAATGGTTGATCGTAAATGTCACATTAACTTGACTTTAAGCAAGTTACACGTGTCTACGTCATCAAGTTATTTTTATTTCGACGTTTTATTTGTATTTTGATTAATGTTGCACTAATTTATTTGTTCTTTCGTTATTTAAGATAAAAATTATGTCAGTTTGTATAATTGGCGAGTGCTTTGGCGATTTATATAATTTGGCGAAATGGGTCGACGGGTTCATCAAGTAATACCGCAGCGGATTTGGCCTTAAAATTCCCCAATCAAAGAGAAATGAATAGAAATCCGTTTATAGGGAGATCCCCACTGTTTTTTAAATTATAATTCAATCTTCCGAAATCTTTTTAAAGCCGATCCAATTAGCGAACTTTTAGAGTCTGTGGTGTCTGAACGGGGGTTGACGAGCGTAGCTCGTAGGGGGCAGAGCCCCCTAGTATATTTTAAAAATTCAGGGTAAGTTTTATTTTTATGTTTATTCGTATCATTGATTTAATAACTGTATCAAATAGGGCAGTTCTCTTATATAATGTAAGATACAAATTTTGTATTTAAGCACATAATATATAGATATAAACGTTGAGACAGTAGCTTTTGAATCATTTGTATAAGGATGAATTATTTTGTCTTAAATTATAACAAAAGAAAATATTTCCAATTTAGATTTGAAAAAAATCATTTTTCTTTTTCTTTTCATCATAGGACTTAGTTATTATTTACTTATGTGTCAAAGTACAGATTTAAAAAAAAAAAAATCCTTATTTTTTAGATATGTTTTGCTTTGCTATTATATATTTTTCGCAATTCCAATTTTTCCGTTATTTGCATTTTAATATACCTTACTAATCTAAATTATACAATATTTTTTAGTTGTCTAAAAGCTTTAAGTACGCTTTTTGTACTAATTTAAATATTTTTATTTATTTAATGTATTATTATAGTTTATTAAAATTTCAAAAAAATCTTACGACCTATGGTCCTGTTTTCCGTCGGAGTTATTCAGATTTTATAGATGCTAGTTTTTTACGTGCATTTCTTTTCTTTTTTTATATGTAATTTTGAAATCATTTATTATGTGTAAGCTGGATACACTTCTTTATTAATCCATAAAATATTTCAAGAGTTTGCTTACTATTATCGCAGCATTCAAAAGCAGCAGATCGCATTTTGCTTTTGATAATTATCGAACAATAAAAAGTAATTAGCACTAGATGCTGAAATTCGATATTTTGAATGTTCTCCATGTATGTTATACGCAGTATATTTGAAATTCACATAAGGAAAATTCTTTACAATGAGTTACAATAGATTGAAATTTCCGATTTATTGCTTTTTTCGGTGTATTTTCTTATTTTATTTATTATTTTGCTTTATGGTGATGCTAAATTTGTATCTTACATATGTATAACAGAATTTATTATATAACAATGTTATTAAAACAATGATATAAGTAGACATAAAGATAACACTTATAGTGCTCTTAGTTTTTAAAAGATGTCTCATAGTAGACAAAAAAGAAAAATTCAAAGTAAAGAAAGATTGCAGGGCTGGCGGGGGGGGGGGGGGGGGGAGATGCAAACGCATTTCTACAAATAATAATAATAATAAATAAAATAAAATGAATACAAAATGTATATATGAAAAAAAAAAAAAAAAAACATACCGTTGGAATGTGGCATTCACCTTGAAAACTATATCGAAATAAAATTAAAACTTGCTAAAAAGGTGCATTTAATGTCACAAATATAAAAAAATGTTAATAAGATGTTGTTACATAATAAAATAGTATTTAAAAACTTCCAAGATTTCATGCCGAGCGCATTCGATCACCTAATAATCGAATAGCGATAGTGATCGAAAGCGCTCGGCATGAAATCTTGGAGGTTTTTAAGTTTTTAAAAACTATTTTATTATGTAACAACATCTTATTAACATCTTTTTATATTTGTGACATTAAATGCACTTTTTAGCAAGTTTTAATTTTATTTCGGTATAAAATAAATAATAATAAAGGCTTAAAAAATTACTGTTATCTTGTTAAAAGTGCTGTAAAATTAACAGCAAAATATGCTGAAAAAATACAATTTTTTGTAAAATCTAAAAAACAAAATTACTGTAAAATTAATTGTAAAAGTGCTGTAAATTTACAAGTTTTCTGTTTACCCGAGAAAAACAAAACTGCTGTAAATTGACAGCAAAATTTGCTGGCACCCATATTGCCAGCATTTTTTGCTGTAAAGATACAGTGATTTTTTTTACAGTGTAGAACTGTAAGGAATACCGATGAAAATTTGAAATGTGTGGCCAATGAAATAAATAGAAAAGCAATAATGAGAAAAACGGAAAGGTCTCGTGATAAAAAATTCAATTCAGTTAGTAACAAAAAATTAAATGAAAGAAATGAGGCATCACGAATAGTAAGAATGAGCAATCGCGAATGAAAATAAAAATAAAATGAAGAATGATGAAAAATATTATAAACTGAAAAAACACGAGAGAAGAAAGTAATACTGAAGGAGTAAATGAAAATTAAAAGAGATTTGGCGGAAATTACAAGCGTGATCGCAATGACAAAAATGGAGAAAGGTAAAATTATCCGAGAGACAATTTTGTAAATAGACGTTGCAGATAGTGTAAACAACATACATTTCGTGACGATAGAAGATTTGGCACAGATGTCATATTCGCCCCATATTGGCACGATTTTTTTTCTGACGCCAATGTCATATACACACCGGGTACTTAACTCTCGCCAAAGTGTCGTTATTTTGCTTGATATGGTAACCCGGATGTTGTTGTTTATGCTGTTGATGTTTTCGCCAAATTGGCGTCCGAAAAAAATCGCGCCAATATGGGGCGAATATGACATCTGTGCCGAAGATTTTTTATACGGAGATCAGAAAGAAAGAATACGGGAAAATTTTGAAACAGAAGAGATCGAACTGTACTAAAGAAATCTATACTTCTGGAGTAATAGTAATCATAGGCAATATGAACAGTCATTAAGCCATATTAATAATTATGTTTATAGTGGATATAAAGCTAAACTTAAAAGAAGATATGATAGATTTCAAAATAGACCCAAACAGTGTCATATTTATCCCATTTTAAATGCAGATGTGAACAGGAAAGACAGATGTGAATACTCTTTTTATGCAGGAAATAAAAATAATTTAGACGTTTAGAGAACAATACGTACCGTGTCAAAAGTCGGCCAACGAAAGTATTATTCATTATTTACCATTTTGTGTAGTGTCTTTTGTGCAAAATTATACGTGTAAATTGAAACCATTTTAAATGTAAAATTCAAATCCTTAATATTCAACTATATGTGTAGGAAATTTGAATATACGTTCCGTTGGGTCACCGGACTGTCAGGATGACCGAATGTGGGATTATAAATATTCTCAACAATGCAACTTGACAGACTCAAGGGTTTATTGAATCAATACGCAATCTTATCTCTTATATATATATATTTATATAAAATCCAAGTCTCTGTGTGTCCCTCACAATTCCGGTAGGACCACCTCTCTGTAATGAATAATTGTTGAAAAATACAAATGTAGGGTTACCACAGTAGCGCCAAATGTTGACCAACTTGGTGAATTATCGCCAAATTTGATGAAATACCGCCAAATTTGATGAAATACCGCCAAATTTGGCGACAAAAGTAAGTCGTCATATATGAAGCCAACTTGGCGATAGCTAACTAATTTGCGAAATTCCCATTTAAAACCATTAATATTCCGTACGAAGTCAGCGCAATTTAATTTAAACGGTACAGATGTCATATTCGCCCAATATTGGCGCGATTTTTTTATGTCGCCAATATCATATAGGCAACGGGTACTTAACTTGCGCCAAAGGGCTTGATGTGGTAACCCGGATTATGTTGATTATGCTGTTGATGTTTTCGCCAAATTGGCAACCGAAAAAAATCGCGCCAATATGGGGCGAATATGACATCTGTTCCATTTAAACTCCGGCTTCTAAGGGTTTTTTTTCAAAATGTATGGGTGAGAATTTAAAGTGTAATATACGAAAATATACGTCTTTACATCGTCATCCCTATGCTACAAATAAAATATGACGCGCTGTATTATCTGAGCTCCTAACTGCCCGATTTTAATGGGCTTTACATAGCCGCATATAGAAATTAAATTGTTGGTAGTTTTCAGTGTAGGGGCCTTGGCGAAATAGCGAAATCTGCCTTGGAGAAGAAGGAAATTTGGCAACATATTTTCTGGCAACCTATTCACTGTTTTATTTCATATTTCATTGTATAAATATTTTCAATATTTATACAATGTATTTAACAAAGAAGCCATTTGTCTAATTTTATTCAGAAACAGAAGTTATTTGTGTATAAAAAACAACAATAATATGTACATTTAATTAAAATATAAACAAATTTATATAAACAAACAAAAAAGTTCATCAAGTTTGTTTTCATAGCTGTTTTTAACATTTGGCAATAAATCTTACTTTCTGATGCCCGAATTCCATCAAAATTTAAAAAAAAAGCCAAGGCCCCTATAGTGGAAAAGTACCAAATTTTCTCCTATTTTGCACTATCTGCACCATAGTTTGTAATATATGCAAGGCGGTGAGAGCGAAAAGTTTAAATATTAAATTTTAAATCTATTTATATAAAATCCAAGTCTCTGTGTGTCCCTCACAATTCCGATTGGGCTGCCTCATTGATCGTGGCAATGTTAGGCTTCGTTCAACTTACAAAAATAGGTACAACTTAGTTATCCCGTCGACCAAAAATCTATCGCCAAACTATAATATTAAATGCCAATACTGGTTGATCGTAAATGTCACATTCACTTGACTTTAAGCAAGTTACACGTGTTTACGTCATCAAGTGATTTTTATTTCGACGTTTTATTTGTATTTTTATTAATGTTATACTACTTGATTTATTCTTTCGTTATTTAAAATAAAAATTATGTCAATTTGTATAACTTGGCGAGTGGTTTGGCGATTTATATAATTTGACGAAATGGGTCGACGGGATAACTAAGTAGTACTCAAAAATCCAATGCATAATTTCTCCTATCTTAAATCACGTCTATAAAATATTCAAAATTGGAAAAGTTTAATGTTTTGCGCTATCGTTAAAACCATTTCAGAAATTGTGTTTAATTTTGCGGTACTACTTAATTATCCCGTTGACCAAAAAACTATCGCCAAATTATAAGATGGATTCCAATGGATGATCGTAAATGTCACATTCACTTGACATTAAACACGGTGCACGTGTTTGTTACGTAATCAAGTGATTTTTGCTTTAACTTTTTATTTGTATTTTTATTAATTTTTTCTAATTTATTTGTTCTTTCGTTATTTAAAATAAAAATTATGTCGATTTGTATAATTTGGGGAATAGTTTGGCAAAAACTCACGCATTGAACATCTATCCCAGCGCCACGAAATAGCCTGCATGAGAAAAAGTGAACCGATGTTAGCATTCACCCAACAGTGAATTACCTCAATTGTTTTTATAGTTTTATTTACTTTTTTTTTATCTTTTAACGTTTCATTAAATGTGTATTAAATAAAAATAGGTATAGATGTCGCAGACGCACCGGGGTTTCTCTTTATTATCAAAAGGGCGATTTTTTACCTGGCGTGGTAACCTGCAAATTTTTGTTTTGAATGAAAAATTGATGTTTTATAATAAAATTAATCGTGCGTGTTAAATTAAAATAATGTGTACGATAATGGCAACTCAAAGCGGCAACTATTTTTTAGGTAGATTTCGTAAGAAATACTACCTATTGCAGTCGTTACCATGGTGCGACTTTTGAAAAATTCCTTCATAACTTTTCATTATAGGACCCCAGGAACCCAAAACCACCCCCACCTAAAAAGTTTATATATATATATATATATATATATATATGTATGTATGTATGTACTAAATTTTGTCCGCACGATAAAAGTCGCAATTATGCACGGATCGTCCTCAAACTCGCCAACAACTTTGAGATGGCTAATATCTCGGCGGGAATTGAAAATGGGTAAAATCGGACCAAGGGAATGGAAATGGAGAGGGTTCAAAATTTTGAATACCGTCTTATCACGATTCCGATAAAATCAGCTCTTCCATAACAATGACAGAAAAAAATAAATATTTTTCGTTATTGCAGTTGCCAACAATTAAAAAAAAAGCAATAAAATTCTCACCACAACAATTACTTTTCTATTGCAAGAATTTCACGTGAAAAGTTAAATTAAATAAATAGTTTGACGAATTGAAAACAAATTGAATATTGCGTCATAAGTTTTCTAGAGCAAGATTTCCGCATGAAAACTCAAAATAAAATAAATAGTTTGACGAATTAAAATATACATATGTATTGCGTCATATTGGTAATATAATGGACCTCAGCAGGTAAATATGTAACGTCATGTGAGTTTGAAGAAACATATTAAAACATGATAAAAACCCGACTATGGAAATATTAACTTATTTATCTATAATTATAATCTTATTATCCGCAAAGACCCTTCCACTAGTGAAATTAACTCTATTAAGTCTGCCATTAAGTCTTCTTCCATTATTCCTGCTAACTTTAAGAAGTCCCTTATTCCGTCTATTGCGCATTGTGCCAGGTTTTATGCTTTTCCTAAGGTCCATAAACCTGACATTCCTTTTAGACCTATTGTCTCTAGTATCGGTACAGCTTCTTATAAGCTAGCCAAATATTTAGTTTCTGTTTTTTCCCCACTTTTGAGTAGTAACTGTTTCACTGTTAAGAATTCTTCTGATTTTGTTAAAAAACTTCATAATTTTAAGCCGCAGGGTCACATGATGGTTTCTTTTGATGTTAAATCATTATTTACAAACGTTTCGGTTGAGGGGGCTTTAGATTGCCTCAAGAAAAGGCTTTGTGAATTCCATTTCTCTTATTTTGAAATCGAGGAACTTATACTTCTCACTCGCGCTTGCTTGTCGCAAAATACTTTTGTTTTCAATGGTAATTTCTTCCGTATGATTGACGGTTTGGCTATGGGTAATCCTCTTAGTCCAATTTTATGCGATATTTATATGCACTATTTTGAGGTCAAGCTTTTTGAAATCTTAAAATTTCCGTTCTATGTTCGTTATGTTGATGATGTTTATGTCCTGATTGAAATGAATTCGGATATTAATCATATTCTCTCTGTTATGAATTCCATTGATCCCTGCATTCAATTTACCTCTGAAATTGAGACCAATAACTGTCTTTCTTTCCTGGATGTCCTTGTTATTCGTTGTGATAATGGCTTTCAGACTACCGTCTTTCGTAAACCTTTTGCTGTCAGTCTCCCACCTCACAGGTATTCTTCTCATCCCCCTAACCAGAAATTCGCTGCTTTCAATACTTTTGTTTTTCGGGCTACTAATATTTGTTCCACTCCTCAGTTACTTAGTGCTGAACTTAATTACCTCAAAGCTATTGCTGTCGATCGTGGTTATTCCTCTAATATTATCGATTCTATTTATAAGAAATTGACGAAATCCGACCATTCTGAAAAGCTTTCTAATTCCAACTCTAATACTTCAGTTGTATTACCATTTTTTCCTAAAATCAATCAGCAAGTTGCTAAAATCCTAAGAAGGTTTGATTTTCAAGTTATTTTTTCTCCTGTTAATAAAATCCCTTTTTCAAATCTCAAACACCCCGTTGATCGCCTAGATAATTGGGGCATTTACCAGATCTCTTGTCAGTGTGGTCTTTCTTATATTGGTCAGACTAAACGTGCTCTTAGATTTCGTTTAAAAGAGCATGAAGGTTATGTTAAAAATCAGGAGCTCAAACGTTCTTCTATTGCTCAACATTCTTGGTCTTCTCAACATAGGTTCGATTTTTCCTCAGCCATCATTATCCAAAAATGTTCTTCTAACCTTGATCTTGATTTTTGGGAAGCTTACCATATCATTAAAAATTCTCACTCTTTAGTCAATGACTTATCTAGTACTCCAGATTTTCCAAGTATTTGGAAAGCGTTAATTTAATTCCCCTTTTTTGGTTTCTTTTCTCTACTTCTCCGGTAGATGTCGCTACTTGTCCACCCAGTCGTTTCCACTGCTTCTCTCTCATTGGTTGTTTCGGCGCCTTCGCCACCCGCATAGGGTATAAAAGCCAGCGCGTCTCTGTCTATGATTTTGCTCAGCCTTGCTTTTTCTAGCACGCTGTTCCTTTTGCACTGATGAAGAATCTCGCTAGTAGATTCGAAACAGCTGTTTGCTGCTTTTCATATATTATTTGTGCATTTTAAACGTTGGTTTTCCTGCTTTTTAATATTGTTGCACAAAGGCTTTATTTGCTATTTTTAAATAATTTTGTAGTTATTATGGGCAAATATATGAAAAAAAATGTTATTTGAAATGAGTATTAAGTTCTAATTTTTTATTAAACAATAAATATTTTTTAAAATGAAACAAATTAATTGGCTCCTGCTCAAAATTTCTTTTTCAGTTTGAAATTTGGAATGCATTCAGACTCTAAAAATGTACTGACTTTTTTTCTATTCTAAAAGGAAAATCTCCTTTCTTTGAAACAGTCGACTGCAAATTCTTCGGCAAACATTGAAATCACTTCACTAACTTTATTTACATTTCAAATTTAACGTGACGATTTTGTTTGAATCATATAGTGGGGGAAAAGTTGCCATGCCTAGAATTTCAGCTTCCTTTTGATGTAGGATAAATTTAATTATTGAGAATTACATCCTGTAGATTTGCGATAAACTATTCTACTTAGTTTATGGCAAAATACTAACTTTAATACATTAAATAAAGTAACATTATACAAGTTTAAAAAAAGTCCTTCCGGCCAGTGCCGGGAGGAAGAAGTAGCTTTCAAATTCCTTATTTTTAAAAAGCTAGCTTATGTTATTCAAACACACAAAGCTCAATTTGGCGGAAACCGATTATAGAAGATTCAATATTAATTTTTATCAATACTAAATCCTTATGAATGAGAATTTCACGAAATTAGTCAGCTTTATGCAAGCTGATTTTATTTAAAGTTATATTTGGTTTCCGAATTCGGCGATATCTTGAAGTGCCTGCCCTTTTAAGACAACGTGGTGGATGAGGCTAACCAGTGAATTTGGTCGAGACCTTAGTAATTCCTGCGCACACGCTCACTCACATTGGAATCGGTTGATATATATGAGTGCTGTCGCAGGCAAAAAATCAGATTTTTCAAAATGTCACCCACATAATGAAATTCAAACTGCTGTATCTGAGCAATTTTAAGATAAAGACAAAACAAAAAATGCTCCGGAATCCTTATATCAGTCAAATACTTAAGAAAGAAACCTTTTTCACTTTCTAAATTTTTTGCATCTCACTTTAAATATAATTTTTTTTTAATTTAATGACCGCCATTTTGATTCAAGATGGCGGATGAAGCTGGCCAGTGAACTTGGTCGAGACATTGCTATATACTATCCAAATGCCTTCTTACATCCAAATAGGTTAATAAATACGTGTGTTATCGCGTGACAAATATCAGATCGTTTCAAAATGCCAGCCATGCTAGAAATTTCAAAGTGCTATAAATCAACCATTTTTTAAGATGTAGAAAAAAAAAACTGCTCTGAAATCTTTGTATCAAGGTCAAACACATAAAAAAAACCTTTTTCATTTTCCAATTTTTTCATACCTCATTTTAAATTTTAAATAATTTTTTTTAAATGTTCTCTTTTGAAACAAGATGGCGAATGAAGGTTGCCTACGAACTCAGTTGAGACATTGGTATGCACTATGTACACACCAAGTTACATCCAAATCGGTTCATATATACGCCTGTTATCGCGTGACAAAAATCAGGTCGTTTCAAAATGTCAGCCACAATAGAAATTCAAAATGCTATAACTCAGCCATTTTTCTAGATATAGACGAAACAAAAATTGTTCCGGAATCTTTATATTAAGGTCAAACACATAAGGAAAAAATCTTTTTCAATTTTTTGATACCTCATTTTAAATTTAAAACTAGGACTTCCCTCAGAGGGATTAGTCTGAGCGATATTACTGAGAACACAGATTTAATAATAACATGTGGAAGCAAAGAAAATGAGATGTTATCTTTAATTGTCCATATACTGCGATAAACTTAAATGATAAAAATAAACGAATCGTAGAATTACAAAATCTTATATATAAATTCGTACACATTGTTTAAAAAAATGGGAAATCAAACCATTCAAGACAGCCATGCATGGATATAAAATTGAAAGTACGCAATATATTAAAAGTAAAATAGAAAATGAAACACTAAATTACTTATATCGGAATTTTAACTGTATTAAATGATGTCAAGAGCATAATCAGACGCTCCGCACCAATTTGAGTAACTTTAAATGACAAATATATGATGTTTAAAAAGATTGGACTATACTTTATATGGTGTGTGGCCCCCCGGAATAGTTAATATTGTACAATATCTGTTTTCCACAGATGCAATGAGGTTGTCGATAACACTTAAGGAATTCTCTCCTCAAAATCTAATATAGTATCAAAGTACCGAATACATCAACAGTGGCATGCAATGCTTCGTTAGAGTGTGTTTTAGATATGCTCGATCGGATTTAATTGATGAGTGTATGCTGGCCACTACATACGCTGTATTGTTTTGTTTTCAAACATATTCTGCACAAGTTGAGCTGTATTTAGCAAGTGTTAAATAAAAGAAATCGGCAATGATTACAACATAAAGTATGACACAAGATCTGAATATATCGTCTGCATAACTTTTGAGCTGTCAAAGTGTCATTTGAAGTAATTTACAAATCCATACATATTTATTCAGGAAATCATGCAAGCTAACGTACGCCAATATGATCCCGATTATAAAATTTCACCAGAATAAGTTAATATATAAAAAAGCTACTAATGATAATTGAGAATATGACCTTATGATAAAATGTCTAGAAAAATGAATCGGATAAAAAATTCATATCACATTTAAAACGGCACTTCCCTCTGTTAGTGGCCTTGGCGAGAGAGAGAAAAGCCTAGAGAAGGAACACTTTAACAAGTACTTTCGGGCAACCTACTCACTGTTTCATACAGGTCTTTATTTAATATTTACACAAATTATTTAATGCTAGGTGGGTATCTATCTATTTTGTTGCATTTAAATTGCATGTTTTGCAGAGGAAATGCAGCATTATGAAATATTTAAAGTTGCTGTACCTAATAATTCCAAATTAATGGTAATTGAGATCGCTTTCCGTTAATTTCATCTTTTTAAATTTTTAATTTTTTAGAAACCATTCATAGAGACAATTGTATATTTTAAAACTAACCCGAAGCAAAATTTCAGGATTTTGGGCTCAGCAGTAACACAGAAATAGAAAATTTTTGAAAGTTTTTTTGTTTTTGCACTGTTTTATATAGCGACATTTTTAGAAATTGTTCTATTGCGAGAATTTACGTCATGATAAATACAGCCATGTCAATTTACATGTTTATATTCCTAACAATTCCATGTACTTCGTTACTTAGATCATCTTTAGATCTTTTTCCGCTTTGTTTAGTCTTTCTATTTTTTAGAATTCGTTCTACAACGAGCATTTACATCTTATTAATTACTACCATGCCAAAGTTCTAGTTTCTAACCCCAACAGTATCCCAAAAATTTCAGTATTCCAAATAAATCATAGTTTAGAAACTTTCTAGAAATTTTTACGTTTATCCGTCAAATTGAACCTTTTAGAGAGCGTTCATTACGAGTATTTACATCTTAAAAGTAACTACCGCACCAAATTTAAAGTTTCTAACCCAATCAATATCACAGTAATCGCAATTTTAGAACTTTTTTGCTCTTGCAGCGATGTAGGTTCTTGCACTGACATAAAATAGTCTTTTTTTCGGAGCAGAGATGGCCGCCAACATTTTTTTAAGTTGGCTATTTAGTTTCAGAGATAACACCTCACAAACGTACAAGCATTAATAATATTATAAACTTTATAATATTATGACGCTTTATAATATTAGCATTAGATGTACAGATACAAAAGCCATTTATCTGTTACAAACTAAAGTGCCGGCGTTGCCCAGAATTTGAAGGATGTTTGTTCTGAAAAATCAATTTCAAAATTTAACATACAACACAAAACAAACATTAAAAAAAGCAGTCGAAATGTTGTATGAATGAATCATATGAAAACGCTATATAAAAATGTATAAATGTATATAACAGACGCAAAAGAATACAGCTATAAATGAACTTATTTCAATTTATAATTGGAGCAATAATGTTAAAATAGGCCAGTATTTCC
This sequence comes from Maratus speciosus, assembly GCA_963932465.1. Taxonomy (NCBI): domain Eukaryota; kingdom Metazoa; phylum Arthropoda; class Arachnida; order Araneae; family Salticidae; genus Maratus; species Maratus speciosus. The sequence goes on along the minus strand of OZ010793.1, from coordinate 395,365,006 downwards.
CTAATCGGGTTTTTATCATGCTTCAATACATTTTTCACACTCATATGACGTTATACTATATCCGCCACGTCCTTTATATTTCCAATATGACGTAATATTTTCCTCTTTCACGTGGAAACCTTGAAATACAAAAATTATGAAGTTAGATTCACTTTCATTTAAATTCGTCAAACCATTTATTTCATTTTCATACTTCACGTGAATATCTTGCAATAGAAAAGTTATGACGTAATATTCACCTTTTTTAAAAATTCGTCAAATTATTTATTTCATTTTCGTTTTTCACGTGGAAATCTTGCAGTAGAAAATTAATTATTGTAGTAATAATTTTATTGTGTTTTTTAATTGTTGGCAACTGCGATAGCGAAAAATGCTTAAATTTGATAAGAAATTGCTGTTAAATTGGTGGTTTTTTATTAATTAAAAATTAACTATAAATTATTTCGATTCCGGATTACTTTAGTTACCTCGGCCATGTTTTAATACACATGTACGTATCTTTTCACAATTTTGGCTTCCAAATTGTGGATTGTTATAGAATTACAAACATACAGATAAACAAGTTTTCATTTTTATATATCTCTCTATTCTAAAAAAAGTAACTAACGCTGTCACCGCCGCCGGTTTTGAATTTTTTGTGACCGGAGGTCTTTCTTCGTTAATATTAAGAAAACTATTGCATACAAAAATATGAAAATCGGTGGTATTATAGCGAAATGTTTGATCAACACGCTAATGCATACAGTTTTCAAATCGAAGAATTATATTAAGAGATATTTAATGCTAAAGTTGGACAAAATCGTTCCATTAAAAAAAAATTTATAGGAGCAAAAGCTATACATGGGAATTTAATCATTTTTAGATAATTTTATTCAATAGAAGATCCCGGTGTGCAGATTTCATTACTTTTTTTAATTTGACTCATTTTTTGAGGTTTTATTTCTATTTTAAATTCAAATATTCAGCATCTTGACTGATATTTTTTACATATTTTAGAAAATGGTATTAATTTAAACTGTTGCCAACTGTATAAACAATAATGTTTGCTTCAAATAAAAAAATTATTTTCACGTTACTATTATAAACAGAAAAAACCTTCAAATTAGAATTAAATAATTAGGTATAAAAAGCAGGCACTTATTGGAAATTACGCCATTAAAACTATATTTACATGTGAATTTTGAAAGAGAAAGGATATTGTAAAATAAATTCATTAGCATGCGTTAGAAGTCTGAAATAGAGGAAATTGCGTCACATTACACTTATTATGCGAAATGAACAAAAAATAGTATTGCAAAACAGTTTAAATTTAAAAATTGCGCGAGACAAAATATTAGAGGTTAAATATTAGATTTGTTCAAAATTTTATTATTTGTCGTTTGATGTGAGGTGTTCAGCTATAAGTATGCAAATTTTCATGTCTCCAACATAATTAGGGGCTGAGTTAGAAAAATTGCTTAAAATACACATGTTAGATCCCAGAGGGTTAAATAGTATTAGACTTTTTCAAAATTTTATTATTTGCCGTTTGATGTGAGGAGTTCAGCTATAAGTATGCAAAATTTCATGTCTTCAACTTAATTAGGGGCTGAGTTAGAAAAATTGCTTAAAATACACATGTTAGATCCCAGAGGGTTAAATATTAGACCTTTTTCAAAATTTTATTATTTGTCGTGTTATCGCAAGTGTTTAGCTATAAGTATGCAAACTTTCATGTCTCCAACTTAATTAGTGGCTGAGTTAGAAAAATTGCTTAAAATACACAAGTTAGAGCCCAGAGGGTTAAATATTAGACCTTTTTCAAAATTTTATTATTTGTCGTTTGATGTGAGGATTTCAGCTATAAGTATGCAAAATTTCATGTCTCCAACTTAATTAGAGGCTGAGTTAGAAAAATTGCTTAAAATACACATGTTAGATCCCAGAGGGTTAAATATGACTTTTTCAAAATTTTATGATTTATAGTGTTATCGCAAGTGTTCAGCTATAAGTATGCAAACTTTCATGTCTCCAACTTAATTAGGGGCTGAGTTAGTAAAATTGCTTTAAATACACAAGTTAGAGTGCAGAGGGTTAAATATTAAACATTTTTCAAAATTTTATTTTTTGTCGTTTGATGTGAGATTTTCAGCTATAAGTATGCAAAATTTCATGTCTCCAACTTAATTAAATTAGGGGCTGAGTTAGAAAAATTGCTTAAAATACACAAGTTAGAGCCCAGAGGGTTAAATATTAGACTTTTTCAAAATTTTATTATTTGCCGTTTGATGTGTGGTGTTCAGCTATAAGTATGCAAATTTTAGAGTCTCCGACATGTATAGTTTCTGAGAACGGGCTCTGTGACAGACGGACAGACAGACAGACAAAGGAGTGAGACAGGTAGTGTTTCGTTAGATGAACAAAACTCTAAAAACATGCTGCGGATGACTGTAACAACATCCTAAAATTACATTACCATCAGCGAGCTACTAATCCCGAATTTAGTTTATATTCATTTCATATATTCTTATTCTTTTGTGTGGCCCTGTAAAATAACTATCAATATTATATACAGTAAAACCTCTGAATAGCGGACACCCCGAGAATGCAGAATTTGTCCTCTATTTAGAGGTGACCGCTACTGAGAGTAAAACATGTACAGTTATTTAAGAGTTGGTAATCGAAAAAATGTCCGCTAAATAGAGGTATCCGCTAATCGGGTGTGTCCGCTATGGAGGTTTTATCAGTAAAACCTCTGAATAGCGAACACCTCGGGAGGGCAGAATTTGTCCTCTATTTGGAGGTGTCCACTACTGAGAGTAAAAAATGTACAGTTATTTAAGGGTTTGTAATCGAAAAAATGCCCCCTAAATAGAGGTGTCCACTAATCGGGTGTGTCCGTTATGGAGGTTTTACTGCATAATATCATCCTTTACAAGAAAATTGTATGCTGTATGATAGACAGACAGACATCCAGAGAAAGATTACCTCCCGGAGCAATAAACACTCATGTCTTTTGTTTTAATCATCCACAATTGTATGTCATACAACAGGCTAAAAACGGTCACCGTGGTACGGAGTACTGTATTATTATTTGTTTGCCCACCAAAACTGGTTGCCACGGGTTGTTGCAAGGTTTGTGATCACGTGGTTGAAACTGATCTATTCAATATTATGCGTTCGTATTTTTTTTTATTTGCTCCATGTGTTCAAACCAGTTGTCTACGAAAACATCAACCGGTGAAAGTGACGCACACCTAATTTCTGTGACGTATGCAGATAAATTGTGCTTTTTTATCAGTTTTTTCTATATAATTTTTAAACGGTTTGGAACTTATTTTTCAAAGTAGGTGCATTCAGTAGGCGACTCTCATAGGTACCTTCTGGTGCAATCAGAAACGAAATCCGACAAATATTTTTTGAGTTATGCTTGACGAAAGGTTTTCATTAGGCTTTTTTTATAGTAGGACATGGCGTTAATATCCATCGTAGTAGTAATGTGTCCGGACAGTAATATTTCGCTGAGTATTAGCCTTCGCTTCGCTCAGACAATTAAAAAATTTTTTAAACGGCCGCCATTTTGAAACAAGATGGTTACATCCAAATCGGTTCATAAATACGCCTGTTATCGGGTGACAAAAATCAGGACGTTTCAAAACGTCAGCCACGCTAGGAATTCAAAGTGCTATAATTCAGCCCTTTTTTAAGATATAGACAAAACAAAACTGCTCCGGAATCTTTGTATCAAGGTCAAACACATAAGAAAATAATATTTTTTCAATTTTCAATTTTTTTGGTATCGCATTTCAAATTTCAATTTTTTTTTGAAAAATTTAAATGGCCGCCATTTTGAAACAAGGTGGCGGATGAAGCTGGCCAACGAACTCGGTCGAGACTTTGGTATGTACTATGTACACACCGAGTTTCATCTAAATCGGTTCATAAATACGCCTGTTATCGCGTGACAAATATCAGGTCGTTTCAAAATCTTAGGCACGCTAGAAATTGAAAGTGCTATAATTCAGCCATTTTTTAAGATATAGACAAAACAAAAACTGCTTCGTAATCTTTGTATCTAGGTCAAATACATAAGGAAAAAAATATTTTTCAATTTTTAATTTTTTGGTACCACATTTCAAATTTTAAATAAAAAAAAATTAAATGGCCGCCATTTTGAAACAAGATGGCGGATGAAGCTGGCCAACGAACTCGGTTGAGATATTGGTACGTACTATGCACACATGAAGTTACATCCAAATCGGTTCATAAATACGAGAGTTACAGTGTGACAAAGATCAGATATATATATGGATATATATATATATATATATATATATATATATGGATATATATGTCGTAGGCTATGGACTTACGCTGTCAAATTTAATGATTAAAAACTCTTACGATGCTCATCAGCGTACAACATATATAAAAACAATATTAGACACGCATTAAAAATACATCCAACGTTTCAGACTTTTTCTAACAAGCCATCATCAGGGAGTTCTTGATCTCTACGGAGCTTACATTACACACAACACAGTCACTGTGACTGTGGATGTATTTTTAATGTGTGTTTAATATTGCTTTTATATATGTTGTACGCTGATGAGTATCGTAAGTGTTTTTAATCATTATACAAGTTTATTACAGCACTGAACAAGTCGGAAATTGTACGTTAAGAGAGTAAATGAGGGTGCGTTCGTACTATAACTAGTTTTATAAATATTCAGATCTTGGTGCAATAGCAGTTATGTTAAAATGCATGAATACAAAATTTATTACGATTATATATCTTAAATTCAGTAATACGGAAATAATAGGACTCCATCTTAAATAAGACGTAATCACCATGGCAATCTAAAATCATTACCTACTATGGGATACCATTGAATTAATTACGTATGATAGGATTTAATAGAATGAAGAAAACTTGTATTAATATCTTTTTAAGTTTTGATTCGATTTTCATAAAATTTGAAAGGACTCGACAAAATTCTGCAACGATTTTATGTATTGAATTTCAAACCATTCGGTTGGGTAATTTCTGCGCTGTTATATGCGGGCAGACGGACGGACCAGACTACGAATATAGGTGCTGCCTATTTATCTAATTACGAACGCACCTAATAAGAACAATTATGAAGTGAGCATGCGACTACAAAACTACTGAAACCATGAACCTTTTCTTCAACTCAACTCTAGATTATAATTTAACACAATTTAAATTTTGAAATTCAGTAATTATAAGTATTTTATATTAGCACAAATTACTTAATTTTACTATACAATGAAAAAATCTTATGCAATTTCCCCCCCATAGACCATAATGTAACGGAATTCTTTGACTGTTCCTGTAAATGAACCGTAAATGTTACACACTTCATTTTCAATACGAGGCATACCATAGTAAATTAATAACATATATCCATTTCATGGCAATCGGACTATATTTACGTGAGTTAGATCACGGACAGACGGATAGACAAACCAAATTCATAAACACTTTTCAACTATGTTGGTAACTAATAAAAAACTACAGCTTTGGGTCGAAAAATTGTTACTCATGTGATCATTTCCAGGAGTTGCCACAGTCTACCATTTTTAATTCATATTTTTATCACCAGTGGCGGCTAGTGACTGAGTTTTATTGGGGCACTAAATGCATGGCAGCCAAATTTACTCTTCTGTTACCACTATTTCTTTAAAAAGAATCTTTGCCTTACTTTTTATCAGAATATTCTACCACTAAGCAAGGCAAAGATTTCTTTTAAAAAATAATGGGAAGAAAAGAATAAAATTATTCGCCATACCTTTAGAGCCCCAAAATATGGTAGTCATGAGCCGCCGCTGCTTATCACTATTTACCAAAAAATATCTTTGTGGTAGTATCATTCTTGCTATTGTCCTAGGAATGTAAAAAAAAAATTTTTTTTTTTAACTTTTACGAATATAATAATAATAAAAATAATAAAATAGCCGCCAGTGGCAGTACTGTAATTACTGAATATCAATATTCTATCCCAAAATGCTTAATTTGATACTGGAGAAAGATAACACGTTCTGTTTCTCAAAGTGAAATTTATACAAAATTGTGTCGGAGTCAATCAATGACTTTATATGATATAATCTTTTGTGAGTGCCAAGGGCTTCATAAACGTAATCTGCTTTAGGAATTTGTTAATACTGCATTTAAGACTTTTGCTACTAATGGAAATTCATAGAAAATTCCATTAGCTGTTATTCTTTTACGTAGCTTTGGGGAAATATATCAAGAAAAGGGATTAGTTTGGGTTATAATTCCGTAATATAACGTCATTTCAATTATCTTCACTTTTATGCTATATTAATATAAAAACTGTAATGTATTTTCTAAATTCAATTAGTTTATTCACATAAAACTTAACACGAATCTGTTTTACAGAAATATGCAGAATGATTTATTCGATTTCAAATGGTTACACTTTTGCAACTAAAATAATATTGTGGTAAATTAAAATATATAAGTTTGAATATAAACTTTGTTTTTATCCAACTTATAGTTATTTTACAGAAATTAATGTTTTTTCTTGTTTTGGGGGTTAATGAATGACTCCTTTTAATTTCTTCCACCTTTTTTCAAATTTGAACGATTCTCGGAACAACATAAAAATGTTTGTCAGTAAAAACACGCTCAATCAAATAGAGAGCATGTTTCATCGTGTATGCCGTGTATCTAAATAATGATATATTAAGCATAAGACATGTTCAGGGGCTTTAGGGAAAGGATTCAATAGCTTCATGAATCAATTTATTTTACAGAAACAAAAATCGTCGACCACATATTGACATTTAGAAATAAATCATTACATCATAGTTTTTTTCAGCTTTATATTCAACCAAGGAGGAAAATTTAAACTCCTTGCATTTAGGTGGACAATTATAGTACTCGCAAATAGTTTATACTATTCGCGAAAATTGAATTTAAAGAAACAGCATATACTATTTTCAATTAATTATTTTTGAAAGATGATAATAAAATTATGTCAAAAATTAACATTTCGATATACAGTTTTCATTTTGCCGCAAACTTCTTGCTTACTCATTTAAAGAAAAAGTACACACACACACACACACACACACACACACACACACACACACACACACACACACACACACACACATATATATATATATATATATATATATATAATAAAGATGAAATCAGAAATATATGAACAAATTGGTAAAATTCTAAAGATGAACTTATGTACACGCACGAGGATGGTTCAACAATTCTTGTCCCGAGTGTGTATAAAACGTTTGTACTGCCATGGGTTGATGTGGAATATTGAAGCCTAATGTCTTAGATGCCTATATGATAAATTTTAGAACCGTAACTGCTATATTAACATATTTTTTTTTTCGTTTTAGGAGTAAGAGGTGGCACCTAGTTTGAAAAATGGAGAAAATTCAACAACGAGCTGTCATCAAGTCCTTTACCACTTTTCCCTGACGGTTCTTAGAAAGCATTTGCATCTTCTAAGTATTTACCATGCCAAATTTCAAAATGTTAGACATCTCAGTATAATAAAAAAGCGTAATTTAGAACATTTTTTGCTTCTGCAACTCCTAGCTGGTAGTGACGACAACAACATAAAATATAGCCCATGTTGGAGCATGGACTGTCACCATCAATTTACAACCATGTCTTTTGAAATTCGTTTGGTACTTCCTGAGATTGCGTAGAAATCGCCTTTTAGAACGTTTTTTAGAACGCTTTTCGCGCATTATCACCCTTTTCAATTTTCGATTTTTTTTAGGAAATGTTCTTAGAGATCATTTATACCTTATAACTACCATGCCAAATTTCATGTTTCTAGGCCCTTCAGTAACACAAAAAGCCCCCTTTTTAGAACGTTTTTTGTTCCTGCACGCCCTTTGGGTTAGTGGCATCGACATAAGATACCAACAACAAAAATTCCTGTAACAGACGCTGTTACAGGAATTTTTGTTGTTGCCGTTACATTAAAAGTTCTAGGAATCCCAGTTTCCAAGAAAAACTTTAGTAACTTTACAGATTTTTTTTACAGTGTATAAGACTGTTGTGTTTATTTAAAAAAATAAAATCTGTTGAGATTGAATAGCAAGGGGCAGGAGAAAAATTCCGTTTTAAATAGGCTTTCATTTTAGCAGATATAATTATAAAGTATTCCTAATATAGGGACGTTTAGGATTCACATAAGGACGTTTAGGACGACAGGATTCCGTTAAAAACAGTTTCCTTTTTCATAGGGTTTACTGTATTTTTAGGTCCCGATTTAGAAGCCGTTATTCCGTTTTTTCAAGCTCTGGATCTGACAAGCTAGTCACATCTAATGATAATAGCATATAACACTAACGAAACCTCATTGAGTGCAAAGTTGAAATAACAGAATGCGATGACCTTGCCGTTTTCGAACGTATTTTAGAACCGCTGCATCAAATTTCTATCCGATTCTCTTCAACTATTTTTTTTTTATATAAGTAATACTATCTGCACATAAAGTATTTATAAGCATATGTAATATTGATGGTATTCGTATATCCCCTATGAGACTAAAGTTTAATGAATTAAAATAATTTTATTTACAGATACCGCAGATACCAATTTCATCCTCTCAGAAAGTATTTTCTCTTTTGTTAAGTAATGCGAAATGTTCAGTATTCACTTATAACATATTTTTATAGCACTACAGCTAATAAACAACAACCAACTAAGGCTACACAAGCAAAATAATGCTATGTATGCAATTTTCAACACATGCGCTTAATTAAATGCGGATCATTTAAGTTCATGGTTCGAAAAGGTCTCCAGAGACAATTATCCCTACAGTCACATCTAATTATAATTGTATATAACACTAACGAAACCACATTGAGTTCAAAGTTCAAATACACGGCTTAATAATAAAATGCGATGACCTTGCCGGTTCCGATCTTATTTTAGAACTGCTGCATAAAATACCTATCCAATTGAACTATTTTTGTGTATAACTAATAATATATGCTCATAAAGTATTTATAAGCATATGTAATCCTGATTATATTCGTATCTCCCCTATGAGACTAAAGTTTAATGAATTAAACTCATTTTATTTACAGATACCAATTTCATCATCTGAGAATGTATTTTCTTTTTTGATAAGTACTGCAAAATGTGTAGTATTTACTTATAGCATATTTTTATAGCAGTACTGCTATAAAGAACAAACAACTCATGCTACACAAGCAAAATAACGCTATGTATGCAATTTTCAACACATCTGTTTAATTAATTGCAGATCATTTAAGTCCATGGTTCGAAAAGGTCCTCAGAGACAATTCTCCCTACAGTCACATCTAATCATAATCGCATAAAACATTAACGAAACCTCATTGAGTGCAAAGTTGAAATCCACGGCTTAATAATAGAATGCGACGACCTTGCCAGTTCCGAACGTATTTTCGAGCCGCCGCATCAAATACTCATCCCAACTCTCCTCAACCCCTTTTCTTCTGCCAGACTTCCCCCGGCCGAAAAATGCCCTACTCTCTCCGCTTTTGCCTGCCCTCCACCCCCGATCTCCGGATCGAAGTGCCCCTTTCCTGGCCACATTCCAGGATATGTTGTCGGACTTGCATCCCTTTGCTCCCCGGGTATCGTATCGCTCCAGATGAAGTACAATCTCCTGCAATCCTGAAATAAGGAGTTTGGAGGGAAAGGGGGGGAGGGGAGAACTGTCCTGTTGGGAATTTGCACGCCCTTGGAATGAAATGCATGTCCTAGATGCTTTAAAAGCATTGGAACTTAAGGCGTCTTTATTACTTAATATAAGTAGGAATTATAAATCTATCCAGAAAAATAAAAATCAAAAGTAGAGTTATTTGAGAGTTTCATAATGATTTATTTACTTCGTTTGATAGCACGGTGTTGAATAATCTACCTAATACTTTTATGATGTCACTTTCATATCTATTTCCATGAAAATTTCAGATATACTCATTCAATTTCCTAACAAAAACAAAAAGTTTTCATTTTTCTATAAAAATGATACGCGTTTAATTATGTACGATTGTTAAATAATACAGTTTATACAGATTTTTTATATATAGTTTCATATAGTACTTTCTTATCGCAAAAAATGATTTGAAACAAATTTTGAACATCTTTAATATATTGAAAAAATTTTTGTTATTTGGAATCGTAATTTGTAATATTTGAATATTTCATGTTTGTGCAAATAAAATTTATTTCATGATTATATCAAAAAGCAAAGATCATAGATTTGAGAACAAATTTAGCAGATATTATGGAAAGACAAGTTTTAAGTAAAAATGAATTTACCAAATTCTGTGATTAAAAGACTATAAAACAAAATCCCTTTATAGAAATTTTCGAAATTTGAGAATAATTCCTATTCTGAAAAATAAAATTTTATTATACTTTTATACTTTTTAATGCGTAGAATTTCATTCAAATAAGCATGAGACATGCTTAAAAGCAACATATTAGTCACGAAATTTCCGAAACAATATGCACCGGACTGAAGAATGCCAAATCTGATGCCTGCAATTTAAGATGGTTTATGGAATTGAAAATTCTTATTCAAAAACAAACATACAAATACACTAAAAATGGAGACATTTTATTGGGGGTCTTCTAACATATATTTTTATTGAAAGATTTTCTTCGTTATAAATACAAAAATAAAGGAAATGGGAAAGAATTTTTAATAAAAAAATTTAATTGCGGAAAAATCAATTTTAAAACGCATGATACACTACGTCGGATAAGATTAAACAGTGAATAAATTCTATTAGTTTTTCACAATTGTTAAATAAAATTTTACATATCTATTCATACATATAAAAATTTTCAAAATTAACGCACAGTAAAAAAGAAAAAATATATATACAGTGAAACCTCTCTGTAAGGGCCACCTGCCGTTCCATTTAAAATTGACCTTTAAGAAAGGTGCCCCTTGAATGGGGTGAAAAAAAGGAAATAAAAACCTATATAGGTCAAAAATCTGTTTATTAATATTTTCAAACTGTATACATAATTGAAAAAATTTTCTATTGAAGTTTGTTTACTTTTCAGATTTTTTTCGCAGACAGTTTTGTTTTCAAACAACTCTTTTACTTTATGGTACAAATTACTTAAATTTGCATCATTTATTAATGCCTTAGAATGAGATATTAGTTTATTTAATTCTGTTAGCGTTTCCTGACAGGTTTAAAAATTTTGCTTCAATGTGCATTCACAATTTTAGTAAATGTGGAATCAGTTTTTCTAGATAACACGTTATCCTTTGTGTCCAGCAACAAAGGGCCAAGTTTCTCCTCCAAACCAACGCCTACAGGTTGAAAGGCCAAACAAAGTGTGAGGAACACCTATTTGTCTCATTGTGGAAAAGTTTGTGGTCCTTCATTGTGTCACTAAATCCTCTTCATCTCCCCCTGCCTTTTTTGTTGCAAGTGCAGTTACTTGCTGAACTCTTATCTTTTGGTATCAGGAATTCTATACACCTGCTTAGGATTTAAGGCACATGTGAAAAATAAGACCTTTATGAGGGGTAGGTGCGGCCCCTAATAGGAGTAAATTTAACATTATATCTATGAGGAAAATTTTCGTTCCCAAAAATTTTGGTCTTTAATAGAGATGGCCCTTGAATAGGGGTGGCCTTTAAAATAAGTTTCACTGTATAATATATATGCTATATGCTTTGAAAATTATGTAATGTGAAAAATAGTAACCGAAGTTATATAATAAATTTAGATAAGGTTTATTTACACTTTAATTATTTTAACACGATTGGAAAATAAATCGTACGTATGTAGTAATTTAAGTAATTTTTATAAAGTTTATTTAAATAAAAATATGATGTAGTTACGTGAACAATATTCAAAGTCTAATGAAATTGCCTTAATTGTTAATCAGTTTAAAACTGCAACTTTCTCTTGAAGATATTAAGTTCTGCAAAATTTTCTTATTCGATTTTGATACTAAGCACTCTTAAGAGCTTTAAGCTGCTCTTATGTGAATTTATGTGAATTATTTTCCCAAACTTTACAAAATCATCATTTTGAATGACTCTGTATTTCAGTACTAGATCATCAAGTAGGTCAATCAATATCATCTTTTTTAATACATAAATATACATCACATAAACTCCTGGATTTTAATCAGTGTTCTAATTTAGTACTTAAATACAGCAGCTGCACTTATACAAACGTTACCTACAGAAGCAGAAAATGAATTTTATCGTATTATTAAATTGTTAAGGGAGACTTGTATAAAGCGTGCTTATGCAAAGTACCACTAAAAGATAAATTGTGTTTTCTTGTTCCAAAAGGATACTAAACTTATTTGAGGACCCATATACGACATTTGAGACTGGGGAAATAGTGATAATTTTGAGGATGCGTACTAATTGATAATTTTCTAATTACTTACAAATACAAATACTTATAGTCCGCGAGTCAGCAACAGATTTTCATGATCAAGTTCCTCTCGGCCCATAACTTGTAAAATGCTTCAGAGAATTGTATCATGAAGGTCCGTGAACGTCAGCTGCGGCCCCGTGGATGAGTTGAGCAGCAATAGTCTCCCACGCACGGAAATAATAATAATAATAATAATAATAATAATAATAAAAATCAATTTTAGTCATTTCCTCCCGATTGAAAATTTATTAAATGATAGCTAACCCAATATCTTGAAGAAAAAACAAGACAGCTGATTATAATGTGATGGTTAACAGCTGGTCACACGAGCATAATATATATATATATATATATATTCAGTGATTCCCTGTCAATTGAAAATTTATCAGATGACAGTATATATGCTATTTTAAATAAATAAACATGTCAGCTGGCTATATCTCAGTGGAAAAATTGTCAGCTGATGCCCTGAAGGGTGTAATGCAGGAGCCAGACAGCAGCACCTATTACTTATTTAAATGCAACAGCTGACGATTTTTCCCTCGGCATATTGCTAGCTGATTTTTTTTATTACGTACAGGGTTACATTAACTATCAGCTTGCGGATAATCATCCGGGAGGAAATAACCTATCTTAAATTATTCGACATTACTCTTCATGCTCTAACTGAAAGATATAATTTTATTGTGATGTTTCATTTACATGAATATTCTTTGTAGATACTTTTAAAATCTCATCCACTTCTAATTCACTGTCTCCGTTCACATTTTCGCAGATCCCAACCAGTATATCTCAAATAAGAAACTGCACATGCGTGTGGACTGAAATTCTCTTACTACTAGAAAAATTCGCCAATTTAGCATGATGATATACAGCAAACTCGGTAACCCTGTACAATATTTCTAGCAAGATAATTTCAATTTAAGTCCACACGCATGCGCAATTTCTTATTTTAGATATAACGCTTGGGATCGGCGAAAATGCTATCCGCTCTAACATTCCGAGCGGCAACTCGCGTTATATGTTATATTATTCTTACCGCTTTGTGTACTTTTATCCCCACCTAAGGCGAGATATAGCCCTAGCGGTTAGGAGAAACTGAACGGTTAAAAAAACATACAAATTCCTTTAATATGATGACTTGTTACAGTTACCCAAAAAAGGAATTGATGACTCGTCTCTACCTCCAAGGAAATCGGAGCTATATCAGCATTCTTTACGAATATGTTACATCACGCAAATTTGGTCACACGCACATCTAAAAGTCACAGCTACAGATGAACCGCCAGACTATGGCTGGGTAGAAATCGACAACAAATATGAATTCAATTGGTTTTCTGGACCTCAGTTACCATCATCGATTGATCAAATAACTGTTCAGCCCGAAAAGGGTAACTTTTTTTATTTAATTTTAATAATGTCGATTATGTTACGTTAAACATACATATTTATTTTTTTTTCCTTGTATTTTTGTACGCATGACGATAATGAAGACATGGAGGCAAATAGTTCTGACAGCGACTCTGACAACGAATCAGGAGATGAGAGCAACACGAATCAAAACGTGAATGAATATGATTAAATAACAAAATTAAATTGAATAACTCTTTAAAATAAATATTATGTACTACATATTTACAGGGTGTCCTAAAAAGGACTGACTGATTCTAAAATTCAATAACTTGCAAACGGTGACAAATATTTAAAAAATTCCTGCAGGAGGGTTATGCATAAGGTCAAAAGTTTTTTTACAGTGATTTTCGATTTTAGTTCGAATTACAAACAATAGATGGCGCTGCGATCAATAGGCGCTAAATTCAGGCTCGATTTTTGGTATTTCGATCCACTCAATATATTTTAACCTCCTTTTTTCGCTTGGAAGAAGAAAAGGCTAAAAAATCGAGCTTGTATTTAGAGCCTATTGCTTACAGCGCTATCTATTGTTACCCTCCTGCAAGAATTTTTTAAATATCTGTCACCGTTTGCAAGTTAATGAATTTTAAAATCAGTCAGTCCTTTTTAGGACACCCGGTAAGTTTTAGTAAATTATTAATTAATTAATTTGCTTATCACAGTATTCCATCATTTATTTATTTCTATGTTTATCCATTTTAAAGTATCTATAAAGAATATTGATGTAAATGAAACAGCTTATGGAAAAATGCCTTAGAATTAATTTATTAATTTATAATTAAATTTTAAAAATATTAAAATTCTTTATAGCCATCGAAAACACACCTGTGTACGTAATTTTTATAAACCTAAGACTGAATTAATTTATTAATTACACTTAAAGGGCATATAAATATCTTTATTCAGATCGGCATATGTTTCGTTGCTCAAACGGCAGCATTCTCAAGATCTTAGTTGATACAAATATTTCTCAAAAATTTTTAAAAACAAAAAATTGGTAAATAAAATCACGAGATCACATGTATAATGAAAAACAAGTGCAAACATAAAATAAAATAAAAATAGATATTTGTAACCGTGAATTAACTTCTACTATTGTTTCTTATTCTGCAGAGCATCTCTTTCTAAATTTTAGGCAACTCAATGGAGGCTGAATCATTTTAAACATTCTGACTGCGTATAAAAAAAAAAAAAAAAAAAAAAAAAATCTATTGATTCCCGGATAATGGATAGTAAATAACACCTTGATGGATAAATTATTCTACTATTTTTTAAATGAATCTGTAAAGATTATTTACTACATAATCTGGTCAAAGCTGTAGTTCTCTTGCTGTATTTGATGTCTGCTGTATGTAAAAATGTATATAAAATGTATAGTATATGTCTGTAAAAAAGTATAAAAAATTAACGGAAACGGTAGAAAAAGACATAAAATTTACTTCTCGTTTATAAAGCAATGATTTCTTGTTACACTCTTTTATTTAACTTAATTAGGTTTTTGTATGTAAAGATAGAATTTGTAAAGTCATATATTGTTTTATAATCAATTATGCAAAATTTTAAACATGATAGAAATGCTGGTAGAAGATTAAATACTATTCAATTGCTTCAATCCATTGTAAGTTTTATTAACTGATGCAGAATCTTTTCGCAACAATAATTTAAAATAGATCGAAAATTTCAGAAATCAGGAGGAATCCCCACAAACAAAAGCTCCTGAATAAATCTAATTCCCTTTGCCTACAAAAATTGTTTGGAAGTTATGAAAAAGAAGGTGTAACGCAAGTATATTTGGACACAGTTAAAAATCTGCTGAAAACTGTCGAGGTATTCGACCGTTTTAAAAATAATGGTTACTTGACTATATTATTAAGTGTATCTCACCATATTATTGACCATATTATGGTCATGATAATGTTAAATTACGGTTATGTAACCGTTTTCTATAAAAACAGTCAAATGAATAGACAGTTTGCTGCAAATGTTTGACAGAGTTACAAAAAACCCGAAATTATGCTGTAAGCAAATCATAATGACAGAGAAAAACAGTGCAACAATGATTTTCTCTTTAAATCGTCTTAATTTTACTTGAGAAAAATACGGGACATACTTTACGTACTTTACGTGACATAAAATAAAGATACGTAATTAAAAAATTTTCGCCATAAATTTTTTTATAATTATTTATAATACTAGGAGGCTCTGCCCCCTACGAGCTACGCTCGCCAACAACCGTTTAGACTCCGCGTACTCTAAAAACATTTTACTTTTGAACCACTTTAAAAATATTGTGGAAGATTGAATTATAATTAGACACACTCTAAATAGGTTTCCATTCATTTCGACTTCACTGAGGGATTTTAAGGCCGAATCATCTGCTGTTGAGATATTTAATGGCTGTCATGATTGATTAAATAAGATCAGTAAAGAGCATTTAAAAATCAGCTTATATAAAATGAACTAATCAAACAGTCGTTTCTCCCGATTTTTTCAACAACACTGTAAGGAAATTATTTTAAATAAGAAATTTTAAATGTATCGTTTTAAATCTGATGCAATTTTCCCCAATGTTTAATTTCTTTCTTTAATATACACGTGGAAATACTTTTGTTGTTGGAAAGGAAATGTTATTACTTGCGTTGTCTCAGAATTGTCAACAATAGTTAAAACGATCATCTCGAATTATGAAATAAATCTCTCGTATAAATATATTTTTTAATTTAAACTAATTGGCAATATTATTATTTGGCCATTTTAAATATTACGTAATTTCTCCCATTTACAGCTTTTAACACATAACCGTTAATTTTTAAATTTTTCTTTCCTTTTAATATTCACGTGTAATTCAATTTATATGACGAAATTTTCAATATTTTCCTGCTTTCAACACGTGATCATTGAATTCTTTTAAAGTTTTCTTTATCTTTTTAATGGTCACGTACAAATACATTTTTCATTGAAAGGAAACATTATTCTTTACGCTATTTTTACAATTGGCATCAATTTAAAATAATGACCTTTTCTAAATGTGAAAAAATTATCTATTAAAATTATGAAAATTTTAACAAAAAATTGAACCCCCCCCCCCCCTAAAAAATCAGTAAAAAAAAATGAACTCTGCACACCACAAGCTTCTAATGTATATTCTTTGATTAAATTCTTATGCATTACTTTTTGTTCTTATAAAACTTTTTTACCGGAAGCATTTTGACCAACTTTAACATTGAATATCTCATAAAGTAATTCTCCAATTTAAAAACTGTCTACATCAACATGTTTACCAATAATTTTTGTATAATACTAGCAATTTTCATATTTTTTTAGGCAATAGTTTTCTTAACATTAGCTAAGAAAGACGTCCGGTCACAACAAATTCATTTACTGCGGTGCGACAGTGACAGTTTTAGTTACTTGTTTTTTAGAATAGAGAAATTCTTTTATAACATTTATTTTATTAACTTTATGACTGCAGTTATTGGATACATTTATAATATTTTTAGTTATTATAGTTTAACATTTGTACAATCAGAAAATGCTTCGAATAATACAGTCATTCAGGGTAACTTTGATCAGAATTTTCTCTATTTCCATATGCCACACTCTTATTTTAAGAATATTGTTGCAACTAGGGTCATAATATTGAAGAGATTATCCTAAATTATTGTATAACTATCAAAAATTAAGGAATAATAATGATAAAAGTAATAAAAAATGAATTTTTATCCTGGTTCAAAGTTACCCAGCCATTTAGGGTAACTTTGCACCATATGAGAAATATTATCTAAAATAATTCATTATGAAAAAAAGTATTATAGTTAGGAAAAATTTGAACCCCAAAAAATGTTTCCAGATATGTAAAGACTCCGAATTAACATTTCCCAACATCACAAGATTTGTATAATTTATGATATTACAACAAATATCAGGAATAAGAAAATTGGTAGAAGAGAACCATGAACATTTAGAAAAAAAACCCTGTTTATTGTTTATATAAAACATAAAAATGGAGTGGAAAACAATTTCCAATGTTTTATCTTAATAATATATCCATAGTTACAGTAATACATACTAGTACTAGTATTATTCAAACAAGAATATTGAATATATAAAAAATGTCGAATGCCTGAAATGTCAAATTTGAGTAGCTCCGCCCCGAAAAACGCCTTTAAATGAATTGCATGTATTTTACACTGTGAAAAAATTTATATGTTATATCTAATGTTCACTTTCGGCATTTATATAAAATATACGTGCAAATATGGGAAATTTTTGATAATAGCACCTATAATCAGTAAATTATAAACATCAGTATAACTTTGAGCCGGCTCAAAGTTACCTTGAAAATGTGGCAAAATGTTAGTACCTTCTTATTTTGCATTTTATTAACTAATAATAAATAAATAATCACAAAATATTATCACATTTACAACATTTAGACAATAATATGTCTGATAAATGCGTATATTGTTACTTACTATGAAAATTTAATTGAATTGTAACAACTTGAAAACAGCATTTAAAATTACCTTGAAAAAAGTATTTCACAAAAATAGTTAGATGATGGATTTAATTGCGTATAATGTTGCTAATTTATTTTCTGAAATAAACAGTAGAAATCCCAGTTTAGAGCTTCGTCAAAAGAGCACAGTTCTGGAGCTTATTTAGTCTTTTGGAGTAAAAAATATTGAAAATTAGGAGGTGTTGCAAAGTTACACCCCATGGTTCAAAGTTACCCTGAATGACTGTATACTGATTACTCGATGATTTCAATTTTCCGACATGTGTCGGATAATTGGGAGTGCACTATATTTTCATTTTCGACTCTGAATAATAAAAGATTCGCATAAGAAAGATGCAAATGCAATTTTATTTTATTTTGTTTTGATATTAAGCAAGCACGAATACTTATACCCACTTAACTTGTGTTTGCTAAACTTAATAGCTTAAGCTATCTTTATTGTCCATCTAATAGTTTTTCTTAATATATTTGCGCAAGGTATGCTATCTTAACTGTCTCTGTTTTCAAGATTCTCTCTTGACAAAGGAAAAGTGCTCTTAGATAGTTTGAGTTAACGATGAAAAAATTGCTATGTCAATATTTTAATTCATCAACTCAATTGCCCTTCACGAGTGATGTTATATGAAGGTGAAATATGTTACGAAAGATTAAATTAAGAAACTATGTTGATCTTTAGTTTACTTTAATTCATTTAAAAATTAAATGCGTTTTAATAATGGGGAAGACAATGCATTAAATTTCTGTAATCAATCAGACATTTCATTTAAAATTCAGAAAATTATATTTAATACGATGTCTGTCAATAGTATTAACGTTTAATTTAGATTTATTTTACATCATATACCTGAAATCGAAAGAATATAACAATGTGTTCTTCTTTAGCGCATTTTGTTAAATTTAATAATTAAATTTAATAGGCAAATTATCTTTATCTGCCTATCTAATAATTTTTCTAAAAAAAAAAAAAACTATTAGATAGTCGAATGAGGTATTTAATTTTAAATATCTCTGTTTACAAGACAATTGTTCTTTAAATATGGATCATAGACATATATTATAAATTACAAAGTTACGCAAAAAAGGTACTGAATTTTATGAAATCGATAGAAATTTTCAAAGGATTAAATAATTTTTATACGCCCCCCCCCCCGGACAAAAAAATTTCCTAGTGAGTAAAATGTGCCCCATACATAGATAAAGTCATCTAGAAAAGAATCATAAAAAGTCGCAAAGATATGCTATACATGAATGCTGATTTAAACCATTTTTCGATTCCTGAATTTGAGTTCACAACGGGGAAAAATAATGTCGGATGATCGCGTTTTAAGAATCGTACACAAATTATGAAAGAAAATTAATTGAAACATGATTATAAAATGATAAAGAAAACAATTTATGATGAACCCCTCACCAATTTTGTTTAAACATATCTGTGCGACTTTTTATGATAAAATGCTGAAATTCTATATATGAACTAATTAGTGTATCGGACACATTTTACTCATTGGGGAATTTTTTGTACGGGAGTCGTATAAAAATTTAAATTTTGTATTTCTTCAAATGTAATCACCCGAAAATTTTAATCGATTTCACAAAATTCTGCATCTTTTTTTTTACGTAACTTTGTAATTTATAATATATGTCTATGTTCAATATTTAAGGAATAAAAGCCCAGGTTCTTGGGACTCTCTGTATATTGAATATAGGGGTTTTCTTCTTCAGTTAAAACTGGTTTGTCAATCTACAATTATCTTAAGAAGACCTTATCTGGTACCATTGCTTTAGGATCAAGATAATTCCACGCTTTGCTTTAATACAATTTCCTGTGATACAGTGGGAGATCTCATTAAGCGTTGAATATAGTCACGTGACGAATAGCACTGAATGCATATATCGATTTATGCAGTCATTGTAAAACGTAAACTTTTATATGGGATTAAACTGAAGTCAATTTTATTTGGTATAAATTTTATGATTTATTTATTGCTAAACTTTAGTCGTATTTATTATAGGCAGGTTAAAAATATTTTCAAGGAATCTGTATTTAAATTTTGATAGATTTATTTGAAACTTTGGATAATCAGTCTCGCTTTATTATAGTTCATCTTTATTAGTTTTATCTGATCACATTCTGGACATAGATCCAGAATGATACAAAGCACATACATCATGAAATTCAATCAGTTACCTTTCCTGAAGAGAAGAAATACTTTCAAGTTATCGAAATTTGACGGAAATATCGAACTTAAATTATGAATTTTAGCAAAATTTCAGAAACATACTTCAACTGGATCCATGTTTTTATGAACACTACTATTTATTTGAGGTCTTAAATTCCAAGTCATTTCATTAGTTACGTTTTATACGTTAAAATTTAAACATTAATGAAGTATATAGCATAAGTATGTGTGAATTCTATAGCCGGTTGATAGTTTACCGAACGAACAATAGTGATTTGCCCATTAACTAAAGTGACCAAATTAAACAAAATATCTTTAAAAATTTAAAAATTTCTAATATTTTATGCTTTACCATGTTTTAAAATTTTATGTACTTATTAACATTTTAAAATTCATGTGTTTTAAATGAATGCTGAAGGTTACTCTCTAAACGTAAATTGCGTACCCTAAAAATTTGGGATTTTCATCACCTTCCATTACTGAATTAGCACTTGCTTTCTTATCCATGCGTTTTACACATTGGTATTTCAAAAATATTTCAATTTCAAAGCTCTTAAGATTTTAAAATTTATAAATTTTTAATCTTGCCACTTCTTAAAATTTTATACATTGAACATCTTTATAAAACTCAAGTTTTTAAAATTAGCCTTCCAGCAGGCGCGCCCACCCATACTAACATGAAAGGTCGCGCGTATTTCCTAGATATGCTATTTTTAAATTTATATTGTAAAATATAACTGAAAGTAAGTCAAAGGGAAAGAGAGGAATAGCCAAGGTCAGGTGTTCGAAGCGCCCCCAGGACTAAATACATAAATCAAAATTCATCTCTAAATTGAAGAGCTAAGTGGAAGAACATGTTAAGAATCAAAAATTACATTTGAAAAAATTTGATGTGAAAGTTTTTGTTGTCAATTTTAATGATTTATTTTTTGTTTGATACCATGCGTTTAAAATATTAACAGGTGTGGTATTAAACTCTATCAAAAAAACTTATTCATACTTAATTTTTAAATATTAAAAAATATTAATATTATTTGCGTTATTAAATATTAAAATATTAAATATTAATGAATAATGAATAATGTCTTAAAACTTCAAGGCTAAATAGAACTTTGGTATTTTAGATTTATCATGTGATGGAATACCTAATAACACCTTCATCCAAAAGATAAAATAATTTTTAAGAAAATGTAGCATAACATGTTATTCCACTCAACTCTTCTATTATCTCTCACATACGCGCGCCTGCTGGAAGATGAGGCTGATAACGATGTAAACGTAACCCTCTGAACGTAAATTGCGTCCATGATAGTTGTAGACATTTGATCACCTTCCATCAACTGATTTAACACTTTCTCTCTTATTCATGAATGTCTATTTATTCGCCCATTAATACGTTGACTGCCAATCACGAGATAACTCGTGGTTTGCTACTTATTCTCGCAACGTGTTAAATAAGTTTTATAATTCTCTGTGGGAGCAAGATTATAAGATCTTGTCTTACTGATAATATTTGTTAATTTATTTTGCTGCGTAACATGTTTTATTTTAAAGTTCTGTACATAAAATATACTTAAAGTTTCTTAAAAATGCGTTATTTCACAGGCACTACATCAGCTTAATGCATATATGCATCTTGAAGATTTAAACTCTGCATATGTATATTGCTTCGACTTTTTCTGAAAAAGTCTTCAAATGCGTCATGAAGTGCTTATAAAATTGTTTGAAATACATTTGTAATTGAACTATCCAATATCTTCTAAACTAATTTAAACTAATTTTGTCTATTCGAGTGTTTGTCTATTTGTTTGTCTGTGTTTGCGATGGCTATGGAAATCTAATCACACGTAAAGGTCTAAAAATGTGCATAAGAATAGACGAAAACAGGTTCTAATGCACCTGATATATTTTTAGGTTTTTGGATATTTTTAGTTATCTTATATTGAAACTTTAATTTAACATATTTTCCAGCCTCTCCGGTGATTTTGAGTCAGTCATAAACACAATCCAAATACATAGTGCCATAAGTACTCTGGTGTAGCTTTCAGATTTATCGGATATGCACTACTAATAAAAGACAAATTAGCATCGTTATTCATGACTTTTCTTTTCTACGTTTTTACTGCTGCGGAAACAACAAAAGCAACAAAAAACTTAAAGGAAAAGAAAAAAAAAACTAAAAAAAGAAGCAAACAAAAATGATTTTTCTCAAAATAATTTCTTAGGTATTTGAGGATTAGTATAATGTTCGCCATTGTTTCCCTTTTATTAATTAAATTAAAATTAGTTATTTTTTCTATTTTCCATTTTTTTAAGATACTGAAAAATGAAAAGCAACTCGATACATACTTAACACCATAAGCATTGTCATGCAGTTTTCAGTTTTTTTCTTATAAAGAGAATAAAGATAATATCCTTTCTCTTCAAATTCATAGTTTTTAGGAGGCTTACATGATAATTGGATTACAACTCTCAGACTTGTTGTTTTTAGGATAAAAAATCACTGTGTCAATATTTTAGTTCATTATTATGATAAGATTTACGGAATGTTGTATTTCAAAGAAAACAAACAATTATCTAAAAACAACCCTATAATTTTTTATTATTATGTTTTGAAACGGCCTTTAAAATGTACATACTTTTGTCCCCATTCCTCATAGAAAGATAAAAAGTAAATTAAAATTTAAAGCGGATTGCACTTTGAAAAAAAAAAAAAAAATACGGCATTTTCTAACATTAGAGAAATGTTTTCAAAAACTTAAAGCAGTCTTTTAATCACTCCATATTCCAGAAACACTTCCTTCGTTTTGAGAAATCATTTAAAGAAGGATATGGAGATACAATAAACAATAACAGAATAGAAACAATAAAGGAAAAATGGGTTTCCTCGGTTTATTAAAATATTTTTGAAATTAAAGGATACCTTTGGTTTCGTAAATTTTGAAAAAGCTTCACGTTTACGGTTATTACGTATAAGTGTTGTTTTCTAAAGTTCGTGAATGATCCTTATCCTGAAGATAAGTTTTAAACTTTGATTCTGTTCATGATTGTAAGTCAAGAATAAGAACTCAGACTTAGATTAATAATAACAAAAACAAATGTTTATTGAGTGCAATAAAAGAATTCAACGATGAATTTGACAAGGAATTTTAAGTTAATTAGCTTTAAAAGCTTTACTTTAAAATGAAACTTTCCTAGAGACATCTGAAACAATTAGCCTTAAATTTACTCGTAAAATGCTATTCAAGAATAAACGTGGCTAGGGCGCAATTTCAAACATTTTCAACTAAATCTAGAAGATATAACACAAACTACATTTTATATTTGCTTAAGTACATCGGATCCATGATTCTAAAGCAAACTTTTTTAAGTACTAAAGATGTAAATTCTAGCAGCTGAGAGACAGAGCTCGGTTGGTCCACATCGGGGCCCGCTTGAAACACCCAACTATACTGGCTGAAGCTTCACATTTTATAGTATCCAAACAACCACGTGCTAAATCGCATTATGAAACTATGATTACTACCAGGAAAACTATAATTTTCTCGGTTCACAAACAACATGAGAAACTTAAGATTCGACAAGATAATATTGCTCATACACAGACATATATGAAAAAGGAAAACTAGACATACTCGTTCAAGGGTTTGCAGAGAACCTTTACAAGTCAGAATAACAAAAATTCCCATCGCAAGGTAAAAATCTGTAGAATGTTTTATAAACACTAGATTACAGCGAAGCTTCGTAAACGTTTCTGCAACGTTTTAGAATGTATTGAAAACAATTTCGTTCTTTTCTGAAAACTGAGCTTTATAATAGAAACAAGTGCTAGTTCCCTATTCTATTACATTGAATCCAGCAATCGACCCATGTGAATACAATGCCATACTATTTCAGAGGAAAAAGTATCACATAACACCGATTTTCTACCATGCGGTGGTATAGGTCAGATAATTTCAAATTAAATTTGTTTTTCAAATATAACGAATATTTTACAATTTACACTGAATTATATGTTTTATTTAAAAAACTATAGGTTTAATTTAATTTCATCCCGAATATTTAATTTTACTATACATAAAAAAAAATCTCATGCAAGTATAACATGAAAAGGAAAAAATTATAAGTATTACTCATAAAAATATGAAAAAGCTGTAAAAATAATCAAAAGGGATTAAAAATATTGTAAATTTTGCCTTTTTTAATCCGAGCAATTAGCCCCCCCCCCCCCCCGATTCAATTAAGCAAAAATTTCTGTTTTGAAAAACCGGTGATAAAAGATTAAAAACTCTGTAAAAGATGTTCATCCCGAAGGGGTTAAAAACACTTTAATTAGTCTTTTAAAGTTTGGCACTCTGGTAATCACTTTAAAATGCTATGGGGGCAGTGAACGTGATAAGAAAAGCGCAAGCTCCATTAGTTGCGTTCATTGAAAGTGTGATATGATCGCCGTAAAAATGAATCGGCAAGTTAGCACTCCTTCTTTTATAGAGTTTAGTGTTTTCGACATGTCCGAAACATCCTCATAACACATTTTCACATCCTAACATACGAATTGAGAAACATTGATGTGAAGTTAATAACAATTAAATAAAAATAAAATTAGTTAACATGTAACACGACCTTATAATTTATTGCTTATAAAATTTTATTATGTACCTTTACCATACTGAGAGTTTATTAAACAAATATAAAAGGTTTTTAAAATTATACTACTTTCTCTTAAAAGCTGAAATTTTTGTCATTGCCTAAAGATTATTAATACCTTAAGTATTCTTATCAAACCTTCATATTTCTTTTTTCTTTTTCTTGCAAAGTGAGTAAGAGAGATCTTCACCAGTTTTGTTTTCAAGAGGTTTATATGATAATGGGGTTGCCACTCTCAGATATGTTGACTTAACGATGAAAAAAATCGCTATGTCAATATTTCAGCTCATTAATCCAGCTAGCTTCCATTTATACTGAATCGTGGTAATTCTGAAAAGAAAATGAAGAGGCGGCGAGAATAAAACCGTGGAGTTTTATGTTTTATTAGTTATATCAATGCTTTCTTTTTCTAAATGATTATTTTCTAAGTCAATATTCACTAATTTTTTGACACTCTCATCTAGTACTTTTAAAGCCGATTTTTAACTATTGTACTCCTACTTTAAAAGTATTTTAGCCCATTTAATTTTAAATATTAAAATGCAGTTCCATAAAACTAGAAAATAATAATTTAAGCGTACCATTCTGAAAAAAATATAAATACAGATATAGTTCCTTAACTGAGTTAGCTGTTATCTATACTGAATCATAACAGTTCCGGAATATTTCATTTGCCAGCTAAAATAGTGACACAAGTTAAAAATCGCAAACATTTGTAAATTCAAGAAATTGATATCTATACGTTAGCATGATATTTTGGATCTGATGATAAATTGGCAATTTTTCATTTTTTTTTAAATTTATGCATTTTTCTATTTGCAAAATGCTCAAACGAAAATTTAGGATTATTTTTATTTCTGTCAGAAGTTGAAAAAATGAAATTAAAAATCTTTCCAAATTTTACGAGTGCTTATTCTTACCAATTATTTTCTATAACTCGAGAAGATTGTAATTCTAAATTCTGGATAATGACTTTAGAATTACCATTCACCTTAACGTGCAGTATTTTTAGACGTTCAGGAATGCTAGTGGAAGTGTATTTTTATAATTTCTTTCTTTCACTATATTCAAATAATAATCGCCATGGTAAATTTCTACGAAGATTTTAAGATAATAGACATAAGACTGGCTCAGCATGTGCCCTTGAGCTTGAGCCCTGTCCAAAATGGGCTTCCTCGACTGTCCTCTCTTTTTGTTTGAAATCTGTTTTCAGAATTACTGAAAAAAGAAATTTATCCCTTTTTGTCATCATATACAGTAAACTCCCGACTATCCGGTCTGTGGCGGAAGGGTAGGCCGGATAACAAAAAAGCCGGATAGGCCGGATTTCTACAAATATTTACTAACTTCATGCCCTCCTCCCGCCATGATATTAAAAACACATATTACACATAGTAAGATAAATTTTATACAATTTCAAAAGTGCAGTTTCATACAGTTCCAAAATAAGCAAAACACATAAAACGTAATCCCAATTCGTAAAAAAAAGAGTAAATCTTATTTTACTGCTTATTAATAAATGATTTCACAAATATGAAAAATTATGCATAAGATAAGAGTCAAAAGTTAAAGTTTTTAGTTTTTAGTTTTTGAAAAAGTCCTTAATAGAGGACACCTTCTTGCTGTTACCCCTCTTCCGCGACGCAATGTCCCTCCATTTACAGAAGTAAATTAAATCAGGTGGCATCGATTCCTGCTGACTGATGTACTGCATTGCTGCCTCAATCGTCTTGAATCCTTGGTAATGTGGGATGAGATTTTTCCTGCAATCCTTTTAATATTTTTCTTCTTATATTTATCCCTCTGTCAACACTTCTACAATATCGTTTTCAATTAATTCATTAATTTCGTCGTTTGCCATCCATTCTGTTATGTCGTCTTATCGATATCGTCAGAGCCCGGGACACAGGCTCATCGTTCTCATCTCCCATTGCAGTTTCCCACATGGGTTTATATCTACTTTGGTCCAAAAGAATGCTCCAAGACCTTGCAATTACTATGTTTGGAATTTCTTCCCATGCTTTTGATACCCTCCTGGACTGGAACCTGCCTGCCTTGATCGCTTGCAACATTCCTAAAATTTTTTAATAGGACGGATAGTACGGAGGGCCGGATAGTCGGGAGTTTACCATATTCTAAAGAATAAAAATTGTGATTTTTGCAGTTTTATGCCAGTAGTTGGGTATAAATAATAAATTTGCTGCTTTACACAGATTTTCAGAGACATAAAAGTCGTGAAAAGCCGTCATGGGAGAGTATTTGAGATTAATAGTTATTTCTATGTGAAGCCCAGTTGCGTAGGAATCAGCGCGCCTAGCTATCACGAAATAGGGCTACTAGATTTACGAGCTGAAGCATCCGCCATTGACATGCCTTTGGGTTTTCCATATGTACCCAGCAGCCGGTTAACTTGCATGTAACATATGCACGTTTTGATCAGCAGTGCAACATTTTGATCGTTATTTTATATAAAACTCACGTAATTAGTTACGAAATTTATGATGGGAGGTTGCTCCACGATTAATTGTTCAAATCATTCGAGAAAAGGAGACAAAATGTTCAAATTTCCTGAAGAAAATACAAGAAGAACAAAGTGGACTGTCAACTGTCGTCGAGACAGTTGGATCCCGGGAAAACTTGCCCAACTTTGCAGTGTCAGATTTTTCTATATTATTTGAATTTTGTGTAATAGAAATTATATTTACATGAATATTAAAGTTCCAAATTGCTGCTTATTTCATAACACCCATGTATTTATGAATCTGATTTAGGAAAAAGTAGCGTTTTCTTTTGTACCTTGTGACAGGTTTTGACGTTGGCGAGATTTAGGAGATCGCCAAATTTAAAAGGCTTTCAAAATGCCTAGTGATGATTACGATTTTTAAATTTAATTATTTATCATTATTGTTGTTTATAATGTGTACGTAAGTGTATAAATATATGTAATAAACATAGTTCAGAGTAACTTCAGAGGCTCTACCACGAAACTACTTGAGAGTTCGGCTCGGGACTGTGCAAGGCTCACTCAGCCTTTCATCATTTCGTGGTCTACAAAATGAGTACCAAGCTTGCTTTGGAACTAAAAACTGAGGATCCCGTGTTAGGCTGACCACCTGACCCGGACATATGCTATATAGCACCTCGGGGCCTAGGGTCAAGAAAACATGGTTGGGCACCGTACACACTGTTTCTTAGTGGATCGCAAAGTCACATTATTTTCTGTTAGCTATTTCTATGTAAGAAGAGATTTTTATCCCAGAAAATTATTCTTTAAATTATTTTAAAATTCATTAATGATTACTTACGACACCTTTACGATAACTGAGTACTTTCGATATCGGGCTAGGGATCTGATAACACAATTATTTTTAGACTTGGACTTCCAATCGTTTGACTTTGACGGGTTCGTGGATAATAAAACCCCAAAACAAACAAGTCGGAAACTGCACGTCAAACGCAGCAAATGAGGTGTGTTTGTATTTGTACTAATAACTAGTTTTATAAATATTCAGATCTTGGTGCAATAGTAGTTGCACTCTTACGCAAAAGTGCATGAATACAAAATTTATTACGATTCTATAGATTAAATTCAGTAATACGGAGATAATCGGACTTCATCTTAAGGGGTCTCAGGACTCTTAAAATTGGAAAAATTGAAAAAAAAGACCATTTTTAACATTTAATATCTTAAATTGCATTTGATTTTAAGCACAATTTTAATTGGAATAAAATATATATGTTCTTTCGTTTCATGTATTTAAAAAATTATAAGATGCAGAATTAGCATTTACAGGGGGCTCCAAACTGTTAGACATTTGACGAGCAAAAAATCGGCATAACAGATTACGCGCACGATTACGAAATAAGTATTGCAACTAGAATGAAAATTTTGGTACCTACTTATACTTCAGATTGTAATAATTACCCTGAACCTAAATAAATTTGTATTTAAAGCTTTTTTATATTTTTAATACAAAGTTGTATTTAGCTAATGCAAAATTAAGAAAATTTCAACAGTATAATCACCTAAAAAAATATTGTTTTGAACAGTAAAAAGGAAATTTTAGGTTCAGTTTATACAGACTAACATGAAACATATGTTTTGAAAATTTCATGAAAAAATATTCATAAGTTTTTGAGATATCGTGCGCGTTATGTCCAAAAACGTCATTTGGAGAAAAATGGCTTCAAAGTTTCCGAAACGACGCTTCAGCTATTGAACGTGTATAAATGTAAAAGCCATAACTTCAGTTCTAACAAGAATTTCAAGGAAACAATTGTATCAAAATGTTCAGAAAAGATAGGGGTTTAACATCTAAGGAAATTAAAATTTCGAAAATTTTAAAACTTTAAGAGTCCTGAGACCCCTTAAATAGGATATAATCATCATGGCAACCTAGAATCATTACTTATCATGGGATATCATTGAATTACATACGATAGAATTTAATGAATGAAGAAAAAATTATTAACATCGCTTTAAGTTTCTGTTCGATTTTCATAAAATTTGAAAGGACTCGACAAAATTCTGCAACGATTACATATATTAAATTTTAAACCATTCGGTTGGGTAGTTTTATACTGTTATATGCGGACAGATGGATGCACCAGACGAACAATATAGGTACTACGTATTTATATAATTACGAACGTTCCTAAAAAGAGTTCGGATATACAAGAGGAAAGATAGCACGAAGATTACTTTTTGAAAATAGTGGTGCAAGTGTAAAATCAAAACAGCCGCTGAAGGCACCTCTGATATATTTAAGAATACTGTACGTTACGGAGAAAGGCAATTCTGAATTATTCAATTCTTTCATGTTGGTGTATTCTATTTGAACCGTTAATCGCAAAACAGCTACTTTTATCTATTATACGAATCTCCTCATTTTTACGCATAAGAATTTTTTTTAAATAAATTTATACATGATAAAGTGATCATCTATTAAGGCGATTACTATTAAATTGTAATTATCTTGCAATATCTCCTTTATAAAGTGGCCAGTTTCCTTTTCTCAAGAGTAGACGCATAGATTGGACATTAAACATGAAACACGAAGTTTTAAGAATTCATAAATACCTAGTGCTTTCAATTCTATTTTCTTTTAAATACATTAAAAGAAATATTTGTTTTAAAATAAAAATTCAATTTCATCAATTTTGAATTAGCATTTATATAAAGACAAATCTATAAAAAGAGCACTGAAGCAAGCGAAATGAAAAACAAAAGAAATAATCACCATAAATTTATGCAGCGAATCAGCTATTGATCTAAAAAAATTCTTCCCTTAACAGCATCTAACCTTCTGGAGTTATATAATCATCTTTTAAAGAAAAGAAAAATTAAAACAACGCCAAACGAATTCATTCGTAATAAACTCAAAATTCTATAGAGTGGAACTGGTGATACGAATGATTTATTTCCAGGTGCATGAAATAAAAAGAAAAAAAAAAGAAAAATATGAAAATGTTTAATTTATGATTGTTTTATTTTTTGGGATGAATGTATTGAAACAGTAAAGTAATTGAAGTTTCAATGTCAATAACAGATTTTTCACTAATTACTGAAAAATAATAGTGATTTGAAATGAACGTTTTAAGTTTAAAAGATTTAAAATATTGGTCTATGGAAATAAGACGTTTTAATCGTATTCAATATATTTTATTGAAAAGTTTTTCATGTCATCGTTTTCAGGAGATAATTATTTTTTTAAGTCCCACAGCTTATCACAATCAAAACATTTTTGTACTGTCTACCTTTTTCTTCTACCATCTAATATCATCTACGGTAAAACCAGGTTAGACGCCCCACCGGGTTAAGTTTTTTTAATAAATAATAATAATAATAATAATAATAATAATAATAATAATAATAAAACTAAATTTGATGTAAATACGACATTAAGTCAAATGCAAATCTAGTTTTTGATTTATAAGTGTTAATTACTCATGCTTTCTATTTTTTTACGAATGGGTTATCAATCCCGATCAAGTGGGGGTGTGTAATACTCGGGTCCGGTATAAGTGGTCAAAATAACTGATTTAGTTTTTGATAAAAATCTTATTTTATCTGGTATTTAAATTACAGTAGTATTTTTTTTTATTGTGTCCTACATGAAATTCGGGGTAGATAGGTTACATGTGCTCTGGAAAAATCATTACTATAAAAAAGAAAAATTAGTAAACGGGGTGAGGGGGATTAAGGTGGGCAACTACTCCAGACTTACCCTATTTTTACCTTGGACAAACAATTATTTTTAAGAATATAAAACAGATTTCAAATACTTTTTTCTTTTTCTCCGCTCTTTTTTTTTTTTTTTTTTTTTGTATAAAGATTAATGAACGTGTTTATCAGGTATAGTGACCCCTTTTATAAAGTGACTAGTTTTCATTATAAAAATAGCAAATAAAGCCTTTGTGCAACAATATTAAAAAGCAGAAAAACCAACGTTTAAAATGCACAAATAATACATGAAAAGCAGCAAACAGCTGTTTCGAATCTACTAGCGAGATTCTTCTTCAGTGCAAGATAGAAAAAAAGGAACAGCGTGCTAGAAAAAGCAAGGCTGAGAAAAGTCATAGACAGAGACGCGCTGGCTTATATACCCTATGCGGATAGCGAAGGCGCCAAAAACAACCAATGAGAGAGAAGCGGTGGTCCACTGCTTCTCTCTCATTAGATTCGAAACAGCTGTTTGCTGCTTTTCATTTGTTATTTGTGCATTTTAAACGTTGGTTTTTCTGCTTTTTAATAGTTTTCATTATCCCTTTTAGACAGTAATCAAAACCTAAAAGCGGAGAGCTTCATTTAAGTGAAATCAGTGAATAGAAAACCAAACAAACAAAAACTGCAAATCCTATGCAATAATATGTTAATAATTAATATTCTACATTACTTTCAATATTAATTTTTTTTTTTTTTTTTTTTTTTTTTTTTTTTTTTTTTTTTTTTTTACAGTCATCAAATTAAAAATAAAAAATAAAACATGAAAATTTAAACTTTCATAAATATCTAGTTAAACAAACAAACAAAAAAATTCTATCTGCTTTCTAGTACCTTATAAAAATATTTAGTTTAATTTATGAATTTAATTTCTTCCTTTTTTGAAGAATATTTATACAAAGACAAATCTATGAAAGAACTCTGAAGCGAGGAAGGTGAAAAAAAGGAGTAATAATCACCATAACTTCATTCAGTGAGCCAGCTATCGATCTGTAAAATTTTTTCTGTTAACAGCATCTAACCTTGTGGAATTACACAACCATCTTTCTTTTGGAAAAAGAAAAAAAAGAAGAAAAAAGAAAATTAAAACAACAACGAATGAATTCATTCGTAAGTAACAAAATCGCATAGAGTAGAACTGGTGATTTGAATGATTTATTTCCAGGTGCACGACGCAAAAAATGAAAAATGTAAAAATGCTTTATTTGCTGTTGCTTTGTTCTTTGTGTTAAGTATACTGAAACTGAAAAGTGATAGGAGTTTTAGTGTCAATAATTGATTTTTAAATAATTACTGAAGCCGAATAAAGTTTTGAAATAAAAGATGTAAGTTTGACAAGATTTAAAAAGTTGCACTATGCAAATTATATTTTGTAAATTCACTATTTTATTTGGCAGTTTGTTTGTGGAAATTTATATTGCCTTGTAATATATATACGCCTTAGCTTCACACCAATTTTTATAACCTAAATGTTTTTCTGTTATAGGAGACTAACATTAATATAAACCAACCCTTTCAATCCAGTCTTCTTTCGAATGAAAAAAAAAGTTTCATTTATGAATTCAGTTTTTCACTTTTGAAGAATATTTGGAGACTAATCTATAAAAAACTCTCTGAAACAAGAAAAGTAGAAGACTAGAGAACCCGAATTCTGCTTTTTCAGAATTTAGTATTTTCCATTACTTCATTTTCTTCTGATGGACTGGTGGTTTCTATTATTATGAAAGAGCCATTATAAATGAAGTGTTAGGTGAAGATGAAAGATTAGCCGTAAAAAGTTAGACCTCTGATTTTCTGGTCAGAATGGGGGGAAAAAATGGCCATAATTTTTTTTTGAAAAAAAAATTATGGCCATTTTTTTCCCCCATTCTGACCAGAAAATCAGAGGTCTAACTTTTTACGGCTACTCTTTCATCTTCACCTAACACTTCATTTATAATGGCTGTTTCATAATAATAGAAGCTATCAGTTCATCAGAAGAAAATGAAGTAATGGAAATGTCGGGGGCGACACTAAATTCTGAAAAAGTAGCATTTACGATCCAATGATAAACATCTACAATAAAGTAGGGGTAGGACGTCACTATCTCGGAATAATACACAAATGCAGCAAAAAGAAATCAATTCATTTATATTTTTTCAAAATAGCACGTATTTTAAATACTTTTTTTCAGTTTTTATGGGGAAACGGCAACAAAAAGATATAATTGCTATTTTTCAACTATTTTCCCTTTACTTTCTACAGAAAAGGAGTACTTGAGTTGCCAAAATGAAACAAATATCGCTAAAAACTACAAATATATATATATATGTATATATCAAACACAAATGGAGATACAGTTTTCAAACAAATCGTATTCAAAAGTACCCTTTTTTCCCAATACGACGGTATAAAAATCGAAAATGTGCGATGCTTAGAAGTTTAAAAAATTGCTATAGAGTATTTAATTGTACTGCTTTGTTTTACTGCTGGCGTATACAAGGTAACGTTATTTATTGGAGACAAAATAAGCTGGGAGAAAGAAATAGCATTCCGGGGGCTAAAAAGAGCAATAATAACCTAACTTCATTTTAGAGAACCGGCTACGATCTGAAAAATTCTTTCTTTTACAGTAACAAGGAGTTCCAACCCGGGCTTTCCGGGTTACAGAATACAGGTGAAAACCATACACATGTTAATTTAGCTGAGAACTCTAATATATTTTTTGCATTTTTAGATTTTTCACTAACAGTACCAACAATAATTTTTACAAGAAAAGAATAGCAATTATGTATTCAAATAAAATTTTGAAATTTATTAAAAGCAATATTTTAGTACTGGCTTCGTGCCAGGAATTAACAGTCGAAGAAATCGCTAAAGACAGCTAGTCTTTTTTAGGTGCGTTCGTAATTATATAAATACGAAGCACCTATAGTCGTCGTTCAGTCCGTCTGTCCGTCCGTTCGCATATAACAGAGCAAAAACTACCCAACCGAATGGTCTGAAATTTTAAATATATATTTTCTGCAAAATTTTGTCGAGCCATTTTAAATTTTATGACAATCGGATGTATAGTTTAATTACAGGGACAGTCAAAAATTTTTAGTTACATTACGGTCAATGGGAAAAAATTATTTCAAGTGCATTTTAATGATGTTACAGCCTTCCAAATGATCTGAAATTTTAAATATATAATTGTTGCAACATTTTGTCGACTCATTTCCAATTTTATAAAAATCAGATGTATAGTTTAATTACAGGGACAGTCAAAAGTTTTCTGTTACATTACGGCCAATTGGAAAAAATTATTTCAAGTGCATTTTAATGATGTTACAGCCCTTTGAACAGAATGAAATGGATAGGCACTTACGAAGTGCACTAAAATATACATTCAGTACAATATCCGGTGCAAAAAGTATTTATAAAACTAGTTATAGTACGAACGCACCTCATTTGCCACGTTTGACGAGCAATTTCCAACTTGTTAATGTCTTAAATTTGTGTTTTATTTATCTATTTTTATTTATTTATGGGTTGATAAAGTTTAAACTTCATTACGGAATATAAGCTGGAACAAATGCTGAACTATTTTATTTATATTAATTTTGTGTGCAAACATATTTATCTTTTGTAATCGTCTGCGTCTGTCTGCAAACGACAGAAATAGATTTAAAAAAATCATGCTTGAAAAGTTATTTAAAAACAATAAAAATGGAATGAATTGCGATGCAGTTTTCAAACAAATTGCATTTGAAAGTACTTTTATCGACGTTGTAAAACTTAAAAATGCGCTATATTTAGAAATTAAAAAAAATCACAATGAAAGTAAATAAGAGTTGCATAGGATCGTCTGCTGTTGCCATTCACAAAATGACGTCAATGTTACGCACAGATACGTTTGTTCTTTGTAATATAGATAGATAGACTAGCTTGTGGAACTATGCAATTACCTTACTTCAGGAGAAGAAGAAAAAAGGAAAAAAATTAAGCAACATCAGAGGAATTAATTAGTAATAAACGAAAATCACATAGAATATATCTAATATTTGAACGATTTAGGGTAGTCCGACCAGTAAGTGAACAGCCCACAGTGAATGAACAATTGGTATATATTTTAATAGAATAAGGTTTGAAAATCTCCCCACTAGATGTGGTTACAACATTGCCTTAATTCTATTCAACAGGAAGCTATCGCATTCATGTTTTGTTATTGAAGTCACATTACTTTACTTTGAGAACAGGTTGTATTTTTCAAGTCTGAGAAACACTTTGTTTCTATGTTGAAATAATAAGCTAAGTGCTATGTCATTTCATATGTTTGATAAGAATTTACTGTTATTATTTGCAATATGCACTAATTTTGTTGTACATACATTAAGCATATATATTATAGCCATATTTCTAATCGTTTTAACCATTGTAGAATATGTACAATTTGAGAATTGGGAAGTTCAATAACTGGTTAGACAAATGTTAAAAATCCAATGAATGGACACCTGTTCATTAACTGGAAGGAATACATTAGGCTACTTTTCCTAGTGAATGAACTGTTTTGGTCTTTATGTTTTTGTGGCTTTTTTTATACCTATATTTTGAATTAAGTGATTTTTCAGCAATGGTAAAAATGAAAAGTTAAAAGATATAAAAACGTAACAAAAGAACACATACACACACATTGTTAAAGTTAATAATTATTGATGACTTTCAAATCTTACTTTTTCTATGTTTTTGGATGATTCATAGAAATATTCTTACGATGATCAAGAAGATTCCTCAAAAAGGAAATGTGTTTGGTTCAAGTACGCTACAGAGGACCTTGAAAACGCTGTACAAGCTATAAGGATCAGGTCAGCTCAGGAAGGCATCTCTTCATTTTAATATTACAAAATGAACGATGTCTATGAAACTGCGAGGGAAACCAATTGAAAGTAAGCGTATGGGACATTGCCTGTGTTGTCCTTTGAAGAAGAAAAACTCCTTGGACATTGGATAGTTGGAAAGGGAAAATTGGATTTACAATGCATTAGGATGAAGTAAAAGGTGATGTTCACAATGTCATGAAACAGACAGGAAGGAAAAATCCATTTATAGACAAACATCAAGGTGAGAACTGGATGACTCCTTTTTTTAAAAAAGCATTCAAGTTTGGAAATATGAAGTAAGCATCATGACAATATCTGGAGCACAGGTCCACATGTGGTGGAATTGGAAGGGACCTGAAATAAAGTATAAGATTTGGTATTTTAAGGATCATATGAAATGCATAATAATTACACAGGAACTTATTTTTGAAGAAACATCCTCCCGTTCATATGGAGTTATTACAGAAATGGAGAAGAACAAGGCCAATGATTTCAGGAAATAGAATTAGTGGTTTTTTTTTTTTTTTTTTTTTTTTTTTTTTTTTTAAATCTGTAATTTACGATTAATTTCAAAATTTAAAAGTGACAATTTTTCAAGCTAATTAATTATCATTCTGGGTTTAAAAAAAAACCGTAATTCAGTAAAAACATGTTATAAGTCATTTGTACAAGTAGCAAAATACATAAAGAACTGTGAAATTTAAGTATTTTTAAATTTCTGCCTGTTCATTCACTGGAAACAACTGTTCATTTACTTGGTTTTTGTGTCTATTTCTACTAAGATACCCCTAGCATTCCAATCAAGTGAAATATAAAATTCCTTTTGTTATTTTTTAATTATTTGCAAACCATCAAATGTATTTGCACTGTCAAACACCAATAGGTACTGTTTATTAAAATATAATGAACCATTTTCTTTTAAAATGTGCTTAAGTGTTCATTTACTGGTTGGACTACCCTACTATATGAAAATGTTTATATTTGAGATTGCTTTGTTCTTTGTGTTAAGTGTACTGAAACAGAAAAGTGATTGGAGTATTAGTGTTAGTAACTGATTTTTAAATAATTACTGAAAAATAATGGTAGTTTGAAATGAAAATATTAAGTTTGACGAGATTTAAAAGGTTGCTCTATGCCACGGATGGCGAACCATTTCTCATCGAAGCACCCTTTTCCCACCCCAAAAAAATTTCACGTGGCCATGACGTGCCAAATAATAATAATAATAATAAAATAGTGGATCAATGAATAATGAATCAAAATGACTTGATTTTTTTTATGAGGACTCAATAAAGATGAATAACATATATGTAAGCATTATACTGAAATAATTATAGTTACAACTATACTTTAAATAGTAATAAAAAATTAATACGATTATTAATCCATCTTATTTTCAAAATTAAATATATGTATCATACTTTACACATCAAAGTCACGAATGTATTTATGAATCATAGCCATGAAAGTCATGAATTTGAAAGTTAAAAGGCCAGTAAAAATATTTGAAACACTGCCTAATGTGTTAACAACATTCTCTGATATACAATGAAAAAGAAATCTTAATTTCGGATACAGATAACATTTTGATACAATGTGTCTGTCTGTTTTTAAGCCATTAATTATAAAACACTACTAATAATTAACTTTGTTTTTACCCCCTTTTTTTATTTGTTTAAAAATTTAATCAATCTCTTTCTAGAAAATAAATACGCATATCCTGTTTCAAATCTGTTTTGTGTCATCTAAATAAAAATCAATATTTTTCTAGTATAGAAATTAAATTAATTTTCCCTCTTCGCAGAGCATTAAAATAAAGAAAATTAAATTGTAAAAAAATATGTATACATGTTAACCAGGAATTTATGAACTGTTATTGATTGCAAAATTTTTCATTATTAATGGAAACCAGGTGGTGTAAGTACAGAGACAATATATATTTTCAATAAAATAAACACATAAAGCAACATAGCAAACTCCGACTGCATTAAAGAGAACAAGCTTCTTATTGACAATCTAATAGATTATTCGTTTGACAGCGAGAAGGTATGAGGTTTAATGAAATGAAAGGAATTTAAAGATATGTAATTTGTAGATTTTTTTTCAAGTTAGGAGTATGTATTGTGCAACTTAACTAGATTTTATGAATACAGAATATGCTTATGCACGCATGCTCTGTAAAATTTTCCATTCGACACTGAACCATGCGTTGAAGCAAAAAATAAATAAAAAATAAAAATAAATAAAACATGCACTATTAAACATTTTTCTGTGAAATTATAGAGAATGTGCTGGTAATCCATTATCTTAACTCTTATGTCAAATTACAGAGATCAGAAAAACAGATATTCTGTTAAATAACAGCGAAATTATTCGGTAAATTTACAGCCGATTCTGTAAATTTATTTAGTTTAAGTAATAATAATTTAATTTTTTTTTAGAAATCAGTAAGTTTTTGAACTTCTAAGAATTAGACTTTTTAGAGTGAATTTGAACTGTTGTACTACTTAATTTTTAAAATATTTATTTCTACCGGGCTCGTGATTTAAAAACGGGAACTCTAGGTTGCAGACGAACGTGTCACTGACTCTGCTATAGGAGCTGTAACGATAGTTTGTAAAAGGTGCCTTTTATGATTTAGCGGAGATATACTTTTACTTTTAATTTACTTTTAATATTACCAAGCTTCATGCACATGATGAATCACACATTTTTATCGAGAATCCTTGCAGTTGTTTCAACTGCAAGGATTCTCGATAAAAATCCTCGATAAGTCTGCAGATACGAATTTTCTCGTTCTAAAATATTCTAATTTTAATAAAATAATTTTTAAACCAAATTTTTGTTCGTTAAAATTTCTAATGAAATTGTAAAATAATTTTAAAAGTTTGTATTTTGAATTACACGTTATAACAAAGATAAAAATATCTGTAAATAAGGACATGAAAAACCCCTACATGGAATTTGATATAAGAAAAGGCAAATGTTGGTTAAATGATAACCGTGAAACTCAATCGAATGCATTTAATCGAGAACTAGCGTAAATTTACAGAGAGTCTCGTTTTGTTTTCTGTGTTTTTACAGAAATTTTTAACAGTATGCTTTACTTCGATTTTTCCAGATTCCTGATCATGGTAAAACTTTAATAAGATTCAGCAACTTGGCATTATATGGCAATATGTACACACAGGTCTATACGTCTAATAAGCGGCTTTATAATAGCATGGTATCGAGATGCTTGTGTTCTAAAGTTTAGAATACTGGATGCAAATGAAAAGAGGCCAGGTCCGAATGCCGAGTCATGTTTAGATGTCTGTGGTTTACTGGAATTGACTTTAAACAAATATCAGGGTGTAATTACCTCTTTCTTGCAAAGCTTTATGTTTCAGCATTTCAACAATTTAATATAAAACTTTTTACCCGGTGTCATGGTGCGACAGTTTTGCAATTTATTGCTAACCCCTTGACGGGCGGTGGGATATATTATATCCTACCTAATTTTAATGAAGATTTGCAGCAGAAACTTTTTAAATTAAATTTTACTTTTTAAACTTTTGTGGAAAAGAGTTAAAAATTGTTTTTCCTCCTTTTGAAGTAAATTTTTTCGAAAATTGTGAGTTCAACATTACACAAACACAACTGCTTGCTCCTGAAAGGATTAAATGTTTTACCAGAGGTTATGGTTTAACATTCTACTATGTCACGGTTCAACGTACACAAGTTTATGGATCAACCGAAGCATCAAATGTTGGAGGACAGTTTCATTACTTTTTGGTTACAGCTGTTTTGGTACCATGTTTTGAAGAAAGGCTGAATCAAATTTTTTAAGAGTGTGATATTCAAAAATTAAAATGTGTTTAATAGAAAATTTATTACATATAATAATAATAAAAAAATAATCATAAGAAAACAATCATATAAAAACACGCCGTAAAAATTTGATCACGGTAGCAGGTTTTCTTCCATGTTTCAAGTGTAAATGTCTTAAAAAAAATAGAACACCATCTATTTCTCCGTTATTATTGATTAAGTTTCTTTTAAAGTAAATAAGAAGCTTTGAAACAGTACATTGCAAGTTCTGTTCTAGATATATCTTTTCAAGTCTTAAGATACGTCTCTACTGTTAACAATATATAAAGCTTTCTAGTTTTTTTTTCACTTGCTGAGAAACTTTTAATGAATATCCTTGAAATAGTAACTTCAGGTTTTTACTACAGTTAGTACGGGATTTATTTTGACTTGATCTTCAAGACCTATTTTTAGTTAATTAAAAAATAAAATAAAATCTTAAGAGCAACAAGGTCTTTTAAGCACTTTTTAAGCACATTTAGAGAAAGAGAAAAGTAGAGACTTTTCAAAACTTTCAGATTAAATATTTTAATTAATTAAATTAATTCGTAAATTTCATATCATCTTCCTGATTTGTTGATTAAGGAAAAATAAAATGAAATAAATATAGGGCATAATATGGTAATCGCGATTGTGCCTTTTTTTTTTAAAAATTTAACTATCGACTGGAAACGTCTGCTTCGTACATCATATTACTCAACTACATACGATAAAAGAAGTACAAAATTAAAGTCAAACAAAGTCATTTTCTTAAAGCACAGATAAATTAACGTCTGATTTCATATTTATTAAAGGTACACATATTAAGACAAACGTGAACACAATTACAGACTTGGAGAGAAAATAAGCCGGGCCAGAACTCGAACTATAAAAGAAGTACAAAATTAAAGTCAAACAAAGTCATTTTCTTAAAGACACATAAATTAACGTCTGATTTTATACTTTATTAAAGGTACATATATTAAGACAAACGTGAATACAATTACAGACTTGGAGGGAAAATAAGCCGGGGCAGAACTCGAACTGGTTCGCTTCCTGGCCCAGGCTAATTTTTCAATCCTGTTGTATTAATTGTGTACAAGTTTGTCTTAATATTATGTACCTTTAATAAAGTCATTTTCATTAAACCAAACGAAAAAGTAAATGTAAAACTCCATCACTTCGATGGCTTATTTTAAAGTATATAGCTTTGAAAGAAGAAAAATTTTAAAAAACATAACGATCGCGGATTTTCATTTATTATTTTACGTGAACATACAATGCCGTACATCAATATGTCGCACCCCAAGTACATTTGCTAATGTTTAATGCGGATAGTGAGATAAATAGAAGCATGGAAGTCATTAAAACTTTTCAACCTTTTTGGAAAGTACTAAAAACACTCTTTCATTAACCTCCATTAACGTACAATAATGTATCAGAATCCTTTTGGGTAGTCCCTTAAAAGAACTAGAAAATGATTTTTCTATAGGAAACATGCTGCATTAAGAGGCTTCTTCACTCACGCGAAAACAGCTGATCGCTAATGTTAATCCTATCGAAGAAATTTTTTAAGATATCTCGTTTGCATTTCATTGTTTTTAAACGATTTTTTTGCATTGTCTAACTCAGATCGATCTGTTCAAAGGCCGTTTTTTACTTTTTCGATTTTGTTTACAGGATTTTTTTTTATATTAGGATACTTTTGCTTTCGGAACTGGTTTGGAAAGTGAAAGTATTCTCATAAAAAGAACCTGCAAAGAAAATCGAAAAAGTAAGAAAGGCCTTTGTACAGATCGTGATCAGCTATTCAATGAAAAAAAATCATTTCAAAATATTGAAATGCAAGCGAGTTATCTTTAGAAATTTCTACCATAGGATTAACACTAGTGAACGGTTGTTTTCGCGTGATTGAGATAGCTCCACATTAATTTCATGATATTTCAAATCGCATAACACCATTACAACGTACTTGAAACAATTACCGAGATATCTAATTTTACACATATTATTTGAGTGTCCCTATAAACAAACAATAAATACTTCTGAATAACATATATGAATTTCGTAGGCATTCTAGTGTACAGGTTCATCCAAAAGTCACAGAAGAGATTAAACTTCAATAATTTCAAAAGAAGACACAGTAGAACGATGCGTTTTACACATAAATACGCAGAAAGATGTAGAAATTTTGACAGAAAGAAAATTGCTAGAATAGCAGCATTTGTAACTGACACTTATCACTGTTGGACTGGCCCCGAAGCTGTTGTTTCTACTTAAGCCATCATCTGACAGGAATTATGGCAGAAATTCTTTTCGGTGGTCAGCAAAATATCTTACCACGTCTTACAGCTATTATCATCAACAGCATCCATGAAATTTAACATTTGTAATCCTCTTTGCGTTGCGAAATGAATTATCTTGCGTCGCTCTACAAATTGCTGACTCATGTGAAACGCCGCTTGTAGGTCGCAAATGTAATTATTCTGCCAATTCATTTTTTGTTATTAAAAGATTCCTACGCTTTTCTGCACATGTTCTGTGAAAAAAGATCCTGCCTACTGTAGGTACTTTTGATTTCTTGGATTTTTTTCTTCTGCGACTTCGAGATCACCCGCTAAGTTTGAAACTTATGCCGTAGACAGAGAGAAGAACCAAAGTAATAAACACTCACTAACTTGAAGAGGGAATGAATCAGCGTAGGAGGGATTCGAACCAGAGACCTCATGATCAGTAAGTGAGAACATTAGCGTCGAGCAAAAGGCCAAACCAGTTATTATAAGCTAGTAACTCGCTTTAGTCTGATCAAGTGAGAGGAGGTAGCTACACACTCTATCCCCAGTGAGGAAGAAATCCTGTCGACGTCTGATGAGCGATATGCACTTGTGAGTGATGCCGTCGTACGCATGTGTGATGTGCGGCATGACAGGCTTTGTGCTGTGAGCATTTCACAAGCTTTGGGTGCAGGCGATGATTTATTTAGTGCTGCCATCTGTTGGTTATGAGAGGAGATGATTGATGTTGAATGTTGTTGAATGAGTGTCTGGGTTATCAATGAAGAGAGAATGAACTAGCGCCGAGGGATTCGAACCAGGG
This sequence comes from Maratus speciosus, assembly GCA_963932465.1. NCBI lineage: Eukaryota > Metazoa > Arthropoda > Arachnida > Araneae > Salticidae > Maratus > Maratus speciosus. The sequence continues at coordinate 395,321,833 of OZ010793.1, read as the reverse complement.
ATCTCATGATGAGTAGGCGAGAACGTTAGCGTCCAAGCACTCTAAGCTAGTAACTAAATTTATACTGATCAAGTGAGATGAGATAGCTACAAACTAATGAGTTGTAATTTTTTAACAGGCCAAAAATGTCCTTGGCAGGATTCGAAACAGGGATCTCTTGGCTGCCAATGCTCTACTAACTGAGCTATGCCGGCCGAATCTGGAGAACCTTTGATAATAGCATCTGGTCTGATATATACATATAAGCTCAGCAGAAAAATTCGCAGGTTATGGAACTCCAGTGAACGTTGGATACGTAATTACACCAGATTAATAATTTTAAGACGATTATTCTCATTGGCAACTAATTCATTTGCGTTGTAATTTTCTAACTGAGCGAAAAATATATGTATCCAGCATTATCTGAAATAGCATAACATGCGATTTATTCTATTGGTTAGAAAATTACAACTCATATGGTTTATTTACCTAGAATAATTTCGTTAAAATTAGCCTAGTCTAGTTACGTATCCAGCGTTTACTGGAGTTCCATAACCTGCGATTTATTCTGTTGAGCTCATTGATATATCGGAGCAAGATGCTATGATTAATAAGGTTAGATGCGTGAATTAGGTCCTCCAGATTCCTCCTTAATTGCTCAGTTGGCAGAGCACTGGCAGCTTCAGCCAAGAGGTTTCTGGTTCGAATCCTGCAAATTATTACATTTAGGGTAAAATGCCCATATTTCGCCCCATCCCAGTCACTTTTAGGCTCTAAATGTTGTAATTTTCAGTGAAAACCTAACAAATTTGGATTTTACATAGACGTACATAGAAACATAAAACAAATATCGTACAAAAAATTTTTAACATTGCGAAAAATAGTTTTCTCAAAAGTATCTAAAAAATGCAAAAGAAAAAAAGTGGTCCCAATTTCGTTCCCCCCAAAAACCCAATACGCTGAGGCTTATCTTATAGCTAAATCAAAATTTATTTTTAAATGAATAATTTAATTTACATTAAAGTAAGGCACAAAGAAATGTACTAATTATCAGCGGGCAAATAACATAACGAAAAATTAGCCATTCAAACAAGAAGAAAAAATTGTCATGAAAAAGCATTCCTAATTTCGTCCCAGGGACGAAAATAAGAACTGCAAGGGGGCGAAATTGGGACCACGCTACTTCCCAATATGGCGGAGCTTCAGTTTCCGTAAGATGAACTGAGCATCCTAAAAATCCTTGAAATCCTAAAACTCACTGTATGGTACTGTCAGCATCTTACGTACGTAAAATACATGCAATGAATAAGAAATAAGTACTTACAGTACAGTAATAACGTTCTACAAACGACGTAATAAGAACTAGGGTCTTGTAAAAATAGAGAATTCGGCGTCTTTAATTTATGTATGCGTCTTGGTGAACGAAACTTTCACTACTGACCCCTTTTACCTTCCATCCCCTGTGACTTGCGTCATAAGTTGCGCCACTTTCGCAGAAGCGAAGTTAAGGGGGACGAAATTAGGAAAGGGGACGAAATATGGGCACTTTACCCTATATTTTTCACCCAGTTGGAAAATTACAACTGATGTGAATTATTTACCAATTAGAATAAATGTCTTAAAATTAATCTAGGCTCATAAACTAAGCTGGGAGGAAAAAAGGATTTTAAAAACGGGTACAGAATTATAATTCCAAACCATGGCATTTGTTAAATTTAGTAATCAACTTAAAATTCTCCTTTAAAAAAGCACATTACTGAAAAAAAAAAAAAATTATAAAAATGAAATCAGTAGAAGCCATTCTCTCCCAACTAAAAGAAAAATGGAACAGAACTTATGACCTGTTCGATAATTCATTTTGAAGTATGTGGTTTTGAAAAGAGGAAAATCTTGAAGAGTATGAAGAACTGAGAATTTTAAAATCATATATTTTCACATGATATTGAGAATATCCGTTCACTGAAAGACAATGGAATCTGGTATATCTATGTTCGAAACTGTTTCTAACGGTTTGCGTGTGCTGGTATGACAGTTACCGGCGTTTACATCGTTAAAAGTTATGTGCTACACCGTAAAAAAAAAGGATAAATATTTCGTAAAATAGATTTTAACTATTTTAAGTTTTACGAAAATATAATATAACCGTTTTTGGGTTACATGCGATAAGGAAAAGCGTTCCTTTATCTTTAGAAACCTCTGAAACCAATAAATTTCCAATATTTAACAAGTAAAAATTAAATTTTAAAAATCAAAAAACCCAACTGCGTAAAAAAGCGAACTAATTAATTATTTCTCATCAATGTAAAACTATTTTTTTTTATATTACTTACCTATGTTTTTTATTTACTTGTATTGATGACTTTTAAGTTGTGTTTAAATGTATTGTTAGTTCCCATCTATAAACACTGTTTTGATGAGGCCTAATAGATATGTCTATGGTGGTTAGAGTTGCAGGAAAGCTAGAGATCCAACCTACACAACTTCCAGGTTGTATAATATTTAAACGGAGCTTCTGACTGCAAAATAGTCAATGAAACATCGTCTTCATTTTGAAAGAGCTATCTAATGATATGCCTCTCAATAGGGTGAGTTAAAATATTTCTTCGTCTCTACCGCCATTTTGTATTTTAAGGCCGCCATTTGAATTTATTAAAACAAAATCTAGCCTATAATCATTGGACGGTTAAGAGGAATCGATAGATACCTCATTCATTAAAATCCATCCAGCCGTTGGGATGTTTCGAGTGTATAAAGAAATCCACATACCCAGATACGCGTGAAACACATAACCCTTCTTGGCAGTCGGGTAAAAAAGCATTTCATAACAAAAAGTTTCTTTTTCTTTCGGAGTCGTTTTTAAAATATATTAACTAGCTTTTCCTAACGGGAATATTGATTTTTCGGATACTCTCAGTTCTCAAGTGAACGTTATCGGCAGTAACGTAACAAAATTAATACATGCAAGAGCAGCATATCTATATTATGAAGGACAAACATATCTGTGCGTAACGCATACGTCATTCTGCGAATGGCAACACTTTGAAATTAGAAATGAAATTTTGGTTTTGCAATTTTCGCTACTGCAAATTATTAAACTTTTAAACATCCCACGTTTTAAATGTTTGCACCATCGTATGCAGAAAAAAATGCACTTTTAAATGCAATTTGTTTGAAAGCTGTATCTCAATTTATTTTTGAGATATTAATTTTTTTATAGTTTTTAATACCAATTTTCTAATCGTGGGAACTGAAATACTTCATTTCTATTAAAAGTGGTTTAGTTATCTTTATTGATTATATTCTTACTGATGCCATTTTCTCATTACAATTAAAAATATATTTTAAAAAAATTTGAACAGAAAATGATGTTACGTTTTAAAAAAGACACAATTTCCCTGGTGATGCTGTTATATTTCACTATTTTTTTCCTTTCGCTGATATTGAGTTTGAGACAATAGGCAAAATATTTCAGCGACTGAAAATGACGTCATATTTAAAAGAAAACGATAATTTTATTTGATAAAACGAGATATTTCCCCATGAATACGTCTAAAAGTTATAAATTTCTGGAATTTTTACGCGCAGGTACACAGATTATACTAAGACCTCAAATCACGAGTGGGAATTTTAACATGGGAAGTTCTAATAGTTGACAAACGTGACTTCAAGCTTGAAAATATATTTATTAATAACCTATTGAGCGTTAAAATGTTTTTAAATGGTTAATATTGATGTGAAACGTTGAAAATGACTTGATTTGTTTAGATTTAAAGGGGGGAAAATTCTATGATTATTCCAAGGTGAAATCATTTTTGCTGATTTTTTCATTCCGTAATACCAAGCATCAATTGATAATTTAATGAAAATTACTTATCTTGATTATATGTTACTGATTACGCATATGAATAAAGTTTAATTTTTCAATAATTTTAACAGTTGGAGTTTATGAAGACCGTTGGAGTTATTGTTGTCGATGTATTATAAATTTGATGCAACAGTTCCTTTGTAAATATTTTCTGTCGTCGAAATTCGACGGGTTCCACCTCGTTATGTTAATGTTATTAATTTTAATATAAAAGTTTATGCTGTTAATTTAGCATTTTTGTTGAATATGAAAATGTTTACTTAAGGATTAACAGTATCCGAAAATCCGATATTTCGATTTGAGAAAGCTGATAAATTACAAAGTAAAAACCTACTCAAAATCGGCTTCGAAAATTACGGGCAGAAAAATAAACTTTTGATTCGGACATGCTTTTTTAAATCTCGGAAATCTTTTGGTTTCTGAGGTTTCTGAAGATAAACATTTTTCGAGAACCGTTGGTAACTGGGAAGAGATTACATTATATTTTTGCAAATCTTAAGATAGGTAAGAGCTAGAATAAGAAAGATTTGTCTTTTTATTTGGTGTAAGTCGCGCTAAATTTTATTGTTGTAATAATTTTTACATAAAAATATACATAAAATTTACATAAACCACGAAATTGTACAATATTGAAACATAATTTTGTTTTAGGTTGAACCATAAAATTTTTGGAAGATTGTCTAGCTACTGTTTTACAGTGCCACTCTATTAGACGAGTGAATTTTGATATTTTGCGTGCGATCGTCGTGTCCCGAATTCCGACATTTGTGCGTGAATGAGAATATTCTGTAATTTTTTAAGTTTCGTAAAGTACATACGTACCTTCTTGAATCTACTTGTCACATATAGTTTTGCAATTATATGTTAGTAGGCAACTGTGGCTAGGTAGAAGCTATATAAAGTGTGATAGTAGATTGATTCAGTGGATTTGGAACGCATCTTGACCTCAGGTTTGTGAGTTCCCTCGTAAAACTGTTGTCCTCAATTGGAGATTATGATTAGAATGCAACAATTTTGTAAGACGTATAGCTTTCTACTTGATAAAGAATTATGGGAATATGCGAGATTTCACTTATAATGATGTTATTTTCTAAAGAGGTATTATTAGGTTCCTGTAGAACGAAAGGTGAGGAGATTTGGGGCCGAGTTCAGTGAGTTGAATTTATTAAGTTTCGAGAAAGTTTTTTTCCCTGTCTATTTACTAAACTGTAGCTTACTTTTGAACGTCTTAATTTAAATTTACACGCTCCACTACTAATTTCCTGTTGTACTGTTATAATTAAACTGTTGTGATTGAATCTGTATCATAGCCTCATTTTCAGTTGACAACCAAGAACAGTATGTCACAAATCCTGTAGGTTGACACCATTAATTGATAAAATGTTGAACAATAAACGGGTTTAGTAATGAATCATAAATTTGTTACGGTTATCCTTTATAAATAAATGTTAATAAAACCGTGACCCCTGTTTAAAAGTGAATCTGATGTACTACAAACATCCAAGTTCCAACCGGGATTCGAATAAGAGAACATTAAACTTGTAGCCTAGACAAACATTCTAAGCATTAGATACGCAGGCAGATAACTCGTGCTTTAAAGTAACGTGTTGACGGTGCATAGACCTATTTGTTTCATTGGTTATTGATTAGCTTCATTTTTTAGAGAAATTGAAATAATTTCCGAAGTTGAAGCATACAGATTTTTTGAAAGTTGGGTAGAATTACATTACACCATTGAATGGTTTGACTTTGAACTAAATATTTTAAAAGTACACTACCATGCTCCCAAGGTTCACTGTTAAAAATATTTACGGGCAGAGATTCCAGTCATAAGCCGTAAAAAAAAAAAAAAAAAAAAAAAAAAAAAAAAAAAAAAAACAATCCGTGCCCATCATTTTGTGTCAAAGTGTACACACTAGCGGAGTAAAATGTATGAGGTCGTACCGTATTTGATGATTTTTGATTTTACCGTTAACTTAACAGATGGGCTAGAACTGCAAGAATATGTGGATTGCCCTTAATTTTCTAAGTATCTAAAAATATCCCTGTAAAATTACGGGCAGAGACCGGCAGCAGAGAGTCCAGTCATACCCGTAAAAAAAATCATTTCATCCATCATTTTGTGCAGCCCGTAATTTTACGGGGCAAAGATATAATGCACTTCAAAACACAATAACACTTTACTTACTGTTCCGTAGCACGTAGCACGTTAGATAATCATCACAGAATCGCTTTTTTAGCGGGTTAAAAGATATGTTACGGTCGCGGTTAACTGACATTATTTTTCGAAACACGACTAAAACGGAGGGTTAGACCCAGTGGTGGGATTCAAATAATTTAACAACCGGTTCACTGCCCGAATGATTTTTGATGTACAAAAATGAAAGAAAAATGAAGTATCACACATAGAATATGAAACACTTTCCAATATTATAAAAACATTGTTAAAAAAAACTTTGATCCTTTGGTACAGTGAAAAAAAATCCTGAAACACATTACCCTATAAAAGGACGTTAATAAATATTCGGCAATCATGAAACCCTGAACATAATTTCTCTCATTAAAGGCATCAAAATAATCAGGGCTTAATTTTGTAACAAAAAAGTATGGAAGATCTATTATTTTGCAATGCTAACAACCGTAGCGTGCCCCCCCCCCCCCCCCCCCCCTCCGTCACTCCAATCTGTATATTTATACTCGTATTTCATACATTATTAGAAAAATTTAAAGCATTTTTTTTTCTTTAGCAAAATAAAAATTTTAAATATATCTATCTGCATATACTTAGTTGTCAACTATTTCTGTTTTTAGTTATCATTCCTTCCGAATAGAAATCTTTGTCTAATTTTTAAGTTAATTAATTGAATATTTCTGCGATTAAATATGATAAGGATTATTATTCAGAAATAATGTTAACACAAAAAATGAATAGTTCGCAGTTGTGCATTTTTATAAAAAAAATGAATGAAATTTACAGATATTAATATTTATATGCTGAAGAATGGAACAGAATTTTTCAATTTCCTATAGAATATGCTTATCTTAAACTATAATCGATTCCTTCCGCATAACAATCTTTAGGGGTTAGTTCCTGAAAATCAGGTTAAATGAAAATTTTGACACCGTTATCGGAAAGATTAGATGCTTTTATAGAAAAAGAAGTAACACTGTTCGATTATTTTCTATTAGAATATCGATGTATGGCAATTATATCTACTTACAAATTAAAGTAAACTTCGTAAATCTGCAGAGCACAGCCTTAGCATAGACATCGTTGTTACAAAGTAAACAGAAAAATCACTAACGTGATTTTTATACTCGTACAAAATAGAGGACTAAAAACCTCAAACAAACAAAACCTCGAGTTGATGCCCATTGACTAAAAACAGAAAATATTCCTTTTCAGGTTCGATATCTAAATCAAAAAATAAAATAAACCAGGCAATTAAAAATTATCGTAATGTCACAAAAGAAAATTGAATTGTAAGCAAATTCATTGTTCAGTCTCTTTATTGGCGCCATATCAACACGTCGCAACCATCAATACCAAACATAAATTTGCAAATAGAATAGAAATATACGATTCCTGTTTCTCTTTATTCTGACCAAAATAGCATTAAAATGATTTGAAATAAAATAGAATACGTAATTTTTAAGGAGGATTTTTGCCCCCCTATACATTAATAAATAAAATTTTGAATGTAATTCAGATTGAACTTGATCCAACTAAGCCCAAATACTGATATAAAAATTGAGTTGAAACGTCTCTTTAAGTCACGTATAAGTGTTTTGATACAAAAGAATTCAAAAGCTTGGAGATGGGAACGAAAGGAAGCGGGAATTTAGGATTCTGTTTTTCGGAAGCGCTATTGCACTGGGCTCCGGAGACCTGCATTTATGAGCTCCTGTGAATTCAGACTAATATTTAAATGTTTATTAAAAACAGAGAATTGCCAGAACTAAGCTCCGGTGGCTCCGGCGCAAATTAAGCCCTGAAAACAATATAATATAAAAATAGCAGTAATGTAAGTTGAAGAAGTAACCCTTGTTCATGACCTAAAGTTGATTATAACATATTTAGAAAAATATTATCCATGCTATAGCTAGTGAGACAAATTTTTGCACGACCAAAACTTCTCGAGTTATGACATTTAGAAATTTTAGGAATTTTTACCCATTTCTTAGTACAAAAAAAAAAAAAAAGTTATGACATTTAGAAGTTTTAGGAATTTTTACCCATTTCTTAGTACAAAAAAAAAAAAAAAAAAAAAAGGCTATACAATGCTGGAAATTTATAAAATACAAAGTATCATGATGTTGCAAGATTAGATCATACAATGTCTTTTCATTTGTTAGAGCCGGAAAAATATTTTTCTAAATATAACTTATAGGACTTGAGGAACTTACAAAATTTTGGATTTGTTACATTTACGAAAATAACTACTTTCATTTAAATAACATCTAAGATATGACGAACAATATAAAAAAAATGTGCAGTTGGAAGTATATATCCAAATCTGACGATTTAAGTATTAGCTATAGATCAGCGGTAACAGGGGACATTCCGTGCCAAAGCAAAGTACCGTTTATTGCCCGGGACCGTCATGAATCCCCCTTAAATTAACCTGAAATTTGTATGATTTTATATCTTTAAATCTATTTTATCTGAATTTATATTTTTAAAAGGAAAAATATAGAATTGAAAGTATATGCTAGTTGGTACTTTCCTTTCTGCGCAATTTAATTTGTGGCGTCTACGCGCACCGAAAGCGAGCGAAACCGCGAAGAAACACTCAGGTTTTCACTGATTTCGTCAAAATTTCACACATTTTATTTTGTAAAAAATATTTGTACCCGTCCGAAAGTTTCAAAATTTTTCTAGATGATGTAAATCTGATCTATTGAGAATCTCAATACCATCTCAATTTGAGATACTTTTAAAAGATTGTGTTCAAATGCGGTCGTTTAATTACTTTTAGCGTAGAAAAATATAGTCTCCGTGAGGCGCGAAACGATCTGCATTTGCCGGTGTATTTGTAAGGGTTAAAATTCCTATTTTTTAAAACCGATTGTCCCATAGATCAGAAGGTGGTTTCAGATTTACGAACATATTATTGGTTTGTCAGTACCTCTAAAATTTCGCCCTGAAGGGGCGAAATCCTAACGAAACACTCAGATTTTTACTGATTTCGTCGAATTTTTCACACATTTTATTTTGTAAGAAATATTTCTACCCGTTCGAACGTTTAAAAATTTTTCTAGGTGATGTAAATCTACTCTATCTCTAATGAGATGCTCTAAGAAGATTGTGTTAAAATACGGACGTTTAGTTATTTTTAGTGTAGAAAAAATATCGTCTTCGTGAGGCGCGAAGTGACTGGCGTTTACCGGTATATTTGAAAGGGTTAAAATTCATATTTGTTTTAAACCAATTGCACCATCGATTAGAAGAGGGTTTAACTTTAAGTACATATTTTTGGTTTGTCGGTACCTCCAAAATTGTGCCCTGGAGTGGCGTTGGAACAAGGGAGAAAAAGTTTTACGGAAAAACGACCCCTTTTGAAAATTGTTTTTCAAGCGGTTAACTGCGATATTTTTTTTTAATTGATTGCGGCATTTGAGACGTAGATCTTTCAGAATATGTCTTTCATTTTTAACTTTACTAAGCGGTTTGGCCGATGTAAGTTAAAAAATAATGACAAAATATCCCCGAAATTTCTTCTTTTCATTCTTCATTTTCAGCTGATGCGTAAATAAGTATTCCGTGCGTGCGCCAGAGTTTTTTCTTTCTCGCAAGGACCGCGCTGAGTTTTTAATGTGTGTAAGTTGCGATTTTTAATTAATAACTCAACTAATTATTAGAATTTCAAAATTCTGCGTCTCAGGTGCATCAGGAGACATTTTGAGCAAGCCTCACAAAAATTTGCAGTCTCGTACGTGCCATAGATTTTTCTAGCCATCGCACACACACAGACAGAGCAAAACTTTCTTTTATTAGTATAGATAAGTAAGTCAGTGTGATTTTTAATAATCTTGCATATAACTAGGATTAGCCTAGGGCTGTCAATTTAGTTACGAAAATTCTTCAAAATATCGTTTTTTTTTAAAGTTGAATTTTCTCTTACAGAACTGATGAAGAAAAAATTTATTATTGTTCCAAATGGAATATTATTTTATTAAATGAAATTAATCAGGACTTATGCAGGATCACAGAGTTATTCCTAGAAAACAATGTTGTGCAGATAAATATTTAAAGAATGCAAATTAATGTAAATGCGCTTTTCGCATTTGAAGTATCATCTTAACAACCGGTTCGCCGAACTCAACACAAATCAACAACAGGTTCTACCGAACCGGTGCGAACCGGCTGAATCTCACCACTGGTTACACCCTAGCGGAGGAAAATGTATGGGGTCGTACCGTATTTTTTTAGTGGATCAGACCTTTTGTCATAAAATAAGACCCGTGAAAGTTGAACAGCAAAAGCTCATACATTTCCTTTTCTTTTCTTTTTTTTTTTTTTTTTTTTGTTTTATTTATTTATTTATTTTTTTTTTGACAGTGTTAGTTGACTTTTTTCCTACATAGAACAGCATATTTTTTTAAAATTCAATTTAATAAAAAAAAGCTTCAAACATTATGTTAAGAAACTTTAAAACGATATATTCTGTCCTATATACATTTACAGTAATGTAACTAAGTCAACAACTGTTTTTTCTTCATTTTCCGTTGAATTTCGATTACTCAACTAGGCAAAGTCTCTTTAAGTTTCTACAACACCTACTATCACACGATCTTATATATATGCTATAACCTCTCACTTGATATGAGCGGTTCTTTCGAAGAAGTTAGAAGAATTACGTTACACCATTGAATGGTTTGACTTTCAACTAAAGTTTCCTACAGAATACTACCATGTTTCCAAAGTTGATTAACGTTTTTTTCTAAATAGAGCAGCATACTTTTTTAGGATTAAATTTAACAAAAGAAACTTCAAATGTTACGTTAAGAAACTTTAAAACTATATATTCTATCGTATACAGGGTTTTACATAAAAGATGGGCAAAACTTTAAGAAGTGATAGTACACATCCAAATAAACAACTTTCATCAAAAAATGCATGGTCGGAAATAAAACGCAAAGATGCTGGTGAGTTTGGCAACTTGGTCCATGCAGACGTTAAAGCTCTATTTCCGTTGCGATTTATGGAAAGATTAACGACACTAATAGCATGCGAATGGGATATGGGAAGAAGATCAAAGCGTATGTAAAATTTTGCCTCGATTAATACATAAAAACCGCTGATCCGAGTGTGTAACTGTCAATCGCGGTAGGAATGTATCGGAAGATGTTGTCTTTCACTAACAGGAAAAATACTGATATGCATTTTATCGACGGAACTGCAAATGGAAATGACTCAGAAGGTTTAAGATTGTATTGAGAGCGAATTCCCAACTTGCTTTTGTCACTTAATCGTTGTTTGTATGCTTTTGCCTCGTGTAACAACACCATCTTCGGCGCCCTCTAGCACCTTTGCGTTTTAATTCTGACCATGCATTCTTTGATGAATGTTGTTTGTTTGGATGTATACTATCACCTCTTAAAGTTTTGCCCATCTTTTATGAAACACCCTGTAGTATACATTTCCAATAATGCAGCTAGGTAAATACATGTTTTTTCAACTAGATTAGTCAACAAGAAAAAGTCTTTAAGTTTCTACAACACCTACTATAGTACAATCTTAAATATATGCCATAGTCTCTCACTTGATATGAGAGGTTCTTTCGACGGAGTTAGGAAGAATTACGTTACACCATTGAATGGTTTGACTTTGAAATAAGAATTTTTATAGAATACTACCATGTTTTCAAAGTTGGTTAACTTTTTACTAAATAGAACAGTATACTTTTTTTGGATTAAATTTATCAAAAGAAACTTCAAATATTAGGTTAAGATATGTTCTATCCTATATACATTCCCAGTAATGCAACTATGCAATCACATGTTTTCCCTTTATTTGCCGCTAAATTTCCGATTAGTCAACTAGAGAAAAAGTCTTTAGCACTAGAATTTTAACATTCCTTTATAGAAAAAGTCTGTTTAAATTTCTAGCACACCTACTATTGTGCGATCCTTTATACATATCACAGCCTCTCACGTGATATGAGAGGTTCTTTCGCGTTTCAAGTGCGATTATTTTCAATACCAAAAAGAATATGCAAAGGTAAGCAACACGCAAAACATTTGGCGAGTAATTGCTGCTAAGGGTTTTAAAATGGAGTAACAAATATTTTTAGATAGTTCTGGTAGGTCAAATTTAAACCTCTAATTCCCAGGGTAGAATATGTCCTTGAAATTGCGTAGTTCAGAGAATCAGAATTCACACCAGAAAATTTTTACAATAGATTTTGCTTTTCTTAAATACGGAATGTTGTGATTAAGTAAGGCAAAATTGCTATTTTAAATGTCTTGTGTGAATTCGGAATATCCGAATTAAAAAATCCAATAAATTCGAAACATTGTTGGTAGCATATATGCTACCATGGGCATTAGAGGGTTAAGTTGATATCTATTGTATACTGTAACACAATAACAAATGTTCCTTAATGTAGCTTTTATATTTCTTAAGGTTTACAAAAATATAATATAATGATTTCCAAGATATCCTCAACTCCGAAATCGTTTCTTTATCTGTAGAAGCCTCTGAAACTAAATAAATTCCGAGATCTAAAGAAGCACTTACAAAACAAAAGTTTCTTTGCCGTCAATATTTTTCGAAAAACATTTCCGAGTAGTTTTCACAGTGCATTAATCAGTTTTCTCTATTTTGAATATCGGTTTTTCGGATTAATTCTCAAATAGGGTAACTCTAGGATAGATGGCCATAGAGGAGAGATGGCCAGTCTAAATATTTCCAAAACTTGATCAGAGATTGCAACATAAACATTGTTCGTATGAAATAGTTCAACGAGTTTATTTATTGCGACGTGCAGTTGTGTTTTTCGATTATAAAAAGTAAGTGTAATTTTAATGTTTTTTAATTTTGTGGTTGAATATTTTTTTTTGACTTAGGTATCTGAATGTTTCGCAGTATGTACGTTATATACATATTTTACTATATGGACTTTTAAGGCACGTATATAATCTAATCTTTACTTCTAAGACTAAAACAAAGACGTACAATGGCTAATAATGCTTTGAATTAGTCAACAATCAGTACTTCAATTTCAGGAGAGATGGCCACATGAAATCGAGGAGAGATGGCCACCTTTAATCAATATTTCAAAATTATACTTAGTGATGCTTTTAACTAAATATAAATAAATTTAAAATAAATATATAACGTTTACGTTTATAAATATATTAATTGATATAATTATTTAAATTTTAACTAATATAAATATTTTAATAATAATAATAATAATAATATAATAATACCTAACGATTTATTTGTTTCAGAAAATACTGAAAAATGTCGGAAACTTTCATAACAGAAATTGATAAAGTTGATAAATAAACTAAATTAACGTAATAAATCTACAATTAACGCGAGAAAAAAAACATGACAATTCTAGTAGCGAAGAAAACGAAATACATTTAAATTATGAGATTCCACAGATCCCGAGTAAATAGAATTGGATTAGGATCACTGTGTTGGTTGTGCAAAACAATATAATATCACATCCAAAAAGAATGTCTGGATACAGCGCATAAGGTACTTGGAGTGGTTCCATGAAACGTGTACAAATTATCAAGACCTTTGCCAAGCATGTGGTAAGATTTTACGAAAAGTGAAGTATTAAAATTATACTTCAAATTTTGTTTATTCCAGTTTTCTTCACTCATTTTCCATCATATAACTGCATCTTTACAAATTGCTATATGTTTTTCACGATTAACTATATGAAATGTGTTACTTTTTTTTTTTTGCTATTTAAATTAACTTTTTCTTTCTTGTATTGGATGGCCATCCCTCCTCGGCCTTAAGGAGATATGACGATCTGCCATTTAAATTTCAATTTTGTTTAACACTTTTTGTTTTCAATATTTAATTATTTTTTCCATAAAATATTATGAGTATATGTATGAGAATTTTAAATATGCATCAATATTTCTTGTATTTGCATTCTAAGAATTTTTATTTCAATCTTTAAAAAACATGGCCATCTATCCTAGAGTTAACCTGAATGTTTTCAGCTGCGTAATAAAATTTATACATGAATGAACAACAAAATAATGCTAATTTTAATGTTAGTATTAATGTTAATACAATTAATTTTATTTTTAATATTAATACTACTAATTTATCATGGTTACTGAACATGAAAGTGTGTTCTTGAGAATTGATAGCATTTAAAAAACAGGCATTTCGGGTTGGGAAACGATTAATGTACCCTAAAAACTACTGGAACACGTTTTCGAAAATGACGTGTAGAAAACGAAATTTTTGTTTCAGAAATGCTTCTTTAAATCTTGGAAATATATTTTCTTCTGGAGATAAAGGAACGCTTTTGGTTGTCGTTGGTAACTCGGAAGAAGTTATATTAGGGTAAATTGCCCATATTTCATCCCCTCTGCTAATTTCGTCCCCCTTAACTTCTCCGCTTCTGCGAAAGTGGCGCCACTTATGACGCAAGGCACAGGGGACAGGAGGTAAAAGGGGTCAGTGTTGAAAGTTTCGTTCTCCACGACGCATACATAAATTAAAGTCGCCAAATTACCTATTTTTAGAAGATCTGAGTTCTTATTACGTCGTTTTTAGAACGTTATTTATTGTACTGTAGTGTTATTTCTTATTCATTGCATGTATTTTACGTTGGTAAATTGCTGGCAGTAGCATACAGTAAGTTTTAGGTCGCTCAGCTCATCTTACGGGAGCTGAAGCTCCGTCATATTGGGAAGTTGCGTGGTCCGAATTTCGCCCCCCTTGCAGTTCTTATTTTCATCCTGGGGACGAAATTGCGAATGCTTTTTCATGACATTTTTTTTTCAATTTTTTCCTCATGTGTGGATGACTAATGTTTCGTTATGTTATTCTTCCACTGATAATTAGTACATTTCTTTGTGCCTTACTTTAATGTAAATTAAATTATTTATTCATTTAGAAATAAATTTTGATTTAATTTTAAGTTAAGCCTCGACGTATTGGATTTTATGGGGGGAGGAAATTGGGGCCATTTTTTTTTTCTTTTGCATTTTTTTAGATACGTTTGAAAAAACAATTTTTCGCACTGTTAATTTTTTTTTACGATATTTGCCTATGTTTCTATGTGCGCGGGTAGTTAGTGTATGTAAAATCCAAATTTAGTAGATTTTCTCTGAAAATTACAACTTCCAAGGGCCTAGAAGTGACTGGGGGACTATAATAGGGCACCTTACCCTATATTTTCGTAAACGTTAAGAAAGGTAAGGGTTAGATTAAGAAGCATTTTTTATTGTTGTTGTTTTTTACAGTGTAAGAGATAGAAAGAGAAAACTGCTGTCAATTTTGTAGGAAAGAAATATAACAACTTTATATGAAACGAAGTATATTATTTAAAGGCATTACTTTGGGAATTAAATGTCATTTCATCAAACTGATAATTAGGAAACATTAAAAATATAATTAAATGGAAGGTACAGAAGGATAATCTCATTTTGTGCTATTCATTAAATTTGGTTATCGATTAGAAACTACCTCTGCGTAAATCAAACTACTCAGTTTTATTTAATAAAGAAAAAAAGTATAAAATCAAAATCAAATGAAGTCATTTCCTTTAAATCAAAAGGCATATGAAACTCGTAACTGTTTGATCATTAAAATTTTGAAATATGTAATTTGTAGTTTTGTAGAATAAAATCTTGAAATTTGTAGAGATTTCAGAATTTCATTCTTTTTTTTTTTTTTTTGTTTCATGATACTGGGAAAATTTCATTACTGTAAGAAAACTAATACAATGATAAGGCCTGGTAATTTTCTTCTTAAACTAATGTTGATGATTTACTATTAATAATATCACAGTTATTATCATATTTCCATAAATCTTCTAGAGAATAATTTCTGTATATAACAATTTCTTTTTGTGTTGTTATTACTATTTCAAATTTACTGTTGTATTATTTCAAATTAGATAAGTTTTTTACTTTCAATTATCTGGACATAGGCCGAGGAGGGGTCTTTCTAAAGGAACTTTCTAAGGGATAAACAAAGTGCGAAGGAAACCAAGAAAATCTCCGAGCGGTTAGGCCGACAAGCGCGACACCAGTTTGAACCCAGCACCCACGTCTACCAGCTTTTAAATTTAAACTTCTTAGTCACTGCTGGGTTTGCAAAGTAGATAAGAAATATTGAATCTTCTAATATTAAAAAAGTATCTTATTGCAAACTCTCTTTCAGATATATTACTAGTGACACTGACAATGAAAAACTTTCTTTTCATCTTTCTCTCTGTGTGTGTTTTTACATGCCGCAAAAATTTTCTTTAAACCTCTCGGAAAAATCCCTATTAATATTACTTTCATTTAATTATAATCAGATTTAGTTTCAGCTATCAGACTTCATTTTTTAAATTCATAATTAAAACATATTTGGAGAATTTTTATAAATTTCAAAGCCATTCTATCCTATATGGTTTCCTAGAAAAATATTGATTAGTGAATTTAATCCCTGAATTTAATATTATCTTGCCGAGCTGTTGATTAAAGGGAAAAAAAGAATTAAACACAGAGCCCAGAAAGATAATCCTAGGCTGTACTGTTCGTTAAATTCAGTTATCGATTGGAAATTCCACTGTCTGAGCCAGATTACTCAATTATATATTATAAGGAAAATGAAAAAAAGAAAAAGTAATATGAAGCGAAGTCATTTTATCTAAACTAAGAGTAAAATGGAATAAAACTTATGACCTGTTCGATGATTTATTTTGAAGTGTGCGGTTTTGAAAAAAGAAAACAAATCTTGGAGAGCATGACGATCTGGAAATTTTTAATTCTTTTCGTTCAATTATTGTGGGCGTTATTTTGCTGAAAGATAAACGATTTTACAGTTAGAATCGGGCTTTATACTCTTCTACTACTAATAGTATATTTCCCAGATGTTTCTAGAGTTTAAGTTAAAGAACTTTTGTATGAAGAATAGTTTTATTCATTATCAGTGCTTCCCCCCCCCCCCCAAAAAAAAAAATTGTATGTGTGTATAATATATGTAAATGTGTTCTCAGCTTCCTCTCTAGAAAGTAAACATTTTATCGATCTATCGTTGAGCGATTTTTGCACAAGGTAGAAGTAATATATTTTGAATTTATCTACATCTAAACAATCAAACATTATCCAAATTATCTCAGTGACACTTCAAGGCAATTTGAAATACAAATTGAAATGAATTTATTCGTTAATTAGGGTGAAAACTAGCAACTAACAACTAGCAGATTCAAGTTTTTAATTAATCCTTTGTTTCTTTGTAACTGCATTCTTTGTTCGTAGCATTCCGAACGCTTTCGAGGTCACAGGTCTTCCTATCTTAGCAGGAGTATACTTGAATATTGCCACAAAGTTCTAATCACATTTATCTGATTTTGGAAAGCTAAGAAGATATTAATCTTACTTGCACTGAAGGTACTTGCCTTGCAGGAGTAGTGGATTACACCAATTTTAAGATAGTACATCTTACAGTCAACATAATGAAATGGTATTTTTGTGTCTAGATTTTCATTTATCTGTTCTTTAGATATCACATTCGGAAAATTTAAACGCAAATTTAAATAAATTTATTCATTAACTAAAGTGAAAACTAGCAACTAACAGCAAGTAGAATCAAGTTTTTAATTAATCATTTCTGTCTAATAACTGCATTCTTTGTCCGTAGCCTTCCGAACACTTTCAAGGTCACCTTAGCAAAAGTATAGTTGAATATTGCCGCAAAGTTCTAATCGTATTCATCTGATTTTAGGCAGCTAAGGAGATATTAATCTCATTTGCACTAAACATACTTGCCTTCTAGGCGTAGTAGATTACACCTATTTTAAGATACGTACATCTTACAGTTAATGTAATGAAATGGTATTTTAGTGCCTAAATTTTGAGTTACGTATTCTTTAAATGTCACATTCTGAATTACTGAACTTATTGCAGAATATATTTAGATCGCGAAAAGAAAGCAAAATATACAGAATGTTCTTGAAAAGGGGTGTAGTCTTAACAATAAGTAAATATAACAGTTTAAAAAAAACTTTTCTCGCATTCACTGTTAGAAAAGAAAATTACAAGATCCAATTAAAATGACTGACTTGTCAGTAAACTTAATCTTACACATTTTAAAGGAACGAATTTTGTAGCCTATAAAGATTCTTCAAAAAACGGGGTCGAAATTTTTCATTAATTACCTTGACTTGAATCTAACACTGATTGTTAAGAAAAATCGATTTCTATTTCATAGCGTAAACGTTTCACTTTCTTACGTATTATGTAAAATAATGTCCTTTATTCTTATTTCTAACTGTGAATGTCTTTTACATAATGAAATGAATGAGAGACAGTTTATCAATGCTTTTATTAAACTCTTTACTTTTAAAAGTCATGCAACTTCCCAAAATGGCAAATCGCAAAGATTTTCACTTCCTTTAAAGCTTTTGTTCACACTTTCCTTAAGGGCATAAATCACTGTCTGTTTTGCTTTGTCCTTAGATAGGCATTTTCTGATACTGATAGGCATTTTCTGATAAAGAATTCTACTGAACCTTTAGGATTCTAGGAAAAAGGAAATTTTAATGATTTAGTTCAATCCCTTATGTCAATGTGCCACAAGAGAAATATTTTTCATGACTAATAATTTTTTGTTTATTTGCATATTCGTTTTGTTACCCGATCACTAAATTTTTGTACACTAATATTCAATATTTAATGCATTCGCATTTATTACTACGAAACATTTGTTCCGTTTTACAATTCCTAATTCTTCGGCGCCACCTCTGCGGTAGTGAGTTTTTGTGCATGTGCCAGCCGGTTGGTGTTAGCAAATCAGTAGCACCAGTTGGAATAAACCTTTTTTTTGCGTATTCTTCGTAGTGGGTAAAGGACATTCCAAACAAAAAATCGTTTTATATTAAATGTAAAATTACGAATTATTTTTTGAATTCACGTAATGTATAAGTTATTTTAACTTGAACAAGATATTTTTTGATGCATTATGGGAACAGGTTTTGGTTTCTCAATTAGTATAGAAATGGGTACAACAGAAAAAAAAATCGAAGAACAATATTGACAGGAAACGATTCCTCTACCTTGGACTTCGAATCATTTGATTTTAACAGTTTTCTCTCACAGGTCTAAGTCTAAAGGTCTTGAAGAGGAAAATGAAGTTAAGCAGGCTTTCATGAAAGGACTATTGTTGCTCGGCACAAAATTTAAGTCTAACGAAACTTAAATATTGCAGATGGTTCGGACACGTTTTTTAGCTTTAGTTATCTATCTATCTATATTATAAAGGGCAAACATATCTGTGCATGACGCTGACGTCATTTTGCGAATGACAACACTTGACGATTAAATTTCGGTTTTGCAATTTTCAAAACTGAAAATTTTTAAACTTCTAAACATCGCACATTTTCAATCTTCATACCGTGCGTCGTATAGGAGAAAAAATGTACTTTTAAATGCAATTTGTTTGAAAGTTGTATCTATATTTTTGAGATATTAATTTTTTTGTAGTTTTTCATTCTATTTCTCTAATGGTAGTAATTTGAGTACTTTATTTCTGTGGGAAGTAAAGGGAAAATAGCAAATTACTGTATCTTTTTGTTGCTATTTTTTCATTGCAACTGAAAAAGATCGAAATTAAAATATCTGCTACATCAAGTATATGGTCGGCTATAAAACCCGATGAATTTTGAGTTTTATTTTGTTTTTATATGTCAATTGAATTATTTTTAGTTTATTGTAAACTTACTGTACAAACGATACATCAATTCCCTCTTTACAAAAATGTATTTGTATGTATTATTTTCTAAGCATTTACTTAATGCGTATCAAAAAGCTGAAAGGATGCAATTTTATTAATGCGTGTGAAATAACATTTTCCGAATTTCGAAAAAATATAAATGAATGATTTCTGATAAAACACGGAGCCATTATAAACAATCAAACAAAGGCATATGAATCATTAGATAATCTATTTGTTTTGCCGAATTTCTTGAATACGACATCGCTTTTTGGGTTGGTTTTGTGTATTATTCCGCGACTGTGACGTCATATGCATACTTTTCTATAGATGTTGTTTAAGACTGGATCATATAAGTTGAATACTTTAGCGAATACAAATGACGCCATTTTACACAAAAAAGCGTGTATTTTAATTCTTAAAACTGAAATATGTTTTGTAGAAGTGCGTCACTTCTACTCCATCGACTTCGAAATTCTTCACAGGTCGAATTGCTTCACTTTTGAAAATAACGTAATTGAAATCACAGACTGATAAAACGAAAAAAAAAATTAGAGCGTCTTTATAGAAGAGCAGTGACATACAGCGTGCATCTTTGCCTCAAAAATACCAATTCATATTACAGAACTTCATGATTGTCGCCTTGATGTATTCGCTTCGCCGAGTTAGAAAAGCAAACAAAGATGAATTTGGCAACAATTCCAGGTTTAAAAAAAAATCAGGTTCCATAAGTTTTTGTCCAAAATTCTCTCGACTAATCAAATTTTATTGTCATTCTTTAAGACATTCAACTATAATTTTATTATAATTTTATCAAAATAACATAACTTGCTTAATGTAATTTTTAGTTAATCCGAATTGTAAATATGACTTCCTACTTACAATGAAAAAATGAAAACATATATAATCTATATATTTGAAACACAAGACTGTTTTTTTTTGTCATCTGCCCTGAGCTTTCTACAGAACCAATTTTACTACTAATTATTTTAGTTGAAAGCTCTTCATTTGTAGATGGGCCTGCACTAGCTATTTTTTTGAAATATTCCAATTTTTATATTTTAATTTTAATAGTTTTTATGAAATTTCTTCAAAACGGTGGATACTAGATCGCTTTCATGGTTTGAACGGTTGAATTTTGAACCGTCAATTTGTTTATTGCATAGGGTTTACTGGCTCAAAATCCCATTAGAGTCATGCTGTCCCAAAATATTTTGAATGGAAAATGACGTACAGCTTTTGAAAGTATGCTTTTTTCCTCATAACGTTTCCATATTTTTTTCCCTTCTGCATGTTTAGTAAGTTCAAGACACTAAGCGAAATACTTAAGTAAGTGAAAATGACGTCATATTTAAACAAAACTATCATTTTCTAAGATAAAACTAAATATTTTAACACAAATGCATCTAAAAAACATAAATAACGACATTTTTTACTCTCGGGTACTGAGATTAGAATCTAAAGTTAAGAGTGCGACTGTTCACATCAAAGATGTTACTGACAATCGTGATGTTAAGTTTTGAGTTGAAATTATTTTAGAATGATCAAAATGAAACATCAATTTATTTAAATGGTGAATACGGATATAGAGGTGCCTATGTTTAATTTGAAAAGGTGAAAATGGTGTCAGGTTTAGATTTCATTGGGAAAAAATTCTATGATCGTGTTAAAGTGGAATAAATTTTACTGTTTTTTCATTCCGGAATACTAAGCATAAGAGCCTCAATTAAAAGCTTCATCATAACTGATCGTTATTATATTTAACTGATTACGTATACGATTAAAGATAATTTTTTTAATGAATTTGACAACTGAGCTTTATAGAAATAGTATTTTGCTAACTTTAAGTTAAAATAATATTTGTTTGAGAGTTAGACTAACTAATATAAGATGCATATAATTTTGTAGGTTTGCTATAAAATCAATGAAAGAGTTCCTTCTTAAACATTTTCTCTCTTCGAAATTCGACGGGCTCCACTTCGTATATATAAAACCAGATTGTACGCCACATATCATCGCATATTGTGGAATGGAGTATAAATATAGGATAAACGTTTTCGGATGAGACGACATGAGCCCACTTCTCAAAAATAATCTCGTGAGAAATTTGGAAAAAAAAATGGAAAAATAAACCCATAAAATGTGTAACAGTGCCCAGCTACTCTCTTTATGAAAGTAGTCTAAGATCAAAAGGATTGTTGAGTTTTGGGTGCGTACGCGTCATCCAGATTCTAACATTTGTGCGTGAATGAACCAACAATTTTGTCTTTTCTTTTATTTTTGCAAAGTGTAGTTAAATCTCAAGGACTCTCATTGTCTGGGTTATTTTATGCATTAATATGTTGAATAGGTTTCTGTGGTCGATTAGCTAGTATAAATGCTGCGGTAATAGTGAGTACCGTCGGATTTTATAGGAACTCGTCCAGTACGGAACATCACTACGGTTTCTGAGCTTTCGTTGAGCCTCCTGTCATTAAGGAGCTACTTCAATCACGCGAAAACACCCGTTTGCTAATGTTAATTCTATGAAAGGAATTTTTTAAGATAGCTCGTTTGCATTTCAATATTTTTAAATGATTTTTTTTCACTGAGTAGCTGAGGTCGATCTGTATAAATTCGAAAGTAAAAGTATCCAATAAAAAAATCTGTAAACAAAATCGAAAAAGTTAAAAACGGCCTTTGTGCAGATTGATCTCTGTTAGGCAATGCAAAAGAAAAACTAGTCGGATGCACCAATCCCAAAACTTTCTTCTATCTCATACATACTATTACTTCAAAATTCGCTATTACACTGCCAAAATTAAATGGCAATCTACCTTAAATCGTCTAAATCCAGCAAAATGCAGCCAGCAGCTCCACTTATTGGGTGATTTATACCAAATCCTAATCAGCAACAACTTATTTCAAGGTCTGATTGAACCTGAAGTTTGGAGACATTCCGTGCGTTAGTTTTTGAGATAGAGCTATTGCAAAAATCGTGAAAATTCCAGCATAAAAGCGTCACCTATTGGGCGATAACACCAAAACTTCATTGGCAACAACTAATGTCAACGTCTAACTAAATCTGAAGTTAGATGAAAATTTGTGCATAAGTTCTTTAGATAGAGCTATTGCGGTAATTGTGAAAAGGGCAGTATAGCAGCGTCACCTGGTGGACGATTTACACCAACACCTAATCAGCACCAATTTATATCATGGACTAACTGAACCTGAAGTTTGATGAAAATCCGTGTATTAGTTCTTGAGATGGAGCTATTGGGGAAATCGTGTAAATCCTGCGAAATTCCGCATAACAGCGCCACTTGTTGGACGATTTACACCAAAATGTAATCAGCACCAATTCATATCAAGGATTAACTGAACCCGAAGTTTGATGAAAATCTGTGCACTAGTTCTTGAGATAGAGCTATTGCGGAAATCGTGAAAAAAACAGCATAGCAGCGCCACCTGTTGAGAGTTTTACACCAAAAACTAATAAGCATCAACTTGTATAAGGGACTAATTGAATATAAATTTTTATTAAATTCCGTGCATTGGTTCTTGAGATAGAGCGCCCACGAAATCTGTGTCACATACAGACATAGAGACGGACAGACAGACACTCACAAACTCAAAGACAGACATTTTGTAAAAACATATTTTTTGGAATCTCTGATCCCTAAAACGTGCAAATCCGTTGAAAACCGGAATTCGAAAATTTTCATGAATCCAATACTTTCTTTTTGTAAAGATAGAAGAAAGTAAAAATCGTTTAAAAATATTTAAATGCAAACGGAGATATCATAAAAACAATTATTCCATATATTAACATTAGCAAATGGGTGTTTGCGTGAGTGATGTACCCTCTTAATATACTCCGTCTCAAAAGTTTATGTACTCTTCAAATATGGTTAAAAAAAATTGAAAATGATAATATATGAAGCCAATGTATAATAAATACTCAATATTTAATCAAAATCAAATCAAATAAGCAGTTTTTGTTGGTTAAAATAAAAATTACACTAATTTTTATTTAATTTACTTTTTTCTGGAAGAATCACTGTCTCAAAAGTTTAAGCACTTTATGCAAATTTTTTTAGAAGCACGGTATTGGATGGGTGTAATGAGGCTGTATGACGTCATTTTCCAATTTTATAAAAATATAAAAGTGAAAAAATCATTTCCACTCGTTTTAAAAATGTCGAAGGGCAAAGAATTCACAAAAGGTGAGATTTTAAAAGTTTTTAAACTGAAATCGCAAAATAAAACTGTTTCTTAAATTTCAAAAATTTTAAATTGATCAAAGCAATGTATCTATATCAAGTACTCTCTAGAAATGATAATTTTAACCGAAACCAAGATGTGGACAACCGCGTATGTCATTTGTTGAGACGGATAGGAGAATACGGAAATTCCTGTTTAGATAAAATATGCCCATACAGCAAATTAAAAATAATTTCGGTGTACACGTGTTCAAAAATACTGTACATAGACGTATTAAAGAATGTGATTACATCATACTAAAGAAAAGGGCTTACAAACCATGTCTTAAACTACACCAGTAACAAGCAAGAATGAACTGGGCTAAAACACATGTCCTGCGAGGGACAAGTGGCTTACTGTTTTATTCATGGATGGTAAAAAATGGAACTTAGATGGCACTGATTGGTGGAACATCTATTGGCATGATCTCCGAAAAGAACCAAGGAGTTTTTTTAACAGGCAGAAAGGAGGTAAGCCTGTTACGGTTTGGGGGGTATTCGGTTTCAACAGCCAGCCCTCTCTGGATTTTCTAAACGGAAGACAAAATTCCAAAAATATCAAAGGACGCTGAACCAACATTTCCTTCCCTTCTATAACATTTTGGAGGGTCCTGAATTGGTCTTTGAAGAAGGTAATGTCTCAGTCTACATATCACATACTACATAACCGTGACTTTCACAGAAAAAAATGTAAATACTTTACTCGCCAGCTTTAAGTCCTGGCATAAACCTGATTGATAACGTCTATGGCCTTTTAAACGCCAGGTTTACTGCAATGAAAAACAGTATGACTCTCTTGAAGAATTCAAAGGGGCCATAGAGAAGCATGGTACTCTTTGCCACCAGAAACCCTACACTAACTAAAAATTTCGATATACGCGCATTTATTTGAACTAATCCGAAATCACGGAAGAATAATTTGTATGTAACAGTTTTGTAAAAATGATAAATCTAGTTGTTTTTACCATTATGCATAAACTTTTGAGACAGTTTTGTTTAAAAAAAAATTAAATTATATTTTTTACAAGTATGTAATTTAAATTTTTCTACTTTTGATATCATTTATTTAAATGAATTTGCGAAATACACATATAAAAAAATGCTATTTATTTTAACTTTTTATTATTCATTAATAATCAACATTTTATGCTTGTGCTTAAACTTTTGAGACAGACTATAGCAGGCACGGCGAACCTTTTTGCGTACGCGTGCCAAAAATTCACAAACAATATTTATTAACAAATGTCACGTGCTAAACTTTTGTGCAGCGTATGATGTTTATACGAAACAGTGTTTATAAAATCAGTTTGCTATCATGCATTAATAATTAATAAGTAAGTAATATTCAAAACCGAAATGCGATTTCTCTCTTATAATGGAATCAGCCATTAAATTAATGAAATTTTAATTCGTAAATATGATTCATTTATGGAGTACGTACTGTAATCAGGCAAAAAAAATGCTAATTTTCATTTTAGTAATTTTTAACTTAGTATGCAACATCTAAGTTATACCAAGTTGTGTTAAACAATGTATTGATAAAGTGTTGGCGAGATTTTTGCTGTTGTCAATTTGATGGAAAATGCTTTATACCTTGTACATATTTTGCTATTTTTGTTAATATACATATCAAAATTGGGTCCATTTGCCCTTTTATTGTAGCGGCTATCTAACTTTATTCATCCGAAAAATACAGATTTTAACTTCCTATAGAAAG
The DNA here is from genome assembly GCA_963932465.1 of Maratus speciosus. NCBI lineage: Eukaryota > Metazoa > Arthropoda > Arachnida > Araneae > Salticidae > Maratus > Maratus speciosus. The sequence continues at coordinate 395,296,118 of OZ010793.1, read as the reverse complement.
GCAATAGCGCATGTCTAAAACATTACAAAGCATCACAGGAAAAGTAAGTTATCAAATTTAAATCGAAAAAATTAAATTTCACGTGCCAGAGAAATTGCTTTGCGTGCCAACTCTGGCACGCGTGCCATAGGTTCGCCAACCCTGGACTATAGCAACGTTCAGCTTCAATTGCTTTCGGATTAAGATTGTTCAGCTGAATAACCTACTTGTGGAGGATTTCAATGTAGGATAAGAGTATTGTGACAGAAGAGTACCTCTTCTACACTGTTAAAAATTTTGTGGTATGTTGAACTAATTTTTGGTGCTCCAGTAGCTGCCACCATAAGATGGTGAAAATCTTGAACCAACATTTGGAGCTAAGGTTCAATCGGAGCTCCAAATCTTGGAGTGAGATTTCACCATCTTATAGTGGCAGCTACTGGAGCACCAAAAGTTGGTTCAACCTACTACAAAATTTTTAACAGTGTAACGACTTTCAAAATTGTGGGGATTTAAATCTCTTCCGGACCACTGTGATTACTATCTACTTATCAATAATTTGTAATGCTATTTACCATGTTAATGTAAAACTGGCGAGTCGCGTGATTTTATCCATACTATAATAGTATATGTGAAACCACTCAGAAGCAGAGAATCTTGATCTCTATATTCTCAATTTATAAACCACCTGTCACCAGTTGCACTCTTCATTTCTTGAACTGCATTTTAATAGAAGTTACTCAACATTTGAATTTCTATTTTAATAATAAAATGTATAAGGTAAATAAAGGTACATATAACTTTTATGTAGATATAAAACTTTTTGTTTAATGAGTCAGTCACCAGCAATCTTTACTTATTAGATTTTTTTTCTTCTATCAATACATAAAATGACCTTTACAAAATTTTCATTTTAATGAATGAAATTGTAGAAATAATTATTTTCAGTAACGAAATCATTTTTTTACGGTCAAACTAGCCATAAACAGTCGATTCTTATATTGATTGTTCCGTTTCATCCTTCAGGATCCGAAATCTGCACTTCTTTTCGTTCGCCAGCATAAAAACTATTTTTTCATGATCGTTTTAAACGCACTCCGCTACAGTAAGTTAGCTCCTTTAACAACAGCGCTTGTTAGAATTAAACAGCTTGTTAAAATAGCCTCAAGGCTAAGCAAAATTGGATATCATTATCCAAGCGCAAAACCAGGCATTTCTGAAGTACAGTGGAAGGAGGGAAGGGTAAAATGGAGGGGGAAGAGGATTGAAAGGAGCAAAATTAGCCCTCAATGCCTTCTCTAGGAGCTGCATTGTTTTATGATTCTGTGTGTTAGCTATTAGTATCAGTGTAATAGAATGTTTTCAGGTATGTTTAATCATTGAATGAGGAGTTCAGTTTTGGAACATTTAGCGGTTTGACCTGGATTAAAAATCTTTGTAAATGTTTGTATTTATCCATTAAAAACTATTTAAGTCTAACTGTTACAAAACTTTTAAGTAGCTTATAAAAATTTAGTTTCCGAAGCCTTAAACGTCAGAATTGAAGAGAGATTAAGTACTTTGGTATTACATATGTTAACAGTAGATTTCTGGATACATACTGTATAAAATTCAATAAATAATTTGTCTTGAATGATTTTTCTCGGAGCTGGACTGTTTTATGATTTCATATATTATTATGAGTATAACAGCAATATCATCAGTTATTAAAAGTCCTTCAAGGATGAATTCAGTTTTAGAACTTTTAAATACTTGATGTAGAATAAAAATCGCTGCAAATCTTTGTATTTATACCATAGAAAAATGTTTAAGTTTAATCACAACAGAATCTTAAAAAAGTCCTTCCGGCCAGTGCCGGGAGGAAGAGGTAGCTTTCATATTCCTTATTTTAAAAAAGCCAACTTATATTATTCAAACACACGAAGCTCAATTAAGTGGAAACCGAATGTAGGAGATTCAATACTAATTTTTATCAATACTAAATCATTATGAATGAGAATTTCGCGAAATTAGTCAGCTTTATCCAAGCTGCTTTTAATTAAAGTAACTTATATTTGGCTGCCAAATTCGGCGATTTCTTAAAGGGCCTGCCATTTTAAGACAACCTGGTGGATGAGGCTAACCAGTGAGCTTGGTCGAGACCTTAGTAATTGCTGTGCACATGCTCACTCACATCGGAATCGGTTGATATATACGAATGCTGTCGCAGGCAAAAAATCAGATTTTTCAAAATGTCACCCACGTTAGGAATTGAAACTACTATATCTGAGCCATTTTTTAAGATAAAGGAAATAAAAAATGCTCCTGAATCCTTATATCAAGGTCAAATACTTAAGAAAGAAACCTTTTTCAATTTCTAATTTTTTTGCACCTCACTTTAAATATAATTTTTTTTAATTTAATGGCCGCCATTTTGAAACAAGATGGCTGATGAAGTTGGCCAGCGAACTTGGTCGAGATATTGATGTATACTATCCACATGCCTTCTTCCATCGAAATAGGTGAATACTTGTGGTATCGCGTGACAAATACAAGATCGTTTCAAAGTGTTAGCCATGATAGAAATTCAAAGTGCTATAATTCAACCACTTTTTAAGATATAAACAAAAGAACAAATTTTCAGAAACAAAAACTGCTCCGAATCTTTGTATCAACGCCAAACACATAAAAAAAATCTTTTTCATTTTCCAATTTTTTAATACCTCATTTTAAATTTTAAAATACATTTAAAAAAAAATCGCAACCTTTTTGAAACAAGACGGCGAATGAAGCTGGCCAACGAACTCGGTCGAGACATTGGTATGCACTATGTACAGACCAAGTAATATCCAAATCGGTTCATAAATACGTCTGTTACCGAAAGAAAAAAAATCAGGTCGTTTTAAAATGTCAGCCACAATAGAAATTCAAAATGTTATAACTCAGCCAATTTTTTAGATATAGACGAAACAAAACCTGTTCCGGAATCTTTGTATTAAGGTCAAACACATACGAAAAAATCTTTTTCATTTTCCAATTTTTTGGCATCTCATTTTAAATTTAAATTTTTTTAAATTTTTTTAAATGGCCGCCATTTTGAAACAAGATGGCGGATGAAGCTGGCCAACGAACTCGGTTGAGTTATTTGTATGTACTATGTACACACCAAGGTAAATCCAAATCGGTTCATAAATAGGTCTGTTATCACGTGGCAAAATTCAGGGCGTTTCAAAATGTCAGCCACGCTAGAAATTCAAAATGCTATAACTCAGCCATTTTTTAAGATATAAACGAAACAAAAACTGCTCCCGAATCTTTTTATCAAGGTCAAACACATAAAAAAAAAATATTTTTTCAATTTTCAATTTTTTGGTACCACATTTTCAATTTAAATTTTTCTTAAAATTTTAAATGGCCGCCATTTTTAAACAAAATGGCCGATGAAGCTGGCCAACGAACTCGGTCGAGACATTGGTCTTTACTATGTATAAAGGAAGTTACATCCAAATCGGTTCATAAATACGCCTTTTATCGCGTGACAAAATTCAGGACGTTTCAAAATATCAGCTTCGCTAGAAATTCAAAATGCTATAACTCAGCCATTTTTTAAGATATAGACGAAACAAAAACTGCTACGGAGTCTTTGTATAAAGGTCAAATACATAAGAAAAATATATTTTTCCATTTTCAATTTTTTGGTACCACATTTCAAATTTCAAATTTTTTTTTAAATTTTAAATGGCCGCCATTTTGAAACAAAATGGCGGATGAAGCTGGCCAACGAACTCGGTCGAGACATTGGTATGTACTATGTACACACCGAACTACATCCAAATCGGTTCATAAATACTAGAGTTACAGTATGACATAGGTCAGATATATATATATATATATATATATATATATATATATATATATATTGATATATATATATATATATATATATACATATATACATATATATCAATTTTGAACGGAGGGTGGTTTCGGGGTATGGGGGTCATGATCGATGAAAATATACCAAAATTTTTTGAAATCGCTTTCCTCCGAACGGCTGCAATAGGTAGCTTTTTGTAAAGAAAGCTACCTAAAACATCATAAAATTTTAGTTTTCGTGGTCTTAGCCCTTTCAGGGGCAAGCCATTCGTAAAATGCTGAAATGAGGGAATGATACAAGATAGACCGGGAGAGTCCATCATCAGTACCTCATCGAGTTCACAGATGAAATTCTAGGATTAGTTAAATCTTGATTCGCATATTAAAACGCAATCGGTCTGCCAAGTCATATCTTGGTGGAAAACACCTGAAAACCCGATTTTAGCGGCTGACTCATGCACTGTTAAAAATCTGGGACATTTGCTGCATCGTCACTCCATCGCTTTTATAGGAAATGTAACTTGATTATATTATAGGGCATTCTCATTGGTCAGAACAGAAACATTCTATAAAAGTGGTGGAGTGAGTATGCAGCAATTGCTGCATATTTTTAACAGTGTAGGTTTACCATTACGTTTTCCTGCTCCCGGTCCTCCATGTTTTCATACCTTTTGGTGCAGGAAAACACAATGGTAAACCTACGAGTCAGCCGCTAAAATCGGGTTTTTAGGTGTTTTCCACCACGATATGACTTGGCAGATCGATTGCATTTTAATATGCGAATCAAGATTTGATTAATCCTAGAATTTCATCCGAGAACTCGATGATGTAATTGTCTGTGCTGCCGGCTCCCGGTCTAAGAATTTACAAACAAATTTATTTCAAATTAAGTAAAAGCTTTTGTTCGCTAAAACTAATTTTAAGTAAAAGGAATTTCTTAATAAAATGAAAATTTCCATTCCAATATTATAAAAAAAATACGGTTTTATGTAGGAAAAACTCTTTATGTTGAATTTGTTTATACAAGTTTAATTTAAATAACTTTAGTTTTGTCATTTTTAATTTGTTTTAACAATAGTTTTGTCATTTTTAGTTTGTTTTAACTATTGTTTGTGATATATATTTATAATAAATTTAAATATGATATTTTATGATTTAAAACAAAATTTAAATTGATTTAAATTATTTCAAGCTCAAAAGTAAGGCAGATAGAACACTGTCGACTTGATTTTGTTGCTATGGAAACGACTTCGTCTTCAATATGGAAATGTTAAATCAAATGTAAGCTGACTATAACTTAAAATAGATATTTTCAACTTGCAAAGCATAGAAAATATTTTTACAGTGATGAAATTAAACAACTACAGCAACAAGCAACATATATATGTAATATAAAAAAATATAATAACCTCTTTAATTGATTAAGTTTGAATTCATTAAAAACCGTGCATTCTAAAAAACAATTAATAAATTTTCAGATGCATTAAAATCGTTTGCTTTTGGCTAGGAAATTCCTGCTCGCCAAATCGCGTGTCACTTTCGTATTTTTGCGCCAAATATTCGAAAGTATTTATTTTTTTACAGACTTTCTACAGAAATTCCGCCGTTAAATTTGACTGATCCCTTATTACATACATGAGTAGTTTCACTAGCATTTTTTTCAACATATTCTGAGATGCCCTGTATGGAGACCTTGCTTGTCAGTTACTAACGATTACGAAAAGCGTTCTCTATTTTTAGAAACTACAGAAATCAATATATTTTCTAGATTAAAGACGCATTCATAAAAACAAAATATCTTTCGCCGCCACTGAATTTCAGAAACGTTTCCGAGAAGTTTTTATAGTTTATTAATCAGTTTTCTAAAACCAGAATATCAGTTTTTAGTATGCTGTCAATTTTCAATTAAGCATTTACAGCTCCGTAACTGAATTTATACATGCAAGAGTAAGAAGATAACGTTAATTTTAATTTTAATGTTAATGCTGTTAATTTCAAATGTTTGTCTCTAAAACATATTTATTCAACATGAAAATGTTTACTTGAGCATTTAATAGTATTAAAAAAACCCATATTGCGGATTGAGAGAACTCATTAATGCACTATACAGACTACTGAATTTTATGAAATGTAGTAGCCAAAAGCCACTCAAAATCTACCCGCTTTTCAAAAGTCATACATTCTCATTGTCTGTTTTATAATGTAACAGACTATACAGGGTGTCTACTCTCAACGGTGTCCAATGGCTAATTTCTAAACAGTTAGTCGTAGACATATACACTTCCAAGTACAAAAAATGTTTTAAATGAGGTAAAAAATTATTTTAAAAGTGGTTTTGATCAATTAAAACATTTCTTAATAAGTTAAGAAATTAAAATTTTTATACGGTCTCCCGGCCCTATAAGTGATATTTAGTAATATATATATATATTACACTAACAAATAAGACAAAAAAGTCCCATTCATCTAATGCTAAAATTGAACGAGTTCTGAAACTTTGAATAGCATGATTTATATCAATTATCTGCATCTGAACACATATCAGTTCGGCCATGTTTCGAGGGATAGTATGCAAAGTGCTTAAAGTATCAGAGAGATTTATTTCGCGTGTACATTTCTGCATTGCAGCCGAAGGAAGCCACTTTGAGCAAGTTTTAAGATAACTTTAATTTTCAATAACTAAGTTTCAGATCAGGTAACCTAATAGCATTTTAAAATATGTATAATTTGCTACAGAATTGCAACTGTTGCTTTTCATCATTTCATTTAACAAAAAAATCGTTATTTTTTAACTTATAGTACAAGTTGTATATTTTTCTTTAATATGTTAGAATCAAAATACATTCCAAATTTATATTGTAATGTCAATTTTACTCTCAACTATTATTATTATTATTTATATCAGAAAATTATTTATATTTCTAGTAAACTTGTGAATGACCCCTCTTTCGCAGCAAAAAAGATGCTTCAACTTTAAACATCTATTACTCGGTCAATTTTAATCGTAAAAGAACGGGGACTTTTTTTTGTCTTGCATCTTAGTGTAATGGGATATTTTTACCAAACATAACTTATAGGACTTTGACCGTGTAAAAAATTAAATTTCGCATTTTTTTTCAAGAAATGTCTTTATTGACCCAAAACGACTTTTAAAATTATTTTTTACCTCAGATTTAAAACATCTTTGTAATCGAAACAATATATCTATGCCTAAAGGTTTGGGAATTAGCCATTGGACGCCGTTGAGAGTGTACACGCCGTATAGCATATTTTCCAAACATTCTGATTGTTGAATATGACTAATTCCGAATATAAATCTTTGTTTTATTTAATCGTAAATTTCTGTCCTTTATATTTTAAATTGTAGAAAGTGTAGAATATTGATAAAATTCAAGATTTGGAAAGATTAAGAAACTCTCGACATAAAGTATAATTAAGGGGGTCTGTGAGTCAAAATTTTATTTTCTTTATTTATAAGCCTATTTTAATGATTTTCATAATGATTTTTATTACATTTCTATAAAGATTACTTTTCACATAAAAAGTTTTCGAAAATTTGAAATTTTATTTAAAAAAATAAATTTTTTAAAGTTATTTAATTTTTGATACATCTTATGAACCACCTGCACGATTTGATTATTTTTTAACTATTGTATACAGAAAAGGTGTCTTGTTATTTTGTCTTCAGGATTTATAAAAATATTACTTATAAAATTTATAATAAATTTAAAAGTAAAAAAAGAAGATATTTGAGAGTGATTTTTAATTTGGAGATCATATTTAAAAAAATTGAAATTAAAAATCTTGAAGACAATTTATTAAAAACAACATAAAAACTTTGTACAAAATTCCATAGATATATCTTGCAAGAAAGTTTAGCTATATCCTTTTAAACATGACAAATTATGAAAAAAATCCATTCTGAGATAAATGGACTTGAATTTTCATCTAACGAGCAAGGTAGAACTGTTAGTACAGCACAAAAATTGTTATATCTGCTGATGTAGAAAATACGCGCATTGTAGAAATACGCGGGTTGCCTTTTTTTTTTTTTTTTTTTTTTTTTTTAACTTTGCAGTATTTTATTCGCAAGAAAAATAAAAAATGCAATTTTTAGAATTTTGACCCTTAAGTTAATACAAATCATAATCGATAGATTTTATAGAGGTACCGTTAGAATCGGAAGTTGAACGTTTTTATCTTGAACGTCACTACCTACGAGAAACACATAATTTAGACTAATCCAGCAAAGTTATCATGATTTTTATTTATTCATTTATTTATTTATTTTTCCTTTTGGTGGTGGTGGTGTGTGTGGGGGAGTTGTCAGCGATAAAATTAAACTAAGGTAGCAGAAAAATGAAAGACGTGATTATAACTTAAAAGATTAGTAGGCAGGTGAAACTGGGGATATTTCCTTCTTAGACAATAATCCAGAAAGATGAAATAACTTAATTTTTCGAAAAAAAAAATCAACAGAAATAGATACTGGAAATATTGAATGCATTATAATGTAGTATTAATCACTTAAGAAGGTGGTTAATTACAAAAATGTCTGAATTATATTCTAAAATATTATTAATAATTAATAAGAGATCGAATTTATCAGAAGTGTATTTTAATTTTCTGACACACATATACTGTATATTCTACCTTATTACGTGCAATTAAATTTTGAGATCTGAAATATTTTTTCCTTTTTAGATATACTCGCTGTATTACGGACACCAGCTTCTTTTCTCAAAAAAAAAAAAAAAAAAAAAAAAAAAAACATTTATGAGAAACGCAGCTTGAAAACACAGAACATAACATGGAAAAGTAAAATAACTACTATAAACATAACAACAAACAAATTAGAAAAAATATGAAGTCAGAATGTACGATATGTACAATGTTCATAAAATCTTAAATTTTTTCTTCATGTTTTCTTTCATTTATGTATGTATATATCTATATATTAAGTGTATAATACACACCTGTATATTAGATGACTTTTTCCCGTATAGAAAGTGCGCTCTATTCCCTGGAATATATGGTAGATAGATAGATAGATAGATAGATAGATACAGAGAGAATAAGGGGAAATAAAAAGAACAAGTAGGAAATTGTACGTCAAACGTGGCAAATGCATTTGTACTATAAATAGTTTTATAATTTTTTTTTTTTTTTTTTTTTTTTTTTTTTTTTTTTTTCACCGCATATTGTGATGAATGTATATTTTATTACACTTCATAAGTGCATATCAATTTCATTCTGTTCGAAAGTCTGTAATATCATTAAAATGCACTTGAAATATTTTTTCCCCATTGGCCGTAATGTAAAGGCAAATTTTATGACTGTCCCTGTATTTAAACTATACATCCAATTTTCATAAAATTTGAAATGAGTCGACAAATTTTACAGCAATTATATATTTAAAATTTCAGACTATTCGGTTGGGTAGTTTTTGCTCAGTTATATGCGGACGAACGGGCAGACAGACAGACGAACCAAACGGCGACTATAGGTGCTAGGTATTTATATAATTACAAACGCACCTAAAATTTGAAAATACGTTTTTTATAGCGTATTTAAGAAGTGAATTTAATTGTTTTTTATTTTACACAAACTTTTTAAACATAAGATTTCTTACAAGCTTTTTTGTTGAAAATTTCATAATTTGTGGATATGGATTTTAGAAATTATACTCTTTAATATCAAAGATTAAGGTGTATGGGTTTTCAACAGCCTTATAGCGAAAGATTTTCCCTCTTTTGCCTGATTCCGCAAAAGTTAATGGATTTGAAATGAAACGTTATGAAATAAATTTGCACTTTTGAATTCGGTGTTAGTTTCACCTTAACACTTTTTTAACTTCTAATAATTCTTTTATAAAATACGTTTATTTTATAAATCCAACTATTTCTTAACCTAAATTCTGCATAACGTTGATTAAAAAAATAGAGCAAAGGTTAAAGTTAACAACTAAATAAGAGTAAACAAATAAGCAGGAAAAATTTAATCGATTTATCCAACAATCATTCAGAAAACTTCTTATTGCAGACAAAGAGGCGCCAGAAAATTTTTATTGCATGATAGATCCTAGACATATTAATAGACATCTAGAAGCTTTTCAAAATGTGTCACAAAAGACTATATAGAGAATAATGGAAAATACAACATTCAGAAAAGCAACAAATGTCTTAAAAATATTCCAAGCTAAATTTTCATCTTAGTAATTTCTATTAGATAAAATGATAATTGATTGATACTTTTATCTTGTTTTTATAACAGTTTATGGCATATTTTATATCTATTTTATCTTCTTGTACATGAAAAAATATCTAGTCAGTTCAAGAATTTTTTCAGCTCAGCATCTTTGTTGTGGGCCAGCTTCCCCAATTTATTGAAACCAGGAACTATCAAACAAATACATTCTAGTGTTCCGGATTGACAATATCATTTCAATAATGACTCAGTTAAAACATTTTATCAGTAGATGGAACTTCTAGTTGAAACAGTTAAGATGGGCAATGCATCATCGTAAATAAATGGAGTAACACCTGCTAAGAAGGATTGCATTTACATTTTACAAATGCATTTACATTTGCATTTACAAGGAATTACATTTTTTTTTTTTTTTTTACAGTGTACTACATGGGACTGGTAAAAAATCTAAAATTCTATTTGTAGCGTTGAGATAAACTTTTTTCCTTACGGTTTATTCATAAATTAATTCATCTTATACACGGGACATTTCTAAAACTCTCTAAATTTCGTACAAATGTTAATGCTCGAAATAGAAAAAAACCACGAACCGAAACGCTATTTTAAAATTACTGTTGACTAAATTTTTTTTTGAAAGTATAGACAAATTTATATCTAACCATATGAAAACAATTTTAAAAACGCATTCAAGTTCCTAAATAATAATAATAATAATAAAGTTACAGAGAACTATAAGAATGAAACTGTAATAATATGTGTTCGGACCTTGTGCGCATGCCGAACGAGCTCCGTAGCTTTGCGGTCATGTGACCCAGTTCAGTTGTTGCTTAGCTGCCATTGCGGCACGTTGTGTATTCGAGCGGGTCTTATCCCCAAGTATATAGTTGTTCTTTAGCTGCCATTGTGGCACGTATGTTACAGTGGGTCTTATCCCCAATTATTCTGTTGCTTATAGCGGGAGTATTCCCCATAATATGTTTTACGAACGTCACTTGTTCTAACAGCGGGTTATTACCCCAAAGTCACCTCATCATTCTACATGTTTTTCAGTGTTTGTGATTGTTTGTAACATTTGTGTGCTGTGTGATATAAAATGTGAAAAAGAAAACTATTTGTCTTCAATCTTAAAGTTACACACAGTATTCACATACATTGTAGTGGTCCGTCGATTTCGCAGCGAAATAGCTGCTATGGAAAAATTAAATAGAACAAAAGGTGCTCTAAAAGGCGCTATAACGAAATTAGAAAATTTCGTAAAAGATAATACAGACGAAATTAATTACTCGAGTACCGAGCTCGAAATAAAGATTCGAAAATTACCTGAACTTCAAGCAAAAGTATCGGAAATACGGGATAAATATTATGATATCCCTGATATTAAGGACTTACCAGAAATCGAAAACGAGTTAGATGAACTCGAAGATCGTCTCGAGAAACTTGAGGTAAGTCTCAACATATTTCTTAAAAATCTTAAAGTTTCTGAAATAAATGTGCATGCTGATAGTATTGAATCTATGAGTTTGAATAATATTAAAGTTAAGTTACCTGAAATCCCACTACCAACATTCAATGGTAAATATGAAGAGTGGTCAATCTTTAAAGTACAATTTACAAATTTAATTATCAATAATGCTCAGTTAAATGACGCTCAGAAGCTGTTTTATTTGCGAGCATCGCTAAAAAATGAAGCAAAGCAACTAGAGAGCCCAGACGATTCCTTAGAGTCATTGTTTACAGCACTTACTGAAAGATTCGAAAATCAACGTTTGCTCATTGACACTCATTTATCGGCCATAATTAATTATGAAAAGATACATTACGAGTCTTCTAAAGAATTGAGATCCTTTATTGATTGTGTAAATAAAAATTTGAGGGCCTTAAAAGTATTACAATATGAACAAAACAATCTGTCTGATGCTATCCTTATCAATATTATATTGCAAAAGGTAGATAAGGAATCTCGAAAATTATTTGAATATTCGATTAAAAAATCAGAATACCCGCAATTTAATGAATTAATGTCATTTTTGGAAAACCGCAGTTCTACGTTAGAAAGCGTAAATAGATACTCTGCTTCAAAACCCTTAAACAAAAACATTCCTCTTTCGAACAAACAAAAAAATTTCATGCTAAATTCGAATGATAAATCGAATGGAAAAACTTGTATTCTGTGTAAATTGACTTTTCATAATTTGAACAAATCTTCTCAGTTTCGAAAAATGAATGTTTCTGAACGATACGATTTTGTGAAGAAAAATAAGCTGTGTATTAATTGTTTGAATAATTCTCATTGCGTAAATTCTTGCATTTCAAAATATAATTGTAATACCTGTGGATTGCGACACAGCTCATGGCTTCATCGAGAAAAAGAAAATAAATCCAAAAATGAATTGGCTTCCCCCCAAATTTCCTCCCCTCTTGCAGGTGCGGTAAATAGAGAAATGAAGAACATTTCGGTAAATAACGAATCATTAAAGACCTTGAATAATATAAGTAAAGAAAGAAAATCAATTTTATTGAGTACATGCTTTGTTTTTATAGAAGATAATTTCGGAAATAAACGAAGGTTTAGAGTCATTTTGGATAATGCTAGCAATGTCAATATTTTAACTAAGGATTGCGCTGACATGCTGAAATTTAAAAAAAGGATAATTAATGTATCAGTTACAGGATTAAACGGTTATACTTATAATGTAAAACATAAAATTTCGAGTGTAATTACAAACGAAGATGGCTCTTTCAGGGAGAATATAGATTTCTTAATTGTTCCCAAAATCACGGATGTAATTCCATCAAAGCAATTAAATGTATCGGACATTAATTTACCGAATATTGTGGAATTGGCAGACCCCACATTTTTCAAACCGGGAAAAATTCACGCATTGGTTGGCGCTGGATTATTTTATAGAATTTTAAAGCATAATTCAATTAAGATAAATGATAAACTTTTTCTGCAAGACACTGTTTTTGGATGGATCCCAACTGGGGCGCTAGAGGAGAACACGCAAACAAACAATATTACTATGTGCAATTTCGTTAGAGATTTCGATGAAATAAATGATAATTTAAAACAATTTTGGGAGCTTGAGTCTATAGGCATTAAACATGGAGATCCGAAAATATCGGAAACTGATCAAGCACAACAAATATTCGATAAAACTGTCAAATTTGTAGGCGATCGTTATGAAGTTCAGTTACCCTGGAAAAGAGACTGGAAGGATTTAAATGATAATTTTAATGTTGCGAAACAGCGTTTGGAAGGTCTAAAAAGAAAATTTTATCGAAACCCAGAGCTTTTTCGACAATATTCTGAAATAATCACGGAATATTTAAAGCAAGGAATTATAGAGCAGGTGCAAGAAAATGAACCTGTTTTAGACAGGGCAGTTTATTATTTGCCCCATCATGCGGTCTGTAAAGAAGATAAACTTACTACAAAGGTCCGAATCGTCTTCGATGCCAGCTCTCATGATAACAATGATTTGTCCCTTAATGATTGTTTATGGCCCGGCACCAACTTAAATCCACTTCTATTTGATATTTTAATCCACTTCAGATTATACGAAATTGCCTTTTCTTCTGATATCGAGAAGGCGTTCCTTCAAATCTCACTAGCTGAAAAAGATCGGGATTCTGTCCGTTTTCTGTGGTATGATGATGGTTTAAAATCTTTCAAGATCTTCAGATTCAAACGTGTTATTTTTGGAGTCAATGCCTCTCCATTCCTCCTATCTGCTACCATAAAGGAGCACATCAAGCGGTTTACGAACCTACACCCAAGAACTGTTCACCTACTCGATAAATATATTTATGTGGACGATTTTATATCTGGCGAAGATACGCTGCAAGAAGCTCTTGATGTTTCCCTGAATGCTAACAAAATAATGTCTGAAGCAGGAATGATTCTTCGAAAATGGATAACCAATGATGAAGCGTTACTGCAGTGCTGGCAAAAGGAAGGTTTAAATATTCAAACAGAACATGCTGCAATAAGCCTAGGAAGCAATCTAAGCAAGGTATTAGGAATGTCCTGGAAAACAGAAGAAGATTGTCTGACATTCGAAGTCAAAAGTTTAATAGAATTCTTGTCATCGCAAAAAGGCTCAAAACGTCTACTATTGCAAGCAGTTGGTAAAATCTTCGATCCGTTAGGCATGCTGACGCCATTCACCATTAGAATAAAATGCCTGTTCCAAGAACTATGGCTAAAGAAGACAGCATGGGATGAACAGTTACCAACTAATGTGCACGAAAAATGGTTAAAGTGGCTCGAAGAACTTCCAAATTTAGCAGAATTAAAAATTCCGAGGAAAATTCTTGGTTGCTTGAATCAAGTAATAGCTGTAGAAATACACGCCTTTTCTGATGCTAGTAAAATAGCGTATGGATCTGCAATTTATCTGAGAATAAAAAGAGAGAGTGGTGTGGAAGTCAATCTCGTGACTTCAAAGAGTCGTGTTGCACCGATAAAGGAGATAACTCTGCCTCGGCTAGAACTTCTCGGAGCCTTACTAAGTGCAAGACTGACCAATAAAGTAAAACCCATCCTAGATCAAAAAATCACATCGAAGGTGTACTATTGGACAGATTCCAAAATAACCTTATTCTGGATCAAAGGATCATCAAAGCGATGGAAGCAGTTTGTGGCAAACCGTGTCATAGAGATTAATGCACTTTCAGATTCGAATTCTTGGTATCACTGCTCTAGCAAGGACAATCCTGCCGATCTCTTGACCAGAGGTGCGAGTGTTAATTCTCTTGTAGAGAATCCAATGTGGTTTAGGGGACCAAAATTCCTAGCAGCTGATGACTTGGTGACTGAGCAAGAAACTATTTCTGTGCCAGAAACAGATTACATTCCAGAGACTAAATCAAAATATAAAAATAACTGTAATGATTTCAATTCTAATATTTCTCTTTCTCTTTTCAGGAATCCTGAAGAAGTAAATTTTTTTCTCAACATAAGTGGTAAATACTATAGTATTCTTCGCATACTGGCATATGTTTATAGGTTTTTTCACAATTGCAAATGCAAGTTAGCAGACCGGCGCAGAGGCAGCCTCACAACCCCAGAAATAAAAAATTCAGAAGTTTCTCTAATTAGATTAGTACAAAATGCAGAATTTCAGGAAGAGATTAAGGGTTTAAAACGGGAATCAAGGGTTCCCCCTTCCAGTAAAATTAAATGTTTATCCCCCTTTTTGGATCAAGATAATATCTTAAGAGTTGGCGGTAGGTTGGAAAATTCAGATTTAAACTTTGATAAGAAGCATCAAATCATTTTGCCGAAAGGCCATAAGCTCACAAAACTCATATTTGAGCATTTTCACAGGAAGTATTTTCATATTGGTCCCCAAACTTTAATCCATTACGTACGAATGCGGTTTTGGCCCGTAAGTGGAAAAAATTTAGCGCGAAAAGTAGTGCATGATTGCATTGTCTGTTTTAGGAACAACCCAGTTACTGCTAAACAAATCATGGGTGACCTCCCATCGGAAAGAGTAACTCCAAACTTTACGTTTAACCATACAGGAGCCGATTTTTGCGGCCCTTTTGAGATTAAATATAAAAATCAAAGAAAAGGGATTTTTCATAAGGTTTATGTCGCGATTTTCGTTTGCTTAGTAACAAAGGCTATTCATTTAGAAATAGTAACAGATCTAACTTCTGATGCGTTTATCGCCGCGCTTAAACGCTTTGTTTCAAGGCGAGGAAAATGCGCTTCTATTATGACAGACAATGCTACGAATTTTAGGGGTGCTAAATCAGAATTGCAAAAACTTCATGAGTTAGTTCGTAGACCGGATGAAAAATTAGCTAATTACCTTACTTCAGAAGCTATTGAATGGAAGTTCATTCCTCCTAGATCGCCCAACTTCGGTGGTTTATGGGAGGCTGGTGTAAAATCTTTCAAGTATTATCTTAAACGAACATTAAAAGGTGCTAGATTGACTATGGAAGAATTCCAAACAGTCACCACCCAAATCGAAGGGGTACTAAATTCGCGTCCCTTAACTCCGCTATCGACCGATATAAATGATTTTAATGCATTGACACCAGGCCATTTCCTAATTGGTCGGCCTATCGATGCCATTCCAGAACCTCAGTTGATTGATATCACAGAATCGAGATTATCTAGGTGGCAGAGAATCACTAAATTCGTCCAATTAATTTGGAGAAATTGGCAATTAAATTACTTGAGTCATCTCCAAAATCGTTCAAAATGGCAGGTAAAAGGGGAAAACATCAAACCAGGGGCGATGGTAGTCATAAAGGAGGACAATTTACCTCCCTGTAAGTGGATGCTAGGACGAATCTTAGAGGTTATACCAGGAAAGGACGGTAATGTTAGGGTTGCAAAGGTAAAAACAGCCTCGAATATCTTTCTTAGATCCATATCTAGATTGTGTGTCTTGCCCATTAATGAAATCTAATGTACATACCTTTTCTCATTGTTTACTTATTTTAAGGTGCACCTAAGATTTACATGTTATTTTACATTCAACTTTTCTTAAGAACAATATAGAACTATTTTTAGAAAATAGCTTAAATTTTGTAACAAAGAATTTAATTTTATTGTATTGTATAGTCCTTGTTATTGCAACTTATTATTATTGTATTTGTATTGTAATATTATTTTATGGTATTGGTATTTTATTTAGTTCTTGTATTTATAGTGTATTTTTTAATATTTTGAATGTGCTACGCACATTGCAACGCGGGGCGGCATGTTCGGACCTTGTGCGCATGCCGAACGAGCTCCGTAGCTTTGCGGTCATGTGACCCAGTTCAGTTGTTGCTTAGCTGCCATTGCGGCACGTTGTGTATTCGAGCGGGTCTTATCCCCAAGTATATAGTTGTTCTTTAGCTGCCATTGTGGCACGTATGTTACAGTGGGTCTTATCCCCAATTATTCTGTTGCTTATAGCGGGAGTATTCCCCATAATATGTTTTACGAACGTCACTTGTTCTAACAGCGGGTTATTACCCCAAAGTCACCTCATCATTCTACATGTTTTTCAGTGTTTGTGATTGTTTGTAACATTTGTGTGCTGTGTGATATAAAATGTGAAAAAGAAAACTATTTGTCTTCAATCTTAAAGTTACACACAGTATTCACATACAATATGTTTTAATAATTGCACTAACAGGAACAATATTTATCATGCTTTCATGAACCGGAACAATATTTTTCATAATTTCATCAATCTGAATATCGTTTCGATTTGCTCCGGTATATTTCGAGACCTGGCAATAAAATACTATCAATATTTCCCTAATTTAGAGTAATATGTATTTTTAGGAGTTCCTCGTTTATTTATTTAAAATTTTCTGATGTACCTTACACGTTTTCTATTCCTAATTCAGCGTTGTTGATTTTTCATGCCTCACACAAAAAATTATAACTTATGCATTCAATTTTTGTTTATGTCCATGATTGTTTTGTATTAAATCCGGGACACTCTACTTTATTAAAAATAAAACTTTTAATTAATTATTTATATATTTTCAAATCTATATTATAAAGGAAAAAATGTTTGTAAAAACCGCTGACACGAGGCTAACGAAAAAGACAGGATAGCGCGGCGTATCCCACGTGTTTTTTTTTTACAACCGCTACAGTGACGTAATGCTCTTTTCGCACACCTTCATTGGTGCATTAGAGTATCACATGACTCCAGCGGTCTGTAAAAAAAAAGATACGTTGAATGCACCGCGGTAGCCTGTCTTCCTCGTTAGCCTCGCACTGACGACATATTGACGATGACAACACTTAATCAATAAATTTCCCTTTTATTGCAATTTTTTTTTTACTTGTAATCATTTGAATTATTACACCGCCGAATAGGGAAAAAAAAACGTTCTTTTAATGCAATTTACTTGAAAACTGTATCTCAATTTACTGATTTTGTAAGGTTTTTAAAACAATTGTCAAACAAGATTTTTTTTTCAATCTCTGTGTATCGCAAGCAGCCCGATTACGAAAGATTAATCTATTTCTGCTCAAAACAATATAAATAGTTTAGAGGCGTTTATGGCTGATATTCCATAACAAAATTAAAGCTTCATCAATAAATAAATAAAATAATGTAAATAAACCACAAATTTAACAGACATATAATCGAAATATGCGCTTAAACACTGACATTATTATAGTCAAATGCTGTAAGTAGCGAAATATTTAGCGCTTTTTTCGGCTATTGCAGTTAATACGAAAGTATAGCTTTAATACATTTCAAAACTTTATTTGAGTGCATAATTGATATTCTTTACATAAAAATGCTTATTGATGTTGGTAGGTGGCAATCTAAAAAATTATATATTACACGTGCAACATTTATCAGAGTTTCAATTAAAAAAATGGTTTTCACATACAATCCTGGAGGCTCGGGTTGGAACCCCTAATAATAATAATAATAATAATAATAATAATAATAACAATAATAATAAATTCATCTTTAGTGCAAAAAATTGTTGATTGACACATTTTCACCTGCTTTCTATAGGAATTTAAAATTGCCTTAATTTTCTACCAAATTTTTACATACTCGAAATTTGTTTTAGTCTATCTACAGGGTGTCCATAATTAAACGATCCTACTTTAAAGTTGTCTAAATCCGAAACTATATTGATCAAAAAGTTGTGAAATTTTGTGTCGGACATTAAGAAGGAATGGGAATTTGTTTGAGCAGAAAAATAGTTCAAAATTTTGCCAACATAGGGCGTTTTTTTAATAAATTACACATTTAGCCACCGCCCACTGAATACTAGACCTGAGCTCTGTGAAAAAAATGGCGGCTGTCGTAAGCGGATTTATTTTTTTCAGAGTTTGTACTGTCCGTTCAATTCGAACACCAATAATTTTTAAAAGTTTTTACGCTTTATTTTTTTCAGGGGGCTGTCTGTATATTTGTCTTATTTAATCTGAGGAAAATAATGCGTAAAAACTTTTTAAAATATGCAAATCGTTAAAAAAGCCACCTGGTGGCAAAATTTAGAACAAAAATTTTTTTCACTCAAACAAATTCCCATTCCTTCATTATGTCCGTCACAAAATTTCACAATTTTCTGACCAATAGTTTCGTCTGTAGACAATTTTAAAGTAGGGTCGTTTAATTATGGATACCCTGTGTTTAATTTTGTTAAGATAAGTTTTCCCCAAGTTTATTTATTTAGTGTTTTTGTTGTATCTTACGTGTGTTTCTCTATTCGTTATTCATCAATATTGATTTTCAATGACACCTTCAAAAATGTAACACACCCATTCTATTTTTGTTTAGATCCAAACTCATTTTGCGTTATTCTTGAGTCATCATCCACCACCTCTTAAAAATAAAGAAAAGCGGAAATACTTTTCGGCATTCCACTTTCTTCTACCTGCATCTTTTGACTTCTTAAATATTAAAGATTTAGTTTGACATTTCTCTAGCCTCCTACTGATACCTGTGACAGTAGAAATGGCATGGTTATTGTATGTCTGCGGAAGTACGAGTTGCTCTTACGTATGACAGCTAAGAAATAAATGTCATATGAGTTTTATTTAGGTTAATATAATTCTATACTATTTGTGGTATGAAATGAGAAGTGCGATTCTGTATGTTTGTGATAACGTAAATCTAATTACTTGTTGGATGAATTTCTTTTAGTAAATTTAAATGAGTTATTATCGGTCAAGAATTTTTTATTACAGTAAATCTATAAAAAATATCATGAATTGTAAATAATAATTATTGTATTTTGGATCTGTAATGATTTATGATCTGTAAAGGATTTTTTTTTTATTAATGTAAACCGACAAAAAATGTGGTGGATTGTAAATAAAAATTATTGCATGTTGACGGAAGTAAGAGTTGCTTTCATGTATGACAGCTAAGGAATAAATAACATAAGAGTTTTAATATAATTCTATAATGTTTTTGTATAGCGTAAAATGAAAAATGCGATTCCGTAAGTTTGTTATAACGTAAATCTAATTAATTGTTGGATGAATTTCTTTTAGTAAATTTAAATGAGTTATGATCTATCAAGAAATTTTTTTATTACTGTAAATCGATAAAAAATTATCATGAATTGCAACTAATAATTATTGTATTTTGATGGAAGTAAGAGTTGCTTTCACTTGTGGCAGCTAAGAATAAATGTCATATGAATTTTATTTATATTAATAAAATTCTATATTATTTTAGAGGTGTAAAATTTAGAGTGCGATTCCGTATATTTGTGATAACTTAAATCTAATAATCTTTTGAATCAATTTCATTTGGAAAATTTAAATGAGTTAGCTCTGTAAAAAAAATTTTTATTACTGTAAATCGATAAAAAATGTCATGAATTGTAAATAACAATTATTCTATGTTGACGGAAATAAGAGTTGCTTTCACGTACGACATCTAAGGAATGAGTGACATACGAGTTTTCTTTAGGTTAATATAATTCTATAATATATTAGTAGTATGAAACGAAAAGTACAATTCCGTTTGTTTGTGATAATGTAAATATAATTATCTGTTGGCTGAATTTCTTTTAGTAAATTTATATGATTTATGATCGGCCAGGAATTTTTTTTATTACTGTAAATCGATAAAAAATAGCTCGAATTGTAAATAATAATTATCGTATTTTGACGGAAGTAAGAGTTGCTTTCATTTATGGCACCTAGGAATAATTGTGATATGAGTTTTATTTATATTAATAAAATTCTATATTATTTAAGTGTTATGATTTCAGAGTGCGATTCTATATATTTGTGATAACATAAATCTAATAATCTATTGGAACAATTTCCTTTAGAAAATTTAAACGAGTTATTATGCGTAAAGAATTTTTTATTACTGTAAACCGATCAAAAATGTCGTAAATTGTAAATAATAATTATTGTACAATGACGGAAGTGGGAGTCGTTTTCACTTATGACAGCTAAGGATTAAATAACATAGGAGTTTTATCTAGGTTAATATAATTATGTAATGTTTTATAGTATGAAATCAAAAGCGCGATTCCGTATGTTTGTGATAACGTAATTCTAAAAATCTGTTGGATGAATTTCTTTTAGTAAATTTAAATGAGTTGTGATCGGTCAAGAATTTTTTTTATTACTATAAATCAACAACAACAAAAAAAACATGAATTTCAAATAATAATAATACACTAGAACCTCGATTATCCGAAGTAATTGGGACCGACCCTCTTTCGGAAAATCGAAATTTTCGGATAATCGAGAATGCTTCCATTTTAAGATTAAGGAGAAATATATGCATTATTTCTTATTATGGTAACAAGTGCTTAATAAAAATAAACCATCAGCAAAATAGAAACAATAATAAATTACCTGAATTTTAATTTTAAAATTAAGTACCTTTTACATATATCACAAGGGTTTAAAAAAATGTTTTGTTTGCCGCAGTTTCAATTGCTTTTGCTTTGAAGCCCTATCGCGGAATTTTTTAATCTTAATAGTTTACCAGTATCACAGTCTTTCTGCTGCTCCAGCCATGTCCAACCTTTTGCAAAAAATTCAAAAACTTCAGAATTGGTAATTTGTTCGTTTTCTTCGTCCTACACCGCAGCTTGAGAGAGCTCAAGTTAAATTCAAAGGAACTCTAAGGAAGGGATCGAAAATATTTATATATACTCGTAGTTCGGAATGGACCGCTTGCACACAAGGAATATGATAGTTAAAAAAAGGAAAAGCTTTCAGAATGTATTTTGCACACAAGGAATGTGATACAAAAAAAAAAAAAAAAAAAAAAAGGTTTAAAAATGGATTTCGGTTAATGGAGAGTTTCGGTTAAAAGAGTTTCGGATAAAAGAGGTTATACTGTACTAAAAATTATAATGATAAGAATGATAAGTATGATAAATCCTATCTGAAAAGTATGCTTCCTATATGTCTATATATTATTAAAAGTACGCACCATAAAAATGCTCATTAAAATTAAATTGTTGCTGATTAAAACCTTAGCGTAAAATTTAAGTCGCAACATGTTTGTTGTTTCACAATAAACAACAAAAATAGTCATGAATGAATCAGTTAGCAATTTGGCGGCATGCTAGATTTCTATTTCACTGTTAAAAATTTGCAGCATTCTGGCAGGTCATTTGACCGTTTTTTCCGAAAACGGTTACACACAGTGTTGATTTCAGGGGGTGGCCCGGGGGGGACATTCCCCCCCCCCCGGAGCAATGAGATGTCCCCCCCGGAAGATTTGAGATTTTGTGTTTTCAATGGTCAAAAAGTGCAATTTCCCCCCCGGAACTCTATAATGTCCCCCCCGGAGCCACAGAAATCCCTCCCGGAGAAAAGTGTCTGAATTCAACACTGGTTACACAACCGTAATTTTAACACTATTCTGACCACATTATTGGCCATTTTATGGTCAGAATACAGTTAAATTATGGTTATGAAACCGTTTTTTCAAAAAACGGTCGAATGACCTGCCAGAATGCTGCAAAATTTATAACAGTGTTGAATAACCGTATTTAGCATTTCAAGAAACTAAAACTAAACCTGCAACGTTACAATTCGTTAACTCTTTCGGTACAGGTTAGTACAAATATGTACCAGTGGATTACTTTTTATTCTATTTGTACTGATTTTCAATATATAATTTCTGCAATAGAGTTATATTAACTCTTTGTATCACTTTGTTGCATATGTACAACATACTCAACAATTAATGTTACCTCTACAGTGAGCTTTAAAAGACGATTTTATTTATTGCTACTATTTCCAAACACAGTAGTTAATATAAATTGTTCATATAATTCTCAACAGACGGAGATGCTGAGATAATTTTTTATGCCAAAATGCTATTCATCATTTGGGCAGATTTGAATCGTTATTGCTAAAATAAGCTTCGCATATTTTGTAAAATTAAAAATATTGGAGACGTCCAAAAGAGATTTTTTACAAAGTTAAGTTCGTATACTTTGCAATTTTGTATTGTAAAATTGACAAAATTTATGAAAAATACTTAATTTTCTGTTTATTGACGTTGTGAAAAAGTACCTTTTTAGTCAATAACTTCTTTATTTTTATGTTCTAATTATTATTATTTTTAAATGCTTAAAATTATGAATTCTAACGTCTGAGTGAATACTTTTCAAATCAGAATTGTTGAGTCATAAAAGGTTAAGGTACTTTCAAGTGAAATCTACCATAAAGAAAACTTTTTGTAAAATGTGATACGATTGGATATAAAAGTCGTCGCCTGTAGTGGCCCGTACCGAAAGGGTTAAGGATCATGACCCATAGTTCCCAAACCTGTTTTCTTGACCCTAGTCCCTGAGGTGCTATGCAGCGTATGTTTCTATCAAATGGTCAGCCTAACGCAGAACCCACAGTGTTTAGTTTCTAAGCAAGCTTGGTACTCATTTTATCGACTTTGAAGGGAAGAAAGATTCAGTGAACCTTTCCCAGCCCGGAGTCGAACTCTGGACTTGTTGCATGGTAGCCAGACGAGCTGCATTCCAAAAAACACAGAGTGGCAATTATTTACAGTAATGTTTTATACCTTGATACATGATTTTGTTTTGTTAAAGTGAATTTTATTATCCCGTTTTGTTAAAAATAATTAAATTTACGTTATATGGAAAGTCACATGCATAAAATGTTTGCTTTCAGTTTGAGCTCAGCAAGTGCAGCACGACTTATACCTGTCCCACCCTGTGGAAAAGTTGGTAATTTAAATGGCAAAATAATAATATTAATATCGATTCCAAAATAGGTAGAAATGTACCTTTAAAGAATATAATCTTATTTATAGTTATTTCTTAGACTTGCGTTCAGATATATTAATTTTTTTCTCTTTTAAAACTAAGAAAGATCGTTTTCAGTAGCCATTTTTTCTTTTTTTTTAATCTGATATTAAAGGCCTCAAATAACTTATCTGTTCAGAAAATAAAATATTCTCAGTGGTAGATAACGATAATTCAATTTTTGTGAGAAACTTCTAAAAGACATAGATGAATTCTAATAAAGACAGGAAGGGTTACCCTGAAGTACTTTTTTGTGGTGATTTGTGGAATTATTTCTGTGTAGTGATCTTATTAGAATTTCTTTAAAAAATCACAACATAATAAAATTGCAAATCCAAATGAAAAACGTTGATGAGAAAAGTCACTTTATAACATAAAAATAAATTATACTGTCAACGATTATACTGTCTTCTGCTCAGAGCAATTCGTATGCACGAGTGAGGTTCATTCAACTACTCTTTAGATGCCGCAAGTTTCAGGGCGCCTGTAGCACAGTGTAGAATGTCATACAGTAACTATTACTTTACCCATCTCAATAGATATTCAGAAACATTTATAAAAGTTATCTTACATATTGTAAAGTCTTGTGTTGCTTTACTCATTAGCGCTTTGTCAAGAGACTCGGATTTTTTAGCTAAATATTCCGCTTCTCATACAAAACGTATGCGATCTGTGTATCTTAAAAATCTTTAACGTACGAATTAGACTTGAAATTAATTCCACTTCAACTTCATCTGACTGTATAAAAGGCACAACTTAAACCAAGAGATTAACTCTGACAGTATTTTAGGCAGCTTGAATATAATAAATCTCATGGTACTTGAGTTGCCGCTCCGTAGCGGCTAACAGCAAAATGAGTATGCTTCAGACTTATGGGACCTTTAAGTATTTTAGCTTGGATCGTGATGGAAAGCAGATCATTTTTGTGCTTTTCCGAAGGCAAAGGTCTGTCCGGTACGAAAAATCGGGTTCGCGTCGAATAGCTAAGGACGTCTACGGACGTCTAAATTGAGATAGAAAAAAAAATAGACTACAGTTATACTCAGAGCCCAAGAACCCACGCGTAAATCGAACAATTCTGCGGACAGGACTTATCTATATAAGTTCTTCCCAATTATATGTAACCTACATCCGTGAATTTAACCTTCATCTGATATTTTTATTTGTTGCTGTGTGTCTGTAAATAAAGGCTTGTGTTTGCTAAACGGCATTCCTTCAAATTGCTCTCATGATGTCACAATATTAAAACACATTTAAATTATATTTTCTTAAATTGTAGTATTTTTTCTTTCAGTTATTGCATCGTTATGACTTTAGGACCGCAGCTCGCATCATGTCTGTATCAACTCAAGCGTTATAAAAATACTTTACACCAGAATTTTTTTAAAAAAACTACTTAACTTATTTAACATGTTTCTTTATGATAGATATTTGTCTGATTTTAGAAGTAAATTTCTTGTTAGAATCGAAATCTTTTTATTTGGAACCTGCCAAATCGACCGAAATGGTCGTTCTAGTGTTAAGCTATGGAAACAGGAAAGAAAAAAAGCATTATTTAAATTACTTTCATAGAATTTCTAAATTGATCTCTCAACGTATAATATCAACTTATATAATACAAAACTATTAATTGATTAAAACGTGTTTAAAAAATATATATTACACTCTTTATTTTTTTCATTTATATTTTCTATTTCTTATCCTTTAAAACATTTCATTGTTGCAGCTTCATAGGCTGTTTGGCGAGCATGGTTTAGTACATAATGAGACCCTGTACAGCCATTTCGAACTTTAATTTTCTGAAATACTTGCAAATGACATTGGTACCAAGAATGAGGCAGTAAAATACAGAAATTATTCTAAGTTTTTGCAGATAAATGTCGGGGAATACATGATTCTCACGGTCAATTGTAGCTCTGTCTCTTCAGACCGTGAAAGGTGCAAAATAGTAGTCAAAACTTGAGAGCTCCGAATTACGGAATGTAGGTGACCCTCCACCCTCTTACAAAAACCTAAAAGATTTTTTATATTTAATATATTTATATATAAACTTAAAAAATCACCAATAGATGGTAGCACTATAATTTGTTCACATTCATTCTTCTTTTTTATTTTAAAAAATATCTAACGTTGCTAGATTCTACAACTTTCGTTAATAACTTTATCTCCATTTAATACATGTATTTCTTAAACCCTATTTTTTAATGAATTTCCTCTAGGTTCCATTAACTAGCATATAAATTAATTTAATATGATTTGCTTTATTACGATAATATACTTAATCATTTTTATATTTATATTATTAATATGATTATTCTCTCTATTTGCTGATTTTGAACTGTCAGAATTCGCTGTTAACTGTAACTGATTCTTATAACACGTGAAAGGGTATTTACTGTGTCGGTTAGGACGAACGATATTGTTTCTATTCTGAAATTTAAGATATTTCATCTATTTGTTTTAATAGAGTAAGTTTTTAACTCACATGTTTAATTTTTTAATTTTTGTTGTGTATGGCTTGATTATATACAATTTTTTTTTGTTACAGTTAATCAGGCAATGGTGAAATTTGCAATTGCTTCTTATTTCTACTCAAGAAATTAACCGTATTTTACTCTCATGATATCGCAATATTGCCCTTGAAAACGAGTTGCGAATCATAAGTTCTATTTTTTTTTTCATGATAGTTCGCCTTTTTCTCATTCATTTTGTTGTTTTCTTATTGGATTTATGTATTTTCAGTTATGAGATCCTACATTTCATACAATGGATTTAACGGTGCTGTCAATGATATCATTTTTTTCTGGTCTTTTTTCATTGGTTAAAATGTTTTAGTTGCAAATACAAAATATGTCAATATTTCAGATTTTCTGCATATTTATTTTTATTTATTTATTCTTTTTTTGCAAAAAATTCATTAGTGATAAGTTAATTTAATAATTGTTGTTCTAAATTTAACATGCATAATGTTTGTATCATGTCTTGTTACTCAATTTATAAATTATATTTGAAAATGATGATAAATTGTAATATTCTATAATGGTTATATATATATATATACACCGTGTCCCAAAAGTTTGGACAATCAATAAGACATAATAATTAGACAATCAAATTTGCATTAACATAAAAAGTAATAAGGTACAATTAAAATTCGCGAGATAGGTAATAAATAAAAACAGTTTTGATGATATACACATATGAATTATGATCAAAGGTTTGAAATTATAAAATATACATTAAATTATATAACAATGTGCTGTCCCAAAAGTATCAACACCTGTATTTTTTTTTTTTTTTTTGGTTTTACATTTATAAAAGTAACTAAAAACTTACTTTTAATAATTAATTGTATTGCCACGACACTTTATAACATCAAATACACGTTGTTCCATAGAATTAACTAAGCATTGCATTACAGAAGGAGGTATTTCATACCACGCTTTCTCAATAGCAATTTATAAGTCATTTACACATGTATATTGCTTTCCATTTTCATAAATTTTACGAGATAAGACCCCCATATGTTCTCCATGGGATTCAAATCTGGACTAAGTACTGGACTTTATAACAGTGTGATATTGTTTTGGCTAAACCATGTTTTCGGTGATGTGGAGGTGGAGGTATGGATAGATGCCCCATCTTGTTGGAAAACACAGTCCGGTCCTGCTAGTAAATCCATAATTGGAAGTAGATTGGTCCGTAAAATATCCTGATAATCCTCTGATTTCATTTTTTTGTCCATAAATCTTAGAAATGTTTGGCCGTTGAAAGACCCCCCCCCGCCCAGGTCATTGGGGGGGGGGGGGGCACTCCCTCCGCCTTGTTGCCTACTGAATCAGTTCTTGTGTTCTTTTCTTAGGTCATGCCAGTAAAATTTATGACCATCAGGGACGTCTAAATTCCATTTCTTTTCATCACTGAAGATGTCAGAAATCAATTTTTCACCGTTTGACATATGCTTTCGCGTCCACTTCAGACGTGCATCTTTATGTCTCTGCTTTAAGCAAGGGTTTGCTTTCATTCTCCTGTAAACAATATTTGTTGAAGCTTTAATTCTTCTGTGTACAGCCCTTTTTGAAATTCTGGAAATTGGTGCAATTTCACACTCGGATAAATTATCAACTGAAGCCATTTTTAATAACATTCTATCATCACGTAACATTGTTTTCTTTGGTCTTCCGACTCGCTTTCTAGTATTCCATGTTCCACCTGATCTCAAAACTCTATAAATATTGCTCAAGGATCTCTTTATTCTTCTCGATATTTGTACAGGATTTTGTCCTTGCTCTTTTAAATGTAAAATATTGATAATTTCATCTTTAGAAATTTCTTTAGAACGTGGCATTTTTATCAGAATACGCAGAAAATGTCTGTTTCTAATCCCAAACAAAGCAATACATTGAACACATTTGATTCCGCAAAATTTCAATAAATTATTATATGCTAAAAATACAGCAGACGATATTTCAATTAAAAGGAAAAATTATTCTCTATATTCTATAGAAGTAGACGAAAATAAAAATATTTTATTTTGTGAACAAAAATGTAAAAGGAAACATGTAATGCTGTATTGTGTCTATACTTTTGGGACAGCACATTGTCATATAGTTTAATGTATATTTTATAATTTCAAACCTTTGATCATAATTTCAAACCTTTGATCATAATTTATATGTGTATATCAGCAAAACTGCTTTTATTTATTACCCATCTCACGAATTTTAATTGTACTTTATTATTTTTTATGTTAATGCAAATTTTATTGATTTTCTAAACTTTTGGGACATGGTGCATATATATATATACATATTAGATTGTACACCAACAACGTCCAAAAGTTTTTTGTATGAAAAATATCAACTATGTATTAAAATAAAGTTTTAAAATTTATCAAAAGAAATACTTTCATATTAGCCGCATGCTAGAAGTTAATAATCGAAGAATTCTCTAAAAATTTGGATACTTACGGCAACATTTTGATTATGATAATTTATGTTGTTTAAGTCCATAGTTGGATTACACGTGTGTTAAATTCACATTCTATTTGTACTATTTTATATATGTATAGAGGAATTTTTAATTTCGTTATGGAAAATTTAGCCAGAAACAAATGCCGAATTGTTTATGTTTTTAAGCATAAACAGGTTAATCTTGCGTAATCGGGTTTCAAATGATAAAGTTAGATTTAAAAAAAAAATCATGCTTGAAATCTCTTCTATAAAAAAAAAAAAAAAAAAAAAAAAAAAAAAAAAAAAAAAAGAGTAAATGAAGATACAATTCTTTAAAAAATAGTATTGGAGAGAGGATATTTTCAATATTCGGCGATATAATTTTTTTAAGATTTTGTGATATTTAGAAGTTAAGGGGCACATACCCTTTAAACAGATGAAACATTTGATTTCGGAGACAAATATTTAATGTGGCCCTATACACTCATTTTTGCACAAACCACCTCACTTTGTTTTTGTTAGTACTATAGCATTTTATCCATGCAATATAATATATAATTTGCATTAAACACTGTATAATTAATTAATAACAATTATTTCTTAATGTATGATTTTTTTAAAATTAAGGATAATATATATAGCTTGCGCGCATGATTTAAAAAGATCTATACCCTCTAGAACTTAGAAACTTTAAATGTAAGTTTAAGAATATTACAAAAATAAAATGAACTAAATCTAATGAATAAACAAAAAATTTCTAAAGTTTTTCGATTTTCAAAATAGAAATATGAAAATTTTCATAATTTTTGTGACTCGAATACACTTACCTTCAATAATTTTTGTTGAATTTCTTAGATTTTAGTTCAATTTGAAGAAAATGGTCTAGTAAAGATATTTATAAAGTTTCGAATCATAACCTTTAATACATTTGGAGTTATCATGCGCACAAGTAAAAAATATCGATTTTGAGAAAAATCAATGTTTAAACATAATGTTTCGCTTGAAACAGAATAAGGCTAATTTACATTTTTTACAATAACGAGCGCAACTTTACGAATATTTTGAAGCGGTTTGTGGCAAATTGTTCATAAAAACATTAGCTGTCAAATGAATTAAAAAATAAAAAAACGATTTTTTAAAAATGGTTGCCAGCGTCAATATGAAGTCAGCGTTACTTGCATAGATGTTTTTGCTTTATAATATAGATCTAATAAGAATGTAAAATACGAATTGTATTAAATAAATGCATTTTTATGCATCAACATTGATCATTATCCTCTCTTCATAAGTAGTTATAGGAATGCCAAGGAAAAATATGGTGGTTTTTTTTTTAAATATATTTTTTAAGTATTAGATGCATTCGATTATGATTTAAATTTTAATACTTAATAAATTTTACATACTGTAAAACATTTTTTTGCTCGGCATACTTCACAGGTTTTCTTGTAGTATTGTTAAAATTGCTATAGGGTCTGTCCCTAATCTAGTCAGTCCATTGGTGCAGAAATAATGAATAAATATGAAAAAACAGCTTACTTTGAGCCTATTCACTTTTTACAACAACGAAAGAAATAAAAATATATCTACCCAATACTCTCTATTTCTGAATTTTATTCGAGTCTTTGTAACAATGAAACCTGATTTCTGTCTGTCTTTTCTCACGATATTGTCGGTTTTTTAAAGATATACCAAAAGGGAAAGGCAGTTCCGCATCATTGGGATGCAAGTTCTACTTTCTGAATACCCGTTAAAAAATAAATGCTATAGTTTCTTTTATGTTAAGCAAAAGAAATTATGTTTTCATTCTAAATGACGTATTCAAAAGGTACAGTAATTTTTTCAGGTTTCTAACAACATACAAAAGAGAGTTGGAACATAGTGTAAATAACTGCAAGCGTAAAAATTTATTTTAACAAGGGGAATATTATAAAAATATGTATGCTAACCACTCATAGTTAACAAAATTTAAAAAATGCTATAAAAGTGATATAATGCCTTTATTTAGATTAACGTTCATTTCATCGTACAAACGGCGGCATTTTCAAAAATCATTCATGATAGAAATATTGTTTGCAAACAAATTTTATAAACAATAGCTTGATAAAAAATGTCACGAGACTTCATGTATAATGTAAAACCATGCAAACATAAAATACAATGGAATTGAATATTTTTGAGCGTGGATTAATATTTACTATTGTTACTAAAACAGCATAGCATCTCTTTTCAAATTTTAGGTGACTCAAAAGAATATTTGTAATGACTCAGTGTCCCTTGAGTTACCTAAAATTTGGAAAGAGATGCTATGCTGTTTTAGTAACAATAGTAAAAATTAATCCACCCTCACAAATATCCAATTTCATTGTATTTTATGTTTGCACGGATTTTCATTATGCATGAAGTCTTGTGACATTATGTACCAAGTTATTGTTCTTAAAATTTGTTTAAAAAGTATTTCTATCATAAATGATTTTG
This sequence comes from Maratus speciosus, assembly GCA_963932465.1. Lineage (NCBI taxonomy): Eukaryota > Metazoa > Arthropoda > Arachnida > Araneae > Salticidae > Maratus > Maratus speciosus. The sequence goes on along the minus strand of OZ010793.1, from coordinate 395,264,892 downwards.
AAAATGTCGTCGTTTGTGAGAAGAGATGAAACGATCGTTAATCTGAATAAATGTATTATATCCCTTTTATAGCATTTTTTAGCTTTATTTAAGGGAAATATAGTACAGTCGTTTATAAAGAAACTCTGCCATAAATCATCGTATAAAAATGTAACTGGTACCTATTGATTAGTAATAAAGTCTACTAATTAATGCTATAATTAAATTATGCTTAAACCTCTGTACTACCTATATAAATTGCAAAAAACCTTTAAAATTTCAATGTTAATACCTAATTTTGACATAACATTTGGATTATTCAGTAAATTTTATCTTATAAAATATTAAAAGGAAGCCATTTGATAAAATATTGGGTATTTAGGAAAGTTGCTTCAGTTTGGGAAAATCAATTCGTACCGGAAAATTCTGCTTGTTAATTTTTAGACATTAGGTATCAGAATTGACGTCTAATAATTAAATGATAGAATTTTCCTCTACGAATTAATTTTCTCAAACTGAAATAACTTTCCGAACGACCCAATAGTTTAAGAATTATGGTAAGTTTAAGTCTGGAACTTCTAATGTTTAATTCATTTTTAATCGTCTCAGGACAAATCGAAATACTGGGAGTTTTTAAAGGACAATTCAAAAACTACTTGAAGCTGTAACTTTGGATTCGCATGTTTGGAGCTTGTAAAAATCAATTCTGTTAAAAAATGCATAGGTTTTCATTCATACTTTTTTTAATAGCTATCACAATCGATATATCTGTACCTTGGAACAAAAAGGGCCAATGTCCAAAATTGAGAAATTTGAGTTAAATGCACGAATGAATTCAGGATGCGATATAAAGTAATTGTTAAAAGGGCCAAAGTCCTCCCAATATTAGATCATTGAAAACAAAATATTTTGTCGATGCCAATGTTACTTACAGTTAATGTAAAAATGGCCAATTTAAAATGTAAAAAAAAAAAATTAAAAAAAAAGTAAATCAATGTAACATTAGATTGTGAGAAAAACATCACTGAATTGAAAAGTACAACTTTGAAAAATAATAGTACAAAAATCGTAGCAAGATTCTTAAAATTCCTCAAACTTAAGGCTTTGTATCACTCATTTCTTTTTCCGGATCTGAGTTCTGCTTGTGTCCTTTCTTCCCCCCCTTTCTAAACACGCCTTGCCTTTATGAAGCTGTCAACGAGTTGGGGTCAAGCAGGGGGTCAGAGGGGAAGCGGTTAGGGGGCCAAGTAAGGGAAGAAAACTCCTTTTAGGGCAGTCTTGGACACAGAAAGAAATGGACAAGAGTTCTTCTACAGGAAAAAAAAATAGGAGCGAGCTTTCCAATATTCAGATAATTCCACAGATCGGACAAAGAGCGTCCAGGGGCTTGATATTGTCCCCCACTCTCCCCGCCTCTTCATGCACCGTTATTTAAAAAAACTAAACATTTTCGATGCCTTATAAAACATTTTGAAACATTAATGATTTTATATTTAAAATATATAAGCTAAGATATTTTGCATGTAATTATCAATTAAATAAATTCAGCTGATCTACAATTTTCGTTATATTTTTTGACCATTATCAAGAATACATATGTGTGTGTATCAGAAAGAAAAGTTTGTCATTCTTTAAAATGGAAAGAAAGAAAAATATTTGTATAAGAGCTATAAAAGAAATTACCTTGATATCCAGGTTTAATATTTAAAAAATGTATAATAAAATTCAAATAATAAAAAATGTATATTATAAATAGTTAGCTGCATCAAGTTTCAAATTTTGGGTTTTAGAGAATGAGACAGATAAAAATAAAATTCATGGCAGCTTTTAATCGTCGTGTTTAAAATAAATAAATGGAAATAAATATTGTTATTTAAAAAAAAAAAAAAAAGCCGTAGTAAGTAAAAATAAATTCTCTACCCGGCATTTTTAGGTAAATTTCTGATAAAAAGCAAGCATAATTGGTTGTAAATTATAAACTTAAAATTCTTTCACTTCAGTGAATAGGTTAGATTGAGAGCATCCTCTATCACCTTAAAGAAATGGGAATCACTTATGCAATATAGAAATTCGTCATTCAATAATTAATTTAAAAGGAACTAATTGAAAATTCAAGAATTATTCTGATGAAATATTCATGTTATTTACCGTCAAATCCTGACGGGCACTATCTAGAAATTCTAATCTTGAAATTTCAGCTATATAAAAATTTCCTAAACCAAAATTCAGCGGCCACTAAAATCAGGAGTGTCAGTACCCAATTCGCCTATTGTTTAATCAATCCATAGGTGAGCCTGAATTTTTATCCCAAAATTAATGCCACTGTATAAGTAATTTAGATCTTTGTTTTTGTTGTTTCTACTTTCTTCTATCTTTACAAGAAGAAAGTACTGGATTCGTGAAAAATTTCGACTTTCGGTTTTCGACGGATTTACACGTTTTAGGGGTCAGATATTCCGAAAAACATGTTTTTACAAAATGTCTGTCTGTCTGTATGTGACAAAAATTTTGTGGGCGCTCTATCTCAAGAACTAATGCACGGAATTTAATAAAAATTTATATTCAGTTAGTCCCTGATATAACTCGCTTCTGATTAGTTTTTGGTGTGAATCGCTCAACAGGTGGCGCTGCTATGCAGCCTTTTTCACAATTTCCGCAATGGCTCAATCTCCAGAACTAATGCACGGATTTTCATCAAACTTCAGATTCAGTTAGTCCTTGACATGAATTGAAGTTTTGTAAATTTTGGTGTAAATCGCTCAACAGGTGGCGCTGCTATACTGCATTTTTTACGATTTCCGCAATAGTTCTCTCTCAACAACTAATGCTTGGATTTTCATCAAACTTCAGATTCGAGTATACTTTGATATGAATTAGTGCTGTTTGTGTTTTGGTGCAAATCGCTCAACAGGTAGCGCTGCTATGCTGCACTTTTCAGAATTTCCATTATAGCTGTATCTCAAGAACTAATGCAATAATTTTCACCAAATTTCAGAATCAGTTAATTCTTGACTGGAATTGACATTTTGTACATTTTGGTGTAAATCGCTCAATAGGTGGCGCCGCTATGCTGTATTTTTCAGAACTTCCACTATAGGTGTATCTCAAGAACTAATGCACGAATTTTCATCAAACTTTAGAATCAGTTAGTCCTTGACATGAATTGACATTTTATACAGTTTGGTGTAAATAGCTCCACAGGTGGCGCTGCTATGCTGTATTTTGTGTGCTTTCCGCAATAGCTCTATCTCAAGAACTATTGCTTGGATTTTCCACAAACTTTAGATGCAGGTATACCAGGACATGAATTAGTGGTGTTTATGTTTTGGTGCAAATCGTTCAACAGGTGGCGCTGCTATGCTGCATTTTTCAAAATTTCCCCTATAGCTCTATCTCAATAACTAATGCACGAATTTTCATCAAACTTCAAATTGAGATTTACTTTGATATGAATTGGTGCTTAATTGATGTAATTTCTTGTACTATTTAAATGATTTAATTGACGTGATTTATATAGAAGAAAGTTTTGTGATGGCCACAACATACTAGTTTCATATTAGAAAATATCCTGAATTACAGTATTTTTTTTTCTTTTCTCAGCTGGTTGTTAGTTGCTCATGGAAGATTATCCGAAAACTAATTTAACTGCTAATACTTTGGATAGATTTTGTTGGAGCATTGGATTTGTACATTCGAAAGGTCTCTTTTATTTATTTCTCTATTTATTAATACTTTTTTACTATGACTATAAAATGAGAAAATTGAAGCAATATAAAGAACAAGAAAACTGCACATAACTATAAATGTTGAGTTCGGATTAATTTTAAAAAGAATTATTGGATTCGAGTCGGGCATAACCTGGCGTGCGTTAGATTCTAGACTGTGATCCATATTTGTTCTAATTTCGCTGGTCTTGTAAATTTTAAATTTTTTACGTATTTTTTTTTCTTTTCTTGTTAACCCTTTGTCTACCGACAGTACTTATAAGTACCATTAAAATAACTTGTTATAAAATTTATTTAATACATCGATTAGTTGTGATACAGTTTAGAATGAGTTATAGATACATTACTTTATCTTAATTATGGGTGACACAAAACAAAAATATTTTTAAAAGGATGATTTATTTTTCCTTTGCATCTTTTCAGTTTTCTTGGCATAGGGGGTCGAGAGGGGGAATTTTTTAATTCGGAAATACTTTTTATATTTCTATTGTACGAATATTATGTTTGTACATTTCCTAATTCTACAAAATACTAATAAAAGTGTGAGTGGTGTTATAAATATTTCACAAAATCCCTATAAATTCAAATTTAATTAATCATTCTAAATCTTTCAATCCTTCTAAAATTTATTAAATGATTATTTAAATCTTTTAATGTAGTTTAAACAATTCACGAAAAATGCTTTAGAAGATGAAATATTCATAATTCAGTACATAAAGGGTAAAAAATTATCCTAGTTACAATTAAATAGCATATTGAATTGATACTCATTCAAACAAGTTTGAATTTTCTTATTTTATTATTCAGTAAGATTTATAATCTTCTAAGTATGGTATTGAAATATTTAAATGGATTCTAGAACGAAAGTAGGTTTTTAAATATTTTTAATAATTTAATAATAAATTAATAATAACATAATTTAATAACAATTTTAAATAACATGATGAATTAATGAAATAATGAAAATGATTACTATAAATAAGCAATCAAACCGTCACTTAAATTGCAAATTAACATGGACGATATTTTAATTTCTTTTGCTGTTAAATGTTTTTTTTTTTTTTTTTTTTTTTTCAGACATTCTAAATAAGTTATAAATAGCATAACAGTTTTCTTTTCTTTTTCTTCTTGCAAATGCAAATAATGTATTTTTCTGAAAACGGATATTTTAAATTTATTTTAGAGAAAGAAAACACAGAAAAAAAGTGACCTTGTCCTCTTACGGACGTGTGTTTATATTGGCTGACGTTATAATTTCGATATCGAAACGCGTCCTTTAAATTTTATGGTGATTTACACAAGGTTTTATTATTTCATAGCTCATAATTGTTTGGACTACATTGGTCTTTTTAAATTTTTAATCTCTTATTTATCCCTTTCTCTCTAAAAATTATCCTAGATACTATTACATTGCATATTGAATTGATACTCATTCACACCAGTTTCATTATGAATTTTCCTTTTATTATTCAGGAAGGTTTATAATCTTTCAAATTTTGAATTGAAATATTTAAATGGATCCTACACCAAAAGTAAGCTTAAATAACTTAAAATACGTGGATAGTATTTTGAAAATGATTAGTATTAATAAGCAATCAACAGCCAGGCTTGCCAATTTTGTGTCTTTACATTTAAAAATGAGTCAGAAAATGTATCAAAAAGTATCTCGTGTTTGTTGAACCATAAATTTGAGAACCATCTAAAATTTATTTTAGGGGACCAAAAAAAAAATATATAGATATAGTTATTAATTTTTATTTTAAAAGGGTGTCACATATTTAAAGGGTATGTGTGCGTCGACGGGGGGGGGGGGGGTGTAAAAACTACTTATTTCCTTGAAACCTAATAAGATCTGAAATTCCGATGCATGCAAGGATGGAAATGTTTTCGTAGGTGTATCAAAACTACTTGTTGAAAATTGAAGAAAAGCGTATATATTTAAAAATATATGTGTATAGTGTTTTACGTAGTTTTATTTTCTAGAAATTATAATATGTTATTCAGAGAAAAGACGTTCGGGGGAAAAAGCAGTATTTAGAGGGGAAAAAATGTTTTGCTACGTTTTAGTAAACGAAGCAACTGAAACGAAATATAGAAGTATAATTTAGCCTTTCACATCGACAAAGCAGAGAATTATAAATTAATCATGTAACATTTATATAAAAGGCAATTATAATCTAATGCACAGTAAGAGACTTCTATGTATTATTTGAAATCTAAAAGCTCTTTATATGTATTTTCAATAATAACAATAACAACAATAATAATAATACCATACTTGCCAACTAAATTTTGGTAAAACTCAAAAGATTTTGGGCAAAAAACAGAAGAAATCAGAAAATTTTGGCGAAAAATTAGAAGAAATCAGAAGATATTTTAAGTTTTATAACACTTTCAGTAAGGATTAAAAACAGCTGAATCCTTATAAATACACAAATTTCAAAGAGAAACTCGAATAAAATATTCACTAATTTGCAATTACACAATATATATTATGACAAAAAAGAATAACTTGAATATATTAAAAATTACTATATATTTTTTTTTTCTCTTTTAATATTCATAGATATCCCACCTTTCACTTTAAAAAACACTTAAAACTTCTGATTTCTAAATTTTTTTTTTTTTTTTGAGGGTGATTCTGAGTAAAAAAAGAAAAAAAATTCTGAAATTCACAGCAAATTTTCTGAAAAGTTACAGCGGGAAGGGGGGGGGGGGATCCACTTCCGACACTAGCTATGCGTTTTTTTCAGGGGCCCTTTGACGAAATTCGCGATCTTTAGATGAAATTTTTATTTTTTTCGCGATCTTTTGACGAAATTTGTGGAGGTTTTTCGCAATTTTTTGACGGAATTTGTTTTTTTCGCGATTTTTTGACGAAATTTGTCGTTTTTTCGCGATCTTTTGAAGAAATTTGCCGTTTTTTGCGATCTTTTGACGAAATTAGCGTTTTCCATGCGATCCTTTGACGAAATTGGCAATTTTTCTGCAAACAATTGACAAAATTAATTTTTTTCGGCGAAGATGTCGAAATTCGCGATATTTTTTATGTCCGAATTTTCGAATTGGTGGCTGATTTTTTTTAATTTTCGAAATGAATGCCTTAAATTTTCGGAAAATTCGGACCAAAATCACCCCTACGCGTTGTTTACACAATCTTTTGACGAAATCAGCGTCTTTCCCGCGATCGTTCGACGAAATTTGGGCTTTTTCCGCGATCCATCGGTGAAATTTGTGTTTTTGAAATTTGTGTGCGATCCTTTAACGGAATTCGCGTTTTTTACGTGATCTTTTTACGGAAATAGTGTTTTTACGCGATCTTTTGACGGCGCTTTTTTACACGATCTTTTGACAAAATTCGCGTTTTTTCACGATCTTTTCACGGAATTCGTGTTTTTAAGCGCTCTTTTGGGAGGATTCTCGTTTTTTACGCGATCTTCCGACAAAATTTGCGTCTTTCCCGAGAACCTTCGGAGAAATTTCGGGTTTTCCCGCGATCCTTTGACGAAACTCGCGTAAAATGCGCAAGAAAAGGCCGACAATCGGAAGAAAATGACGAAAAGCGGAAGAAAACCCATTACGCGCGTAAAATCGGAAAACATGCCGATTTTTCGGAAGAATTCTGAAAAAATTGGAAGAGTTGGCAGCTATGTAATACCATACAATTATATAAAAGAAATAAAGAAGAGGTTAAACATATGATTAAATTTTAAGTATTTTCATCAATAAGGAATTTTTTATCATAAAAAATATTCACATATTTACTTTTCGTATGTGCTAAATTTTATTATTTTAGCACTTTTATAAAATTTTGCTGACGTACTAGTCGATATACTTGTAAGAAGTAAAACCTATAAGTAATAAATAGTGTCTCAAAATGATTGAAACGCATTTTAATTTTTCAACTGTTGGAGATATATAAACAATGTAAAAAGCAAAAGTGTGCCAAATAAGGCAGGGATTAAGATTGTATTGATGAAATAGGCCTGCCATTCATTTTCAAAAGGGTACATATTTTAAACTTTTATACGGTACCTAGATCCTATTAATTATATATATATATATATATATATATATAAAATCAAACTCTAGCAAGTACAACAGTACCGAATTAAGAGACTTTGAATTTGAAAAATTTTAATAATATTTTGAAAATTAATGGCAGGACTATTTCGTCAACATAACTTTAATTTGTACCTTATTTTGAACACTGTTGCAATTTACATATGTATCTCTAACATGTTAATGATTAAAGTGTATGTCTATCTTTGTATTGGGACACTCTGTATACTTAATTTTGTACAATATATTAGTCGAAGTTTTCCAAACTTTTCAATTTTTTCTCTGACATCAAACACAAAAATAGCAAAAAATAAGGACAAATTCTGCATTTGTGATTGGCAGAACAATAATAAGGAAACAGCTATTATCTTCTACACTTATAATTTGAAAGAGATTGGAGAATGTGTTGGATAAATAACACAATTTATAGTATTTAAGTTAGTTCTATTATTTTTTACGAACATTTTTAATTTACATTTATGAGAAAAGAAAACTATAAATTACAAAATACGCGAAATTAAATTCTACATTATGCTACAAATGAGGGGTGAATAAAATTTATTTTAAATAAATAAAAGTTAATCACAAATATTTTAATTGCCTTTCTTCTTTTAATTTATTCATTTTGCCGTTCAACACCCCCCCCCCTTTTTTTTTTAACTGTGAACTTCAGGTGCTTTTAAGATATAGGGTTTATCTCTTATGGGCTTGGAAATTGTACGGAATGGATCAATTATTTTTGGTAGAAGACAGTCAAAATAAAAATCTTTTAACTTCTTTTTTATTTCTGTCTCACGGAAAGCGAGTATTTATTCAACCTTCATTTTGGTGTCCAAAAGACAAAAGCACAGGCATCCCTTTTTTTAAATATGCAGTTGTCCTTGCAAGTGATATTTATGTTTTTTATTTATTTATTTTACAACATATTTCGTTTTATCAGTTTTCAAAATGCTAGTATTCTCTTAAAAATAATTTGCAGAGCAAAAAATTTTACAACTCTATACAAGTTCGGACTTTTTCCACTTATACGATAAAGCTAGAAAATACCCCGCCGCGACATTCGACCTCTTTGATGTCAAAGGTCAACTCCCACCCTCTCTCCTCGTTTGATGGATGTTCTGAGGGGGGAGAGGAAATTTTACAATATTTGTCGAATATCTGAAGTTTAAATAAACTTAAACGAAAAATTTTAATTTGTATGAATGGATGAAAATACAAGCTTTCTTGTGTTGTTTTCAAAATTTTAAAACTCCAAATAGAATTGAAGTTATTTAATGTTATTTACATTTCGCATACTTCTTAAGACTTTAGCATTAAATTAAAAAATAAGTATACATTTTAAAATTATTTTGTCAACTAAAACAGAAAGCGACATCTTTTAAGAAGTGCACACAGAAAAAATGAGTTAAAAATATTAATTTTCTGATGAGATATTAGACAAATAAAGAGGCATTAAATGGCCATTGGTTTAACATTGGAGAGGGAAATCTTAAATCTGAGTGATAAGGGGCCTTAAATTGGGTTTCCTCCCATTTGAGAAAAATGGACATTGGCCCTTTTTGTTCCAAGGTACAGATATATATTTTGAAATTAGTATTCTAAAATAATATGAATCGTAGATTTGGAATTTTTTAACATTGATCGAATTCTAGATGCTTCAAATGCGCGAATTCAAAATTACAGATAATTTCGCCAAGTAGTTTTTGAGTTATGCTTAAAAAGACTTACAGAATCCCAATCTCTTTTCCAACAATTAATATACACTGTTAAACAAATTTCTGCGAAATTACAGAGAATTTACTGGTAATCCATTATTTTAAGTCTTATGTAAAATTACAGAGATTAGAAAACAGAGATTGTGTTAAATAACTGAGAAATTATTCGGTAAATTTACAGTAGATTCTATAAATTTACATTCATAAAAATACACAAGACTCTGTATATTTATTTATTTTTAATGATAATAATTTAATTAATTTTTTTAATTCGAATAATTAGAAATCTTCGATTGAATTTGAACTGCTGTATCATTTAATTATTACAGTATTTATTTTTAGTCAGCCCGGGATTTGATCCCGAGTACACTGGGTTGGAGACAAATACCTTACTGATTAAATAGGAGCTGTTACTAAGATGTATTTTATGATTCAGCGAGTAAATACGTTTAATTTACTTTTTATTTATTTTTAATATTACCAAGCTCCATGCACATGGTGAATGAAACAACTTCAAAATGATTGTCGATAAAAAATACCCGCTAACTCCGCAGAGACGAATTTTCCCTTTGTAAAATATTCTAATTTTTAATAAAACAATTTTTAAACCAAATTTTCTTTTTAATATTTCGAATAAAATTATAAAATAAATTTTAAAGTATGTATTTTGAGCTATAGATTATAACAAAGATAAAAATATCGTTAAATAAAGACATTGAAATCCCTACAGGAAATTTGATATAAGACAAAAAGATCTGTAAAATGATGACCGAGAAACTCAATCGAATGCATTTTACCGATAGATAGTGTAAGTACAGGGAGACTCGATTTTTTTCTGTGTTTTTACAGAAATTTTTAACAGTGTGCAGTCCACAAAATATATTTTAAAAGGAAAATTTAAACTATTTTTTAATCTTAACGACTTAGTCACATAAATAAATTCTGCCAATAAGCGAATTTTTAATTTTTTGTTTCAAGAAATAACATTTAACAGACAAATAACAAATATACTATAGCGCATTAGAGATCATGGCATTTTTAAATGCTATTTTTTCTAATTTTGCTTCATGATTATTAACAAGTAGATGTTTTGTATAAATTCATGTTATTTCTACACTCTCTTGTTTATCTCATCCTGGTTTTTAGGGTTCCGTACTTAAAAAGTAAAAACGGAACCATTATAAGATCACTCCTGTGTCTGTCTGTCCGTCTGTCACAGCCATTTTACTCATAAAGTATGCAACGTGGAAAGTTCAAATTGGGGGAAGTAATAAAGACTATTGACGTATATATTTACAGATTATTAAACATTCACAAATATATTCAGTAAAAATGTAGAGGAGTTAATTAAGTTACTTGAAAATAAAAAATATTTTATTTGTATATCGTGTGAAAGCTGTCGTAACGTTGCACTCAAAAATACATTTCTTTTCACTTTAGGTATTATATGTGCAGAGATAGCGTCGAAAATGTAGTGCAAAAATATGTCCTACCCCCCCCCCCCCCCCCCACGTCTATTTCCGAATCTACTGAAACTAAAATTATGAAAAAATTAAAGGTAGTAGACGTTAATGTAAACCTTTCAGGAAAGTAATAGCGATTACCCCACGTCACATAGTTTTTGAGAAACGCGCATTTTCCCGTTACACACAAATTTCGATTTGCAGGCGTTCAGCAAGGGTGTCGAGGAGCGCTGGATGTACCTATCGTAGCAGAAGTATAAAAGCATTGTTGGTCATGATTTTCGTAAAAAATCGTCGATAATTAGCCGAGTCCTTAATCCTTAAAGACACGGACGGTTTGGACATACATAATGACAGGGGCGGCGTACTCTATGTGCCTTTGGCTTTTAAAGCCTAGATAACAAATTTTAATGATATATTTGTGTAATGCAATGCCCAGTAGCAGTATAAAAGCAATACACGTCAAATTGTTAAAAACAGACAAATTTAATTAGAATTAATCTGTATTTAATTAGAATTAATCACATAAATACTGTGGGATTCGCGCCCAGTTGCATTGAATAGATCTCTGAATACGCCTCCCCTGTCTTTAAAAATTAATTAAAAAACTATCTGGAAAAATGCGGCACGGACCAAGGCGGCGTTGCATATTTGCGACCTCCTTTCGAAGCGCGCTTAGCACAATGCCAAGTTTAAACTTTAAACAAAAGTTTTCTTTTAGATAAACTGTAAAAAGAAAAGATTATTACTACGCTAAACTTAGCTTTACGAAAGACCAAATAAAGTTTAAATATCCCTACTTTTATTGTCAGTACCGAATTAAGATTAAAAAAAGAGTTATACAGAATAGAAATATTTGATATTATTTAGGCTCAATATTTCTTTGAACTTTTATATTATAACCATTCACTTTTCTAGTATATACAGCTATACCAAACACTACGTTGTATAGTTTTTAGCAATGATTTTTTTTTAAATAATAGAATTAATAATTTATATATTTATTGTAAGGAGCGCGAGTAATACTCGCACTTGACCGTTTATTTTATTTAAAGATGGAATTTTGCAATTGATTTTTAACCCACTTCTTGATAGGCTAGAATAATATAAATTACACTGGTCGGCAAAAAAAATAAATTTTTTCCATCCTGCAAACTAAATATGTAATGCGTACAGATCTATTATTCCTAATTCGAAATATGTTATGCAAATTTCTCCAGCACGAGAAACAGTTTTAAAATAATAACAAATAGTGAAGGATTATTATATTAATTTGCAATACTAGATAAAATTGAAAACATGAAAAAGTGTTTTCACTGTCTTAGATATTAAATTGATAAAATATAGCATGGAAATCTAGTTTGTTGATACTTGTATCGTTCATTTTTCTTTTTATGTCCCTCGCCCCCTCTTTTTGTGTCCGAATTTACTATTTGATATCCACTAATATATTTTCTTTCCTTATGCCACTGTAACTCGAGTAATCATATTTATACATTTATCTACAGGTAATTTACGCATTATTATCTACATTTTATGGTTTACAAAATTTCCACTTATGTTTTAGAAATAAATTAAAATACCTTAATTTTAAAAGCAAACCCTTCAACCAAAAGAATGGTACGTGATACAGTAATTTCGTTACCATATTTTTACTAAGCAGAGAGAAATCTATAAGAATCAACTATTATTTTTACAGAGAGGATTTTGGTGCCAACCAGTGTTATGTACAAAGGTGTGTTTCCGACGACAATACGACATTTGATTTTTCTTACAACTTAATTATAAACCAATTAATTAATTTTACGGCATTTTTCAATTAGAAATGTGCGGATTTCTAATTGAATTACTATCAATTGGATTTCTAATTGAATGCGGATTTCTAATTGGCGATTTATCCTCCCAGGTGATAAATCGCCAATTATCTTCTGTCACTCATGCAATTGTATGGAAGTAAAAAACAAACAAAAAACGAATTTAATGATGCGCCAATAAATGCCCGCCAAAAAAATGCCAAATCGCTGTGAAAATAAAACATTTAAAAAGCTGAAAAATAGAAAATAAATTATAAATAAAAAATGAAGTAATATTTTTTAACCGTACGCTTTTCTCAGTTCATAGTTTAATAGTTTAATTTACGATTATACGTTTAGAAATCAATATAGAAATTTTGAAATGATAGTTTAAATAATGTCAATTTTTTTTCCGGTTTCCCTATCGCAAAAAAGAAAGAGAACAAAAATTATATATATTTTAATAAATTCACTTCCTACCGATCACTTTCTACCACGCGTAAAAAAAATCAGTAAATTTTTCATAATAGAGTTCGGTGCCCACGGCCAAATTAATGTATTAAAACGAAAAAATTTTAAAACTACTTAGATGTGCCAATCCCAAAACTTTCTTTTATCTCATATATCTTAATATTTAAAAAAGTAACTACAAATGTTAACTTTGATTTCTATCTTAAATTTCTGCTTCACTCAATACCGGGGTAAATCGGAGTAAAAACGAGTTAATCTCGATTACGACATCTATAAATATAAATAGTTTTTCGTTATTCTGTTATACATCAGCTGTTTACGAATACCCGGCTTAGCACGATGCGAAGTTTTAGTCGCTGCATGGACCGACGATGTACAGTAGAACTACGAAAAATTCGACAAAACTATACAAAAATCACTACTGCAGCGTTCACTTCTGCGGAATATTTTCAAATTTAAGGACGACCTGTTTGCCGTAACCAAAAACATACACACAAAATTTGTTTAACTCTATGCGTAACTTCATACACTTTTCGATGGTACAATAAAATAAATAACACAAAAATCGCTATTACAGCACCCTCTTCCGGCGAAATATTTCCAAACTGAAGAAGTACCTGCTGGCCATAACTAAAAAACATACACAAAAAATTTGGTTTAATTCTATGTATAACTTCATACACTTTTTGAAGGTACAATATGGCAACACACGGACACACGGAAGGACACAGACATTTTGTGTAAACATGTTTTGGGGGATCTCTGAGCCGTAAAACGTGTAAATCCGTCAAAAACCGGAAGTAGAAAAAAATTAGATTACAATACTTTCTTCTATTGATGATAGAAGAAAGTAAAAACAGGAAATGCAGTCAGAAAATTAGGCGTCATTTTCATGAAGAACGTTAAATGCTTATAAAAGATTGTTTTTTAAAAAAACTATTTTTACTTTTACACTTTATGATTTTATTGTGTTTTTAAATTTGTTTCTTGGAATCCAAACATTTTCTTCAATGACTGAAAAATGAGCTCTGATCCTATGATCGATGTTTGGTCTCTCATAATCTTAATGTTTAGCGTTCGTAATTTCTTTTAGATTGCCTATCATAAATTGTTTGCAACAGGACTATTGATTTTGTTATCAGTATAGCGTCAGTCGGACAGTAAGCACGTCGCCTAAGAGATGTTATATCGATCTGTGTATGAGGAAAACATGAAAAACCTAATCGTAAATATAAGCAAACCCATGGAGTAGATTAAAGTTCATTCATGACTGCAGTGTACTGCAAGAAAAAATTGAAAACAACTAGAGAACTGGAATTCTGCTTTTTCAGAATTTAGTGTCGCCCCCGACATTTCTATTACTGCATTTTTTTTCTGGTGGATTGGTGGTTTCTATTATTATGAAACAGCCATTATAAATGAAGCGTTTAGGTAAAGATGAAAGAGCAGTCGTAAAAAGTTAGAACTCTGATTTTCTGGTCAGAATGGGGAAAAATGGCCATAATTAAGAAAAAAAAATATGGCCATTTTTTCCCCTATTTTATTTTCCATTTTTTCCATTTTTTTCCGTCTATTGGCTCATCATTAAATCCACTTTTTTTTTTTTTTTTTTTTTTTTTTTTTTTTTTTTTTTTAAACTCCCACACAATTGTAACCAGTCACAGAGAATATTCGGCAATTTGTCATCTGTGACGCATTAATTGAAAAATGCCTTAAATATTAATTTATAATTAAGTTGTAAAAATATTAAAATGTTGTATTGACATCGGACACACACCTTTGTATACAATTTGTATAATTCTAACATATCAGGAAGTAAATAAAAATCAATTGCAAAATTCAATCTTTGCATACAAAAGCTATTTTGAATTAAATAAAACAGTGTAAAGAAAACCCCTTTAATATAATTTGTAATACCTAATATATTTTTGCTGAAAACGGCTTATTAATCGCTTCATTTCTCAGAACTGCTTACGAACAAGTTGCCGTATACATAAGAAAATATATAAGCATTTTATGATGTTTTTCAAGATGTTGGGATACTGAAAACGTTTTTTAAAGTGATTTATTAACCTCATTATAGTAGTTGGATTCAAAAATACCTGAATATTTTGAATACAAATTTTAAATTAAGTTACATTTGTGTTTTTCTTAACTTTTACTTTAACCTTACAGTCTTAGGACCATCTGGTGTTTCAGCAATACGGCGCATTTCTTCTGGGCGAGAAGTTAGAAATCAATACCAAAGATATTCCGTGGGTAGACTGTGAATAAAGAATTAGTATTTATGTATTTCGATGTATAAACATAATACGGAGTAATTTTCAGTACAGCATTAATTCTGACGAATAATTATTTTGAAAGTACAAAGAAAAAAGGGAAAGAAGAAATAGAAAACTCAGAATTGAGGTAAAAGAAAATAAAAATATATTTAAAAAAATTAAATTTAATAATACAGTAGAGTCCCAATTATGCGAGTTAATATGAACCAAGCTCACCTCGGATAATCAAAAAACTGGGATAAACCGGATTTACACAAATCATCACCAACTAAGCAGATGAAATATAAATTTTCTCTTAATTCATTCATTTTTATGGTACAAGTAACATTTCTTTGATGTGCATTCCGTTACTTTAAAGAAAAACGGGGAATGAAATTGTTTATTTGAAAAAGCCCTTGATAGTTTTTTATTTGCTGAATGTCAATTTTGCTGCAGTTTTTTTTCCCTGCAGTATTACGCTACTGCATAGCTACCAATTTCTAAGATTTTTTTCACACCACTAAAACTTATCAGTAAATTTTGCCTAATTCAATCGCCGAAATCTAACAATTGCCAACGATTAAATATGGGAAAAATTTGCATTCAATTTTAGAGGTAACAAAACGGTACAAATTGGCAGCTATGCGATTCTATTAGTGTCATGAAAATCACAGGTGTAGCCTCTTCTTTCTGCTCAAAGTATTGAATAGTTTTTTTCGATCGAACTTATACCTTTGGAATGGATCATTTTCTTCTGATGGACTGATGGCTTCCATTATTATGAAACAGCGATTATAAATTAAGAATTAGGTGAAGATGAAAGAGCAGTCGTAAAAAGTTAGAACTATGATTTTCTGGTCAGACTGGGGAAAAAAATGACCATAATTTTTTTTGGAAAAAAAAAATATGGCCATTTTTTCGGGACTCTAATAATAAAAATATGAAATGACAAATAAAATGCAATAAAATAATAAAATTTTTTATTTATTTAATTGTGTATTTTTTAATTATGTAATTATTTATGTAATTACGTATGTATTTACTTATAATTATTAAGTTATTAACATTTAACTATTTATACTATATCAAATGCATAATAGAAAAAAAACTCAAAAGCTTAAATTACCACATGCTTGCGTACTGCACACACTAAAATAAATTAAAGCTGTGAAAAGTAATTTTTCCATCCGAGCGAAATTTTGTCCAGGATGCGGGACTCGAACCCAGAAACTTTGGTCAATTGCCTATGGTCTTCCAATTGAGCTAACCGGATGACATCCCAGTCAAAACAATATTAATTCAGAACAACCATTTGGTAATGACACCTGATCTGTTATTTAAAAAAGCTCTACAGAATAAACCGCAGGTAAAGGAAATCCAATAAACTATGGAAAGTGGATTGTGTTATAAATAATTAAATTAAAGCTCATTGTACGAACAGAAAAGGAAACATTTAACATGTCGGCAATCATGTTTTCGGAACAAAAATTTTCTTCTATTTATAACTGAAAAGTGCCTCTATACACACAATTCGCCACGCGATTAATTAAATATTCTGTAGAGAAAATCTCAAAAACATGTTTGTAGTAACTTGTTGGGATCTACTTTTAAATAATTATATCGGCTCAGTTAAAACATTTTATTGTTTATGTTATTGTACGCTGGAGAATTATAAAATGCGGTACATTGAAGTATCGAAAGATGTTTGACAGCATGCTAAAAATGAACCATTAGAATTTCAAATGCATGTTAACCGGAAAACTAACCATGCTTTATCACTTATATGCTAAAGTAGTACTTTTGTAAGGGTGCAAGTAATTACACTTTGAAGAATTGTGATATATTATTTTTATCACTTAATTTTAATTCTAAACTGATAAATGGCACCCAGAATTTTTGCTTTCATAATAAACGTGTAGAAAATATTTTATTTATTTTCAAATTCAATTTTTTCGTAAATTCTAATGTCATTCAATCTTTTAAACATTTTAGAAACAGAATTTCCCTGCCCCTGAAAAAGTTAAATTCAGAATGCTTCTTATTTTATAGCTTTGAAATATATATAACATGTAATTTACAGTATATTATTAACCCTTTGCAGTCGTATGTCTACTATCAGCCACCAACGATTTCTTAGGCTAATGTCAGACGAACGTCTATTTGCACACTTTTTGTTTCTACGTGAAAAGGAACACCTACTAGCGAAGGCGTTTCCTTTACATGTTGAAACAAAAAGCGTGCAAATAGACGTTTGTATTAGCCGTACGTCTATTTGCACGCTTTTTGTTTCAACATGAAAAAGAAACACCTGCTGGTGAAGACGTTTCTTTTTCATGTCGAAACAAAAAGCGTGCAAATAGACGTTCGTGTGACATAACGTTCTAGTCCTATGTCAGCTCTCAGCCACCGCACCATAGCTTTTTTACCGTTCCAGTGGTATGTCTGCTCTCAGCCCTCACAGCAAAGAACCATACTTATATTATATTAAGTCTACAAGCTTCGAGATAAGTAGAATTCGAAATAATATTTTACAAATTGTGTTTAAGTGTAATTAGACATTTTTGCTTCTTAAATATTTTTAAAATAATGCTCTAAAATGGCAGAAAGAAAACAGTCGAAAGAAGTGTGCCGTGAAATTGAATGTAGTTTAAACAAGAAAGAAAAAACATGCGTTAAGCATAGATTATGAAACACTTTCCAACATTACCTCAATGCTTTAACCCCTAAATTCTCGCTTCTGTGATATTCACGGGTTGTTTACTTTATTTAGATTATTTGAGTCTAACCAGTTTTATAAAATACTATAATTGACTTTATTATGGGATCATTTTACCCGTCATTAAATAAGGTGCATATTTCGTTTTCAAAAAAGTGGTGCCAATAAGCAATGTCAATTTTTTACCGTAATTTAATGCGACCGTTAAGGGTCTAAACAAAACTTCGTTATTTAGGGAAATAAGGTAAATAAGATAACTGAGTAAACATTTCAGAAAGACCATAAAACATTTGAAAAACTGATTTCAGCAGTTACCGTCCATAGCCAAATATGTATTCCAATACTTTTGAATAGCCCTGTATTTGATCTGTAGGTTGGTATACATACTATATAATAGGAAAATTTAGTTTAGCAAGAAAACGCATAAGAGGTTGAAATTTCTCTTTCAGCAATTTATACTAATAGGTGGTAACATACTTGAATACTTTTGTACAACCCTGTAGTTCACCTAGAACCTTTATTACATGCCACTTTTTAGTTAAAATTTATTTCAAACTAAAACACTCTTTTAAAACTACTGAAATCACATTTCCAAAAATTATCATTTATAGACGGCCATGTATCCAATTCTTTGCGGGACCCTGTATATAATTTTATCTATATTCTACAACAATTTCTTAGTAAATTAAATGCAGTTCAGTGTAAAAATGCATAACTCATTTAAAAACCGCCTTTAAGCAATTTGCTCACATACCCAGTAACCCTTACGAATTCTTTTGTGTAGTCCTGTATATGAAATATAACATTTATACACACCATATAGTATGCCTGGAAACATAAAAGCGCATATCATAATTGAAAATGCATTTCCAGCAATCATCGCTAATGTACAGAAGTTCGGATACAATGTAGCATCTGAAATCTTTTGTGTGCCCCTGTAGTGCTATGCACTTCGTATTATATATTAAATAAGTTCTGGTAAACCTCAGCGACGTATATCAATTTCACTATATATGAAATAGTTTAACATAATTAAAATACGCCGCAAACAATTCCGTCCACCTCTATATCATTATTTAACGGAATTCTTTTGTGTGGCCCTGTAAATGAATAACAACTATTCTTTGCACCACATATTCTACTGAATGCATATTTTAGTGCAGTTCATAAATGCATTTCAATTTTATTATGTTTGAAAGCGTGACATCATTAAAAATCATTTGAATCATTTGAAACGATTTTTTCTCATTGCCTGTAATGTTACGGAATGCTTTTAATTATCCCTGTAATAGAGCGGTAGGTGGCAGCACAGTCAATCACTTCATCGAGTTCACGGCTGAAATTCCAGAATTAGTTAAAATTCGATTCGCATATTAAAACGCAATCTGGTCCTTAGTGGAAAACAACTGAAAACTCGATTTTAGCTATTGACACGTACGTTTATCATTGTGTTTTTCTGCTCCCAGTACTACAGCGCCTAGAAGATACAGTGTGGAAAACGGCTATTCCTATAATGCTTTAAAAAGTGCTAAAAACTTGTAACCCATAAATCTCCAACAATGCTCAGCGGCAATATGCTGATACGAGCGCCATCTCGTAACTCTTTTCAATATAAACACTATGTTTTCAAAAATTATAGAATGTTAAATATCGGAAACTATAAATAAAGATATTTTGGTCTGTTTTAAGCTAATTTAGTTAAGGAATGACGTGAAATAGATTAAAGAGTCTCTTTTAGAATGAGTATCGATTTTAAATCACTACGATGGTGCTACGATCGACATCTTGTTATTCAGCATCGTTGTACATTTATGGGATTCAATTTTTTAGCACTATTTTGTAGCCGTTTTCCACACTGTACCTTCTAGGCGCTGTACCAGTACTCCACATTTTCATACTTTTGGGTGCAGGAAAACAGAATGGTAAACCTACGAGTCAACCGCTAAAATCGGGTTTTCAGGTGTTTTCCACCAAGATATGACTTGACAGACCGATTACGTTTTAATATGCGATTTGAGTTTTAACTAATTCTGGAATTTCAGCCGTGAACTCGGTGAGGTGATTGTGTGTGCTTCCGCCTTCCGGTCTATAAATGACCTAAACATGCTATAACCTTCATTTGAAATAGGGAATGTGCTATGGTAAACGTCAGTAACATCCAAACATTTCAGGGAAATCCGAGTATATTTACGAGAGTTAGAGCGCGGACAGACTGACAGACAAACCGAAGTCTTAAACAGTTTTCAACTTTGTTGGAAAGTATTAAAAAGATAAGATGTAAAGAATAAAGATTGTCCTGCATGTTCAAACAGTAGAATTAATAATTAAGGACTGCATATTGGAGGCTACTTTGAAAGATACTACACGATAGAAATTTATAAAATATAATTTTTACATAAAATTAAAACATATTCTTGTGTTACATATAATTAAAGTTTATAAAAGAATGAATAAATTTTGTTTTTCCCTCATAATCTTGCATATTAGGTATTACTGTTTGTTTAACGATAATTAATTCTGACTAGCATGACACCTATGTATAAACTTAATACGACTGCAAAGGGTTAAATAACTTTTTTTTTATTTCACATCTTTTTGGAAGTTTATTATTATTGCTTTGGTATACTCATTTCCATAAAACCTTCAGAACATTTATAACATATTTAAAACAAACTAGTTGCACATGCTTTCAGATAATTATTTCTTCGTATTACTGCTGCTTCGTTACTAATATTATTTTACGCAGTGGAGTTAAAAAATGTGGATTATAGAACTATAAACCGACACTCGTAATTTATTGAATATAAAATTGCAGCATGATTAGAATTTTAGTTTTCTGTAGATCAGTTTGATAAATACATTTTAATAATATACTAGATCTGAGTTAATATATCTCATACTTAGATTATTGCAATAAATATCTATATTGATATTCATGCGTCTTTTGATGTTTTAATTTTTTAGAAAAGCAACGTATTGTCATTTTTTAATAATTTCACAGCTACCAACCTTTCAGATTTTTTAAGTGAAATAAAAATAATTCGAACCCCCCCGCCCCCCAAAAAAGAACTACTTTTCTGTTGTATATGTACTATATGTTGAAGAATTTTGTTTTTTTATGATTTGAAAAAAAAAAAATACTTGGGACTTAGGTAAATAATGTATTCATATAAAACTTCCAAATATGTATAACTACTACTATAACCAACCTAAACTATATAACTACTAAATTCTATAGAATGTATGCTTGTATAAAAATTTCCAAATGCTTGCATACAAGTACTGCTTGCTACGTACATTAACCATTTGTACCTCACCGGTACTTTAAAATACCATTAAAATAACTTGTTATAAAATTCATTTAATACATCGACTGGTAGTTTTACAGTTTAGAATAAGTTATAGTTACATTACTTTATCTTGTTCCAAAAGCATTATTGGTTGCACAAAACAAAAATATTTTTAAAAGGGTGATTTCTTTTGCCTTTGCATCTTTTCAGCTATTTTGACATTGAAAGATCGGGGGAGGGGAGAGTTTCAGTTCTGAAATATTTCTATATTTCTGTTGTAAGAACTTTATATTTGTACATTTCCTAATTCTACAAAAATATGTTAAATAAAAGATTTGAGTGGAGTTGTAAATAATCCACAATAAATGATGGAGTTGTAATAATGCACAAAATCCTTATAAATTCAAATTTGATTAATTAATTTTAATTGGCGAAATCCTTCTAAAATTTATTAAATGATTGTGTAAATCTTCTAATGGAGTTTCAAAAATTCACGAAATATGCTTTAGAAGGTTAAATTTTCATGAATTCATAATTTGGGACATAAAGGGTTAAACTAAATTAAGGTTAGCTATTAAATTACAAAATTGAGCTTCGAATATGTCGAAATCACATTTTTGGAGCAATAACTTCCTTCTATTTATACTGAAAAATGTATCCATACATACAATTAATTAAATTTTCTGCTCTGATAAATATCAAGAGCATGTTTAAAACAATCTGTTAGGACTTACTTTTACGAAATTCTTTCTGCTCAGTTATGGCATTTCATTGTGTATGTTATAAAGCGAGGGAGGATTATAGTGTGTGGTATGTAGGAATATCGAAATATGTTTGATAACTTGTTGAATATCAAACTAAAGCGTGATTGCTACGATTGCTAATCTATTTAATTTAACCCTTAAATGCCTGGTGTTGCTTTTCGTCAACATACCTAATTTAGGCTTCTAAAATACTATTAGAATAATATTGAAGCTATAATGCCTAATGTTGCCAATAAAATACATTATGAAAATATCAGTAAATCGATTTTACACATGTAAATGGCAACATTTGTGCTGTTTAAGAATAAAGATAGATTTATTTTTTCAATTGTTGCTACATGTTCTTTTTGTTTTGTTTGGAAGCTTGCGAACTACCCTATTTTGTTCTGCAGTGAGCAAGAAAAAATTATTTCATATTATAGTTTCTAAAATTCTTGTGTGTTTAATATTATAGAATTTTATCAAGGAAAAATATTTTTTCAATTAATGACCACTATTGCGGATTAGTAACAAACAGTTTTTTTTATCCGTAAACCATACTTAAAACAAAATATGATTTTTTAAAGTATTTTTACGATGATTTATTTAAAAAAATGAAAGCCGAAAAACATTATTACAATGATTTTTGAAAAATCAGGCATTTAAGGGTTGAGTTGTCTGTTTATCAGCATAAGTTATCATGCGTAATCAATATAAGTGCTAAAGTAGTAATATTGTAAAAGAGAAAAAAAAATGTTGAATTCGGCTTGGTTCTCATTTTATACATTGAAAATATACAAGATACCCAAAAATGTTGAAACGCGCTAAAATTTTTTACGTGTTGCAGATATAAAATGTGAATTGGAGAAGTGTTAAAAGTTAGGTTTGAAATAAGATTTTACCAATTAAAGAATCATCCGATTATCTTTTTAAAAAAGTTATACTTTTCAAATTCTCCTCACCACCTCCTTTGAAAAAAAGTGATCGGTCAGAAAAAATTTCGTTTTATGCCAACATTTAAAAAACTGCATAATTTTACCTTTAAAATTAACTGAATTATAAAAATGAAAAAAAAAAAACTGACTTATATCTATCTCTTTTTCGTACTATTTAAAAGGCTATTTCATCATTAAAAATAGGTAAATTCCCAAATTGATAATAGCATTCTTTAAATCTAAACTATATTAACAAATGTGAAAAAAAATCACCACATATAACAAATCTGAAAACCCCGAGATAATTTACTTCATTAATTGCTAAAAGGTGTTAAATAAAAACCATGAAAACAGTAAAAAAAAAAATTAAACTGTCTACAAGCGTTATAATTATCACCTAACATTCAACTGCCGTACAGTTGAAAGTAAATTTATAGCAGATTCGAGCAAATCAATTTTTAAATAAAAAAAGTTCGAGAGTTACAGTCAATCATTATATAATATCTTTTTATCTTTATAAAATATTTAAAACAGGTTTCTCTTACAGAAGTATTAAATTGATAAAAGATTTAGTTAAAGAATATCCAAGGGGTTAGGGAGCGAGCCCCGACTCTTCCTTCCGTTATGGATGGCATGGGTATTATTACTTGGATTGAACTTATTGATACACTTGGAAAGTAGCATCGAATCAACAATCGAAATTCGTTTCAATAATAAAAAATCACCGAGATATCTAAACAGTTAAGATAATCTATTTAAACATCTCATAATTGACCAATTCAAATGCCATCTCGAGTGATGCATTGGAAACGAAAGTTAAATACCTGAAGCAGAACAGTGGTATCATTTATTGTAAGTTAGTTCGAAACCTATTAAAATAGAGACATTTTTGGTAAATTTAAAAGACTGTAACTAAAAGGGTTTTTGAGATATTAATGGTTAAAAAATTTGGCGTCAATTCGATTTTGCACTTTGCCAATGCTTCCGCACTTGTAGCTCACTTTCAAATCTAGATATCCTGATAGAAAATGTCATCTTATAGAATTTTTTCTGCTTTTCATAACTATGTATTTACTAGGGGGCATAGCCCCCTGCTCGCTAACGCTCGCCAACTCCCGTGAATTGCTACGCAAATCACATTGGAACCGCTACGCGATCCCAGCTCGCTTCGCACGCTCTCCACTATTTGTGTCAACTCTAGCCAAAATGAATGTTATCATAAATAATTATAACGTATAAAGTTTACAAATATTGTTAATATATAAAAAAAATAATGAAAAACTTTGTTGAAATGTAAATAATAATGTATTTAGACCGTGCTGCTAATGTTTTTTGATCACTGTAACATTATGCAATTTAAAATTTTTGACATGTAAAATAATAAACTGAAAAAAGTACCTTGGAAATAGAATTAATTTAAAACCTCAGTGAAAACACAATTAAACATATTTTTAGTTGGACCGCTATGCGATCCCATCTCGCTTCGCTCGCTCGCCACTATTTGTATCAACTCTAGCTAGAATGAGTGCTATCATAAATCATTATAACATATAAAGTTCACAAACATTTTTTTACCGACTTCAAAAAGGAGGAGGTTATCAATTCGACGCGTATGTATGTTTTTTTTTTATGTATGTCCGATTGCTCCGGAACTTTTTGTCCGATTTATGTGACTTTTGTTTTAATTGAAAGAGGATACTCTCGAATTGGTACCACTTCCGTTTCATCAAAATTGGTTGAGTAGTTTTTTAGTAATTCAACAAAAACCAATAAAATGAAGGATTGCACCCAAATTATCTTTCATTGTTGTAACCGGTTTCTCAATCATAAGCATAAAACTATGTACTCATATACGTTAGTGCCCAGTTGTCGCAAAACTTGGCGCAGTTACGTTAATTATCGCCAAATTTGGCAACCAAAATAAGTCGCCATAAATGAAGCCAACTTGGCTGTAACTGACTAATTTGGCGATATTCCCATTCAAATTCAGTAATGGATCTTCCCCAATCTGTTTCTTCGCATCTTCTAATCGACAGTCATATTTAAAATACTCAATTGGCAATCGCATTCTAAATAGTAATAATACAGAAGCAAACTAACTTAATACAAAACAATAATTTAGTATACAATATTTTAGTTTAATTAAACACATAACATCAGACTGGCGGCACATAATATATATATATATATATATATATATATATATATATATATATATATAATATTGGTACTTCTTAGTTATCCCGTCGACCAAATTACTGTCGCCATATTGTAAGATTAAATGCCAATAATGGTTTGCCATTAATTAATTAATTGTAAGATTAAATGCCAATAATGGCCAATAAAACCATTAATTCGGCGTTTTATTTGTATTTTATTAATGTTTTACTAATTTATTTGTTCTTTCGTTATTTAAAATAAAAATTATGTCAATTTGTATAATTTGGCGAGTGGTTTGGCGATTTATATAATTTTGCGAAATTGATCGATGGGATATCTAAGAAGTACCATAATATTATATACATACCTATACTATATTATATTAAACAGTTATATGTATGAAGGTTTTTTGATTGCCTTTAATATTTCCACCAAATAACATTAATGATAACTTTCCTGTATAGGAGCCTTGAAGAGAAAATGAAAATTTCACGCATATTTTCTGACAACCTATTAACTGTCTAGGTACTACTTAGTTATCTCGTCGACCAATTTCGCCAGATTATATAAATCGCCAAACCACTCACCAAATTATACAAATTGGCATAATTTTTATTTTAAATAACGAAAGAACAAATAAATTAGTATAACATTAATAAAAATACAAATAAAACGTCGAAATAAAAATCACTGGATGACGTAAACACGTGTATCTTGCTTAAAGTCAAGTGAATGTGACATTTACGATCAACCATTATTGGCATTTAATCTTATAGTTTGGCGATAGATTTTAGGTCGATGGGATAACTAAGTAGTACCACTGTCTCATATATACAAGCAAGTTTTTTAATATTTATAAATTTATTTATTGTAAACAACCATTTGTCTACTTTTATATGCAAACAGAAGTTGAGCCAAGATCCCTATGCTGTTAAAGTACAAGATAAACAACATAGAAAGAAATAAAAGGAGTTACTCTAATTAGTATTACAGACGGCATTGTTATGGTGCTGTGTATTTACATGGCACAGAACTTAAACATCAGTAGGCATAAGCATAATGGCAAAAGCAAGTCAGTGAGTTACGCAGTCATGAAAACATTTGAATTGTATCAAGAAATGAGAGCAAGTAAATTTGAATCAGGTTGCCCGATAAAAGCAAAAAGTGTGAGATACTATAACAGCAAACATGGTTTAAAGGAAATGCGAATATCATAAGTTGCTTCCGAAAGTTCTATATGTTTTGCAGTACTATACTCGCTAAAATACGTCAGTTATTATGCAGACCAATGACACTTTAATCAAGACTATTATATGAGCATGATGATGCATTTCTAATCTTCCGTAATCGAGCCTACAGTTAAGGCTAGCGTGAAACAAAAAAAAAAAAATATCAGCAGTAAATGGTTTAATGTAAATGTGGGTATCATAAAATATTTAATTCGCAAAACGCTTCAATGCACCAAATCATATTAGCTCAGAAACAACAATTGGCAGTGGACGCAATAACGGTAGATTACTTAATAGTTTTAAAATCTCCACTGCCCAACGTATTGCAAATGATGATGCAATAAGAAGCATAAATGCCTAAGTGAGTTAAGCTGATTTTGTCAAGAAAGATTACAAACAAAAATAAACAAAATGCCGTCATGATGCAATGAGTTCTCAATTTCTCTATCAGAATCTTTAGATTTGGCGAAAGATTAAGCAAATAATTTAAAATTATGAATAAAAGTACCATGCTGAAATGTTTAGCATACATTTAAGCACATTGGCATTACGTATACATACATACATTACATATTGGCATTTGCATAATATCTCCATATAAGAAAACATTAATGCCACCAAAAAATAAATTGTTTTTAAATTCTTGAAACCTCAAATGAATTATATATAAATTCTCTTTTGACACCATAGAAATTTCATCAATGACCAGCCATTTGAGGGAACGCCATTTAAGACTTTCCCCCTGTAGTCTTTTCACGATCATTCTTTGATAAGTTATTCGGTTGTCATGTATCCTAATGGCTCCTGGTGCATGTAAACTCCGTCGATAGGTGCGAAGACCTCGAATTTACCTATGAATTATACCTCTGAGGTGTCTTGCCAGATGAAGGTTTCGTCATCTGATTAAGCTTCTAAATTACGAGATCAACATGAGTAGCAATGCGCAGGTGCTAAACAACAAGATATAAATGTTAAATAACTGGCATAAAAAAGTTCATAATTAAGAAATAGGCACTGCCGATAGTAAAACGATCTAGGCGTTCCTCAGGTTTATTGCCGATACGTGGCGATTAGGTGGTCTCCTACGCCGATGACAGGTATCAAACCCGTTCATCTAGGGCAACCCGGAAGATAAGGGCCTGATCATCGGTTAGAAAGTATAAAAATAAGTCATTGGGTCTCTCTTCTGTATTTCATAGAGCATTTTTAGTAAGCCGAAGAACTTTTTATTGTCAGTTTCCAAAGTTCGATATTTTTTCATGCGAGCAGCATCTCTTGTCGTTCTACCCATGTCCAAATAGAGAAACAAAAATATTTAATTAAAAAATAAAGCTATTAAATCTGAAGAAGAATAAATGTAGTATATATATATAAAGAATTTTCACAAAAAACCTGTGTTATTAATGTACACAGAAATCTGGACAAAAGTATTTACTTATCAAAATAACATCTTTAAAAGTTTCTTTAAAAGTCCGTAATTTCCTCCAAAAGAATCATGCAAAAATTGTAACTCAAAAAAGAACTAAAAAGTGAAAAATAAACTTTTTTACCAAAAATAAAACCGACTTCAAAAACTACTACAAAGTAAAAAATAATTTTTTTACATAATTGTTAATAAGAAATTAAATTAACAGCATTGTATTTACCATGCGTATTATTATATTTATGTACATTAATTTGATTTTTTTGGAGTCGGTGCCAGCCAAGCCAAGTTCAAAATTAAAATTGTTTATCCAATACAAATCGTAACATGATTCAGCAAAACCGTTTAGGAAAAAAAATCCATTCTCAATCAACTCTGACACCATCCTACATTTGAAAATCTGTGTTTGGCTACGATTTTTTTACATAATAGCCTGTATAAACGCATTAATTTTAAAATAACCCTTAATTTAGCACACATAATTACAACTAATCTCACTTGAAAATACACGTTTATAAAATCAGATGAAATGTTTCAAAAATGGTAAAATTCAATTTTTTTTAAACTAAATAACAAATCGTAAAAAAACTCGTAGATATTTGGATGTATGTCTGTTGGATGATCATACTTAACTTCGTTTGGCTGGCACCGACTCCAAAAAATCAAATTAATGTACATAAATATAATAATACGCATGGTAAATACAATGCTCTTAATTTAATTTCTTATTAACTATTATGTAAAAAAAATGTTTTTTACTTTGTAGTAGTTTTTGAAATCGGTTTTATTTTTGGTAAAAAAGTTTATTAATGTACAAAAAAGTAATGGAAAACTTTGTTGAAAATGTAAATAAAATTGCATTTAGGGGGTGATACTAAACATATTTTATCAAAAGTTTGGCCCCATGACCTGTTGATCGTCATTGAGAAAGCTAAGCGATTGGAAATTGACACCGTTTAAATTTAAATGGCAAGTTAGTGTCAGATAAGGTCCTTCTCCTTTTATTTTACCTATAGTATTGAACAGCACGATTTAAAGTCATTTAAAATTAGATGCTATAAAAGATGCTACGTATCATGCTAACGAACTGCAAACAAAACATTTACGGCTGTCTCTAAATACAACCTTGAACATAAAGCTGATTCGCTGAATTCAACATGTCACCGTAAAACGGACCAATCGCAATTGTTATTCATGCATCGCTCAAACGGTTTGTGTTAAAAGAGAGATTCTATCTGGATTTTGATTTGATGAATATGTTTGGTCATGTGACCGCAAATTAAACACTGAGAATCGTTGCCGTGGTTGTGGACCAATTAGCAAGCTACAAATAAGTCTTTTTTGTGCTACGTAAGAGAAATATACATATAGATTTTGCGTGCAGGTTTTTCAGACACCCCACAAATTTGAAGTATTAAGACATCACGAAGACTTGACGCATTTTTTTTTTTTATCTGTCATAGCTCGGAGATTCGTGTGCTTGCTTAGTAGTTAGGGCGCTGACTACTAGACAGGATGTACTGGTTTGAAGCTGGTTTGGATGTTTGCAGTGAGTCAGATTCTATTTTAAACAGAGCTCCTGGTGTGTTTACCTGTCGTGTGCAAAAGAAAGCCGTAGCGCTCACAACATGGTTAGAGATAGGACAGGGTTGCTATAATTCCTACATGGCTATTCAATCACCCTCTTTTGTTTTTCAAATATTAGGTCAAATTCACCTTGTATACGTGTTTCATAAATTACTCTCTAATTTTGAGATTTAATAAGTAATAATTATAATAAATATAAAGTAATATGTTTATTAGGAAGTTGATCAATTTTGATCTGGATAATTTTATAAATACCTCAAATTTCCATCAAGCGCTGTGATCTCAGAAACTGTGAAATGCTCATCATGAAATTAGCTTGCAAATTTCAAAATACAATCCTCTTTTTGCATTTTAATAGCTAAATGCAAAGATAGCTAAAATCTACAAGACATCTCATGCTTTTTTACATGTTAGTTTGAACATAGCATTCTTACAATTTGAGACAACGTAACGGCATCTGTTGACGAAATCTTGAACAGTTTTTAAATTACACAAAATTTAAATGAAACAAAATTTATTAATTACTCAAAATTTATACAAAACTTATGAGTTATATTACTTTTTAATATTGCTAAATATTTACTATAATCCAAACGAATGTTTGTGTTCAAAATTGAAAATATAATCCATAACGTAATGGTAATCAAATCCTTGGAGCAATCCTTCCCTTACTTTATAACTGAAAATACTTTTACGCATACAGTTCACCACTGGATTAATTAACCCTTTCAGGGGCAAAATACTTCTTTTGCTAAAATGTGAAATTGATTGAATGACACCGGGATTTATGAACAAATTTATATTAAAGTAAGTAAAAGCTTTACATCGCATACAGTATAAAAATCAAAACTTTTCTAAAATTCTGGTGCCAATGGGGTATTTGAGAATTAATATTATGTGGTATATATAATATACCGGCGCCGTTCAAGGGGTTAAAGTTTCGGTTCTTTATATATATATATATATATATATATAAGTATCCTTTTACGATAATAATGCACAACATATAGTTACAGGTGACCTTGATTTTATATCCAACGATGAGTTGAAACAATTAATGAAATATGGTACTAAGTTTAGATTAAACAAGAAGATGAACTTAAAAAAATCTTTCAATCTATTCAAATCTGAATTACATATGTTTATACTCAATTTAAGTTACAAATTCAATAAACCTATCCCCCTCTTCAATGAATGGAAATTTAAAATTTTGGATGCATTTAAATCATTTCAAATAAAATATATGAATGTTTCTTCTAATTACACTTACCATAGTATAAATGTAAATTTAGAGAAGAAAATATCGAAATTAAAAAATACCTTTGTTTTT
Source organism: Maratus speciosus (assembly GCA_963932465.1). Classification (NCBI taxonomy): domain Eukaryota; kingdom Metazoa; phylum Arthropoda; class Arachnida; order Araneae; family Salticidae; genus Maratus; species Maratus speciosus. Next base: position 395,234,010 of record OZ010793.1, on the reverse strand, counting down.
TGTTCAGTCGATAAAGCATCTAACAATTTTGCAGTCATTTGAAAAAGTTATTATGCTAATATGATATTTACTGAGCTTAACAATAATGTCACCTACAGTTTGTATAAATCTACTATTCAGACACTGATTAAGAAACATCTGGCCTTTTCAAAAAAGGTTAATAATCCTCTGCCTAAAGTAAAAAATTTGTCATTTCCTTTTCTTTTCGTAACACCTAAATTCCATAAGATACCAATTAAGTACAGATTTATTTGTAGTAATGTAAACAGCATTGGAAACGGATTTAATCGCAAATTTGAGGAAATGTTAAAAAAGATTTTAAATATCCTAAAATTTAAGTATAAAGATAGTAATATGTATTGGATTATTTTGAACAGTTATGAGATCAGGAATGAATTAATTAAAGATGATATACAAAGTATCCAGACATATGATTTTGAGAATCTTTTCACAAATATTCCAATTGCAGGGTTAAATGATGTCCTTTTAAAAGTTGTCGACTTAATTATAGCTGACATCGATTTAGATTTTAATTTATTTAAATTATTATGCAATTTTTGTTTATATAACAACTATGTTTATACAGGATTAAATATTTATTTACAGAGTGATGGAATAGGAATGGGAACAAGTTATTCTTCAACGGCAGCTAACTTATTTTTGTTTTATTATGAATTTCAGTTTTGTAGTGTCAATAACGATGTTAATTTTCTGGCTTTCAGATACATCGATGATTTGATAATTTTGAACTGTGATCGTGATTTTTTGGGGATATCATGTAACATTTATCCTGATATGCTGGTTTTGAAAAAAAAACAAATGAAAATAATAGTGCTACAGATTATCTTGATTTGAAAATAAACATTTCAAATGGTATACACATATCAATCTACAATAAACGGGATAACTTTAATTTTGAAGTTAACCATTTAGTTAATTGGAGTTCAAATATCCATAAACGCGTTTATGTCAATATCATAATATGACAGATTTTTCGCTACTATAAACTCTGTTCGAAAAAAAATTTATTTTTTAAAGAACTTTTTAATTTAACCAGCATTTTGTATTATAAAAATAATATACTTTTGAATTTCCTTAATAAATATACTAGTTTTACAGACAGTCTTCATTTTTGAGGAGTTGCTATGCGATTGACAGTTAATGATTTGTATAACTTAAAGCCTTTTTTTGGACGGTTTTACAAGGATGTCTGCAATTGTGTGGCAACAGACATGGAAGTGCATGGACAGATTATGGATCACTGGAATTTGATTATTGTTTTTTGTGGCTGTGTGGCTCGGATTTGGGTAAAATATTTTTATTGTTTCAGTATACATTACATATACGTTCTGAATCAGTTGTATCTTCGAGATGCACTGTTTATTGTGGCGTCGGGTCCGGTGGGGGACTGTTCGCGATATGCTTTCAATTGTTTTTATGCATTTGATTTATGCTTTGCGACACTCTGGCCGAAACCCACTGCCACTACTGAATAATATTTTGTTGTAAATTGTAATTAGTCTGAAACATTGCTGTGCTTTTCAAAATGCCCACCGCTGAAGAGGCCACAGCCTTTTGTTGTTTTTTCTTGTTCAGGTTATATGTTTAAATTTCTTGGATGTTTTATGGTTATACTTAATTTATTTATGGTGCAAGATTTTGGGTCTGACAAATGTATTTAATACATAATGTGCTATATATATATATATATATATATATATATATATATATGAGAGCGGATCAAATAAAAACGGAACAGTGGTTATGATTTGGTTAATTTTTGGTTGTGGTTTAGTTAATTTGAATGTGGCGACAACTTTGTGCGGAGGTAGCGAATTATTTAAGGTACGCAACCTCTTCTGCGGAAATAGGCTTGCCCTAGATAGTCGCCCAGAAGCACATGATATGCGCTGGAGGTCGTCCAACCGTGAAGTCCGCCAGGAAATAAGTTGATGCTATTATTCATCTGTGTCTGTGTAATGTTTGCGAATACAGAGAGGAACGCATTGTTATTCGTTATTTACTGGTAGAATGAGTTTGGTTTCACAATCTGCAACGGCGAATAAAATGCAGTGTTCGGAAAACATGCACTAACATTGACTCGTGTTCAGGACTGGTACAAGCACTTTTGTGAGGCAATCTGGTAAACTTTGTTGCGGTACCCATAGTACAGCCCGGATCTGTCGACATGTGACTTTCCCATATTTGGTCCTTTGAAAAAGGCATTGAAGGATCATTGATTTTACTCGGACAGCAAAGGACAATGTTCGAAACTAGTTCCGATTTCAGGCAAAGAACTTCTTTGAGCAGGATATTTACCATTTGGTAAAACAGTGTGACAAGAGCTTGTGGAGCTTTGAAAATACTTTGAAATAAACTATGCCATCCCATCCTTTGACTCCTGTTCCGTTTTGATTTGATCCACTTTAATATTAATAACTATTTACTTTAAACTAAATTGAAATCCGGAATCAAATCTATAGCGTATCGGTAATCAAATTCTTCGAATAATAATTATCTTCGGTTAACATCTGAAAAATATTCTATGTATACAGTTCTGTTCTTGAATGATTATAGTTTCTTCTCTGGTAAATAGCAAGTGCATGTTTAAAACAACCTTCTTGAATCTGCTTTAGATAATTATTTATTCTGAACTCTGACGCTTCCTTATTTACATTATCATACGCTTTATTATAAAATGTGGCTTATACAATATCGAATAACTATGATAACTTGTTGAACATAAAATTACAGATTGATTAGAATTTTATTTTTCTGTAGATCAGTCTGAGTTACTATAACTCATATATAATATAATACCTTGTAATATTATTACCTATAATGTTAATACCATCTATACGTTATTCTACAATCTATAATATAACACCTCTGTACACTATGACGCAAAAGTTTAGACAATGACGTCATTCAGCTTTAAAATGTAGAATTATGACGTCAGAATTACAAAAACCTGTAAATATATTCAAAAACTGATTTAAAATGCTATGTACAAAAGACAGTCGTTTTATTTGCTATAATACTAATTTTTTTCATAAAAATTCAAATGTGCTTGTCGCAAAAGTTTAGACACTATTCTAAATTTCTTTGAATATTCGCTGGCATATGCAAATTTAGAATCGATGATGTCACAAATTTGGAGTACTTAAGTTCTGCAAACGATTGCGCTTCATAGTCGACATGCCGAGAGCTAAAGAAATTCAAGTGAATGAGGTTTCAAGGATTTGGCAGTTGAAAGGTGAAGGGAAGAGCGTTTCTGAAATTTCTGCTATTATTAATAGGTCAAAAAAATCTATTTATCGAGTTTTATCGAGTGGTTCCGAATATAAAGCAAAATGTCGGTCTGGGAGGCCACGTGTGACAAATGTACGAGAGGATCGCCTGATACAAAGACTAGCGAGTACTCAACAAATGAGCGTACGTGGAGTTCAAAGCTCATCGGGACTCTCTGTATCAAAGGATACGATTCGTAGACGAATTTTGGAAAAAGGAACAATCGTTTATAGCAAAATGCAGAAGAAACCAGCTTTGAAACCACATCATAAGTTACAAAGACTTATGTGGGCTCGAAAGCATATGTCATATGGAGAGAAATGGCAGTCAGTCATATTTAGCGATGAAAAAAAGTGGAATCTGGATGGTCCAGATGGATGTTTATCGTATTGGCATGACTTGCGGAAGGAACCTCGACGTTTTTTTAGTCGCAGACAAGGAGGGGGCTCGGTGATGGTTTGGGCAGCCTTTTGCTATAATGGACAAGTATCTCTGACCTTCACCAGTGGCCGTCAAACTTCACAGCATTATGCACAGACATTAGAAGAAAACCTACTGCCATTTGCTGAGCTTCTAGGGGGTCCTCAGTGGGAATTTCAGCAAGACAATGCTTCAATTCACACTGCAAAACATTCAAAATCTTGGTTTAATTCCCATAATATAAGAGTTCTCGACTGGCCAGCATGTAGCCCAGATCTTAACCCTATAGAAAACCTTTGGAGCATCATGTGTCGCAAAGTTTATAGCAACGCTAGACAATACTCTTCTGAAAAGGAACTTAAGACATCTATTGAGAATGCATGGTACGATATCGATCCACAAACTATGCAAGATTTAGTTTCTTCCATGCAATCTCGTGTATATGACGTAATACATAAGCATGGATGCGCAACCAGGTTTTAAAAATTGTTTATTTCGATTTTATTTAATTTGTGTCTAAACTTTTGAGACAGCAGTTTATTTTTGTTACCATTTAATTTATTGCAATATGCACAATTCCACTTTTCTTTGTTATAAATATTGTTTATATGTACAGCACATTAATTTCAAGCAGTGATTTGAAAATTGAATAAATATTTTTCAAAGTATGTAAGAATTTCTTCATTGTCTAAACTTTTGCGTCATAGTGTATAATATAACAGTTCCATTAAATTTCTATATTCTCTCTGAGACATTTCTTGATGTTTTAATTTTCGGAAAAAAATAGCCTATTCTTTTTGTTTGAATAATGCATTCCTATAAAAGCTCGAAATACAAGTATATTTAACTGTACTTGTGTAAGATCTAATGTATTTTTGCATGAAGACTGCAAATGTTTATGTATCTAGTAACTTACATTAAATAAATGTATGTTCATAATTAAAATTGAGAGACAAACCTCTAGTTTGTCGATAATCCAATTTCTCTTTCTTTATAAATAAAAAATACATGCAAGTCTCTTTTCGATTAATTAAATTTTATGCTCTGGTAAATCTCAAGAACATGTTAAAAATAATCTGTTGGGATTTACTTCTCGATAATTCTTTCTGTTCATTTATGACATTTGGTTATTTATTTTATTTTACGCTGGAGAATTACAATATGTAGTATAAAGAAAAACTGAACGACTATTATAACTTGTTGAACAGAAATTGAAACATGAAAGGAATTTCAATTTTTGGTTGATAAGTCTAAGTTACCAAATGTGATCAGTTATAACTGTTTAAGCTGTAATTTGGTAGAGGAAGAAAATATTAAATTTAGAAGGTTTCTTATGTTTTATAAAGGGTGTTTTTTATAAGAGGTGTACAAATTTAAAATGAAATAAAACACATAAAACTAATGTTAATGGCCATAATATTGGTTTTATTAAATAAATAATTTTATGTCATTAGTGTTTAAAAATGATTTCAGGCATATGGTTGCTGCGGCTGGCTCGAACGAAGATCTACCTCTAAGTCCAATTTTCGACCACTTTATAGAGCAGCTGGGCTGTATATAAGCAGTTATGCTATGAATATTGATTTCAAAGTGGTCCAACGTCTGTAGTTTATCGGCGTAGACTAACGGCTTCATATAACCGCACAGAAAATGTTCCATAGGTGTGAGACCACATGACCTCGGAGGCCAGTTCACAGGTACATTACGCGAAATTATGTGCTCACTGAATGTCGCCCTCAACAAAATGATGGTGAAACAAATTGCAAACGTTGTTTTGGTGAAGGTCTATTCATAATGAAATGGCAAAACATGCTAAGCACAAATCATCTGTCAACTGCCAAATTGACTGTGACTGGAAACAGTGCTGCCAATTTCAAAACTATACCTCTAAAAAAACACCCTTTACTTTCAAAATATATATCACTGATGCCTTAAAGTTTTAAAACATCTAAATTTACTCTATTAAAGATCTTTGTTTTATCTCGTCTTTCTTAAAACTGCAATTTCTGTTAACCGAATACATTACAATTGTTTTTATATACGTCATTTACATAAAACCTCCACATGTTTAGACTCCTAACTACTTACGTGAAATTCAATGCATGCTCGTTATTGAAATTGAAAATCAAATCTTTATCGCGTCGATAATCAAATTTTCGTGGAGCACTAATTTCCTTCCCTTTCAACTGAAAAAAGCTTCTACACGTAAAATTCCGCACTCGATTAATTACATTTTCTGCTCTGGTTAATCGCAAGACCATGTTTAAAACAACCTGCTTGCATCTGAATTCAGATAATTATTTTTTCTCAGATCTGATATTTCATTATTTACATTATTAAAAGATAGAGAATTTTAAAGTGTGATTTATAGCAACAATTGAATCTAACTCGTTCTGTCAAGGTTACACAACAGGGGTCAGCTAGGTGGGGAGGCCTACCAAATGGCTTAAGCACTCACAAGCCCCACCCAGCGGTTTCCATCTACTACCGCCGTCACCACACACACACACAAAAAAAAAATAAAAATAAAAATAAAAATAATAATAATAATAATAAATAAAAGGCCCCAAGGGACCTACAGGAAAGCCAATTGAGAATATTAAGATTAAATACAATATAAGTACAATATATACACGATGGAAAGCCCAATTTTTACTGGGCGTTTACGAGAGAAATTTAGATATTTGTAATTAATAAGATCATGAGATAATAGATAATAGGATTTTTAAACTTGTTGGAGCGGCAAAAGCTCAATTACTCTGCAAAGCTGGGCGTTCTGCAAAAATACAATAAAAGCTACGTATATGTATACTAAATTAGAAAGAGAGTCATAATTTTAAAAATAATGTAGAATATAAAAAATAGGTAAAATAGTGAATAATTATGATGAATATTATATAATTATATACACACACAAAAGTTCAAAAGTCTATTGTTCTTGCAACAGTTCAATTATAGTTCAATCGTGTTGTTTGTGGCTAAGAGTTTATTTTGAATTGGTGGTATCTGTCTATTTGTTAAGATACGTTCGCCAGTTGTATTAAACATAGGTGAAAATCCTTTTTAATAGAAAACTCCATTGTTTTATATTTCATATATTTTACGTAACTGGCCATCAAGTAGCAATCAGTTGCCAATTGTGGTGGCGCTGTCAATTTTTCATATTTATTTATATCACTGTAAATGTTATTTCACATTACTGTGGCAAAGTGATGTTTATTATTGAGACAGATGTTTAAATATCTGGCTTGAAATTTATTTGAAACAAAAATAAAACATCAGTAAACTCAGCTATGGTTTTCAAGCATATTTAATTTTAAAATGCATTTTTTAATTTATTTCATCGATGGTACGAACATTGAATTAGTTTACCATTCAAATAATAGCATTTTAGTGTGCATTTAAGAACTACACGTTGTCTTAATCTCATTTAGGCTAATGTCAGACGAACGTCTATTTGCACGCTTTTTTGTTTCAACATGAAAAAGAAACACGTCTAATGTCAGACGAACGTCTATTTGCACAATTTTTTTCCCTTCCTACAGCCTTCCTACACCTTCGCTAGCATGTGTTTATTCTTCATATTGAAACAAAAAGCGTGCAAATAGACGCTCGTCTGACATTAGCCTTATAATCTATCTGTATATAAAATTTCAAAGGAATTATTTCAACCGTTTTCCTATTTTATAAAAGAAAACACCCACACTTTTTAGCTGTTTGAGGCAGGTGAAGAATTAGATCTCGTCAAGCATGTGCAATCATTTGCTAATTGTGGTAACGTAGTCATCTTCTCCATTTGCAAATATTACTTTTCATCAATGTACCAAACAAATGTTTAGTGCTGAGATTTAAAAAAAAATAAATTACACTCGTACTTTGAAACAATTAAAAAATTGGAACTTATTCGATATTTAGAAACGAATATATGCACGATAAAAGCGAAAGTAACAGCGACGGCGGATGCCGCCATCATTATGACGTCAGCGTTAGTGACTTTCATGTTTTACTTTATAATATAAACGTGGAACGATTGTGATAACGTTGAATATAACTTTGGAGCAAGATTAGAATTTAAATTTCATCCAGATCTGTCTAAATTACTATACAGGGTGTCACATTTTATTCGTGCCCAATAGTTAATTCCTAAATATTTAGAATTAGCGGTATAGTTCCAATTTCAAAATGTTTCAAAACTTTATTCTTCCTCATATTAAAAGCTATTTAAATGAAAATAGTTGCTCTTGTAAAAATTCCGAAATTTAAATTTGTATATAGCCCCTGGCTCCTGTAAATTATATTTACAACATGGGACGCCAACATGGTTATATCGAACCTCAGGGGTCGATTTGACATTAAAAGTTGCCCATTTGGTCTCGGAGATCGATTAGGGGTCAATGAAAAAAACGTTATTTAAAATTATATATGATTATAAAAGACTATGAAGGAGGAAGTGTCTGTCGCACTTTCATTCTAACGTCCTGGTGTTATGTCACAGTTGATATTAGACAGATAGAAAAAAATATCGAAATTCGGTATGCAAATCCCAGATCAGATTATTAACCTTTTCAGGGGTAAAGTACTTCTGATGCAAAAACGTTAAAATGATTAACTGACACCAGTATTTACGAGAAAAAATATATTGAAATAAGTAAAAACTTACCTTCACGTGCATTACATAAAGCAAAATTGAGTTTGAAAATTCTGATGCCAATGTGGCATTTAGAAATTAAAATTAAGTGGTATATATAATTTACAGGCGCCTTTTAAGGGGCTAAGCCACGATTTTCTACACAAGCTGAAATTACCAAATATAACTCACAGGATCTGTTTAATGATTTATTAGTTGATCATGAACACCTTTTAAGATGTTATTTTAGGGTACTTTTGTACGAAAATAAATATTGCATGAATATAGCCGAATCTGTCTGAAATATTTCTTCCATTTTCGCTTACACTTTGAAGCTCCTATATAGTTAAATTTAGTTTCAGTAATGTTGATTTCATCCTAACAAAATAAAGAAATTATTGAGATATTGAATTTCGGGAGGATTTAGGATTGAAACTCACAAATTTTGAGTCTGTTATCAAGAATCTCCAATCGCACCCATCGCAATGACAATGTATTTAAGTTTAGAAACTTAATAAAAATATCATTACAATGTCAGTCAAGTTTAAAAACTTAATAAAGGTATGATTATAGTCATTCAAGTTTAAAAGCTTAGTAAAAGTATCATTATAATTTCCTTCAAGATTAGAAACTTAATAAAAGTATCATTGCAATACACTTGATTACGTATAAATATGTTAAGCATACATGATATAAAAAAAAAACAATCTAAAATTGCATCAGCATTTTTTTTTCTTTTTTGATTGTTCTATTATAATGAGGAAATAATAAAGTTGTGGGATTGATAACCAGATGAGAATCTGTTAAAGGGGTCAACGATAAAAAAAAGTTTGGCGAAGCCTGATTTAGAAAAACACATTTCACGCTATAACAAGAAAGAAAACTTTTTTGTACGACTATATTCTTGTAATTTACTCAATTTTGCTGCTCTGAATATTATAAAATTTCTGCATACTCTGCACTAAAACATGAAAGATGTCAGGAACCGTATTAATATACAAATTTCGTAACTTTTACAAAAATGATCTTTTTGACATATTTATATGAATACAGATAGCAAAACATTTTCCAAAGAATTCAGTTCTCAAATCCAAAAATAACATTTTTTTTTTTTAGTTTTTTATATAAATGTTCTCCCTCCTTTCTGTTTTTTTTTCGGAAAAAATCGCCTATTTTTTTATTATAGAGATATCACTTTATCGATCAATTGTAATAAAGAAGCATATAAGAATTGTAGACCATTCTAATTTCCTTAATTGATAGTCAAAAGACAAAGTTTTAATTTTAAAATTTAAATACAAAACCAGAAAAGAAATCATTGATTAAAAAATATATTGGAGATGGTAAATTTTTCCTTAATAATAATAATGCAGAACAAAGCAAATTCTATAACTTTTGCTCCTGAAATAAAATATAATTTACATTATTGAACTGAGTTATCAGAACACAAGCAATATCTGAGAAACATCTTATGTAAAATGCGGTATTCGAACCTACGCCTTCTTTATAAAACCAGAATTCCTCTTTCTGATTCCATACACCACTTCGCCACCTGGACTTCATTCAATGTCCCTCTGAAATGAAACCAAAACTGGTTTTCCGCCCACTTTAGAGACAGAAAAGCATCCTAATGTGCTCACTGCGTATATTCGGATCAGCCGAAGTAGATCTTAACAGTTCCGCTTTGCGTTTTAAATGTATAGATATTCTATTTAATGCATTTCTTGACGTTGTAATTTCTCTGAAAGACAGCATAGTGCTGCCGTTTCAAAAATGTATTCGTATAAAACCACGAAATATTTATATACATAACAACTAACATTAAACCAAATGCATGTTCGTTATTAAAATTTAAAATCAAATAACTAACACGTTCAGTAATCAAACTTTTGAAGCAATAATTTCCTTCTGATCATAACTGAAAAATGTTTCAATGCGTACAATTCGCTTTTCGATTAAATAAATTTTCTGCTCTGGTAAATCTCAAGAGTATGTATAAAATGATCAGGAAGGATTTAATTTCACATAATTTCTTTCTGCTAACTTATGACATTTCATTATTTGCGTTATTGCTCACTGGAGGATTATAGAATGGCATTTATAGAATATTCACAGTACATCGAATTTTAACTTGTTTAACACAATATTGAAAAATAAGTTTTATGTTGATTGGTATGCGTTTATAAATCTAGGGATAATATTTTGTCATATACACAGTCGTTACATGCCATAATCATCATATAAATTACTCATTTATCAACTATAATTACTTTAATACAGTCAAAACCCTGTATTTAAAAAAAAAAAACTAGTCTTGTGAAGGAATTTTCACCTTGTTATTAATATAAACTTTAAAACATACATATAATTACTTAAAAAGATGTTACAAACACATAAAGATATTATTTAATATAACTCTGAGGTCTTTCAAACGCATACGCATTCATTTTCAAAGGAGGAAAAGATGACTGACTTGAATTGAAAACATACGTATGTTTTCTATTCTATTTGAAAATGAACGCGTGTGTGTTCGACAGATCTCAGGGTTATGTTAAACAATATCTTTATATACAAATTTAAAAGCAACGTTAAAAACTCCAGAATATGCCAACATTCCGCAGACTAGTTTCGGTAGCGTTTAGCATACCGTCATCTTGCACTGAGGACTACCGAACCGAACGCTACCGAAACTAGTCTGCGGAATGTTGGCATATTCTGGAGTTTTTAACGTTGCTTTTAAATTTGTATTATTTTGCGCCAAGTAGCATCTTAATAATTATTAAATATCTTTATATATTTGTAACAGTTTTTTAATGAATTATACGCATGTTTTACTATAATTACTTTTATGACAGCGTTTAGTGAAGACAAGAAATATTTAAAGTTGTTAAGATTTAAAAGTTTCTTCTTTATGTATACATTTCAATCGTAAAGATGTTTTTCAACTTATAATATTGCAAGAAGTACGTTTATTTTTGAAGTACTTGTGGCGTTTCTTTAATTTCGCAATGATAAAAGTTTAAATTACAGACTGATTAATCAAAATCTAATCATACATTCATGTGGCTATAAACTGGATTGTTTCAATGCATACACTTGTCCTTTTGATAAATTAAATTTTCCGCTCCGGTAAACTTCAAGAACATGTTTAAAATAATCTGTTGGGATATTCTTTTAGATATTTCTTTCTGATCAGTTATGACACTTGATTATTTATGTTATTGTACTCTGGAGGATTATAATATGTGATATAAAGAAGGATAGAATGGCTATTATAACTTGTTGAACAGAAATTGAAACGTAACTGGGATTTAAATTTTCTGTTGATAAGTCAAAGTTATGAAGTGTAATCGATTTTCGTGCTAAAGTTGTAAATTGTTAAAGAAAGGGAAATTGGTTGAACTCCCGAAGTTTAAAGTGATACTTCGATAATTCTTTCTCCTCAGTTATGACATTTCATTATTTATATTATTGCTCCCTGGAGGATTATGAAGTGCAGTTTATAGAACATTGAAAGTACGTTGAAAGATGCATGATAACTCGTTGAACAAATTTGAAATTCCAGCTACCGTGAAGACATTTTATAGTTTACAAAACTAATCACATACCATAAAGGTATATTTTACTTTCTGTTTTAACAGCTAATTTTACCTTACATTGTAAAAAACGAGAGATTTTTCTTGAGGTGTTATTGCCTATGTTAAAATAGCTGTTTTGGTGAAAATTTTTGAAGTTTGTTTTATTATTTTATTTAAAAGAGCAATATTTCACTATTCCAAATTCGTTTTAGTTTCATTCCTTCAATTACTAGAAGAGGAGTTATGGCCAATTTAATAAACAGGAAGTAATGAGTCGAATAAACAATGTTTCTATGCATGATTTTCTTGCATTTTTTTTTACATAAAATACTATTTGTTATTTTATGTAATACTATTTATTATTTTATTTAAAAGAGCAATCTTTTACTATTCCAAATCCGTTTTAGTTTTATTCTTACAATTACTAGAAGAGGAGTTATGGCCAATTTAATAAACCGGAAGTAATGAGTCGAATAAACAATGTTTCTATGCATGATTTTCTTGCATTTTTTTACATAAAATACTAATAAACCTTAATTGACACTACTAGATTAATTTTATAGATTGGAAACAATATACATAAGAAAACATTAAATGCGATTTCTGGAAAATAAACTTTGCCGTTACTTCCATGTTTGATAAACCGCATAACATAAAATGTTTTAAACATATTTCAGTGAAATTTTGTGAAAATGCTTAGAATATGACTCACTATGTTCTAAACCAGAATCTAAGCTCTATGTGATAATGTAATTGCTTTATAGATACTCGGATATAAAAAATGTTATTTTTTAATCAAAAAAATGTTATTTTTTAATCAAAAATATGTATTTTTTGTCATATTTTGAAATATTTTAGTTAACGATTGCGTTTTAATTTACGTAATTTTCACTCTTTTTTTTTTTTATTATTTAATCCGGACATATTGCCTACTTACTTAGTAAATATAATCTGTGATCTGGATTAAGAGCGAGATTAAAACCTTTGATGAAAAGTTGTTTCCGAGTATTTGTTATTTAAATAATTTTTCATGATTAATGAAAAACTGCAAGTACAAAAATTCTATGAAATTTATTTGGAAAAAATCTGAAATCGTTATTTCAGTTCTTCACTAAGAATGAGCTCTAGGGACCTAAACCTTTGTGGAAATTCTAATATACACGCATACACACACTTATATATAGGGAATAGATGTAAAAATGGCGAAAACAAATTCAGAGAACCTTAAAATGTTAAAATATGCCTTTATTTCCCTAATCTGGTTTCTATCATATTTCAATATGTATTTTCAAACTATGGATGTTATATGTTTACCTGCTGACGTCCATTATATTTCTAATATGACATAATATTCTCTTTTTGTTTTAATTCGTGAAACTATTAATTTTATTTTCATTTTTCACGTGGAAATCTTGCAATAGAAAAGTTATGGCGTAATATTCCCTTTTTTAAAAATGTGTCCAGCTATTTATTTAATTTCGGAGACTACTGACCAGGCCCCTACCTACTGGGGTTAACCCAGCTGAACGGGTTTGTAATTGCCTGGAAAGCAGGGCGATGCATTGTGTGTACATACGCCAGATCGCCACAGGCGGCGGACCACACCAGCAAGCACCCGGGCCGACTATATTAAGCCAAGTTGATGAGTCTAGGTTGTCTATTGCACTTTGCAAAACTATGATTGATGCCGCACACCACGTACTTGCCATGCCAGTTGGAAAAGGGCTGGATTATTTTTGATGCCTAAAAGGTGGTAAACTTCTTAGCTGTAGAAGGGCAACAAAATACGACAACCACAGAACAGCTAGACGCAACAACAGAAAAACTACAAAGTGAGATCACAGCAATAGCACAACAAAGCTACAAACAAAAAAGCACTCGAGCAGTAACGACACCCCATGATGGACAGAAGAAATAAGGGTAGCAAGGAACAAAGTCAGAGCGCATAGGAGGAGATTCCAAAAACAACAAAACGAAGAACTAGAAACACAACAGCACATACCATTCCAAAAGGAAAGGGCAAAACTTAAAAAACTGATAAATAAAACAAAATCGAAAACGTGGAAAGACTACTGTAACAAAGTCAAAGACACTTACGGCTCACACTATAAAAATGCGAGCAATAAAAACACGGGACCAGTAAAATTAGTCAATATACTCTCCCCAAACTCAACAGTTACAATAAAAGACACGCTAAACCACTTCCTAGAAAACCTCTATCTAACAGACCAACACACTCCACACAGGCTATCCATGGTACAAACCCAATCGAATGAAGCAAAACCACCGGAGGTCACGAGGACGGAGATAAACAGGATTATAAGAAACATAAACAGAAATAAGGCACCGGGATATGACTACATTGACTACAATCTAATAAAAAGAATAAATAACACGGCACCAAAACTACTGCAAACATTAATCAACACATGCCTGAGATTAGAACACTTTCCAAAAACGTTTAAAACCGGAATAGTAGTCCTATTCCACAAACCAGGAAAAGACTTAAACAACCCAAAAAACTACAGACCAATCTGCTTACTACCAGCACTGGGAAAGATATTGGAGAGGATTATACATGGTAGGATAAACCACCACCTGAGCAAAAACAAGTATTAGAGCAAAAAACAATTCGGATTTAAACAGGGTAACTCTACAGAACATGCACTAGACAGCCTACTAAAGACAATAGAGGACGACAAAGAGAATGGCTTCCAAACACTGCTAATAGCCATGGACATTAAGGGGGCCTTCGATAACATCCGCTGGCCACAATTAATTGAAAACCTGTGGAACTCTCCCTGCCCAGGGTACCTAGTAAACTGGGTGGTGAGCTTCCTTCAAAACAGATATGTCACACTAGAAGAAAACGGGATTAAAGTGACAAAGCAAACATTCGGTGGCTGTCCGCAGGGAAGTTGCCTGGGGCCACTTCTCTGGCTTATAATAGCAGAAACAGCTCTTAAAAATACTGGGATAGACATGTGAGGATCCAGGCATTTGCAGATGACTTTATAATAATACTCAGGGGAAAATCAAAAGATAAATTAAGGAGATTAGCAAACAGAATACTAAAAGAGTTCAATGCATGGATAGAAGCAAACAGTCTAACACTCAATAAAGAAAAAACAGAGCTACTATACCTAAACAGAGGTTACACAAAAAACCTTCCAACACAGAACTCATACAAAATAGAAGGGATAACCCTCAATGACCAGCCACTAGAGGCGAAAGAACAAATAAAATACCTGGGGGTAATGTTACACAAAAACTTAAACTGGACACAACACTGCACAATGCAAACAAATAAGGTGAGAGAGAACTTTAAAAATCTAGCATACATCACAGCCAAGCGTTGGGGAATTAATGCAAATATTCTTAAAATATGGTACACAACAGTAGTGGAGAGAACACTAACTTATGGAGGCCCAATTTGGGGACACAACCTCAATAAAAGAAGTAGGGAAATGTTATCCAGTTGTCAGAGGCATTTTGCACTGGCCATAGTCAGGGCCTATAGAACAGCCCCCACTTCGGCACTTCTTGTACTCTCAGGCCTGATTCCAATACATCTAAAGGTAAATTATGAGGCAGTATATGGAACAGTCTCAAGACTAAGGAAAAACACGACAATTCATAATACAACTCTACACCACTTACAAGGAGAGGGCCAACCTTGTTAATCACAGATTTTGATTATTTTAATATATGTTGTAGGGTAGAGACCCCTTAGTGTCAGGTTCAACGGATTTTATACAACGCTCCTTAGTTCTTGAGAAACTAGGGTGTCTAAAAGTCGTACACAACTTAAATACTTACTTTAGTGTCAAAGTGATCAGTTGTCGTAGCTCAGTTGGTATGGCGTTTACCGGCTGATCCGTAGGTTCCAGGTTCGATACCTGAATGCGCTGCGTTTTTTTTCTCATTTTTTTTGTTTTATAAATATACTTGTATGTATAACTTAATAATCTGATTGTCAATTAAAATTTATAATATTACATATCAATTATAATTTTAACCTATTTAATTTTTTACTTTTAACTAATTAGTTTTAATAAAACATCATAAAACTGTTAATTTTTTTTAATCACATTTAAAATGTATTTCATATATCTTTTATCGATGCAATGATATTGAGCATTTGTGTCAATTCGTGAGTTTAAAGAAACATCATTTACGCATTGCTTTAACAAAGGAAGTCAATGCGACAATACTATTATTCAGTTTTTAAAGTAACAAGCATTATATTAAAAATTAGCATTAGAGTTAAATTACAACCGATTTTCTGCATATTAAAGATTTTTAAATTTGTAATACGTATGCTTGCGCTTTCAATTATTTTGCTTTCTCCCTTATCTTCTTCCGGCTTTTATTTTTATTTTATTTGAATATTCTTTTATTTTATCATACCTAGATGACGCCACTACAGATTTTGTCACGATTTTCGAAGTTTAATCCTTCAATAATAGATCCAATTTCTTTTTTAACCTCTTTAAAGGAGGAAAAATAATAGTTTAAAAATTAAAAAAAAGATAAATTTAAGTTTGTTAACATTATAATTAATGTATGATAATAAAATTTTTAATTGAAACTATTAAATTATAATTACAAATATATCTATAAAACAAAAAAGGAGAAAAAGAAAACGCAGCGCATTCAGGTATCGAACCCGGAACCCACGGATCAGCCGGCCAACGCCATACCAACTGAGCTACGACTAACCTATCATTTTGGCACCAAAGTAAGTATTTAAGTTGTGTACGACTATTAGACCCCCTGGTTTCTCAAGAACTAAGGAGCGTTGGATAAAATCCGTTGAACCTGACACTAAGGGGTCTCTACCCTACAACATATATTAAAATAATCAAAATCTGTGATTAACAAGGTTGGTCCTCTCCTTGTTAGACTACGACAAAAAATAAACGCGTGGGAAAACCACCCGGCAGACACCATAAAACCAAGAATTGGATACAACAGAAACGATACAATTGTATACACAGATGGATCAAAATTGGAATCAGGAGCTACAGGTTCGCCCTTTGTAGCATACAAAAATAAAGAAAAAATAACGACATGGTCAGTGCCCCTTAGGAAAGATAATAGTGTTTTCCAGGCCGAACTACTGGCAATTCAAAAAGCAGCAGAATGGGGCAATATAACGGGAGACTCATACAGCATACGCTCGGACTGCAAATCAGCAATTGAATCACTGAACAAACCATTAAATGTAAACAAAACGGTAGACACAATACAAAACCTAATAAGACAATCACAAGGAAAATTCAAAATCAGTTGGGTCAAGGCGCACGTCGGTATCCAAGGCAACGAGGAGGCCGACGCACTAGCCAAAAGCGCAGCAATAAACGCAGATAGGAAAAGCAAATATAATATAACCAAACCAATATCAAAACTTAAAAGAACACTAAAAGAACTCACGATAAAACAATGGCAGTTCGAGTGGGAATATGGCACTAAAGGCAGGGAAACACACAAATACTTTCCATTAGTAAACACCAACAGATTAATAAGTGACTTTCTACTTTCACAAATCTACACAGCACATGGTGCATTCCCTGAGTACCTACACAGATTCAACAAAGCGGAAAACCCATACTGCAAATGCGGCTCAGAAGGTAGGCCAAAACATTATATGCTAGAATGTCCACTCACAAAATCACTCCACCTTCCAGACATAACAACAGAAAATGAAAAACTCTGGCACAAACAGGTAGGTAACAACAAACACGTACAACAAAAAGCAAGATCAGTTATGAGATGGCTCCAAATAAATTGCGACGACATCACAACACTCAGTCAGTAACACACCTGGAATAAGAACGTAACTAATAAGTGTTAAATGTTACCCGCGATGTAATTTATGTTTAATGTATTATGTGTTTAATATTTTTTTAAAAAAAAAGGCCTAGGACATCATATCGCCATAAAAAAAGAATAAAAGCAGGTTTTGTCTAATGTCCATATGTGGCGAGCGGTAGCCGCACAGTATCAGCTGGCCGTGGCCCACAACAGGAGCTCCACAACAGAAGAATTGCACTTCACCCCCGGCCGAGCAAGCTGTGCACAATGGCAAATCAAAAAACATCAAAAAGCCTCCGTCACCACATTGTCCGTCCATGTAAAAGCGTTCTGGAAAAAAAAATATATATATATATACAAGAAGCCAACCAGCCCTGAAGAGCGGAAGAAGAAGACAGAAGACCACAAGAGGCTAAGTATAAGTTAATTAATATCAGTTAATAAATAACAGTTACTAAGTTAAATTTTAATAGGGACTAGGCTAGATAATGGGGAGAACATTAATATCTAAAAGGTTGATAAGTTATAGCTTAGTTATAAGTCTTGAGTTGATAGTTAAAAGTTGTAATTTTAGCATTTAGTTTCTCCAGCTTCTCTGCATCGCGGCCCCATCCCACTTAAATTCAAGACGCGATACTCATTTGAGTCTTTTTTTTTTCTGGGTGCCACGATGCACATCACAGTTAAGCGTAGTTCTACTCAATGGGTAAAATCAACTAGCAGTTTAAAGCAAAAAAGCCAACGCATAATAAAAGTATCAAGGTCAAATATTAAGTCTCATGATAAATACTAAGTTAAGTTGGTAAGAGTAGTTAGAATGACGATATAGTATTAATATTTCTAATTAATTATTAAGTATTAAGATTAAGTAAGTTGATTATTAAATAGTAAGATTAATAAGTATAACAGTTTAGTTTATTTAATGTAATAATTGTATTAATAAATATGTCATGTCTAAAAACCATTCTCTTCCAGCCTCCCCCAGGCCCCACCGGGTGGCCGGCCAAGCTGACCACTCGGGGGAGCATTCTTCCCCCCCTTTTTTCTTTCTTTTTTTTGAGAGTTCGCCTCTTTATTAGGTGCAATAGGACTCTGTCCGCACGAGCTACCGGACCCGCTCCAATGGGATAGCCCACGGAGCCAGTTTTTCCCCGGTGGGGTATGGTAGTAAGGCGTAGTCTCATGTCCCTTGCAACGTTAAGCTTGCCTAACAATTCGCCCCCCCCCCAAAAAAAAATATACACATAGTGCAATTTGCCTATCTACGGAGTCCACTCTTTGTTTTTTCTACCCCTCCCCCCCATACTAAAAAATTATCATTTTCATTTAACAAGTATGCATCAGCAATTAGGCTTCAAAAATTCCAAGCAATCCCAATTAGATCGGGCAGCGGTGGCCAATCTGGTAGAACAATATACTCGTAGCCGTTGGTCACAAGACCCAGGCTAACTGCCGGCTAAATTTCCGTCATGTACGCTAATGACGCTTCATGCGCCTGGTGCATGTAAAATCCGTCGTGGGTGCAAAGTCCTCCAAGTTACCAGTGAATTATACCTCTGGAGGTGCCTTGCCAGGTGAAGGTCTCGTCATCTGATCAAGGTTCTAAATTACGAGATCAACTTGAGTAGCAATGTGCAGTTGCCAATCAACAGGATATATAACGTTAAGTAACCGGCAAAACAAAGTAAACACAAACGAGCAGTAGGCACTGCAGATAGGATGACGATCGAGGCATTGATGTCAGGTTTATTACCGTCTCCCTCTGCAGCGATTCGTCTGCCTTGCATTTCGGCCCAAAATTATCCCTTCAGCGGTAAATCTTAGCTTTTCGGACATTCCAATTTTTAATTTCCCTCAAAATTTATTTAATTTCATTTTTCATGTGGAAATCTTGAAATGGAAAAGTAATTGTTGTGGTAAGACTTTTATTGTGAATTTTTAATTGTTAGCAACTGCTATAACGATATATATTTCAGTTTGATAAGAAATTGCTGTTAAATTGGTGGTTTTTTATTATTTAAAAATTAACTATAAATTATTTCGATTCCGGATTACTTTGCTTGCCTCGGCCGTGTTTTAATACACATGTACGTAACATTTCACAATTCTGGTTTCCAAACTGTGGATTTGTACAGAATTACAAACAGACAGATAGACAAATTTTCATTTTTATATATTAGATTGTACATTATTTTTTTCAAAAAAGCGCTCTGAATGTAGGCAGATATCTTAATCAAGGAAAACGCAATATAACCACGAATGAAAATGAATGAAAATATACAATAACCATTTCTGAGTTACTAACGATTTTGAAAAGTGTTCGTTTTTGGAAATCTCAGAAACCAATGTATTTTCTGGATTTAAAGAAGCATTTATAAAAACGAAGTCTCCTTTGCTGTCATTGATTTTCGGAACCATCTCTAACTAGGGAAGATCCCCAATTGCCAGATCGGGATTTTGTCGAAAACTACGTGTCATGACGTCAAGTAATATTTTTGAAGTCATAAGGACACAAGGAATTCCCTTCTTATGTACAGAGCGGCCATATTTACAGTGAACACGTTTGAGGGGCATCAACAAGCTAAACTATAAAAGATATTTAAAAAATCTTCTGTATTTATACTGTTTAGAAGAGGCAGAAATCAGTTATGCAATAAAAAAGAGACGCAACCCATAGTTTCTTCCGAGCAGTAAACATGTAACATTATTCCCTGATTTTCAGGGTATATTGCATTGTATAAAACTAATAAAGTGACTGTATAAATAGTTCATTTGACACGTAAAATTCACTATAATTGTTTTCCTATTAATAAACTCTTTTTTATGCCGCCATGAATGAAATAAACCATTACAAAGTAAAAAATTATTGTTTTGTTTGTGTTTGATAACATGTGATGTTTACAAATTGGGAACGCATAGGTTCATTTTTGATTCAAACATACTCAATCCGATATGGCTATATCGCTTTACCCATTTTTCTGTGCTTCATTTTTTTTTCTAGTGTAATGAAATATCAATTTAAATACCTCAAAATTTCATGAAATTTTACTGCTCTTTTTATAAATTAACCTACGGCAGAAAATAGATGAAAAATCTCTAAAACGTTATAATTTTAATGGCTATATCTCTGGATGCTTTTATTTTATCGTTTAGATTGTGGTTCACTACACTTTTAGGTACTAAAATTGTACATTTATTGAAAAAATGAACTACTCTTTATTTAACCGTGAGGCTACTTTCAGTAAGGACCAAATATTGCATTATTTTTTCTTAAACGTATAAAAATGAAAAAGAATTTATATCAAAATAATTTATTTAACACATGAAATTGTTTTTTATATACTAATCTATTTAATCACTATTGCACTCATTTTTTGCTATATTTAAAAAAAAAATGGTTTCAAAACGAAGTAAGATACCTTAATTCGTAATTAAAAAACATATTTTTTGTACTTTCTTTTCCTTTCGCGATTAACTGCTACATCACCATGCGCTCTCCACAATTCAGATGTTTATTCATTACATATGCATCTCCAAATCGATAACCGATTTTGAAAGGAGGGTAAATTGATTATTCATATCTTTCAAAAGATGTAGAAAACATTATCTGGGCCTTGACCCAATTTCTATTAAAGTAATTCCTTTTCCACGGGAAAAAATGGCTTATAAAGAAGTAATGATTAAGATTATTCATTTATGTTTTAAGGCAAGATGAACGATTTTTTTTTCACTCTATGAGTACACGCTGCCAACACCTGAAATACCCGATAAATCTTTCATTCTGAAATGTAATGTGTGTATTTATTTTGTCACTACAGTGATTTTATTAAATGTCTACGGTTGTTTTTTATGTATATGCATGTGTTTCTTTTGAGCACGTAAAAGTGATAAATATAAATTTGAATTTTTTTATTTTCAATTATTGCTGTGCGTCATGTTGAGTTTTAATTATTGTTTTAATTATTAGTTTTTACGGTTAAGGATATTTTAAAGATAGGGTTATCATAACTTATGTATTTTTTACCAATTTTTGCCACTTTAGATGGTTTAAAAGATAAAAATTAATGAAATAGCGATTTATCACGTAAAATGTTTGATATTTTTTCAATATATATATGCCACTAAATTGGAGTTATACAAAAATTTAAGATATAAATGTTAAAATATATTAATTTTCAACATTATAGTTTCTACATAGTTATGAGCTACAAAATCTAAAAAATTAATATAACGTTCAAATTTCAAAAATTTAATTAGGTATATAAATGCATTATGATGTCAAGAGATGGGGGTTTTATTTATTCACTTTGAAAAATATTTAATGCCTCAATAATATTTATTGAGTTTTTAGATTCCTGGGAAAGAAAAGTTTACGAGATAAGTTGTTTCGGCGCTTTAAATTAGTACTCTGTGAAATAAACAAGTGCAACAGAATGACTTTTCGTTTTTAATACGATAATTTTTTTAAATTTATTTTGTTATAACCAAAACTTTTAACCACATCTTTGTTGACGAAAATTCAACTTGCGTGCTCTGATAATAGTTACTCAACTCTTTTTAACGCCTGCAGGTTTGAACGGAATATCAACACTGAGACAGGTAAATTAAATGCATAAAAGCCTTTTAAGGTGCCGTGACCCAAATGAAACTCTTACATCGTGTTCACAGTATGGTAGTTAAATCACATAGCTTAACATTTTTCAATCGGATAAGCCGGAATTATGCGTCACCCGTTTAGCTTTACCAAACAATTTGAAAAAGTTAACTTGGCCAAACAGATGTATGTGCATGCGTATAATTTGTTAAATGTGTAACTGCAACTTCTCACTATACATAGTTTCTTTCTGATTTATTCTTTGTAGCATATTAAATAAATAAATCAAAGGAAAGGACAATTCGAAAAAGCTGATTAATTACTAGTAGAACGCAAATCAAAATTTAAAAGCCTTTACAATTAAGAAAAATAGATCAGAAGTCATACTGTAAAAAAAAAAAACACGACATTTTTACAATACGAAGTACTGTCCATCTCGCGCACAAACTCGATCACAGTGAATCTGCTGTATCTTTCTTTGGTTTCCTGACTATATTAACATGGAAAATACAGTAGTTGCGTAAAGTTAACAGCACAATGTGCTGGCAATTTGGACGCCAGCAGTTTGTGCTGTCTTGTTTTTGCGTCCAAATTGCCAGCACATTGTGCTGTTAATTTTACGCCACTACTGTATTTTCCATGTTAATATAGTCAGGAAACCAAAGAAAGATACAGCACATTCACTGTGATCGAGTTTGTTCTGGCAAATCTACAGTGGTTTTTTTACAGTGCAGAGTTCCACTCAACACATATATAAGAGATTATCTATAAGTTAACCCCTTCGGTTCCGATTTTTTATCACTTAAAAAAATTACATTAATAATGTTAGTTATTATTAATAATTAGTATTAATAATCTAGTTGCTATCCATATAGATTTATTGAAGTTTAACGAATATCTTAATGTCTGAAATCTAACGAACGTATTTATTTTGTGTACTATTCGAATCATATTTGTATGTCAATAGGCCAATGGAAAGTTTTTGGAGACGTTTTGAAAACAGCGTATTACAACAGGATTTAACAGATAATACAAATTTCTAATATTTTCGCGTTTTATCACATATATTTCATTCAGAAAAAATATCCTATATTTTTAATTTAAAGCGTGAAATATATGTTAAAATAAAAGAATCGACAACGATGCAAACATAATTAAGTAAACTTTTATTATTATTATCACTAAATTCCAAAACATAAATGAAGTCATAATAAGAAATGCATAGACATATACTACCATCTCTACATGTAGGTAGTAACAAAAGTAATTATTAAGACAAAATAACACTCAATGAAAAGACTCAATAAAGCTCAATAAAGCTCTATTAATAGCAGGCTAAACAAGAACGGGTTAAGTACGTTTCAGAAACTTCGAAGACAAAAATTTTGATTCAGAGTTGCCCGCTTCTAAAAATTCCAAGTTCAATGAATTAACTAACACTTCCACTCAACACATATATAAGAGATTATCTATAAGTTAACCCTTTCGGTTCCGATATTATTATTATAGTGTGAACCCAATATTAGTTTCCATACTGTCAAATGTGGTGTGGAAAATGAGTTACAATGAAGTAGATATTTCCTATTTTCTATAGAGGTACAATTGACTCAAATATCGAGATAGTTGACTTCACAGAGAAGTAGCGAAGTGAAGGTCACGGCGTGATGAAATAAAGATATCAGCTTATGATTACCGTCGTGAATATGACACTTGTAAGATGATGTGATTGGCATTTGTAACATCACACTGATGTCGCATCGTCTGATTGTGTTGTTAAGGGCTGTAACAGGAACATTAATCTTTTCCATTAAAAATGACATTTGAAGCATAAAATTTATTAAATTCAGGACATATTAGTTATTAGGTCTAAATTCCTTGTTTAAAGCAATACAGGTGTTTGAATTCAAATGGAGAAGCTGAGAAAGTTAGTTGGATTTTTCAAGAAAATTTTTTCAAACATACCAGTGATAATTTCGAAACATACTAGAGCATAAACCTGCATATTTCTTTTTACGGATTTTCATCATTTGAAAAGTTAAAATAATAAAACAGTTTTCCAAGTGCATTATTTTATTAAAATACGAGTGAAATTAAAATCTAGGGTAAGAGGAAACCTACAAAAAGTGGTGTTTCGTAAAATATTTCTGACTTCCTGTTACTTTTGGCAGTGATAATGTATATAGAAAATCAGCCCCAACATATCAACAAATCAGCTGTTTTTTAAATTACGTTTTATATATATTTGAAAAGCTCAAAATTTAAGCATTTTTATTCATTAATTAGTATAAAGAAATTTCTCTATTCATTATTGAAAAACTTGCTGCCAACCATATTTTAATTTGCCATTTTCTTGCTAATTAAACGAATATTGTAAAAAGGAATTTCAAAAATGTTACATCATACATCAAAATAAATATAAAAAAAAAAAAAAAAAAAAAACTTTTGGCACCTCAAATTTACTTATGATTCTGAAAATCTTTCCCATATCTTCTAAAACTATATAGAGAAGAAACATATAGAAAATTCCGAGATTTACCGAAACGTTTCTAAATAGAGGACACCTTTGCGGCCTGTGAATTTCAAAAAGTACGCTCCTGTTAATTTCGGAAACAATTTGTTTTCTGTGGTTTTATATATTATTTTTCTGAAACTTCAATAAATAAAAAAAGTTTTTGAGAATCGGGTATATGAAATTACACTACTTTTGAAAATGTCTCTTCACAAATTACTATGTTTTTGCAATATTTATAGTATAAGGACCTAAAAAAATAAATTATGCTTAACACTTCTTTTATTTTGACAGAGGCGCATATGTGTTTTAACCACGTATAAGAAAACCGCAAGATGGCCAATTCGTTTGCAGAACAGTTAAAATGAACTCAAGCATTTACATATTCTACATCGTTTAATACCTTCATTAAATCTGAAATAAAGCCTGCTCAAACTATTGTTTATCAAAGCCTATCACAGATTTCCATGACAGATTTCGCTCACATCATGAGATAAATTGAAGTAGAATAAATCACTAAAGTGTGTGTTTCAAATCAAACGATGAAATATGCGTTCCCACTGATTCGCATTAGTTTGTATTTAAGTAAATTTTCCTAAATAACCAAATTT
Source organism: Maratus speciosus (assembly GCA_963932465.1). Classification (NCBI taxonomy): domain Eukaryota; kingdom Metazoa; phylum Arthropoda; class Arachnida; order Araneae; family Salticidae; genus Maratus; species Maratus speciosus. The sequence goes on along the minus strand of OZ010793.1, from coordinate 395,208,563 downwards.
CCGTGGAAACAGAGCCTCGTTTTATGAATTTAATTCTCAGAAAGATTTATTTCTGTAAGTTGTTCTGTCATTCATAATAAGTGAATTGATTGTGGTTTCTCATAAGTTTAGTTGCATTAGCTTTTATAAACCGTTGTAGAAAGTGATCGGACTTCGGTCGAAATAGATTTTGAACTAGCATGGTACTGCATTTACACTAGCGTATTAGGTGCTCTTGCATAATAATGGCATTTTAGTTTTAAAGCAGAAAAATTAGCCAAAATTAAGTGCCAGAAAAAAAAAAAAAAAAAAAAAAAAAAAATCTTGACACTCAAGCCACAATCTCAATGTTCAGTTGTTTTATTGTATTTTTTCCTGTTTTAAATAGAAGAGTCGGGTGAGAGTTTCTATCATGCTTTGGTCACATAGAGTAGTGTCCCTTACATCTTAACACGACATAGCGTACTAATATCATAACACGAAACGCAATTTTTCACATTGATTCAACATAAAATATATAATGTGAACATTAAAAAGATCCACAATCTTACTTAAAAGGCGACTAATGTAATCAAAAAAAGGTGTTACAAGTTTAAAATATACATTTTATTTAAAAACTTCTTAGTACTTTCAAGCCTTCCAGGCTCATCATCAGAGAATATCTTAATAACTAAATGTTGCTTATTTATACAAATACGTCACTTTGTTTTGAAAATGAGAGAGCCAATAATTATTAGAGTTGAAAGTAGAAGTAGCAGTAGCAGTTTCATGGATTACAATTGTTGAACAACCTCTTGCTTTGACTTTATTAGAGCAAAATGTTCATTTAAGTCGTATAGATTTAGATTTACAAGCATCAGGACAAACTATCTATGCCCTAAAAAGGTAAGGCTAATTTACCCCGAGGCAGTAGACCAAAACAAAATATCGGTTCAGGAAGACTAAGAAATACTTCAGACATGTCTGATAGTTTATTAAAACGTAAGGTACTGCTAAAACCAGCTATAACAACAGCAGAAATAATAAGGAAACATCAAATTTACTAATAAATGTATCAGTAAGGGACATCTGACACAAACTTCAGAAAGACTTGGAGCTATCAGCCCGAACAGCGAAAAAACCCTCTGCTTACTGATGTTGCGAAAAAATCTAATTAAATTTTCGTAAGAAATATTCCAATTGGACAGCATAAGACAGGAAAAAGGTAATGTTTTCTCATAAAAGTGCTTTTAGGTTAATCAGAGAAAGTCAGATGAAGCTGAGACGGCCTAAAGGTTACTGACGATATGACACAAAGTTTACTGTAAAAACTGTAAAGCACCCATATAGTGTCGTGTTATGGGGTGCTTTTAGTGGTGAAAAAGGTAGAGAAGGACTATAATTCCTTCTCAAAAATATGACTATAAATGGCAGTAAATGTTACAAAAGCCCACTTGGTGCAATTTTTGTCCCTTCATGGATATCAATTTTTAATGCATGATGGTGCACCTGCTCATACGACAAAACTTGTACAAAAATGGTTACATCATATTAAGCAGTACTTGAATGACCGACACTCTCAGAAAAAACTGTAAATTTATGAGCGTTTGCCCTTCAATTTTCACGGGCAATAGCCTTATTTGATGAAAAACGGTCTGATATATTAAATAAGTGGCCTTATCCCTTAAATACTTAGAAAATTAAGGGCAATCCACATATTTGTACAATTCAAGGCATCTGTTAGTAAAAATACGGATTGGTAATTGGATATTGATTTTTTTACGGGGTATGACTGGAATCTCTGCTGCCGGCTTCTGCCCGTAATAATACAGGGATATTTTTGTGTGTGAAGCAACTCACCTGACCTTAATGCAATAGCAAACACTTGTAACCACAAGAAAAATAAAGTTCAAGAGACACATCCATTCAGCATCAAGGATTGCTGCAGGAGTTATATAAAAAGTTGTTGTTTCATATGGAACAAAGACTATTTCGAAAATTTGGTAACTTCCATATCTAATAGATGGAAAAATTTTATAAAAGCCAAGGGAAGTATGGCAAAATATGAGTTTTGGCGATAAAATCTTACAAGGTGAGTGTTTTTTACTGTTTTCACATTTTTCAGTGAGTGTCAAGATTTTTTTTTGCTGTCACTATACACTGAAAACACAAAAAATGAGCGAATCGATGTGCTCATATCGATTTGAATATGTTTGGATCAAAAATGAACCTATGCTTTCGCAATTTTGAAACGTCCCGTGTTATCAAACCCAAACGAAACGATATTTTTGTACTTTGTAATAGTTTATATCATTCATGGCGGCATAAAAGATGTTCATAAATGCAAATGTTAAATTAGGCATAGTGTTTTTAAAATTATTTGAAAGTTCCTGAAAGCAATGTTCTTGACATAAAAATATTTGTTTTGGGTATCTTGATAATCACTTTACTATTAAAAAAATAATAATAATCAATTAAATACTTCTTGTTAATAATTTCGAGCGCGAAATAATTGTCTGTACATTTATACTTTAATCTGTAGTAAACGGGGAGTTCAAAAGGACGGTACCCAATGGTTCATTATTTGAACATATTCATGGAATAAAAAATTAGTACATGTGTTTCTCAATTTTCAGGACCTTAGGATCGGAGCTATGCTCAAAGCATGTGACGTATTTAAAGCTGAGTGCTTCTTACTCAATTCTGAGACCCCTTTTCATTTCAGTGTATTTTCCCCGTTGTCTATGCAGCAGTATAGGGTCGCAGTCTGTTTTCCTTTCCATAATTGCTGTATTATTCATTATCTGAAAGCAATCTAATCAACTATGATCTTTTTATTTTTTTAAAGGACTATTTCATAACAGCACATAGTCTGCAACCAATCGTAATTAACGAATTTCATCATCAGAGGTTTTTTATACCAGTATATTTTTCAAGCATGAGTATTACGATAATTAGGTATCACATTTCCTTACGTAATATTCTCAGCTTAATTTCTTATTTAAAAATCTGTACAAAAAGTAGTAGGTTTACTCTGGGATTCGTAACTGATGCATAGCATGTGTATTACGAAATTCAGAGAAATTATCGTACCACAGTTGAAAGCAGCTCTTAAGAGAAGACCGAATTGAAAAGAAAGTACTCTAGAAAAATAAAACACCACTTAAGTTTTCGAATAAATAAGCTGAAGCGACCTTTTACCAAAAGACTTGTAGAAATATTGCATGTGGCTGCATGTGAAAATCCACTCAATTCGAAATTTCGCACAAGAAATGTTTTTTAAATGGAAATTGCCCATACTGTTTGCATTAGAAACTCTGACTTTAGAATAGGGTAGACCAGCGCACATTTTCCATAGGGGCAAGTTTTCCAACTCGCTTTAGTTTTTAAATGAGCCGCTAGGTGACGCTAGCGAGTGAACTGGCTGAAATTGCAACATCTTACACCCCATCTACAAAAGTTATAGTTTAGTAGCTATTGTCACTTCGTCAGGAGAGCTGTTTTTTTTTTTTCAATTTTTTCAACGGTGAGTAAAATTTCAAGTTTTTATTAAAACGTAAAATAAACGTACTAGCGTTAAACTTACTGTTTTGACATTGCATGCACTATAAAAAGGATTTCTTTCTTCAGGTAACTATGCGTTTGTTTCGCAAATAACTTACACCGCTATTCGTCCAGGTAGTGTAAAAGTTCAAATATGGCTACGGAGCAGGTTTTCCAACAACATATGGGGTATGTTTTCGAACATGTTTCTCGTTGGAAAACGTTCCCCTTCTAAATCAGCTAGTCTTAGTGTATCAAAAATGTATTTATTGTGTAATAAAATCGGCCAAATAACCATATATACTACGAACCCGTTTGATCATTTAGTCAATTCAGTCAAACTTTCAATATAAAAAACAAGGTAAATTCAAAAATATAATAAAATGTTAATTTTTTCTAAAATGGGTTCATTTAATGAATCCATTTTATGTTAATTATGCCTTTATATTCATAAGCTACAGCACTGAGATTGCAGTGTGAATGGACCCCTCAAAAGCGAATTAACCGTTCTTAGAGCAGCTCGACTGGCGTTAATACACAGTCAATATTATAGCGGGTTTAAACGCTCGAGAATTTTCCTCACTGAATCCTGAAATATTTACAGACTCTGCTATTATGCCATCCTACTTTTCTGACAGGCTAGCTCCTGCCGCACCAAATCTTGAAAGCACAAACAATCTTGAAAAGATTTCAAACTTTCCTCAATAATCAATTGCCCCCCCCCCCCCCAAACAACAATAACAACAACAACAACACCGAAAGCATCTAATCCTTTTACACTGACGCAGGCTAGCACTTCCAAAGAAGCTGTTCCTATAGTTCTACTCAAATTTTCCCTATTGCTTATGAAAAGGGTGTTCCTTCTACATCCAAACAAAATTCGCCTACACCAGAAGAAGTTAGGACTTTTGAGAAGGCTGCACTAAGGAGACAAACACGGCGTGGAAAGAAAGATAGGAAGTATTGTACTAACTGATTCTCCTGTTAAAAATCAACTGAAAATGCAAAAAAGATTCATCTAAAAAAAGGGAAACTGCAAAAGGAATCAGATAAAAGGGGGGAGAAAAAACAAAATCCAATCCCGGTCAGGGAGCTGTTTTGGACCTTCGTCTTGAGATTTAAAAAGGATTAAAACTATTTTTTATGTTAATATTATGTTGCTGTGCATTGAGTTCACAATAAAAAATACTTTCTAATTAACAAACAAGATTTATTATCTGTGTTTTGCCATTTAAAGTATAGTTGGAAAACTTTCCCCTTACCATCTTTAGTAGGCTGGAAAACTTGTCCCGCATACGGGGCACACTTTCCAGCGTCACATGATTAGACTTAACCATTTTTGTGAAAAAAGTATATTTAGTTTTTTGAAAAATAATTGTGCCAGTTTGTATCGAAAGGTCTAAGGAATATAGAATGATATCCCATAAATATCAAAATAGATAAAAATAAAAAATACAAATATAAAATTATAAAAAGTTGGAAAACTTGCCCCGGTCTCCCCTATTCAGAATACAGATTAAATTAAAAAAATCAGATCACATTAAAACCTCTGTCTAATTAAAATGTACTTTTGTGGAATGTTTCATTGTAACTGATCGAGCCATCGTCAAAAGATCATGTGCATTTCAGTGTCAGATTGTTGTGCATATTTGGATTTTGCATTAGAATTTTTACCTCTAATTCTTCAGACCACTGATTCAACTTTAAAAATAGGTCCACGTTATTACCTGTCTGACTTAGATCTATGTTCGTGGTAAACTTTATTGAAATTAATCAACTCATTGTTCAACTGATGAGGGATTGTTAACATTTCCAGTTCGAAACGCGTCTTGCGTGTTTTTATATTTTTATGGTGATTTATACAAAGGTTTATCGCCAGTTTTTCGGTGCTGTTTCATATACAAAATAGTGAGCTTTTTAATTGCCACATCATAGCTTTCATTTAATCGCCACCAGAATTTCACTGTGAAGCCAAGTTGTTGATTTTTCAGTCATTTGCGTCACGTCTCAAAATGCGACATATTCGCTTCACAGTGACGTGAATATGAGTGATTTTTGACCTCACATAACGACGATCCGTGCAGATTTTCATATGTTTCACCATAATATTTGCCTCTTAGTCACTGTTTTGAAGTAACAAATGTCAAATACTTTCTGTAAGCGCAACAGGATTTTTGCAAAACTATTCTTAGATCATATATTAGTAATTGTTGACAAAATACTATCAGAGACTCATTACATTGCAATGCGATTAAGTTAACTATTATATATTTTCTAAACAAAATTCATATTTAAAATTTTATAGCACCACATTTACACTTTAAGGGGTATAATATTTTGATAAATATGTATATAACATTAAAATAAAAAACTTAAAAACTATAGAAAGATAAACTTAAAAATTGCTTTCAGTATCTTGTTTCAGAATGTAAAATTCTGTACGTTAAGTTCGTGTAAATTAAACTCAACTTGTTGGATGTGCCAATCCCAAAACTTTCTTCTATCTTATATATCTTAACATTTCAAAAAGTAGTTACAAATAACAATATGTATAATAATCACTTATAAACAGATTCAGTTAAATAATGCTATAAAAAGTGATAAAATATCTTTATTAAGATTGACGATCGTTTCATCGCACAAACGGCGACATTTTCAAAATCATACACGATAGAAAATATTTACATGATTTAAAATTTTCACATATTTTAAAAAACAATAATATATAGTAAACAATGTCACAAAACATGATGCATAATGAAAAACATTGCAAATATAAAATAAAATTAAAATTAAATTAGCTATTTGCGAGCGCGGATTAATTTTCACATGATTTAAAAAACAATAACATAGTAAACAATGTCACGAGATATCATGCATAATGAAAAACATTGTGAAAATTGAAAAAATTTATATTTGTTAATTACAGTTACAATTTTTCCCCCACAAATATAATATTAACAATAAAATCATAAAACAGCCATCCCTATATAGTCTCCTAATGTTTTTTTCTTTCGACTATTTTAAGATACAAGTAAAAGCACCATTATATTGCCAAAAAATTATTTTCAAGCCACAATAAGAATCCTTAACAAAATTGTTGTACAGGATATTTTTGAAGATTTTACTCGTCACTGAAAGTATATACACTGAAAGTATCATAGAAACACATTCTACTGTAATAATTTTATAGTTATTTCTATAGATTAATTAATACTTTATAAAACTTTTGATTGAGTTAAAAAATATATGCATTTCTATTCTTTGGTTTTTAAAGCAAATAAACGTTATGCTTAACAAGCACTTTCCTAATAACAATAATACACTGAAAATTATTAAACAGAAATTTTCTGGACGTTTATTAATAATAAAAAAATTTCTTTAAATTTTTAAGTGTTATTACTTTTTATCAATTTTTAGAGTTCCGTACTTAAAAAGTAAAAACGGAACCGTTATAAGATCAATCCTGTGTCTGTCTGTTCGTCTGTCACAATCATTTTACTCGTAAACTACGGAGTGTGGAAAGTTCAAGTTGGATGAAGTAATAAAAGCTATTGAATCAAATATTTATAGATTATTAACCATTCACAAATACATTTTGGAATAATGTAGAGAGGCTAAATAAGTTACTTGAAAAAAAATATTTGCATATCGTGTGAAAGCTTTCGTAACGCAAAACTCAAAAATATATTTCTTTTAATTTTAGGTATTATATTTTCAGAAATATCGTCGACAATGTAATGTAAAAATATGTACTTACTCCTCTATTTCCGAATCTACTGAAATTAAAATAATGACAAAATTATGTGTAGTAAAAGTTAATTTAAACCTCGCAGGAAAATTATAGCAACATATAGTTTTTAGAACTATAATGCTATACACATAGCATTATAGTTTACATAGTTTTTGAGAAAATCAAATTTTTTCGCTACACACAAATTTCGATTTCCGGGCGTTCAGAAAAGGAGCTGAGGAGCACTGGAGGTACCTATCGTAAACACTTATATCTAAATGTAAAAAGTTTGCTGATAATGATTTTCGAAATAAATTGTGGTTAATTAGCCGAGATATTGACCCTTAAAAACATGGGCGGTTTGGAAGACACAGACATAAATACAAGGCGGCCACACACTATGCGTCATCGGCTTTTAAAGCCTAGATAGCAACTTTTAATGATATACAGTGTGAACACTTATAACCTGACCGACCTTTATTTTCGCAACCGTTGGTCCTAGATGCATACTTCCAATTACAAAAGTGGTCAAAATTAAGTGCAGAGTTAAGATAAGAAAAAGTTTGAAGCGAAGAAACAATTTAGTGAAGAATTACAGAATCTAAATTTTTATACGGTCCCCCGGTCCTATAAGTTACATTTAGTAAAATTTTCCTGTTACACTAATAATTAAGGCAGAAAAAGTTCCGTGTTTCTACGATTAAAATTGACCGAGAAATAGCTGTTTAAAGTTGGATCATATTTTTTGCTACAAATTAGGGGTCATTCACAAATTTAGTAGAAATATAACTTCGTGAGATATATTAAAGAACTGGTTGAAAGTAAAATTAGCATTGCAATATAAATTTGAAATCTTTAATCCTTCTGACATATTACTGCAAAATCTACAATTTGTACTGAACATATAAGAGGATAAAAATAACAGAAATTTTGTTAAATAAAAGTATGAAAAACAACAGCCTCAATTCTTTACAAAATATACATATTCTTAAATGCGGTTACATTACACTGTCTTTCAAATTTTGGGTTATGCCATGTTTTTTAGCTTTTGAAAATTGATTCTTATGTATTTTTTAGCGTTGAATCCGAAAATGACCTTCATTTTAAACCATCACGTCAGGATTTTTTTCAAATAGCAAATTTCAAAGTTAAAAAGCTCAGAGTTAAAATTGATCCCCCTCCCCTCCCAACCTCATCGGACCCCTGAGCTCTTTAGCTGTAAGAAACCCAGTATAAGCCAAAAATTAAATAAATTATTGAATTAAATAAAATTAAACTGAATAAAAAAGTCTTACATCTATTTTATAGTATCAGATTTTTCGCTATTTTTTAGCATTGAAATTTGCGATTTCCGAAAAATCCTGACATAATGGTTAAAAGCGAAGGTAATTTTTTTATTCAGCATTAAAAATTCCATAAAACGTAATTATAAAAGTTAAAAAACACAACCATCGCAGTTTTATGTTGTCTAATCTAAAACTCTTTCTTAAACTTGTTGACGGTAATCTGTCCGAATTTTTTTTGTGTTATCCACTAATATATATATAAGATGGTAAGCGTCGAAAATCATTAATGTTACATTGCCATCGGATTTAAGTCCGTATGTAAAATTTAACTTCGACCGGGCATTTGAAAGTGGATTACAAATTTTAAACTGGAAAGATGATCGTTGCAAGTTAAATAAAACCTTATGAAAATAACATAATTTTTTTTAAAAGAAATCTTAGCCTCAAATCCTTACAAAATAAAACATATGTTAAAATACAATTATTTTAACTAATCTGAAACTCAAGTTAACTCATTCGTAATAGTTGTACGATTTCTTTCAAAGCGCAGATATCTTGAAATAAGTTTAAGTACTTTATATACGACCTCCGAAAGCATGGCTGAAATCATTTGTTTTGATATGCAAAAAAGTGGTGTAACTCATGAATTTCAAAGTTTCATAACTAGGTCAATTTTAATGTTAGATGAATGGGACTTTTTTTTGTCTTACTTGTTAGTGTCACAGTAAATTTTTACTAAATATCACTTATAGGACGGGGGACCGTATAAAAATTTAAATTTCGTAATTTTTTAATAAATGTTTTTATTGACCCAGATCGCTTTCAAAATAGTTCTTTACCTTATTTAAACCATTTTTGTAAATGGAAGTATGCATCTAGGGCCAACGGTTTCGAAAATAAAGGTCGGTTTGTTTATACGTGGACACACTGTATATGTGTAGGGCAATGCGCAGTTGCTAATTCATATAGTTATTCTACGTAAATATATCTCTGCGCGAGTAATACTCGCATTTGACCGGTTATTAAGTTATTTTCTAGGTGAATTTTTACTTGATTGAACTTTTTCAATAATAATAATAAAAAAAGTACTTACATCCTTTATTTAAATTTTGAAATTAACCACTCCCATTTCTTAAAACAAATAATTAAAAGTATTTTTTTTTAATACTAGATAACTAATGCACAAAATTTTCTTAGGAGGTTTACTAACAAGAAAAAAGAACATATTTCTGCCCGCCACAACGCGTATTATGATTTAAACCATTTTTGTCTGCGAATTTATTCTTGTTAAAAATTTTGATTTAAATTTTGGAAACGTTTCCTTTCGTTAAATATTTAGAGACCAGCTAATATTATTCAAGGGAAAAAATTTTCTAACAACAATAATACACAGGAAATTAGAATTGAAGAAATTTTCTGGCAATTTATTTGTGAAAAAATATTTTTTCTTTATATTGCTACATGCTTCTTTATAATATGATAATATTTTAAATTTATTTTTGTGATTATATTTACGTTTGATAAGAATTTTGATTAAATTAAAATATGTAGTATATACTATTTCCTTTTTTTCAAATTTTTAAATCACCCACTTTTATTCTTCTATTATCATTTATTCTTCCATTTTCATTTATTTTTTTCTATATTTTCAAAGCTAGATAATTACTATATATTAAAATATACTATATATTTAAAATTCAATATCAAGGAGCATGGGTTACTGACTAAAGGAATTTGAGAACTGCAGAGCATGTAAAAATTCTAAAGTTGAGTTCAGTTGGCATGGCAACAATATTCCATATTTTCGAGGATAGCAAAATGATTTTTCTGGTTCCATACATTCTGTGATGGACGTTAAAAAGAAAAAAAAAAGAGTTAGAAACCATCTTGTATTACGTTTCAATCATACGGTTTCCGCATCTTTAGTGCTTATCGATTGAGTCAATGGATATCTGGATTCAATCCAGAGAAGTACATAAACCATATTTGAATAACTACTTTAAATAACAAAAAATTCATATTTTGTGCTAATAGGTGTTGTTCAAGCAAGTGCCTTCACGAAGTTATAATTTTTATGTAATTTTATCCTTATTTATTTTTTTTATTTGTATAGTTTGGCAAGAAATGAATTTATTTTATTTATCGTTTGTAAACCATAGAAAAGAGAAGTTCTCGGACTAGAGAGGTCCTTATTTTTATGTGTAAATTAAACTGAGTTCTTGTTTATAATATCGATGAATTTTTTTTATGTTAAAAAGCCTTATACTAACTGTTGAATGAAACCTCAATGTAGAAATAAGAGTTTAGTAAATTCAACATAAATTATCCTCCACAAATATTATTTTAAAAGTATATTATATCGAACGGGTGTTTTACCTGCCAAATTATGGAATTGTATAAATGCTTTGATGAAACCACATGATTATAGCTTTTCAATGAAGGATAACAACATTAATATCTAAAAAGTAGTTTCAAAATCTCGCTAATTGTTGTGTTTTGTGTTCTATGATTAACTCTATAGTGTTTTTCTATCTTTTTTGTTCTTTACATAAATTTATCTTTATAAACATAGACGTTTTAGTACACTTTATGTGACTTAATTTATTTTTATTTATTTTATTTTCTGTATATAACTAATTTATCGAAGAACAACAATATCTTGTGAATATTTTCCTTAGTGTAGCTCAAATTGCCGTAAACAATCGGCAATTAAAAGAGATGTATTTATTTCTTTTAAACATTTTACAATATACTTAGTACGCATTCTTAACTTAAATTTTATGTATTTTCTGATGAACATTTAAATATATGATAAATTTAATTAAGTATAAATAAAATCAGACATAAGTGAAGATGCGACACAGTGGACTGACTGCTCTTGGAGTTTTAATTTTTTATTTTATTCTGAAAGCTACAGATCAATCTGCATAAAAAGAAATTCCTAAATTAACACTAAATTAAATCTTCGTTTGTTAATTTTCTTAAAGCACAGGTCTTAATAATTTTTCAAAGAAAAAATATTTTTATGGCTTAAAGTGTGCTTCACTCACTTTGTCAGCAGTCACTTTTGTCTGCAGTACCACATAAGGGATAGTGAAACATGCATAGTGAAATCATATGCATAGTAAATTACAATATTAACACATATTTAAAGGGCAAAAGATTTTAGCCATATTTCTCAGCGAACAGGATAAAACAACTCATTGACTTTACATGCATATAAAATGTAAAAGCATTTTTGTGCAGAATGGTATTACATATAAGTGTTATTTAGATATTTGATTTTACATTAAAATTATTTAGAAGTGTTAAACAATATGTAAATAAGATACCTTTAAGAATCTTTAAGAATAATTTTCTTTGTAACATCTTGAAGACAGCTGTTACAGCAAATTAAAAAACACACAGTTAGACTTAGCTATTTATGGTTTAAGTGGTATAATTCTTATGATCTTAAAAAAAGAAGAAGAAACAGAAATGAAAGCAAATAATCTTCTAAAAATTTTTTATAGATATAATATGAATTAGTAGCCATATTCTTTCAAATATTAAAATTGCGCAGAAAAAAAGTAGTAATTATTTTTTTAATATTTCGCAATAAAATATACTAGAACATTTTCTTAATTGCAGTTTTAATTTTAAGTGAAATGAGTAAACATTGTTGTCACTGTTTAAAGTTTATCTTTATAATCTATATATTTAAAACGCAATGTTGTTTTTTAGTCATCTGACCGCTGTTCATTTGTAGATGTGCCCGCACTTGCTATTTTTAAAAATAGTCCCTTTTTTATATTTTAATTTTAACTTTAATTTTAACTTTAATTTTAATTTTAATTTTAAATGATTTCTATGAAATTTATTCAATAAGGTGGTAATCGAATTACTTCCATTGTTTCAAATAAAAGAGAAATAATGAAAAATATTCAGAAACGTGTCATTTTGGACGTATTTTTCATTAGCAAGTTATTTTCGATAAAAACGTTTATGCACGTGTGCTTTACTTTTTATAAGCTAATAAAAAGTTATATGTATTGCAACATCACGAGAATATTGTCTGTTGGGTTTATTTTATCTTTATGCATTATGACTTTATTAATTTTTTTATTGCAATTAAATAAAAAATATATATTTTTATTTGACTATACTGTGGTTCAGAGTAAAAATAATGTTTCAATAAAGCATGTTTGAAAAGTTTGCGCCTGTGACGTTATGCTTAGCTTGAAATGTATTTTTGCATTCATAAAACTAAGTTGAATAATTGATATGATTGTGCCAACATGACTTAATTTTCACTGGTTTTTCGTTTCTTAACTCTAAAGTTCAGAATCGAAGTTTTTATGGATCGTTGAACTATTTCAGAAATTGAATACCGAGTAAAACAAAATAACCTCATCATTTGTAAAAATTATTTGTCATTTTTGAAATGTACTTTTCTACAATACAAACCTTTTAATAATAAGATATTCATGCTGTTTGTTCATATGATATCTTATTAAAATGAAAAGCAGATCAACATCCCGCCATTTTTGATGGGGATTATATACTAGTTTACTATTAAATAACTAAAAAAAGCTGTACATTCTGCATCTTCTCGAAGTGATCCATGCGTGGCATGTTGAATCTCCATGTAGACATGGAATGAGAAAATGTTACAAAATATTTTTTTGGTATAAAACTGCAAATTTACATAGATTTAACAATAAATGTGCGCCCTTTTTTAAAAAAATATTTTTTTTCTTTACTTATGATCTTTATTAACCTAAAATCTAAAATTCTAAAGAAGCAAAATTTTACTTTACTTCTTTCTAAAATTAATTAATTACGCTTTCACTTAAGGATCGACCGAAACCAAAATTGAAATCGAATTTCGGTTATCTTCCTATTTTCGGCCGAAAACGAAAATGTCCAAAAGAAATTTTAGGTAATTAATACATACATAAATGTACATAATTATCAATTAATCATAAGTGTTTATTAAACATGCTTAATTATTCATCAATTATACGTGTAGCCGTAGTTGGCTGTCTGTTCTTCTGACCATAATTTTTTATTTTCATATAAAATAAAATAAAGTTAATTCATCAACGATACGGAAGGATTTTCTAATTATATGAATTTCATCTAATATAAAAATGCTTTAGGTATACATTCTTCGATTTATCTTTTACAATGATTTTTGTAAATGATCATCTGTTATACTAGAACTTTCTCAAAGAGGATTCGATTCACTTCTGTGGTTTCAAACTAAAAATTTTCTGTTACTGGTAAGTCTGCAGCTTTTAATGAGCAGATGAAAAGCGTCTTCAAATTTTAGTCATATATTCATTACTTGGTTTATAATTTGTTGTCACGTCTTGAGTCAGTCATGGCTGATAATTATGGACAGTGAAGTCCATAGCAATAAATAACGAGCGTCTCATTTGACCAATACAGCTCAAATGAACGAGTAATGTTGAAAATTTCCAAAATAAGAAACAAGATTATTGGAATACAGTTTCGATTCGGAAGAATTTTCGTCGAAAACGAATTTTCGGCAAAACTCGGATTTCGGACCGAAAACGAAAACAAAACCGAATTTTCGACTAATGTCTACTGTCAGCATACGATTTAAAGCTGCAAAAAAATCATAACTCTACTTTAATCTATGGTAACCAATATAAAGTTAATACAATAAAAAAAACTCATATGGTCTGATCCATTGTGCTCCACTATAATCCACAGAGCCTCATATTTGCCGATATAAAATATTAATTGGTTTAACACGAATCATAAAATATCAATTGATTACTTGAATTAATGTGTAATAAAAATACAAAAAGTTTTAATCAGATGTCTATTTAGGCTCATATATGTACAAGCAAATCGGAATCTAACACACTTTTAGCGCAATTTATAAAGTGTTTAAAATATATATATATGTATATATATATATATATTTAATACCGTAGCTACCGACTTACTACTCTTCGTGTAAAAGTTGTTTTTCCTTCCAAGTACGTTACTTTTGGAAAGCAAACACTTAAAAATTCTGAAAAGTGATCAACATTGGAAAAATTGATATTCGTGTGCCATTCGCTTTTTATAAAAATAATCGAAGATACTGGGCAAAAAGAAAGCAGATCAATTTATATATATATATATTTTTTTTTTTTTGAAGAAATGATTTTTTAGGAGGAAAATATATTTTTGTGATATTTGACGTTAAACGCCGTAATCTTTAATAATTTGTATCTAAAAAAATGAATATACGAAATGCATATTTATATGTATGGCTTTTTATGTATATGAAAGGTTTTATGTTTTTTTCGGTTTGATAATTTTTTTAAAAAATGACAAGAAAATTTGATGCTAATCGCTTTTATATACGTATATTTTACTCTCAACCGAACATGTTTTATTCTTTCCAAAGATTATTTTAGAATTTAATTAATTCAAAAGACGTAATAAATTTATAGAAAATATGGACAGTTTAAATTTCTTAAAATGCACTTAAATTCAAGATGTTTAAATTGTTATTCGAGTAGATTATAATGTGTGTTCCACTAATGGATGAATTATTTAGGAAGTTTACAGCGCTTGAGTTCGTTAGAAGTCGGAGAGTTCGCGCACTATACGATTTAAAGCTAAAAAAAATCACAACTGTACTTTCATCTATGGTAACTAATATAAAGTTGAAACAATTTTTAAAAAACTAATATTGGTGTGATCCACTATGCTCCACTATAATCGACAGAGCCTCATATTTCCCCATATAAAATATTAACTGGTTTAACACGAATAAAATATCAATTGATTATTTGAATTTATACGTAATAAAAGTACAAAACGTTTTAACGAGATGTCTATTTAGGCTCATATATGTAAATATACAAACAAATCAAAATCGCACACTGTTTTAGCGCAATTTATAAAGTGTTAAAAAAATTTGATATTTAATACCGTAGCTTGCGACTTACTACTCTGCCTGTAAAATTTGTTTTTCCTTCCTAGTATGTTACTTTCGGAAAGCAAACACTTAACAATTCTGAACTAAAAAGAGATCACGATTGGAAAAATTAATCTTCGTATGCCATGCGCTTTTTATAAAAATAATCGAAGATATTGGGGCAAAAAGAAAGCCTATCAATTTATATATATATAAATATAATAATAATAATAATTATTATTATTAATATTATTATTATTATTATTATTATCATCCTCATTTTAAGAACTGATTTTTTTGGGAGGAAAATATATTTTTTTGATATTTGACATTAATCACCGTAATCTTTAATAATTATTCTCTAAAAAAAGATGCATATATGAAAAGTATATTTATATGTATGGTTTTTTATGTATGTGAAAGGTTTTAGGCTTTTTTCGGTTTGATAATTAAAAAAAAGACAAGAAAATATGATGTGAATAGCTTTTATATAAGTATATTTTACTCTCAACCGAACATGTTTTATTCTTTGCAAAGGTTAATTTAGAATTTAATTAATTCAAAAGACGTAATAAATTTATATTAAATATAGACAGTTTAAATTTCCTAAAATGCGCATAAATTCAAGATTTTAAAATTGTTATTCGAGTAGATTATAATGTGCGTTCCACTAATGGATGAATTATTTAGGAAGTTTGCAGCGCGTGTGTCTGTTAGAAGTCGGAGAGTTTGCGCACTAAAGGCGACGGGGGCAGATTCCTCTAGTATACATAATATAATATACAGGGTGTCCACTCTCAACAGTGTTCAATGGCTAATTCGTAAACCGTTAGCCATAGACATATAGTTTCAATTACAAAAATGTTTTAAATGAGGTAAAGGAATATTTAAAAAAGAGATTTGTGTTAATAAAAACATTTCTTAAAAAATTACGAAATTTAAATTTTTATACGGTCTCCCTGCCCTATAAGCTATATTTAGTAAAATTTTCCTATTATACTGACGAGTAAGACAAAAAAATGTCCCGTTTATATAACACTAAACTAAAATTGGTCGAGTTATCAAACTTTAAAAATGCATGACTTATACCACTTTTCTGCATCTGAACACAATTGAATTTGGCCATGCTTTGAGGGGTTATATACCAAATGCTTAAAGTATTCGAAGAACTTATTTCATCAGTATCTGCTCTTTGAAAAAAAAATCGTACATTTGTTACGATTCAGTTAACTTTTATTAAGTTTTCGATTGGCTAAAATAATTTTATTTTAAGATATGTTTTATTTTGTAAGGGTTTGAGACCGTTTCTTTCATGAAATATTTTAACAAAAATTATGTTATTTTATTAAGTTTTTATTTAATTTCAACGATCGTATGTATGTTTTTCCACTTCAAAATTTGTACTCGAACTTTAATCACTTTCAAATATCCGATCTAGTTTAAATTTTATATACTGACGTAAATCCGATGACAATTTAATATTATTATGATTTTCGGTGGTTACCATTTATACTTATTTTACAGGATAACACAAAAAATTTCGGATAGATTACCGCCAAGAAGTTTAAGAGAGAGTTTTAGATTAGATAACACAAGACTGCTATGGTTATGATTTTTAACTTTTATGTATTTTTTAGCCCTCAATCCGAAAATTACCTTAATTTTTAACCATCATGAGAGGATTTTTCGCACATCATAAATTGTCAAAGTTAAAAAAAAAAAATCTGATACTTTAAAACAGATAGAATAGCTGTTTTTTTTTAACTTTTGATAATTGATTATTATGTGCTTTTTAGCCCTGAATCTGAAAATAACCTTCATTTTTAACCATCATGTTAAAATGTTTTTGAAAAATGTCAAAGTTAAAATATACCAAGAATCTGATACTATAAAATAGATAGAAAACTTTTTTTTTTTACTTAATTTTATTTTATTTTATTCAATAATTTATTTTAAAGAAATTTGTACATAAATTCCGATGTCAATCATTCATTCCAACATTGCAACAATGGAAGTGCTTTGTCCCTGAAAGGGTTAACACCGTTGAGAGCGTGATACCACTATATTATATGTCATCAGTTAATCAGTTTGATTAACTTTTAGGGAGTAAATTTAAGTATAAAAGACAGAAAGAATAATTGAATTGAATAAAAGAATAACTGAAATGTATACAATCAGTTCGAAATTCGTAAAAAAATATATATTTCATTTTTACGTAAAAAAATATATATGATGTGATTTTCCATTATATTGTCGTCTTAAGAAAAGAAAACACTAGGAGAAAGAGGATAAACTGTAGGGTAAGGTGCCCTATAATCGTCCCCCAGTCATTTTTAGGCCCTTGGAAGTTGTAATTTTTTGTGAAAATCTACCTAATTTGGATTTTACATAGACTATCTACCCACGCACATAGAAGCATAGGCAAATGTCGCACAAAAAATTTTAATAATGCGAAAAATTGTTTTATCAAAAGTGTCTAAAAAATGCAAAAGAAAAAAATGGTCTTAATTTCGTTCCCCCAAAAAATCCAATACGCCGAGGCTTAACTTATTATAACTAAATCAAAATTTATTTCTAAATGAGTAAGTAATTTAATTTAAATTAAAGTAAGGCACAAAGAAATGTACTAATTATCACTGGAAGGATAGCATAACGAAACATTAGCCATCCAAACACGAGAAAAAAAATTGAAAAAGAATGTCATGAAAAAGCATTCCTAATTTCGTCCCTTGGACGAAAATAAGAACAGACGGGGGACGAAATTGTGACCACGCTACTTCCCAATATGACGGGGTTTCAGTTCCTGCAAGATGAACTGAGCGCCCTAAAACTCACTGTATGGTACTGTCAGCATCTTACCTACGTAAAATACATGCAATGAATAAGAAATAAATACTTACAGTACAGTAAATAACGTTCTAAAAACGACGTAATAAGAACTCGGGTCTTCTAAAAATGGGAAATTCGTCGTCTTTAATTTATGTATGCGTCTTGGCGAACGAAACTTTCAACGCTGACTCCTTTTACCTCTCGTCCCCTCTGCCTTGCGTCATCAGTGGCGCCACTTGCGCAGAAGCGGAGAAGTTAAGGGGATGGAATTAGGAGCGGGGACGAAATAGGGACACTTTACCCTATAGTCGGTTGACCTGATATCTCAGTTTTAGCTCAATTTCAGCAGCTCTATAAACAGTTCGTATATCAGCTCAGTTGGTAATGGATGAAATTCTTAGCTCTATATGCAGAAACGATTCATTGACTAAATGGACCTGATTTAAGTTAAAATTTGTCACTATTATGATATGTATATATTAAATTTATATAAAAATGTATTTATTAGCTTTGGCGAAATTTTTTCGCTAATGAACATGTGTTGTACAGAGATTGCAAACCTATTAGAGATAACGTCTCCCGCATTTCCAATATTTCCGGTGAGTTAAGAGATAATTACTTGAATTTTGCGGTTTTTAATCTGCAATATATATTTTTTATTTTTAAACTTTTTAAAATACAGAAACAATTTTTGTGGATTTGAACTTATCGGAAAATTTTACCTCAAATGGTTAGCAAGCATGGCAATAAAATATTTAAAACAATAAAAATTGCAAAATAAAAGGAATGGAAAGGTGCTCATTTATAATGCTGAGGTTGTAAATAAAAAAGGTGAAGAAAGTTATTCCACTCGAATATGAATCTTTCTACCGGCAAATTCGAGTAATTTTTAATAGAAACATAGGCATATACAGGGGGGTGGGGGGATCTAAATCTTTGAAAAACTAAGAACTATTAAAAACATTACTGTTTAACACTTTTTTGTTTTATTAGTTTTTTATTTTTTTCTCTTTTCTCTTTAAATCCTGATATAAATTTATTTCTGAATGTTAAATATTATTTAATTGTTAAATTTCTAAGTTAGTTTTTATTTTTATATGTTTTAAAAATTGTCTTGCACAGGAATTTTTATGGCTATAGGCAATATTAGAAAAAAAATGCATAATCATGCTAATGTAGTACAGAAGTTTTGGCATGAATATGAGATTGAATTACAAATAAAGGGAAAATATTGATAAAAAAAATAAGCTTAAAAGTTTATTTTATGTATTTTTATAGTGTATACTCGTACATGCAATAATATGTTTCCCTTTAGATTTGTTATCCTTCTTACATTCTATTTTTTTAAATGTAACTTAAACGGGGTTTCAGGAAGGGTGGCCCTCTCTAACGAAAATTAAATTACTGTTCAATAGTCCTTTTTTCTTTCTTTCTTTCTTTTTATTTTTCGCTATTTATTTGTTTATTTTCTTTCTTTCTTTCCTTTTTTTTCTTTTGAATGCCAGTAGATATTTATTTTTAAATATTAAAAAAATTTGATTTGTTAAATTTTTAAGTTGCTCTTTATACTGATATGTTTTAAAAATTATCTTGCGCGGATGTTTAGATTAAATAAAACTATTAGTTTAGCTTATGTCGTCTACCTTTTTAAAGAATGTCTCCAAGGCTGCGGACCACAGTCATATTCGTTCCAAAATCTTTCCTCTCTCTGGATTTAGTGCTGCCGGCATTCAACGAATTGCTATTTATAGTTATAGGCAATATTAGAAAAAAAATGCAGAATTATGCTAATATAGTACAGAAGATTTAGCATGAATATGGGATTGAATTACCAATAAAGGAAACATATGTTGTTTGTTTACGTATGTTGATGTGATAACTTTGTATCACAATGTGGATAATTCAGGATATTCCAGCGATTTTCATTTTTGGCTGATTAAAGTTAAAAGTTTTTAAAAAATTTGTTTTAATAGTTTGTTTTCTCAGCTTAATTTAAAATATGAAAAGACTTTATATAAAATACAAATCTGAATTCATGTGGCTCTTAAAAATTGCACATTAAGCAATGCTAGTTACCTGTTACTTGTTACATACATATCACTTTAAACCTGATTAGAAACACATTTGCATTAGTTTAAAAAAAAACATTTCTCAACGAAAAAATTATGGTTCCCTTACAAAATAATAAAATTATTGGTGATAAATAAATTATAGGTGATGTTAAACTGCAACAGTATGCTTATTTTTTTCCTTTCAATTTATTTCAATTCTAAAGATTACTTTCGAAGGTGAAATGTTCTTGGAAAATAATGTATGTTATTCTAATTTAAATAATGTGCCTTGGTGATAAATTGCAAATAACCACTTGTATTTAATCTTTCAAAGGAGGACGAAAAAAACATCTTTGAAATAACGTTTTTGATAACGCAATTCAAAATTAAATGTATGTCGCCGAAATGAGTGCTACATCGCCCGATGTTGCAACCATATTAAGCCAGGTGATGTAAATAGGCAATATCAGGCTTTCACCTACTACCTTCTTAGTCCTTCCCCAAGTATAGATAGAAGAAGCGGCAATTACCGTATCTTTATACTAGCATTTGTGTACTTTCTAGTAGAAAGTTCATTTCATAATTTTTTAGCTCACAGGCTATCAAAGCCTGAGAGCTAATGTGCCCGCCCGTTCTGTATGTATGTACGTAACACGATAACTCTTGATAGAAACATCCGATTTGCTTCAAAATTTTTTTCTACGTTCATTCTGATAAGGCGCTTCCCTGATTGGTTTTAGGAGTTCATTGGTTAAGTATAAAGAAGGTAACGGGTCTAGTCCCCCCTTCCTTAATTTAGATAAATGGGTTTTTCATGCAGAATTATTCGATTTGCTCCAAATTTGGTATACCGGTTTATTATGTTAAGAAGCTTCCTTGATTAGATTTGGAGGTTCATTAGTTAAGTACAAAGGGGGGAAAGGGGTGCTAGACCCCTCTTAATTTAGATAAATGGGTTTTTCATGCAGAATTATTCGATTTGCTCCAAATTTTGTATACCGGTTTATTATGTTAAGAAACTGCCTTGATTAGATTTGGAGGTTCATTAGTTAAGTATAAAGGGGAGAAAGAGGGGCTAGAACACCCCTTAATTTAGATAAATGGGTTTTTCATGCAGAATTATTCGATTTGCTCCAAATTTTGTATACCGGTTTATTATGTTAAGAAACTGCCTTGATTAGATTTGGAGGTTCATTAGTTAAGTATAAAGGGGAGAAAGAGGGGCTAGAACACCCCTTAATTTAGATAAATGGGTTTTTCATGCAGAATTATTCGATTTGCTCCAAATTTTGTATACCGGTTTATTATGTTAAGAAACTGCCTTGATTAGATTTGGAGATTCATTAGTTAAGTATAAAGGGGAGAAAGAGGGGCTAGAACACCCCTTAATTTAGATAAATGGGTTTTTCATGCAGAGTTATTCGATTTGCTACAAATTTGGTATACCGGTTTATTATGTTAAGGAGCCGCCTTCATTAATTTTGAAGGTTTGTTGGTTAAGTTTAAAAGGGGGTGGGGGCTGGGGCTGGACCCCCCTTAATTTAGATAAATGAGTTTTTCATACAGAATTAATCGATTTGCTTCAAAAATTTATATGCCGGTTTATTCCGATATGGCACTTCTTTTATTAGATTTTGAGATTCATTTGTTAAGTATAAAAAGGGGAAAGGGAGCAACACCCCTCCCTTAATTTAGATAAATGAGTTTTTCATACAGAATTAATCGATTTGCTTCAAAAATTTATAAGCCGGTTTATTCCGATATGGCACTTTTTTTATTAGATTTTGAGATTCATTTGTTAAGTATAAAAGGGGAAAGGGGGCAACACCCCTCCCTTAATTTAGATAAATGGATTTTCTATGCAGAATTATCGGATTTGCTTCAAATTTGGTATACCGGTTTATTACGTTAAGCTGCTTCCCTGATTAGATATGGAGGTTCATTGGTTAAGTTTAATGTGGGGGAACAGGGGTTAATCCCCCTTCATTTATTTTTTGTGGGCATTATTCTTTGAAATAAGTGTATAATATACAATTAGTGTGAATAGCCTGTGAGCTCAATGCCATCAGTTTAACTGGGCGCTTATCTTTTTATTTTATTATACAATAGTTTTGAAAATTCGGAAATATAAATACATTCAATTTTACTGAAAATTTTTATACTATTTGGCCAAGTAGGTTTGGAATTATGCTTTAAAAAACACCCGCATTGCAATATGTTTTGCAACAATAAAAAATACATTTAACATTAATATTTCCAAACTTTAAACCGGACTAATTCATATGCTACATGACAGAATGACTTGTCTGCTGGCTTCCGAATGTACACTTTTTCAGAATTATTCAAATATGATGTAAAAATTAAGGGTTAGCATTGCAAAATTTCGGTGCAATTTATATATGTAGGACTATACACCAGCATATCGGCAAAAAAGAAGAAACCACTTTGCTAGGGATCGATCTCGGGTACCCAAAAAAACCAATCAGATGCTCTCTAAAATGAGCTATGAAGAATAAGTCGTCCTCCGCTAATAACGTAATATAACTGAATTAGATATGATGTTACATAGGTTCAGCCTTTGGAAATACGATTGAGATTCCTTATTCCTATATTCTATTTTCTATGGTTCGGCTGTTATTCAGGATTTTTCAACTTTTCACAAATACTAAAAGTTTTTTAAAACCTATTCAGATTCGTTTTAACAAGTTTCTCATATGTGATTTGCAACTCAGCGCTAGTACGATCTAGCAGTTCACGCACATTTTGCGGAAAAATGGTTTGTAGAAAATGGGGCCGATTCCGAAATATTATTTCGGTATCTTTGGAGTCGGAGACAACATGAAAGAAAGATATTGTTGCCTTGGAAACAACGATTTCTTCGATATTGAAGTGTATAACGAAAGTGTTCAGAATCGAGCACTATGTACTTTGAAATCCCCACAGAGAAAAAATCATACATTGTGAGGTCCGGTGATCTCATATTGTGGAAACGTACTGAAACGAGACTGGGTGGAGCTGACGTACGCAAAATAATGAAGGGTACTGAACAGAGCCCGATCAGGTATGTATGAAGTCAAAGAATAAGCATCCTTTTAAATCGTCTTGAAACCAAAGTAATAGCTAAAAAAATTTTGTTTTTATACATTCTGAATTTTGTTTTGGAGGAAATCTAAATTTGTTTAGTAAACTGTATCTGTTACTTAGACGTAGATGCATAGGATCCCACAAGATGGCCATTACCAATTGGCTCTAGGTATCCAGATTGTTTTTGGGTCTGGATAGATCCAAATCCTATGGGGCATTCAAATTATAATGTATTGTACTAACGCAGATACAGTTTGCATGTTATCGCTGATTATATTGTTTCAATTTATCAATTAAAGCTATTTGCAGAGCATTTTTGCCATTTAAATTATTACATTCAACACAAAATATACAATACACATGGTAAAATACGCATTAATAACAAACCGAAACATTATAAAGAAATATGGCTTTAATATTACAAATGTGTGATTTTACTACTTTGTTATAGATGGCCCCAAGGTCGCGACCTCAAGCTCTTGTACTCACATTGCACGTTTGTGAGTTAACTTTACGATAACTAATGCCACTTAAAATTGGACTGTTACATTGCATATGTATAAAATTATGTCTTATTTTTAAACTTTATGAATAAATTATAATGTGTTGAATTCGTTATTTTGAAACTTCGTCGTGATCTGAAACACGCGCTATACTACTTTGTGTATGTATTAACTGTTTAATCTTATTTTTGCATTTTATTAATGATATATTTAAACATATATTAGACAAGTTTCACGTAGCTATTGCATGTGGAAATTGCAACAACTTTTAGTGATCCTAAACTATCAGACATATATTTCATTACATCTTCAGTAATGAATGAATATTGTAATCACATCTCTTTGATAAATGTGTATTCTTACAATTAGGTTAATGATACGTTTTAACACATTTACTTGAAGAATTTTGCATATGTATAAATAATTTCTTTCTAGTTTAACCTTCTGTACGTAGCTCTGAGAAGACGCATCATCTAACTACCATCTTTACAAAATGAGTAACAGAATTTTGAAGGCTTTTGAATTTCACATTGAATAGGGCGCCCATGAGTCCCGGAGAGCACTGGAGTTTTTTTATAAAAAAGGAGATTTTGTTCCTCCCCAATCACGATCCAGGAATTAGATACTAAACATTGCGAACGAAAATTGTCTATCGAGTTAATTCGTCTATTGACGTCATTCGGCTCGCAAAAGGACGAATCTCCACTCACGAAAATTCTGACGTCATGGGTTCACTGAATGGATTGTAATCGATCAATCTCGCCAAGCAGCGCCAGCGCAGGCCCAGCTACAATAACCACGTGTCGCCAATGCCGTAATAGTGTAGAAAACGTAGGGATGCTAGAATCGCATGAACTATCGGCGGCTTTTAAAATTTATATACATATATATATATATATTTTTTTTTTCTTTCAAATAAATATCGATATTTTATTTTTTCTATGTAAAAAAAAAACTTGATAATAATTTTTTATCGTTGTTTCTTTTTGATTGTTGTATGAAAGGAGTTATCGGTTTCAAAGGATTGAAAATAATGAAATTAAATACTGTTTTTTTAATAAACGCATTTATGAATTCTCAAAAGATGGGATTTTTTAAAAATATGTTTAAACTTTGATTTTTTTCACAATATATTAAACACTCAGTAAATTAAATTTATGTATTAAAAAGAGTTTATTTTTAAGATCATGTATAAAGGAAAAAAATAAATATTTATGAAAATGGAAAGTTAGAATAAAAACTTACAAAAGTTTGATTTTTTAATTTTGAATAGAATCAAATATGATTTCTTTAACATTTTTATGATGACAACGAAGTTTGAAAGTAGTATTTGGATGGTTTAGTCGGACACAAAACTTTAGATTCATATATAAATTTTAATACCCGGTTATTATGTACAAAATTTCACATTTACTGCTTTTGGATTAAAAGTAAAATCTCAAATTCCGTCTTGTCGCCCATATTGTTCTCCCTGTTAACTTTCGTGTATATTACTGCTACCTCTTGGCAAGCTTATAAAATATGCCAGTACCTCTCAATCGAGTGTTAACAGTGGCATGGCATAAAGTGTATTTTAGAGTACGATAATAGTTTTAAGAGAAGTTGAATATAGTTTTTATTGAAATCAACAATGTTATTGTGGTGCCTCAAATGACATTTTTTTGCATTGTACGATTTCTATTTGTAGAGTTTGAGCATCCTTGTTGCGTTATAACTTTCCATCGGTTGTGAGTTTCATTTTTAAATAGGAGCGACCAGCATAATTTTAATAGAAGGTGACTATAACTAAACTGACATAATTCAGCGTGTTCTGAGACATAATCTAATTCCAAGAACGGTACCAAATTCTGTAGGATGATTAAAAAACACGGGGGACGAAGGATTTCTCAAAAAAAAAATATTTGCTCCAAGTCACCGTTTGAAAGATATGCGCCGCTGTGTAATAGAAAAGAGAGTTTTAAAAATGCAGAATAAATACAGGAATAAAATTATCTTTTTTTTAGCACGTTCAATTTAAGTTCAATGTGGCCGTCGTTTTTCTGGACCACATACTGCATTCTGTGTACAGCATTCATAACAGCAGAAAGTAAAATGTCCGCAACAATGTCCGTGCGGGCCTCGATACGTTATTCCAACACGTAGCTAGTTTCGGGTCATCTCCGAGATAGACCTTGGATAGTAGGTAACACCACAGCCAAAAGTTGCATTGTGTAAGATAAGAAGAGCGAGACAGAGACAGCCATGGAGTTCTAAAGCAGCGATTAATGACCCTTTCTGTTGTTAACTTGCGTCGTAGCTGCTGCTGTACTCACAAAGCAATGTGTTGAGGGGCTACATCTTGCATGGAACTAATTTTCTCCAAAAATTGTCTTTGCTTAAATGATGAAATAACATAATTGTTTAACATGTGGTGATATTTTTCTCACTTGTCCTTTCGGGATAATATTCTGTTAGGAGTTTAGGCCTATGATCATTTCTTCTGGGAAACCCACCAAACAGTTATCTTTGGTGATTATGAGCGAAATTGTCTGAATGCATATGGTGGATTGGAATTCCAAATTCGGCTGTTCTGGACATGTAAGTATAATGAATATGTAAATGGATGTGTAAATACACATCAATTCAGGTAAAAGTGGGTATCGGCTTTCCATAAAATTTTCCACAGACAAGCGTCATCTATGTCCATTCTGGCAAGACAGGTGAGATCAAAAGTCAATCGTAGACCTCCTAGTCAATTGCTTATCGTGGTTGCTGGACGTAATCCTGTACACGCTGGCATACCATAAAGAATATCCAGAGTCCAAGCTACAACACGAGCAGTGGAAAAGCAGGCAATACTGTCCTGTGGTCTGTCGACAATTGGCGTTACAACTTCGTCAACTTCTTGATTATATCTTACGGTACATGCGTTTGCGTCCTCTTCCTGATTGAACTTTGAGAGAACCTGTTTTATCAAAACTCTCAACCATTGCTTTTAAGCCATTAACTGACAAAGGCCTTTATATTTTTTTGTACTTTCTAAAAGCCAGAACAGTGGCTGACGTGTTGCACTGGTTAGGAAAAAGAAATTTGACAAGTAAGGCACGTTTGGGTAAAGAAGAACCCATATTCCACACAATTTTCAATTAAAATGTTTCCAAAAGTAACACATTGCCTATTAAAGCCCAACAAGCTGGCACTATGCCAAAGGATGTAACGGAAAATTTGAATAAAGAGACTTCTATTTCTTCTTCCTTTGGGACTCAGTGAGTGAAACTGCAAATAAAGAGAATTTATCAGTATTTATGTAAATTTTCAGCTTCTTTAAAACTGTACCCCTATTGAATTTGAGTTAAACTGTTAAATAAAATGTAATTTTTCAGTATTGATTCTGAATATTTTAAACTCTTTTTCCTTTTATTACACAGCGCCACATATCACCATAACAGTGAATTTTGGAACTAATTCATTTTGCGGAATCCTTCGTTACACGTCTTCTTCCATCATCGTACAAAATTTGACTCCATTCTCGCAATTACATCCCGCTACAGAACATGCTGAGTGCTGCCAGTTTAATTATGTCCACATTGTATTTCTAGTTCTAAATTTGCCATTAAGTATTTTAAAATCAGACATATCAAATTCCACAATAAAATATCAACTAAAAGTAACCAGTCCAAAAAAAATCGAAGAAACTTCTACGATTCATTTTTTTCAACTCAGAGTTGTTATTTCATCCATTTTTTATTTCATTTTACAAATTATGTTTAAAGTTTGTGTAATGTAACTGTTATAGTTATTTATATTATATTAGGTTGAGCAAAAAGTTCTAGGAAATTTTTAATCTAATAGTTACCAGAGTTTGTTTCGTATATAGGAGTACTAGTGGTACAGTTCAGACGTTGCTCCATCTGATTATGGCCTCTTTCGATCAAATCAACACTTTTTCAAGTGCCGTCGATTTGAATTCTTTAATGAAATTGAAGAAGCATGTCAAGAGATTTTGGATTCCAAGGAGCCGCCATGGTACTTCCAGCAAATCCGAAAACTGTCAGAACGATGGCAGAAAGTCGTGGACTATGATGGTCTCTACTTTGAAGAATAGTCCTTGTTGCTTTTGTTGTTAATTTGCGCATAACAACGCCACTTTCAAAAAATTCCCAGAACATTTTGCTCAACCTAGTATATTATGTTTAATATTTCGGTAATGTGAATGTTTTATTATTATTATTATTATTATTATTATTATTATTATTATTATTATTATTATTATTATTATAAATTTTGTTTTCATAGATCTACCACCAAGGAGCCACTAAAAAGCTCAAAAGAGAAAACAGCAACTTGGAGTGTGACAGAAGATAACGAAACTTCTGTGAGAATGAATTTCATCATAGATTTTACGCACCTTTCTTACAATTGTTTCCCACTTCAAATAACCTAGGAATAGATTAATAAAGGGAGAGGGAAATTAAGAACCCTTTTTTGAAGTTTGAAAAGGAGGGGCACTATCCTTTTTGTTTAGTCAACTGTAAAGGGAAATAAATTTTATTTTATTTTCGTTTATTTAATAGGATCAAACCACAAGGATCCACTAAAAGCCTCTAAAGAAAAAAACAACAACTTGAAGAGTGCCAGAAGAAAAATAAATTTCGAAGAAAATAAATTTCATCGAGCATGTTGCTTTAAACAACAATGGACGTCTCAAGTTAGAATATTGCACATGTAAATTAGTATCCTGATAACTCTATCTAAAATTTCATTGACCCAGAATCTCAACACTATCCCTACACACTTAAACCCAAAACCGATATTAACCCGAAATGCTTAAACCAGAATCTGTAAGGTAAAAAATTAATCCTTGTTTTAATAAAATCAAGGAATATTTGTCTTTAATCATTCTGTACTATCAGATTTATCTTTTATGTAAATAAAGAAACATATACAGACTCATTATAAAGTATATATAATATTCAATATAACATTTTTTTCACTCGACAAAATATTCTGTACTTTCATTTGAAAAAATGGGTCAACCTTTAACCCCGCAAGTAACAATTCAAATATCCCCATCCGAAACTGCCCCGAACCCGAAGCATTTAAAATCAACACATCCTTCAGCAAAAAATAGGTAACCCGAACCTAAGATGAATCGAAACGAAAGAAATTCGCGCAAATCTAAAGCGATCTGAGGCGTGGATACAAAAAGTATAATTTATTTAAATATCCTTATCAATATAAGAGAGTATGAGTTTTCAAATTGCTTTTTGGTGCTGTTAGTGAGCAATCTAACACAATATATTACTTGTAAAAAAAAAAAAAAAAAAAAAAAAGTTTTAAACAAGTCGGAAATTGTACATCAAACGTGGCAAATGAGGCGCGTTCGTACTATAATTAGTTTTATAAATATTGAGTTCTTGGAGCAATAACCGTTGCACTCCTATGCAAAAATGCATGAATACAAAATTTATTAGGATCATGTATATTAAATTCAGTAATACGGAAATAATATAACTCCATCTTAAATAGGACGTAATCACCATGGCAACTTAGAATCATTACCTATTATGGGACATCACTGAATTAATTACGTATGATACGATTTAATAGAATGAAGAAAACTTTTATTCATATCCTTTTAAGTTTCGATTCGATTTTCATAAAATTTGAAATGTCTCGACAAAATTCTGTATCGATTATATATATTAAATTTCAAACCATTCGGTTGGGTAGTTTTTGTGCTGTTATATGCGAACAGACGGGCAGACAGACAGACGGACGGACCATAGAGTTACAATAGATACTACGTATTTATATAATTACGAATGCATCTAAAAGCTGTCTTTTACCTAGGCCTTTCATAATGGGCAGTATGTTTTGTAACCCGGCAAGCCTCTGGTTAAAAATAAATAAATAAATAAAATCCCAACTACTATTACAACTTATTAAACCAAGAATGAAAAATCATGCATTCAGCATTGATGTGAAACATTTTCAAACACCAAAAAATATTGTTAAGAAATTTCAGTTTTTTATGCAATAAAATAGCTATCTAAATGAACAATTTAAAAAATCCCTTGTACAACATAATCCATGGTAAGGATCTTGTAGTGCACTGTAGTGTAGTATATCAATTTCAATATGATTGGAATAGTATAACATCATTAAATACCCTGCAAACCAATTTTTCTCATAGGTAATAATATAATGGAATTCTTTTGTGCAGTCGTGTACACGATCTACATAATTTATACACACAAAGTAAAATTCAAAAATTTTGTTCAATTAAAAAATGCGCCAACTACAATTGAAAACCCACTTTTAGCAACTATTGCTCATAGATAGTACGGCAGCCGAATTCTTTTGTGTGTCTCTGTAAGTGAATTATAAATGCTATACGCACCTACTTTATAGTAGATATCTTATAATGCACTTCAGTGTTGTATATCGATTTCAATATGTTTGAAATAGTATAACATCATTAAAATACACTAATTTTTTTTCCAATAGACCCTAATGTAACGGAATTGTTTTGAATGCCACTGTAAACGAACTATAAACGCTACACACTTAATTTTCAATACCTTGCATGCCATGATACATCTCAATAACGTTCATCAATGTGCATCAATTACATGGCAATCCAAGTATATTTAAGCGTTTTAGAGCACGAGCAGCCAGACAGACGGACAGTTAAATCGAATTCATAAAAAAAAAAATTCCAATAGGTTGGAAAGTGTTAATAAAGAAGAAAATAAAAACAAATGAAATGAATGTTTATAAAAACAATGGTATTTTTACATGACTGTATTTGTCAGTCGAATAAATCCGTAAGTATATCACTTATATACTTTATTATTTTTATCTGAATCTTACTGAATCTTACTGATTAATGAAGAAATTACATGAGGTGACTTAGGGAATAATTGGAGCCATATCGCCAGATAAGGGTTAAATCCTTTTGTCTACTGCAGTTTAAAAAATTGCTTTTGTTAAGTTGTTTATATAAAATTTCAGCACACTGGCCTTAATAAAAACGAAATTGTTAAGTCAGTTATAATATATTTCATAAAACAGCGTGCTAAAATTTTGATATTAAAGTTATAGCACTTCTGTATAAAAGGAATTCGAACTTTTGCACCCATTATACACTGGGTTTCATAATGATACAAACACCTAGTAATTTTGTGATATCCTGGCAAAAATTCATAAATAATTATCAGAAAACTTCATTCTCGAGACAAATGCAGTAATTTTACATAATACATAGCTGTGAAAGAAATATCAAACTTTAAATTCATTGAAAATATGAATTATCTAAAAAGAATGGCGTTGCAAAATGATATGAACATCAGGCGAATTTATCACTAAACGAGCATGGAAACTGTACAAGAATATCGAATCCACTCCGAGAAGAAGAAACCGAAAATGCAAATTAGTTTAGCATATAAAGATACTTCGCAGACTAGGAAATTTCCAAACCTGATCGCAGAGTGAGTTCTAGAATATGGGTCCTAAAACGCTTTAGGTGGTTTTGAGAAAGGGAAAATTGTGGCTTTAAAGGATGAAGGACTTTCGGCTAGAGCTATCGCAAAAAAAATTGAAAAGATCTACAGGTGTAATATTAAATTTTCTTCGATTAAAAGAGTAATATGGAGCAAAGAAGCCTCCAGGACGTCCGCCAAAGCTGTTTAAAAGGGAAAAATGAGCCGTTATAAAAAGAATAAGCAATGGGAAAACAATTTTAGGCATACTTTCGAGACATCCACTGATAGCAGGGTCAAAAAGTCCAGAGTAGTCAAGAGATCCAAGATGATGAAATTCAAGAAAAGAAAGCCCCAACTACGTATGACTGAAATGCATCAGCAGAATCGTCTGTATTGGGCAAAAGATCACATGTCCTGGAACTTAAAATATAAAAATTAATATTGGCCATCTGATTCTCCTGATTTAAATCGAATGGAAATGTATGGAGCCTACTGGTTGGAGCTGTTTATGCAAATGGAAAACAATATGCCACAATTTCAGAATAAAAAGCTGTTGTCATCTTCCACTGGAATTAAATCGATCAAAATATATTAAAAAACTTGGTCCACCCCATGCCAGATCACGTTTTTACATTAATTAATAGATCTGGTGCATACACTGAGTATTAATCTCTATTTTTGGCCAATTTTCATATTATTATGAAGCACTTCAAAATAGAAAAATGCAGTTTATTTTATGTATAAATCGCTGTTTCAATTATATTTTGTTATAAAATAAAACGATTTGTTCTGTTTCTAACATTGATTAGATTTCAGTTTGTTTTGTAACATTTTCTTCTTTTTTATACTTGAAAAACTGGGTGTTCATATCATTTTGAAACCCAGTGTATTATATTTTAATAATCTGTGCATTAAAATCTCCATGCAAATTTACACCCCAGTGCTATCAAGTATATTCACAATTTAAAATTTTTGCATCCATTAAATTTACAAATAATTTAAACTTGTTTTCATTTGCTAACCTTCGCTCTAATATGCAAAAATAACCCCGCTTATGAATAAGAGTGATAAGCAGAAGCAAGCCAGTCTCTAACTTCTTGGCAGTCTTCACCAAACAACATCTCCATATATTTAAATACGAAATTCCCCCTGGAAGTAACATTTAATTCTCCTCCAGCAGAAATGTTAACAGCTCTTCATTTTAGTGCATAATGGATTCCATTAATTAATTGGATGGCAACGGCACGGACGAAAACGTGGCGAGAAAATCATATGTTTTTAGATTAGTAACATGTTAATAACAGGCGTAAATAGTAAAAAGGGTTTTTAGGGGGGTTCTGATTATACCAGTTTGTACATATATTTTTCTTTTCCTTTGTTATTTGTCAGGCGAAAATCATTGTTGCGCTTAAAAAATTGGATGTTCTCAAAGCTTTTAAAATACGTTGGTTGACTTTAGAGATTAAAAAGGTTTATGTTATGTTATTGTTGACCTATGGTTGCTGTATGACAGTGTCAAAATATAGTATGGATACAAGTTGCTGATTTTTAAAGATAAATAGTATTAGCGACGCAATAAAAGAGAAATAATTAAAACATTTTTATGAGCTCTAAATTATACAGATTTTACTATAATGTTAACATACATTATTATTCGTCAGAAAACAATTGATGGTAAACGTCATGAATGGATTGTAAATATCATGATGAAATTCCTGAGAAAACAATAGATTTTTAACATGTTAATAGCGGGCGTAAGTAGTAAAAAGGTTTTTTTGTGTGTGTGGGTTCTGATTATACATTATACAGTTTTTACTATATTTTTCTTTTTCTTTGTTATTTGTCAGGCAGAAATCATTGTTGCGCTTAAAAGAATTGGGTGTTCCCAAAGCTTTTAAAGCACGTTGGTTGACTTTAGAGATTAAAAAGTTTTATGCTTAAAAAATTTGTGTTATATTGTTGTTGACCTATCTTTGCTGTATGACAATTTCAAAATACGGTATGGATACAAGTTGCTTTTAAAGCTAAATAGTATTAGTGACGCAATAAAAGAGGAATAATTAAAACTTTTTTTATGAGCTCTAAATTATACAGTTTTTACGATAATTTCAACATTCATTGTTATTCGTCAGAAAATAATGGATGGTAAACGTCATGATAGTATTCCTCAGAAAACAATAGATTAGTAGCATGTTATTAGCAGGCGTAAATTGTAAAAAGATTT
Organism: Maratus speciosus; assembly: GCA_963932465.1. NCBI lineage: Eukaryota > Metazoa > Arthropoda > Arachnida > Araneae > Salticidae > Maratus > Maratus speciosus. Next base: position 395,174,961 of record OZ010793.1, on the reverse strand, counting down.
ATTTTTGTCGGTTCTGATTATACAGTTTTTACTATAATTTTTCTTTTCCTTTGTTATTTGTCAGGCGAAAATCACTGTTGCGCTTAAGGGGTCTCAGGACTCTTAAAATTGGAAAAAATTAAAAAAAGGACTATTTTCACCATTTAATATCTTAAAATGTATTTAATTTTAGAACAAAATTTTTTGGGTTGATGAAATGTATAAGTTTGTTCTTTCATTTCATGTATTTAAAAAATTGAAAAATGTAGAATTAGCATTTAACTCCAAACTGTCTACTCCACTGTTAACTCCACTAGCTCCAAACTGTCAGACATTTGACGGGCAGAAAACAGGTATAACAACTTACGAGTAGGTTTACAAAATACATTTTGCAACAAGAATGGAAATATTGGTACCTACTTATACTTCAGATTATAATAATTGTCCCTAACCTAAATAAATTTGTATTTAGAGCATTTTTATTGTTTTAATACAAAGTTGTAATTAGCTACTGCAAAATTCTGAAATTTTCAACAGTATAATCACCTAAAAAAAAAACTTTTTTGAACAATAAAAAGGAAAATTTAGGTTCAGTTTATACAGACTAACATGAAACATATGTTTTGAAAATTTCATTAAAAAATATTTAGAAGTTTTTGAGATATCGTGCGCGTTATGCCCAAAAACGTCCTTTCGAGAAAAATGGATTCAAAGTTTAGGAAACGCCGCTTCAGCAATTGAGTGGATATAATTCTAAACGCCATAACTTCTGTTCTAATGGGAATTTCAAGGAAACAATTATATCAAAATGTTCAGAAAGGATAGTAATTTAATATCTAAAAAAATTAAAATTTCGAAAATTTTGAAGCTTTAAGAGCCCTGAGAACCCTTAAAAAAAATTCGATGTTCCCAAAGCTTTTAAAGCACGTTGGATGACTTTAAAGATTAAAAAGTTTTATGTTTAAAAGGTTTATGTTATGTTATCATTGACCTGTGGTTGCTTTATGAGAGTGTCAAAATACGGTATGGAAACAAGTTGGTGATTTTTAAGGCTAAATAGCATTAGCAACGCAATAAAAGAGGACTAATTAAAACGTTTTTTATGAGCTCTAAATTACACAGTTTTTACAATAATTTTCACATGCATTATTATTGTCAGAAAACAATTTGTTGCACTTAAACAAGAAAGAAAAAAATCATACGTCATGCATAGATTATGAAACATATTGCAACACATTCAGAATAATGTAAAAGAAACGCACCGTTTAAAAAATTAAAATACTACGTATAATTCAGCCATATGGAAACGCATAACACATTTCAAAACTCAATTTCAGCTATTCCCGTCTACAGTCGAAAAATTATCCGAATTCTTTGAACAGCCCTGTATATGATATATAGATTTGTATCTATTAACTACATGTACAGTACATGTGAACTAAATTTAGTTCACCTAAGAAATAAATATACTTCAGTTGAAAATTCCCCTTCAGCAATTTCCTCAAATAAGGAGAATGGTACGTGAATACTTTTGTGCAGCCCTGTTTATGAGGTTATATAACGAGTAACATGCAAAAAATTAATTAAATTTAAAAACGCATACCGAAATTTGAACCATACACTCCAGCAATTATTACTCAAAGACAGGGCTGTAACCGATTTCTTTTGTGTGTCCCTGTAAATGAATTAAAAAAAATGCTATGAATGCCTTGTTCTAATGTGATTTTAGTGAAATTCAATAATTTATATCAGTCTCAATACATTTGAAATAGCGTAATGTCATTAAAATACTCTGCAAACGATTTCCCCCCATATACCATATAATGGAATACTTTTGAGTGCCCCAATAAATGAACTATTAATCCTGCATACTTGATATACGATACCAAACATGCTTTGGTAACCCTAAATAACCTTTATCAGTTGCATGAAAATTCGAGTATATTTACGGGAGTTAGAGCATGGACAGACGGACTGACGGACTAACAAACCGAATGCATAAACACTTTCCAACTTTGTTGGAAAGTGCTAAAAAATGAACGTTATTAAACTTTTTAAAACACGTTAATTGATCGGAAAGGTTAAAATGGTTTATGTGTAAAATTGACATACAAGTTGATAATTTTTAAAGCTGAATAGTATTAACGACGTCATAAAATAAAAGGGAAGTAATTAAAAGGTTTTATAATAAGCTCTAAATTATACAGTTTTTGCTACAATTTTCACATCCACTATTATTCGTCAAACAAAAATTTTGCTTCTCTTAAAAAAAAAAAAAAAAAAAATAATGTTCACAAACCGTTTAAAACACGTCAGTTGATTCGAGAGATTAAAAGGGTTTATCTTTAAAATTGATGATATGTGATTAGATTTTGAAAATATCAAATCGGCATGGATACAAGATGATTCCTAAAGATAAATACAGTCGTATCTCTGTTTAACGTCGCTCTGCTTAACGACGATCTCTACTTAAGGACGATTTTTTGCGGTCCCGGCTCCTTTAAGTAAAAAAATCTCTATTTAAAGACGAAATTGTTTCTATTTAACGACGATTTTCACGTATTTTCCAGGTATATTTCGTATATTTCAGGACTTACAAATGTGTCAATTCATTTTTTACTGCTAATTATACAACTAAATTGCAACCATTAGACCTGGGAATCATTTATAGTATGAAAACTGCTTTAGGGCATCTGGAATTGCCATTCAAGAACAAATGGATATAACAGATGCACAGCTCGACACAGAAGATATCACTACCGAAGAATGGAAAAGTCTTGTTGGTGATGAAAATGTTTCAGTAAAAGATTCTATCGATTGTGACGAACACTTTTAACGACCAACTTCAGAAATTTAGAACAAATTTATGAAGATATCGCAAATGAAAATTCAACTCCAGATGCAGAAGATGGTGATGATGCTGATGATACAGAAAGCGAGATACCAAATTCTGCCCTGGATATTCTTCGCCAGTATATTGTTTCATTAAATATGGAAGATGACTCATTCAACCTTCTAAAACCTAGACCATCATTGAAACAATCTACACTTTTTGATTTTTTAAAAACTTAATTTGTTTAATTAAATGTATTATAAATATTTTTATTGTACTATAAGTAACATTGTATGCTGTATAATTAATGCAATTTGTATTTGTGCAATAGAAATATGAATTATTATATTCGTTATCCGTAACAATAAAATAATAAGAAAGAAAGAAAACATAAAATAAATTTAAATAAACAAATAAATAAAACAGTTCTAAACCAGCCAATACATTGAGAAAGGTATTGACAGTCTTAAGCCTGTAAAGTGTGAACGGAAATGTTTTTCAAATATTATTTTTCAACTAATTCTGTTTAAGTACGATCTCTATTTAAGGACGATTTTTCGAGGTTCCTTGAAAATCGTTAAACAGAGAGCCAACTGTAGTTAAATGTTAATAACGATGTGGTAAAATAGGATAGTAAAAACTACTTTGTGAGCTCTAAATTATATAGTTTTTACTACTTTTTATTTTTTAATTTTTTCTTGTCAGACGAAAATTATTCTCCACTTAAAAAATTGAATGTTCCCAAAGATTTTAAAACACGTTGGCGGACTTTAGAGATTAAAAAGTTTTATGTTTAAAAGGTTTATGTTATTGTTGACCTGTGGTTATGAGAATGTCAAAATGCGACATGGATATAAGTTAATGATCATTAAAGCTAAATAGAATCATATTAATAGCAGCGCAATAAAAGAGAATTAATTAAACTGTTATTACGAGCTCTCAATTGTACAGTTTTTACAATTTTCACACCCATTGTTATTCGTCAGACAAAAATTTTTGGCACTTTAAAAAATAAACGTTCTTAAACATTTTAAAGCATCTCAGTTGACTGGAAAGATTAAAATGGATTATACGTACAATATGATAACTGTAGGGGAGTTACTATTTGGTTATGAATGAAGTTATAGTTATTCGATTAAAGTTCAAGTTCTTTGAAGTTTCTTTGATACATGTATGAAATCATGAACAAATAAATGTGCTGTAATTTAAAATCGAATTACTTTTATTTTCAAAGACAGACATTTTGGGGGTAAATAACTTATATCCAACCAATAATTACTAAAAAAGCTGGAATTACCAGAGTGGAATCAAATCGAAGGAAGCTCTTAATTAGACGGCAATCAGAAAGAGAATGGCTCAAACTCCCTTGCCGCCATTTTTTTTAACCCATCGGCATATTTAATTTGGCGAAAGCATATGAATCTTAAGATGTCCGTTTTATATTAAACGGAGACGTTTGAATTTATAAGGATAAATTTGATAAGTTAGCAAGACTGAAAGTACGTCAAAAGTGCGATTTAGTAATTTTGTAAATTCAATAAGAAGCTCATTAAGATAATCAAAATAAAGCAAGAGCGGCTACTGCTTAGCCATTATATGATTCACAACAAACAGATGCAGAAATGATAAATTATAACGAAATCTAAAAGAATAGCAGATGTTTCAGCAGCCGGAATATTTATTTTATTATTTTTAGATTGAAATGCAGTTGACTTAACGTGGTGACTAAAGATTAGGATTTGCATGGAAGCGTTTAATGATAAAAATAGCTTACTTATTTCTTTCCTTTTTCTAGAATGGAAAAACATAGAGTTAAGTAAAATTTAAAATAAATTACTGGATTAAGAAAAGGTATTTGAAAAAGGAAAAAAGAAAAAAACCGTATGTGATTTTACCTCACCGTGATAGGAAAATGAAATGAAATAATAGTTGATATGCTTGTAAATTATCTACTATTAATTTAAATCCTCCTTACACGATATGTTTTAAACAAATAAAAATATTATGAGGAATAAAAATTAAAAAATATATGATAGCTATATCACAATGATTGATGATCAGTTTATGAAAATACCAAAACTCGCCATGGATACAAGATGATTCCTGAAGCTAAATAATATAATTTTAATAACGACATAATAAAATGGGATAATAAAACTTTCTTTGTGAACTCTAAATTATATAATTTTTAACACATTACATTTATAACTTTCTTTGTTTTTTGCCAGACGAAAATCATTGTTCAATTAAAAAATGTAATGTTCCCAAAGCTTTTAAAACACATAATTTGACTAGAAAAATTAAATAAATTACTGATAAGATAAAATTGCTGATAGCTGATTGGTTTATGAAAATGTCATACGGCTTGGATAGAAGTTGATTATCGAAGCTAGATAATATAATTTTAATAACGGCATAATAAAATAGGGTAGTAAAAACACTTTTTGTGAGCTCCAAATTAAAGTTTTCAGAATGTGTTTCTCTTCCACTGTCATTTAATTATTACAACCAGAGTATTTCAGCTTCAGATACATGAAAACCATTGTTGTTCCACAAAAAAAGACACTTACTCAGAGATCATAAAACACAATTATTGAGCGATTAAGTGCATTTGTAAGCTTTGGGCTGATTGATTTTTGGAGACGCTTATTATGTTGTAATGGCATATATATATTTTTAATTTTCTATAGTTTTTAATTAGCTTTAATAAGTTTTCTGAATTTGACCTTTAAATATCAAAATTTCCTTCAAAGGTGTAAATAAAATATAAATTTATCTATTAGTAATTTTTAAATGAATGAAAAACATATTTTGAATTTGAAATAGATTAAAAATTGGTTATTATTAACAAACAGCGCTTCAATTTTAAATATCTTATATTTATTACAAAATTATAAAACTCTCTTAACATGAGATTTGCAAAAATTAAAAAAGTATATTAATAGTTATTAAATATTTTTTATGATAATTTTAACTTTGGGCACATTAGCACAAAGTAGAATTTAAACAAAAAAGAAAAAACACGCGTCAAGCATATGAAACACTTTCCAACACATTGAGAAATCGTAATGAAACTTTACCGTTTAATTAGTTGATAAATGATATCTGAGTGAGCAATTTGGAAAACGCACACCGCATTTGAAAACCTAATTTCAGCAGTAACATCTATAGTCTGAAAAATATCCGTATTCTTTTGTGTAACCCTGTATATAATCTATTTTTCTTATTTTTCTATTTTATTCTTGTTTATATTGTACATAGTATGATAAAATTTAGTTCAATAATGAAACACATAGCACAAATGAAATATCCCCTTCAGTAAATTCCGTTAATAAGCAGAAATGTACTCGAACTCTTTTGGGCAGCCCCGTATATGATGCATAGAATGTATACGGAACAAGTAATAGTCAAAAAATTATTTAAATGTAAAAGCGCATACCACAATTGAAAAAACATTTCCAGCAGTTATTGCTCGTAGACGGTACTGTAACTGAATATTTTTGTGTACCCTGAATTATTTTCCCTCATATACCGTAAAGTAACGGAATTCTTTTGGGTGACCTTGTAAACGAACTATAAATATAACACACTTATTTTCAATACCGAACATGCCATACTAAATCTCAATAACATATATCAATTACATGGCAATCCAAATATATTTACGTGAGTTAGAGTGCGGACAAACAGACGGATAGACAAATCAAATTCATAAAGACTTTTCAACTACGTCGGAAAATGTTAGCAACTATATTGAAAAGTGTTACAAAGGAAGGATATTACATATATACATATATATATATATATATGTGTGTGTGTGTGTGTGTGTGTGTGTGTGTGTTATATAAGCATTTTACTTGCAGCATTCGTTAAAATTATTCTAAATTTCCGGCATATTCATTATTTCCCTATTTCTTAATAATCTCTATTATTTATTTCTAGTTAAATTCCTGTAAACTTAAAACGCGTATCTTAATAATTATCTTATTCGAAATCTTAAGCTAAAACTTTTAATCCCTTCATTAATTTTTATCAGCTACTAAAACTGTAATCTCCTGAGAAAAGCTACTTTTTATTTTTCGAATGTTTTTAAAAGCCATTTTACTATTTCTTATTTTGTACCATGGATCAACTTCCCGCGCACTGTCTGGCGGCGGGTGTATTCTATCGAAATCCCTCCGAGGGCAGATACGGAACTCATTATCTATTACGCACTTCTCTCGCTTTCCATTGGTTGAGTACCGAGCGCATTTCATTCTGTGTCTCGTTCCTGAATCTGTTTGGTTCGTCATGAAGTTTATATTTCAATCTATATTCCTACGAAAGTCCTGACGAAACCATCGTGTATGAGGTCAGAAGAAGAATTCTGTGTTGTTCGATTGTTTTAAAACTCTGTTACCAGGTGTCTTTTCGTCAAGTAGAACATCTAAATATGCATTAGGATCTGTTTAGCATGGAATAGTAATTCGTGCTCTATCCGGAAGGCTCTGCGAAAACTCTTGTAATGTGAGAGTTGTTCACGTTTATATGAGTGGTTGAATAAATATTTTAAAGTGATTTTGGCTTATGTTTTAATGGGGAAACTAACGTATTTCTTAATCTGTTGCTTACCACTCACATGGCCTGACCATCGAAATAGAATTTGACTGCTTCATGAATCGCTGGTGTTTCGTTTGGACTTAGCCAATTTCACTACTACAACCAAATCGATGTAGTTGATTAAATTGGTCAATGGCGAAGTACTCAGCCTGTCCACAGCTGCCAATATTATACCATTTTGATGCTTTGATGCCTCCAGCAACAACGTTTCACTCGGTGGTACGAATTTTTTGAAACATAACCGGTGCACCAAGGATTTAATAATAGCCCGGCAGGTTATAATATATATATGTGTGTGTGTATATTCTTTTAAGTTCTTTCTCTGTGTATCTAACAAATAAAATTGAATTGCCTATAGTGTGCTTTCGAAAGATTATTTGACGAAACTTTTTCCCAATATTTCTCAATAATTTAAATTTATGCGTAATCTTTTATTACAAAACTAGTTAAAATAAATTATTTTATTTTCAATGGTTTTAAAACCGTCTCCTAAAATAAATCAATCATAGTCATATTTAATTTTGAATTTCCATGGATAGATTAAACAAAATTTAATTGGTACATAAGAGGTATACAATAGTAAAAGTTTTATTACGCTTTGAGAGAAATTACATATAGGTCATTTTTTATATAAGTCATTCATTTTTAACAAATTCTTGCCGTTACTCCTTTTTTGTAATTTCTGTTATTTTTAGTTGGTTTTGCATTTCACAGCCTGTGTGTGCCACAGATTTTTCGGTTTGAGAAATCTGATTAATACACTATACAAACTATTCGTAAACTTTTCCGAAAATCAGTGGCAGCAAAGAAATTCAATTTTTTTAAATGTTTTACCATTATTGTATTTTTAAAATTTACTTTAAATTTAGAAAGTATATTGTTTTCTTAGTTTTATAAAGATAAAGATTACTTTTCGGAATCATGGACAGGGTAGGACTTAGGCTATCGGGGGGCCCCGGGGCAAGAATTCTATCTAACTATCGCTCCTAACTATCTAACTCCTTCTAACTACAGATTTTTTGTGAATAATGTGGAAGTAGATACTACTAAACTTCATACATATTGTATTATATGCATAAGTTTTGCACCGGTACTCCTTACATCTGTATACAGAGTGTCACAAAAAGAGGGCCACAACATTAAGAGAAAATACTAGCAAGATAATAGGAGAAAAAAATGATAGACTGTTTGATACGAGTATTTCTTTGCAAACTTTTACTTTGCTTATCTACATACGGTATAAGATGTCTAAAAGAAAATGCCCGAAATTGGTCATAATTAATGGTTTTAACTTGCCACGCTACTAGGAAAACGTTACTAAAGAATTTCTTTTGAAAACAATAGAATACTAAGTTGATAAAATATTAATCATCAGTTTTCTAATGATATAGTTTGTTTTTTGCATGGGTGGAGAGGGTACTGGAAGCAGAGGGAGGAAAGGGGACGCACTTCCTTCCTAAATGTTTGAAACTATATGAATTTTGGTCACTTTTGTTTAATTTTAAACATTTGGCATATTTTAATGAAAATCCTGATTGCTCTCATGGGGGTCCCCTAATAGGGGGGGGGGCAGCTGCCTCGCATGCTCCTGCATGTGTCGGGCCCTGATCATGGATAACTTGGAAGAAGTTATTGTACTTTTGGTTACATTATATTTTTCTAACTTAAAAAAATCTGTCCTTTTTTTACAGTGTATCTGCAAAACTGAAGAGAAAACCCACGATTGTATGTATTAATTTTCGATAATTCTCGTGAATTAAATATCCTGAAGTAAAAAATCTTTTGTTAGTTAAAGTCTTAAGAAGTATCACGAATTAAATTTCCTTACATTACCTGTCACAAACAACCTAACAATTTTTCCTTTCTAAGAAATTAGTACAGTGCACAGAATCATTTGTCTATAACTCTTACAAATACTACATAATAAGCAAATTTATTCCTAGCTAAAATATCGAAAATGAACTACTCTGTCAATGTTCTAAAATTCATGAATTAAATGAACTTCTACCGCTTTCATTAATGTCAGTGCTCTGCATTTATTAAACTTATTAAGTCTGTGTGAATATTATGAATGAAGTTTCCTATAAAAAATAATCTTTCTTTTCCTGTTTAAAAGCTTTAGATGAAAAACTGTGGGAGAGTCATTTTTTTTTTTTTTTTTTTTTTTTTGTAATGCAGATCATTAATCGAATCTCCTTCTAATCGAACTAAACTAATTAATAATGTTAATATATTAGTTATTATTTATTACATAATCATTATACTCTAGACAATTATTTATTGGTAATTATTAACATTATTCGATTTTTACTTTTATAAAGTCATTATTAAGATAAGCTATTTCACTTGCTAATTCAATCAAATATCATGTGAAAACAATCACCTTTACACAGATAAAGGCTTAAGGTCTGGCAATCTGTCAATTTCCTCGATTTCCTGACGCACAACACCTAGCATCATCTTATTATTAATGTGACTAATGTTGCACAGATTATTTTTCTACAGTTCTGAGGAATTAGATTTCGTTTATAAACATTGTTTCACATGACAAATATATTAAGCCTTTAACTTTTTATATCCAAAGAATTAATATAAAGCAATGTGTCAATGTCTCTAATTTCCTGACACTAATCACCTAACATCCATCGTCTATTATTCGAAAATAGAATTTTCCAAATCTTAAATGTACAGCTAATTCTTTTATGCCATACCCTACTAGTGCTTTTCATTTTAATTCATAATGAATGTAATTAACTAAGTGAATGGGAACTACTCAGATCAAAAAGTGACGAGAAAATCATATAATTTCTTCGAATAGCATCAAGTTTATAAAAACGGAATTAAAGATGACAGCTTTAGATTATTTAACTTGACTAATTTAAAGATAGTTTCGATTTTTTGTTATTGCGGTTCGTTTATTTATCGATCGAGTCATCTATTTTCGGTAATTCGCTTTAAGAATGTGAGAAAAAATTAAGATTAAATTAATTGCAATAATTTTTTTTCATCATAATGTACACGATTAGTTATTTCTTAACTAATAAGAAATGAATAATTTTATGTAGCATATTTCGGTAGGTTATTTAACAAAAACTTTATACCAATACTGGATAATTTAATTTTAAAATCTTTTTATAAAAGAGCTATTTCAAATAAAAAAAATTGTTTCTAGAGTTATTGGAATCATCCTTAAAAAAATTCATGCGTCAAGCATAGATTATGAAACACTTTCCTGCACATGCAGAATATTGCAAAAAAATAAATAAATAAATAAATAAAAATTTAAAAAACATCGTTTAAAAAGTTTAAAGATGATATCCAAGTAACAAATTTGGAAATAGCTTGAAAACACAATTTTACCAATTACCATATACATTCGGAAAAGTATGCGAATTATTTTGTGAATCCGTCTATAAGATACATAGATTTGTAAATGTAGTATGCTAAAATTTAATAAGATTAATTTTAACACAATTATTCTAATCTTATACTATAATACGAGCAAAAATTGTGTGTGTATGTAAATTTTATCTTTAAAACGGCTCTAATGATTTTGACTAAATTTTGTATTTTGCCATTTTCAGTCACAAGAAGACCATTGGGCTAGGTCATGTGTTCGAGAATTTTCGATCAGTGGGTCCTTTTTGGGTCACTTCGGGTCAAGCTAAGTTTATCTAGAAAACGGCTCTAACGATTTTGACGAAATTTTGCTTTCTATCGTTGTCGGGAAAGAGAATACCATTGGGCTAGGTCACGTGTTCAAGAAAATGCGATTAGTGGGTCATTTTGGGTCACAATGGGTCAGGTGTCAAGCTAATTAAATCTAAAAAAAGGGCTCAAAACATTTTGACAAAATTTTGTAATATACCGCTTCTGGTCATGAGATGACCATTGGGTTAATTCACATGTTCGTGAAAAATCGATTAGTGGGTCATTTTGGGTCACTGGGTCAAGCTAATTCTATCTGAAAAACGAATCAAACGATTTTGACAAAATTTTGTATTATACCGTTTCTGGGCATGAGAAGACCATTGGGCTAACAAGGAGAGGGCCAACCTTGTTAATCACAGATTTTGATTATTTTAATATATGCTGTAGGGTAGAGATCCCTTAGTGTCAGGTTCAACGGATTTTATACAACGCTAATAGTACACAACTTAAATACTTACTTTGCAACCACAATGATAGGTTGGTCGTAGCTCAGTTGGTATGGCGTTTGCTTGCTGATCTGTGAAACCGGGTTCGATACCTAAATGCGCTACATTTGTTTTTCTCATTTTTTGTTTTATAGATATACTTGTAAGTATAATTAATAATCTCATTGTCAATTAAAGTTTATAATATTTTATATCAATTATAATTTTAACCTATTTAATTTTTTACTTTTAATTAAATAGATAAAACATCATAAAACTGTTAATTTTAAAAAAATCACTTTTAAAATGTATTTCATATATTTTTTATCGATGCAGTGATACTGAGCAATTGTGTCAATTCATGATTTAAAAAAAAAACATCATTTACGCATTGCTTTAACAAAGGAAGTCAATGCGATAATACTATTATTCTGTTTTTAAAGTAACAAGCATAATTATATTAAAAATTAGCTTCAGAATTAAATTACAACCGATTTTTTGCATATTAAAGATTTTTAAATTTGTAATACGTATAAATTTGTAATACTAGATGGCACCACAACAGATTTTGTCACGATTTTGGAATTTTTATCATTCAATAATAGATCCAATTTCTTTTTAAACCTCTTTAAAGGATGAGGAATAATAGTTTTTTTTTTAAAAAAAATGATAAATTTAAGTTTGTTAACATTATAATTAATGTATGATATTAAAATTTGTAATTGAAATTATTAAATTATAATTATAAGTATATTTATAAAACAAAAAATGAGAAAAACAAATGTAGCGCGTTCGGGTGTCGAACCCGTGCCCGCAGATTAGCCAGCGAACGCCGCACAGTGGGGTATTTCACAAATCTGGGCTGCCAAAATTATTTTTTTCTTTTAAACTAATTTAAACGTTTAAAGCAGTAAATAAATGCATTTTTTAAAATAAATATTGTTTAATAACTTAAAAATCATGGATGTTTTGAAACTTCGTACTGATTTTTATTGATCAAAATTAGTATTATAAAATAAATGATATTTATGAAAAACAGTATTATAAAATAAATGATAATTATTATAAATAATGTTATAAAATAAATGATAATCATGATAAATATTATTATAAAATAAATGATAATTATGATAAAAAAATGGAATAATGTATTTAATAATTGAATAAATTATAAAAACAGATTATTTATGATAAGAACAATTAGTTTGTAAATCCCCAAGGTGGGATCTTTTAATCAGAGGATAATCCAGAATCGTAATCAGATTCCATAGGCAGTAACATTTCTAGAGTTTCTTTAAGGAACAATTTTAATTTTTTTCTTATCGTGGGTCTCATTCCAGTTAAAACTGGATCTGAACTCAAAAGCAATCTGTTGAGAACATCACGGTTACAAGAAATTCTTGAAAATTTACGCGATAGATTTTGGCGAAATAATCGAAAATGTTTGTTCCGTGCTTCGGCTGCTTCTTCAGACAGTTGGCCTATTAGTAGTAAAGCTTTCTCTATCACAATGGGTCCATGGATTAATATTTTATGCATTGTGGGTGACATTTGATACCATTTATATAACTGGATGTAGAGCTCTGCTGTTTTTTCTGTATATTCCTTAAATTTATCAAGGTGAATTTTGTGGCCACTGGATATGGTTTCAAGAATAACTTTAAATCGATATATTAAACTTTCATCAATGCCGGTAATTTATGCTGCTAGAGATGGGTCAGTAAAGAATCTTCTGCTGGTATTTCCATCATTTGTATTACCATATCCAGGCTTAGGAATATCTACAAGTAAACCTAACTTTGTTTTGAAATTTTCTTGAATGCGCAATTTTGTTTCATTAACAAGAGCATTTTCGTCTTCTGCATTCAATCTCCACTTTTTTATCGGTAGTTTGTAAACTAAATGCAACAAATTTTCAAATAATCGATCCTAGCATGCAAAATCGATAGTCCAAATTCTAATGTTTCTGGCTTCACATTTTTCTTTTTAGAGAGATCATTAAGATCTTTGGATGTCAGTCCACAAATGTAGCAACGCATTGTCGATTTTGTACTTGTGACTGCGTTACATATTTTTCCATCGACCATAGTAAGTACTATTTTATGTTTTACTAAAAATGTATTTTCCTCTAATGTAATTTTTGAGGTCTGTACAGATTTTAATGCATTTTTTATGTAATTAATCTCATCATTAATAATTTCTGTTGTTTCTTTTACAAATCTTATTCGCATGGGCCGGCAATAACGTGGTGATGAAGGCAATGGATTTTGCCAGATAGTCTTGTTGTTTATACTGCAAATTAGCTGAATTGGAACAAACGAGCTCTGGAAATTATTCGCATCGGAAGAGGAATCACTCTCAAATTTTTGTTTGTATTGTGCTTGTTGCGATCCATCGCAGCCCCATTTATATATAAGAATTAATGCATTTCTTTCATCTTCTTTTAAACTTTCCAAAACTTCTTTCAAATAAATGAATAATCGTGTCACTGTTAAATTAAGTAAATCTTGAATGTTAATTTCAGCGCAAGTTTCAGTAATTTTAAAAGAGTCTTTGTCTGGATAGCAATCAATTTTAGACCGTTGTAGAAGACTATAACAAGGGTATACATTTTTTTGATATCGTCTTATAATTTAGTATTGATTCCTTGAAAGGTTAGCTTCGACGAATAATGATAGCGCTTGTAAAGGCGATATTTGTGTTTTCTTTTCCGTCTGCTGAGTTCTCAAATATGCTTTTTTATATTTTGTTGCTCGCATTGGTGAACATGTTAATTCCTTTAGAACATGGGCAGCATCTCTCTTCCCTGAGGTTTCTAACTTTATCTGAGCGGCATGTGTAAGTACTTCCACATCAGTCGAGCTCCTCAAACTTTCAGACTCCGCTTTGACCTGACACTTGATTCAGTGAAAGCTTTTGCTGGCCTTCCTGGTCGATTTACTTTTTTTGAAATTTCTACTGTACCTTCAAGCCATTTCTTATTATTTTTCACAAATTTATCTAACATATAATGGGCTTCGATCCATTTGCTCTTGAACTGAGATTTAAATTGGGAGAAATTGTGCTTGAGATTTTTAATTTCATCATCGTCAAAATTATCGCTATTAAGAAGGTAATTTTCAAAGAAATTTAATCTATGATTAATGTTTGGCAAATTCTGCTGTTGCATAATGTTTAAAAATTCTTTTCGAGTCATTACTCTGACATTCGAAGGCCCTAAATAAAAATAAATACAAAATATGAACAAAAAAGAATGCATAATAGTTATATGCAATTTAGATAGATATCATCATTTATCCCTTATTTTTTTTTAAAAAAATCTCACAATCTTTCACTAACTTTTAACAAAAACATATGGAAAATTGCCTTGACTTATTTTTTAGGTAAACAAATGTTAATAACGAGTAATAAATTATTTCAATTTTGTGAAAAGTGCTTAACAAAAGATAAATGGGAATGAATACATTATTTTAAAGCAATTTTTTTTAATTATATAAATTTAATTTCAATCAGAATGACTGAAAAATAAACAAATGTGATCACTTTCTAATGAATCATAACAATTTTTTTAATATTAAAATTTATATGATAAATATCAGTTAAAAATCAATATATAGTAATTTTGTATGCTTACTTAGAATTTCGGAAGAGCATATCGCCTTCATTTTAAAAAGGGGACGAAGGTGGAACTACTTTAAACGAAAACACAAATAGAAGGGTGTATATTTATTGGTACAATAAGTAACTTTGCTTGGAAATGTTTGGAAATATAACTAAACCCTTCGTGAATTGGGAAACGAGGGAAAAAATAATAGAAAAATATGCGTTATTTTTAATTAATTTTGTAAATACTAAAACTATTTCTTTCTCAATTCAAAGTTAATGATAATAATGATACATACATGTCTCGTCACTATCCATAACGATTAGATTTTAAATACTTCCAAAACTAAAGTTATTCACATTCAAAAATAGGAAGTCACAATGAAGAACGATTTGACACTCATGCACTTAACGCAACACTCCAGTTTTAACTGATAACAGGAGGTCATCGTTCTTTTAAAGGAGATAAAAATCGCATCACGTGATTCCCCAATGATTCAGTTTCAACTTATATCCATCCGTTCGATCTTGCGCTGTACTTTATGAAATCGACTTTTGGCCGGCCAGATTCTTCAAATACCCCACAGTGCGCCGTACCAACCGAGCTATGACCAACCTATCATTGAACCTGACACTAAGGGGTCTCTACCCTACAACATATATTAAAATAATCAAAATCTGTGATTAACAAGGTTGCCCCTCTCCTTGTAAGTCACAAGTTTGAGAAAATTTGATTACTCGGTCATTTTTGGGTCACTGTGAGTCAAGCTAATTGTATCTAGAAAACGGCTCAAAACATTTTGACAGAATTTTGTATTATATCGTTTCTGAGCATGAGAAGACCATTGGGCTAAGTCACATGTTCGAGTAAGTTCGATTAGTGGGTCATTTTTGGGTCACTGTGGGTCAAGCTAATTGTATTTAAAAAACGGCTCAAACGATTTTGACAAAGTTTTTTATTACATCGTTTCCCAGCACGAGAAAACACATGTCCGATAAATTTAGATTAATGGGTCCCTTTTGGGTTACTGTGGGTCAAGCTAATTTTATCTATAAAAGGACGTGGCGATTTTGACTAAATTTTGTATTCTATCGTTTTCGGGTTCGAGAAGAGCATTCGTTAGGTCGCATGTTCTAAAAAATTCGGTTAGTGGGTTATTTTGTGTCGCTATGTCTCAGGATCATGCCAATTGTGTTTAAACAGCAAGAATCATACGGTGAGAATAAAATATCGAATTGAAAGCAAGGCTAATTTTGACCGAGCTCAGCTCGGTCATCCTTGCTAGTTGGTAAATAAATCATATAAGTTGTAATTTCCCAACTGGGCGAAAAATGTCTGGGTCAGGATTCGAATCAGGAATCTCTTGGCTGAAGCTGTCAATGCTGTGCCAACTGAATTATCCCGGACGAATCTGGAGGACCTAATTCACTCAGTTATCTTTATTGATAATAGCATCTAGTCTGATATATGAATCATCTCAACAGAATTAATCACAGGTAATGGAACTCCAGTAAACGCTGGATACGTAATTACACTAGATTAATTTTAAAGCAATTATTCTAATTGGTAAATAAATCACATGAATTGTAATTTTCCAACTGGAAGAAAAATGTTCGGGCCAAGATTCAAACCTGGGATCTCCTGCTTCAGACAAGAAACTAACAATTATTTATAAAAATGGACAAATGAGCGGCCAATTTGCTGAAAATTTTTTACAGTGTAGTCTCTATTTTACATGAAATTCCGTTCTTTAACCCAAAACCAGCTATAGCTAAATTGATTTCTTCTTCTGATTCTACTTCCAATTAAAAAAATAACAATAAACTCTGAAGTCTAATTTTTTAGATCTGCACCATAATAAATATGGAGAGTGTTTTGTCAAGCTTTATGAAAATCTTCAGGCCTAGAAGATTTTACAAAAGGAAAAAGCAAAGCCACGCTTTTATCTGTAGTGATGACAAGTGTTTCAAGCGCTCGAATTTGTTGCTCTAAGTTATCATACAGTGCGCGTAAATTATTAGAAAGTGAAAATGTATTAAAATTTTTGAGCACAAACTTTAATAAATCCCTTACAAAACTTCCACTTGTAAATCATTACGATCGAAGCGCGGTTTTAAACAATCAATAGCCTTAGGGTAATTTTCTGCCTTGATGGAGAGCTTTCTATTACTTCCCCTAGCACGAGAATTTTTACAGTTGTTAGAAGTACGGACTGGTATTTATCAGGATCAACAATGCTAGATTCTGTTATTCTGTATCTAGATGTCTCAGCATCAAGAGAAAATAAGAAGCTTCATCGAAATCCTCTGACCTCTTTATTACCATGATATCATTTTTCCCCACTCGGGAGAAAGATTTAGAAGACTAGAACGTGTCTGAACCTGGCACATAGAATAACTTTCTGCATTTGGGAAAGAGAAAATGTATTGCTGTTACTGAAATTGCATTGCCCTCTAAATAATACAGGGTGTCCATGTCCATACTTAACGACTCTATTTTAAAGTTGTCTACAAGCAAAACTATTGTTCAGAATGTTGTGAAATTTTGTTGAGGATGTAATAAAGGTATGGGAATTTGTTTGAAAGAAAAAAATATTTCAAAATTTAGCCACCAGAGGTCGTCTTTTAATAAACTACCCATTTAGCATACATTTATGATAGTTTATAAATTTTATTACAACCAAATACCGGGTATCCCAAATAGGACTGACTGATTTTAAAATTCAATAACTTGCAAACGGTGACAGATATTTAAAAAATTCTTGCAGGAGGGTTATGCATAAGGTCAAAAGTTTTATTACAGTGATTTTCGATTTTAGTTCGAATTACAAACAATAGATGGTGCTGTAAGCAATAGTCGCTAAATACAGGCTCGATTTTTGGTCCTTTCTCTTGTTCTATCCGGAAAAAGGAAATGGAAATGTATTATCCGGGCCACGAAGTACCAAAAATCGAGCCTGAATTTAGCGACTATTGCTTACAGCACCATCTATTGTTTGTAATTCGAACTAAAATCGAAAATCACTGTAATAAAACTTTTGACCTTATGCATAACCCTCCTGCAAGAATTTTTTAAATATCTGTCACCGTTTGCAAGTTATTGAATTTTAAAATCAGTCAGTCCTTTTTGGGACACCCGGTATGTTCCACATGACGGTCACCATTTTCAGATACTATCCGGAAATACGCATGTTTTACAGTTGACCTCAGTGTGTTCTGTGAAATGCTGTCTTTAAGATCAAGTAAAATTAACAAATAAAATTTCTAAACTATTGTAAATGTATGCTAAATGTGTAATTCATTAAAAAAATCCCTCTGGTGGCGAAATTTTAAACTAATTGGTTTTTTTCCTTAAACAAATTTCCATCCCTTTATTATGTCTTTCTTCACAACTTCATGAAGAATAGTTTCGTTTGTAGACAACTTTAAAGTAAGGTTACTTAATTATGGATCCCCTGTACTTTAAAACAAAGTTGTGTAAAAAGAAAAACAAAAAAAAAAACAAATGATTCTTGAAAGCTTGCTTTAGCATTCTAGTTTTCTATTCAAAATTTGAAAATGCATTCTTATGACATTTTATTTTGATAAATCTTTTATAAGAAAAACAGGAACTGAAAAAAAAAATAAATACTGGCCTAAAAATTTAATAATTTTCCAAAGCATTTAAAAACGCATTAAAATACCAAAAACACATGGCAATGAAATAAATTTTGAAACAATGGTTAAACTTTTCTCAACATCCGGTAGCCCCACCAGTGGCCGAGAGGTTCTGCTCTCGAAGCTGGTAGACGGGAGGTGCTGGGTTCGAACCCAATCGCGCCTGTCGGCCTAATCGTTCGGAGTTTTAGTGGTTTTCTTCGAGCCGTGGATCTTCCATGCGTTAATACGGATTAGGTTCCCTTAGAAAGACCCCCATGGAGGGCACTCCCCCCGGGCCCATATCCCTCGTGTAGATAATTGGCCGTCAAAAATCAACCCAACCCAACTCAACATCCGGCCGTTCATTATGAAAATCAAACGTAAAAGCAATTTTTATGAGCGGTATTGGAAAAAAATTCTTTGTCCGAACTGAAACATTCAAAATAATCCAACAGTAATATTTTACAAATAGTTAATCACAATATTTAACAAAAATCCTCAAAAATCCCATGAAGTCAAATGGGAATAACATTTTCAGTAAGTAAACGAGGAAAATGCTGTTGAATTCGAATAAACACCAAAATGTTCTTAAAGATTCTCTAGAGAATATTTTATACAGGAAAACCGTAAACGTTTCGTCGGCAAAATATATTTCACTTAGAAACTCTTAACGTATTTTTCGAATTATTTACACGATGTAAATACTAGAGATGTGCATTTTCGTTTATAATCATCACAACACAGGTTAAATGAAAAAGAAAAAAAAATTATCCATGCTGAATTTTAAAAAGCTGAAGGAACATGAATCATAGATTTACTCAGTGAATTTTATCATTTGATGAAAATGATGAAAAATAATCTGTATCTCTACATGCGCTTTATATATGTGTAAAGCTTTATGTGGTTAACGTTTTTTTCTTTGTAATGTAATACCAGACTTTTCTTTTATTTAGAATGTTTTAACCCTTTTCTAAAAAAATAACTCGAAGTTAAACAGAAATTTTGGAGGTACAGTATTAACAGTTCTGATTAATAATTTGTCGGTTGGTTATTGGATAATATTAATTATATTATATTATATACTCCATAGGGAGAAACTTAGAAAATTGTATTGCATTAAATCTGCAATTTTTAAACAGTAATTGGCAAAGCCGTACAGCTCAAAACAGCATTCAAAATTGGATAAAAGCAATGGAATGGCATCTATGTAACCTGCTTAATTATGTACTTGGATTCCAATCAATAAACTGCAGAATGGGAACACGCTTCAGCTTTTGCTGCCCTTAATTTTTTTACGGGATACTGAATTCCAAAAGAAGAAATGTTATTATATAAAATTATGTATTAAATATTATGAATATGAACATATTTCAGGACTCCTAATCAGCAAGTGTTTATAAGTAGGCCACAGAACCATCTGACTGGAAAGGATAAGTATGCTCACAATTTTTTACTGTTAAAGCTGTTCTCAACTGCTCTGCTCAACAAGCGCAAATTGCTTTGACGCATTTACAAATTCATTTTTTAACGGAAAGATATAAAATTGGAAGACCTGACTATGGTAGCGATTTGGAATCGAACTATGTTTTCCATTTTTTGATAAATAAATTATCTATTGAGTTATACGCGATTTTGATCACGGGACAAAGACGTTTTTCACCCTTCCTTGAGTGGTTATTCTTCTTTTGCGCGGAAATTCGGTTCAAAACGCTCACTTTGGCAATATTTTCTGAAAGATCTATTGCGCTTAAAAAAAATAATAATAAAAACCGGAAAACACAGTTTGATTACAGTTTCTGAACAACAACACCTGCTAGTTTTATGCATTTCCGAACAAAAATAAATTAAAATTTATGTCATAAAGTTGCCCTTTTGGATATGATAACAGCCTTAACGGAAGGCACGTGGATCTTCTATTAAGAATGCAATTATCCCTAAACTACACAAGTATTGATCATGATTTCTTAGAATTACTAGACGGTCAATTTGTGAAAAATAGAATATTCTAATTAATAAAACAATTAAAAAATCAAACTTTTCATAAAACTGTTCAATTGGCACAAACAAAATTTTATTTTTCAACAAACGCCTAAAGTAACTTTCGTCTCTGGTAAACTTTTATTTTAAAAACTATTATTATTTATAATTGAATATGCAGATAAACAAAAATAAAGTATACCTAAAGCAGCAGCAGAGCAAGATTGAACCAGAGTTTGCCAATTTGGGTCTTTTCTTTCATTAAAAAATTCCGAATTCATATGAGTAATTGCGAATAGTTATGTAATGAGGAATGTCTGTTATTAAACAAAGAAAAAAATTACCATTATGAATTTCTGAGAAAATAAAAGGAAAAGTCAAACTGGCAAACTTGCTGGATTGAACCTTTATTTTCCCATTTCGCTTCTACACAGTAGTCTTGAATAGGGCTGTCTCTACATGCCAGTTGCTAGCATGAACTGACATAAATTATTACCGTATATTTCGGCTTATACCACGCACTTTTGATAAGAGATAATTGAGCAAAGATTACAGTTGCGCGTTATGCTCCAGTTATAAATATGAAAAATTAAGAAAAAATAAATATGATAAATACGAACAAAGACTTCTAATTTAATGAACATGCTATTTATTTACAACAACAACAAAAGAAAAAAATGCAATTTAACAAATCACAACGACCATTTGGAAAATGATTTTTTCAAAGACTGAAATTTAAGACATAAAATAGCACGGAGTTGATCATACATTACGTACGCCATGAATTAAACATTAATAGTGTTCTTACACGTAAAAATTGCAAGCGACGGAAATCGCCTGCGACTCGTTCGTATTATCCACCTGACACTTATGTATTATCCAAGCATTTCATTGGCTGTTCGGGAAAAGGCTTTTCCATCCTCAGATTTCCAAGAAATCTGACAACCCATTTTAAATGAAATTTCATTCTTAAACTTCTAAACATCCCACAATATTACTTTTTACACCGTCGTATAGAGAAAAAAATGTACTTTTAAATGCAATTTGTTTGAAAGCTGTATCTCAATTTGTTTCTGAGTTATTAATTTTTTTTTGTAGTTTTTATTACTTTTTTGTCCTAGTGGCAACAGATCTCTGTTGAAAGTAAAGGGAAATACATATTACTGTACAGACCAATCATAAAACGAATAAAATGCGGATTAAACCAATAAAAACCTTCAACCACATATGCTTTTGATTTCCCATCCTGACGAGAACAATAACCATTTTTCCAAATGGTTAATAATAATAATAATTTTCACTATCAGATTATATGAAAAGTAAACTTTATTATATATTATATTTTATTAAAAATAGAAAAACGAAATATAGGGTGTTTAAAAAATATATCCATCAAGTATACAGTATACAATATTGCGTACCCTTCACTACAGCCTTGTGTGTCAATAGGAATTTTCGAGAAATATCTATGAAAAGATGTCGGAAAACAACGAATCAAGGAAAATAATGTGGGTTTATGGTATATGGGTTTTAAAGGTGGTATCGCTTTTTGTTTTCTCTGTGTTGTTATGATCAATTAGCTTTAATTCATTTGCGTCAGTTTTAAACTAATTTCAGATACTTCGCTTTTCTTCCGGTTACTAAAACTCTACGTCAAATGAAGACAATAATTTAAGTTTTATATTATTTAGATACAGTTTTACATTACTTAGACAAAAAAGACGGCATGCAGTATACATTAAATAATTTTCTTTCGCATAGTTTTGGATGTGATACGGCCAGTTCCTAAAATAGTGCTATTGCCGTCTAACCTAACATAATAAAATAATACTTAAAAAAATAAAAAACCTTTCAGATAAGAATATAATATATTATTAATCGTCTACATATATTATTTCAGTATCAGCTGCATTTTTAAAGTAATGATGATGCTCTTGACAAAAAAAAATGATAGGATTAAAAATTAGTTAAATTTTGTATATATGTAATGAAACTCCATCTTTCATGATTTCGTAATTTATAATAAATAACTTGCTAAAATATATGAATAAATAAATGAAATTTTCTAAGAAACAGAATTACTGTCATTTAAATTAAAGAGTGCCGTTATATTACGCTTTTATTAACCGAAACAACCGACAGCTATCATTATCGTTCTAGGTCACACAACTCTTGTATGTTCGATGGAACGAATCGAATTTAATCATAATCGTTCGTCATCTCGCGGAATCCATGTTGCACTAAGGGAAGACCGGGGGTTTTCGAAAAACAGATGCGGAGGGGAGAGTGATGCTGAAGAAGGACGATGAATAGATTTGGCATCAGTCCAAAATTCAAAAGAGAGAGGTTTTTCTGTTTTGCAATTCGTCTGTTCATTTATAAAAACAATTTTTATTTTTATTTTACAAGGCTAGTAGTTTTTTTTTTTTTTTTCTTTAGTGAATAAAATAATTCATTTTTCTTTTAATTGAGATCTCGGGAAATTATTTTTTCAGTACTGTTGGATCTTGCCATCCAAATCTTTTCTTTTCGTCTTTTCAATGCATGTCATTGCAACGCTAGTTAAAAGAAAAAAAAATGGATATTATAAATTTCAAAGTACGGAGATATTTTACCGAACTCTGGGCTGCTAAAAGGAATAACCTATTTCTTGATGAAACACCCGAAATATTGTATATACCCATTCGTTATAAAAGTAGAAATAAAATGTCCATTGCTTCCAGTTTATTCTTATAGTGGCCGTTTCGAAATTTCAGAAATGCTCATGCCCGCAATCTCTCTTAAAAAAAATTATAATTGCAACCGATTTGCACATAATCACCATTGGGATTTCAAAAAAAAAAAAAAAAAAAAAAAAAAAAAACAGAACGCTGTAGCATGAGATTCCCCTGAAATTTGGAGCATAAATTTGATTAATGTTCTGAAAAGCCCCTTTTTCTTTCTTTTTTCTTTTTTAATTGTGTCATCCTATAATATCTCTTTTAATATTAGGAATAAAACTTTGTCTCTTTCTAAATCGATCTCTCTCTCTCTCTTTCTTTCTTTCTTTCACTTTCTCTTTTCTTTTTATTTATTTATTTATTTTTTGGTTGGGATGGGGAGGGGGGGGGAGCAGGAGGAATGGGGAAGAGATAGCTTCATCCTTTCAAAATGTATGAGAAATATCTTTGTTATCCAAAATTAGGCTCTTTTTTGCGTAATTTCCCCCTTTCAGAAAATAAAAGTTACATTTGATTGATATCCGAAAAACACATTCTCTCTGTCTCTGTGTTTTTCTTTATTATAGCTTCTTCCACTGAAAAACAGTAAGCTAAATTTGTTTAATAATAAATAAAAAGGTTAAAAAAATAATTTCGCATATTTAAAAAAAAAAACTAAATAAGGTAAACGCACCACATTGTAAAAGAAGACAAATGTTTGTTAATCTACGAAAACGTACAATAATCACGAACGCAGTTTCTTTATCTTTAGAAACCCCAGGCAACAATTTATTTTCGAAATTTAAAGAAGAATTTATAAAAATAATTTTTTACCATCTGCCCATAATTTTAGGAAACGTTTCCGAGTAGTTTTTACAACGCATTAATCAGTTCCCCGTACCCGGAAAATCAGTTTTTCGGATTCTATCCATTCTCAAGTAAACATTTTCAGCAGCACAACGGAATTTGCACATACAATTGTAACAAAATAATGTTAATTTTCATATAAATGTTAATGTTGTTAATTTTGTATGTTTGTTTGTTAAACATGTTTTCCGAATATCAAAATATTTACCTGAGAATGGATAGTATCCGAAAAAGTTATATTCCGATTTGAGAAAACTGGCTATTGCACTATAAAAGCTACTCAGAGACGTTTCCGAAAATGACTGGCAACTAATAAAAATTTACTTTTTATATATTCCTCTTTAAATTTCGAAAATAAATAGTTTTATGAGGTTTATAAAGGTAAAGGAACACTTTTCGGAGCCTTCGGTGACTCGGGAGAGATTATTGTATATCTTCGTTCTTGATTATAGTACAGTCGTGGGAAAAAAAAAAAAGTAATCACCCCCTACTAACTCCTGAACAAATTGTCGTAGAAGAAAGTTACTGGTACCGAACGATTGGGAAAAAAGTCTACTTTTAAATGATGTATATAAAATTTGCTTAGGGGCCATCTACTTATTAAAACGAATCATAACTTTTTTTTTTTTAATAGAAGTACACAATTCTGACAGCATAAATGTGTATAATGGCAGAGTTGAAGTGCGCAACTTTTATTCTTTAATTTATAAGGAGAATAATTTTCCGAATTGCATTTAATTTTGCATTTTACACCTTTCAAATAGCCTAAAAAACAAATTTGTATGCAATTCGTACCCTAAGTTTCCGAGAAATTAACTATTTTAAAACGAGCGCATCCAAATTAAAGTTCGGAACTTGAGTGTTAACCGAGAGAGCCCCCTTCTTGATCAAGGCACTGAAGCGCCACTCAAGGAATCAAGGAAGCCTGTTAGATTACAGGACAGCAGAATAAATTTCAAAATATCTACTTACTTCTATCATAGATGGCCCCTTAAACCATCCTTTTGCCGTTTTTTTAAGCATAATTTGAAAACTACTTGGAAGAAAAATGTGAAATTTTGGATTTCCATAAAGCAGGTCTTACTAATAAATCTAAATCTATCAACAAAATTGTAGGTTGCAATTCATAATTTTCTCGAATATTAACTTCATAATTCATATCATAAAATTATAACAATTGCAAATTCAGCGTATTTATGTTTGGGTATATTAGTATTATTGCTACAAAAAAATTAGCACATTAGGAGTATAATTTCACGAGATATTAATTAAAATATGAAAATGTAATTTAACATTAGAAGCACTAAATTTTGAATGTTTGTAATTCAAAAACTTATCATTCAAATGACTTGAAATTTGGTGTCTAGGCATAGTTTGAACCGAAGATTTGAAATATATCGTTAAAATTGGGTATTGTCATTGAAAAAAAAATTAAAGTTTGGATTCGTTTTAACATGTAGATGCCGCCCTAAGAAAATTTTATATTCATCATTTAAAAGAAGACTTTATTTCTAATCGTTCGGTAGCAGTAACTTTCGTCTACGATAATTTATTGAGGAGTTAGTAGGAGGTGTTTACTTTTTTTTCCCCACGACTGTACTTCTTTGTAGTAGATTAAGAAACATCTTTTTTTTTTTTTACAGTGTAGTAATGGGTCACTTAAGGACATTTATATAATTATAATTAAAGTGTTAGTGAATTCCAAAAGACACAATGACACAAAAATTCAATTATCTTTTTATTTTCTGAAATATACGATAATTTATGGAAACTAACATGTATTTCACATGCATATCGCAGTAAATCAAATTTTTAACGGTTAAAGTTAATTCCTTTTAACCAATATCCTTTCAGAATTCTATTAAAATATTGATAACGACAATTTACGGAAGTAATCTTGAGTCAATTGTATTATTATTTTCTTTTCTAGTCATTGTTTAATCTTTAAAAATATTCTGAAAAATTAAAAATAATATTTTTTTCCTTATGCAAATAAAATATATTTGATTTTGTTTTACTTAATTCAAAGCAACTTTCCAAAGTCATTCCATTTCATCTAAATTAACTAAATTATATTATTCTTCCGGTGCATTTTTTTCCCCAAAAATTAATTGTGCATCATCACTCAATAAATGTAACTCTCTCTCTCTCTTGAAAATCTGGGACCAAAGCCAAAAGGTTTAGACATTGTTTGGTCATTTGTTTAATTTATGAGTCAACAAAATAAATTAATAGTTTTTAGTATATTTTTTCTAATCCTTTCTACTATATTTGTATTTGAAAAATTCTGTTGCCTCTTATAAACAGATTTTAAAGAGAGAAATCTCATTTAAAATTTTAATACTGTATCTTATTAGAATTTAAAAAGTACAATTTGAAATATAGTAATATTATTTACAATTGAAACAAATCGAAGTGTCGTTTTGTATGTGTACTTATTCTTTAAAAAGAATTTTAGTTATATTTTAAAGTATTTTTTAAACGCCATCGCAGATTTCTTTTTATTTCTTTTCAAAACACTTCGAGTATTTTAACTTACATTGTGAAATATAGCAAAGAATATTAAAACATTGCTTTACACTACTACTGAAAAATGAGACATTCAACTCACTCGATTTTTAAGTGTTTTGTATCATATAAACGAGTGAACGTAATAGCCAAATATAAGTAACCATTTAAAAATAACTATCTCGATAAATATAAATATAATCTTCTATTACTCCCTTTTATATATTATAAAAAGAAAGAAATTTATTTCAAGAAAAATTATTTGATTGGTATGCATGTGCAATTCGGAAAATTATTCTCCTTATAAATTAAAGAATAAAAGCTGCGCACTTCAAACGTGCCAACATTATATCTTTTACGAAAGTAGAACTGGCGTCCCAATTACCATTGTATTTAGCGAAGTGATATAGAAGCAAAGTATGTGAGGTAAAACAAGTGTACACGTGTTTCTAAACAGAGAGACATAAAAACTCAGATTAATTATGAGACGAATAAACACTCAAATGTGAGTGCATTTATTATTTTTAAGTATTCACTTTTATTGGTGTATATTTATAATGTTTCGTGAAAATATGGTGATAATGTTTGATTTGACATATTTAAAATGAACGCATTGTGAGCAGAAAGCAGTGCATCATATATCATCATAAAATTATTTTGAAACAAGTTGGAAACTGCACGTCAAAGGTAGAAAATGAGGTGCACTATATGAGGTTCGTACTATAATTTGCATTATAAATATTTTTTGAACCATATATCGTACTGAATGTATATTTTAGTGCACTTCATAAGTGCATATCAATTTCATTCTCTTCAAAAGGCTGTAACATCATTCAAATTCACTTAAAATAATTTTTCCCATTGGCCGTAATGTAACGGAAAACTTTTGACTGTCCCTGTAATTAAACTACGCATCCGATTTTCATAAAATTTGAAATGACTCGACAAAATTTTACAACAATTATATATCTAAAATTTCATACCATTCAATTGGATAATTTCTGCTCTGTTATATGCGAACGGACAGACAGACGGACGGACCGAACGAAGACTATAGGTACTACTAGGCTCTAGGTGCTACGTATTTATATAATTACGAACGCACCTAAAAACGGTTTAAAAGTTTAAAAAATTCTACTTGTACAGTGATATTTCGATTAGATATCAGAAACTACGAGTTCTAATTGATGTAGCAATAAAATCAGGGTTTTTTTTTTTTTTTTTTTCTAAAGATAATTATATGATTTTTGCAATAAAAGAACTAAAATAGTTTGCTATTTTTTTACCTTTCAAACATATTTGAATACATTAAGTTTCTGCTTCCCACAGGGCCGAAACTAGCCTTTTTTGCGCCCGGGGCAAACATGAATTTTGGCGCCCCCCCGCCCCCCCCCCTTTCTTCCTCAAAGTATATTTACAAAGAGAATTTTACTAATTTTCTAATGGCCGACTTATTTTAAAATTTAAAATATATAATCATAAAATATGTAATACTGAACTACGCAAATTTGCAATTATAGTTCGTTCACCTAAAAGAATCCGCATGTATTACCGTCTATGTACAGTGTTTGCTTATACAGTAGAGTTCCGATTATCCGAGTCCCGCTTAACCGAGTTTCCGCTTTAACCGAGTTATTTTCTTCTGGTGGACTGATGGCTTTCATTATTAGGAAACAGCCATTATGAATGAAGTGTTAGGTGAAGATGAAAGATCAGCCGTAAAAAGTTTGAACTCTGATTTTTTTTCCTCCCATTCTGACCGGAAAATCAGAGTTCTAACTTTTTACGACTGCTCTTTCATCTTCACCTATCGCTTCATTTATAATGGCTGTTTCATAATAATAGAAGAAACCAGTCCACCAGAAGAAAATGAAGTAATGGAAATGCCGGGGGCGACACTAAATTCTGAAAAAGCAGAATTCCTGTTCTCTAGTTTCTTTTCTTCTCTCTCTCTCTTTATTTTACTTTTTTTTTTTTTTGGAAGAACACAATCCCAGTTTATGTTTTGAAAATATTTATAACTACAGACATACATTTTCTAATCTTGTGTACTGTATTTTAAAATTCTGTCTATTTTTCTAAAACTAGTAAATCTGCAGATCAGGAGCCTCAACGTCATCTTTGCAAGTCATTGTTTTTTAACACTCATTGCATAATATTCAACTTCCTACAAATCGCTTTTTAAAGTTTTCAAATTACATAAATATTTATGAGCATACAAGATACTTCGTAAAGTTTCAGAAATTAAAAGTGTTAAACAAGTGGTTGTACATTGATGTTCTGAAATTCTGATGAGCTACTTATTCTGGTAACTTTTTAAATCAAAAATTGCATTTCTTCAGGGGAGCTCTGCCCCCCTGAACCCCCCGTAGTCTATTTAAATTTACATTCGTAATTTTTTATTGATTGTGCGGATGGTTATAGTTTATCTTAGATTTATTTTTTTTACACTGTGATTTATAAGGATAAGCATAAGTTTTTTTATAAATTAATAAAATTTAAATTTAAAATAAAATATTCATGTTAACCGTACACAGACAATAAATCTTGAAGTAACGCCAAAAATGTAACCTTAAAATCCGCTACATTCGGCACAACACAAAGACGTGCTTAAAAAAAAAAAAAAAAAAAAAAAAACGGATGAAGTCAAAGAATTTGGTCCCTGTTCCACGTGCTTGTTTTGTTTGGGCCGAATGAGGGCATTTAAATCTGAGCGATAACGCACATCGTATTGCAAACTACGGCTTACTGCATCTCCATCTATCTCTTTCCTCCGTGAATAATAGTTAATTTTATTTTACCCAAGATCTTTTTATTCCAGCATCTTTGTTTTCGATAAATGACGTCTAATTCACCTGCTATGCGTACTTACTCAAAACTTTTCATCTTGTTTAAGAAATACTCGAGAGTTTCCTTTTTATTTTTAATATGCAGCCATATTAATTTTTCTATTCTTAATTTTATTTTTCATTTTCCTGTTTCACGACAAAACATTTCAATTGAAAATTGTTTAAAAGAAAATATTATTCCGGGTTTTGATTTTCTTGGCAACAATTAAAGAAATATTGGTAAATGTTATGGGGAAATGTTACGTTATTCTCTATGAAAATAATGAACTTTTGTATTTTTAAACAAAATATTTCAATAAAATAAATAAAATAAATCAAATATTAGCTATTTTTATTTCTGGGCTAAAATCCTTCTATATGCAAAGATACAAATGCATTAATTCATCTGTTTTGACGTTGGCTTTACTCAAGCATTATACGCGCAATTATACTAATATTATTAGGACCTAATACGTTGCTAGGCAACAGAGAATGAAAAGAAAAAAAATGAAATATGCATTATGTCAATTTGATAAAACAAAATCCTTTATATTATTGGAAAACATGCATAAAATTCCTCCCAATATTATAAACCTAATTAAAAAAATCTCGCAAATATATTGACATAATTTATTGGAATAATTTAATAATGTTATTTAAAAATTTCAGCATCAAAAATTTACCATTTAAATCCATTTTTCATATGAGCCATTTCTTTCAACAAATGAAAATCTGAAAATCGTCTGACTTGCCATTGAAAAGCATTATAGAGCAAAATAAAATGTTCCATATTTCCCGAACGAATGAACCAAATTTAACCAAAAACTATACAGCTAAGTCCGGGTACCTCATCAACATGGCCAGTGAATTTCAAGCCGATCGGATGCTTTTTGCGGCAGTTATCGCGGAACAGACAGACAGACTAACGGAAACCAAAACTT
This sequence comes from Maratus speciosus, assembly GCA_963932465.1. Taxonomy (NCBI): domain Eukaryota; kingdom Metazoa; phylum Arthropoda; class Arachnida; order Araneae; family Salticidae; genus Maratus; species Maratus speciosus. Next base: position 395,144,352 of record OZ010793.1, on the reverse strand, counting down.
TTCGTGTCTCCACAGTAAGCCTTCACTGACGTTTCGGCAATAATTTTGATTATTTTTTAAAGTAATTTATAAAATTACTATTCCATTTTATGCTCTGTTTTTTCATTTGAAAATTCGAATAATTGCTGGTATTTTTCTTTTTTATGGTATGTACCAAATTTCGAAATGATATTTAGTTTTTGAAAATAATTTTGTTTCTTCAGGCCTTTTAACAAACACTATTTCATTTTATTGTTTCTTTCTTTCAAAAAACTTAATAACTGCTGATATACACTTTCTAATACCATATACTAAAGCTTATATATTCTATTTAATTTTCAAAATGATTTTGGTTATCTTAATTTTTTTTTTCAAACACCATAGCGTTTTATTTTTTATTTTCGAAATACTAATATTGATACTTTTTCTAATCCTATCAATTAATTTTCAAAATCCTGTTTATTTATTTTTAATTTTTTTTTCAAGTTTGTTGAAAAACACCACCAGGTTATCTTTTTTTTCTTCTTTTTGAAAATAATTTGTGCACTGAACTCAATTTTTATAGGATATAACTATATTAATATAATAAGATAGGATATAACTATATTAATAAAGTTTTATAAGAAAATATAATGATAATATTTTTATTCAGTTTTTTTAAATGCCCAAATTATAAGCAAGGAAAAAAAATCAATAAAAATTTAAATTATACTTTTACTTTCATGGCTTATATTTCGACCAGCACAATATCATATCTAAATGACATAGAAATAAAATCATGCCTGTTTCTTAAAACTATTACATTATTTTCGCAAAAAAGAATCATAAAATATTTACTATTTTTTTATTCTCTCAACATATTTGATGCATTATATTTCTGCTATACAATTTATTACTTGCTTCTATCTTTACAAGGAGAAAGTATCGGATTCGTGAAATATTTCGACTTCCGGTTGCGATGGATTTATACGTTATAGAATTGTCCCGAACACGATTTGATGGTTTTTAGAAAATGTCTGTCTGTGAGTCTGTTTGTATGTGACAAGAATTTTGTGGGTCTGTATGTGACAAAAATTTCAGGTCTATCTCAAGAACTAATGCACTGAATTTCGCAAAACTTTAGATTCAGTTAGACCTTGATATAAACTGGTGCTGATTAGTTTTTGGTGTATATCACCCAACAGGTGGCGCTGATAATCTGCTTTTATTACGATATTCACAATAGCTCTATCTCAAAAACTAATTCACGGATTTTCATAACACTTCAGATTCGATTTGTCCTTGATATGAATCGATACTGATTACATTTTGGTGTTAATCGTTCAACATAAGGTGCTACTATTCTGCGTTTTTTACGATTTTCGCAATAGTTCTATATCAAGAACTAATGCACGAATTTTCATCAAACTTCAGATTAAGGTATACCTTGATAAATACTGATTCTGATTATGTTTTCGTGTCAATCGACCAATAGGTGGCGTTGTTATACTGGATTTTTCACGATTTTTGCAATAACTCTATCTCAAAAACTAATGCACGGATTTTCATCAAACTTCTAATTACGTTTAGACGTTACCATAAGCTATTGCTGATTAGGTTTTGGTGTAAACTACGAACAGGTGGAGCTGCTATGCTACATTTTGCATGATTTAAACGATTTTAGTGATAGTGATATTTCAAAAACTAATGCACGGAATTTCATATCTTTACTCATAATGAGCATAGATTGCCATTTAATTTTGACACTTTTCTAGCGAATTTTGAAGAATTAATATGTATAAGATAGAAGAAAGTTTTGGGATTGGCACATCCGACTATTTTGAAGATATAATTAATTTTTCTTCTTTTCAATAATTTATTTATCTATTATACTACCGCTGTTGTTCAGCAACAATAATTCTGAGATTTTAGATAATCTTCTACGTCAAGATTTATTTTCTTTAAGTTTGTGCTTCGCTATTTTTGAAACACTGATAACTAATTATGCTATTTATCCTAATACTATCTGCTAAATTTAAAAACTTTGCCTACTTTTCAAAAATATCTTTTATTAATTTTTAATTTTTTTTGAGAAACTCCATCGCACTTTATTCTTTTTAAAACGCTTTCCAACAAAGTTGGAAAGTGTTTATGCATTCGGTTTGTCTGGCCGTCTGTCCACGCTCTAACTCCCGAAAATATAATGGGATTTTCACGAAATTGATAAAGGTTATTTAGGATCACCAAAGCATGTTTGGTATTGTATATGAAGTATGTAGGATTAATCGTTCATTTACAGGGGCACTCAAATGTATTCCATTACATTATGGTATATGGTGAAAATCGTTTGCAGAGTATTTTAATGACATTACGCTATTTCAAATGCATTGAAACTCATATAAATCACTGAATTTCACTACAATCACGTTAGACAGGCAATGGCAATTTCATAGCAATTTTTATTCATTTACAGGGTCACACAAAAGAAATCGGTTACAGTACATTATTGTCTTTGAGTAATAACTGCTGGAGTGTACGGTTTAAAATTCGGTATGAGCTTTTAAATTTAATTAATTTTTTGCATCTTACTCGTTATATATAAATTCTATACCTCAAATACAGGGATGCAAAAAAGTATTTACGTACCGTTCTCCTTATTAGAGGAAATTGCTGAAGATAAAATTTTCAACTGAAGTATATGTATCTCTTATAGGAACTAAATTTTGGCATGCATGTAGTTAATAGATTAAAATCTATATATCATATACAGAGCTGCTGAAAAAAATTCTCATAAGTTTCCAATTGTGGATGGGAACAGCTGAAATTAAGTTTTGAAATGTATTATGCGCTTTCATATGGTTGAATTAGACATAATATTTTAATTTTTTAAACGGTGCAGATTTGTTACATTATTCTGAATGTGTAGGAAAGTGTTTCATAATCTATGCTTGACGCATGATTTTCTCTTTCTTGTTACTTTTAAAAATAGTTTAAGCATCTGAACTCAATTTTTTAAACGTGACTACATTCAAAAACTTATCACAAATATTGTAATATAATTAAATGAGTAGTATTTTTGAAGTTACAATCTTATGTAGAAGAACCATTAAAAAAAAAAAAGACATTTAAAGTTTTAAATTCTGTATTTTTTAAATGCGATACTTTTTCAACATATTTGAAAACCTTCTGCTACACAATTTAAGGGGGTCCGGGACACATTTTAAAATAATTTGTATTTATTGAGTTAAAATTCTGCATTTTTTTGTGATGGTTAATCTTATCATTTGTAAACAAAATCACATGATAAAACTTCTCAGAATTTTATTTAAAAAAATTTTAATTTAAAATTTATTAAAAATGTGAGGTAAATTAAAATCGTTAGAACTCGAAATATTATTTATAGAATTTCAATTTTCTTTCATTTAAATAAACAGGAATATATAAGTTTTAATTTGGATTTAGCATTTTTAAAAATATTAATTTAATAAAAAATTAAAAATATTTAACGAAAAAAATTAAAAAAAAAAGTGGTACAACTTATTTTTATAAAAAATCATATTTTCATAAGTAAATTTTTTTCAAATACGCTGAATCAAAATTAAAGTAAAGCAATTGAAAAAAATATGTTCTAAGTTTGAACCCTGTATCTTTAACGGTTCTCGAGTTATAAGAATTTAAATATGAGATATGGTGAAAAAACCTATCATGAAGAAAAACGCATTTTTACAAGAAGTCGTTTCCATAACAGCCATTGCTTGAAAACTAGATTTTGAAAACAAACCAAAAAAATACGAAAAAAATAATATTTTTTGTTCTAATTTAGATAGAAACGTGATTTAAATATCATTTTAAGCAGGGAAAAACAGAGAATCTTTTTATGAAATAAAATGTTTTTACGAAATTTGAAGATTTTTGAGTCCCAGACCCTCTTAATTAACTCCGTTCTTTTCAAATACGCATATTTTTTTATTTATTTCTGCTGCTATTTCTCAGAAACAATAATTTTCCGGTTTGCGGTCATCTTCTACTTCAAAATTTTATTTCTATTTTTATACATTTTTTTCTTTTGAAATACTAATAACCTATTATAGTCTTCCTAAACTTATCTATTAAGTCTCAAAATCTTCTCTACAAAAAAATAATTTTGATTGTTTGATTTTTGAAAACTCTATAATATTGTATTTTTTGTATATTTGTGAAATCCCATCTACTAAATTTCAAAATCCTACTTATTTGTTAAATTTTTCAAATCTTATGACAAATACCATCATACTTTTATTCTTTTCGTTTGGAAATACTTTAGATACTTTTAAAATGTAAGAAAGAATAATAAAGAATATGATTATATTTATAAAGCTTTATAAAAACAAGATGATGCTAGTCTTTTTAAAGTGAGCACAAAATATAAACGAGAATAAATTTTGAAAAAAGAAAAGTATTAGTAGCTTAAAATATATTTTGCTTTTGAGATTTTTTTACTACATACAGAAATATCACTTCATTTAATTGATGCAGAGATAAAATCAAGCATGCTCCAGCCTCTTTTGTAAAGCTTTTTCACGATTTCTTTACAATAAGAAATTACATAATTATGTAAGAAAATCATTTATTATCATCAAACTAAAGTTATACTTTCTAAAAGTAAAAATAGTACATTTAAATGCTTATAAATAATCTTTTAATAAACAAATCAACATGTTTCAAACACACAATCGGTGGCATTTTTAAGATGAATACTAGCGCAGCGAAAATATATGCCATGATTGAGCCTCCTTTGAGTTACATAGAATTTGGCATAAGATGCTTTAAAGAAGGAAAAAAAAAAAAAAAAAAAAAAAAAAAAAGAAAGGCTAAAATAATTCACGTTCATCAGATAACCATTTTTATTAAAGCACGTGCTTTTGTTATACCTGTGATTTCGTAGTTTTGTTTATCAAGTTCATTTTTCACATTTTTGCGAAAATAATTTATTTGTCGGTATTGATTTTAATAATATCACCGATTGTGTGTAGGAAATATATTGATTTGGTTTATTAAAATGTACTTTTAAACCTTTAAATATAATGTTTTCACTCTTAGTAAGCATAACTTTAGTTTAAAAAGGAGTTATAATATTTTATCTTTTTTTTTTCTTTTACCATCTCAATATCTTATTTCTGTTTCAAAATTTAATTCAATTTATTATTATAATTTTTTTTTTCAAAAGAAAAGTATGTCTTTTTACCACTTCCATGTTTTCAGCAACGAGTATTCCCAAGTTTATAATCTTCTACGTGAAGATGCTTTAATTTTAATTTTAATGTCTTTTTTTAACATTATTAACTAACTATAATTAACATTACCTTTTCTCTTGAAAATACTCCGAGTACTTTATCTCAATTTTTAAAATGTAAGAAAAAGTAATTTCTAAAGTTTCATAAAAATATGATGATAATATTTTGACTTTACCATTTTTGAAGTGAAGCACATTATAAACAAAAATAATTTAAAAAAAAAAACATTAAAACTTTAAATTTACTTTTATAATGTGATATTCCGTGAAGATAGTGGAACATCTGATCTTCTAATTGACATATAGATAAAATAAAGCATGTTCAAGGATATTACACGATTTTTACCGTTTTATTTAACTTAACCTCTTCGGTCCCTGGGTCTCCATACGGGGACCTCTGTCCTTTTCCTTATAAAAACTAAAATGTCCGTTTTTTTTTACATTTTCACATCCTTCTTAATAGCTGAAGTTTTTTTTTTTTTTTTTTTTTTTTTTTTTTTTTTTTTTTTTTTTGCGTTCAAAGCAAACGAATAAATGGCAGCATCCTAGCTGATTCCCACTGCTAGTTTCACCTAAGTTTGCAAAATGCCTAAAAATGCCCAAAAGACAGTATGAGCAAGAAAGTGAGAAATTTTCGTAAGTATTTAACTTAAATCTTTTTCAATAAAAAAATTTTGAGGATTTGTGGATTATTTACTTGTTTAAAACTCTTAAATTTGTGATTACGTTAATTTAGATTAATGGTCATTAAATTGAGGTTTTTAAGGGGTTTTGCAGTTTTAGGTCCATATTTTTTAATCTAAATTACTAAGCGCCTAAAGGATCCATTTCAGAAAAGATACTTTTTCTGCCATTTACGATGTCATTTTGTTTGGAAAAAACCAATGAATAAGCATCTATATTATATTTTAGCTTCGGAATTGAAGAGTCTATCTCGGTTTTTGTATGTGAAGATGGAATTTTGCAAAAGATTTTTCACTTACTTCCTGTTATGGTAGGGGTCAATATCTGAAAACTGGACAATTTGCGTCCACTGCCAATAATATTTCATTAATTACACTAAAACCAAAAACGTAATATATTGTAACATTTGTTATATCAATTACCAATGATAAATGGACATATAATGATGTATAAATAATTAGTTTTAAGCTTTAAACAAGCGAAATCATCATTTTAGTCCCTGTCCTCAGGTACAAATATTCAATGTTAAATGTATGCTGTAAACATTTCTATAAATATTATTAACTTTTGCTATTATATATTTATACCTATATATATATATATATATATATATATATATACAGTATGGGAAAATATAATTATCATTTCTTAGTATAGATTTAATAGTAAAATATTGTAGTAAATACATTTGTCCCTGAGGTTGACCATTATCTCAGTCCCTCTAAACACACATTTAGATTAACAGATACTAGGTGGCGCTGGCAGAATTATTTCCATTGCAACAGCAACTAAAGTTCAACTAGCCACCATGGATGAAGGTAAGTTGTTTTTCTCTTTGTTTCATATTTAGAAATATTTAGTTTTTGTTCTGAATAGGGATGAGTATTTTTTATAGCATCAATCATGTACCCCTATTTAACTTTTTATTTATAAACAAAAAGTTTATTGCAACTTTATTTACGTAACATACAAATGTCACATAGCATATTTAATAATTTACATGTGGGCAAAATGATTCAACAAAATGGCTAGGCAGCTTTTAAGACAAAAACATCACCTCAGCCCCCATTATCTCAGTCCCAATTATTAGACAATGATTATGATATTAACAGATACTTTCTTCCATAAAAGTTTATCCTACGCATAAAATATACATCCTTGATCTCAAAACACTACAACATTCAAATGATAAAACATGTTTCATAGTATATAATTGTATTTGGAAGTTGGTACATTAATTCAAAAAAAAAAAATAAAATAAAAATAAAATAAAATATTCTGGAGTGAAATTGTCCAGTTTTCAGATATTGACCCGTAGAATTAATGTAGTAAATATTATGTACACATGTGTTATTCCGATGACAATACAATATTTTAACAACTTTAGAAAATACTTTTAAATTGTAAATTAATTTTAAGACATTTTCTGTTAGTCGGCTGCAATTGATAAATTGCGAAACATTCCTTTTGATTACAATTGTATACGAGTTAAAAGAACAACGGAGTTATATATGAGCCAAATCACCCCCACCAAAATATGAAAACTGTCTGCGAAACTGCAGCAGCGAAATATTATAAACGATAAAAATTGAAAATAGAAATAAAAAATAGAAAACATGATATTTCAAAATATACCATTTAATCAATTAATAGCTTAATATTAATTAATTTATGATTACACGTTCAGAAAATAATTTTAAAATCCTGAACAGATAGTTTAAGTAATATTTTTGTTTTCTTTCCTGTTGTCATATCTTAAAATAGAAACAGAGTAAAAGTTATAATTTATTTAATAAATTCTGTAGTTCGCGCTTTCTACCAAGCGTAAAACAAAGTGATGAATTTTCCATAATCGGGGTCCAATCCAAATTAACATATTACAATAGAATTATATTAGGCGTTACTTTTTAGATAAATATTAAATGCTTATAAAAGAGTGTGCTATTTTTTACACTCTTTCATTTAACGCAGCCTGGTTTTTGTATGTAAAGATGTAATTTTATAATCGATTTTTAACCCACTTCTTGATATTCTAGAATTACAAAAAATTACGTTCCCAGTCGAGTTTTCGATGGCAATACAACATTTTAATATTTTTACAACTTAATTATGAATTAATAGATTAATTTTAAGGCATTTTGAAATCGACCCGCTAGAAGCGATAAATCACCAAATATTCTCTGTAACTCGTACAATTAATTGTATACAAGTTGAAACAACAATGTATTTAATGGTGTGCCAATAAATGCTCACCAAAATAGGTCAAATGAATGTCAAACTGCGACAAAATAAATTAGAAAAAAAAAATTAAGAGTTCAATGTTGAAAAAAAAAAGTTTTTATCAAGTAATAGTTTAATATTAAATAATTTATTATTATACGTTGAGAAATCAATTAAGAAATACTAAAAAGATAACAATGTTTAATATTCTATTTCCTGTTGCCGTATCTTAAAACATAATAACAATAGAGGAAAGATTATATATTTTTTGATAAATTCACTTTCCTGCACTTTTTGTCAAGCGTAAAAAAAGGTAATTTTTCATAATTGAGTTCGATGCCCATCCCAAATAATTATAACGAAAAAAAAAAAAAAAGCATGAATTGCAATAATAAACAAAATAGTCGTGATTTTCAAGATGGCCATTGAATACATATAAAAAAGTGATTTTTAAAAAGATTTTTAATCTTATACTTATTTTTAACTTTAACTTTTATACTTATTATATAGAATTATAAAAATATTTACTATTTTTTAACAAGATGTTTGGAAGCGTTATTTTTCTGCTATCCAATTACATTTTATTTATTTTTTATAAATATAATAATTTGTTCTTATTATTTCTTTTTTCTACAACGCTGTTTTTTAGCAACAAAAACTCCCAAGTGTGAGACCATCTTCTACTTCAAAATGTTTCTTTTCTTTAAATATATTCTTTTTTTTAACACTAATAACTAATTACACTTCCTACCCTAATCCTATTTACTAAATTTCAAAACCCTGTCTATTTTCAAAAAGAATATTTAAAGTCTTTACTCAAACACTGTCGGATTTTATGATATTTTTCTTCTGAAAATACTTTAAGCACTTTAACTGTATTTTGCAACTGTAAGAAAGAATGTGACTGTCTTAAAAAAATATATTACAATCCTTCTTATGTAGTCTTTTTGAATGAGTTAAAAATGTTGGACTTTTACAATGCGATATTTCGACAAGATGAGGAAAATCACATTTTCAAAACGACATAAAGATATATGCAACTCTGTTTTTAGGTGGTTCGTAATTATATAAATACGTAGTTATAAATTATATAAATACGTAGCATATGTAAATATATATAAATACGTAATTATTATATAAATATTATATAAAATATTATATAAATACGTAGCACCTATAGTCGTCGTTTGGTCCGTCCGTCTGTGCGCATATAACAGCGCAAAAACTACCCAACCGAATGGTTTAAAATTTAATATATACAATCGTTTCAGAATTTTGTCATTTCAAATTTTATGAAAATCGAATCAAAACTTAAAAAGATATTACTAAAAGTTTTCTTCATTCTATCAAATCCTATCATGCGTAATTAATTCAATGATATCCCATGATAGGTAATGATTCTAGGTTGCCATGTTGATTACGTCCTATTTAAGATAGAGTTATATTATTTCAGTATTAATGAATTTAATGTAGAGGAGACTAGGGAGGGTTGACAATAGGGGAGGCTTGATCCACCCTTCTGTTTTCATATTTAAAAGAATTTCAGAGTTTTGCCAATAGATGGCAACCAAAGCTGCTGAAATGCTCAAACAATAGTCTTTGTTTCACGAAGATAATAGAAACAGGTGTGGAAAAATCAGTTGCGAAGTGTTTTCAACTTAAAAAATGTATTTTTTTGGAAAACATTTTAAAGATTTTCTCAGATCTATGAAATTTAAGTAAGTAGATTTTAAGTAATGTAGAAATATTGAGCTTTCTTTTCAGGTATAATGATTGTATCGTAAATTAGGCTAAACATAACCATGTGCTCTACTCTAAAAAAGTGGCTATGTGGGGAGACTTGACCCAACCAATGTGGGGAGGGTTGACCAGATGGTCAAAGCTCCTTAATTAAGTGTTTTTGGAAATCTTTTTATTACACACTGAACCTAATGAAGGGTTAATGGTTATATTTCTAAAATAATGCGAATTCTACAGTAAAATACAATGATAGAAAGGAAAGTGTTTAAAACTGATTAAATGAAGATGAGAAAAACTGCTATAAGAAGCAAGGAAAAGTTTAATTAAATATAAATCGGAAAACTGATAGAAACTTTTATTTCTTTTAAATAGTAGGTAAATAGAAAGAATGGAAAATACTAAAAAAGATGAAAGCAGCAGCCTTAAGAAATGTTAGGTGTTCATTACTCTGCAAAAGAACATAACATTGATGAAAACACTTTAGGAAGGTATGTAGACAAATTTCGTCAAGATGAACACGATAAGATAAAATCAAAGTATATGGCAACTAGTGTTGTCAGGCCGAGTGTAATAAAAACTGGGTGTTTAAAACGGAATTTTTCTCCTGTGCATTGAATTCTGTCTAAGCAGGTTTGTTTAGGCATCACATTTTCCCAAATATTTTTAAATAATAATTAAACCTTGTAGCATAAAGTTATTCTTCCTTTTTTTAAAACCTCTGAGCGTTTTGAAAGCTTTCCTGCATTTTATTAAAATCCTTATAAAACTAATGTTAATTTAAATTTACTTTCTATGTTTGTTTCAAATATACACCTCATGCTAATTTATTTGACTACACCTTAAAATACAATTCTGATCAAATTATTGTTGTCTACAAGCGATTTAACTTGTTTTAGGGAACCGGAAAAATACGAGCAAACCGCTTAGAGGGTTAAAACTGATTTTATTTCTCTTAACAAATATGGGGAGTCATGACCCTTTATTTTCTCATGCTTAAAATTAATCATTTTTCAAGTTTCTCATACAATACACTTTTGTCGCAATTTTATTTTGATAACTGATTCTATAAAGAAAATAAGGATAGATGAAACTTTATTCAAAGTCCAATGTTTAAAAAAAATAAAAAATCATTTTGTAAAAAATGGGTCAACCCTCCCCAGTCTCCCCTATAGGTAATCGTAATAAATTTTGTATTCATGCATTTTTGTATAAGAGTGCAACAGCTATTGCACTCAGATCTGAATATTTATAAAACTATTTGTAGTACGAAAGCATCTAATTTGCCACATTTGACGTTCAATTTCCGACTGGTTAAATCTAAGCATATGATTTTTGTAGGAAAAAAATATATATATAAGAAGAAAAAACAAATTTTTAACGGATAACTTAAGAAGTTTCAAACTTTTTAAAAACTTTAACATTAAAAAGACAAAAACAAATCATTGTAAACCATCACAAATATATCCACTATATAGTGTTAACCGCCCCCCCCCCCTCCCCATTATTGACACTTTAGCAAAAATCTAATTCAAATAATCATTTTCTTGAAACATTCTGAAAAGTAAGGCTTTCTAGTGGTAACTTATTTGTCTTAACTGTTTTAACTTATTTTTCAGTTATTGATTTTTCAGAAAAGGAATTGTGTCAGTTATTGGCCGATTATCTACACTAGGGATATAGGCCCGAGGGTGGAGTGCCCTTCGTGAAGTTTTCCTAAGGGAACCTAAACCGTATTTACGCATGGAAATCCATGGCTCCAAGAAAACCATGAAAACTCCGAACGATTAGGCCGACGGACGCGATTGGGATAGAACCCAGCGTTTTCCGTCTACCAGCTTCGAGAGCAGAACCTCTCAGCCACTGGTGGGGTCAGTTATTGGAGAAAGTGACCATATTTATGAAAAATAAATAATTTTTAGTAATAAAAGTATAACTTTTAAAATTTTATGAACAATAATTTTTCAATGTATCTCTTATTATTCTTTCAATAACAAAGATAAGAATAAACTAGTCGTTCGGGGCTACCGTAATACTTACCCATCATGGATATGCATACTATAAAATATGAAAATAAAACATGTGTAAACTATTTATAAAATGCATTGTAATTCCAAAATAAAATTTAAACGTATTTTTTGTCAATTAGTTCGGTAGATAGAGTTTCTAAAATCGTGGGTTGATGACGTCATAATCTTTAAATCGAGGCTAACGAGAAAGACAGGCTACCGCGGTGGGTCCGATTCTTCTTTTTTTTACAGACCGCTGGAGTCACGTGATGCTCGAATGCACCAATGAAGGTGTGCGAAAAGAGCATCACGTGACTCCAGCGGTCTGTAAAAAAAGAAGAATCGGACCCACCGCGGTAGCCTGTCTTTTTCGTTAGCCTCGCTTTAAATGCTCTATTACTGAACTGCGTAAAAGAAACGTCCTTATAACTCCAAAAATGATACCCAGATTAACTAACAGTTTATTGAGTCGAATTAAGCGTCTCATTTTCAATTAAAATATATCTTTGAATTGAAATTTGAATGAAATACCGGGTCATGAAAAATTGAAGAGTGCGGAAAATAGGATTGCAAATATCTCGGCAATTAATTATTTGATCGACTTCATTCTTTATGCAAAATTTATGATTTTTTATTGCCTTTTATATTCACTTCCTAAAATAAACAATTTCGGGAATTTTTATGTACCTTTTATCAGAACGAATAATTCGAGAGTCCGAAAAAAATAGTTCCGAATAATCAAGGTTACTGAAATTCAATAGGCTTCTTCTCATTATTACATACTAAATACACACCAAATTTCAAGTCTCTATCTCAATTTTTTCGGGAGATAGTGTGTTTACCACACATACACACAAACAGGCGGACGACAATTTTTTTTCTTCTAAAAATATGTAATTCGGAATCTCCAGTGTCTGAAACGTGTAAATCCTTCAAAACAAATTTTTCTATTTTTAAAAAGATTACAAGACTTTCCCTATACTGCGCATGATGGGTAAGTAAAAGGACTTAAACCTTTGTAATACTGATTTGAATAAGAAAGAATCCTTAGGCTAATGTCAGACGAACGTCTTTTTGCACGCTTTTTTCCTTACGTATTAACCCTACACAATGCTAGCGTCATTGTGTAGGGATAATACGTAAGGAAAAAAGCCTGCAAAAAGACGTCCGTCTGACATTAGCCTTAAGGTGTCAATTACTGGGGATTTCGCCCTAATCATATGTCCCCTTTGGAATAGTCTCACTTTGGAAGTTCACGAGCTTGTCGTGTAATAAATCGACATAAATTTATAAAACTAGGGGGCTCTGCCCCCTACGAGCTACGCTCGTCAACCCCCGTTCAGACACCGCAGACTCTAAAAGTACGCTAATTTGATCGGCTTTAAAAAGATTTCGGAAGATTGAATTATAATTTAAAAAACAATGGCGATCTCCCTATAAACGGATTTCTATTCATTTCTCTTTGACTGGGGAATTTTAAGGCCAAATCCGCTGCGGTACTACTTGATTAACCCGTCGACCAAGTTCGCCAAATTATATAAATCGCCAAAGCACTCGCCAAATTATGCAAATTGACATCATTTTTATTTTAAATAACGAAAGAACAAATAAATTAGTGCAACATTAATAAAAATACAAATAAAACGTCGAAATAAAAATAGCTTGATGACGTAGACACGTGTAACTTGCTTAAAGTCAAGTTAATGTGACATTTACGATCAACCATTATTGACATTTAATCTTATAGTTTGGCGAATGATAGATTTTTGGTCGACGGGATAACTAAGTAGTACCAAAAATACATATGTCAATCGCTGTTTTCGTCTTTGATTAAGTAAAATAAGATAAACATTTCAAAATAAGCAATTATAAAAGGAATTAAGTAAACAGAATCTTTGTCTCCCGGTATTTTTTAACAAAGCGAAAAGAAAGTTCTTTTAAATAAGACATTTTAAATTAATCGTTTTTAATCTGACGTAATTTTGACCAAACTATTCTTTCCCTTTTTAATATTCATGTGAAAATACTTGTGTTAGAAATGAAATATTATTTGCGCTTTCCTAACAAAAATAGTTGAAAAGTATCCTCTCAAAATATCAAATAAATGTCTAGCGCAATTTCTAAATTTAAACCGTTTTGCAATATTATTTTGTGTTCATTTTATGTAATAACTGTAATGTGACGCAAATATGACGTAATTTCTCCTATTTAAGACTTCTAACGCATGTTAATAAATTTATTATTTTACAAATTCCTTTTTCTCTTAAAATTCACGTGTAATTATAGTTTTTATGACGTAATTTTTAATAAGTTCCTGCTTTTTGTACATAATTATTTAATTCTAATTCCAAATGTTTTTTTCTGTTTATAATAGTCACGTGTAAATGAATTTTTAATTTATTACGCGTATAAATATTTTTTTGAAGCAAACATTATTGTTTCCGCTGTTTATACAGTTGGCAACAGTTTAAATTATTATCACTTTCTAAAATCTGTAAAAAATATCTCTAGAAATCCTGAAAATTTGAATTTAAAATAGAAATAAAACCTCAAAAAATTAGCCAAATTAAAAAAAAGAAAACAGTCTACACACCGGGAACTTCAAACATATAAAATGATCTAAAAATGATTAAATTCCTATGTACAGTTTTTGCTCCTATAAAACTTTTTTAATGGAACGATTTTGTTCAACTTTGGCATTAAATATCTCTTAAAATAATTCTTCGATTTGAAAACTGTCTGCATCAGCGTGTTTATCAAACATTTCTGTATAATACTGCCGATTTTCATATTTTTGTATGCATTATTTTTCTTAATATTAACGAAGAAAGACCTCCGGTCACAAAAAATTCAAAACCGGCGGCGGTGACAGCGGTAGTTACTTTTTTTTAGAATAGAGAGATAATGGTTTTCGGATTCTTCCATTTACGTGTACACCGTCTTCTGTGTCAAATTTACAGGTTCTGGGTCATGCGGAAGTATCCTATAATCTTTACTCTAAACAAATTATGGGCTACTATTCCACAGTATTCATAATTCCACAATTATGAATACTGATCATATATAAAACAAAACAAAACATGCTATTATAAATAAAAGTTTTTCAGATTTATTCCTTTAAGTTAGTTTTAAGGTTCTGGGTCAACCGGAAGTACACTTTAAATATTGAAAATAGCGTTTATAGGGTACTTCCGGTCGACCAATAACCTTAAAATTTGGCACGAAGGAAGGACTTGTAGTACATATAAGGGGAAAAAAATCCAAAAATCATCAGTATTTTTTGTTTTTATGTTGTTGATTTTTTTTGTGATTGGTATTCTCGATTATGGAAATTCATGAATTTGTCATGTGAAAAATCCACTTAGACTTATAAATTAATGATTTTCGAATTTTTTTTTCTACATGTTTCTATAAGACCTTCTTTCGTGTCAAATTTCAAAGTTCTTGGTCAACTGGAAGTATATTACATATTTTGAGAGTAAAAACTATAGGGTAATTACGGTTGATACAGAACCTCGAAATTTGACACGCGAAGCTAGGTCTTATAGCTGTAAAGGAAAAAGCCCAAAAACCATTAATTTGTAATTCTATATCGATTTATTGCGTGACAAACTCGTAAATTTTTCTAATCAGGACTAGAGCCAAATTAAAGTTTTGTAACGGAATATTTGTCAAGAAACTAGGTACTTACTAAGCTTTAAAGTAATATGACATAACGGTACGGAACCCTCAAGGTGCGAGTTTTACTCGCGCGTGTCCTGATTTTTTAACAAGTTTATGAAATCTTGTGTTTTTGCTACTTAAGTTAATTCAATTTGTTTCTTCCAAATACACGTTTCTCTACATTTCAGCAACACAAATTCGCAAGTTTAAGATAATTTTCTTCCTCAAGATTTTGTGTTTAATTTTGTTATTTTTTTTTATTTTGAAATGCTAATAGCTTATAATTACTTTACCTAATACTATGTACTACATTTAAAAATCCTCTCAACTTTTCCAAAATAATTATGATTACTATTTGATTTGAAAACCATGTCGCCTTTTCCCCCCCTTTTTTTCTCTAATCCTATCTACTAGATTTCAAAATCCTATTTACTTTTCAAAATAAAGGTTCTTTTCAAGTCTTTTGACAAACATCATCGCATTTTATACTTTTTTTCTTTTGAAAATACATTAAGTACTTTAACTCAGCTGTAAAAAGGCAAGAAAGAATATGACTATGTTCATATATTTAAGTACTTTAAGATACATAAACTACTAAAAGTATTTTAGAAGCGAAACCAGAAGCACCTAGAAGATTATCTCAAACTTTGGCATTCTTGTTGCTGAATACTATAATAAACATGTTGAAAGAGCAAAAAATGGGACATACTTTTATAATTACTTTATATTTTTAACTCAATTTTTAAAATGTGAGAAAGAATAAGACATAAAATTATGATGACTCTAACTTCACTTAGCCTTTTTTTTAAGTGAGCACAAAATGATCAAATATAAGTTTTGAGAAAAATGTATTAAAAGTTTAAAACGACCTTTTACAATGAAATATTTCGACGATAACGCAGTATAATATCTTTTAATTGACGCAAGGATAAAATATATGCATGTTTTCTAAAGCTTTCATATGATTTTCAAAATGAAGAATTATAACATTGGTATAATTTTCCAACTTCTCGACATGCTTACATATTTTTGTTTTTTGCTTCCCAATTTAATTCAATTTATTATTTGCAAAGACACATATTTCTCTTTTTTATTATCTCTTTTATCTCTTTTTTATTATCTCTTTTTATTATCTTTTTTATTATCTCTTTTTTATTTATTATTAAGAATTCCTAGTTTTATCTTCTACTTTAAGATGTTTTCAAATTGATTTCAGAATGAAGAATTAAAAATTCATTTAATATTTTCCACCTTCTCGACTTGCTTGAATAACCTATACATTTTTTTATTTACCAATTTAATTCAATTTACTATTTTGCAAATATAGGTATTACTCTTTTTTGTACTAACTCTGGTTTCAGCAACAAGAATGTCCAGGTTTGAGATCATTTACTACCTTAAGATTTTTTAAATTGCTTTCAGAGTAAAGAATTATAAAATCATTACTATTTCTACCTTCTAGACATGCTTGGATAACCTATGTTTTTATTTCCCAATTTGATTTATTCTTTGCAAAAACACGTACTGCTCTTTTTTACTACCCCTGCTCTTCAGCAACCTAGAATTTCCAGGTTTATCTTCTACATTAAGATGTTTTTAAATTGATTTCAGAATAAAGAATTGCAAAATCGTTATTATTTTCTACCTTTCGACATGTTTGGATAACTTTTTTTTTTATTCCCAATTTAATTTAATTTATGATTTGCAAATACACGTATTTCTCTTTTTTACTATCTCTGTTTTTCATCAACAAGAATTCCCAGTTTTATCTTCTACCTTAAGATGTTTTTAAATGGATTTCAGAATAAAGAATTAAGAAATCCTTACTATTTTTCATCTTTTCGGCATGCTTGGATAGCCTATATTTTTTATTTCCCAATTTGATTTATTCTTTGCAAATACACGTACTGCGCTTTTTTACTACCCCTGTTCTTCAGCAACCTAGAATTCCCAAGTATATCTTCTACATTAAGATTTTTTTAAATTGATTTCAGAATAAAGAATTGCAAAATCGTTACTATTTTCTACCTTCTCGACATTTTTGGATAACTTTTTTTTTATTCGCAATTTAAATCAATTTATGATTTGCAGATAAACGTATTTCTCTTTTTTACTATCTCTGTTTTTCAGCAACAAGAATTCTTAGTTTTATCTTCTACCTTAAGATGTTTTAAATGGATTTCAGAATAAAGAATTAAGAAATCGTTACTATTTTCCATCTTATCGACTTGCTTGAATAACCTATGTTTTTTTGTTTCTCCAATTTAATTTATTCTTTGAAAATACACGAACTGCTGCTCATTTTTACTACCCCTGTTCTTCAGCAACCTAGAATTCCCAGGTTTATCCTCTACATTAAGATTTTTTAAATTGATGTCAGAAAAAAGAATTGAAAAATCGCTACTATTTTCTTTCTGTTTTCTTTTACTAGTATCCCTGTTTTTTAACCACAAGAATTCCCATGTTTGAGATAATCTTATACCTTGAGATGTTTTTTATTTGATTTCAGAATAATAAATTAGGGTGAAAGTGAAAAGCCCCACAGTAACTGACACCTTAAGGATTCTTTCTTGTTCAAATCACTGTTACAACATTTTTTAAATCTATCCTATACTCACCTTTGTTTTTGAAAGTATAGTAGAGATACATTAAAAATTATTGTCAGAAAATTTTTGAAAAAGTATACATTTAATACTAAAATTTTATTGTTTTCATAAATATAGTCAAAAACTCCAGTAACTGATGTCATCCCTACTTTGAAAAACCAATAACTGAAGCATAAGTTGTAACAGTTAAGACAAATAAGGATTTTTGCTGAAGTGTCAGTTAGGTGAAAATTGGGAGTTTCATCCAATAAAATCATTACTATTTTCTATCTTCTCGATATACGAGGATAATCTACGTTTTTTGCTTCCCAATTGAATTCAATTTATTATTTGTAAATATCTCTTTTCTACTAGTGCTGTTTTTCAGCAACAAGAATTCCCAGGTTTGAGATCACATTCTATCTTAAGATGTTTTAAATTGATTTAAAAAAAGAATAAATTATAAAATCGTTACTATTTTCTACCTTTTCGACATGCTTGGATAACTTATGTTTTTTTGCTTCCCAATTTAATTCAATTTATTATTTGTAAATGCTACGTATTTCTCTTTTTTACTGCTTCTGTTTTTCAGCAACAAGAATTCCCAGGTTTGAGATCACCTTCTATCTTAAGATGTTTTCAAATTGATTAAAAAAAATAATAAATCATAAAATCGTTACTATTTTCTACCTTTGCGACGTGCTCGGATAACCTATGTTTTTTGCTTTCCTATTTTACTCAATTTATTATTTGCAAATGTTACGTATTTCTCTTTTTTACTACCTCTATTTTTCAGCAACAAGAATTCCTAGGTTTGAGATCATCTTCTACCTTAAGATGTTTTTAAATTGATTTCCCCTATTCACTCTTAAAGTTTTCCAGCATTTAAAGAGTTCGCCTTGCCTGAGAAAAAGACCATATGCTGTATTTTATCTAAAATAGCATTTAAATTCAATAGCTAAAAATAAAATAGTTAGTATTTTAGATTCAGGATTCCTGTAGTTACGTTAACCAACGATTCAGTCAATGTCTTTTACTTTTAACATATTATTCATTTTAATCAATCTGCTCATAAATGTTTTTGCTTCGAACCCAGAATCTGGGAAAAACTAGTTTGACAGTTTAATAGTAGCATAATATTATTGAAAATTTATAAACTTGATAAAGAGAGTTTTAAGAGTAAAATATTAAGGCTCGTATTAATACAGAGTTATAAAAGATAAGTGATGAATATTGTAATCATATGAGTGTTTTTCTGTGCTTTCAAAACATATTTCAAGTATATTTATTAAAATGTTTACGAATTTTTACCTGAACCTAGTTTGGGCATCTCAAATAAGCAATATTTGTAATTATTTAAATGATTTTTCATTTCTGGAAAATTTAATTATTTTCCGTAAAGTCCTAATTACATTATCTTCTTTTTCGAACAGACATTTAAATATATAATCGACAAATTTCACATTATTCTCATAACATGGAAGTGGAAAAGCCTTACGTGACACTCGAAAGGTTATATTACTCTCAAATATTGAAATGCATTAATGGGAATGCATAGAACGTATGAAAAGAATTTAAAGTCGGTACTTTCACATTTGGTAGATATTTATTGCGAAGAAGAAATAAAAAGCAAAAGTACCACAATACAAATGTGAGTCATCTTAAGTTGTTTTCTTAGCAACAAATTCATTTTTAATGTTCACACACTCTTATGGATAAAAATGGATAAAAACTTTAAAAATATATGTTCGCACAAAGTATAACAATACAGATCTGAAAGTATCTACAAATGTTAATGCTAGTAGAAAGTTGTGTGATCAATCGAGAAAATGTTGTTTTCATGCATACATCGTTTACTTAAATTCCTATGGGACATTTTAAATTTGAAGGATTCGCGTCAAAAGATATCAAATTAATTTTTTTGCATTACTGCTTTTAAACGTCAAAAAAAAAAAAAAAAAAAAATAATAATAATAATAATAATAATAATAATAATAAATAAAAATAAAAATAAAATAAAAAAATCCGAATGAAGTTGAGAAAAGCAGAACAAAACAACAAACTTTTAACAGTAAACTTAATCCATTTAAAACTTTTAAAATATTAACATTAAAAAGAGGAAAATACTGCTTTTGTTTTTATCGTCTTAGATAAACGTGTATATTACTATATTACTTCTTTAACTATAAATTCATGTTTAACACCCACTCACACTTGGAAAAATTTAGTTGAACGAAAAACCGCTTTTTTATATTCACACAATTTATAATAATAGAGATTAAAAAAATGTTCTAAAATTGTAAATGTTAGTACAGAATTTGGTGATCGATCGAGAAGCATGGTTTTCTCCTGGATATTTTACAACATATTTTTGGGGACATTAAAAGTCTAAAGGTCATATGACTTGCGTCAAAACAAATTAAATTAATTTTTTCGCCTTATTTCTTTTAAAATTGAAATCAAAGAAGCTTTCCGGTTTTGAATCAGGCAGAGAAAAACTAATTTTTTAACGGGTTACTTAAACCGGTTCAAGCTTTTTAAAACCGTACAACATTAAGAGACGAAAATATTGTTTTTGCTTTTTATTGTCTTATTAGATAAAAATATATATTACTATATTACTTCTTTACTATAAATCTATATATTAAAAACACTAAGCGTTTTCTTTCGACAGCCCGTGATTAGAAACTACTGTATCAAATTACACCAATCTTTTTTTAATTGAAAGATATTTGGCCACAGATTTGCCATTGTCCATTCGTTTGTTCGAATATTTTATTAATTAGCCGTAATTTTAAATTAAAATTCTACAGTTGCGCATGCGTAGTATAGTACATAAGTACAAGTCTGCCTTTGGAGTGACGCGCTGCAAATGCGCAGAGATGCTCACTCAGTTGAACTATCACGTCTCAAGTAGTTGAAGTTCGTCCGCCATTCGATCTTTCTGTAAACCAGCTTTTATTTCTTTCACAAAGTTAATATTATTTGGCTCTTTCAGCATTATTTACAATTCAAAAATTTACTATGTGATCTAGATACGGTTTATTTCGGGAGTGCCATATTGTTTTGTAATAATAATACAGTGATAATTTGGTCATATAAACACAGTGATTTGAGGCTAAAAGTTAAATCCGTCTTATGGATTGCCAATAGTTACACACGAAGATTGGGAAACTAGCATGTTAAGTTGTACCTCTTCTTTGAAAAAGTAAGGTATCATACATATTAAAACGCCAAACTTTTTCTGTAAGATCAAAACTCAAATTAGAGACAATTACGTAAGCGTCAACTGTTGTTCGAACCTCTTCAATTTAGAAGGTAGAAAAATGAGTCCCAGCTAGCGTAGCGGGTTAAAGCAACAGTTAAAAGCTCAGGATTTTTGAAGGGGGCTGGTTCGAATCCAAGCCTGGCACAATGTGCAATATTGTTGTCGATAATTCATTTCGGTAATGACATATTTTATTAGGAAGGGAAGATATAGGATTTTTATTTTATTATTATTATTATTATGAATGCTTTATAATTAAATAAAATTTAACGCTCAATAATATTTTGAAAAAATAATGATTTTATGTTTAAAATACTTAAGCTAAAATATTTTGCATGTAACTATCAATTAAATAAATTGATAAGCTGATCTACAATTTTCGTTATATTTTCTTACCATTATTAAGACTATATATGTGTGTGTGTCAGAAAGAAAAGTTTGCCATTCTTTTCCGTAAAAAATAAAACGGAAAGAAAGAAAAATATTCGTATAAGAGCTATAAAAGAAATAACCTTGATATCCAGGTTTAATATTTAAAAAATGTATAAAAATGTAAAATAAAATTCAAGTAATAAAAAATGCATATTATAAATCGTTAGCTGCATCAAGTTTCAAATTTAGGTTTTTAGAGAATGAGACAGATAAAAATAAAATTCATGGCAGCTTTTAATCGTCGTGTAGTTTAAAAAAATAAATAAATGAAAATAAAATATCGTTATTTTTTCAAAAAAAAAAAAAAAAAAAAAAAGTCTATAGTAAGTAAAAACAAATTCTCTACCCGGCATCTTTAGGTACTGATTAAATGCAAGCATAATTGGTTGTAAATTATAAACTTAAAATTCTTTCATTCATTGAATAGGTTAGACTAACAGCACCATCTGTCGTCTTAAAGAAACAGGAATCATTTATGCAATAT
This sequence comes from Maratus speciosus, assembly GCA_963932465.1. Lineage (NCBI taxonomy): Eukaryota > Metazoa > Arthropoda > Arachnida > Araneae > Salticidae > Maratus > Maratus speciosus. The sequence goes on along the minus strand of OZ010793.1, from coordinate 395,122,040 downwards.
AGAAATTCGCCATTCAATAATTAATTTAAAAGCAATTTATTAAAAATTCAAGAATTTTTCTGATGAAACATTCAAGTTATTTACCGTCAAATCTTGACGGGCACCATTTAGTTCATCTTTGAAAGTCAACTTGGAAAAACTGATAATTGAAGAAAAAATGCTTACAACACAGTTTACAAAAATAGAAAGAAAAGAAAAGGTTTTAAAACTGTAAATGTTATTAGAAAATTTTGAGATTGATCAAGAAGCATTTTTTTCTCGTGGATGTTTTACAAAATATTTTTGGGGGACATTATAAGTCTAAAAGTCGTAGGATTTGTGTCAAAACGAGCTCTAATTAATTTTTTCGCGTTATTACTTTTAAAATTGAAATCAAAGAAGCTTTAAGTTTTTGATTAAGGTAGAGAAAAACAAATTTTTAACAGATGACTTAAACAGGTTCAAAATTTTTAAAAAGTACAACATTAATAAACAAAAATATTGTTACAGCTTTTTATTGTTAGATAAAAAATATATATTACTATATTACTTCTTTAACTATAAATTCAGCTTTAACACCCGCAAACACTTGCAAAAACCGATAGTTGAAAAGAAAAACGCTTTTTTATGTTTACACAGTTTATAAAAACAGAGATCGAAAGAATGTTCTAAAATTGTAAATGTTAGTAGAAATTTTCGTGATCGATCAAGAAGCATGTTTTTCACATGGATTATAATCTTATACAAAATGTTTTTTGGGATATTATAAGTCTCATAGGATTGACGTCAAAATAAATTCAAATTATTATTTTGCGTCATTAATTTTAAAATTGAAATCAATGAAGCTTTAAGTTTTTGAATAAGGTGCAGAAAAACATTTTTTTAACGGATAACTTAAACAGGTTCAAACTTTTTAAAAGTACAACATTAAAAAACAAAAATATTGCTTTAGCTTTTTATTGTCTTGTCAGATAAAAATGTATATTAGTATATTATTTCTTTAACTATAAATTCATCTTTAACATCGACTTACACTTGTAAAAACTGACAGTCGGGAAAAAAAATACATATTTATCTTCGCACAGTTAATAAAAATAGGGTGCGAAAGAGCGTTCTAATATTAGAAATGTTAGTAGAAAATTTCGTGATCGATCAAGAAGCAAGTTTTTTTTTCATGTATTCTAATCTTTCACAACAGGTTTTTTGGAACACCGTAAGTCAAATGGTCATAGGATTTGCGTCAAAACAAATTCAAATTAATTTTTTACCGTTATTACTTTTAAAATTGAAATCAAATAAGTTTTTAGTTCTTGAAAAAGGTAGAGAAAAGAAATTTTTAACGGGTTATTTAAACAGGCTCAAACTTTTTAAAATGTACAACATTTAAAAGACAAAAATATTGCTTTTGTTTTTCATTGCCTCGTTAGATAAAAATATATATTACTACATTACTTCTTTAACTATAAATTCATCTTTAACACCCATTTACACTTCTAAAAAGTGACAGTTGAAAAAATGACGCATTTTTACGTTTACACAGCTTATAAAAATAGAGATCGAAAGAATGTTCTAAAATTTTAAATATTAGTAGAAAATTTCATTTTGTGATTGATCAAGTAGCATTTTTTTCTCATTGATGTTTTACAAAATATTTTTGGGGACATTATAAGTCTAAAGGTCATAGGATTTACGCCAAAACAAATTCAAATAAATTTTTTCGCGTCATTACTTTTAAAATTGAAATCCAAGAAGATTTTAGTTTGTGTATAAGGGAGAGAGAGAGAGAAAAAAAATGACGGATAACTTAAGCCGTTTCAATTTTTTTAAAAAGTTCAACATTAAACAGACAAAAACAAATATTTGTAAATCGTCACAATCCGCTATACACTGTATAGCCATTAACCACCGGACACTTTCAATTTTAGACATTTTGTCGAATATTTAAAGATATACTTGTCGAATTTTTCTAAAACTTCAGGAGTATGAAGAATATGTTTGATTTCATATTTTTCATCAACGGCGATTTGATCAGAAGTACAATTAGGAAGGGCAACAAAAAATCAAAGAAAAATAATAATATTTGCGATCACCCTGAAAATAAAATGCGCAAAAGGAAATATCGCTATATCTTACGAATATGTGAATATTTTGCAATATGTGTATTCATTTGTATAAGAATAGCACGTATTTTCATGGAGATATATCGATTTTTTTTTTTTTAAGTTAAAAAATTTCTTGCATTTTTTTGTTTATATCATGCAGGGTTTTCTTCCAAATTTTTCGCCAGTTTCAGAAAATTTGACAAAATGTAGTAGAAATAATATAGTGCAATTGGAATGTAAAACTAGTTAACATTTGATGAAATATGATCAGTTGTATTAAATATTTTTTTATCTGCGCATTCGCGCACGATAGCAAATAGTTTTGGTAGTCAACTCTATCGAGCAACTCATAAAGTAAATCCAGCCAAATATCCTAAAAATTCAGAAAGATATCGGCGATAGAGGGAGCTGATTTTTAATTGTTCTCTAAAAACAGATAATGATAAGGGGTTTTCTATAAAATGCCGTTTTTAATTTTAATATTTTTTGTAATTTAAATTTTTTATTGATTCTTTAGTTCTCGGAAAACCACCAGAACAAACCTATTCCAAGAAAAAAAGAACTAGCAAAATCTAAGAATTTCTTCTAAATCTACTCGTTAACATTCGTTATACTAAACTCCTTTGCCAAAAGCGAGTTAATAAATAAACGGTCAAGTACGAGTATTACTCGCGCACAGAGGGTTCCGTACAATAATATATGAATTCGTAAGTGTATTATTAAAACAATACCTTTGCTAAAAGAATAATAAAACTTTGTAAAAACTATACAACGTAGGGTTGGGTATAGCTGTATAGTAAACAGGGTGAAAAGGAAAGTCCCTTTAACCTGAAAATACTTACGAACGGAGAGAGCTACAGCTATACAAGTGAGGTAACGCTACAGTAAAGCGACTACGCTAGACCTAATGCAAATGACAGCAACACCCCTAGTGGCAAAATTTGGAAGATAGCCATTGAAAATCGAAAACGGAAAGAGGCAGAGAAAATTTTCCAATTAGAAAGTTTTAGAGAATCAATTAATTAGTCCGAAACGACATTTGGTTCACATGGATAAGATAAATCGTCGCCTGTATACCCAAAAATGTCCGAAATCGATGAGCAACGATTCTACTTTGCCTATTCACATTCCGGAAATGTAGCAGCCCAAGTCACAATTGCAGATTGTGACGCTGGGCTGTGCTGTAATGTGTGTAAAGATTTAATTTCCAATGCATTTAAAATTTTAGAATAACCCTTTCAGGGCCAGAAGAATTCTGTTCGTAAACTGATGAAATAATTGACTGACAACAGAATATTCAAACGAATTTCTCAGAAAACAAAAACCCGCTAATTTGCACTTTCATTACGAAAGCAAAATTTTATTAAAATATTCTTGGTGCCATTTATCAGTTTTGGAATTAAAATTAGGTGGCTAGACCGTCTAGCCACCGCCCTTGAAAGGGTTAAATCTATGCCGTCATACTGAAATGGCTTGTAATAGACGTTCCATGCTGAGAAATGTGCTGCTCTTTCATCTTCAACTAACGCTTCATTTATAATGGCTGTTTCATAATAATAGAAACCACCAGTCCACCAGAAGAAAATGAAGTAATGGAAATGCCGGGGGCGACACTAAATTCTGAAAAAGCAAAATTCTTGTTCTCTAGTCTTTGATGTTTTGTTGGTCCCTAATTGTTTCTCTGATCAAATCGCCATTGATAAATCTGAAGTCTAATATATTCTTCATAATCCTGAAGTTTCAGAAAAGTCCGACAAGTGTATCTTTAAATATTTGGCAAAATGTCTAAAATTGAAAGCGTCCGGTGATTAAAGACTATATAGTGTATATGTGCAATCATCACAAATATGTGTACTTTTTTCAACGATAAGTTCCTTTTCAATGCCCATTCATACTTACGGGAATATACCGGGTGTCCTAAAAAGGGCTGACTGATTTTAAAAGTCAGTAACATGGAAATGGTGACAGATATTTAAAAAATTCTTGCAGTAGGCTTATGCATGAGGTCAAAAGCTTTTTTACAGGGATTTTCGATTTTAGTTTAGATTACAAACAATAGATGACGCTGTAAGCAATAAGCGCTAAATACAGGCTCGATTTTTTGGCCTTTCTCTTCTTCCATGCAGAAAAAGGAGATTAAAATGTATTGAGTGGGTCCCGAAGTGCCAAAAATCGAGCCTGAATTTAGCGCCTATTGATCGCAGCGCCATCTATTGTTTGTAATTCGAACTAAAGTCGAAGATCACTGTAAAAAAAACTTTTGACCTCACTCATAACCCTCCTGGAAGAATTTTTTACATATCTGTCACTATTTGCAAGTTATTGAATTTTAAAATCAGTCAGTCCTTTTTAGGACACCCGGTATATTTGTAAGTTAAATGATTGTTTATTTTCACAAACCGAAATATTAATACAGATCAAATAATGTTTTAGAAAAATATTACTAGAAAATTCGGAGATCGATCAAGCAGCATGCTTTGATTACATCAGATAATCAAGACGTCTTCAACGGCAAATTCCTTTTCATTGCACATTTATACTTATGGGAATATATGGTTTTAAAAGAATAGTTTTCACACAATCTGTGAAAATATAAATCGAATGAACGTTCCGGAACTATTAATATTACCAAAATGTTTTTTAATCGATCAAGAAGTATGCTGATCTCATGCATAATAATCTGTTACGCCTAGAAGTTATTAGAATTTGTATAAGCAAATTTCAAATTATTTTTTTCATTTAAACTTTAGGTAAAAGAACTTTTGGATTTTTTAGTAATATAGAGAAACAAAATAAACAGGGAACATTTTAAAGATAACTTAAACCAGTTCAAACTTAAAAAATTAATGATAATACGAGGGCAAGTCAGTAAGTAGGTCACAAAAGCCAATAAAAAAAGGGGGGGGAAACCAAGATACATACTTAAAAGGCATATTTATTTCTTTATATAATCATCATTTACATTGATACATTTGTACCATCTCTTTGTGAGTTTTCTAATACCTGCTGCATAAAAGTCATTGGACTGCACTCTCAGCCATCTGTGTACCTCACATTCAACGTCTGCATCAGTCGGCTGTAGGCTAAACCATGTGAACACCCTGCTGCAGTTGCTAATGCTGTCTATTGTTGTTCGCCTGTCAGCTCCAACCATTTCCTCAACCTTCCACACTGTTCCTTCTGTCGCAATCTCAACAGGACAACCATTTCGTTCTTCGTCAACAACATTTCAATGCCCGTACTCATCTTGTACAACTGTTGTTTCATAAATTCCAAATTGACATCTTACAGTTAGACAGTGCTGCCACCTATTGGCATATTTGAAAACAATATACTATTAATTTCCGACCTCTCATATCCGTTTGTGACCTACTTACTAACTTTACCTCGTAAAAATTAATTAATTAATATTTCATTGAACGACTCAAAATATATGTTACTTCTTCAACTGACAACTTATTTTGAATGTCCACTCATACTTATGGTATTATACGGTTATAAATAAAATGATTTTTCATTATTAACATACATAAGATACAAATAAATGTAAATACATTGCTTAAAGGTGCGTCAAATTTAATAAAATCCTTTAAAAACACATTAAAGTAATTTAAAAAAACCAATACATTTTCAACCGACACTTACTCGGCCCTCATCAGTGAAAAACTAATACCTGTTTTCTCTCTGCGTCTTTTGCCTTATCCGGAATTGACCGTTTTACTTCAAGGGTGGTATGGAATATACGGTGAAACGGAAATGTTATTCAATTTTTTTTCTTTTTTCAAAAAGTACAGGTTTATCAGTCATGTATTAATTCTTTCCAAACTGCGTGGATATAATATGATAATATATCGTTACAGACCATTTCTTTATTAGATATTATTTCCAGAGATTCTCTTATGATAGCTTCTTGTACGGAAGATAATTTTGGCTCTATTGAAATCTACTTTTTTAGGCTGAGTGTGCTAATCTTGCTAACGCGGTGTGTGGTCTATTTAATCTCATACCCTTCAAGAAAGAAAATAAAGATTTTATGTACATAGGTATGACACTGCGAAAATTTCGAGACAGAATAAAAGAACATGAAGCAGATCTGAGTTTAAATAGACCCCACGCTGCGTTAGCAAGATTAGCACAAACTCAGCCTATAAAAGTAGATTTCAATAGAGCCAAAATTATCTTCCTTACAAGTAATCACCAAGAAGCTATCATGAGAGAATCTCTGGAAATAATATCTAATAAAGAAATAGTCTGTAACGATATATTATCATATGATAGCCACGCAGTTTGGAAAGAATTAATACATGATTGATAAACCTGTACTTTTTGAAAAAAGAAAAAAAAATTGAATAACATTTCCGTTCCACCGTATATTTCATACCACCCTTGAAGTAAAATGGTCTGTTCCGGACAAGGCAAAAGACGCAGAGAGACAACAGCTATTAGTTTTTCACTGATGAGGGCCGAGTAAGTGCCGGTTGAAAACGTTTTGGTTTTTTTAAATGACTTTAATGTGTTTTTAAAGGATTTTATTAAATTTGACGCACCTTTAAGCAATGTATTTACATTTATCTGTATCTTATGTATGTTAATTATTAATCAAAGTGAATTTTGCACTGAAATTTTAACTTTTTAATGATTTTTCATGTTCACACAATGTATAAACAAGTCGGTAAGTGTGATTGAAGATCGCAATGAGGGTTTCTTTTCATATTCATTTCGAAACACTTTTTCCTTTAATCAATAAATTCAAATCGCTAATTTCTAGTTATTAAATTCTTAATCTTTTTCAATAAGAACACAGATGGCAACCATTAAATTTAATTTTAAAATTATTACAACTGGAAGATATTTTTAAAATCAAATTAAAAATATCCAAGAACTGCTTTTCAGATAATCGTAACAGCATACGTTTGTATATCTGAAAAGTGAAACTTCTTTAAATTAAGTCCACCGGGTAAGGAAATGTAGTCAATTTACAATTTCGCAATTTACTCCACAAATAATATTTTAATTAAAAAATAATTCATAAAATATTTTACAACAACTTTTGGACTTAAAATGTCAAAAAAATTACAAAAATTATATATTAGTTACTAGTGTATTGAATCTATTATATAAAGAAATCTATTCCAGATATGGGGGAGGGCCTCAAACTTCGATGCCGAGCATTGAACCGGGAATCTTTTGATTAACAGGCAGACGCGCTACCATAGAGCTATCTAGCCTGCGTGAAAAAGATAGAAATCAAGGTTCTGTTTTAAATTCTGAATCGCGAAAATAGTAGGATTTCATTACATTTATTCATTTAATTAAAATAATATAAGACTTTTTGAAAATTTTATGATTTGTCGTGTGATCGGAGGTATTCACCTCTAAGTATTCAAAATTTCAAGTTTCTAACTTATATAGTTTCTGAGAACGAACTCTGTGACGGACAGACAGACCGAAGAGTGAGATAATTAGGATTTCGTTAGATGAACGAAACCCTAAAAATGTACTAGAATTGTTAATTTTACTATAAACTTTTGTGATCGTTTAAGAAATATTCTTTTTTCATTCGTAATATTCCCTTATAAAATATCTTTATAGTATATTTAACCTAAAATGCATTGGATTTGTGTAAAATAAATGAATTCAAGTGAAATTTTTCCTAGAATTGCTTTAAAACTTGCTAGTAAAGATTTTTTTTTTTTGTATTTTCTAGTCAGGCAGCGAAGAAAAACAAGACAACACACAATTAACAGATACTTTAAATTATTTTAAAGTTTTAAAAATTCAATCTTAGAAAAACAACAATAACAAAAGAGGAATTAATTGTCACAAATACGTGTTATTTTTTAACGAAAAATCTCTTTTTTATGCTTTATTTCTTAACTGAAAATTTAATTTTAACCACCCTCTGAAATGTATATATGGTTGCAAATAAAAAAAATCTATGTCCACATCGTATGGAAGAAAAAAATGTTCTAGAGTCGTTAATGTTACCGATCGAGAAGCATTCTGTTATGATGTACAATAGTTTCTTACGAAATATTTTTATGGGTGACTTTTAACCTAAAGGTCATGGATATTGGGATAAGATTTACAGTGACTCAAAAAAAAAAGAAAACTAGAATGATTTCTTTCTGAGTCATTACGTTTAAACGTGAGGTAAAGAAAGCTTTCCATTTTTAAATAAAAGGAGAAAAGGAAGGTTTTGATTACAATCTTATACACATGTATTAGAATGTGTGGAAAAATTTTTGGACATTTAAAATAAATGTACATTGGAGTTCTACATCAAGTTATGTATTGTCGTTGGAAAAAAAAGTAAACACCCCTACTAACTCTGCAATTAATTCTAATAGAAGAAAGCTACTGGTAGCAATCGATTGGAAATAAAATCTACTTTTAAATGATGTTTATAAAATTTGCTTAGTGGACCAACTACAAATCAAAACTAGACCTAACTTTGCTTTTTTCAATGGTAACACCCAATTTTGATAATATATTTTGAATCTTCGGCTCAAAATATGCTTAGAAACGAAATTTCTAGTCATTTGAATCTTAAGACTTTGAATTATAAACATTAAAAATTTAGAGCTTCAAATGTTAAATTAACATTTTCATATTTTTATTAATATATCATGAAATTATAATCCTAATGTGATAATTTTGTGTGTGATTATAATACTTAAAAACCCAAACATAAATACATTGAATTTTTAATTTAAAAAAATTTATAATATGAATTAAGAAATTAATATTCGAAAAAAAATGAATTGCAATCTACAATTTTTTTGATAGATTAATATTTATTTTGTCCTGATTTAGGTGAATTCTCAATTTCAATTTTTTCTTTCAAGTAATTTTCGAATAATCATTAAAAAACGTCAAAATGATGTGCAAAAACGCATAATTTGAAAAAATATATTTTACTCATTTTATTGAAATATTTCGGCTGTCAAGAGTAGAAACATATTAACCGAGTGAAATAGCCATATTGGTAATAAATAATACATCAACAGAAGTGACATAATCATTCTGTACACTGTTAAAAATTTGCAGCATTCTGTCCAGTCATTTGAACGCTTTTATCGAAAACGGTTACACAACCATAGTTTAACACTATTCTGACCATATTATTGGCCATTTTATGGTCAGAATATAGTTAACTTACGGTTACGAAACCATTTTTTTTTTTTCAAAAAACGGTCGAATGACTGGACAGAATGCTTCAAATTTTTAACAGTGTACGTCAATTGAGTATCAAACTTCAATTTGGATATAGCCTTTAAAATATGCTCATTTTAAAATACTTAATTTCTTGGAAACTAATCGTACGAATGCCATGAAAATTTGGATTTAGGCTAATTGAAAGATGTACAATTTATTTATGGTGTCAAACTTGGGTTTAAAAAAAAAAAAAAAAAAAAGTTTGGGCTTGGTTCGTTTTTATATGTAGAGGGCCCCCTAAGCAAATTTTATAATCATCGTTTTAAAGTAGACTTTATTTCCAATCGTTTGATACCTGTAACTTTCTTTTACGATAATTTGTTGCAGAATTAGCAGGAGATGTTTACTTTAGTTTCTACGACTCTACCTCGATTTTACCGGCATTATAACCAAAATGATGAACAATAATACGAAATAAATAATCTGAAAAGAATATATAATGTGAATTTACATTCAAATTTTGGATAAAACACCAATTTTCTTTTAAGAATTTCGACGATAAATCTTGTTTTCCAAATTTTCAAATGCATAAATCAATCGGTTATTTTTATTTATTTATTATAAATCAAAACTAAACAGCTTAAAAATTATAGAAATTATAAAGCAATTTTATATTAGCAAAACGCTTAAACAGTGTTATCACTTTATTTTATGTCAGGAAAATATGCACAAAAAATGTCATCCGATAGTTAAAATAGTGCTGGTAGCTCTTTGGGGGAAAAAAAGAAAGAAAACGATCTTTCCTTTAGGAGAAAAGTATTGTTATATCAAGCCTAAAAAACGTGTTTTCGAGTACGAAGCAAAATACTTCAAGCTTTATATTTAAGAATGTTCTTGAAGTAACCGTTACAACTTCAGAAACGTTTTTTTATAAGGATCGACTTCAAGAACTGTGAAGTGCCGCTTTTTAGAAAACCCGAAAAAAAGTAAAGAAGATGAAAATAAAAGTGAATAAAAATTTCTAGATAAAATCTATTAAAGAAAATCTATTTATGAGATACTACGGAAATGGATATTTACGGATATTTTGTCGTATTTAGGCAACAATAGAAAACAAGTTGAAAATTACACGTCAAACGTGGCAAAGAGGTGCGTTCGTACTATAACTAGTTTTATAAATATTTTGTGCACCGCATATTGTACTGAATGTATGTTTTAGTGCACTTCATAAGCGCATATCAATTTCATTCTGTTCGAAAGGCTGTAACATCATTAAAATGCACTTGAAATATTTTTCCCTATTGGCCTTAAAGTAAAGGAAAACTTTTGACTGTCCCTGTAATTAAACTATACATCCGATTTTCATAAAATTTGAAAGGACTCAACAAAATTCTGCAACAATTTTACATTTAAAATTTCAGACCATTCGATTGGGTAGTTTTTTCTCTATTATATGCGGACGGGCGGACGGACAGACAGACGGACCGAACGACGACTATAGGTGCTACGTATTTATATAATTAAGAGCGCACCTAAAAAGTACATTTGATAGAGTATATTTCTTACATGTTTCCCTCTCTTATGTACTTCTTCCATAGGCATAAAGTAACTCTTAACACAATGGACATGAAGCTTTCTGAAAATGTAATTTTTTTCCTTACTAGGTTTTGTTAATTTTAATAGATTTGACACATTCATACTTGCTAATAAGGAAATCATACGAGTTGAAATTTTTCCAACTGAGTAAATTGGTGTCCAATCCAGGAGTCGAATCTAGAATCTCTGATTTAAATTGTCAGTGCTCTACCACTTGAGCTATTTGGACGACCAGGGTCAACACAAATCACCCAGACAACCTTTTGGTAATTGCATCTGGATTTACACCTGAAATAGCTCAATAGAATAAACTGGAGATAACGGAACTCTAATAAACGAGAAATACGTAATTTATCAGCTAAATCATACTGATTGGTAAATGGATCATACGAGTTGTAATTTTTCCAACAGAGTAAACTGGTGTCCAGTCCAAGAGTCGAATCCAGAACGTCTGATTTAAATTGTCAGTGCTCTACCACTTGAGCTATCTGGACGACCAGGGCTAACACAAATCACCCAGACAATCTTTTGGTAATTGCATCTGGATTTACACCTGAAATAGCTCAATAGAATAAACTGGAAATAACGGAACTCTAATAAACGACAAATACGTAATTTATCAGCAAAATCATACTGATTGGTAAATGGGTCATACGAGTTGTAATTTTTCCAACAGAGTAAACTGGTGTACAGTCCAGGAGTCGAATCCAGAACGTCTGATTTAAATTATCAGTGCTCTATCATTTGAGTATTCTGGACGACACAGGGTCCACACAAATCACCCAGATATTCATTTGGCAATAATACCTGGACTTACACGTGAAACAGCGCAACAGAATAAACTGGAGATAACGGAACTCTAATAAACGACAGATACGTAATTACATTTTATCAGCACAATCATACTGATTGGTAAATTAATCATACGAGTTGTAATTTTCCCTACTGAGTAAATTGGTGTCCAGTCAAGAAGTTAAATCCAGAACCTCTGGTTTAAATTATAAATGCTCTACCACTTGAGCTACATGAACGACTCAGAACCAACGCAAATCACTCAGACAACCTTTTGGCAATAACATCTGCACTTATACCTGAAACAGCTCAATAGAATAAACTGGAGATAACGGAAATCTAATAAACGACAGATATGTAATTACATTTTTTTTGCAGCAAAATCATACTGATTGGTAAATTAATCATACAAGTTGTAATTTTTCCAACTGAGTGAAAATTGTTCTCAGAGGAAATGGTGTAGTCCGGGAGTTATTTAGGTAGCTCAATCGATAGGACAGAGGGAAGGCCAAGCAACAAAGAGAGAAAAGTACGTACTTAACCCATTTGTTTCTGAATTTTTGTTTTCTCAAATTTGTTGATAAAATCACTTTAAAATATTTCAAAATGAACTGAAAAAATACTAAAAAATTACGCTAATTTTTTTGGTAAAATGTAAACGTTCTAAATATGGGAATATCCTTAATATATATAATAATATAATATGCATAATTATATGTTTTGTCTAAATTTATATAAAATAAACTTTTAAATAGTATATTATATACTATAATTAGTATTTTTATGAATTACTAAAAAAATATAGTTATTTCTTTACAGAGACTAATAGCATTATTAGTACTAGTAATAATAAACCAAAAGTAATTTTGTTTGAGGCTTAAAAATAATTTGTTTCATAATCATCTTGAAAAGGGCTTTACATTAAGAACTGCCCCCTAAATGGCTAATAAAATCAGGTGCCCATTCGTACCTAGCCCCCTATATTTTGTACGGCACAAAAATGCATAAAAAATACGCTTATTCATATAATTTCACAACTTAAAAAAATACGTATTTCAAAGAATTCTACAAGGTACGATTATGACTTATTTATTTCAATAATTGGTAGAAAAAACACAAATTAACTTACTTTTACATTTCACCATCTTGACGAACGAAGCATCTATAAACTTCGAAAAAAGCAGTCATTTTAAGCAAATAAATATCCACCCTCTTTCGGAAACAGATAAAAACATTTATAGATAATTATTTCATACAATTTGCATGTTATAAAGAAGAAGAAAATTATACAAATTTATTAAAATTCGAAGATTCGCAAAAATGGGACGCCAGGCATAAATGGGTTAAATTCTTTATTAAGTTTTTTTTAGTTTCATGTTTTCCCCTTCCTTAAATTTTATGGATTTTGTATTAATGGATATACATCCAGTGTATATGCTAAGGATAGAATTTCGACTAGTTTAGTTTTATCAGCCAAATAAATTTAACAATAGGTACTGATTTGAGATTTCATTCAGCTTAAATTATTTTTGTTATTGTTCGTTAAATTAATTTGATTAACTTATATTTATTTTACTGTATTATGAAAATTAAAAACAAGTAATGAATTTTCAAAAATTTGTTTATTTTACCATAAACAGTAAGAAACTGATTGTGAAAAAATAATCATGCTAAATTTTAGAAAAAAATAACTACTTATTAAATAAAAAAATAAATATGACTAATTGTTGCTGTGTTTGTTTTGTAAGAATAAAAGTATAATTAATATATTAATGATAACAGTTATATTATTACACCTGTTATTATTTTTACTGATTACAATTGCATAAAGATGACGTTGACGTAAAATAAAAAAAGATAATGCAAACATCTAAAAAATATTCAACACTTTTTAAACTTTTATTTTTAAGAAGTTAACAAAAAGAAAAAAAAAAAAAAAAAAGATCAAAAATATGCATACGACCGAGTAAATTTAATAGACAATAAGGGCTGAAAAAATCTATTCAAAATTACATGTAAATCAAAGAAAAACTGTAGAGTTCATGAGAGACTTTAATAACTGAACAGCTGTGGGGCTAAAAATTTACTATGTTAATTATCCACTTCGTACTTTTTTTTGTAAATATATATTTTGTAAGAAAATGAAGGCGATAACATGTATGTATAAAATTACAATATTATATGAATTTTATGAAAAAAAAAAAACTTTTTTAAAAGGGTGAATTTTCTGCAACTTTCATTTTAGATATTATATTTTTAGGGTGAGTGGAGAGGGGATAAGATTTTTTAAATTAAACTTATTTGTAGAAAATATACATATAAGTTTATTCAATTTTAAACCTGTAAAAATTTAAATATTTTTAGAAGAAGCGCTTGTTTTAGGTAAAAAAGTGTTTTCTTTGTGTATTGAATACATAATTAGTGACTTTTTAGTGTATTTTTTGTATGCATTAAGAAAAAGAATAATTTTCCAAATTTAAAAAGTATACATACATATATATATATATATATATATATATATATATATATATATATATACATATATATATATATATATATATATATATTAAATATATCAATAAATTGAAAACAATTCAGTACCCTCGAATGCCAACTGATTTTTAAAAATAGCAAAAAATCAAATAAAAATAATTTTCGAAGGTATTTTGCACTTTGCATTAAAAATGCTCAATCTTATAAGGCCAAAAATTTTAATTTTCTAAAATAAAACATGTTACTTTTATATTTTTTAAAGTGTTAATTCAAAACCATTAAGTACTTAAAGATTTTGCAGTTTCAAAATCTTCATTGAAATATTTAATGATTTATATGGCCAAAACGTTTAATAATATATATATATATATATATATATATAACATAAAAGATGTTATTTAACATTCTTCCGAAAGTATTAAATCACAAACTTTAAATACACTGCTCAAAACAATTAAAGGATATTGCAGTTTTAGGTGGATTTTGTATCTGGTAAACTGTTTAGCTGATTGATACATGGTCGACAGACATAGTAGGTTATATGAGAATAAATTACACATGTTTGGCAGAAAAAAAAATGCATTTTATTGCGCATTTGTGTACTAAAGGAAAAAAAACACAATTTGTGCATATGAGAAAAAAAGAATAAGAAATGGTGTTTTCTTCAAAGAAAATCATTTTCAGTAGGGAGTATGGTTTCCACGGGCGGCCAGCAACGTTGAACACCTTTGAGGCATGGGCTCAATGAGGCTATTAATGACGAGTTGGGGTATTCTGCCCCACTCTTCCAGAAGAGCTCTTTCCAGTTCTTGGAGAGTTTGTGGGGGTTGTTGGCGGCCAGAAACTCGTCTTCCTAGAGCGTCCCAAACGTGCTCGATTGGATTTATGTCTGGAGAACACGCTGGCCATTCCATTCGAACGATTCCTTCCTCGAAAAGGAAATCCTCCACCAGGTTTGCACGATGTGGCCTGCAGTTATCGTCCATTAAAATGAAGTTATCTCCGATTGCTGCAGCGTAAGGGACTACAATAGGTCTGAAGATCTCATCCCTATATCGGCGACCAGTCAGAGCTCCATCTCGAATGATGTAGAGGTCAGTGCGCCCGTCAATGGAGATGCCACCATACACCAACACTCCTCCACCGCCAAATCTGACACTTTCGTGCACGAACGCAGGATTATTCCTACTGCCACGGTCCCTCCAGATGAAAATACGCCTATTATTCGGATGCACAGAAAAACGGGACTCGTCAGAAAACAGAATATTGCTCCATTCATTTCTCCTCCAGTTGACATGCTCGGTTGCCCACTCCCTGCGGTCGCGACGATGCCTCGATGTTAATCTAACACATACCATCGGTCGGCGAGCATACAGACCTACAGCATGGAGCCGGTTTCGGACAGTCTGAGTTGAAATCGTGGTGCCTGTAGCCGAGCGAAGGTGTTGTTGGAGAAGAGTAGCGTTCATGGTTCGATGTCTCCGAGCTGTTAACGCTAAATACCGATCTTCTTTGGGCGTTGTTGCCCATCTACGACCTTGCCCTGGTCTTCGGCCTGCACATTCACTCTCCAAAAAACGGTTCCAGATCCTGGAAATGACACTTTGTGACACTCCAATGGCTTGCGCTACTTCGGCTTGAGTTTGGCCCCTTTCTAACCTACCAACAATTCTCAAAGCTTCTGAATCTGTCAAATGACTTCGCTGAGACATCGTACTCATCGAAACAAAGCAATCACTGAATGCCGATCATCCTTGTCTTCATTCTCTTTTATCCAGTTGAAAGTCAAATTTCATTCGCTGCCGCTGAAGCGACGTTTTTGACGTCGAACTCAAAATTTGCATACTCCACAGTTTGAAAACCAGAAAAATTTGCATTGGTGATTCTCTTCTTCTATTTTCGGCAAAAAAAATTTCGTTTATATCTTTATTTTATATAAAACTTCAAATATCCTTTAATTGTTTTGAGCAGTGTATTAAAGCTTTTCCCTGAAGTGATGTATTTTTAAATTAAATGTGCTTTTAATGCTTATTAGTTTTATTAATTGTTATCCCCTTTTATTACCCATTTATGATACTGTGTTAAGCCGTAATAATGATAATCCTCATTATATATATATATATATATTTTTTATATCAGAATAATCACTAGAAAAAAGAAATTACAAAGACTTTTTAAATTTTGTGGATTACAATATTTTTTTTTTTTTTTTTACATTTTCTTTTAATTTTACTCTTTAATTTCCTTTTATAGATAAGATGCTTATTAGGCAGCTTAATTTCATCAAGACCTTTTTACACTCATGTATATATATATATATATGTATATATATATATAATATATATATATTTCTTTTGTGCAGTAACACTACCACCCGTAATTTAATAACTTTTTTAAAACTCTTGGTTCAGTAACTACTATGTAGTATGTATTAATCTATATTATAAAACAAAAACATGGCCGTTCAGCATTTGTTTCCGCTGCTAATCTATAACAAAATTAAAACTCCATAGATAAATTAATAAAATAATAAAATAACTTTAGTGAAACACAAATTTAACAGACGTGTAATCGAACTACGTGCTTATAAACCACTGAAATTATCAGAATAAAAATGGGTGTTGTAGGTAACGAAATCATTGGCAATTTCTTCGGCCATTTCACTAAAATGAAAGTATTTCTTTTAATCCTTTGTGACTCTCTCTAATTTGTAAAGTATTAACTCAGAAGTTAGAATACATCCTTTTAAGAATATGAAAATTAATTTAAAAAAAAATAGAACACAGGAATGAAAAATTATTGCTTAAATGGTACTTTTTTTCTCAGCAGCAATAAATAGAAAATTACATATTTCTCATAAATATTGTGAATGTTTTAATACGAAATTTTAATGTATACGAAATTATCTCTTTAAAAAAAATCTATCTTTTGGATTTCCCCACTCTGTTTAATTTTACAAAATTTACGAAGTTCATTTTAGCAATTGTGATGCAAAACTGCTCACATGATAAATAAAACTTTGGTATGAAAACGTAACTCAGTATCGTCATCTTTCGAGAATTATATGAACTATTTTTTTAATTGCTGGGTTTGGAGATTGCAGCAATAAATAAAATCGTGTTTTAATGCCCCTGTATAAATAATATTGATTTTTGGATACGTTGCAGATATGCAACGTAGTGATACAAAGGGTTAATAAATTTCAAAATTTTATTTGAATAGATTACTCATATTTTCCATATAAAACTCCTTTTTGTTGTTGTTAGTGGGCAATCTAGTAAACTATATTAAATACTTACTATAAAAATTCTATTAGAATTTTTTATTAAAAAAAAGGAAGTCGGAATTTGTACGTCAAACGTGGCAAATGAGGTGCGTTCGTATTATAACCATGTTTTACAAATATTCAGACCTTGGTGCAATAGCTGTTGCACTCTTATGCAAAAATGCATGAATGTAAAATTTATTACGATTCTATATATTAAATTCCGTAATACGGAAATAATATGACTCCATCTTAAATACGACGTAATCATCGTGGCAGCCTAGAATCATTACCTATAATGAAATATCATTGAATTAATTACGTATAATAGGATTTAATAGAATGAAGAAAACTTTTAGTAATATCTTTTTAAGTTTTGATTCTGTTTTAATAAAATTTTAAATGACTCATCAAATATCTGCAACAATTATATATATTTTTTCAAACTATTCAGTTGGGTAGTTTTTGCGCTGTTATATGCGGACAGACGGATAGACAGGCAGACGGACGGACCGGACAACGATTATAGGTGCTTCGTATTTATATAAATACGAAGATATAATGGTTTTTACGTGTTTTCTGTAACTGTGAGCCCAAGTTGGATTCCCTAGTATTTATAATGTTGAATAATTGCATGTATTGCCTCATATTTTGGAAATTTTGTCGAAGGATGAATTTGCATCAGTATATCAGGTCATTATTAGTGTATCTTTCATTTCAAATAAATTTAGCAATATCTCTGATCGCATCAGTAGAAATCTTTATGTGACAAATATATTCAACCCTGTTAATAACTCCCATACTTATCAAAAGTAATATACAGAGAGGAAACTTACTTAGACGAACACAACATAAGGTTAAATATCGTTTTCTCAATACAATATGAAACAAAACAATTAAAATATCAAGATAGCAAATAATTGCAAATTTTTAGTATCAATAATAGAATAAACTTAGATATGAAATAGAAAGTTTCATGAAATTTTTTCTTGAAACACATAAATAACTGCAATAATTCTAATTGATACGGAATTCAACTGTATTACAGCTATAATTCTCCTGAAATAAAAGTATTTATAGAGAGAATCTTCCTCATGTGATTCCTCAAGCTAATGAATTAAATTTAATTCTTTGATGTCCTTATCTTTACAAATTCACTGTAATTTTAAATACCTAATGCAACAAGTTTCTTTAGTTCATTGCTAATCAAGGTCAACATTCAAGTCTTTATTTTGAAATCAAAATAACTTCTTCAGGGTTACTTGTAATCTAAATCGATTGCTTCAAAATTTCTCTATAACGGTTCTTCCCTTGAGTTTCGACATTGACTCACCTATATTTTAAAGAACACGTAATATTAAACAATAAAACAAACAATAAATTTCTTTATTGATATTTTCTCAAGAAATACTATAAAGGTTAAAAGTTTTTCGTAATGGATCGTATGAGGTAAAAGCAATTTTTTTGGGGGGGGGGAGGGGGGGAGACGAGCTATAAAAATGAATATTTGTGATACAAAGTGCAGAATATTTTAGGAAATAAAGTTGTATAAATAATGAGAAGGAGTTTATAGGGAACAAACCATTTCGAAAATACTTCAGTGTTTTGTAAATGTAACAATTTCATGTACGTTTTTTGCATTTTCAAACGCATCTAAAATAACTTAAGTATGCATACATAACATGTGTAAAAATATTTTATATAAATATATTGTATTTCATAATTCGCATTATACAAAGATTTTTAAAGCAGTTTGAAATATGTTATTATTATGTAGTTATACCAAATTTTATTGTTTAATTTAAGGCGTTGTATTCTTGTTGCTACTTGTCAAGAGAGGCGAGGTTTAAATTTCGTATGTACCTACGTGAAGTAGATTGGATTTCACATTAAATGAAAATCACGGTCTTTTCCTCCAATCCTCTCGTCAAAATATTAATACAGTGTCCTAAATCAAACAACTTTCTATTTTATATTCCAAGTGCAAAATATCCAGGAATTAAGTGCTACTTACAAGTCTAAAAATTGGAGCACTGTTGTCGCATTACATTGAACATTCTTGTAAGCTTTGCATTGAATATTCGAAATAAAAAATTGCAACCTAAAAATATTTTAAAACAATTCAAACTCTAGAATCTTCTAATAACTATATATAAAATTTACATCATTAACTCAAGCAGTTTTTAGATATGCTGAAAGTATCATCACCACGAAAGATTGACAGACAGAATAATTTCTTAAACTATCAATGAATGTAAAAGTAATATCAATATTTTTGAAATATTCAAACGATTTATTCAGTGTGTTTTCTATATGACTAATGAAGAAGAAACAGACATTGTCCAGGATATTAGATGGGCACACAGTATAGTCTTATTTATCTTCTGTCATAATGATACTATTTTTTACAGGGAAAATGGATGCAGAATTGTATCCGCCAAGGGAAAAAACACCAGACTACCAAGAATATCGGGATCAATTTAAAAGAGCACCCGTCGGTTTTGCTTATTACTCTTAAATCTGACGGATGTGCCAACTATTCTAACACTGAAGTACAATTGCTTGAATCTTGTTTAAGTGTGGGAGATAATTTCCAACACTGTTGGACGGTTACAACTTTATTTGTGAGGTAAAACAGAAATGGAGACGCACAATGTTACTTTATCCTGTAATAATTTTATTTTTGAAAAACATAATTTTATTCAATTTTTTTGCATTATCATTTCTTACAGCAAATGATGAAAATGTTCGCCAACATTTTGAATGCAAATATGAACACGTCGAACCAAGTTTTTTGACACACTTCGCAACATTCTTCGTGTTGTTGACGATATTTCTCAGTTATGATTTGTTTTAATTCATCGATGTTTGCAGGACTTCTCTGGAAAACCTTTATCTTTGAGATAACCCCACAAAAAAATCTAACGGGGTGAGGTCTGATGACCTAAGTGTGGGAGACAATTTCCAACACTGTTGGACTATTAGAACTTTATTTGTGAGCTAAAACAGAAATGGAGACGCACAATGTTACTTACTCTTGCGATAATTTTATTTTTGAAAAACATATTTTAATTCAAATTTTTTACATTATCAGTCCTTACAGAAAATGTTGAAAATGTTCGCCACCATTTTGAATGCAAACATGAACACGTTGAACCAAGTTTTTTGACACATTTCGAAACATTGTTCATGTTGTTGACGATATTTCTTCAGTTATGATTTGTTTTAATTCATCGATGTTTGCAGGAATTCTCTGGAAAACCCTTATCTTTGAGTAACCCCACATAAAAAAAATCTAACGGGGTGAGGTCTGATGACCTTGGTGGCCAGAGGCCTATTGAAATTATACGGTCATCAAAGAATTCCTTAAGCACTTCCATTGTTAAGTTTGACGTGTGTGAAGGGGTTCCTTCTTGCTGAAACCAGCAGTAGGAACGTTGAAAGAGGCGGACGATTTACTGAAATAATTTGCCAGAATCGGATTAAAAATTACTAATGATATTCACGCGAATTTAAAAAAGGAGTTTTCGTATTTAGAGAGTGAAAAAAACCATACCCGCACATTAATTTTCGCATATTAAATAAGTAATAATGTTGAAAGTCTTGCTGCCTATATTATAGATGCAGATAATACAAAAAATAAACGGGTACTCTTTTAAATTGATCATCCTGTATATTCAAACGTAAATACGAAAGAAAGTTATGTCTTTTTCTCTATTGGATAATATTTATTACATTATGTTTCAGAGATGAAAACTGCGACATCAAACGAAAGAGCTTTATGATTCATTCTCGTATTAACTTCCGCAAGCTAAAAGACTTGGAAATTCACTTGGGGTCTTATCTGTCGAAATCATCTCATAATATTAATAACTAAAAGTAATTAGAGACTAAAGCGAGGTATTTAATAAAACTTCTGTTGTAATTATAAATTTCAAGTAACGATTTCTGCACCCGTTTGCTTAATTTATCTGTGCAATTGTGTTAATGTGAAATAAAAGTTGCACAAGGCATTAAATATTATATAGATTTAGATTTCCTCCACCTACTGTTCTATTTACAGTATCTTATTTTTCATAAAAAAAACAGATACGAAAGTATATGCACTCAGTCAAACAGCACTGACAAGGGAACCACTTTAGGTGTTGCTCGCACCTAGAATCGAGACCTGGTGCATTTTGTAGCCCTATGCATAAAAGTTAGAGAACCGATAAAAATTCTTTGTTAAAATCATATTTTATCTATTTTTTTATATTTATAATTTTTTATTATTGGATTTTTATTTGTTAATTTTACACCAAAAGAGAGTTAAGTAGCCAGATATGGCACTTCAAAATTTTCACTAGCTTTATACTTGTAATAGGTTTACGTCCAAAACATTACAACACGGTGCGTAGCGAAAATACTGAGCTAGGGTTGCCGGAAAACTGTACGGGACGAAAAAGGCGCCAATCTTTCCCCGCCAAATATGTAAATATAACATTGTATTTTTTTTTTAATCAAATTTTTTAAATCAAATAAAGTAGGTTCTTGAAGGAATTTTAAAACTTTTTTCAACATTTTATAGTTATTGACTAATTTATATTTTTAACTATTTTTTAAAAAAAATCTTTTACTTTAACAGCCCGAAAAGTAGTCTCGAAAATTGCATTTTCAGAAAGTTAATCAGCTGTAAAATCAAAAAATATTATTTTAACAAAAAAAATTTTATCGATTCCCAAACTTCCTAATATAGAGCTTTAAAATGCACCAAGTTTCAATACTAGGTGCGAGCAACACCTAAAGTGGTTCCCTTGTGAGATAATGTTGATGCTGGTGTTGTTTATGACGGCCAACTATCTACACGAGGGATAAGGGCTCAAAGGGGGGGCGGGTCGCCCTTCGTAGTGGTTTTTTTAATGGAGCCTAACGCGTATTTACTCAAGGAAATCCAAGGTTCGAAGAAAACCACGGAAAACTCCGAACGATTAGGCCGATGGGCGCGAATGGGTTCGAACCCAGCCCCTCCCGTCTAACAGTTTTCAGAGCAGTACCTCCCGGACACCGGTAGAGCCTGAAATAATGTTAACTTTATTAAAACACAATTATCAATTGTTTTCAAATATAAAAGGAAATTTTTTTATGCGTTTTAAATGTTTTACTTCTTTTTTGATTGTCAAATATAAAGTATTTTCTGTGAGGTCAAAAGAACGCATTTATTTTACAACATTTTTCAATAAAAATCAATGAATACATACATGTCATAAAAAAAGAAGTGAAGTAATAAAAATATAGATATAGAGTATTTCTAAAGTGTTTTCAAATGCAAATATGAAATTCTGTCATGTATTTAAAAGTTTCGTTTTCTTAAACCCGTAGTTTCACTATAAAATAAATTTTAAATTATAATTAAAAAAGGAAAATTAAGAATTAAAACAACAGAGCTTAAGCGTCATTCTTATTCTAATTTCCGTTTACTTAAAAGTACAAGAATATACTAGAGATTTCGACTGCTGAAAATATCTCGTAACATTAAGTAAGTATTTATGAAAAATAAGATTCTTAAGGCTCTTCTCAAACCCAAAATGTATACTTTTTGACACATTCTTGAATTAATTTTTCTTAGCGATTGGCAAGTGTTCTTATTCTGAAACTACGAAATCGAATCGTTTTACAATTTCCATAAGGGTAGGAGGTTTTTCAGAAAATGCTGTCAAATTTGGTGTTTTGAATAAAATTCCTAGGTATGACAATTCATTCACGGTCGTTATCATTAAATAATTGCTTATAACTCAATATGTAATTAATTTCACTTAAAAAAAAACTAATCAATGCCCAATCACTTCAATAGTTATACCTGCAAGTGTCACGCTTCAATTTGTTAATAACTAATCTGTAACTCTGTCAAAAACTGTTAACGGAAAAATATATTTTTATAAACACTCTTAAGAAAAATATTATGTTATGGCTCTGTCTGTATGAAATTGCAAACAAGCTTAATCTCATCGATCCATAATTTTTCATTTACGATCAGGTTTTGAGTGAGAATCGATACAAAAGTATATTTGCGCTGTTAAAAAGAATTTTAGATAATACGAACAATGCAAGAAGATGCCCTTGAAATATTTTGAAGTGTAACGATGAAATAAGTTTATGCCTTTTGAATGTTTGTCTAAAATCTATATTTTCATTATCTTATCAGTATTATGTTTAGAAGGTCAAAACCAAAATATTAAATAACAGAGCCTAATGCGTCATTCTCACATTAACTCCCGTCTTCTTTAAGGAGTAAGAACCTACTTGGGATTTCAGCTGCTTAAAGCTCTTCATATTATGGAAGTAATTAGGAGATAAATTGAGAAAGAGGTTTTAGAACATATCTTTTTATCGCAAATGAGAAGACTTTGTTTAAAATGCGGTCTTATGGATCTATTTAAATGCCACACCACAGCAATGCAAAATAGAAATTCTGCAGGACATTCAAGAAGGAACACTTCTACACCATACTTCTTTTAATTGCTAAAAGGTGTAAGATGAAAGCTTTAAAAACAGTAAAAATATAATATTAAATATTAAAAACGTGCAATATCACATTGCTAATTAAGCGTAAAAACAGAGTGAAAAATATCCAAGTTTGGAATCGAATTTGGATCCTTGGAAAACGTTTCAATGCTCAACCATTTGATCTACGAGGACGATACTCAGCCTGGCATCTCTCACTCAAGTATGGCGGTAAATCTGATGGAAAAGTCTTCATGACACACAACCCCGGAAAAGGAGACGCAGACAAAGCTTATCATAGGTGAACACTTGTGCTGCCAGGTGTCAGGGCTCCTAATGCTCTGAACACGGCTAATTTCTCACAGCTTATTTCGCCATCTTTAATTTCAGATAATTCTGCTATTAGATAAGGCAAAGATAATTAATTTAAAATACTGATGCCGAGAGCATTTTGAGCCCTGATTTACAGGAACACCTGGAAAAACTAGTGAACACATATATGTATAATTTTTAATTAATTTTTCAATTAATTTTCAGCGGTGAAATTACGCCTGAAATTATTGAATATTAAAAACGTAAAATACCAAAAAGATACCTTTTCTTAACTTTAATATTCAATAATTTCAACCATAATTTCACTGCTGAAAATTAATTGAAAAATGAATTAAAAATTCTACGTATAAGTAAAACTAGCTTTATTGTACTATTTACAGGTTTCGGATCTATCCGAAACATTTTCAAAATAAATAAATAAGAATTTTCCAAACTTACCCGATCTATGATGTAATGATCCGAAACGCCATCATTCAAATTTTCACGTTCTGTTTCAAATCACGCATGTTATTTGTTATTTTACCATGGATCTTTATTTCCATAACCGTAACCATGGAGTAACTCGAGCCAAAATTTTGGTAAGCTGAAGGAGGCTGAATTAACCCTTAAATGCCTGAGTTTTCAAAAATCATTTAAAAAATGTTTTTCGGCTTTTATTTTTTAAATAAATCATGGGAAAAATACTTTAAAAAATCATATTTGGTTTTAAGTATGGTTTACGATGAAAAAACTGTTTGTTACTAATCGGCAATACTGGTGTTTAATTGAAAAAATAATTTTCCTTTATAAAATTCTATAATATTAAACACACAAGAATTTTGAGAACTATGATAAAAAAATAAATTTTTCTTGCTCACTGCAGAATAAAATAGGCTATTTCGCAAGCTTCCAAACAAAACAAAAAGAACATGTATCAACCATTGAAATAATAAATCTATCTTTATTCATAAACACCACAAGTGTTGCCATCTAAATGTTGGAAATCGATTTAATAATATTTTCAGAATGTATTTTATTGGAAACATTAGGCACTATAGCTTCAATATTATTCTAATAGTATTTATAAGCGTAAATTGGGTATGTTGCCAAAAGGCAACACACGGCATTTAAGGGTTAAGTACCATTTATTACAGCTGTCGGATCAAAGAATTGCTGTACTGGCATGACTAGCATGAAATTTAAGTATAGAAAAAAAGAGCATATATCTGATGCAGAATATAATAGACAAATCACAGAGCTGGCAAGATTATATCAAGAAGAAATCATCCAAATAAATTTCAATGAAAGTAAGATAATTTTCCCCTCCAATCTATACTATCTATCCATTATAAGAGAAACCATAGAGATTGTAACACGTAAAGGTATATTGAGTATGTTGTGATGCAGCATCACTTAACTTACCAAAATTATGGCTTGATTTACTCCATGGTTACGAATGTGCAAAAAAACATGCAAGGTAAAATAACAAATAACATGCATGATCTGGTAAAGTACGTGAAAAATTGAATGATTGCGTTTCGGATCATTACATCGCAGATCGTGCAATTTTGGAATATTCTTATTTACTTGTTTTGAAAATGGCTCGGATAGAGCCGAAACGTGTAACCAGTCTAATAAAACTATTTTTACTGTTTTAAAAGTTTTAATCTTACACTTTTAGCAATTAAAAGAAGTATTTTATTATAAAGTGTTAATTTGCTATACAGGGTTTCCCAAAAGTCCCTGACACATTTTAAAATTCAATATAAATCAAGTAATTGTCGCACAAGAGTGCGGTTTGGACTAAAATGCTGCTCACGTTCAAAAGTTTTCTTCAAGCGAATAAAAAAATTAGTTCCAAACTTCAATCATAGATGGCGCCACTTATCCGTATGTTTGGTTTTAAACATGCGTTTTTTCGATTTTCAGATTAGTGTCGATTTGGTTTCGAAGTACCACGCAATTAGCTTTTTCTATGGGAGTCGTCATTTCTGTGTCACAGCGTGAACACTAATCTGCAAATTAGAAAAAATGCATGCTTGAAAAAAAAAACATACGGACAAGTAGCGCCATCTATGATCAAAGTTTCGAACTAATTATATTCATTCGCTTGAATGAAACTTTTCATCGTGAGATGCATTTTAGTCCAAACTACATTCCTAGAACACGATCACCTGATTCTATATCAAATTTTAAAATGTGTCAGGGACTTTTGGGACACTCTGTATACTTATTTCCCACACTGTACAAAAATTCAAATGATTCTTAATTTAGGAGAATGTAATACACGAATACGAACCTGTACAATAAGCCCTTCCAATTACTCACGATTCCGAAAAGCATTCTTTATCTTTAGAAACCTCAGAAACCAATATGTTTTTGAAAACTTAAATAATAATTCATAAAAACAAAGTTTCTTTTGCTCACATTGATTTTCGGAAACGTTGCCAAGCAGAATTCCTATGATATTAATCAGTTTTCTCAAACCGGAATATCGGTTTTTAGTATGATATCAATTCTCATATAAACAGTTTCAGAGGCATGACAATACATGCAAGATTAACAAAATAATGTTAATGTTAGTGCTGTTCATTTAGCACGTTTGTCTCTAAAACATCTTGGTTGAACACGTATCCATGAGAATTGATAAAATCCGAAAAACCTACATTTCAGTTTGGGAATTTGATTAGTGCATTATAACAACTACTCGAAACGTTTCCGAAAATCAGTAGCAACAAGAGAAATTTTGTTTTTATAAAAGCTTCGGTACGTTTCCAGTACAGGAGCCTTGGCGAGATATAGAAAATGGACTTGGTGGGAAACGAAATTTGGTAACATATTATCTGACAACCTATTCACTGTTTCATATACGCAAGCAATTTTTCAAGATTTATACAATTCATTTAGTATAAAGAAACCATTTATCTATTTTTATATAAAAACCGAAGTAATTTGTATATAAAAAAACAACAATATAGATATAAATAAAATGTTTATAGGTTATATAAAATCATATATAAATAAAATACTAGAGAACAGGAATTCTGCTTTTTCAGAATCTAGTGTCGCCCCCGATGAAAAAAAATATATATTGTATAAATATAGATACAGTAGAGTCGCGAACTTATACCCTTGGAATGGATCATTTTCTTCTGATGGACTGATGGCTTCTATTATTATGAAACAGCCATTATAAATGAACTGTAAGGTGAAGATGAAAGAGCAGCCGTAAAAATTAGAACTCTGATTTTCTGGTCAGAATGGAAAAAAATGGCCATAATTAAATAAGATCAGAAAATCAGAGTTCTAAATTTTTATGGCTGCCAAAAAAAAATTATGGCCCCTTTTTTCCTCCATTCCGACCAGAAAATCAGGGTTCTAACTTTTTACGGCTGCTCTTTCATCTTCACCTAACAGCTCATTTATAATGGCTGTTTCATAATAATAGAAGCCATCAGTTCATCAGAAGAAAATAACTCGGTTAAAGCGGAAACTCGGTTAAGCGGTATTCGGATAATCGAGACTCTACTGTAATTCAGTTTTAAGACTTAAAACACGCGATTTTATTTTATATAAAACGACGTCACTCGAATCCGCTGAAGAATTCCTCATTTACGATCCAGCCATAAACAACATCTACAATAAAGTATGCATAGGACGTCACTATCTTAGACAAATCCAGCTAAAAGTAATCAGCAAGAAACTCGAACAAAAAACCATCTCATGAGTCATAGGCCTTCATTTATTTGTAATATTAATATAGATACTTGAAATTAAATTGAGTTTATAATAGCTCCATGTTTTATCAGAAATCATTCATTCATATTTTTCTCAAAATAGGAATGAATAAAATTCGTATTTTAATTACATTTTTTTTTTGTT
This sequence comes from Maratus speciosus, assembly GCA_963932465.1. NCBI lineage: Eukaryota > Metazoa > Arthropoda > Arachnida > Araneae > Salticidae > Maratus > Maratus speciosus. Next base: position 395,093,981 of record OZ010793.1, on the reverse strand, counting down.
GTTATGAGAAAATGGCAACAAAAATATATAATTACTATTTTTCAACCATTTACCCTTTATTTTCTACAGAAATGAAGTACTTGAGTTGCCAAAATTAAACAAATGTCGCTAAAAACTGCAAAAAAATTTTATATTTCAAAAATCAATGGAGATGCAGTTTTCAATTAAATTGCATTTAAAAGTACTTCCCCCCCCCCCCCAATACGACGGTATAAAAATTGAAAATGTGCGATGATTAGAAGTTTAAAAAATTAGTATAGAATAGTTAATCATACAATGATACATCTACTTTGTTTTACGGCTGGCTTATACAACGTAACGTTATTTTTTGGAGACGACACAAAATAAGCTGAGAGAAAGAAATAGCATACCGGGTTCTAACAAGTTTAAAAGTTGTTTGTTTTCATAGCTGTTTTGCTGTTTATATCATTTAGCAATAGATCTTACTTTCTGAAGCACAAATTACGCCAAGCTTTAAAAAGTAGATCAAGGCTTGTATACTGGAAAAGTACCAAAGCTTCGTTAAATCTGGAAAATATATTGGTTTCTGTGTTTTCTAAAGGTAAAGAAGGTTTTTCGGAATCGTAGTTAACTTGGAGGAAGTTATTGTATATTTTTATTCCTGGTTATATTATATTTTCCTAGATTAAGGACATTTGTCTTTTTTACAGTGTAGTCTCATTCATTTATTGTTCTTACTTACGCTATTTTTTTTAATTAAAAATCGGTTCAGATTTATATAAACCTTTTTATAAAGATAGTTAAAACATTCTTTTAATGTTTAAAACGTAAAGATGGAATAATTCCACGTAATTTGAATGTGTAAATCTTCTATTCAAATTTCTATTCAAATCTGTTATAATTACTGGATTATGTTTGAAAAATAAAAACCTAAGGAATTTAACTGACAAAACCTACTGTTTCATTCCCACATGTTAACTTCTGCCAGCTAAAACGTTCGTGAATATGTTTGGGGTTTCATTAGATGAAAACATCTGGTGATATTAATAAGAAAAGTGATTAGGCCATAAAGTGGGATATTTAAGAAAAATTATTTTGCTGAACTATTGCAGTTTTTTTAAGTGAAATATTGTCTCGATATTATACTTATAAGAGGAAAAACACTAGGGTATAGTAAAAGTTGGAGGGCATTGTTTGAGGTTAGTGTGGCTAGGTCCAGTGTCACAAAAGTGGGACTGGGAGATGAAAAAAGCGGGACAGCGAACTTCTAAAGAGGGGCACAAAATACTATAAACCCTACGTAAACGAAAAGTGTCTGTAACGAAATCCTGTCTAAATCGTAAAAATGCCATTACAGTCCTCCCCACTTAATCGGGTCACGGATAATCGAATATCCCGCTTATTCGAATAGAATCCACCGGAACCGAATTTATCACATTGCTTCTATGTTATTTTTCCCCGCTTAAACCAAGTACCTTTTACGAATGTCCCCGCTTAATCGAATAACAACTGTGTGACCGATGTTTGAAAATAGGCGTGGAGAGCACGTTTCAGCTGGAACTTCCTTCCTCCTTTTGTCATTTTCGGTTCTTTTAGGCTTAAAACAAATTTTCAGTTATTCATGCAATGGCTTCGGCGAGTATGTATATAATGTACAGGTCAAATGATTTCCCCCCTTGATCTCCCCACCATCACTTCTTGCTGTTAACCAGGCTTTAATGGCAATGCGCCGTCACTTGAGATAGTAGTTGTAATATTTTGCACTCCTTCGAAAAATGACTAGAGATTTATTCCTTTAAATTTCCACTTAAACAAACCACTTTCAACGATTTTTTTAAGGCAGTATAAGTAACGTAAATTAGAAGTAGCAAAGTTTTGACCCAATTCAAACGAGCTGCATTAAGTGTGATGTAAACCATATAAATGGCCAAACCATATAAATGGACTGAAATTAAATTAATACGTATTTACTTTATATTCGCATTTGTATTTATTTTAGTTTATGTTATTCTGCTAACAATTTATTATGCTGTTAATTAAATATAACGCATATGGTTATTTTGCCTTTTTATTACGCATTAAATATTGTAGTTATGATATCCCGTTTAATCAAATACCCCGCTTAATCGAATATTATTTCTTGAACCGTCAATATTTGTTTAAATGGGGACGACTGTATCTCTAAGGGAAAAATACCACACAATTATGCCTGCTAAGGTAAAAGCCTGTTTAAAACGGAATTCTTTCCATTCTTTTACGATTACGTCTTAGAGGTTTTAATAGAGTTATAAAACAGTACAAACTTATATAGTAAAACCTGTGAAAGCAGAATCTTTTAGGACTGAAACAAAATTGCAATTTAGCATGTATAATTTTTTAGTAATCCTATCGTACGGACAATAAAATTTTTACTTTTAACGCGGAATTCCGTTATGAACATGCTCCGTTTACACGAGATTTATTGCATAAAATGCAATAAAAGTTGTAAAATCAGAATCGCTAGGTGCTGCAAAAAATTCCGGTTTAGATACGTTTGTGTCTAGTTAGGCACATTCGTAAGATATTCCTTTGGAAGGGACTATAAAAAATTTCCGTTATAGACAGGTTCTGTCTTCACGGCTTTTACTGTATTAAGTTCCTCTCGATGTATACTAATGAGTCGCATGTTACAAAAAGAAATTTGAAAGAATTTGTGTGACATGAAAAAGCGGGACTTTGGCGTCCCGCCCAGTTTTTACGTGGGACGTGTCTTGGAGCCCCTGAAAATGGCAACACTAGTTGAGGCGTACCTTTAACTTTTAACTACTATTATACATATCATAACTTTTCTCAATGAAATTCAACATCAAAACACGTACACAGCCTAACAAATGTATTGATGTAATATAAATGTGACTAGATCATATTTGTAAAATGCTTTTAAACGTAAATATGATGTAGTTTTATGTGCTTCGAATATTTCAGTTTTAAATCTATCATTACACTAACAAATAATTGCCATATTATATTTAAAAGATCAAAATTAAGACATTAAATGAGAGAATTGAATGCGTCATTCCCATATTAACTTCCGTTTGCTCGAAAGTACAGGAATCTACTTAGGATTTCATATGATTAAAACATCTTGTAACATTTCAAGAAAGCTATTAGGAGATAAAGCGAGATATTTAGGATAATTTTGACCTGAAATAAGAAAAAACTGGTTTATGAAAAATAGGATCTTATGCATTTATTCCAACCTTAGATTATATCAAAACGACATATAAAATGAGGGGCTCAAAACCATAGTAGACTAAGTCCATTTTGAAAAAAAAAAAAGAGAGAGTCCATTTAGAAAGTCCATAAAATATATTTTATCCACTAGAGTATCCATAAGAATATCATTTGAATTCTTTTTAACGATGAACAACAAACATTTTATAAAAATCGAAAGACAGGAAATTTCATGTACATACATGTTTATGTACAGTCGTGGAAAAAAAAAAGTAAACACCCCTACTAACTCTTCAACAAATTATCGTAGACAAACGTTACTGGTACCGAACGATTGGAAATAAAGCCTACTTTTAAATGACGTATATAAAATTTGCTTAGGGAGCCATCTACATATTAAAACGAATCCAAACTTCATTTTCTTCATCAGCAATACCCAATTTTAACAAGATATTTCAAATCTTCGATTCAAATTATGCCTAGACACCGAATTTCAAGTCATTAGAATGATAAGTTTTTTAATTATAAACATTAAAAATTTAGTGCTTCTAATGTTAAATTGCATTTTCATATTTTTATTAATATCTCCAGAAATTATGCTGCTATTGTGCTAATTTTTTTTGTAGCAATAATACTAATATACCCAAACATAAATAAGCTGAATTTGCAATGTTTATGATTTTATGATATGAATTATGAATTATGAAAATAATATTCGAAAAAATTAAGAATTGCAACCTACAATTTTTTTTGATGGATTTAGATTAATTAAGTCCTACTTTATGGAAATCCAAAATTTCACATTTTTCTTCCAAGTAGTTTTCAAATTATGCTTAAAAAACGGCAAAATGATGGTTTAAGGGGCCGTCTATAATAGAAGTGACTAGATATTTTGAAATTTCTTCTGCTGTATTGCAATCCAGCAGTCTTCATTGACTTCTTAAGGTGCCTTGATCAAGATGGGGGCTCTCTCGGTTAATAATTGATTTCCGAACTTCAATTTGGATACAGCCCTTAAAATACGCTCGTTTTAAAATAATTAATTTCTCGGAAACGTATGGTACGAATTGCATAAAAATTTGTTTTTAGGCTAATTGGAGGATGTAGAGTTCATTTATGATGTCAGAATTGTATACTGCTATTGAAAAAAACAAAGTTATGGTTCGTTTTAATATGTAGATGGCCCCCTAAGCAAATTTTATCTATATCATCTAAAAGTAGACTTTATTTCCAATCGTTTGGTACCAGTAACTTTCTTCTACGATAATTTGTTGAGGAGTTAGTGGGGGGGGGTTACTTTTTTTTTTCCACGACTGTACATACGAGTTGTACAAACTTCTTAAAGTTTTATTAAAAACCAATTCGCTCTTTTCTCGTATTCCGTAAAATAACCATTTTGAAAAGTATGACATTAAAAATGGACGTTCCTTATTCCGTATACAACGATTAGCTAAATTTATTTTTAACATAACCGACATTAAATCTAGTTTTGTTTAAAACAGGGGAGAGTAGTACGCAGTGAGACATGGTACACAGTGAAACAGCAGCCACTTTGACATATAGTTGTAACTTTTTATCCAAGCTGGCACACACACATAACGACCTCATCTTATACAACACGTCGATGTAGTTTCGGCACTTCAGTTACTCGTCCGACAAAATAGTAATTAATTCTTTATTTTGAAGTGGTTAAAGTTACATAAACGTCTATTTTTGAGTTTATTTCCTTCAATATGACATATATTTAATTAACCAAACCTAGCTATATCTAATGATAGACTATTTCGACAAAACGACATAATTTTTTAAAAGCGATGAAATTGATGTAACAGATGTGACATCCATTTTGTTACAACGTAACGGAAGTACACAGTGAGACACGCAGTTGTGGTACACAGTGAGACGTACCTCATTGTGTACCTACTATGTGGCTCTGATGTTAAAAAAAAAGTTATTTAATAATAAAAGAATGTTTTTCTCTCTATCTGTTTCTGTGTGTGTGAGGACGTGCGATGGCTAGGGAAATCTACTAAACGTAAGAGGCTGAAAATTTGCATGAAGGTAGCCCAATATCTGCCATTGTCCACCCGAGGCTCATAGTTTTAATATTTTTAAAATCTAGAAATATTAATTAGGAATCACAAACTACAGAAAATTATTGATGGAGTGTAAAAATGTATGATTTATGAAAATATACACATTGTCTCACTGGTACACAGTGAGGCAATTTTAGATACTCCGTTTAGCTGTTTTTGTGCTTTTATAAATAACTTTTTTAAGACCATTTATACGTTAATGTGTAGCGTATTTGTGTAGCTTAAAGATGTAGCAATTTTTTTTTTAATTATAAAAATCGTCGCCATTCGTTAAGTAATAATAATTTCCATCACACTGTGTACTACCCTCCCCTATTAGAAATAAATAAATTTTTAATAATGATTGAATAAAAAACTCAATTTTTTTTTTTTGGCTGATTTAAAGGTTCCTAATTTCTTAAAGACGAAATGGCTTAAAACACTTCGACTGCTTGACGTCTTCAATTTCAGCTTTCACTTTCATATGAATACAGTTTATGATTAACACGCGAAATCAAATGCAGAACTTAATGATTCAGCCTCACGTCGATTTCTCGACGTTTCAGAATCCACTTGGGATTTTATCCGCTAAAACGCTGTGTTAATGTTAATACCAAAAGTCATTAGGCCATAAAGAGTTATATTTAAGAAAAATTTGCCTTATTTCTGATTAACTCAAATTGTATATGGTTCTGAAAAAAAAAATGACCTCCCCCCCCCCCTCCCAACTAATACTTTAAAAAATAATTGCAAAACTAATCGTAACCGGTACCATTTAAATGAATATGAATTAATATTTTTAAAACTTTTTAAGTTAGTTGAGATTGTTTATAATTTCAATTTGATTGCCTATATAACTAACTCCCTGGCCGTACTCTAACTCTCGTAAATATAGTCGGATTGCCATGTATTTTTTATATGTTATTGAAGTTTAGTATATAATATTCAGTATTGAAAGTCGAGTGTGTAGCAATTATTATTCGTTTACACACAAAAACTTTCGTTACATTATAGTATATTAAGAGAAATCGTTTACGTTGCCTTTCATTGCTGTTACGATATGTCAAACGCATAATGAGATTGATACGTTTTACTGGGGTGAAACAAAACATGCTTTCTCAGGAGTATCGAATAAATAGCATATATAGTTCGTTTACAGAGATCCACAAAGTAATTCGGTTACAGGACGGACTATGACCGGTTTCATAGCATTAACCCTCGGTTGACCAGGTGGAAATTTCAATCATGAAAAGTCATATGGTGTCATTCAGTGACCCCATATTTAAAAAACATATATTTATTTACCATATCAAAAAAATTCCAAAACTTAGCTTTTAAAATTAATTTAATATATATAATAGTTACAGCTATAGAAATAAATAGAAAATGCAATATTGTTGGAATAAAAGATTTAAAAAATAAAATTATCAATTCACATTAGGCCTGAACTTGCGCTGTGGTCGGAAAATGATCCCACCTGTTCATCCGAGGGTTAAAAATGAAATTCCTTAATAAAGTGCCGTTAGTGTTGAAAAGTGTTTCATAATGTATGTCTCATGCATGGTTTTTCGTTCTTGTTGAAATTCGTTTAGAGGAATATCTTCTTAATAATATGAACACAAGTGGAAAATTTTTCACTTACTAATAGTACCCGTATTTGAATCAATAAAAATATTCTGCACACTTCCGTAAGTCTATAGATGGACATTTTCCTGATGTTCTTGCGATTTGTTCAGAGTTATTAACTACGCTATTCAATAATGTATGTTTCTCATTAAGCTAGTGCTATTTTTTATAATTTACAAGACGCTGAAAAAGAATAAGGCATTGACATGTTTTCATCACAACAGAATTTGAAAAGAATTAAAAAATAGTAGTAATTTTATTATATTCTTGCATTAAGGAAAATAGCGCATATGAATTTTGTCATTTAAATTTAGTAATAAAACGAATGATTGAATGAACATGTATCTAGCTTAAAAGTAAGATTAAAATATTGAAAGGTTACATTGCTATTTATTTTCTTGGAAAATTTGAACAGAAATTAAATTTAATATAGAAATTCATGAAGTCCTTTTAAATAAAATTATAGTTTCTACTGTCTTTTTGCAGATTCTAGTGAGGTTACAAATAAAAACATGTATTTATAAGTCAAACACAATTAAAACGATGGTGTAATATTATCATAATTGATACAAAAAATGTTCATATAGTCAAAAAATTGAAAGCGAAATTTCTTAAAATTGGAAAGTGATAGCAGATTTTTTAACAAAATTTTCTTTTTTTAGCGTCCTAAAATCTTTATAAAAAAAAGTTTAACCTCTAGTGTGAAACACAAAGTTTGTTAAAAGTTGCTGAACTCTGTAGTGTTAAATTAAGTCAATTTTAGGAGTTATATCCAAATTGAAATCTAGAAATTACAATTTGAGATTCTACTGAATAACTATAAAATTCTAGTGGGAAAGGAGGTAATAGAGGAATTTTCATGTATAGGAAAACAATACTTTCCCTTAACGCTTAAAATATCATAAAACATGAACTATTTCATTGCCAATAGTTTTTAATAATATTTTAAAGCCATGTATAGCCATTTAATAATATTGTAAATATGTATATTCTAACATAATGCATAGAAATTTGCAATGAAAATGAACAGTAGGTAATTTAAGTGTAAAATAAACGGTCAAGTTCGAGTATTGCTCGCGTTCAGAGGATTCCGTACAATAAATATATAAATTATTAAATGTATTATAAAAAAAAATCGTTGCTAAAAGAATAATAAGACTTTGTAAAAAACTATACAACGTAGGGTTGGGTATAGCTTTATATACTAAAAAAGTATGGATAGGTATACCATAAAAGTTCAAAGAGATGTGAAGCCTAAATTATATCAAACATTGTTATTCTGTATAACTCTTTTTTAGTCTTATCCTAATCCGTTTATGATGAACTTAATTCGGTACTGACACAAAAGTAGTGCATGTTTAAATATACTTAAGTTAAAATATAATTAAATATAAATGTTATGTTTAAATATAATTAAGTAATACATATGGCATTTCTCAAAACTAAATTCAGCGTAATAATAATGTTTTCAATTTAGAGTGTGGCTAAAAGAAAACACTTGTTCAGTGTTTAAGTTTGGCATTATGCTAAGCGCGCTTCGGAAGGAGGTCGCAAAGTTGCAACGCTGCCTTAGGCCGTGCCAAATTTTTCCTGATAAGTTTTGAATTAACTTTTAAAGACACGGAAGGCGTATTGAGAGGTCCACTCAACTAGCCGCGAATCTCATAGTATTTTTGTGATTCATTCTAATTAAATTAGTCTGTTTTTAACAATTTGACGTTTATTGCTTTTATACTGCTACAGGGTATTGCATTACACAAATATATCATTAAACGTTGTTATCCAGGCTTTAAAAGCCGATGGTACATAGAGTACGCCGCCCTGTCATTATGTATGTCCAAACCGTCCGTGTTTTAAGGGTTTATATCTCGGCTAATTACCGATGATTTTTTTTTTCGAAAATCATTGTCAACAATGCTTTTATACTTATGCTACGATATGTACCTCCAGCGCTCCTCAGCACATTTACTGAACGCCCGAAAATCGAAATTTGTGTGTAACGGAAAAATGCGATTTTCTCAAAAACTATATGACCTAGATCGCTATAATTTTCCTGCAAGGTTTAAACTAATGTCTACTACCTCAGTAGATTCTGAAAGAAATACGTTTTTGAAAAAAAAAATGGCAATTTTTTTCCCCCATTCTGACCAGAAAATCAGAGTTCTAACTTTTTACGACTGCTCTTTCATCTTCACGTAACACTTCATTTATAATGGCTGTTTCATAATAATGGAAGCCATCAGTCCATCAGAAGAAAATGATCCATTCCAAAGGTATATTTTCGATTGAACAAACAATTTAATACTTTGAGCAGAAAGAAAAGGCTACACCTGCAATTTTCATGACACTAATAGAATCCCATAGCTGCCAATGTGTTCGGTTTTGTTACCTCTAAAATGTAATACAAATTTTTGCCATGTTTAATCGTTGACAAATGTTAGAATTATGAATGCTGAATTAGGCAAAATTTACTGGTAAGTTTTAGTGGTAAGAAAAAAATCTTAGACATTTTTAGCTTTGCAGTAGCGTAACACTGCAGGGGAAAAAACTGCTGCAAAATTGATATTCAACAAACAAAAAAATGTCAAGGTCTTTTTCAATAGACAATCTCATTTCCCGTTTTTCTTAAAAGCAACGGAAATGTACATCAAAGAAATGTTACTAGTACCATAAAAAATAATCAGTTAAGTGAAAATTTATATTTCATCTCCTTACTTGGTGATGATTCGTGTAAATCCGGTTTATCCGAGTTTTTTGCTTATCCGAGGTGAGCTTGATTCATATTAACTCAATTAATCGGGACTCTATAAAAAATCGATGGGATCCAAAACCCGGGCTCCGACTCAGGGTTACGACCTTGGGTTGAGCCCATCTCATTTCTAATTATTGCTTCTAAAACCTTTTCCAAATGGCTTATTTTGAAGAATTTGTTTTTGCCAATAATTACCAATTTGGAACAAAAATGTAATTTTTTTGTCTCTCCAAATTAGATTTAAAATATTATTTTTATGATTTTTGCTTTCCCTCAATTTTCTAAAATGTTCGTTTAAAATTATGGTCAAATGTGGTCATTGGAAACATAATGATTTTTTTTTTTTTTTTTGGATGTGCGTATCACCAACTTCTTTATTATTATAATATCATTATTAACATATTATTGGATTAATATGGTAGAAAAACGTGTTATGTTTTACAATATTTCTCGAAAAGGACTTAAATATAAAGCGAAAATAAATAAGGGATATCCCTTGGGTTTTTTTTTTCTGTTTTTAACACTGATCCTGCAATGATTTCAGAATAACTTAGAGAGAATATTTCTCTCTATATTTCATCAATAACAATTCAATTCAAACAGTACATTCACTTCACTTTTTAGTTCTAAAAAATTATTTCATTTTTTTTCCAACCACATTGATTCAAAAGCTTTATAGTCAAATGATAATTTGTAAATATATTAGACTATGTTTAGGAAATCGAATAAGAGGCTCCTAAATGAAGTTATTCTTCTTCCCATGTATAAAATTATTCGTCACCTGCTATTGGCTACCGATCTTTGAAAAATAAAAACAACCTTGCGTATCTTGATACTAAATTACTCTTTCACAAAGAAAAGAACGCAACATATTATTTATTCCTGATTTATCACTGCAAATTTCAAGGGAATTTTAAGATCTCTCCAATCTCTACTCTCTTGTTTGTGCTAGAAGTACCATACTGACGCACCTCCATACAGTTACAGTTATTTTCCTTGGAAAACTGCCAATAGCCGTCAGACACGCAAAACAAGCGTCACTGAACTGTTGCCACAAAGAACTACTCAATACTAAGAGTAAATTAAATTTGCGAAGATTCAGAATTAACGTTATTCCGAATTAATTTATTTTTCAGGCAGTTCTGTTATAATCACTCATGCTTATTTCAATCTACATTTCAATTGTTTCATTTTTTTTCTACTTGTGCCTCCATGGCTATATTCTCAACTTATACTGAAACGCATTGTACAGCTAAAAGAATTTTGAATTCGGTTAAAGATTTAAAAAAAAAAATGCTTCTGAGATACGTATACTATCTATTAAGTATGAGAATAACTACAATATTCAATTAATTGAATTCGTTTAAAATATTTATAAACATTATTAAAGTATATATAACAAATAAAACCAGCATATGTATGAATGATATCAAACATCTCTGTAATTTTATGCATTGTATAAATGCAATAGAAATATAAGTACAGAAAACTTTTCATTGAGCAAAATCAAAAATCAACGCAAGAATTGCTGTGTTGAATTAGTTATACTGTATTGTCGAAGTTAAACTTCCTCATCTTTAGAGGATGTAGAGTATGCTGTATTTGGCAAAATAATACGAAATTTGGACAATAGAAACTTCAGATCAAACGCAGGATATTTATTTATTTTTTTTTTTTAAGGAACAAAACTTTTTCTGAGTGAATTCTTCCGCAATACCAGCTGTACCAGTACCGGCATGTTAAGTACCAGACATACTATAACATCAGTCATGAATAAAAAGCCATTTTCTTTGAATTCTGCAGATATAAACCAATGATTTTCAAAATTTAACTAAAAGAAGAACAAACTGCCTTTATGGGGTTTACATAAGTGATAAGAATGTCAGAAAATAAGACAATTGAATTTCAATAACGGTTTTACATGCTACTTTATAATTTTATATCTCACTTTTGTAGTGGTTTTATTGTATTAAACTGTATTACAGCAGAGTACCGATTACCCGAGTTAATATGGACCAAGCTCACCTTGGATATGCACAAAAACTCGGATAAACGGGATTTACACAAATCGTCACCAACTAAGGAGATGCAATATAAATTTTTACTTAATTCATTAATTTTTATGGTACACGTGTTTTATAAGAAAACGGGGAATGAAATTGTTTATTTGAAAAAGCCTTTGATAGTTTTTTGTTTATTGAATGTCAATTTTGCTGCAGTATTTTATTTATTTTTATTTTTTTCTTACAGTATTACGCTACTGCATAGCTATTAATTTCCAAGATTTTTCCTTATCGTTGAAACTTACCAGTAAATTTTGCCTAATTCAGTCGTCGAAATCTAACAATTGTCAACGATTAAATATGGTAAAAATTTGTATTAAATATTAGAGGCAACAAAACCATACAAATTGTCAGCTATGTGATTCTTATTAGTGTCATGAAAATTGCAGGTATAGCCTCTTCTTTCTGCTCAAAGTATTAAATAGTTTTTTAATCGAACTTATACCTTTGGAATGAATAATTTCTTCTGTTGGACTGATGGCTTCCATTATTATGAAACAGCCATTATAAAAGAAGTGTTAGATGAAGATGAAAGAGCAGCCGTAAAAATTAGAACTCTGATTTTCCGGTCAGAATGGGGAAAAAAATGGCAATAATTTTTTTTTTTTTTTTTTTTACCCTATTCTGACCAGAAAATCAGAGTTCTAACTTTTCACGGCTGCTCTTTCATCTTCACTTAACACTTAATTTATAATGGCTGTTTCATAATAATGGAAGCCATCAGTCCACCAGAAGAAAATAACTAGGTTAAAGTGGAAATTCGGTTAAGCGGGACTTTGATAAAATCAGGACTCTACTGTATCCCCATATTTTCGCCGACAAGTCAATTCTTTTCCAGAATGATTGTTTAATATGGATTGTATTTTATTTATGTGACAGTCTGCAAAAAAGAATGAATTTTGTAAACTTGTGAAAAATATATAGACGAGTTTTAATAAAAAGAAAAATCGACATTTTTTTGCGTTGAATTAGGAATTATCAAATTATTTAAAATATGACACGTGTTTTTACAAAGAAAATAAATAACTATATATATATATATATATATCTGTACCTTAGAACAAAAAGGACCAATGTCCAAAATTGAGAAATTTGAGTTAAATGCACGAATGAATTCAGGATGCGATATAAAGTAATTGTTAAAAGGGCCAAAAGTTCTCCAATATTAGATCATTGAAATTAAAGTATTTTGTCGAGACCAATGTTACTTACTGCTAATGTAATGTGTCAAACTTAAATTGGGTTTCCTGCCATTTGAGAAAAATGGACATTGGCTCTTTTTGTTCCAAGGTACATTGAAGATATATACTTTCTGTTGTAGCATGAAGAGAGGTATTTTTACATTTTCTGTTAAATGCCTCACAAAATTCATAGTTCTATTAAATATAAGATTTGAAAGCAAAAATGCATTTAATGAATCTGGGAGCGATATAGGTCGAACAGATGTCAATTTTAAACTTGAAAAAATTGCAGAGTATTTTTTTTCTTTTCTTTTTTCAAATTGTGAACGGTTTTTTTTTTTTTTAATTGCTTAGAAAGCTGTTTATTTAAAAAGTTGTGAATGTGTGGATTTTTATTTCAGATAGTTTAACAACATTTAAGTTTTTTCTGCTTATTTATGATACACTTAATATTCAAGTATAACTAGCACGAATTGATCGCCATTGTCTAATTTGTTAACGAGCGAGCTTTATGCAAATGCAAAAACGGTTGTGTCTCGTTATAATATATCAGAAATTCGTAAAGAGGAGTTTCCGTACTTAGTTCCGAATATCTGTAATGCACATATTTTCGCAATAGTTACAATAATACTTGTATCATTAGTAAAAGTACACTTGGATTGAATTTTGACTTTACGAGTATAATAATCCATCAGCAAGCTATCAAACATTTTTTACTTAGCATATGTACTAGATTTAAGCTAAGGGAACTTGCTATCATTTTCGCCACCAACCGTTATAAAAAATGCAATAAACTGGTGTATGATGACTACGTGCGGGTAATTAACCCATTTGTGCCTGAATTTTTGTTTTCTCAAATGTGTTGCTAAAATCAATTTAAAATGTTGCAAAATAAACTGGAAAAATACTAAAAAGAAAATTCAGTAATTTTTTTTTATTTATTTGATAAAATATAAATGTACTAAATATGGGAACATGCATAATATTTGTAATAGTATAATTGTACAATATGCATAATTATATATTTTGTCTAAATATATATAAAATAAGCTTTAAAATTGTATATTATATACTATAATTAGCATTTTAATGAATTACTAAAAAATTATTTTTATATCTTTACAGAGACTAATAACATTAAGTATATACAGGGTGTCCAGCGAATAAGACCCTGATTTCAAAATTAAATATCTCAAAAACAAAAATCAATAGAATTAAGCGGTAAACGGTTTATTTATTAGCTAAGCTGTAAAAATGTTATACAGAAGTTTAAAATTTAGTTGTAAACACCGTTAACAGATGGCGCTGTAATAACAATGCCTATAAATTGTACTTAGAAGTCCAAAGCACTAGTGTCTCCTTCCTAGATGGTTCCCTATGGAAGAACGAAAATTGCGAAAGTTCACTTTTTCGTTGGGGTGATGTGCAGAAGTGGAGACATCTGGTCACAGAATTATTTCACCAGCTTTAATTTTAGAGAATTTCAATTAATAGAATTTTCAATAAAAAGTTTAGAAATCATTATATTAAAATTTATTAAAATATTTTATTAAGTTAAATTTTTAATGACATATAATTATTTAAATAAAAATGCATATAGTATTTAGAAAAATAACTTTGTACTTTTTATTTATTTTTTATATTTTTAAATCACGGGATAATATTTTGGTATTATTATTTATGCCTGAATTATTATAAATGTAAAAGTGATTTTGCACTTTTCGTTTATATTTTTAAATCATGGCATAATATTTTGGTTTTAGCACAACACATATATTTCTTTTCTTAGAAAAAAAAAAAGTTTTAGGAACAGAAGTTATGCATTAAATTATTTCATTTTTAAAACGAATTGATTATAAGTCTTATCATCAACATTGAAGTAAAGTATTTTGGATGCTGCACTCCTTTCCAAAACTTCGGATCATATCGCTAGAAGCTGCACCATACTTCTGTGCTCAATGATTAAAAAAAAAAAAAAAAAAAAACTGAAAATGAGTTTTTAAAAATTAAAATGATTTTTTTAAACTTAATGCAGTTTTTAAAAATAGAAACTTTGTATTTTTTCATTCAAGCTATTTCCTACAATTAAAAAAAAATATTTATGAATCATTATTATAAATGCTCAATGATTTAAAAAAAGGGTTTCTTTTAGCTTAATTAAATTTTAAAACTGGAAACTTTAATTTTTTTAATTCAAACTTTTTTTTCACAATTTAAATAAATATTAAAAGTAAAGATTTCTAATTTTTTCAAATCCTCCTCTGCTAGGTTTCGATTCCACGATCTACCAATTAAGAGAGAAAAGACATGCTATAGAGATACTGGTATCCAGACCGAAATAGCTTATGACAAAATTTGAAACAAATCTCAATTCTGTCAACACATGGCTCCGTTTTTGCACATCATCCCAGCGGACTTCCTACTTTTCGTCCTTCCATAGGGAGCCATCTAGGAATGAGACGCTAGTGCTCTACACTTCAAAGCCCAATTTATAGGCATTGCGATTATAGCGCCATCTGTTAACATATTTTGCAACTAAATTGTGAAACTTTTGTATGACATTTTTACAGCTTAACTAATAAACAAACCGTTTACCGCATAATTCTATTGATCTTTGTTTTTGAGATATTTAATTTTGAAATAAGGGTCTTATTCGCTGGACACATATATTAGTAATAGTAAACCAGGGATTTGTTTAGGAAGAAATTGGGTCCTCTATAGAATCCTTCACAAAATTGTTCTGGTCAAAACAGGATTCTTCACAAAATTATTTATCTGAAACCAGGACCTTCACAAAACTGTTTTTCTCAAAACACGACCGTTCACAAAATTATTCATCTCAAAACAGGACCCTTCACAAAACTTTTCACCTAAAAACAGGACCCTTCACAAAATTCCGTGTCTTAAAATTAGGCCTTTCACAAAATGTTTCCATCTCTAAACTGAACATTTCACAATCTTAATCATTTAAAAGTAAAATCTGACGTGTCACTTTTATATACATAAAGAAAATGTATGTATTTTACACATATATATCTTCTTAAAAATGTATAAACAAGAACCTGAATATAACGATAATTTCAAATTTGCAAAATTATGAATAGATTTTTCACAAATGTAAAAAGATGTTCACAATTTCACAAAAACAGGATCCCGGAAGTAAAGTCCGGATAGACCCCTGTAAACTAAGAATCATCGTACTTGAGGATCAAATACAAATTGTTTCATAATCATCTTCAAAAGGAATAAAATTTGTTGCAATAAAACTAATTAGTAATGCCGATTCTTGCAGCAGTAGCTTAAACATAAACTATTTAATTCAGCATTTTAGAAATTGAGTTTGGCATTACTTTGGGTGTTGTTTTGTTTACTATTTCCCGCATGATTTCACAGAGGGAAATTTTTGATTGGAAAAGTTATTTATACTAGATGCTGTAAAAGGATCTTTACATTTTTTCACTTTTTAATATATCTTCTTTACAAATCTATGAGATTTATATATATTAATTTAATATTTTAGATTTTGCATTGACTTTATTCACAACCTGCATTTTGAATGTCAATTTGGAGTAAGATTGTCTTGGGACAAAATCGGCAAAAATTATTTAGTTTATTTGTTATATTTAATTTTTTTTAAAAATAAAAACGCAAAAGCAAACATCTACTGCAAATATAAAAGCTGTACTTGTATATATATATATATATATATATAGTATTTCTTTTGTACAGACACTCGTGTAATAACGCCTCTGCGCATAAATCTCCAGTAGGTAGTCGTAATTATAAAAGTTATACTGATGAAACGCTTCAGAAAGTGGAAGATGTTGTTCTACAACATGTATTTATTCAAAGAAAAGCCGATTAAAAGTATTCATTTACAATAGCTACTTTAAAGAATAAGGTCCTAAAAAAGTATCCCCCATCCCTCCGAAATAAATAAAAAAAAAACTATTTATTCTAAAAGAATTTTTTTTAGTCTCTGAAGTAAGTAATATATCTAAAATTGTACTTTCTTGAAAAACGTTAATATTACCGTCTTAATTATTAATTGCTTTTACATGTCTTGCATAATACTCCTTTTTTAATAAAATTTTATTTTCATTTTTGTTTTCATATAAATTTGTGTTTTTTTAATCACGAAATGACGTAGTTTTTTATTATGTTTTATTATTCTATCATAGTAGTAGGTTTGTATTGTTTTACAAAGTTTTCCAGGCTTATTTTATCATTTTTTTCGTTATGAGACAAAGTCAACCCAAGCCCAGGATAACTTTGTCCCTTTTTTTAAAATAATTTATATATATATATTTAAACTATTCTTTAAAAATACTAAATGTGAATTTTAAAATTTACGATTGATATGTGGAAACAAGAAAAAAAAATAGTTAGAAATTGTTTAAGTGAAAATTTCAATAATTTTTGGATCTTTAAAGACAAGGGGCAAAAAATGAATCATGTCACCCTTGTTGACAGTAATTAAAAAATAAAGGGTTATCCATAAAGATGCTAATTTAATTGCTAATAAAAATTATTAAGAATTTCTTCTTGTTTTCAATTTTGATTATTAGCACATTTCACGACATTCAAGATAGCCCCGAAAATAAAAGCTTCAACGTTGTGGCAGTATCATCTAACACCGTTTGGCTTAATTAAAATTTAACGCACTAAGAAATTATAATTTATCACAACCAATGCTGAATTTTACTCAAAGATACTGAATGAGAATTTTCTTTCGTGCAGTAAATACTCAGAATTTATTAGCGCGTTAAATTTTAATTATTTATATGTTTGATAGAAATTAAGGTACCGCCTAAAGCTTGTCCGAAAGAATATCAATAAAGAATCAATGATACTGACAGTGCTATAATAACGAGTGCTGAACCTTACTAAAAAATGATGAATGTGAATTTTTCTTTCTAAAATTGACAGAATTGACAATTTAGATTTTGTTTTTCAGAAGATAATGTTGCAGAATTGGCATTGCACAAAAAACTCTCCTCTATTGGTTCTTGTTTTGATCGACGCGGAGACTAATTTTCAGATATGGTGACATCGGTTGACCGTCGCGATCAAACTATGTAACATTGTTGGACCTTTAGGGTTCAAATAGACTTATCCAACAAATGTCGCTGTCTTTATTGCGGTTAGGCAGTGTTTTTCGTGTTTTATTAATTTTGTAGGATCCGAATCGGTCGAAAATCTTTCCGACGAATCCTGCTCCGCATCTTTCCATTGTTAAGTCTCCCCCTTTCTTTTGTTGATAACCACTGAGCGGTTAGAAAAGAAAGGCCATTTGACACTTTTATTGCTTTTGTGAGAAAAAGAGCACTTTATACTTTTCCGCACAGTCTTATACGTGAGTTGGCTGTAGTTAATTTGAATGTAGTAAAACATCTAAAAGTTTTTTAAGTAAATGGAAAAGGTCATATGGATAAAAAAAAATCCCGTCATATTACACTTTTTCAGTACAAAGTCAGCTGTGGCAGTTCAGAATATTTGTATAGTTTTTCAAAAGAATACAATTGAAAAAAAAGGAACTGTAAAAAAGGGGTTCTATTATTTCAAAAATAGGCAATTTCATAACAGCAATTCGCCAAGCTGTGTAAAATCATATGGTTTTGATAAAGATCTGAATGTTGTAATTCGTGCACGATAAATTACTAAAGCATTGGGAAAGAGTCATAGTGAGAGGGGATTAAATTCAGTCTGCAAAATTATCTCAAATACAAACTTTTATCACAGTTAAAAAAAGAAAAAAAAATCTGTATGAACTTTTGCATCATCCCATTAGTTTAATATTTATTCTTTGAGAACACAAACCGAAATAACTCAGTTGTTTTCAATTACTAAACTTCCTTTTAAATTTTTAAAATATCATTGAAAATGTTTTGAAATTAAGATATTCTAAATTTCCAAGTGTTCTATTACTGCAGTTTCGTTCTTTTAAATTTTGGAAATTAAAATCACAGTAAATGTTTTTAATTTACTGAGATTCTACGATTCTCATTATTCTGAAATTGCAATTTCAAAAATTTATTTTGGTATTTTGAAATTCAAATCGCTAAGGATATTTTACATTTACAAAGACTTTTTCAAATTACGAGTTACTTTTAATAATTATGAGAAAACTTTAGATCAGTATATGTATACTTATCATTGAAAATAATATTCAATTTAGTTTCTTTTTTAATAAAATATCACCATCTTCATAGTTATGAAAATATAAATTAGGCTAAAAAAATATTTTCCCCAAACAAAAAGTTGCTGTTTTAATTTACAAAAACGTCTTCGTGTAGAAAATTATTTTGTATCCAGTTATGACACGATTATCAAATAAAGGGAAAATATAATTTAACTCTTTTAGTGAGAGTATGATATTATCATAAATACATATTTATTTATTTATTTATTATCATCATTTTAAAAGCTATTAAAACATAAAATCATTGCAAAAACATAGTAAAATAAAAATAGATGCTTGAAGACACAAGTAGAAGAAGGTGTTGTGTCGCATATTCTAAGGAAATGTTTTATTTTATTCATGAAGGTGCTGTGAGATGTTCTGTTATATTGTAAAGCTAAAACACTAAGATTTTAATTATTCTTGAAGATATAAGGCATTAATATTTTAACATTTATTAGTTTGTATTTAATAGTTTAAATGATAATAATTTTCACTTATTATAAATACTAATTTTTAATATTTACGAGGGTGGTTCAATAATTATTGTCCTTAGTGTACATAAAATATTTGCACTGCGATGGCTGTTGTGGAATATCGAAGCCTAATGTCTTAGATGCCCATATGCTCAATTTCAGAACCGTAGCTGCTATATTCACATAGTTTTGGAAGGAGGAGTGAAAGGGGGGGGGGAGTGAGGGTGAAAGCCTGATTTTTAGCTTATTTATTAGCTTAGAATTGTGACAGTGGATGAGAGGTAACTATTGTCGTTTGTACTCGGGATCATAATGATATAGCAATATCTCATCCACCGTCCAAATGTAGCCTCATAAGCTCCGAACCAGCATTTCACCCTTACTCCCCCTTCTTAACATCCCCCCCCCCGCCAAAATAGGTCTTTAAAACTTCACCCCTCCCTCCAAAACTAAGTTCATATAGCAGCCACGGTTCTGAAATTGAGCATATAGCCATTTAAGAGAATCAATCATCACATAAATATTTTATATACATTAGGGACAATAATTATTGAACCACCCACGTAATAGATTTTCTGAGAGAGTTTACTACCACCTGTAAACGTGTTGAACATACCATATTATTAAGAAGACAGTACAGTAAAACCACTGAGTAACAGGCACCTCAGAAAAGTGGAATTTTTCCGCTAATCTGAAGTATCCGATAATCAGAAGTAAAACTGTACAAATAGAATAAAACCTCTGAATAGAGAGGGCGGAATTTGTCCACTATTCAGAGTTCCCCGCTTCTCAGAGATTATACAAGCAATATATCTGATGGCGATTCCACTAAATAAAGGTGTCTGCA
This sequence comes from Maratus speciosus, assembly GCA_963932465.1. Classification (NCBI taxonomy): domain Eukaryota; kingdom Metazoa; phylum Arthropoda; class Arachnida; order Araneae; family Salticidae; genus Maratus; species Maratus speciosus. The sequence continues at coordinate 395,073,606 of OZ010793.1, read as the reverse complement.
ATTCGGGAGTGTCTGTCAAGGATATTTTAGTGTGGGTTCGAAAAGGTACCGATAAATACAGTTATTCGATATTTGGAAGTGTTTATAATGGAGGTTTTATTATAAATAAAAAAATCCCCAAAAAAGCTTTCACATCAATTTTTTTTATTTAATTTATGTTAAATACCACCTTCTTCCATTCGTGTCTTCGTTTGATCTGTTATTTATATATGTATATGTAAAATTATATAGAAATTTATTGAGTTGTGCAATAAGATCATCAGAGATAATCATCATCAGATTTTTAAAAAATGCAGTCGAGTTCGTTTAGAAACATATCCGATAGATCGAAAAATCCATCACAACGAAATCTTTTGTCAAAATCTTTGTCAAAATTTTCATTTTATACTGTATTTGTACAGAAAAAAACAAAACTTTATTAATCCTTCAAGTGCGGCTCTATTTTGATACTCTCTCGTCCTGAAATACGGGACAGTTTTTTTTTTTTAAATAATATTTTTTCAATCTACACATTCATTTACATCATTATCAGAAATTTTAAGAATTTTAATTGTTTATGCCTTTTCAAAATACAAATAATACGGTTCTCATGACTTCAGGGAGTGTGGTTTGTAAGCTCACAAAATCTCTTTTTATATTTATATTCTGATGAATGTAAGTACCAATTGATTTTTTCTAAAACTTTTTACATAAATTTTAGAATAGAAAAGAAAAGAGAAAACTTATAAATAAAAAAATCAGTTTCGAATAGTATTTGAATGTAGTGGGTTAAAAATCTTCGCACGCAGATTTGCTACAGATGATTGTCACAATATATATATATACATATATATATATATATATATTGTCTGCCACTATTTCCAAAGAATAGTTCTCGCATTAAATTTCATGTTAATATATATCATTAAAAATAATGGAAGTAATTGGAAATAGTGGCAGACAAAATATTTATAAAAATGTGGCCTGTAGTAACACTGCGCCCTCGTTTTTTATGCGATTCCTAGCAGCAGACGAACTCCTCAGAAATCGTGGAGGTTTGGAGGTATCTAGGCATTAACCCATTAACGACGAGCCTCTTTTACACTTCTTTTAATTCTTCGACACCAATTTTTGCCACATTGTAATTTTGAATTATTCAATCGCTCAAAATCTGAAATTAGGTAACGTGAAAATTTCCAAACTAAAATACTGATATTCAAATTTAAAAGTTTTGCTCACCTTGCAGGACAAGTTTTCTTGCCAACCGGCTTTAACGAGTTAAAGAACTAGTATTTTTAATTTAGAAACAGTCTACATTTAAAAATTTACAGCAATTTTTTTTAACATTAAATTTAAAATTTCCATTATAAAAAAATTTCATTACCGCGGATAGATATTTCCGGTCTTGTGAAGTTCGTTATAAAGAGATTTGGGCATATTATTTAAATATTTTATGAGAAGTCTAATATAATGATGACTATATTTAAATTAATCAATTCAATATTGCCCAGAATATAATGCTTGCCTATTTTGATATTTTTGATTATTGGAAAAGTTTCTTACATTCATAAGTTTTGTGATGTTTACAGTGTTTCAAACAAAAGCATCTCTTAAAACTGGAATACGTTTTGAATACTATTTATTACATGAAGATAAACTGCAAGAAAAACAAATCAGTTGTACCTTGTTGAGACAAATGTGACAGGTCCTTCAGCGTATTTGTTTTTACAGACAACATATACAACAAAACTTATTGTTCAATATGTTTGTCCCCTTATAAGGGAAAGATTAGGAGAAAGACGAAGTTATCAGGCATACAGACTCCACTAATATATCATATATTCTGCTACTAAGTCAGTTTATGTCTTTTTTTTAAACTAATTCCAACGCCTTCATCTCAGTCATACTAAAAAATAAACACTTATTTGTTAATTCTGACCTTATCATTACACATTATGTTTAATTTGGACACAAAAAAGCTTCCCGTTCACCACAAATGCACAACTTGAGCTTAAAGAAGAACTTAGAACCTAGAGTTGTAAGAAAAATTACAAAAACAAATAAGCGACAGAAAAAGATGATTAATCATTGTATTCATTAGCAAGTCAGGCAAAAACAATGAACAGCAAGCTCAATCCAAAATACGGAAAAGTTCACTGCTCAACTCACACTTAATTTCTTTATCAAATCATTCTCAAGGTACCATCTAGGATAATGCTGCACAACCTTTTTGTGAGAAATTCCTTTTCTGCCACAATATTTGAAAGGTAATGTTTGACTTGTTTACTAGCAAAGTTTCTGTCACTTAAGGATCCTGTCCCTGCAGGCGAAGACATTCGCGAGCTAATGCTAAACCTATGGGGAGGTTGTTTTCAATATCCCGTTTGCATTTCGACATTTTTAAATAATTTTTTTTTTGCATTGTTTAGCTGAGGTCCATCTCTATATTGCTCCTTTTTTACATTTTCGATTTTGGTTGGAGATATTTTTTATAAAGTTACTTTCACTTTCGAAACCGGTTCCGTAAAAGAAAGTGTCATCCTAAAAAATATCTGCAACCAAAATCAAAAAAGTAAAAAACAAGATGTAGATATGAACCTCAACAATTCAATGCAAAAAAAAAAAAAAAAAAAAAAAAAAAAAAGGTCGAAAGGCAAACGAGATATTAGAAAATAACCTTAGCATTAGCTCGCGAGTGTCTTCGCTTGCAGAGACACTCGAGACACTCGAGACACTCGAGACACTCGAGACACTCGAGACACGCGGACACTTGGTGGTCCGCGTGTCAGAGGTTCTGCACTAGGACCATCAAAAATGGACAGGAGGAAACTAGATGTTCTACATCTTGAAGCACTTTTTTTGAACAATCACACAAGTCATTGGACAACAGATTAAAACGAAACAGATAACTTGTGAGTTCACTGTAAAAAAAGACAAATGTTTCTTCATCTAAAAAAATACAATATGACAATGAGCAAAAAAATACAATAAATTCTGTTGGGTTGCCCTTTCACCCCCCAAAAGCGTTCTTTATTTAATTCGGTTTCTAGGAAAATACATATAACAAAGAACAAAAAAATACAACAACCTCTTTTTAGTTACCCTTTGATTCCGAAAGGCGTCCTTTATTTTTAGAAAACTCAAAAACCAATATATTTTCGAGATTTAAAGAAGCATTTACAAAATCAAAGTTTCTTTTGCTGCCGCTGATTTTCGAAAACGTTTCTGAGTCGTTTTTATAGTGTATTAATTAGTTTTCTCAAACCGGAATATCGGTTTTTAGCCTGCTGTTAATTTTCAGTTAAGAATTTTCAGCTGCGTAAATGAATTTACACATGCAACTCTCACCAATCTTAGCAGGACCAAAACCAAAACCGGATTTTTAGGATGCTACCGATTCTCAATTAAACGTTTTCAGTTGCGTAATTGGATTTATACTTGCAACACTAGAAAAATAATATTAATTTTAATATTAATGCTGATGTTGATGCTGTTAATTTTTCATGCTTGTCTGTAAAATATGTTTGTTAAACAGGGCCGAAACTGAGGGGGAGGCAGAGGGGGCATGTGCAACGGGCGCCAGAACGAAGGGTCGCCAAATGAAGATTTTGTTTGTCGATTTTTCTCACATCTATGTTTAGCACGGTATTGTTAAAATCATCCTGTCTGGCGTATGACAAAGCATAGAAGAATCTAAAGATGATATGGCATAAGGATCCGTATAAAGCGGAATTTTTTTCGACTCTTTTCGATTCCGTTTTTAAGATTTTAATCAATCAATATTTGACAAAGCCGAGGGCAAATCCAGCTCACCATTCAGAGGGGGTTCCTGGATTTCTTTTTTTGGGGGGGTGGGAGGGGGATCACATCTCTTTGTGAGAATTTTTTATATTGAAAGCTATTCACAAATCCAAACTAACTACTTTTCTGATACTTTCGCGAAGTCATTTTCATTCGTAAATACAAAAAAAAAAAAAAAACAACAAAAAAAAAAAAACATTAATATTCGTAAAAATATAAAATTTACCAATTTTGTTCAGATACCAAGAAATTAAAGAGTTTCCTATCTTCTTATAAAGGCACAGATTCATTCAGAAAGTCAAAGTTAGCATTTTTAACCAAGTTTTACGAGTTTACAGCCACAGAAATGTCGTCGCAAGGGAAAAATTTGTTGTCACTTCTGTCAATTTGTATTAAATTTTAGAGGTAACTAAACCGCACACATTGGCAGCTATGTGATTGCATTAGTGTCATGAAAATAGCAGGTATAACCTCTTGTTTCTGTTCAAAGTATATTAAATAGTTTTTTCAATCGAACTTATACCTTTGGAATGGATCACTTTCTTCTGATAACCTGACAGCTTATAACGGTTGTTTCATAATAATGGAAGCCATCAGTCCATTAGAAGAAAATAAGTCGGTTAAAATTCTTTTTGTAAATATACTTTGCGGAAGAGGGGCTTGGGCGCCAAAATCCATGTTTGCCCCGGGTGCAAAAAAGGCTAGTTTCGGCCCTGGTTGAACATGAAAATGTTTTCTGGATGATCCGAATGGATAGTATCCGAAAAATCTACATTCTGGATTGAGAAAACTGATTCATAAATTATAAAAAAAAAAACTACTCGGAAACGTTTCCGAAAATCAGCGGCAGCAAAAGAAACTTTGATTTTACAAACGCTTCTTTAAATATCGAAAATAAAGTGACTTCTGTTTCCTTAAAGATAAAGAACTTATTTTGGAATCGTGGTTAATACGGAATAGATTATTATATATTTTCGTTCGTGATTACATTACATTTTCCTAAATTATGAAACATTTCTCTTTTCTTACAGTGCAACCAGATAAAAATAGACATTATAAAGTTTAACAATGCAGCGATTTTCCCTTAACAAAACATAACTTAATTTTTATTTAAAATCTCCAGTCTTTTTAAAAAAGAAATAGAACAGATTTTTATCAACAGACAGCAAAGTCTAAAAAATAATTCAGTTTTAATTAAAAAAGATAAAAACTATCTTTTTAAAAATTAAAATTATTTTCTTTTAAATTACAAAAAATAAAGGTATTTCTTCTTCCTTTTCATTACATTTACGTTTTTGACTGAAACTAGAAAAAAATTCAAGCTGCATCTTTTTTTTTCCCCCTTTGTTAAAATGCTGTTTCATAAAATAAAATATGAATACCTTGTATCTTGTTTTACTTAATTCTCAGTTAGAAATCAAAGGAAATTTATAGGTAATAGTAAAGTAAGCACTTTTACAGTTAGAATGTCAAGTCAGCATTTTCTTCTTTCACGGCAAAACAGAAATAGCTTAAATACCTTTTAGGTATTAGAATTATTTTACACTTTAATAAAAGATCCCTATAATTTGCGTCAGTTAAAGTAATAAAATATTTGTAGAATAGGGAAAGTAGGGAAAAAAATGGAAAATAATGTATGCGAAGCATTTATATTTGTTTTTACATTCTTTATCAATTTCTTCCGAAACAATGTTTTTGATAGAACAAAAAAAAAAGGAGTTATTAGAAACAATTGTTTTATTAACACCTTTCTACACATATATTTTCAAATTAATTTTAATACTAAATTGCGAAACTTTGGAAACTAAACCTAAAACGAATTGTTTTTGGAATGCACTGAAAATGCGACTCAGAAAAATTAAAATAAATATCAAAATGACATATTACTGACTTACAGAAAACTTTTTCAAAGCTGAAAACAATGTAATTAATAAAGATGTTGTGCTTATGGTTGCTTTTAACTCTAAATTTATATAAACATGTGACGTGATTTGTTGCCATATACGACTCATGATGTTAGGAATTTTCACAATCGAACACGATACGGTGAGTTTGTGCCGCGCATTAAGTACAAAGGTATGGAGAACAAAGAATACTTTATTTTAGCTTGTAACACCAGGGTCCGTATAAAACGTCAGGCCGTCGCCTACCGCTGGAGAGGGAATAACATTTTTTTTTTCTTTTTTACGTTGACAGACCAACAAGCAAGAGCAAAGCGATAACATACATTCTCACAGCCTTGGTTTTTGACGGCGATGGAGATATATGAAAATAGTCTATAACGTATGCTGTGGAGAGATTGGGTTGAGAAGAGACATGTGTTATTTTCCGTTAATGAAAAGTCAATGGGGGGAGCAAAGGGAAAATATAAATTATTTAACACCAAATGATAACAGGAGAAATTAGGAATACTCCAAACCACAAAACTACAATTTTACAGGGGGTTTCCAAAAATCCCATGGGAGTGGAGCTCAGAAAATAAACCTTAACCTTTAACTGATCTTGCCGGTCTCACAGACTGCTGCTTTTTTCAATTTTTATAGTTTAACTTGTGACTTTCAATTTAACTACAAGCATTGCCGAAATTTTGTTTCATTTGGAACTTTAGTACTATCACCAGAGACTTTTGAATAGAGGAATTTTAATTATAATAGTCCTGTACAAAAAGTTTAGTACAAAAACGCAATCCTTATGAGTTAATCGCGCCTTTTATTCATCTTTCGATGGAGCTGTCTGACACACCGCTTCGCAGTAGTTATGTAACAATTTCTGTCACATCAGTTAAAGGTTAATAAAATAAAAAAAGAAAGTTAGAGAAAAAGCATAATAATGAAATAATTTTATACGTTGCAGAAAATATAGGCAGCTGGAATAACGGTCAAAATGATATATGTAAAATTTTTGGGTAGATTCTGCATTGCAATTTGCAACTAAATTAGGCATAAGAATGAAATGTAAAGTCTGCTACTAGTCGGATAGGGTATATCTTTTCTTTCATTTTAAAAAAGTATACTGCGGTTAGCGAATTACAGAAAGAGAATTAAAATAGACTGCTTAAATTTTTAAAAGGAAGAGACCGTTACAAAATAGATTGAAGCTAGTTAAAGACTGACAATAAAAGTTAAGAATTTAGCAAAAAGACATTATTTAAAAAGGGAGGGGGGCGTATGAAAAGGAAAATACCATTGAAAATGAATATGTGAAGGTAACCACTTTCACACTATATATGTAAAATCAATTTTTTTTATTTGAATCTTTAAATGTCTTTTAAGTATTTTCATAATAAATATACTCTTTTGTTTCGTAATAGAATATAACAATCAAATTGAAATTTGTACTAAACAGGACATTTATCGTGCATGAAGTAATCCAAAACTTTCAACAATTAAGGATTATAACTGGAGTAGTTATTTGATTTAAACATACAGTAGAGAAATAAAATGATCTACCGGGTGTCTTGAAATGAACCAACTGTTTTTAAAATTCAAAAACTTGAAAATGGTGACAGCTATTAAACATTGTTTTGCAGGGGGGCGGGGGGGGGGTATGTAAGATGTCTGCAGTTTTATTTTACTGCGATTCCCGGTTTTAGTTCCAAATAGCGACTATAATCGCTCGATCAGAATTGATTCGAAAGAAAGAGGTTAAACATATGGAGTGGATCTCATTTGCCTATACAATTTTGTTCTTGGGGACAGATTCTGAACTCGGACGGTCTGGTTTCGATATCGTTGATATCAGAGCCATCAATAGAAAAAAAGAATTGCAGCAGTCACAAAACTACTTGTATACCACCGACAATGTTCCAAATAGGACCCAAAATCTAATGCATTTTTTTAGGTAATCGTGAATGCTAATACAACACAATATATGTACATGTTTAAATAAAAAGAAATCCCTTCATGTCTATAAAAAGAATAAACTTGATTTATAAAGACAGTTTAAAAAAGATCTAAACCACCTTGGAATGTAACAAGTTTGAAAAAGGACGGTATTTTGAACATTGTCGTTACACATTTCGATTTCAAAGAAGTTGTCTTCATAAAAGCAATACTTTTCTATTGTCGTTCCGACATTACTGATATCGAAATCATACAACTAAGTTCAGAATGGGGACCTGAAAACATGATTGTGTTGGCAAATGAGACCCACTCCATATGTTTAACCCTCTTCTTTCTCATCAGTGCTGGGTGATTCCGGTTTTGGCCTCGATATCGCGCCTGTTGCTTGCAGTGCCATCTATCGCTACTATTTGCAACTCAAGACGGGAATCGCAGTAAGGAAAAAATTCCTGACATTTTACATAACCCTCCTGAAAGAATTTTTTTAATAACTGTCACCATTATCAAGTTTTTTAATTTTAAAAACAGACAGTCCATTTTAGGACACGCAGTATATGATATTTATAATAAGTAATTATAAATTGATAATGAGGTTTTATAATACTTAAAGATGTCATAAAATCATCATGGGCTAAAGACCAATCCTTCAAATTGAGCTCCTTCTAAATTTACAATCCATAAATGTAGCACTATTTTACATTTTATGTATCTTTATAATAGAATAGGATTTTTCAAATTCATCATTGTTCCTGTTATGTAAATGCTAGTTATTTATTTTAAATAGAATATAAAGTTCATGCATCGTCAGGCAAAAATCCTAAAAGCACACACAGGAACATATTGCCAGCTGGAAATCTCAAATTAAAATACTGCGCATATTAATAAATTCATACAACATCAGACTGGTGTTGTAAGATGCTAGTTTCAAAATATCTAATTTATTTTAATACATTTTGTTTCTTAAAGAATAAAAGCTTAACTCCGTTTAAAATGTGCTTTTAAGATTAGATACGATTAAATAGAAAAGATGTAAAAAAATCCTACCTTTGATTTTATATCAGGGAGTAGAACCTCAACTTGAGTAAAAAAGTGGAAAACACGGCATCATGTATGTATCCAAAAAAGGCGTGTTGTGTAAAACTCTAGAAGTGAGGGATCAGCCCCCTCTTCTACCTGGACCCTCCCTCCGAGGGGGGCCCATCGAAGAGCGTCCGTGAGTTAGGGGCTTGTCGCATGAGCTGGAACCTGCGCAGTCCGGTCCGGTCCGCAGTCCGTTTGAGCAAAGGTTCCATGGGATACTCGGGCGACGACGAGGGGCTACACCTGCCAAGCAGAGGCTCCTCTATATCGCAAGGCGAACAGAAGCGACCTTTTAATCGGCCGCCTCTGACACTACTGCTGCCGCCACTTAGTGTAAACTCGGACTCTTCCGTGTCACTGTCCGAGAGCCCATCACTCTCGATGGACGCCAGGTACCGGGGTTCCAGCTGGAGTCGCTGTGGGCACTTGGTGGTTCGGTTAAAGACGTCCATTTCCAGGGCGCACCCGGCATCAGGCGTACAGCCGTCCGGGTCCGGAATCTGGATGTCCTGTGGCGAGGGCACAAACTCGTCGAAGAGCGGACTTAAGAAGTGGTTCCGCTTCTTCTGGCGAAAGGCCACCCGGGGTGGCGGACTGGACGATAAACTGCTGGACAGGGGTTGCATCTCGGCCGGCGAGACGGCATCGTTCCGGTTGGCCGAAACAGGCAACGGTAACTGGGGCCGCGTCCGATTCGGTCCGTTCGGTAAGACACGGGCCACCTCGGCGACTGTAGTCACTTCTTGACCCCCACCCTTGTCCGGTATGGTTGGGGCCGGAGAGTCCGTCAGGCCAAGGAAAGGGCTGAGGGGTCCATTACAGCGTTCTGCCTTAGTCGCCTCTGTAATGAGATGTTCCGTGCCCTCAACGTCCGAAAGCCGCCTGCGAGTTTTATTATGTTCATCTTCCTGGCTGTCGAACGTAAGGACGCAAGCAGCCACTATAAGCATGCCCCCGAGGCCCATTATCACGGGTCCCACATATGTGAGGTTGTGTATGTGCATTCGTATCGTCTCATTCATCTCGAACACAGTCTTGTTGGCTTTCTCGTCGAATTTCTCATGGACGGCGAAGGTGTCGGCATAAAAGCCGAAGACGGTCATGCCGACGCCAATGGCGATCAGCAGGACACCGCCACTCAGCGCCTTGAAGCACAGCCAGATGCAGTGAAAAGAGATGCAGCTCTTCATCTTAGCCAAAGCACCTGCGGCAACAGAAAACAATGAGAGACAGAAAAGAATAATCAATAGCACAAATAAACTTCCATGATATATAACATCTTAAAAAAAAAAAAATAGGATAAAATTATTTAATATGTACAAAATATAATCCAAATATTTAGCTTCCATGAACTGAGGCGAATGTTTCAGACACATTGGTTTTTCACAACATTAATATAAATTTACTTACTTCACAAACTGTGTATTGTGCTGCATGGCATTATCCTTAAGCATTTACTTAGTAAATTCAAATCAAAACTTCGTCAGCTACGGTCAATTTACACCAATTTTTCTTTCATTTCAAACTGCCTCTTGACATGTCATCGAAATATTTTACAAATGAACTAAATTTCACAAAAACTATTTTAAACCTCTTCGTAATAAGAGACATTTTTAAAGAACTTCTATATTTTTTCAGTGTTTTAAAATTTCCTAATCATAAATCTTATTGTGTAACATCAGAGAAAATGCTTAGTTGGAATGAATGCTTGTATCAAAATATTCCTAAATCTTTAAGCAATATTTTTAAACTAATAATATTTGCTGCTGTTGTTGCTTTGTCCTTTACTGGGGTTTCTAGGGAAAAACCCATAAAAAATTTTGTATTTCATTATTTATTTATCTTCATTTTCAAAACTTAACAAAAATAATATTACAATTTGTGTTGGTAAATTATAATTACGCAAATGAAGCTTATTTTTTTATTATGTAAAGATTGTGAGTCATCCAATTAAAATTAATACCACGTACGAATGTAACGAAATTTGGCCAAAGAATTAGAGTACTTTTCCATTGTAATCAAAACTTCTATTGGTACATATCGATAGTATTTTTTAAAATATATTTATTTTCTCTCACTACTGGTTAGCGTATTTTTTCATCTACCTGTAATTCTTATCTACATTGTCTTTCTTTATAGTTGGTAATCTCGTTTATTCACATTTTTCTTTCTATTGTTTTCTTATGGAGGATTCAGAATATATCCACCACCCTAAATGAATGACCCTGTGATGCTGCATGAACGAGTGTATATAAAAATATATGCATTTCCCTTATCGCCCATCTTTTACTATCATTCTGATTTAGATACGTGTCTGTAGTTGAAAGCTGCTTAAGGGTGTATTCCAATCCAAACTGCTTATTTTGCGATTTATTTTTAAATTCATTTTTGCTCTTAAACGCATCAAACTGCCAAATTCTCTTATTTGGAAAGTACATAATGTGCTGTGATCGTCGATTTTTTAATAAATGCAGAAAATATTGTAAAAAATGCATTCAAATTTGGCGTTTTGAACCGCATTTTCCGAAGCGGGAGATCTGAGGATGAAAAAAATAGTCATACTGAGAAAATAATTGTTTAAAAAACAAATTCTAATTAATTGAGCGAAAAATGAAATCACACGGCCTCTTATACATCTCTTCAAAAATCACCTCAGCAAGTTTCACGTTTTTACTTTAAAAAATGAGTCTGAAAATGTCTCAGAAAATTTCGAGCTGTTGAGGGCGGAAAAATATTTTTTCAAATACACCCTTAAAAGTCTACTGTATTTTGACAATCATTCTCCGCGTGTCTTGTATACCTATGAACATTCCAAATTATTTATATCGTACACTGTAAAAAAAAAAAATACGACCAGTTTTCCTGTAGGAATCGGAAAAATAGTTGCCCTTATCATACCGGAAAAATTTCTCACCCAGCTCGGAATAAAATCCGTAAAAACGGAATAAAATCTGTAAAATACCGTTTTATTGACTATTTCCTTTTTTTACGGATTTTATTCCGAGCTGTGTCGGAAAATTTTCTGGTACGATAAGAGAAACTATTTTTCCGGTTCCTACAGGAAAACTGGTTGGATTTTTTTTTCTTTTTTACAGTGTGGATACAATGTGTTGTTTGACTAATAAAGGTGGCTTTAAACAACATAATGTTTATTCTTAAAATAGCACTGTGTGTATAGTTTTTAAATATGGCGTATACCTTTAAACTGTACACCTTTATCTTAGAAACTGAAGTAATTATTACTATTAATCATGCGCAATCCGTCCGAAAAAAATGAAGGATACTTATACGAAATTAAAATATTGGTTTAAAAAGGCAAATAGTTTTTATCCGTCAAATACGAATAAAAAACGATGCGGTAATTTCAGTAATAAGGTGAAAGTTGCCTAAAAGTCGATTATATTTTGACAAGTGGTTGTGATAGCTGGTTGTTCCGTAGTCCTATGAATGGCCAGAACTATGCATATCGCAGATACAATTATGGTGTTTTCATGAAGAAGGTGGTGTATATGCTTTAAAGAACAAGACGTTTATTACTAAAATAGCACTGTATATATAGTTTTTTAAAATATGGCGTATGTCTTTGAAAAATATAACTTTGTTGCGTAATTCGTCAAAGAAATTGAAGTAATTATTTTGAGATGCGCACAAAAATAACGTATTAGCGGTGTGTAATCCACCCGAAAAAATACCTCAAATGAAGGGTTCTCACACGAAATAAAAATATTCATAAAACAAAAATAGATTCGGTACTGTCATATATGAAAAAAAGGATATGGTAATTTCATTAATAGGGTTAAAGCTGCTTAAAAGTCGATTATATTTTGACAATCATTCGCCGGATGTGCAGTAGACCTTTAAACGGCCCGTAAATACAATTGTGGGTATATGCTTTAAAGAACACGATGCTTATTCTTAAAAGAGCACTGTATATATATATATATTTTTAATACGGTGTATATGTTTGAAAAATATATGTTTTAATGTATAACTCGTTGAACAAACTGAAGGAATTATTTTGAGACTTGACACCAAAATAAATGCCTCAAAAATAAGTGGTGTGTAATCCGCCCGGAAAAGTATCTCAAATGAAGGTTTTAACATCAAATTAAAATATTCATTTAAAAAGCCAAATAGATTCAAATATAAATAAAACGATGTGGTAATTTCATTTCAATACTATAAAATCTGCATCGAAAATATCAGCCTAAATATAAAATGGTTATAAATGGTCTCAAATAATCAATTTTTGTGAAAGAGTAATTTTCTAGAACTTGTTTTTTTAGGAAAGCAACGTTTATGTAAGCCGAAAGCATAGTTTCTATCTCATAAGACATTATTCCATTTTCGACCACATTCTTCGCTACGCGAGTGCAAATTTAGAACACACAAATTTAGAACTTGCTTTGAATTCACAAATCGTGCAAGCTCTAAATTAGAAAAATGATGCTTTAAGAGGTAACAAAACTTAAGTCTTTTTCGCGAATTCCGAAATGTTTTTTAATTATTATTTTTTTTTTTTTGTTACACTACATTATTAAGCATATATCAAACAAGATTTTTTTTTAATTGCGGCTTCACAGTTGATGGGTGAAACGAACTGGGGCCGTGGTTGAGGATTTAACCTGAACACAAAGAATTTTATACTAGACAGCTTGGTTTAGTTTCTATCGTATTTTGTTATATTTGATATATTCCTTCTCTATAGTTAAATTGTCTATCAAAATATCTGATTCCCATGTAGATTTTTAAAATTAGAGAATTGTGTAAAGAGAATGTATTAAAAGTAAGTGTCACGACTTGAATAAATATTTAAATTAAATTGTGAGTGTCATGTTAGTCAAAACTTTACTTTTTGCCATTTTGTGATTTTTTGAATAAAATATTTGGAGTTGATATACGTGAAATTATTTTTTAAACCGTGATCCGCAATAATCCAGATTGAAACTATTGAAGCCGATCTTATCCTAGGTTTTTGCGTAACATTTAATAAAACATAATGTATATGTTAGCTATTGGAACAATGTATAAATTTTTACATTATAATGACTAAAAATGTCTTTTAATTCCTGAAACATATTTGAAATATATACGTATAATTAGTGAATGTGTCATAAGCAATTTAATGCTTATATTTACATCTGAAAATTTCCCCATTAAAACTATTGCAACATCAATTAACTCAATATGCAATTAGAAATTCGGAAACATAAAAAGTAATTGCATCTTGGCTTAATATCTCTCGTTCGAGATATTTTCAGATTTTTGTTGACAATGGTAATTTTCTTTCAGCTTAATATACGCTTAATAAAGTATTAGATAATGTCAAAGGCAAAATGAGTGTATGTTTTCAGAATAGATACCCACCTGGCCCGCAGTTTTACCATATCGAGTAATTATCTTTTAAGATTCGCACATAAATAAGTTTGCTTTCAATTATTATTTTTTTTTTTTTAAATACAGGCCTTGAGGGGAACTTACCGTTCGTCGACACGAAAATTAGGTCAAATTCGGGATTCTTTTTTTTTAACATCGAAAGAATAAAATAGCATAAAACTGAATTTACCCACTTATTAGCCATAGTTTTTACTATAAAAATATTTGTATTATACAATAATTATTAAAAGTGATATATTATTGTCAGTTAGTTGCGTATGGATATGCTGTGCGCGCATCACATTGCGACGTGTAGTGTACAGCTTGTGAAAGTCGTGTGAAACAAACAAAATCAAACTTTTCAGAAAACGTTGAAATTGGGGAAAGGAGTTGATTCTATTTTTAGGAAAATTGAGCAAAATTTGATAAAATGGTAATCGTTTGAAAAAAGTGTATTTTTTGTGCCATTTTTTCTCTGACTTCAACATTGCTTAAAATATATTATTGTTATTATTATTATTATTATTTCTTTTTCTTTCTTTTCTTTGTTTCCACATATAAGAGGCTCATGGCTTCCAAAAATAAATAGTCTTTAATTTTCAAAAAGAAAAAAGTTTATTGGTTGATACATTTAAATGCTACTTTACACGGCATGCTGAAAAATGTCGTTTCGAGATAAATGGGTTTACGATTTTACTAAAAAAAAGGGGGTATGGGAATTTTTAGTTAATCGATACAGTTTTGCAACTGACAGTTAGCCCACGCTTCCTGGATTTATACATACTAAGCAAAGAATTCAGTGCGTGTGCAGTTGTGTCCCGCCGAGTACCGTATATCTGCTTTTCAGCCGGTCTCCGCTCGGTATCAATTGACTGTAACTTCTGAGATACTATGCTGAATTTTACCTAACCGTTTTAAGGGCTTTTTCTACGCACTATAGGTATTCGAAATTTTTTCGTGAACGGTAACCTTCCATTAACATAAAATATTTTTATTTACATGGCTATAGGTTTTGTTTGATGAAACTTATAATCCAGAAATTACCCTACTTTGAATTTTCAATTGGTGATTTCAAAATATATGTTATGCGCATGTATACATATTACAGTCTTTCATACAAGAATGCGTTATAAACAAATTAATTGTCCTTTAAATAAAGAACATCGATGAAGCCATTAAAAAGAGAGAAATTTTACGCATTAATATTATAATCAAGCTTATCGTGTACGTTTAGCTAATTAACTATTACATCACTAAAACGAACTGTTTGAATTTAAAAATTATTCTATTTATTAATATTATTGATTTGAATTTATTATTAAAATGACATTAATAAAAAAGAAATAATACGTGTTTACAATAAATATTGAAAAAAAAGTCGGCTAATGAAATCAAATCTTTCAAATATTATTTTATAATGTAATTTAAGAATTGAGATTTCTATCTCTTAAATTTTAAACCAGTTAAATCAAAATTTAACTTATTCACTCGCATAGATATCCATTCATACATTCAGGTGATTAAATTTTAATAAAGTTCTTAATAAAAAGAAAAGAATAAGAAAACTAGTCATAAACAGAAAAAAGCAATCTCTGCATTATAAATAAGCTACTTTTATAGGAAATGGTTAAATAACAAAATGCCTAGTAAGTAAACTGGATTATTAGAATAAAATTTATTTTAATTAAATTAAATAAACATAACACTAAAATGTAATTCAATTAAAAAACATTATGAAGTTGATAAATAATACTGCAAGTAAATAAGAGAGATCTTCAAAATACTTTTTTTAACTTGACTGGGTTTTAATTTAGTAGAAGCAATTTAAAATCCCGATATTTTTTAAAGCTGAAGCACATACCTGAATAAATTTCATTCTCAAATTTTTTCTGTAGTTTTTATTCATTACTCATCACCATAAAAGGTAAATTAAATTTCCTAGCTGGTTTATGTTAAAAAGTGATCAAAAGGCACTTAGACTTTAAGCACTAAGGCTAAGACTTTTGACTTAGCTTCTTGCTTTTTCTTTAGATATAGAATCTGAGCACATCATGTAGGCATACATGATTGAAAAAAAAAGGTAATTTTTAAAATTAGTGCTGAATTATTGGAGCTGGTGTTGTGAGAAATTCTTCTACACTGATGACAGTGTGCAATATAGCATGATTCTAAAGCTTGTTTACTTCGCACAGGTAGACCGCGATACCCTTCTACATCACGGAATATTGAGTGCAGGGGAATTGAGAATTGATTTAAAAATATAATTTATACTGTTACACTATTTTCAACTGTGTTTTGCTACATGATAAAATTTTAGTATCCAGATTCTAAATCCAAAAGGTAAAGAAAAATATTGACAAATAAAATTGCCCACCTCAATATGTGCCTCTGTTAGCAGAAGTTTTCGTTGGTTTTGTTTTTGTAGTTGTTGTTGTTGTTTTTTGTTTTGTTTTTTTAAAGCCATCATTCATTTTTAAAGCCATCATATTCATGACATAAATGTAGATATTTTCTATGACGAAGATAAAAAAGTGAAATTAAATTTAATTGCTTATAAAATATTTATAACTTTCCGATATACGTATTAATATATTTCCTAAAGAAATGTTTCGTTGAAATTCGTGATTAGGGATGCCAGTAAAATATCAATATATCGGTAAAAAATTATTGGGTTTTAACCTCGATTTTTTGCTCTTGATATATATCGATATATCGTTTATTTATCCAATATATCAATACTTCTTTTAAATTAAATATTTTATATGTGAAAATCAACCCTTTCTCCTTTACTTTTCACCAACATTTTAAAATAAATCTAACTAAATTGATTTTATTTTTATTTGTTTAATTTCTAATTTAAAAAAATTCCTTTTGTTGGCTTATTCATTTAATATGGCTAGGAATTTTAGATAACAGGAACATATATCATTCACACAGTCAGAAAAGTATTCCATCATAATTTACACTATTTTCGACTAAACATCATTAGCGAAATGAGAAATTTTGGAATGGGATTCCCCCTTTCTCCATCCGATTGCCTAAAGTGATGTTTCTGCTCACTAAAATGTCAACGATAGGCTTTTGTTTTGCCTTTATTTATTTATTAATCTTATTTGATAGTTGTGTTTGCCACGAATATGTTAATGGGTATGTTTGAATAATGGTTTTTTTTAATGCTATTGGGCAGATAAGTTTATAGAAGTAACACAGGGTATCCCAAAAGTCCTTGAAACATTTTAAAATTCAATATTAAATCAAGTAATTGTCGTACAGGAGTGCGGTTTGGACTAAAATGCTTCCCACGATGAAAAGTTTTTTTTTTTTTTTTTCCAAGCGAATGAAATTAATTATTCGATAAAATTTCGATCTTACATGCCGCGACTTGGTTTGGTTTTAAAGTTCTCAAACATGCGGTGTTTTTTTTTAGCCCCCGGAATGCTATTTCTTTCTCCCAGCTTATTTTGTCTCCAACAAATAACGTTACCTTGTGTACGCTAGCCGTAAAACAAAAGCCGATGTTTCATTGTGCGATTAAATACTCTACAGCATTTTTTAAAACTTCTAAGCATTGCACATTTTCAACTTTTATACTGTCGTATTGGAAAAAAAAAAAGTTCTTTTAAATGCAATTTGTTTTAAAACTGTATCTCCATTTATTTCTGAGATATTAATTTTTTTTTTAGTTTTTAGCGACATTTGTTTCATTTTGGCAACTCAATTACCCCATTTCTGTAGAAAGCAAAGAAAAAATTGTTGAAAAATAGCAATTATACCTTTTTGTTGCCACTTTCTCATAAAAACTGAAAAAAAAGTAATTAAAATACGTGCTATTTTGAAAAAAATATTAATGAATTGCTTTCTTTTTGCTGCATTTGTGTATTATTCTGAGATAGTGACGTCCTACCCATGCTTTATTGTAGATGTTTATGATTGGATCGTAAATGAGGAATTTTTCAGCGGATTCGGATGACGTCGTTTTATATAAAATAAAATCACGTGTTTTAAGTCCTAAAACTGAGCTACAGTAGAGTCCCGATTATCCGAGTTCCCCTTAACCGAGTGTCCGCTTTCACCGAGTTATTTTCTTTTGATGGACTGATGGCTTCTATTATTATGAAACAGCCATTATGAATGAAGTGTTAGGTGAAGATAAAAGAGCAGCAGTAAAAAGTTAAACCTCTGATTTTCTGGTCAGAATGGGAAAAAATGGCCATAATTTTTTTTTTCAAAAAACATTATGGCCATTTTTTTTTCATACTTTTCATCGTGAAAAGCATTTTAGTCCAAACCGCATTCATGTAAGATAATTACTTGATTTTATTTCTCGAATTTTAAAATGTGTCATGGACTTTTGTGACATCCTGTATGTAGCTTCTAAAAGGGATGTTTGGAGCTAATTTACCAAAATTAATAAAACTGATTTTAAGGAACATTTTGACTATATTACTACCGGTGTCCGGTGATACCTTTTAAAATATTTCATTTATAGTTTTTTGATTTGTAATTTTTAGATTAAAACAAAACTAAATCATTTTAATACATTGAAGACTTAATTCTTACTAGGCTTAAAAATTGGAAGTAAAATAAACATAAATCAAAACTTTGAAAGGTGTCATTTGCCACCGGTAGAAATGATGTTATACCGAAAACAGCAATGTTAAAAATTCTGATACGTTATCGCAAGAAAACATTTAACCCTCAATATCAAAAGGATTAGACAGTAAATTAGTTTTGATGAATTCGCGTGGCTGTGTCTCAAACCCCTAAGCATATTTACTCAAAATTGTATGCTTTGGTAAGGCAAATTTTGGTGTTCTTGCGACTTCTATCTCAGCTGGAGATTTCTAAGATGGAAATTATAATTACGGACAGAAATAAGTCGTCTGAGTGTCAGTTATTATAAAAGTTATTATTTTAAAATTGTTGAAAAAATATTGTAAACAACTTCATGAAATTTAAGTGTTAATATTGAATTATGAGCTAAAAAATCTTAAAAGCTATTTTAAAGTAAAACATTATAAACATAAACAAAAATAAATCATTCATTCTGTGTGTTAAAACATTAAGAATCAATGAAAATATTCTGTTACATCAACAGTTTCTGTCTGACATTTTTTTTAGATATCCAAATATTTAAACCATATCAAAAAAATATTATATCGATATTTTGAATAGTTTACTATCATTTATGATAAGGTTTTTTCAGGGAATCGTAAATTTCTCTTTTTAAAACAAGGACAACATTAAGTGGAATTTTAAAAATAATAATAAATAAAAATGCGAATCGAAGCATATTCTGATACAAGGTATCTTTTAACGTGTTTAACGTAACTTGATATTTATTTTACATTCAACATAAAATGAAAATCTCTCTTTTTCATTGTTAGATTTTAGTTTAGCTCCAAAGTGTTAGCTCCATCTTATTAATTTGCTTTTTTATTTTCCTTTTTCTTTTTTACTCTGAGCAATCCATTGCCAATCATGGTAACTTTACCATTAGTTACTTTACATTATGTACATTACATTTACTTTACAAATGTTTCTGTTAAGGTAGGATTATTTTTAAAATCATGCTTGAAAATTAAGGTATCCGAATACGTTGAGAATCGTATCAAAAAACGACATTGAAACAAATGAACTACTTTTTAATTTTAGTGTATGTATCCATTAATCATAATAAATTTATTTTTGAATTAAATTAGTTTTGTTATAGAAACAGATAAATAAAGAGAGAATTCGGAGATTTTTTTAGAAAACTTTTAAAAATGCTACATGCAAATTTAATCTCCAATTCACTATAGGTTTTCTTTTGTTAATTTTAATGCATAGTTTGTATTTTAATAACTTGTAAGTTAATAAATATAGGTATTTATGCAAGCGTCACGTGCAGGACATTCTGTCCGTTTCTCATGAAAGGGACCTGCCGCTCTTGTTCGACAAACTAAATGCATTAAATATAACTATTGCAGCAGATCCTATAGCTGACATAAAAGTTGCTGTCTGAACTTCTAAAAATTCAAATGCTTTTTTCTAAACCTTCCCTTTAACGGCCATATTATCTTCAGTCACTTCTAATTATGCCGGGAGGTGAGCGTTAGTTTCTTCTCGGTGCATTTTAATAAATGTCCGTAATAAAAAAATTTTAATTAAATTAATTTTTTTTCACTTCTTGACATGTCCTGCACGTCATGCTCACATAAATACATATATTTATTAAACTTATAAGTTATTAAAATACAAACTATGCTTTAAAATTAACAACAACAAAAAATATATTGAATTAGAGATTAAATTTGCATGTAACATTTTTGAAATTTTTCTAAAAAAAGTTCCGAATTTTTTCTTTATTTATCTGTTTTCTAAAACTAAACTAATTTAATGCAAAAATAAATTTATCATGGATACATACATCATGTTAATGGATACATACATCAAAATTAAAAAGTGGTTCATTTGTTTCAATGTTGTTTTTTGAAAAAAAAGTGTTCTTAACGTATTCGGATACCTTAATTTTAAATATGTATATTCTGTTAACTCAGGTGTTATAAAATGAGAGAATTAACAAACTAACGATAACGAAACCAGTAGTTTTATTGTAGGACACAAGCTACAACAATAAGTAAAAGTAAAAGCATATAAACTTTTAAGTGAAAGTAGAAGTACATAAGCTGTTTACGTGGTTACGAAATTACGTAATTACGTTATTACGAAAAATATGCATTTAAGTTGAACTCCCATAAATTTAGTGTTAATTATCACTACCGGCTTGTGGAGCCTTGCAAATTTTTTAAGATATTTTCTTTCTAATTGACGTAGATACAAAATCAAAACTACTTTGTAAAGCTAAATAGTTGCTCTATGCAATAAATTAAAAACTAAAAGAGTTATTTTTTGCGAAAATTGAACATTTCAACGCATTTGGATGCCTTAAGTAAAAGGTATAAAATCTCCCTTAGTTGAGCTATACTTGCCTAACAAACTTTATTTGAAAATACTTTTTTTTTTCTATTGAAATGAGGCGATATTTAGAAGTGATGTATGAGTGATTAAAATAGTAACTGTGTTTTGCCATGTATTTAAAACTTACCTCCATATTTCTTACTGCGGCGTCAAGAATGTCCATAGTGAAATAAATAGAACTTTGTCGTTAAAATTTATTAACTTTTAATATCACCTAGAACGTTTTCGATCACATCGTTTCATTACAACATTTACCGGATAAAACTCAATGGTGTTAAAACTTAATAAATCTCGGAAACGTTTAACTACAATAGGAATTATTTCAATAACTTCCTTTCGTAATTCACAGTTTAAAATGCCAAAACCTAGAACATTTGTATTACTAATTTAAACGTTTAACTTTATTTCTTTTTTAATTAAAGTACTTTCAAATGTTATTCAAGCAAAAGTATAAATTATTTTAACATGCATTTAACATACATCTGATTAATTCACATTAATAAAATTTTAATACCATGCTCATTCTATGGTCATTAGACCTTGAAATCTAACCAAAAGTGACTGCAGTTTTAAGACAATTTAAGTGTACATTCACTTTATTTATGTTTCATTAATTTTAACATGCTAATCATTATGTACATTTAAACCAAAAAAAATCTTCTTCGGACAACATCCTTTATAGTTCACCTAGGGTTTACAAGTAATATTTATTTTTATATTTTGTAATAATAATTTGTATGGTGTGCAATCTGTTTACCAATTTAGTTTTTTCATACATTTTAATTTATATACTAAATACCTAATGTTATTCAGCCCCACCAGTGGCTGAGAGGTTCTGCTCTCAAAGCTGGTAGACGGGAGGTGCTGGGTTCGAACCCAATCGCGCCCGTCGGCCTAATCGTTCGGAGTTTTCGTGGTTTTCTTCGAGCCATGGATTTCCATGCGTAAATACGGGTTAGGTTCCCTTAGAAAGACCCCCACGAAGGGCACTCCCTCCACGGGCCTATATCCCTAGTGTAGATAATCGGCCGTCAAAATACAACCAACCAACCAACCTAATGTTATTCAACTGAAGGTATTTAAATTTGATCTCAAAGTCACTATATTCATATTTTCGGCCTTTAAATTGTGTGGTAATAGCATTTACCTTAGTGATCATAGCTGTTTTGCGCATTGCATTATGTTTAGTCTCCCAGAATAGTTCGATCAATATTAAAATTGAAATCTTTCTTACTCGTGTATTTAATCTGAATTTATGTATGTGTAAAATGTTTACACTAATAACAAAGTAAGTTGATGTAGTCTTGGGGATAAATGAGTTTAAAATATGCATTCAAATTAGAAAATCTGTAATAACAGTTTAAATATTAATTTAAACTTTTATTTGTGTATATATAATTTAATTTATATTATCGAAATATTATTCAACTAAAAATAATTAGATTTTAATCCACATTTACTTTATTCATATTTTCTTCCTTTTAATTATGTGGTAATTTCATTTGCATTAGTGGTCATAACTGTTTTAACCGTTTTGCTTTTGTCTGTCTGAATAGTTCAACAAACACTAAAACTAAAATCTTTCTTTCTAAAACATTTAAGCCAAATTTATTTGACTGCCTAGGAGGTACTGTTCAGACGAGGAAACCAGGTCTGCTGAATTCATGCATGTGCAAAATATTTTCTCTGATAAAAGTAAATTGTTGAAGTTTTGCGCATAAATCAGTTTAACATAATGCATTCAAATTAAAACGTCTGTAATAACAGTTTAAGCATTTATTTAAATGTCTGTTATTTCATATGACTTATTTTATGTATCACCCAAATATTATTCATTTGAAAGCATATAGATTTTAATCCACATTCACTCTATTCATATTTTTTACACTTTAATTCTGTGGTAATACCATTTACATTAATTCTCATAACTGTTTTGCATATTCCAAAATGTTTGGTCTACCTGAATAGTTCGACCAATTTTAACCCTTAAATGCCGGGTGTTGCCTTTCGGCAACATACCCAATTTAGGCTTATAAATGATATTAGAATAATATTGAAGCTATAATGCCTAATGTTGCCAATAAAATATATTCTGAAAATATTATTAAATTGATTTTCAACATTTAGATGGCAACACTTGTGCTGTTTAAGAATAAAGATAGATTTATTTTTTCAATTATTGATACATGTTCTTTTTGTTTTGTTTGGAAGTCTGCGAAATACCCTATTTTGTTCTGCAGTGAGCAAGTAAAATTTATTTCTTATCATAGTTCTCAAAATTCTTGTGTGTTTAATATTATAGAATTTTATCAAGGAAAATTATTTTTCAATTAAACACCAGTATTGTCGATTAGTAACAAACGTTTTTTAGCCGTAAAATATACTTAAAACAAAATATGATTTTTTAAAGTATTTTTCCCATGATTTATTTAAAAAAAGAAAGCCGAAAAACATTTTTTAAATGATTTTTGAAAACTCAGGCATTTAAGGGTTAAGACTAAAATATTTCGGTACTACTTAGTTATCCTGTCGACCAAAAATTTATCGCCAAACTATAAGATTAAATGTCAGTAATGGTTGATCGTAAATGTTACATTCACTTGACTTAAAGCAAGTTACACGTATTTACGTCATCAAGTTATTTTTATTTCGAAGTTTTATTTGTATTTTTATTAATGTTATATTAATTTATTTGTTCTTTCGTTATTTAAAATAAAAATTATGTCGATTTGTTTAATTTGGCGAGTGGTTTCGCGATTTATATAATTTAGCGAAATTGGTCAATGGGATAACTAAGTAGTACCAGTATTTTTTACTAAAGCATGTAAGCTGAATTTACTTATGTGTAAAATATTTTACTCTGGTAAAAGTAAAATGATGAAGTTCTGCGCATAAATCAGCTTAACATAATGAATTCAAATTAAAAGGTCTGTGACAACAGTTTAAACGTTAATTTAAATGTTTATTATTTTGTTTGATTTATTTTATATCTCACCCAAATATTATCCAACTGAAGGCACGTATATTTTAACCAACATTTACTTTATTCATATTTTCTGCATTTTAATTCTGTGGTAATACCATTTACATTAGTTCTCATAATTGTTTCGCATATTGCACCCTATTTGATGTGAATAGTTCGACCAACGTTAAAACTAAAATATTTCTTAGAAAAACATGTAAGCTGATTTATTTATGTGTAAAATATTTTACCCTGATAAAAGTAAAGTGATGAGGTTTTGCGCATAAATCAGCTTAACATAATGCATTCAAATTAAAAGGTCTGCAATAACAGTTTGAATATAAATTTAAATGTTTATTATTTTGTATGATTTATTTAATATATCACTCAAATATTATCGAACTGAAGGCACGCAGATTTTAACCCACATTCACTTTATTCATATTTTCTGCATTTTAATTCTGTGATAATACCATTTACATTAATTCTCATAACTGTTTTGCATATTGCACCCTGTATGGTTACCTGAATAGTTCGACGAATATTAAAATTAAAATATTTCTTACTGAAATATGTAAGCTAAATTTACTTATGTGTAAAATATTTTACTCTGATAGGAAAAAAAAAAGTGATGAATTTTTTCACATAAATCAGCTTAACGTAATGTATTCAAACTAAAAGGTCTATGACAACAATTTAAACATTAATTTAAATGTTTATTATTTTGTGTGATTTATTTTATATCTCACCCAAATATCAGCCAACTGAAGGCACATAGCTTTTAACCCATATTCACTTTATTCATATATTCTGCCTTTTAATTGTGTTGTAATATCATTTACATTAATTCACATAACTGTTTTGCATGTTGCATCCTATTTGATGTGAATAGTTTGACCAACAATAAAAGTAAAATATTTATTTCTAAAACATATAAGCCGAATTTATTTATGTGTAAAATATTTTACTGTGATAAAAGTAAATTGATGAAGTCTTGCGCATAAATCAGTTTAAAATAATGCAATCAAATTAAAAGGTCTGAAACAACATTTTAAATATTATAAATAAAGACACAATCTTGCTTAATGGTACACAAAACACGAACTTTAATAAGCTAAAAGTTAATTTCTACGTTTCGAGTTGTTTCTGCAGCCGTCTTCAGGAAAATATGATGGTAAAAAGGCTCAAAGTTCAGAGACGAAAGCTTCCTGTGCAAGAGATAATTAGTCAAAACTTGACCAATGATTTTAATACAAAAATGTAGCGTTGCCATCTAGTAAAAATAAATAATTATTAATGAATGGTTACGAAACGTAGCAATTAACTTTTAGCTTATTAAAGTTCGTGTTTTGTGTACCATTAAGCAAGATTGTGTCTTTATTTATTATATTTTATGGTGCAATTGTCCAGTATGTGTTATTTTAAATATTAATTCAAATGTTTATTCGTGTATATAATTTAATTTATATATTATTCAAATATTATTCAACTAACTTGTAATTGTATTTTAACCCACATTCACTTCAGTCAAAGTATTTTGAGTTTTAACTACGAAGGCTGATATTGACGACTATTTTTTTATTATTTTATCTACCACTGTATAAAAACATATCTTAGTAGCAAATTTCAACCCGCCTTTTTTCTTTATAAAAATGGGTAGGAAAAATTATAATAAAAAAAAAAATATTTAGCACTGTTCGCATTTATATTAGTGCGTAAGACTGATTTGTATAGTATCCACATTGTTTAGTGTACCTAAACTAACATTAAAATTGAATTTTTTTTCCTACTAATGCATTTAAGTAAAATTTATTTTCATAACATATTACAGAAATACATCTTTTTCTTAATTTTTTTAAAAGAAATTTCTCACTATTTCGGTTCCCTTTCCCATCTATTTTCCTATTGGCTGTTACCTGCAGTTCTTTTTTTCCCTATTGGTCAATAAATTTTTAACTTGAATCCCCATGTCTCCTATATCTGTGAACAAATTTCGGCCATCCTTATCACTGAGAACGGCATGCTATATGTTACCGAAACCGGTATGCTTAAAATTTAAAATTATTGGTGCTTTTAGCGTTGATATTTTTACAGTTCTATTAAAATTTATTTATGTGTAAAATATTAACACTGATAATAAAGTAAATCGGCGAATTCTTCCGGATAAGTGAGTTTAAAATAATATATTCAAATTTAAAAACCTGAAACAGCAGTTTAACATTATTTTAAATGTTTATTTGTTTATATAATTTAATTAACTGAAAGTAATTAGATTTTAACCTACAGTCCCTTTATTAATATTATTTTCTGACTTTTAACTACGAAGGGTTGACAGTGGAGACTATTATTATTATTATTATTATATCTACCACAATGCAAAAACAATAATCTTGGTGGTAGATTTCTACTAATCTTAGAGATATAATAATTTTATTTAGAAATAGTGGTAGAGAAAAGATAGTCGCAAGTAGCAGCTCTAAATGCCTCCTAATTGCATTTATATTACTGTGCAATATTGCTTTACATATTGTTATTATCCATATTGTTTAATCTACCTGAACTAACATTAAAATTAAAAATTTTCTTACTTATGCATTTAATCTAAATTTATTTAAGTATAAAGTATTTACATTGATATTAAAGTAAATGGGGAAGTCTTGCGGATACATGAATTTAAAATAATACATTAAAATTAAAATGCCTGAAATAATAGTTTAAATATTAATTTAAATGTTTATCCGTTTATGTAATTTAATTTATATATTATTCAACTAAAGTAATTATATTTTAAACCACATTCACTTTATCCATATTATTTTCTGACTTTTAACTTCTCGGAGCTCACAGTGGCGACTATTTTTCATTATTATTTTATCTACCACTATATAAAAACAATAAAGTCCGTGTTAGATTTCTACTAATCTTCGAGATATATTAATTTTGTTTGCAAATTGTGGTAGGCAAAGAAAAAAAAAGTAACTAATAGTCGCTCTAAATACCTGCTAATAGTATTTATATTAGTGCGTAAGACAGCTTTACATAATGTTAACTATCTTGTTTAATCTTCCTGAACCAACATTAAAATTGAAATTTTTCTTAATTCTATTTAAGCCAAGTTTATTTATGTGTGAAATATTTACACTGATAATAAAGTAAATCGATGAAGTCTAGCGTATATGGGGCATTCTCACAATCTTTTAACTTTCATGTCCCTGAATAATATTTTTTTATTTAAACACTTTTTTGTGTTTGTTTTTATTTCATATACTTGGGAACATCCCATTGCATGATTGCACAACAATATTAACGAGATAAATAAGTTTTGGACGACGTTGGGGGTCCAAACACATGGAAAACACATCTACCGTCCCGTGTCCCTGATGCTGATTTTGAAGTTTGTAGCTGTCTGGATAAAATTGTTTCAATAAAAATAATTCAATTTAATTTTTTTCTGAAACTGGAACTTTTGTTTTATACAAATATGTAGCTAAAAATTAACCTGTACACATTTTTAGGGTTGATATTATTTTTTGAACTCTGTCCCTGGGTTTTAGATTTTTTACCATCCCTCTTCTAAAATTATACAGAAAATCACTTCAGATGCAGCGACAGAATTTTTTTCAAGTTTTTGCTCATGCAGAAGTATGCTAGAGAAAGAATATCTAAAATTCTTTGACAGAAAATTTACTGCAGAATATAAATCAGCATTTAAATATCAATTTCAAGCACCGTGGCTTTATTGGTAGTCTTACCGTCCCCAAGGTTTATTCCTGCACTTTTCGAGGTAAATTAAAAAAAATAATAATAATTTAATCCAACGTTAACAACTGTTTCGAAAAATCAATGAACATTGTGGCTATCACTTAGTCTTAACATGATTTTCCTAAAAATAGGTGGTAATTTTCCTTACCGTTCCATTCTTACCGTATCTTTTTTTACCATTTCGTCCTTTTTTTTACCATTTCGTCTCTTTTTTTACCTTACCGTCCCTTCTTTAACACCTCTTTAAGACAATGTTATACAAAAATTCTGTATTAAAAGTACTACATTTGTATTATTTCTTATTTGAATGTCCTGTGGGTACTGTGCAAATTCATGATAAGTGAAAATTTAGAAGAAAATAAAAAGTTATAGGGGTAAAGTGGTAAGGAAAATTAAACTCGCAAGTTTAACCTAAACTTCAGTTAAATAAAAAAAATTTCGCTGCTGACCATTTTTTCTTTATTTTGAATCATTAAGGCATTCGTCTATCAGATTAAAATGTTATTTTAGCAAGTTTAATTTCGCCAGATTTTTTTCCCCTAATGTCAAAAGATTGTGAGAATGCCCCATATATGTAACTAAAACAATGCACTCAAATTAAAAGGCTTATAACATTTTAAATGCTTTAATTTAAACCTGTCTTTTTTTACTATTGCATTTTAGCATAATTTATCTATGAATATTAACTTAAATGATTTTTGTCTATTTTAATTTATATATGATCCAAATGTTATTAAACTAGAATCACAAATTTTAACTCCTTTCATATTTCTAAATTACATTGCTAATCGTTTTTACCTTAGAGCTTAAAAGTATTTTACATATTGTGGTTTGTTTAGTTTATTTGAATAGTTCAACTAGCCTTTAAATTGAAATCTTTGTTCTCTGTGCATTTCAGCATAATTTATTTACGAATATCAATTTAAATATTTACTTTTAACTATTTCAATTTCTTTAATAATATTCAATCAAAAGCACTTAATTTCTAACCCAAATTAACTTAATTAATTTTTTATGAATTTCAATTACCTGCTAGTCATATTTTCATTAGAACTTTAAAAAATATATATATTTGAATCCCGAAAAGTTCAACCAACATTTAAATTAATTATTTTTTTCTGAGCATTTCAGCATAATTTATTTACGTATATCAATATAAATATTTATTTTTTATCCATTTTAAGTTATATATTATTCGAATGTTATTCAACTAAAGAACATAGATTTAAAGCCAAATTTTCTTCATTTATATTTTCTAAATATTAATTATGTGCCAATTTTAGTTTCGTTTAGTTTCGTTTCATGAGAGTATTTTGCATATTGCACTCTGTTTAATCAACTAGAATAATTCAGCCAACATTTAAATTGTAATATTTATTCCTTTTTTAAATTGATGTACAATCCAAATTTTATTCAACCAAAAGTGTCAACAAACTAAACAATATTTAACACAAGTTCGATTAATTCTTATTTCCAAAACTTTAATAACAAGTACAATCACTAAATATTTTAAATTCAACGAAAAGTAACTAAACTTTTAACACAATTCCAGCGTACATCCACTTTATTCACGTTTCTTAAACATAAATAATTTGCTAATCAAGTTTATTAGACCTTAAATAAATTTTAGAATTACATACCATTTAGTTTACATGAATAGTTCAACCGGCAATTAATTCAAACTCTTTGTTTCTAAATTCCTTTTCTTGTTAATGATACATTGAAATTAAAGGACTTGTGTCTTTATAATGTTAATTTAATGGTTACCTTTTTATATAATTTAATTTATGTATTATCCAGATATTATGTAACTTAAAGCCCTTTAGTTTTAATTTATATTTATTCTATTCACATTTTATCCGCTAGCTGAAATATCAGAGATAGCATTTTATAGAGGATCCTCGTTTCTCGCTGATGGTAGTGTAATTTTATGGTGATCCTCACTAGTCCTCGGGTAGTAGAATTCTACTATGACAGGGCCAGCGAACCTTTTTACATCCATGTACCAAATTTTTCCAAAAATATTTTTTACTTGATCCTGGCGTGCCAACAATAAAAAAATTTAATGCATCAAATAATAATAAATCAAAATTATTAATTTTTTTTTTTTTTTAGCATTCAAAAAATGTGGGTGATATTTGATGTTATACTTTAGAAATTTATCTTAAACATATTATTTCTATTGCCTCATCTAAAATGCCAAATAATTTATATTAAAGAGAATACAAGGTGAATTGGATTGATTTCAGAAGATGTTTTCACTTGAATTTTTCATATTACTTATTTCCGAAAAGAATGTCTCGCAGAAAAAATTGTTAAAATAGCAAGCACGATAATCTACAGTTTATAGCGTTTGGAATCAAATTCTAAGTTGTTATAATTTTACAACCGGCATTTTTGCTTATAATGCCTTTTTATCTTTCTTTTGAGATAATTTCCTAATTCTCTCTTATTCTTAAATTTTTCTGAGCCAGTAGTGAGCTAGATAGGGATACATTAAGTTATATTTCAGTTTCTTCAATCTGTATGACAATGACAAACAACCGAACTAATCGAATTCAGATAAACAGAGACAACCTATTGATTAATTAATGCATTTTGCGAAATTCTACCCTATTTTGATGTAGAACCTGAATCTATGCCGTGCCAAAAATAATCTGCAGTGTGCCACTTAAGACACGTGTGCCGTAGGTTCGCCGTCCCTGTCCTATGAAGGCTTACGTTTCGGGTCGATGATGTGACGGTTGCTCAAAATCAGACCTGTTCAGGCCATAAAAATAGGAAGGAAATTTAAAGGAAAGGATATGTTTACAAACAAACACTTCCGTCAACCAATCTGCCACTATATTTTTGTCATAGCGATCATTGCTGGGATCGATATGACGACGTAGGCCAATCGTATCATAGACATGTTTAACCCATTTTCGGCCAAAGGTGCGTAAACGCACCATTTCAATAAATATTTTTTTATTAAAACTGTGACGAATATTTTTCATTAATTTTATTTTTCTGCTATTTTTAAGGGCTTTAGAGGCATCTATAAAATATCAGTAATTCAATTGGAGTTCTTTCTGTTAAGAAATTTTCAAAATACGCTAGTCTTAGAAAATTGAAACGGCTATTGACATATTCGACTTTTTGAAAATGTATAATTATTCCACTTGCGATTAATCATATGTTTTTATAATGGATTAAAGTTGCAAGTTCTGTAAACAAAATAATAAGGAAACAAATTTCATAAAAATTAAAAAAAAAATTATCCATTTTAAATTTAATGGTGCGTTTGCGCACCATTGACCGAATGCATGAAAAAAGTTGAATGCATTTTATTTCTCAAATATAATATTATTTTTCATGCACGAAACTTTTTTTGTCTTAATGAATGTAATTTAAGCATATTTCAATAAAAATAATACCATATTTTATAAAATTTCCATGCTTGGCCTAAAATGGATAAAGTAGACGAATCAAATTGCCCGAACGCATTTGTGTACAGTAAGATTAATAAAGAATGGACAGGTGTTTCTTGCTCATCCACAGTAATTTGACCAATAGTGACGTCAGCTGCACTTTCCTTACAGTATCTTGTTATACCCATGGTTCCGGGCCGCGAGATTACAATCCAACAAAACTTGAGGGGTTTGGCGAGATAAAACGCTATGAGCCAAGAGCGCTAAAATCTTCACTTTCTACCCTTTCTCCAGTAACCCATTTGTTTACACCGAGGAAGATCAGTTTCAATCCAGCTTATTGTTCGTGGAAGAGGGTGATGTGAAGAAAGAAACGCTGTTAACTTTCAGGTAAAAAAAAAAAAAAAAAATATGCTAAAACAATTAAGTTCCACGAGTAACATATGATCGCTAATGTCTTAATTAAATATTAAAACACTTGTGAAATAGATTATTTTAATGTATAAAAGTTATTTTCAAAGTTTATGAAAATCGTCTACACTATCTAAGAGCTAGAAGCCTGTTAGCCTAGAAGGCTGTTATATGCCCTATATTATAGCTATATATTTCACGTTAAAAAAAAAAAAAGACAAGATAAAGATAATTACCCAGTAAAATTTCATGCTGTGCTGCCATTTGTCTTTATGTTCATTAATGATTTGTTAAAAAATTACGAGAAAATGTTTTGCTAATTTAGTTTAAATAGAAAACACATTTGTTCTTTTATTAAGTAAAGTGGAAATAAAGAAAAACAGCCACAATATGTATGTTAACACTGGTGAATTTTCAAAGTTGTTTTTAAAAAGAAATAATAACATTTAGAGGGCATCTAAAAGTAATACTAAACTTTTTTTATAAATGTTGTTATTATTATTCTTAACTCCATTTATCAGCTAAACTCTATGACACATAAGACAATATTTAAATTATTGCTAAATGCTCAATTGCTGAATATTCAAAGCTTATTTTTTTAATTCTTAATTAATTAAAAGACATTTTTTTTAAAATTCCTTTTATTTATAGATCCATACGTGAAGCGAGTTTAAAAAGAGTAAGGTAAGCTGGGGTAACTGGGCCATAGACTATTTTTTTAAAAACCGTTGGTGTTTTTTAAGTTTTGGCTTTTGTCAACATTGCACACCCATCTCTACTTCTTAAAACAACGTGTGTTAACTCAGTTATAACTCTGCCTTTGTTGTGATAGGTTGCCGAAAATTTAGGTTTCTTTTTTTAAAAACAACGTCCATTTGGTTGAACTTCCTCGGCTTTTTATTAAAATACGGTAAGTACTTTTATTAAACAATATTTTTATTTAAAGATTAGACACATAAATGCATTAATATTATTAGGAATCTATACATATTTACTTCATGTTTCAAGTGTAAGGCCGGAATTTCAGTTACCCCATACATTTTTCAAAAGAGGGGTAACTGGGACATGTCACATGTATCAGGGGTAACTGGACCATATGTGATCCAGTTTCCCCGACAGTTATAAATATCTTTTTGAGTTTCTCTTTCTATGGGAAATTAATTTCTCCATTGTATTTTTGCTTGCAATAAAGAAAATTACATAACACCTTATTAAAATTACATAATAAATTTTTAAAAAAAAGCATGTTGGGGGTATCAAACCGAATTTCTTAAGTGCGATAGCTATAGCTCAAAATTTTACATGCAGATGAAGAGGCATATACATAAGGCAAAGTGAGATTATTAGAAAATTATCGAAACGAATAAAAAAATAGTTCTATTCGATATAAAAAATATGGTTACATTTTCCACAGGTTTATTGGACATATCGAACTTCCATTGTGGTAAATAAAAAAGAGAATGAGATACTTAAGTACTTACGTAGCCGTTTCTTCAGAGATTTATCTTGTTATTTTTTTCCTTAAAGTACCCATGCAACTTTTATGCTTATTACCTATACTAAAGTACATAAGTACTTACTTAATATTTATGTTTTTTGTATAAATAAATCTAATATTTTCACTTTTAGTGCTTTTTTTCGACACATTGACAGTAAAGGTTTGTACATGATCTGCCTGGTTTAAATTTTGTTTAGTTGTTTACACTTTTTCAAACAAGACCTGATACCCAATATAAAAAAAATACAAGCGCGTCTGGAGCATAGACCCTCCTGGTCCACTTGCCCCATTTTTATGGGGCAACTGGACCCATGAGGGAAGAAATATGAAATATGCATTTTATTTTTAGATATTAAAATGTAATTTTGAACATTTCTGTCTGATAGAGGGAACCTAACTGAACACATTTATAAAAGTTCAGACTTTAATTCAAATGAATATTAGCCTTTTGAATCTGAATTGCCAGAATCTCCAGAGTCACATTGTAAAATCATGGCCCAGTTGCCTCACGTAACCTTATGTGATGAATCATTAGAGCTATTTCATTTTAAGGCTGTTCTTTAAATCCAAAAGGGCAAATTTCTGACATAAGTTTTAATTTATTTTTGTTTTGAAATGCATGAAACTAGCAAATGTTGTTGTTCAGAAACTATGTAATCACGCTGTTTTTTCCGTTTTTTTTGGAAACTCAATAGGTCTTTCAGAAAATAGTGTCAAAGTGGGCGTTTTGAACCGAATTTCTGCGCGAAAGAAGAAACCACTCAAAAAAGCGTGAAAAACGTGTTTATCATGTGATCGAAATCGCTTATAACTCAATAGGTAATTTATTGATCAAAAAATGGAAAACACAGTTCGATTCCAAAGCGATTCCATCGCTTTCCAATTTTATATCTTTCCGTTAAAAAATGAATTTGTAAATGTGTCAAAAAGTTTTGCTCTTGTTGAGCAGAGCAGTTAAGAACAGCCTTAAGAAATCATAATATTTTGAATAAAATGAATTCTGTTATTATAAAAAGTAAATAAAAAAAAAAAACACAAATATTTCAGAAAACGTAATGACGGCAGTGCTTAAAAACATTTTCTTTAAACGTTAAAAGTTCTATGTCGTGAAAGAATAAACTCTAAATACAGTGATATTAAATATATTCATCATAGAATTAAAATATTTTATTTTTCTGTCTCTTAAGTTGTCGATTTTACAAATCTCATTTATAAAGCAAAAAAAAAAAAAAAAAAAGGAATCTTTTCTTTTGTGAATGCAAGAATTATGTTTTCTAGTTACAAAAAGTTATATTGCCCCTACTTTATCACATTATCTCAAATGTTGATTTTAATTTTGTAGTGATATTTCAATATTAACTTATAATATATTAATCATTACTGTTTAAATTATTTCATTATAAAATTTATTTTCTCCAAGAAAACCGTCATTCATGGGTCCGAATATAATTTAAAAATTATTAATCTACAATAATCAGAAATTTAATAATGACACAAAATACGGAATTTAGTTATGCATTTTAATTTAGAATAAACCTTAAACAATAATTTATTATACATACATAATTATTTATGTGTTGTTATTGAAATTCAAAAGCAACTTTTTTTTTTGGATTTTCCAATACCACTGACAGTACATATTTTTTTTTCAGCAATTCTTACAACACAATTAATAAATTTCATTTTTTATATAAGTACTAAATTTATGAGGTCACAATATCTTTCCTGAGAAACTTTCCTGACTTTTAACAACAGTTCTAAATAATAAACATTTTTACTGAATAGGCATTTTATTTTATTTATTCATTTTTTATTTATTTATTGTATATGCTTTATCACCAAAACCCATTTTAGAACTTCTTTATAAAATTCGGACTTTAAATTTCGGTTTGAAGATTTTTATTATTTTAGAAAATCAAAGAAATGGTGTAAACAAAACAAAATATTAAAACATTTTAGGAAATTTTTAGCAAAATGTGCTACAGGTGTAGTAAAAAATAATAACAATGCGAATAAAAACAATAAAATATGAAAATATTTAAAAAATCTTTATAAATGAAGTAATTTATTTGCATTAAAAAATCAGAATTATAAATTATCTTAAAAATGGTAAAATTTATCATTTGTTTTAGGAATAGAACAGTAATTTTCTATTTCCAAAGCATTTCACTATACATTTACACAGTATCCTATCATACGATACAAAGAGCTGCAGTGCCTTTCTCCTCCCTAAGAACTGGTTTTTCTCCACCAGCGAAAATGCCAAAAGCTGCCAACTCCAAGCCGCCAAACACTTCCAAGTTTTGTTGGATTGTAATGTAGCTTCCGGGCCCTCTCCAATGTATTGAGTTGGATTCTATCCCAGCTTCCGCAGTCGGTAGTAACGCACGCTGTGATAGCCAGTATTGGCTGCGTACAGTATGCACATTTCCACTTATTCACATAAATTTTAATTACATGCCAATCGTACTTTCGTGAGAACTTAAAACTGTTTTGCATGTTGTCTCTTTAGTCTACATGGATAGTTCCATCAAAATTTAAATTATGTAAACTCTTTTTTACTGATGCATTTCAGAATAATTTATTTATGAATTTTTTTTTCATTTGCTGTATTCCCGGCGTCCAACGCACACTTTTAATTAAAAAAAAAGTTGAAAATATGCTGGTGCACCTTATACGCTGTGTATGGAAAAATATAAAAGTAAATATTAAAATATCAGTAAATATGAGCGTAATAAGCCTATTTTTTTCATTAAATGAACGTTCTAGTTATTTACAAAAATATGAGTTACTTTCAAGCTTAATAACGTTTGCTATTAAAACACATGAAAACTTCGTCGTATTCGTCCTCATTTGCGTTTTTAAGCGCATTATCAATTTATCTTTCATCCTTACGGTTAGTGCCACTATCATCCCCTAATAAGTACTCATATTCAGTTTTGTGCAGATTTTTAAATATATCACAATTTTTATGTGACATTTGAATGATCCTGCGAAATTACTTCGTTTCATTCTTGCCATGAAAAGGCACGAAAAGTTCTTTGTATATTTTCGTTTGTATTCTCGTTTATATTTTCAGGCGCATTATCGATTTCTCTTTCATCCTTACCGTTAGTGTTACTATCATCCACTGGTAAACAGTTATATTCAGTTCTGTCCATATTTTAAGATAAGCCACAATTTTTAAGCGACTTTTGAATTACCTCGTCCCATACTATTATTTATACTACTCGCAGACTATTTCTATATCTTACTATATTTTTTCTTTATGTTTGTAGCACACTGTGTGGCTAAAATATTATGAATACACCTCATTCGTACTTCGTCTCGTCCCTGCGGCACGTATATTGACGTAACAAAGCGTATTTCCTGATAAGAAGCTTTCACCTGGTCGGAATTGCCAGAGAATGTAGTAATTTGCCCGCCGTGAGAAACACAAGAGATTTCAGTGATTTTGATTGTGGGCTCCAGAAAGGCCGATTCCAGTATCTCTGAAACAGCTTTTTTTTTTTTTTTTTTTTTGGCTTTTCACGTACAACAGAGTCTCAAATCTTTAAAGAACGATAACTAACAAGGAAGGTCTCCATACGGGCATATTCAGAAAAATCTGAAAAAAATTACAGAGTGTTCTTCTCATGTGGATATATATGTTTATAAATTTTTTTTGGCGGAACCTCGATAGAAAGTTCGTAAAAAAATAATAAAATTTCGTTTATTTGGCGATTTATCATCGTTTGGCGATGAAATGAAATTTCGAAAAATACTTTTTTATGTCGAATACTCTTTAAGATAAAAAAGTTTCATATTGAACTGTTTAAATAAATTTAATGTAAATAACTTTAGTTTTGTCAGTTTTAGTTTCATTTAACTACAGTTTTGTCATATATATATTTATAATGAAAGTTAAATATAAAATTTTATGAATTAAAACAAAATTTAAATAAATTAAAATTGTTTCAATATCTCAAAATTAATCCAGTTGAGCACTGTCGATTCAATTTTGTTGCGGTGGAAACGATGAATTCTTTGATATTGAAATAGAAATGAATAACTGCTAAATGAATCTTGCCTTTATTTTGGAATATGCTTAAATATCTGAAAGTATTTTTTGTATATGAAATTGTTTTTAAAGTAATAAAATTAAATAACAAGCAACATAAATATGTAATACGAAAAAAATGTACTTATTAAACTCTCTCATTGTTTATGTTTAAATTCATTAAATACTTTTTATACGCATTCTAAAAATCAATTAATAAACAATTTTCAGGTGTATTAAAATCGTTTGCTTTTGGCGAGGAAAAAGTACTGCTCGCCAAATCGCGTGACGCTTTCGTCTTTCCGCGCCAAATACCCGAAAGTATTTTATTTTTTTTTACAAACTTTCTACTGTAATTCCGTCACTCAATTTGGCTGATCCTTTATAACATACATAAGTAGTTTAACTGGTATTTTTTTTCAACATATTCTGAGTATGCCCAGTAAGAAGACCTTCCTTGTAAGTGAAAAAACTTCGAAAAAAACTAAGTAATGGATGGATATCACTTGCGAACGTAACAGTTGCCAAGCAACTAAAACGACAACACTGATTGTATGCAGCAACAGAAGGGCTAGAAGAGCCAAGACGTAACCAATTTCAGTGCATAGCAGCTCAGGACAATCCTCAATCCGCCCGTCCTGTAAAACTCTTAAAAAAAAAAAAAACATGCAATTTAACAAATTACAACGACCATATGGAAAATGATTTTACAAAGACTAAAATTTAAGACATAAAAAATCGCACGGAGTTGATCATACATTACGTATGCCATGAATTAAACATTAATAGTGCTATTACACGTAAAAATTGCAAGCGACGGAAATCGCCTGCGACTCGTAAATATTATCCACCTGAAACTTATGTATTATCCAAGCATTTCATTGGCTGTTCGGGAAAAGGCTTTTCCATCGTCAGATTTCCAAGAAATCTGACGAGCCATTTTAAGTGAAATTTCATTCTTAAACTTCTAAACATCCCACAGTATTACTTTTTACACCGTCGTATAGAGAAAAAAATGTACTTTTAAATGCAATTTGTTTGAATGCTGTATCTCAATTTGTTTCTGAGTTATTATTTTTTTTTTTGTAGTTTTTATTACTTTTTTGTCATAGTGGCAACACTCTGTTGTCCATCTCTGTTGAAAGTAAAGGGAAATACAGATTACTGTATAGACCAATCGCAAAACGAATAAAATGCGGATTAAACCAATAAAAACCTTCAGCTATGCCTTTGATTTCCTACCCTGACAGAAAACAATAACCATTTTTCCAAATGGTTAAAAAAAAAAAAAAAAAAAAAAAAACAGTTCGTTACAATATCAGTTTTGAGTAGCAGGGTGTTTCTAATACAGGGTGTCTATAAAAGAACGTCCCAGTTTCAATTGATATATTATAACAGTTCAATTTTGTCTACTTACAACAAATCGTACATAATATTAAAGGTAAACTAACCTAGTTTTCCTTACAAATGTTCAATATGTGCACCTTTAGTTGTACGGCACACATCCAACTTAAAGTCTAATTCTCCCCACACTTTGATTAAGAAGTCCGGAGTCATGGAAGCAATAGCCTCTTCAATTCTGTGTCTCAACTCTGATAAATCATTAGGTAGCGGCGAAACGTTGACACGATCTTTTATAAAGCCCCGAAGGAAAAAATCGCATGGTTCTAACAGCTTTTAAATCTTCAACCTGGCAATAAACCTTTACGCTCGGGAGTCACCATTTTGCATACGGTACTGCAAGCGAGTAAATAACAAAAATTATCTAAAACTGTTTGAGTTACTCTTTATTTATGAACTTGCACCAACACTCTACAACGCTTACAGTTGCTATTATTAAAATCTATAACTGGGACATTCTTTTTGGACACTCTGTATTTTAGTCACTCAGTGCATTTTTCGATCTTCATTATTATATTTCCATGTATGATATTTTATGAAAGGTTTTGTTTTTTATTTTACTTACTAGCCCCCCGTTATGCTATTTCTTTCTCCCAGCTTATTTTGTCTCCAATAAATAACGTTACGTTGTATAAGCCAGCCGTAAAACAAAAGCCGATGTTTCATTGTGCGATTAAATACTCTACAGCATTTTTAAAAACTTCTAAGCATCGCACATTTTCAATGTTTTTACCGTCGTATAGGGGAAAAAAAGTACCTTTTAATGCAATTTGTTTGAAAACTGTATCTCCATTTATTTTTGAAATGTTAATTTTTTTTTCTAGTTTTTAGCGACATTTGTTTCATTTTGGCAACTCAAGTACTCCATTTCTGTAGAAAGTAAAGAAAAAATAGTTGAAAAACAGCAATTATATCTTCTTGTTGCCATTTTCCTATAAAAACTGAAAAAATGCAATTATAATACGTGCTATTTTGAGAAAAATATAAATGAATTACTATTTTGAACTATGTTTAATTTTAAGTATCTATATTAATGTAAATGACGTCATTTTACATAAAATAAAAGCGTGTGCTTTAAGTCTTAAAATTGAAATATGTTTTGCACTACAATAGAGTCCCGATTGCCCGAGTCCCGCTTAACCGAATTATTTTCTTCTGATGTACTGGTGGTTTCTATTATTATGAAACAGCCATTATAAATGAAGCGTTAGGTGAAGATGAAAGAGCAATCGTAAAAAGTTAGAATTCTGATTTTCTGGTCAGAATGTGAAAAAAATGGCCATAATTAAAAAAAGAAAAAAAAAAAAAATATGGCCATTTTTTTTCTTTTATTCTGACCAGAAAATTTCATTTTCACCTAACGCTGCCTTTATAGCGGCTGTTTCATAATAATAGAAGCCACTAGTCCACTAGAAGAAAATGAAGAAATGGAAATGTCGGGGGCGACACTAAATTCTGAGAAAGCAGAATTCCTGTTCTCTAGTTTATTTATTTACTGTGAAGACTTTTTTTGTCCTCGTAATACAATGAAGACTTCTAAAAGTACAAAAATGTAGTCTCAAATTTTAGATGCGCATTTTACGTCAAAATATACGGTATATTTTATACATATACTTTTCAAATAAAAGAGCTTTGATTACATAACATTGTAATATTGATTTAAATGATAATAATTTTAAGTACTTCAGTTTATACATAAACC
The DNA here is from genome assembly GCA_963932465.1 of Maratus speciosus. Taxonomy (NCBI): domain Eukaryota; kingdom Metazoa; phylum Arthropoda; class Arachnida; order Araneae; family Salticidae; genus Maratus; species Maratus speciosus. The sequence continues at coordinate 395,033,383 of OZ010793.1, read as the reverse complement.
ACATATTATTGAAGTAAATAAACTTAGATTGAAACTCAAATTAACTTCATTCAAATTAAAAAAAATTAATTACATAATTTTAGTATTTTAATTTGAGATTAAAACTATTTTATAAACTACAACCCGTTTAATCCACTTTAATACTTCAACTAACACATAAATTGAAATAATTTTTACTGGTGCATTTCAGAATAATTTGTTTATTATTATAATTTTAAATATTTAATTTTTTCTCTATTGCAATTTATGTATTATCCAGATATTATTAAACTAAAAGCACTTAGATTTTTACTCAGAATTAGCTTAATTCATGTTTTATAAATTTTAATTACATGCTAACCGTACTTTTCAGAAGAGCTTAAAGCTATTTTACAAACCTCATCCCGTTTAATCTACGAGAATTAGTTCAACCAAAATTTAAATTGAAATATTTCTCACTGGCAGATTTCAACCGAATTTATTTATGCGTAAAATATTTATTTTAACACATATATATATTCCTTTTACGATTTCCCTATTTTGTTTGTTTGAAATTTTAACTCATATATATACTCAGTTCATTCTTTTTTTTAACTATAAAATTATACAAATCAAGTAAAAGTAACCACAATTTGAATGTATTTCCACTTCGTTAATGCTGTTTAAATTTCAGTAATATGCTAATACTATGGTGAGTTGAGCTTGAAATTAATTTGAAAATTATATTTAATTTAGTTTCCCTGGATGATTCAATTGACATTTAAATTAAACTCTTTGTTTCAGATGATATTCAGTAAATTTATTAATAAACAAAATATGCAAATTCTGAAAAAAAAGTACCATCTCGTGCTATTTCATCACCGAATTATCGTAGAAACTAGGAATTAGGCCTATTTTCCGAATATGAAAGCATTTATTTCAATAAAAGTCGTCTATATAATGAAAGTTTCATCAATTTTAATTTTTTAAATGATAACACCCACTTTTGAAATTTTATTTGAATTCCTTAAATCAAAACAGCCACAAAACCGTATAGTTTATATACTTTTTCTTAAATCTTTTTAGAATTACAGACTGCCAATTTCGCGGTTGCTAGGGTTAACCCTTACATGCATAGAGCAACTCAAGAGTTGCATGATATATGTTTCCCATTTGGCACTCTCTATTGTCTTTATGAAATATTATGTGACACTTATGTGTGATAACATGCATTTAAGGACATGCATTTACAAAACCGCGAGTGTGTAAGTTTACAGCTAATCCCAATTATTAGTTTCCAAGAAATAGATAAATGTTGCTTTTCGATGGTGTAAATCTAAATGCCTCGTCACCTGTTATCAAAGCGTCAAAAAAAAAATAATAATAAAATAAATAAATAAATAAATAAATAAATAATAAAAATAAAAATAAAAATAAAAAGCAATTTAACAAATTACAACGACCATTTGGAAAATGATTTTTTCAAAGACTAAAATTTAAGACATAAAAAATGGCCCGGAAATGATCATACGCCATGAATTAATAGTTTTATTACACGTAAAAATTGCAAGCGACAAAAATCGCCTGAGACTCCTCAGATTTCCTGAAACTTACGTATTATCCACCTGAAACTTACGCATTATCCAAGCATTTCATTGGCTGTTCGGGAAAAGGCTTTTCCATCGTCCAAGAAATCTGACGACCCATTTTAAATGAAATTTCATTCTTAAGCTTCTAAACATCCCACAATATTACTTTTTACACCGTCGTATAGAGAAAAAATGTACTTTTAAATGCAATTTGTTTGAAAGCTGTATCTCAATTTGTTTCTGAGTTATTATTATTATTTTTTTTTTTAGTTTTTATTACTTTTTTGCCATAGTAGCAACAGAAGTATCCATCTCTGTTGAAAGTAAAGGTTAGTGCATAGAACAATCAGAAAACGAATAAAATGCGGATTAAACCAATAAAAAGCTTGAGATATGCTTTTGATTTCCAACCCTGACAAGGACAATAACCATTTTTCCAAATGGTTAAAATAAAAATCTTAGAAAATACTTTACAAAATTTTACGGAATTTTCTGGACTTCGACTTCGACTTCGAATGCAGTTTGAACCGAGGCCCCTGTGGACAGCTCTACACACCCCCGGGATCAGGACTGGTGAGAAATGACAGGAGAGCAATGTAAGACCTGGATGGTAGCAATAAATTGGGGAAGGGGGAAATAAGTAAAAATAAAAATGGAGGCCTGAACAGGTAGGAAACGTGAGCTACTTAACGTAAAAAATATGAGTTTATATGTAAAATTTCTGTTTAACTTTTCCGGTGACTAATTGAGTGTTCTGAGTACTTTTGTTGTAAGATTATAATTTTTTTTTTTCGAAAGTTATGAATAAAACCCCGACATATTTTTTTTTATGTATATAGTGTAATTACGAGAGAGATGGACCACAGTGGGAGATGGACCAGTCAAATATTTTGTTAATGCGGCGTTCTACAGCTAGTGCAACTATCAGTCAGACACTTAAAGACATTTTGTATGGCATGCAACTTTTTGCTTCTCAAAAAACATAACATTTTTGCAGCTAAAAATAATTGTTGCTTTTGGTAAGTCAAATAATTTTTTCATGTGGTTATGTTATGCATTTAAAGGTTTTTGTTTATATATGTGATCTATCTAGTTTTAACGATGTAATCTTGGGGAACATTTAGGCTTCTAAATAATCCAAAATGGTGACGCAATATCAACAGTGTTGTGTCGGGGTGGGTTATGCTTCTCACCTAGGTAATCGGGAGAGATGGACCAGGTTTTCTGTCGGGAAGGATTGACCATGCAATCCTGAATTTCAAATTTAGCTTTATAAGAGCTGAATTTGAAACACTAAGGGATTGTATATTTCTGTTTTCCGAAAATGTCGAGAACCTATATTGGAAAAGGCTCGTCTCTGACATGGATATAAACATTCAAGAAATATGTGATGACGAGGATGGCTATTTAGAAGAGTGGAACGAAAACGAATGTGTGGGATGCGGCGAAAATTACAATGAGACGAAACAATATGTAGATTGGATAGAGTGTGTTTCCTTTTTTGTGCGTTAGTTTCATGAAGCATGTTCATGGTTTGAAGTAGCATGCGATAACTGTGGTAAGAAATTAAATTACCAGTAAGAAGTTACTGCAAAACAATCTTAACTCATAGTATATAAGACATTTGCATAAATAATGTTTAAATCTATTAAGATATTAAGATCTCAAGAAAAAAATTTAATTTTAATCGGTACATATTAAAGATCAAATAATAATTCCTGTAAACCTAATATTCAGTAATTTGATTATAAGAAAGATTATTTCATTTTCATGTAATGAAAATAAACTTTTATAAATTTAATAAATGTGCAATTATTTCAATATTTTATATTGTGCGATCATTTCAATAATCTCACCCGGACTACTCCGGGTGAGATGGACCACATGGTAAATATTTAGAAACTATATAATAGAAATTCCTTTAAAGGTATGAACTTCTGCGTTAGGACATTTTTAAGAAACATCATACATTATACATACATACTGTGAAAAGTAAATTCTATGTAAATATATGGCTCTTAGAGCACGAAGAAAAAACGTGGTCCATCTCTCCTGTAATTACCCTAATTATATGTAGATTTAAGAAAAAGGACATAAATTACACCTTTTTCCAGGCACCTTTGATATAAGGAATCCAAATAAAGTGTCAAAAGTGGATGCAACAATTATAACATTCACTGTAAAATGAAAGTTGGTACAACTTTTAATATGTAGATAGTTTTTATTTCAAAAATTGCATTATATTCGGAAAATAAACACAATTCACAGTAGAACGGTACTCCTGACAACTGTCTACGACAATTTGTTGATTAAATAGCATGGAGTAGCGCGGGTGTTTTAATTTTTAAACTGAAAATTAATAGTAATGAAAATTTATGCACAATGTGAATGGGAAAATGTTAATTTATCTATTGCGTTTTGGTTCTTCCAGAATGATATATTTTCTTTATGCTATAGTTTTTCTAGTTACCTTAAATAACTCCAGATATTTAGATTTTAACTAATATGAATATTTAAGGATGTCCGGGACACAAAAATCTTAAAATTTTCTTAAGAAATTTTATTACATTAACACTTTCTCTGTTTTTTCTGCTTAAAATGAAGTTTAAATCATGTTTCTATCTTAATTGGAACAGGAAATATTCATTTTTAAGTTTTAGTTTGCTTTCAAAATCTAGATTTCAAGCAATGGTTGTCATGAAAACGACTTTTTGTGAAAATGCGTTTTTCTTCATGATGGGTTTTTTTCACTATTACCTGTATTTAAATTGTTATAAGTCAAGAAAAGTTAAAGGTAAATGGTTCAATCTTGGAACATGTCTTTTTCAAATGTTTTACTTTAATCTTGATTCAGCAAATTTGAAAAAAAATATTTACTTTTGAAAATATGATTTTTTTTTTAAAGTTACGTCACTTTTTTTCAAATTTTTACTTTAAATATTTTTAATTTTTATTTAAATTAATATTTTTTAAAATGCTGAATCTAAATTAAAATTTACATATTTCTGTTTATTTAAATGAGAAAAAATTGAAATTCTACAAATAACATTTCGAGTTATAACGATTTTAAACTACCCCACGTTTTTAATAAAATTTAAATTAAAATTTTTTTTAAAAAAATTATGAGAAGTTTTATCATGAGATTTTATTTACAAATGATATGGTTAACCATCACAAAAATTTTCGAAATTTTAACTCAATAAATAAAAATTATTTGAAAATGTGTCCCTGACCTTCTTAAGTAATTGATTATAAAACACTATGTAATACATATTAATTATTATATTAAGTGATGAAACATTGACTTAAGTTTTTAATGAAATATTTATTATTTATTGTATTAAGTTATATAATTGTGATTTACGTTTTTCCTAAATAATAATTTAAAGTTTACCAATACATGTATGAAATAAAAAGGTTACAATGTATCAGTTTTTTCTATCATAATTAATTTTAATTTTACGGTCTGAGATGCGAAAATTACTGTAATTATTCCTTTATGCGTGTCGAATAATGTTACTTTTTGTTTGAAAATTCCTTCTAAGGCGAAATTGTAGGAGAATAAGAATGATGCCCCTTGAAAAATAAATTAAGGGGATTATCCTCACGTTTTCCCCCTTTATACTTAACCAATGAACCTCCAAATCTAATCAGGAAAGCGCCTTATAAGAATAAACCAGTATACCAAATTTGAAGCAAATCGGATAATTCTGCATGAAAAACCCATTTATCTAAATTAAGGCGGGATTAACCCCCGTTACCCCCTTTATACTTAATCAATGAACTCCCAAACTAATCAGGGAAGCATCTTATCAGAATGAACCTATTCACAAAATTTGAAGCAAATCGGATAATTCTACATGAAAAACCGATTTATTAAGGTGGGTAATTAGCCCCCCGTTCCCTCTTTACATTTAACCAATAAAACACCAAAACTAATCCGGGAATCTACCTCCATAACTTCCAAGAAAACATCTTTCAAGTAAAGAGAATATAAAAGATAGTATTAATAAAATTTTATCCGCGTTATAAAGATGATTATTGTTTCTTTTTAGGAGCGTTCGTAATTATATAAATGCGTAGCATCTCTAGTCGTCGTCTGGTCCGTCCGTCTGTCCGCATATAAGAGCGAAAAAACGACCCAACCGAATGGTTTGGAATTTAATGCAATAGAATCGTTGCAGAATTTAGTTGTGTCATTTCAAATATTATGATAATCGAATCCAAACTTAAAAAGATATTAATAAAAGTTTTCTTCATTCTCTTAAGGGGTCTCAGGACTCTTAAAATTAGAAAAAATGAAAAAAAGTTCATATTCAACATTTAATATCTTAAAATGTATTTGATTTTAAGACACAATTTTAATTGGAATAAAATATATAAGTATGTTATTTCATTTCATGTATTTGAAAAATTATGAGATGCAGAATTAGCATTTACAGGGGGCTCCAAACTGTTAGACATTTTTTGAGCAAAAAATCGGCATAACAGCTTACGCGCACGATTACCAAATAAGTGTTGCAACTAGAATGATAATTTTGGTACCTACTTATACTTCAGATTGTAATAATTACCCTGAACCTAAATAAATTTATATTTAAAGCTTTTTTATATTTTTAATACAAAGTTGTATTTAGCTAATGCAAAATTAAGAAAATTTCAGCAGTAATCACCTAAAAAAATATTGTTTTGAACAATGAAAAGGAAATTTTAGGTTCAGTTTATACAGACTAACATGAAATATATGTTTTGAAAATTTCATGAAAAAATATTCACAAGTTTTTGAAGGGGTCTCAGGACTCTTAAAGATTCAAAATTTTCGAAAATTTAATCTTTTTAGATATTAAACTTCTATCTTTTCTCAACATTTTGATATAATTGTTTCCTTGAAATTCCCATTGGAACAGAAGTTATGGCTCAAGCTCAACAGCTCAAGCGGAATTTTCGAAACTTTGAAGTCATAAAATAAATAATGTGAACATTAAAAAGGTCCACAATCTTACTTAAAAGGCGACTAATGTAATGAAAAAGATGTTACTAGTTTAAAATATACATTTTACTTAAAACTTCTTTGTACTCTCAAGCCTTCCAGGCTCATCATCAGATAATATCTTAATAAGTAATGTAGTTTATTTATAGAAATACGTCACTTTGTTTTGAAAATGAGAGAGCCAATAATTACTAAAGTTGAAAGTAGAAGTAGCAGTAGCAATTTCTTGGATTGAATTTAATTAGAGGAAATATATATTATCCCAACAAAAAGTTTTCGGTAAAAAAAAAAAAAAAAGCGCCAAGTTCTTCTTAATGTTTCGGCCAGAAAAAGTAGTGATATCTGAAGTTCATACAAGGGCACAAGTTAAAAGCCAAACATCCCAAATCTTTCATTGAAAATGGCTTCCTGCGACTTGGCCGTTAATGCCTTCTACAGCATTTCAAAATTAATGATTGGAAATTTCGCATTTATGAATTATTTAAATATTAAAATTAATATTAGTATGCAAAGAAGCAAATTCACATAAAGACATTATAAGTAAAAGATTTCTGATGAATACCATTCAATTTCAACAAACAATAGTTTTGATTATAGATCATTTAGTCCACATGTGGTGGTTTAATTGCCATTTCGTACGGTCTAAAGCTAAAGTCATTAACGTAAAACCTAAGAAATAAAACAAAATTTACTTTCATCAAATCTCACAATATGTTACATTATATTTTATTGTATAATATTGAAATCTTGTGCATTGACGAAAGAGATTTTTTTCGTTTGAACATTTATTATAGTTTGTTTGCATACATTAAGAGGTATTCGATGTATAAACTGTTAAAAGCTGATACTAATTATGTTTTAGCAATTAGGGATATTACCTTCTGAATACAAGTATTTTGTTATATTTAACTTCTAAGCATTTAAATAGACTGAAGTGGTTTAAATGCTTTTTTTAAATGTGTATTTTATTTCTGTACTTTGTGCCACAAAATGCCTAAAATAATCAAAAAATGTAGTTGTCATGTAGCTTATTTGTACGTACTTTAAAATTTGAAAAACCCTCTCGAAGGCATTAACGGCCAAGTCGCAGGAAGCCATTTTCAATGAAAGATTTGGGATGTTTGGCTTTTAACTTGTGCCCTTGTATGAACTTCAGATATCACTACTTTTTCTGGCCGAAACATTAAGAAGAACTTGGCGCTTTTTTTTTTTTTTTTTTTTTTTTTTTTTTTTTTTTTTTTTACTGAAAACTTTTTGTTGGGATATCACTGCTTTTTGTAGTTTTTTCTAGTTTTTTTCTAAGCTATAATAATATTTAAAAAAACTTAAATTTCAGTACTTTTATGTTAGCCGGGAGCAAATCTCCTCATTAGCATTTTGTTTTTTCGCCAATAGTAGTTTTAATTTTTCACATGTGTAAATTAGAAACAATGCTTTGATTTTCAAATAAAATATTTTGGTTTATGTTATTATTTGTTATTTATTTATTTATTTATTTATTTCTATGTTAAATATTCTATTAAATAAAATGAGGGAAATGCATCTATTTTAAATGAGATGACTCAAAAGTTTATATTTTTAAATGAAATGAATGCAACATGAACAATAGAGTTGGGAACAGTATTTGGCGATTTGCCACTCGGCTAGCATAAAAATACCTAAATTTATTTTATTGAGCTTTACAAATTCATACTTTATTTCTTTTTATATTAAAGTACCAGCCGCCTCTAGCAAGCAGTATATACTCTATTAATTGCATGTTAAACGTTGCACCATGTTACTGTTATTCATAATTTAATTTACTTGCCCATTCTTTCGCCAAGTCGGAAGCTTTTGATAGAGAAATCAAGAACTCTTTACGATCATGGAAGCACATCATATATTTCGTGTTGTTATGTATTTCATTCTTTCGTGACAAATATGTCTTAACTCACTTATGCATGTTTCCTTATCAGTTACGATTCGTTCTCTAATGCGGAAATTTTTAATCGTATTAAATAATCTTTTCTAATTGGGTTCACTGCCAATTATTGTATTTTAACTGATACGATTGGGTACAAGTGAAATGATTCTTATTGAATCTTTGACAATATGTGCATTTACATTAAACCATATTGATGCTAATATCTTTTTGTTTCATGCTAACCTTTTCAATAGACTCGATTATGGAAGAATAGAAGGTCCACGGGCTCACTGCTATGATTCATTTGAAAAACTATCATTCTTCTCATCTAATCGTGTTGAAGAACTAGCCAATTTGCCATGGTTTTAAGTTTTTAGCTAATTTTATTCGAAACCTGAAAACTAAAATGCGAGGAACCGTATTATAGAAGATTCATTTTAACGGTACATATCGATTAACAGGTTACATATTATAAAATTATAATAATCATAAGGAGAATTGTCAGTTTCGGTGCTTTAATAGTTTCCGTAAATTCTATTTATATAATACAGAAATTTCAGCAGAGTAAAGATTAACAACATAGTCACAGTAAGTATAATAACAGTACAATATATTAACAATAGCAGAGGTTTTGTGCAGTGACGAAACTACTGGCACTTTGGAAATATTCGTACGTTATATTATTTCACTATTCAGATGATATGCGGAAAAATATAAATAGATGGCTCGCATTAATAATTAACTCATTAAAAAATAGCCAGAAACGTCAAATACTCGCCAAGCTTGGCGACATTTAGCGAAGTGTCACCAAATTTGGTAATATATCATGTCAATTCTCAAATTTTGCGACAAAAAATGTTTTGTTTGTTCTGACGTCATAATGATGCATATGTATTATTTATTATACACATACCTATAATATGTATGATGCAAATGTATTACGTATTATATGCATATGTATAATATGTATGATGCATATGTATAAAGTTCTTTAAGATCACTAAAACGCACTTAAAGGAATAGTGTTTCATAAATAGTAGGGATATTTGCCAGATTAACCAGAGTGCTATTGAGATTAGAATTCCGATATTTATAATAGACCGGGAGGCGTCTGCACACACCATCACCTCATCGAGTTTACAACTGAAATATTAGGATTAGTTAAAACTAGATTAGTACATTAAAATGCAACTAGTCTGTTAAGTCATATCTTGGTAGAAACAACCTGAAGACCTAATTTTAGTGGGTGACTGATTGGTTTAATATTGTATTTTCCTGCATACAAAAGTATGGAAACATGGAGGAATGGGTGAAGGAAAACACAATGAAAAATCCACCAATTAACCGGTAAAATCGGGTCTGTAGGTGGTTTCCACAAAGATATGACTTGGCAGACCAGTTACATTTTAATACGCGAATCGATTTTTAACTAATCCTAAAATTTCAGCCGTCAACTCGATGAGGTGATGATCTGTGCAGACGCCTTCCGGTCTTTAATAAAATTTGTTTTAAGGAAGTAAAAGATAGAAAGATGGACAGATAAGCTGAAAGATTTGCCTTATTAAGATTCTTGTAAAAGCATATAAAAATTCATTCAGCTTGAAATCATTAACACCTTTATAACTAAGGCTAATTTTCCGTAATCGGGATTTGGTGACCAACATATCTTATCTATAACTATAATCTTTCGTTTACAGATTTAAGATTAACAATAAATTAACAGTAAGTAGGCTAATAATACAATATAATAACATTAGCAGCGGACTTCGGACACCGCATCTGTCGTACATCGTTAAAGACAGCTTTATTAGTTACACATTTCATTTAATTAAAAGCAGATTTTTAAACTTTCATATGAGAATTAGGATATTTTTCCACTATAGGGATCTTGGCGTTTTTTAAAAATCTTGGCGCAATTCGGACTTCAGAAACTGAGATATGTTGCCAAATGATATAAACAACTATGAAAACAAACCTGATGAACTTATTATATTTATATATGTATTTATATACATATAAACATTTTATTTATACACGTATAAAATATTGTTTTTTTATATACAAATTATTTATATTGGTATATAAAAATAAATAAACGGGTTCCTTACATTAAATAAATTGTATACATATGGAAAAAATTGCTTGTGTATATGACACAGTAGATAGGTTGCCAGAAAATACGTTATTATCAAATTTCTTTTCTCGTCAAGGCTATTTTCTCTATTTCTCCAAGGCTACTATACCGGAAACATACCGAATTGCGGTTATATTTTGTTAAATGTTTTATTGTTTTAATATCGTAAATATATCATAACCTATACTGATTAAAATTTTTAGGTATATTCATTTTTTTTTTATTTAACAAATATCTTTGGAAAAGCATATATATAAAGTTTTATTCTGTTTGAAATTACGTGACCCCTTCAAAACTCTGTAATCGAGTATTGGCGACCAACATTGGCGCAATTGAATGTGAAGGAACTGTTTACGGCCAAATCAACACCCCCTGTTTGAAGGGTTTAGAGGCGGAAATTCTGTGTTTTCAGATTTTTCTGGATAATTGTGCTACAAACCCAACTTACTTGTGAGATTTTATGATTTTACGACTTTTAGAAGTACCTTAGTTATTTGATGATGCGAAGTGAGTCAGTGACAAAAAAGCGCTTTTTCGTAATTTAATATTTCGAAAACTACTAAATATAGAAACATGAAATCGTGGAACCTTAGTTCAGTTTGACCATACGAACACGCGTATAAAAGAAAAATTTCTATATCTCTCCCTAAAACGACGTTATGAGGGGGTGAAAAGTATGCCGAAATGGTTCAGGAAAAGGTAGCTTACGGCTTGTGCGAACTTGGCGGACGCACTGCCGTGCTCCCAGATTATTATTAATTGCAGTTCCATTTATTTTATGACATCATTTTGTTTCTCATACATCACTTTGCATGGGTAGAGTGTCTTATGATATTACTTTGAAGTCATCATACACATCATACATTATACATTTGAAGTCGTTTGCATAGCATCTCTTTTCAAATTTTAGGTAAATCAAGAGACACTGAATCATTGCAAATATTCTCATTGTAGCAATAGTAACAATAGTTTTAATTAGCAATTTTAGTAACAATAGTAAAAATTAATCCACGTTCACAAATATCCAATTTAATTTTAATTTAATTTTATATTGGCACTGTTTTTCATTATGCATGATGTCTCGTGACATTGTTTATCAAATTATTGTTTTTAAATTTTGTGAAAATATTTTCTACCATGAATGATTTTGATAATGTCGCCGTTTGTGCGTTGAAACGTTCGCCAATCTAAATAAAGATATTTTATCACTTTATAGCATTATTTAGCTTAATCTGTTTATAAGTGATTATTATACATGTTGTTATAACATTATCACCAATTTTTGTTTCTTCTATCAGTTTTAAATTATCATTCGTAAGTTTAAAACGACTATCTAATAAACGGAATCTCTCTTTTTTTTTGAGTGACGGTTTATTAGGATTTTTTTTTTAATTCCATTTCCTTATTTCTTTTGTCGGGACTTTAAAGAACTGTCGTTAAATGCGGGGTGACGTTTTAAGCGAGTGACGGCATATAGATCTTACGGTAATGATTGGGTGCTCGGTGCCTTTCTTCGGAGATTGTGAGACTTATCTTAATTAGAATAACTTTTCTTACCTTAACGTTAATGAGCCTACGAGCAGATGTTTAGAGTGAAATATAAAACCATTCCCTTCGAGAAATTTCTGAAAATACAAATGTCTCGTACACACGCATTTATAAGAAAAATGCTAATCAGAACACATTTCATGAAAACTTTGTCCATCATAAAATTGTTTATTTACTTACATATCGTTTATTTCATATTCTATTGCTTACATTAATTAATAAAAGAGTTGCTTCGAATTCGCTGCTGCTTAAAATCAGCTAATCAGTCAATATTTTAAAAATCAGGTTCAAAATTGATTTGCAAAATTTAACTTAAATTTAACTTTTAATTGAAACTTATATTTTTTCTGATGTTCATGTAAAATTGTTTAACTCTATCCAGCCAATGTTTTAAAAGTGTAAGGTGTATTTACTGAATATATACCATAATAATCAAAGAAAAATTATAGATATTATTTTAATAACTGAAACTATTTGCACATAAGCCTAATAAAATAAAATTTATCAGTGAAAAAAATGTGCACATATGTTAACTGAAGCTCCAGTTTCAACAAACCAGCAGTTTTAGAGGAAGCAATCACAATAGTTTTGTTTGTAGTATTCTTTAGAAAACATGGATCTTATATACATCGTAACTTACATTTTAGTAATTGCCTTGTTTTACATCAGGGCTCTTCGATTGTTCAGTGGTATGGTAATGTTTTATCTACGTAAATTGGGATACTTTTATTTTTCAAAATATGAAATATATTATCAGTTTTCTAAATTATATTAAATTTGTTAAATTTATATGAAAATACTCAACATAATGCTTCTGAAAACATTGAAAACCAATTTGGTAAAGCAATATTTTAATCTATGCTATAAAAGTATAATTATTTATGGTTGGCCATTTGGCAAAATACAGACGTTCTAAAGTAAATAAAATAATAAAAATCATTGAAAACACAGGTAGAAACTTTAACTGGTTATTTATATTGAACTTTTTAAATTTTAATGAAGATTTTCTAATCCAAATGAATACATGCAGAAAAATAAAACTAAAATAAAACAAATTTAAAATTTAAAATAATGAAACTCTAATTATATCATTCCAATTCTATAATTTATTCTATCCTATATATCAAGTTAAAAATTTAACTAAAACACTTAAAGTAATAACAATAATAAAAATCAAGAAAGCACGTATAGCACTGATGTGTTCATTTATTTCTTATAAAAATTATGTTCAACATAATAAGTGGTTTAAAATACATAAAAAAATTAATAAATGCCTTTTAACTTTAGTAGTCTAAGTGTAGTTTGTAGCATTATTTGATTTCAGCAATGCATTGTACACTAATAAATTAGACACAATAAATTGATACACTATTTAACAAAGCAAAATCTAAAGAAAGTTCCCTAATGGAAACATTTAAGAAACACGTGTAAAGGGATTCTTCAAATCATTTATATTGAATTTGTTATATTTTGATGCTTAATCTAAAATAAAAAAAACTAAGGACAATAAAACAAGTAATATAATTTATTATAACCTATCTATAAAATTAAAAATTTAACTGAAACTTTTAAGGCAATGACCATAATAAAGGTCAGTATAGCACGTTCCACACCGAGTGCTCATTTATGTTAAGCTTATTATAGCTGATAAAATGCTTGTTCACAATATAAAATATTTTGAAATAAAAATTTAAAAGAAATGTCATTCGAGTGCAGTACTTTAAGTGTACGAATTTTGAGTTTCAGTTTATTGTAGCAATACATCGTACGCTAATAAATGAGACAAGCATGATGATGTATATGTTGTTTCTCAAGTATAAAAAGTTTTATTTTTAAGGAAAACGGTAAATAGTATAAAATATAATTTCGGGAAACCAAGGAATCAAAAATACTATATCTTTAAAATGTATTTTTTATTATTGTAACTTATTACTATAATACAAGGTGAACAGTTGCCAAGTAATATAACTTAAATACTATGTCTTTAAATTACATTTTTTATTATTTTAACTTTATAACTCATTATTATAATACAAGATGGACAGTTGCCAAGTGATATAAGCTAAAGAGTTATTTTGAAATAAGTTTGAATTGATTTTTTTTTTCTGTGAATGCGTTTTATCTATTTATTTATTATGCAATTTTTAAAAAATAACATTAAAAGTGTGAAATTCGTATAAGTAATATTTTGAATAAAATATCTCACTTCGAATTTATGTTGTATTTTTAAAAAAATAGGAGAATATTGCTTTAATAATTTTTTTAAATGAGTAACAAGATTTTATTGCCACATACAAAGAGAATAGTAAGTTAAACGAAAGCGTGTAAAAAACAGTCCAAAATAATTACAGGCTTCCCAATCCACGATCAAATTTCCGCCAGTTTTCGCCATTTTAAAACCTATCTGGTTCTCTTAATAAGGAATTTTGCATTAAGACGTCAAAACTCTAAACCTTCATACTTCAAAAACTATGTGACTGAATGAATTCCTGTTTGGTATCCAAATGTAAAAGTTACAATAGAATCCAAATATGATGTCAAAATTATGCGCTATTATTGAAATTTATAAAGTTTGTTACAATTTCTATACGCAATTGATCTCAGAATTATGCAATATTATTGAAAGTTATAAAGTTTGTTACAATTTCTATACGCAATTGATCTCTTAAGCAAAATTTAAGTATAACATTGATTAGAAGACATTATTTTTAATCGAGTCGTACCAGTCACATTTTTGTACGATCATTTTATGCAGATTTAGCAGGAGTTTTTCTTTTCTCTCTTTCTCTCTTTTTTCATTAACGATGTACATTTTATTCTCGCATGTCATTCTTCTAAGTATACTTATACTCGTATCCATGCACTTTCTGTAATATTATCTTTAAATGTAAAGCTTCGAGGTGTTGAGGAGTGTTACACTGTTACATACAGTATGTCTTTTCTTTCTTTCTTTTCTTTTTCTTTTTTTTTTTTTTTTACAATTTATTTTGCTTTTATTTATGTCTGTTATATTTTTTGAAAATGGACAATCGTAATTTCATAAGTTACGCGTTTTTTATAGGTTAATTAGAATTACGTGTAAGAGTATCTAGCATAAGATACGCTGAATATTTCAAAGATGTTCAATTATGTTAAAATGATTTTAATAGTCAGTTCCAATTCGATATGATTTTTTTTCGGATTTTTCAAACCGCTTGCATCGATAATGACAAATACTATTATTGTTTCAGTTTGTGATTCAGAGATGAATTGTACAGATTTATCAAACACGCTGCATATCCTTCATTAAATAAATTTACAGTTTCAGCTTTATGATTTAAACTATATACAAAGTTTATCTGAGTTTATAAATCGAAATGCTATCACTTAATAAAGAACTTTACATGTTTCAGCTTTATGAATCATTTTGTATTCATGTAGAATAATTCATAGGCTTGTGAAATTCCTCGTATTGACACTGATTAAATACAGTTAGGTTCATTAAATCAGTCTGTATCCATGACATATTTAACGTGTTCATAAAACATCCCATAAAAGCAATTATTAAATACTTCTAACTTTTCAGCATTGATTTTGCCAGCCACGTTTTGTCAAATTTTTAAACGACTTATTTTCTAATTTTACCTATTTAAAATGATTCACACTCTAATTTTTTTACTTTACAAAATGAGATAATTTAAATTTCACATTCATTACTTTGTGTAGTTTCTGTAAATAAATTATCAAATTTACGTGTATCATTTTTTAAAAGGAATATTCTTTATTTAGCCATGCTGACAAATTTGAACAGTAGGATTATTCTATTTACAAAAATCATATTATCGAGCTGAAAATTCAAACAATTACCACAAAAATAGTTTTTAATAAAGATATTATAATTTTCTTGCAATTTGAATTCGTATAACATTGTTAGCAAGCACTTCAAGGTTACAACCATCCTTAGGTGGAAATACAATCGGCCACGTATTAAATTTACAGATGCTATACAAAGTGTATAGCATTCTAAAATTGAATTTTACAGAAAGTCGCGTAACATCATTAAAACGAAACTCAGACCCTAAAACTACAGATTCTACACAAACTATATAATAATCTAAAATTTTATTCAGCTAAAAGTCGTGTATAACCATTAAAATATACGTAAAAAATAACTATCCATAAGTGACAATATAATCAAATTCTTTTGTGTAGCCTTGTATATGAATCCAATCAACGGCAGTGGTTTGGATATATGCTTGTCCCGGTGTTCTAATTTCATTTATTAATGTTTCAAAATTGTAACAAAACGCTCTTATGTTCTTTGAGAAAATCGTTATACAAAAAAAAAAAAAACACATGGAAAGTACAAAATAGCACTGTAATGATAATTAATGAGATTCATGTTTTTTTTTTGAAAAAAATTTCAAATTGTTTTTAAAAATTTTGTCTTTTTTTTTTTTCAAAAAAAAAAAATGGCCATTTTTTCCCCATTCTGACCAAAAAATCAGAGTTCTAACTTTTTACGCCTGCTCTTTGATCTTCACCTACAGTCCGTCTCAAAAGTTTAAGCACAAGCATAAAAGGTTGATTTTTCATAAATAATAAAATGTTGAAATAAATAACATTTTTTTTATTTGTGGATTTCGTAACTTCGTTTAAATAAATGATATCAAAAATAGAAAAAAATAAATTACATATTTGTAAAAAACATAATTTTAAATATTTTCAGACGAAACTGTCTCAAAAGTTTATGCACAACGGCAAAAATAAGTACATTTATCATTTTTACAAAACTATACATACAAATTATTTTTCCGTGATTTCGGATTAGTTCAAATAAACACGCGTCCATCGAAATCATTAGCTTTTGTAGGGTTTTTGGTGGCAAAAGTACCATGATTTCTTTATGGCCTCTTTGAATTCTTCAAGAGAGTCATGCTATTTTCCATTGCCGTAAACCTGACGGTTTAAAAGGCCACAGACATTATCAATCAGGTTTACGCCAGGACTTAAAGCTGGCGAGTAAAGTATTTAAATTTTTTTTCTGTGAAAGTCACGGTTATGTAGTATGTGATATGTAGACTGAGACATTACCTTCTTCAAAGACCAATTCAGGACCCTCCAAAATGTTATCGAATGTAAGGAAATGGTGGTTCAGCGTTTCTTGATACTTTTGGGGATTTTGTCTTCCTTTTAGATAATCCAGAGAGGTCAGGTTGTTGAAGCCAAATACCCCCCCCCCCCCAAACCATAACAGGCTTACCGCCCTACTGCCTGTTGAAAAAACTCCTTGGTTCCCTTCGTAGATCATGCCAATACATGTTCACCCATCAAAGTTCCATTTTTTCTCATCACTGAATAAAACTATAAGCCCCTTGTCCCACGCAGGGCATGTGCTTTTTTGTCCATTTCATTCTTGTTTGTTAGTGGTGTAGTTTGATATATGGTTTAAAAGCCATTTTCTTTAGTATGATGTAATCAAATTCTTTAATACGTCTATGTACAGTATCGTTGGGCACCTGTACACCGGGATTATATTTAATGTGCTGTATGGGCATATTTTATCTAAACACGAATCTCCGTATTCTCCTGTTCGTCTCAACAAAAGTCTTGCGTGGTCGCCTACAACTTGGTTTCCGGTTGAAATTATCATTTCTAGAGAGTATTTGATATACATACATTGCTTTGATCAATTTAAATTTTTTGCAATTTGAGAAACTGTTTTATTTTGTTATTTCAATTTTGAAACTTTTAAAATCTCATCTTTTGTGAATTTTTAACTTTCGGCATTTTTAAAACGAGTGGAAATTATTTTTTCACTTTTATATTTTTATAAAATTGGAAAATGACGTCATACAACCTCATTGCACCCGTCCAATTCCGTATTTCAAAAAAAAAAAAATTACATAAAGTGCTTATACTTTTGAGACAGTGTTTCTTCAAGAAAAAAAGTAAATTAAATAAAAATTAATATAATTTTTATTTTAACTAAGAAAAACTGCTGATGTTATTTGATTTTGATTAAATGTCGGGTATTTTTTGTAAATTGTCTTCATATAGATTCTTCTTCAATTATTTTTAACCATATTTGAAGAGTGCATAAACTTTTGAGACTGACTATAACACTATTTATAATGGCTGTTTCATAATAATAGAAGCCATCAGTCCATCAGAAGAAAAGGATCCATTCCAAAGGTATAAGTTTGATTAACTCGGATAATCGGGACTCTACTGTATCTATATTTATATACATATTTTTTTTTCATCGGGGGCGATACTACATTCCGAAAAAGCAGAATTCCTGTTCTCTAGTGGTTATATATTTTTTTGCACCTGGAAAAACATTTTTTGTGGTAAAATTAAATTTTAAACAAAACTTTTTGTATATATTTTGTTTTTAATTTAGTAGTTGGTGAAGATTATTTAGAAGTCGGATTCTGTTTTGTTCAAAAATTGTTTTCGATATGCATAATTTACAGTTTTAACATGAGCGCAGCACTTAATGATTTTAATTCACACATTAGTAAGATGGATTTTTAAATTTGAAATTTAAATATTTATTTTGTATATGCAATATTTATTTTTCTGGATAATATAGTTAAGAATATATACTTTAGGACAAAAAGGGGAAAAAGATCTTTAATTGCAAATTAGTTGTATTTTGGTACTTCGAAAAAGACGATGTTTTTCATCGTTTCGACAACTCAAAGGTCTGTGCCCCGTTGGGTCATTCCATGTCACGTGTAGAACAGCTTTTCTATATATTTCTGCTGTTTTCGCAATGTTTTTCTATCCTCAAATTAAAACAACCAGGCTAATATGAAAATCTAGAAATTTTTGTTATTTTTAATGTATATTTTATTTTTTAACAACTTATAAGTCAATAGAATTAGGTATTTATGAAAGTGTCGCACTCAGGACATTTTGTCAATTTTTCATGGAATGGCCCTGAAACGGGCAGATTACTTAGGTCTAGGATTTAAAATGTGGAGATGTTTAAACCTATTAAGGCTGTTCTCAACTGCTCTGCTCAACAAGCGAAAAACGTTTTGACACATTTACAAATGCCTTTTTTAACGGAAAGATATAAAATTGGAAAGCCTGGCCATGGAAGCGATTTGGAAACGAACTGTTTTTTTTCATTTTTTGATCAATCAATTACCTATTAAAATATAAGCGATTTTGCTCACGTGATACGGCCTTTTTCCCCCCTTACTGACTGGATTTTCTTATTTCGTTCGGAAGTTCAGTTCAAAATGCCAACTTTGACAGTATTTTCTGAAAGATCTATTGCGTTTACAAGAAAGCGGAAAAAACAGTTCGATGACATAGTTTCTGAATAACAACACCTTCTAGTTTCATGCGTTTCCGAACGAAAATGAATTAAAACTTATGTTAGAAAGTTGACCCTCTGGATTTGAGAACAGCCTTAAAGGACCATTCCATATCACGTGTGGAACAATTTTTCTACAAATTACTGCAGTTTTAACAATGCTATTGTATCCTCAAATTAAAAGAACTATACTAGTGTGAAAATATAAGTTTTTTTGTTATTTTTAATGTATA
Organism: Maratus speciosus; assembly: GCA_963932465.1. Classification (NCBI taxonomy): domain Eukaryota; kingdom Metazoa; phylum Arthropoda; class Arachnida; order Araneae; family Salticidae; genus Maratus; species Maratus speciosus. Next base: position 395,013,716 of record OZ010793.1, on the reverse strand, counting down.
GTTTATATTTTAACAACTTATAAGTTAATAGATATAGGTATATATGTAAGCGTCACGTGCAGGACATGTTGTCCGTTTCTCATGGAATGGACCCCCTTAACTCCTTCGGGGCGAGCGTCTTTTACAAAATTTTTAATCTTTTATCACCGGTTTTTCAAAACAGAAATTTTTGCCAAATTGAATCAGGGAAATTCTCTGATTAACCATTTATCTACTGACGGTACTTATAAGTACCATTAAAATAACTTATTATAAAATTCATTTAATACACCGATTAGCAGTAATACAGTTTAGAATGAGTTATAGATGCATTACTTTATCTTGTTCCAAAAGTACTGTTGGTCACACAAAACAAAAGTATTTTTAAAAGGATCATTTCTTTTGACTTTGCATTTTTTCAGCTTTCTTGGCGTTGGGAGAGGGGGAGGGGGCGGAGTTTTTCAATTCGGAAATATTTCTATTGTAAGAACATTATATTTGTACATTTCCTAATTCTACAAAATACTAAGAAAAATATTTAAAATAAAAGATCTGAATGGGGTTGTAAATATTGCACAAAATCCCTATAAATTCAAATTTAATTAATGCTTCTAAATCCTTCAATCCTTCTAAATTCCTTCTAAAATTTATTAAATGATTATGTAAATCTTCCAATGTAGTTTCAAAAATTCACGAAAAATGCTTTAGAAGATAAAAATTTTCGTGAATTCATAATTCAGTATGTAAAGGGTTAAATAAGGCAAAATTTACAATAAAATTTACTGGTCTTTACTGACTTAATCGCGGATTCTGAGCACCTTACGGGGCACGCCAGTCGCTCGCCCCCAAGGTGTTAAAAAAAACTAATTGTAATAAATATTCTTTATAAGATGGGTTTCCTTTTCTTGAATTATAAACGAAAACTATATTTTTAAATCACTGTATATTATATTTGGCATTTTACAATAATGAATTTATTACTAGCCGTATTTTTTTCCTCCACTTATCCACTTTTTATATTTCCTCACCCTTCTCACAGCGCTTCATACTCATGTTCGAGTTATTCGAATAAGCAGAAGCAAAGATGATTAAATTGTTTAAGGCCATGTCGCTAGTCACGCAGTTTTCACAGTTAAGAGGTGAAATGTTTTTTAGATGAAGCGGCGTAATAGAATTTTCTTGAGAAAATAACTCAATTATATATTTTATTACTATCTACGTATGTGCTTAATAAAACAATGAATAAAGGAAAATATATTCCATTTGATCATTTTAATTCTACGAGTTATGTGTCACAATAACTTAGCGGGCAATTTCTAAAATATTTTGTAGAAGTGAAGGTTTCTCATTGCAACAGACAGAAATTTGAACTTTTACACAAAAGAGAAAAAATAGGATAATTAGAATAATTAGAAAAAAGCATATGATACATAAATGAAAGAATAGTAAATAGCTGATAATATTAAAACAGCTATTATATTAAATATTTTTTTCTTTAATAAATTTTGATCAACTGTAATAACAACAAAGCTTGTCAAAATACTTGTAAAATATTTTGCTATAGTAAAGTTTCCATGCAAAATAAATAAATAAATAATAATTTTAACTTTCATATAAAACTAAAATAGTAAATATAAAAAAATAGGAATTGAATCACGGAATGATATTTTGCAAAAATATTTCAGATATTTAAATTTATAATTAAAAAAAAAAGTTCCAGTAAGAACTAATGCTTCATGAATTTTCAGAATAAGTAAAAAATTAGTATCATAAATATCAATTGCAGGTAGGAATCGATGTTTTACTATCTATTTTGTTTTTATAAAATTAATATTTGACTAGATACAATATATGTGCTTAAAAATAATCTTACCAAATCTCCCACAAACTAAATTTTTATAAAAATGCATATGATCGGGTAAAGTGGAAAAATATTTTGTAATGTTTTTATTATGTTACGACCATTGTTTAAAATTTCTGTAAGACGTCAATTCTTACGGAAAAAAGCATAACTAAAATTTGATTTGGTTCGGGTTTCCTGTTAAGACTGGTTGTATACGTATTTTTTTTTTTTTTTTTGATAAATTGTTAATTTGTTTTTAAACCTATTTAATTAACCCTCTTGCGCATGAATTTTGCCAAAAAAAACAATCATTTTTTGAATTAGCATATTAAAATACTATTCTAGATTGCGTAAATGAAAATGATCAATACGATGATGAGTGATCGAAAACTTTCAAGAAAAATTTTAAAAAGTAGTATAAAGGATCAAAATAAATGGTTTTTTTTCTTTTCTTTTCTTTTCTTTTTATTTATTTATTTATTTATTTATTTATTTTTTAACCATTTGGAAAAATGGTTATTGTTCTCGTCAGGATGGGAAATTAAAAGCATATCTGAAGGTTTTCATTGGTTTAATCCGCATTTTATTCGTTTTATGATGGGTCTATACAGTAATTTGTATTTCCCTTTAATTTCAACAACGATGTATACCTTTTGTTGCCACTATGACAAAAAAGTAATAAAAACTACAAAAAAATAATAATAACTCAGAAACAAATTGAGATACAGCTTTCAAACAAATTGCATTTAAAAGTACATTTTTTTTTTCTATCCGACGGTGTAAAAAGTAATATTGTCGGATGTTTAGAAGTTTAAGAATGAAATTTCATTTAAAATTGGCCGTCAGATTTCTTGGAAATCTGTCGATGGAAAAGCCTTTTCCCGAACAGCCAATGAAATGCTTGGATATTTACGTAAGTTTCAGGTGGATAATACTTAAGTATCATGAAATCTGACGGATCGCAGGCGGCGATATTTTTGGCTTGCAATTTTTACGTGTAATAACACTATTAATGTTTAATTCATGGCGTACGTAATGTAGGATCAACTCCGTGCGATTTTTTTATGTCTTAAATTTTAGTCTTCAAAAAAATCGTTTTCCAAATGGTCCTTGTAATTTGATAAATTGCTTTTTTTTTTTTTTTTTTTTGTCATAGAAAGTGTGAACAGAAATGACGCGTATATCTATTGGCGCTTATACGCTGTTTTTCATTACGCTTTTTACATTTTTCTTCGCCACCAGCGCTTATACGCGTCATTTCGGGACACACATTCTACGGCGAAAAACGCTTGTTTAGGTTCCCTCTACCATCCTTTAAAATTTTCCCGTTCTTTTTCGATCCCACTGTATATGACCTGGATGGTCAAGAAATATTACTCAAAATAAAATTTAGTCGAAAACCGATTTTAAAACACTTTTTTCTGTTGATTAAGTTAGAATTCTCATATGAGGTTCAGGTAATCGAGAGAGTTAATCGCTTAGCTCCCATGTACCCACGATCGGATGCAGGCTACGAAAGTTAATTCTATGTGGGCTTAAAGAGGTTAAATAAATTACACTAGAAATTTTTGTTTCAGAAAGCTTGATTTATGTCAACTTGTCAGAAGGGTATCTTAATAAAGATCCTTACAGTAACCGTATTGTCATCAAATTCTATCGAATGAAAGCTGAGTTGTATTCAGATCCCGGCAGGGGCGTAGCTATAAATATTTTTTCGGGGGTGGGGGGGGGGGGAGAATTCAAAAACTTCACAACTTGAAACAAATTACTCTATTTTCCAACTAAAATGATATGTGCAATATGTTTTTAATGATAATGATACTTAAAAAAGAATTCTTTTCAAAGAAAAATACTGAAACAAAAACATAAAAAATATAATTATAGGTTCATTTAATGAAAGTGTTTGTCTTCTATTGTGTACGAGTCATAATCGTACTTCATATGAAAATAGCCTCGTGATATTTTGAGATTTTTGAGGAAGGAACAAATTTTTGGGGGAAATAGATTAGGGACACTGTTGATGTGCAAAAGTAGGGAAATTCAGGTCTGGTAGATGTATGATATTTTCGTAGCACAGAGAAACATAATGAAAAATTGAGTCTGGCTGCTTTTTGTATTTCTTTTGAAAAATTAACTAGTTTATTGTTGCAGAACACAGAAAGGTAGTCAGCAAAACAATAAAAAATTCTTATTTATTTATTTTTTTACTTTTTATTTAAAAAATAAAAATAAACAGTGTTTTGAAAATCTAGAATTTCCCAACTCTAAGCTCAAATTTCCCAAGTTCACATATACTGGAGGGGGATGCTCCCCCCAACAACCCCCCCCCCCATCGCGACGCCTCTGCATCCCGGGATGAGAAAATTTCTTGACAATATATGGCAGCCAATTCAACATTTACAATCATTCAACAAATAATTTTTTTTTTTTTTAAATGTAGAGAGTTTTGCTTTTATCGCTTCCTGGAAGCAAGAGTTCCATTCCCCAGTTTATTTTCGCCTGAAATGCAGTCGAAGACAAATCCTTCTTCAAGTATTATAGGAAAACAGTTTAAACCAAACCTATTAGAACAGGGGAATCCAACCTGCGAGCTGCATACGGCTGAAAGTTCTAACTAATTCAGCATGGAAGATATTTAAACATTTCTTTAAAATATTGATATTCTAATGTAGTTTCTTTAATTTGTGGGTTTCGTAATATATTGAATAAAAACATTGCTTCAAAATAATGCTAATGGCCATTTACAAGAACACTTGCAGTATAAGTCACATTCTAAGATTTTTGGCTACCAGTATTTTAGAACGGAAAAATGTGACTTATTTTACGGGAGATATGTCATCATTAAATAAGGTCAAGCAAACTTTTCCAAAATAACGGTGGCCATCAAGCATAGCAATTATCAGCTATGTGACTCACACTACAAAAACCCATGGAATTAGCCTAATATGAATTTATCATTGTAAGAATGCGTTTGATGCATTTCTTTTATTACACAAATCAGACACAGTATTATGACAACTCGTATGTGTCCAAATGAGTCTGCGCGCCTGAAATATAATTCGGCGTGACAAGTTAGAAATGGCGTGTAAAAGAAGCTGAGCATATAAAGCTATTTTGTCGAATCAGTATGGATCTGATGGAAAGACATCTGTTACGTGATTTTAATATTTTCGATAAATACTAGTTTGTAAGCTATCCGAGTGTTTCAAATGAGCGTATTTGAAGCTGCCGAACTAAGAACTTTGAAACTACCTCCTAGCAAAGTACGAAAATTGAAAGATTTTTGCTTGAATGTTTAGTATAGTGTATCTTTGACATTTTTAAAATACATTTAGATCACATTGTCAGAAAAAATACTCATATTTTGCATGCCTAATTGAAATAACACAATATCATGTGAGTGCGGTTATTGTTCTGGTTTATCTGCTCAATCGTTTTACCTAATTTATGTACAGCCCAAGACAAATGTTTCTCTGCAAATATGCACAGAGGAAGTCAAAAGATTGGACATCCTTGTATTAGAGTAGGTTAAAAAAGGCAGAGAAGACGATCTTTAGTTGAAATCTAATTATCACTGGATATTTTAAAATCTTTTAATATACTAAAATCATAATTAAAATGGGTTAAACACATTTTAGAATAGTAATTCCATCTACGGTAGCAAAAAATAATATTTGACTGCCATGTATATATGGGGAATTCTCACAATCTTTTGACTTTCGGGAATAAAAATCTGGCGAAATTAAACTTGCTAAAATAACATTTTAATCTGATAGACGAATGCCTTAATGATTCAAAATAAAGAAAAAATGGTCAAAAGCGATTTTTTTTTTTTTTTATTTAACTGAGGTTAAACTTGCGGGTTTAATTTTCCTTACCATTTTTCCACAAAAACTTTTTATTTTATTCTAAATTTTTACTTATAATGAATTTGCATAGTACCCACAGGACATTCAAATAAGAAATAATAACAATGTAGTATTTTTAGTACAAAATTTTGGTATAATATTGTCTTAAAGGGGTGTTAAAGAAGGGACGGTAAGGTAAAAAAAAAGGAGACGGTATAGAAAAAAAGGACGAAATGGGGAAAAAGGGACGGTAAGGATAACGCTAAGGAAAATTACCACCTATTTTAGGCAAATCATGTTAAGACTAAGTGGTAGCCACAATGTTCATTGATTTTTAGAAACAATTATTTACGTTGGATTTAATTAAAAAAATTAATTTACCTGAAAAAGTTCAGGAATAAACCTTGGGGACGGTAAGACTACCAATAAAGCCACGATGCTTGAAATTGATATTTAAATGCTGATTTAAATTCTGCAGAAAATTTCCTGTCAAAGAATTTTAGACACACTTTCTCTAGCATACTTCTGCATGAGAAAAAACTTGAAAAAAATTCTGCGGCTGCATCTGAAGTGATTTTCTGTATAATTTTAGATGAGGGACGGTAAGAAATCTAAAACCCAGGGACAGAGTTTTAAAAATAATAACAACCCTAAAATTGTGTGCAGGTTAATTTATAAAACGATAGTTCCAGTTTCGGAAAAAAATTACATCGAATTACTTTTATTGAAACAATTTTATACAGACAGCTCCAAACTTTAAAAATGAACATCAGGGACACGGGACGGTATAGGAGTTTTCCTGGTACTTGGACCCCCAACATCGTTCAAAACTTATTTATCTCGTTAATATTGTTATGCAATCATGCAATGGGATGTTCCCCAGTATATGAAAAAAAAAACACAAGAACATGTATTAAAATAAAAATTATTATTCAGGGACATGAAAGTCAAAAGTTTGTGAGAATTCCTCATATCTATACATACTTGCCGTTAGAAATATTAGCTACATCATTTATCTGTGCCAGTTATTATTTATTCAAATAAAAATGAAACTAAATAAAATTTATTATTTAATTCTTCATGACTTGAATAATTGAAAGAATCCCAATGAATCTCACCAATTAGAATAAGTACAGAAAACAATTGTAATAAAGATATATATATATATATATATATAACCATTAATTAAACATTACCGACCATCATCAAAAACCGCAAAAAATGGATGCCACAAACCTATAATATAGAACTGTATGTATAAAATAAAGTGAATTATACTTAATTACAAGAATTAATATGGAAGAAAAAAGAAGAATATGGATACCGAAAAAAATTGAAAAACTTATATATTGAATTGCGTTTTCAAGAGTACAGAATTCAATGATATAAGCAAATCGGTTGTTTTCTGTGAAAAAAAAAAAAAAAAAAGCTAAAAGCTGAAATTTTTTTTTCTCCTGTACTCAAACAACCAATATGACCAATAGAATAGTTTCAAGATGAAAACATAACATTATCAAATTGCATGAAATAGAAAAATTAATACAACCCTTTAATATATATATATATATATATATTATTATTATTATTATTATTATTATTATTATTATTTATCTTCTTATATTTTTATATTTTAAGCATAGTTCTGAAATAATATTTTTTTTTTAATTTTACTTTAGGTATTTTAAGTGAAAATTTATTATTTCGTGTAAATTATAAATAATAATTATGATATCAAATATCCCAAATGTATTTATCTTTAGAAAATTTTAATAGCATATCTTCGAAAATGAAATAAAACGTTAAAACAGTTACGCTCAAATGTAAATTTCTGTTCTATAATTGTATAATATTTCTATTATATAATTGTATAATAATTCTGTTCTATAATCTGTAACTGTTCTATAATTTTTTGATGTTCTCTATATACATTTATCTGTAAAGTTCAAACGCATCAATATTTTACCTATGCATGAATAAAAATTGAAAAATTATGTTTCAAAATATTTTTTCATTCTAACAAATAATGATAATAAAAAGTATTGTCAACTGGAAATGCAAAAATCGTCTGAGATCTCACATATAACTTATGAAATATATATAAAATATTTTTTTACGAATAAAAGTTTATTTTTATTGGTATCTTTCAGCTTATTTTGTAGACAAGTACTAGATAAGAAGTTATGCTATATGTAAGGAAAATTTTCCAAATGAATATTCCGTTTTGCATATTTTTACTATATATGTGTCACCCGATTAATTGCATATTAAGTGTCAGTGTCAATAATTTAAAAAAAAAATGTATTTCATCATTTAACATATTTTAATATACGAGTATTTAGAACAAACCAAATTTTTAAAAGTTTTTTTATTTATTTATTTTATTTATTTATTTATTTATTTATTTATTTATTTATTTATTTTGAGGGGAGTTTCTATTCAATTAATTACACTTTTGTAGAAAATGCAACAGAAAAGTATTATGCATTATTTCAGAATATATATTATATATTTAAAATATAAATATATAAATATATAAAAGGGTAAATAATAATAACGTATGAAAAAAAAATCTGCACAAATTAGACCCAAATTAGTTTGCATTTCCGTCTACAGAAATGTTACAAATTACAGAAAAGATAGAAGTTTTCATAAAAAATCAAAAACGTAAACTTATCTTTTTTTAATGAAAATGTCAAAATATCAAAGCTGCAGCTATTCATAACTGTTCTTAAAAGCTTTAAAGTGACAAAAATATAAATTTAATTTTAAAAAAGAAAAATTCAGGAGGTAGCATTGAGCTCTGGTCATCCGGCTAGCATGCGAGTACTCTACTTTGACGACACGAAGTCTGCGTCGAGAAGAGCAAACTAATAGGTATTTGAAACGTATGCTGAACTTTGGTACCAATTTCTCAAAATCTAAAGCCCATTTAAAGAAATCCTCTCACCAGAATAATTAGGGATAAAAACTCTACAACATTCTTTAAATTCATCAAAAACGGTAAGCACCATATTTGGTAGTCCCTCGGTTAGTGAAAATTCTTCTTCTCCCGCTATCATATATTTGCTTTGTTGTTGTTCTTTTTTTAAAGGACAAATTCAAGATTAAACAAATAGCAAAACAAACTTTGCAGAAATTCCCTTTTTCCGCTTTCACATAATTGCCAGTCTTCGCTTTGTTATTGGTATTTTTTGAAATGGCTATCTCAGAATTACACGCATAGTAAAACAAATCTTACAAAAATTTATTTTCATCTACTATAATTATAAGTTTCGGTTATTTTTGCTGTTGAAATGGCTAACTCAGCATTATCATAAAGTTAAACAAATTTTACAAAACTTTGAAACCCACATACTCCCTATTCCTCCCGCTATCCTATAATTCACTTTAGACGTTGTTGTTGTTGTTGTTAATGTTTATTTTGCAGTCAACAACAAAATACAAAATACGAAATAATTTTTCAAATACTTTTCCTCGCCGACAAGCGAAACGAAATAAACAAAATCGTAAATGTCACAATGAAATATAATAATTTTAAATAATAACAAATACGTCTCAAACGAAACACTCCCAAAATGCCTGCCTTATACACATCATGAATTTACATTTAAAGTTGAACAGTTTAATACAGACATTATTTTGATACTGTTATCTAATATCTCTTCAGTGTCATGCATTTAATAACATACACCGCTCCATTCTGATACCTCTTACGCTAATTGGAAAAAAATGGAAGCCACGGTAATTAAATTGTTCGACCGAAATCTTCACTTTAAGAGAGGATTTACAGGTAGATGGGATGCAGAAGAATTTTCTCCAAGTACTCCATTGAAATGCGGTTTATGCTGGGAAATATAGTAATAAAGGCCTTTTTATGGCCGCTCGTGGGCATATTTAATTAGGGGGTTGAAATAAAAGGGGAAAATATTATTTCAATGTTTTTCTACGATGGAATTGTAGATATTTTTGAACAGGTGGCACTTCCAAAAAATTATATGAACCAGAAAAAAATATTAAATCACTAAATCAGCGCTTTAAAAGAATCTGCAAATTTATTTATATTTTAAGCAAAATTAACCTCCTACTGATCCCTTTTAAAGAAATAAAATATTTCTTCTTGCATTTTTCTTTTTATCAAATAATGTAAAAGTAAAAATGATAGGAACATAAGAGAAAAACGTTTTTTTTACGGGAATTTTTTTATATTACCTTTATTCCTCTGATAATTTTCTTTTCATATTTTAATAATGCATTCCCGTGAACTCTTATTATGCATAAAGATAAAATATGTTTTGCATTGACATTCTTCTCTGACTATGTGCTTTAATGTATATAGAAAAGAGCCTAATATTATTATATTTTAAATAAAATTTAGTAAAGTAATAAACCAAATAAATAAATACTTCTGGTGTGAATCAGTGCCCCCTTGTAAACGTTTGTACGAGTATTATACGGGGTACAGATTTTGGACATGCATGAAACGGGCAAGGCGGTTATACGTATTATACGAAGCGTATATACGGAATTTACCCCAGTGGCGTTTAACCCTTTCAGGGGCAGAAGAATTCTGTTCGTAAACTGATGAAGTAATTTACTGACACCAGAATATTCAAACGAATTTCTTAGTAAATAAAAACCCGCTAATTTTCACTTTCATTACAAAAGCAAAATTTTATTAAAATATTCTTGCTGCCATTTATCAGTTTTGGAATTAAAATTAGGTGGCTAGACCGTCTAGCCACCGCCCTTGAAAGGGTTAAACGGTTTTCATTCATTGCCTGAAAAAAAATATACTTTTTTCCTGCTGATCTGCGGATCAGAGACATTAAGAAACAGCCGCGAGCGTTCTGCATTCATAAAGGCATATAGCAACCATGATGACAAATTTAAAAACTATAAAATAATTTAAATTGTTCCAGCAAATTAATGTAAAAAATGTAGTTTAACTATAATTTTTGGAACGTCATGTTCACCTTGATAATGTATAAAATATTTGAAATCAAAACTTATGATTTATTTTATTAAAAAGATGCTAAAAAATACATAAAACAGGTTTTTTAAAACATAAAAAACCATCGAAGATGTTAAAACTCTACACTGAAGCGCTTTCTACTGTTTCAAACAGTCATCATCATGGGAAATTTCTGAGGTGTGGTTGTTCGTGAATGACCGTTGGTTAAATATCTGGAGACGAGTCTATTTCAAAGGAGGAGGGGGGGGGGGTGCAAATTTATATAATATTTAATCACTTAATTGAATGAAAATTAGAAGTAACATAAATTAATTGAAATATTTATATTAAAATATAACAAGATCCTATGTATGAAATATATTATGCAGGTTGCTACGTTAACTCCACCGATTTCCCGCTTGTTATCCGTTCAGTGACGTAAGACTTGTAGGATTCATTGGTAGTAAAAGTAAATAAATACAAGTATACTTGAATTATACTTTTAACCCATATACGCTTATACGTATCCTGATATTTTCAATAATATCGTTTAAGGTATATGTATTTCACACCCTCGTATTATAAGTACCAGGTATCCTAAAATGGACTGACTGATTTTAAAATTCAATAACTTCCAAACGGTGACAGCTGTTAAAGAATTTATCGCAGTACTGTAATGCATGATGTCAGGAGTTTTTACAGTGATTTCTGGTTTTAGTTTGAAATAGGAGCAATAGATGGCATTGCAAGCAGTAGGCGCTCAATCGAGGAAGAAATAGAATTTACTCAGCAATGGTGGGAATAATGGAAGTCAAATGTATGGAGCTGGTCTCTTTCACCTATATAATCTTGTTTTTAGGGCCCGCTTTTGAATTCAGTCGGTATAATTTAGATATCGTTGATGTCGGATTCGCATTCAAAAAATATATCATACACAATCATACAGACTAAATTCAGAATCGGGATCCTAAGAACAAAATTTTATCGACGAATACGACCCACTCCATACGTTTGACTTCCTTCATGGGCACCATGGCTTAGTGATTTTGCTTCTGCGTTCATTGGACGTCTATTGCTCGCAGCGCTATCTATCGCTGGTAATTGAAATTAAAGTCAGTAATTGCAGTAAAATAAATTGCTGACATCATACATTACTCTCCTGAAAGAATTTCTTTAACAGTTGTCACCGTTTGTAAGTTATTGAATTTTAAAATCAGTCTGTCCATTTTACATCCGGTATGTACAGTCGTGGAAAAAAAAAGTAAACACCCCTTTGTAATTCTGCAAAAAATTATCGTAGAAGAAAGTTACTGATATCACACGATTGGTAATAAAGTCCACTTTTAAATGATGTATATAAAATTTGCTTAGGGGGCCATCTACATATTAAAACGAACCATAACTTTGTTTTTATCAATAGCAGTACACAATTCTGACAGCATAAATGAACTATTATGCTAACTACACCCTTCAATTATCCAAAAAAATATTTTTTTATGCAATTCGTACGATAAGTTTCTGAGAAATTAAATATTTTAAAACGAGCGTATTTTAGGGGCTGTATCCAAAATGGAAGTTCTGTACTCGATTGTTGACCGAGGGAGCCCCCTTCTTGATCAAGGCATCTAAAGCGTCACTCAAGCATTCATTGAAGACTGCTGGATTACAGGATAGCGTAATAAATTTCAAAATATCTAGTTACTTCTATCATAGACGGCCCCTTAAACCATCATTTTGCCGTTTTTAAAGCATAATTTGAAAACTACTTGGAAGAAAAATGCGAAATTTTGTATTTCCATAAAGCGGGACTTAATAAATCTAAATTCATCAAAAAAATTGTAGGTTTCAATTCATAATTTTTTCGAATATTAATTTCATAATTCATAACATGAAATTATAAAAATTCCAAATTCAACGTATTTATGTTTGGGTATTTTAGTATTATTGCTACACAAAAAAAAAAATAGCACATTAGGATTATAATTTCAGGAGATAATTTGTTGAGGAGTTAGTAGGGGTGTTTACTTTTTTTTTTCCACGACTATTTGTATCCACGCATTAGTTTTTTTTACCGTTTTGCGAATTTTTGAAATTTTTAAGAATTTAAAGATTTGTTTCTAATGTAAAAATCTATTCAAAAATACTGTATATTCAAAAAACAGACCAGTGGGAGCCCTGTAAATGCGATACTTTTCTATTAGCCGCATGATAGGAGTTAATAGCCGATGTAATCATTTTCTACCTACAACAGACTTTTTGATTATGATAATTTCAGTAGTTTACAATAAGAAAAAAAAACGTTTTACACCTATATTGTGACTCGCAGGTCGAATTGGATTATCTTGATTTTAATAATTGACTGATTCCTGAGTTTTGAAGATAGTATTTTCCTGAAAACTTTAAAAACGTGAGTTCTAAACAATCGGTTAAAACAGTACACAGGAATTTCAAAATAGTTCTTTTTTATACCAGTATTTATGAAAAATAATTTTCTTGGTATGTTTTTACAACATTAGGAGAAATAACCTTCGGGTAAATTTCTATAAAAATAAAAATAAAAATTCTAAAAAGAAGATTGGCGTTTTAAAAACGGGGTATTCAAAAAGCTTACTATTTGAGAGTCCTGAATAACAAAACCTCTAAATAATGAACACTTTGGAGCCGTAGAATTCGTCCATTCTTCGGAGGTATCTGTTATTCAGAAATAAAAATATGCAAATAACATATGTGCCGGGGATTCAAAACATTTTCCCTAAATAGAGGTGTCCGTTATTCGAGAGTGTCCGTTCTTGAGATTTTAACTGCATTTCCTTGTAACTTATTTAAAAATTTCGAAAAATTATTTAAATCACAAACACAAAATTTGAGAACCAATATTGAAGCTTATATGATAGTTATTCCTTTTCTTAGATAAGTTTATTTCAGTTACAGGGTGCCCTAAAATGGTCTGTCGGTTTTTAAAACTGAATAGCGAGTTAATGGTGGAAGTTATTGATCTTATTCTTGCAGGAAATTAATGGGTAAAGCCGTGAATTCCTGTTTCAAGATTTTATATTTAAGCTCCAAATTTCATCGATAGATAACGCTGTGTTGTTTCTTATTGTTATAACGCTCAAACTAAATATAAAGATGGATCAAATTTCATGAAGTTTATGTTCTTCAGTCTATTCTAGCCGTTGAAATTTCATATAAAAATTGTTTTCGTTTTGAAATTCAAAGGTTGTTTTGTGCATTATTAAATTTTGAAATAGAACAGCGCCATCTATCGGTGCTATTTGGAACTGAAGAAAGAAGATCATAGTAAAGAAATTCCCGACTTTACACATTACCCTAATACAAAAATATCTTTAATAACTGTCACCGTTTACTATTTATTGGATTTTAAAAACCGCCAGTTCGTTCTAGTTACCCTGTACTGTAGATACCATATTGAAGACTGTTCTTGAATGACCGGGGGAAATACAATCGTTTTATATAGACAATGCACCTTACATTCCAACTTTTCTAAACTCATGTGAAATATTCACGAATTCTATTGATTTCTCCCTGTAATTTGTTTAGTAAGGCAAAGTCCTTTCCTCAGCAGTGACTTTCAATTACAGACTTCGCTTTTGAAAACAATCCGTGAATACTTTTGAGGCTAATTGTGAGATCCACTAAAATAGTAAATACAAACCCAATCTTTGTTTTCTGGCAATAAAAGTTAGTTTACTGAATTTTGGTGTAAATTTACACACTTTAAAGTTACAAATCTGAAGTCTGATCTGCTACTCGGCATTTTAATTTTGAAAACTGTCACTAAAGTTTAAGAACTCGTGTAAGAGTTGCTGTAGTTATGAAATTGTTCTTATAGTATTTAAAACTTTTTGTCTACTAAAGTTCACGTCTCTCAAATCTTAGACAGAAATAATGTAAAATTATAAAAACAAATATTTCACGTCTGACTAAATTCAGTACATAGAATATTTCACGCTAATGTTGACCAATAACTAATACCAGGGTCGGCGCAATGTCGCACGGGGCTCTGACAAATCACTTACTGGGGTATCTGATTGCAATATTCGACTAATAAAAATCATTTTCAAGAATTTTGTATATCATAGAATAATTTATAATAATCTGAGTTTAAGTATAAACAGTAAAATAATAATATAAGTATAAAATAATGTATGAAAAATAACATGCAAATTCTTTCACATGTATAGTGTATAATTATTTTCTTTTTCTTAAAATCTTCTATCCTTTAGAGTATTTTAAATATTTATTTTTGCGTTTACGGTTACTTGTAGGATCTTCACATCTATACATTCAACAACAATTATATCAACTTTGGCTATAGAAATAAAGTTAATACCGACTTTTTTCGAGGAAAAACATTTTAAGACACAACAATATCATTATCACAACAGCATCATTATTTTACACCGTGTAACTTTATTTCGAATTGTATAGAGAGGATCGGGGCCCCTAAAAAGACTCCAAAGGGCGTGGGCCCCCGGGCAGCCGCCCCTTTTGCCCGATGGTTGTGCCGGCCAATACATAAACCGTTGGTCATTGAAATAAACTTCCAATTGCAAAAATTCTGAAAATAGGAAATACAGTGAACTTCCATTTGTGCGTACTTCCAAGAAAGGGCATTTTTTGTCTGCAATAACCGAAATCGGTATTAAACAATGTCAACGTTCGAAAGGTGTAAATAATCACTTTCGTTGAATAAATTGGAATCGGTTTATGACAGGAATTGAATAGCCTACAGAAATTAAATAGTTTTTAAAATTAAATATTAATTAAAATTTAAAAAATTAAATATCTAAAATATTTTGATAGATTTATCGTAAAGAAAATAAGATATGTATGATATATTTGAAAAATAATCATCACATCAAATGATGGCAGTCTAAATTATCAGATTTAAATACGTGACGGCATTCTTTTTATTCCCTCATGTTAAGTGGCCCGTCTCTCAAGGATTCTGAAACAGCTGTTTGCTCACGCCGGCCAGGGGAAATTTAATCACCGAATCTTCTCTTATGCTTTGGGTGTTATTGTAATGAGTATGAATGAGCTCGCTGATTTATTCCGGTTCTTCATAGGAGTATTATAATTCATTTTCCCGATAAGAAAATTTTTGTATGTTTTTCGACATCGACAACTATCCCATACAACGTAGAATGAGCTAGTCCATGTCAAAATTGCTTGTACATAGTTTTATTTTCACTCGAATTTATCTGAGGTTTTGTATCGTTTTTATGATCAATGGAGCTGCTATTAATATCTTTATCATTTTGTGTAGATAAATGTTGCTTTTTTTGTGTGTGTATCTAAATGTTAAAGCTTTTTCAATAATAAACAGATAAAATGGAAAAATATTTCTTTGGCTGAACCGATGTACAAATAAGTTTAAACTTAAATTGCTACACTGTAAAAAAAATCTGTGAAGTTACTAAAGTTTTTCTAGGAAACTGGGATTCCTAGAACTTTTTATGTAACGGCAACAAGAAAAATTCCTGTAACAGATGTTTTTCTAGGAAACTGGTATTCCTAGAACTTTTTATGTAACGGCAACGACAAAAATTCCTGTAACAGCATCTGTTACACGAATTTTTCTTCTTGCTGTTACATAAAAGGTTCTAGGAATCCCAGTTTCCTAGAAAAACTTTAGTAACTTTACAGATTTTTTTTTACAGTGTATTTTTTTTTTCAGTTATGACAAAACTACCGTCAGGTATTCGCTTTTTTTTTTCTCTCGTTGTCATTTGGACATTGATTGAGAATTGCATTTGTTTTTGATAGATAAGTACGATATTTATATTTAAAACAACTGTTATAATCATATAAAGGTATTAATAAGAAGAATTTGTGATAATGGTGTTTTTGGTTTTAAAATAAACATAAATACATGAAATACTTTTTACATTTTCTACAACGCGGGATAACCCACCATTGGCATAGGCTTCCAGATCCCGCGTTACAAGTTTATTCAAAAAAAAAAAAAAATTACAATGTTAACAATAGTTTTAACAATAAGAATTAAAGGTAATAGTAAAAATAATAATAATAGTAATTATAAATATAATAATAAAAGTAATAATAGAACAGATGAGCTGAGCGCTTTACAGACGAAAATGTGTATTATTTTCAACACGAATATGATTGATTAATTACGAATAGCAGCAGATGAATAAGATGTTCTTAAGCTCTACATATTCTCAGGTGCATTAGTTTAATAGTTATTATCATGAGAATACATGAAATACTATGAGATATTTAAGTACTAATTGTAGAGAGAGTTTAAAGTTGCACTGGAATGTCAACAGTTTGATGGCAGGTTTAAAACATGTGCCAGATTAAATTCAACTAAATTTTCTGTAAATAATTAAATTTGACATTGTAAGAATTTTGCTGAGAAATTCACATTTACTTCAGGTTAAGATTAAGTAGAAATGTGGAACTCGATGAAGATAGAACGCTCATTGGACGCTCATTGATGGTTCTGTCTCTCTACTCCCTTATTCCAGAGCAGAAAATTAATTTTTCTGAACGTTTGTGGGAATTTGTATATTATAGAAATTCTTTTGAGAAATTAATATGTTAAGAAATGGATATTTTTCAGAAATTTTATGTCACCAAAAAATGTATTTAATTATTAAAATTCACTTCAGCTATTCGAAATAATATATTTCATTTCGTTAAGTAGTCTTGTACAAAACTATTGAATTTATGAAGATTTCCTTAAAGAAAATTCGATTGTTAACCTCAATTAGAGAGACATTTTTACGGTTCATGTGTTTTAGGAGAGTTACGAACACAAACGACTAGAAAAACATACAAAATGTCTGACAGATCAAGATCACAAACAATTTTCAGATATGTTTGAAGGTGTTAATACTTTCTTTATCGCAAATTAAACTAGTCGTTGTTGGCCACCATAATACTTACCACCATAGATATGCATAATATAAGATATGAAAATAAAATATGTGCAAATTATTTATAAAATGCATTGCAATTCCAAAATAAAATTTAAACGTATATTTAAATATTTTTAATACATAGTAATACTCTGTTACTGAATTGCGGGGACTACTTGATTAACCCGTCGACCAATTTTGACAAATTATATAAATCGGCAAACTCCTCGAAAAATTATGCAAATTGGCATAATTTTTATTTTAAATAACGAAAGAACAAATAAATTAGTAAAAGATTAATAAAAATACAAATAAAACGTCGAATTAAAAATCACTTGATGATGTAACAAACATGTGTAACGTGTTTAATGTTAAGTGAATGTGACATTTACGATAAGCCATTATTGGCATTTAATCTCATAGTTTGGCGATAGTTTTTTGGTCGACGAGATAATCAAGTAGTACTGAATTGCGTAAAAGAAACATCCTTATAACTCCAAAAATGATAATCATATTAACTAACTTCCAACTAAAATATATATTTTAATTGAAATTTGAATAAAATACAGGGTCATGAAAAATCGAAAAATGTGGAAAATATTATTACAAATATCTTGGAAACTAATTATCCGATTGACTTCCTTCTTTATTCAAAATTTGTTTTTTATTAATGCTTTTATATTCACTCCTTAAAATGAACAATATCGAAAATTTTTATATACCTTTTATCAGAACGAATATTTCGAAAGTCCGAAAAAAATTGTTCTTGATGATCGAGGTTATTTATATTCAATAGACTTCTTCCCATTATTGCATACTAAGTACACACCAAATTTCCAGTCTCTATCTCAATTTGTTCAGGAGATAGAGCGTATACAGACACAAGGACAGACGGACGGCATTTTTTTCTTCTAAAAATATGTTTTTCGGAATCTCCAGTGTTTGAAACGTGCAAATTTGTCAAAAAAAAATTCGATTTTTAAAATGATTACAAGACTTACCCTGTACTACGTATGATGGGTAAGTAATAAATAGAGAAATTCACAATACATCTTTGATATGCAGAGGGAGATAATTATGATCTTCCCATAAGACACGTGATCGATGTTAGAAGATTTGTCTTCCTTTCAACTTCTTTTTCAAATGGCCCATCATTTTTGTCTAATTTGATTACGAATATTTCTAAACTCTAATTTAGTCTAATGTAGATTTTTAGATATTTTTCTAATAACATGGGCACTTCTATACGAACGCTAAAAATTTCAAAAAAATAAATCTACTTAAAATAGGAAACTACTTTTTAGCGGAGTTCAAAATTTTAAATTAAATATCTACAACTCAATTTATGAACTAATAATGCCGTATGACATTTTCCATCGTCAAACATTAAAAAAATATGGAATTAGATTCGTAAAATAATAATTAACTGGAAAAAAGTTATAATTGTTTTAAATCTGAATCCTCTACATGCATTGTTTCATGCATTTTTCATGCATACAAAAAAAAAAAAAAAAAAAAAAAAAAAAAAAAAAAAAAAAAGGCCATAAATTTTTCACTCAAAAAAAAAATTATGGCCATTTTTTTCCCATTCTGAACAGAAAATCAGAGGTCTAACTTTTTATGACTGCTCTTTCATCTTCATCTAACGCTTCATTTATAATGGCTGTTTCATAATAATAGAAGCCACCAGTCCATCAGAAGAAAATAACTCGGTTAAGTGGGACTCGGATAATGGACTTTATACTGCAGTGCAAAATATATTTCAATTTTAAGACTTAAAAAGCACACGCTTTTATTTTATGTAAAATGACGTCATTTGCATTAATATAGATACTTAAAATTAAATATAGTTTATAATAGCTCCATGTTTTTTCATAAATCATTCATTTATATTTTCCTCAAAATAGCACGTATTATAATTACATTTTTTCAGTTTTTATGGGAAAATGGCAACAAGAAGATATAATTGCTATTTTTCAACTATTTTTCTTTTACTTTCTACCGAAATGGAATACTTGAGTTGCCAAAATGAAACAAATCTCGCTAAAAACTACAAAAAAATTAATGTTTCAAAAATAAATGGAGATGCAGTTTTCAAACAAATTGCAGTAAAAAGTGCTTTTTTCCCCAATACGACAGTATAAACATTGAAAATGTGCTATGCTTAGAAGTTTTAAAAAATGCTGTAGAGTATTTAATCGCGCAATGAAACATCGGCTTTTGTTTTACGACTGGCTTATAGAAGGACACGTTATTTATTGGAGACTACACAAAATAAGCTAGGAGAAGGAAATAGCATACCGGGGGCTAATAAGCTCAGTTTAAGACTGATTTAGTTACTGCTTGTAAAAAGATAAACGAAAACACACGCATATTTTAAGAATACAACTTTTAGCATAATGGTGCTTAGAAATTGACAAATTCATTATCCAACAGCACAATACATATTTTCATTATATAAAATGATATATACAGTGATAACGACATCCTACTGCTTGATTGGCAACCTCGATCAACCGATATAAAATTATAGAAAATGTGTGAAGTGGAATTAGGAACTATATTAGGGTTTCGTTCGTCTGACGAAACACTATTCGTCTCGCTCCTCTGTCTGCCCGTCTGTCCGTCTGTCTGTCTGTCACAGAGCCCGTTCTCAGAAACTATACATGTTGGAGACTTGAAATTTTGCATACTTATAGATGAACACTACACATCATACAACAAATCATAAAATTTTGAAAAAGTCGTACATTTAACCCTTTGGGCTCCCACATGTGTATTTTAAACAATTCTTTCTAAGTGAGTCCCTAATTAGGTTGCAGGCGTGAAATTTTGCGTACTTATAGATGGACACCTGAGATCAAACGACAAATCATAAAATTTTGAAAAAGTCGTACATTTAACCCTTTGGGCTCCCACATGTGTATTTTAAAGAATTCTTTCTATGTGAACCCCTAATTAGGTTGGAGGCGTGAAATTTTGCATACTTATAGCTGAATACCTCACATCAAACGACAAATCATAAAATTTTGAAAAAGTCGTACATTTAACCCTTTGGGCTCCCACATGTGTATTAAAAACAATTATTTCTATGTGAGGCTCTAATTAGGTTATAAGCGTGAAATTTTACATACTTATAGATGGACACCTCAGATCAAACGACAAATAAAAAATTTTTGAAAAAGTCGTACATTTAACCCTTTGAGCTCCCACATGTGTATTTTAGACAATTATTTCTATGTGAACCCCTAATTAGATTGGAGGCGTGAAATTTTACACACTTATAGCTGAGCACCTCGCATCAAACGACAAATCATAAAATTTTCCAAAAGTCGTAAATTCAACCCTTTGGGTTCCCACATGTGTATTTTAAACAATGCTTTCTAAGTCAGCCCCTATTTAGGTTGGAGGTGTGAAATTTTGCATACTTATAGATGGATACTTCAGATCAAACGACAAATCATAAAATTTTGAAAAAGTCCTACATTTAACCCTTTGAGCTCCCACATGTGTATTTTAAACAATTATTTCTATGTGAAGCCCTAATTAGGTTGGAGGCGTGAAATTTTACACACTTATAGCTGAGCACCTCGCATCAAACGACAAATCATAAAATTTTCAAAAAGTCGTAAATTTAACCCTTTGGGCTCTCACATGTGTATTTTAAACAATTCTCTCTAAGTCAGCCCCTAATTAGATTGGAGGCGTGAAATTTTGCATACTTATAGCTGAGCACATCGCATCAAACGACAAATCATAAAATTTTCAAAAAGTCGTACATTTAACCCTTTGGGCTCCCACATGTGTATTTTAAACAATTCTTTCTAAGTGAGACCCTAATTAGGTTGGAGCCGTTAAATTTTGCATACTTATAGCTGAGCACCTCACATCAAACGGCAAATCATAAAATTTTGAAAAATTCGTACATTTAACCTTTTGGGCTCCTACATGTGTATTTTAAACAATTCTTTCTATGTGAGGCTCTAATTAGGTTGGAGGCGTGAAATTTTACATACTTATAGATGGACACCTCAGATCAAACGACAAATCGTAAAATTTTGAAAAAGTCGTACATTTAACCCTTTAAGCTCCCACATGTGTATTTTAAACAATTCTTTCTATGTGAACCCCTAATTACGTTCGAGGCGTGAAATTTTACACACTTATAGCTGAGCACCTCGCATCAAACGAAATATCATAAAATTTTCCAAAAGTCGTAAATTTAACCCTTTGGGTTCCCACATGTGTATTTTAAACAATTCTTTCTAAGTCAGCCCCTATTGAGGTTGGAGGCGTCAAATTTTGCATGCTTATAGATGGATACTTCAGATCAAACGACAAATCATAAAATTTTGAAAAAGTCGTACATTTAACCCTTTGAGCTCCCACATGTGTATTTTAAACAATTCTTTCTATGTGAACCTTTAATTAGGTTGGAGGCGTGGAATTTTACACATTTATAGCTGAGCACCTCGCATCAGACGACAAATCATGAAATTTTCAAAAAGTCGTAAATTTAACCCTTTGGGCTCTCACATGTGTATTTTAAACAATTCTTTCTAAGTCAGCCCCTAATTAGATTGGAGGCGTGAAATTTCGCATACTTATAGCTGAACACCTCACATCAAATGACAAACCATAAAATTTTGAAAAAGTCGTACATTTAACCCTTTGGGCTCCCACATGTGTATTTTAAACAATTCTTTCTAAGTGAGCACCTAATTAGGTTGGAGGCATGAAACTTTGCATACTTATAGCTGAGCACCTCGCATCAAACGACAAATCACAAAATTTTCAAAAAGTCGTACATTTAACCCTTTGGGCTCCCACATGTGTATTTTAAACAATTCTTTCTAAGTGAACTCCTAATTAGGTTGGAGGCGTTAAATTTTGCATACTTATAGCTAAGATCCTCACATCAAACGGCAAATCATAAAATTTTGAAAAATTCGTACATTTAACCTTTTGGGTTCCTACATGTGTATTTTAAACAATTCTTTCTAATTGACACCCTATTTGGGTCAGAGGCGTGAAATTTTGCATACTTATTTCTGAACACCATGATGCGACAAATCATAAAAATTTGAAAAAGTCGTACATTTAACCCTTTGGGCTCCCACATGCGTATTTTAAGCAATTCTTTCTAAATGAGCCCCTTATTAAATTGGAGATTTGAAATTTTGCATACTTATAGCAGAACACCTGAAGCCAGGCGACAAATCATAAAATCTTGAAAAAGTCTTACGTTTAACCCTTTGAGCTACCACATATGTATTTTAAGCAATTCTTTCTAAGAGAACCCCTAATTAAGTTGGAGACATGAATTTTTTCATACGTATAGCTGAATATCTCAGACCACACGACAAATCATAAAATTTTCAAAAAGTCTTATATTATTTACTCCTCCGGGCTCTAACTTGTATATTTTAAGCAATTTTTCTAACCTCCGCCCTTTTCACCCCGGGAGCACTTTCCTAACTTTTGCCGACACCCCTTTGACCATTCTTTCATATTATGCACCATAGCCTTACATATTTTAGTTCCACTTTTTACCGCCAGGGGCGCCAAGTTATCTCGGGTGCTATGGGCCCAATCCCTTCGACTAATATATATACGGATAGTATGTAAAACGGGGTTTCGTTCGGATAGAGGTTTGTTTAGAACAGAGTGCGCCCCTGGTTGCGAAATGTGGAACTAACAAATTTTTCAAAAGGATAAAGTGTTTTGGAAGGAATATTAAACGAAACTCTCTGTGCGATCTGTGATCACACTTACCCGCTTGTTTTTATTGTAAATTAGCTGAGCCGCTCGGCGTTGCCCGTATCGTGATAATAACTTATAATGAACCTTAATAATGTACCTAATTTTGTAATTTTGGTCAGAGCTACAGTTGCGTATTTTCTTCTTTTTTGCAGCTGTGCTTTTCATTATCATAAGGTTATTTTTCTTGTCGTGTTTTTGCATTCCTTTTGTAAATTTTTTCTCCTACATATTTTGTTCTTCCACTTTTGAAATACAGTATAGAGAATATATAATTTTATAGTATGGCAATTGTTCTATTTATTTTGGTCGATTTTTCATTTGTTTAAATGGTTAATATAGACAAAAAGTTTATATATATAAATATAGAAAAAAGAGAGAGAGAATTCCATATTTTTGTAAATTCATGTTGTATAGTGTTTGTTATTGCATAAAATTGTATAAAATTTATGATTCTTTACACTTTTAAGTGTCTTTACAGTTTTGGCCAGGAGTGTAAGGCAAAGTTTTCTGAATATATTGGGCATAAGCACATATTCACACAACCCATTTCGTGCTACATCTATTCTCTTCAGAGGAAAAAAAAAGAAAGGAAAAAATGGAACATTTTTAACCATTCTTAGATTGGAAATAATTTTTTTTTCGTTTTGCAAATAGTCTAAATAGTCCCCATAGTTTTGAAATTTACAATGTTTGGTTGTTTCACTCAACAACCATTTTGTAGCCGAATTCTAAACCCTTTTATTTTAACTAGAATCCTCCTGTTTTTGTGTTTTACTATAAATTTTCGACATGAATTTTTTATAATTATTATTAAACTACAAAATCCTATCTTTTAAAGTAGTATTTTACTTTTATTACAGCAATACTTTCCAAAACATTCTGGTATAACTTTTTTTTTTTTTTTTAAACGTAACATGAAATTGAAAGCAGCAAAAATTTTTCGTTGTTAAAAAAAGGAAGGTAATTACGGGCATAAAGAAACAAAATGACCAAATATTTCTGTGCTTAGTGAAATATAACAATTTTTAAACTACCAATAATTAAAACAAGGTAATTAATCTCTTACATTATTATTTTTTTCTAAAATTAAATTTATTTTTTAGAATCGTTCCATAAAATCCGAGACAATTTTCAAGTGTAATCGTGATATATTTCTTAAATTGTCAATGCCCCTTATTGTATGAATATTTCTTAGTTTAATAAAGATATAGCATATTTTTTATTAAATTTTAAAATAGTACTTAAAACAATGTCATTAGTTATATACATTGTAATTATTTTCGAAAAATAAAATTCACTTTTTAGAACCGTCGCACAAGATTGAAAGCAGTAAGCATTTTCTGCGTTATAGAAGAACAAAATTAGGGACACAAAGAAAGAAAAAGGGGAAATCTTTGAAAACTATTTGTCTCCATGTCCGCTCTGTATTTTCAAGACGTCTACTCCGGATCGATATAATGTTTTTCCTCTCTTTTAACTTCTTCTCCTAGATGCTGAGAATGGCTTTTGTTTGGGGTACGAGTGCTCTTAAAGTTACGTTTAATCTAATACTCAGTGTCTCTTTTATAGTTTTTTGTTGTTGGTCGTTAGTTTGTGCTGTTTAAGGTGTTCCAATGCACAAAAATGTCGAAAAAAGAAAGTTTTTTAGGTTAAACAAGAAAGAAAAAAATGAAGTGCCAAGCGTAGATTATGAAAAACTTTCCAACACATTCGTAATAATGGAACATAATTTCAACGCTTAATAAGTTGAAATCTGATGTCTAAAAGTATTGCTCTGTCTTCTAAAGGAAAAAATGGAGTATTTTGAACCATTCTTAGATTGGAAGTAAAAATCTTTTTTATTTTGTTTTGTAAATAGTCTAAATAGTCCCCATAGTTTTAAAATTTACAATGGTTAGTTGTTTCACTCAACAACCATTTTGTAGCTCAATTCTAAACGCCTCTATTTTAACTAGGATCCTCCTGTTTTTGCGTTTTACAATGACGAAACATGATTTTTTTATAATTATTATTAAACTATAAAATCCTACCTTTGAAAGGGGTACTTTTATTTTATTACAGCAATACTTTCGAAAACATTCTATGTCAAGCAATCAAGTGTCAAGCATAGATTATGAAACACTTTCCAACTCATAATAAGTTGAAATCTGATGTCTAAAAGTATGGCTCTGAATTCTAAAGGAAAAAATGAAGTATTTTAAACCATTCTTAGATTGCAAGTAAAAATCTTTTTTATTTTGTTGTGTAAATAGTCTAAATAGTCCCCATAGTTTAAAATTTATAATGTTTAGTTGTTTCACTCAACAACCATTTTTTAGCTGAATTCTAAACGCCTCTATTTTAACTAGGATCCTCCTGTTTTTGCGTTTTACTATGAATTTTCGACATGAATTATTTATAATTATTATTAAACTACAAAATCCTATCTTTGAAAGTGGTACTTTTATTTCATTACAGCAATACTTTCAAAAACATTCTGTGTCAAGCAATCAAGTGCCAAGCATAGATTATGAAACACTTTCCATCTCATTCGTAATAAAGGAGCATAATTCCAAAGCCTAATAAGTTGAAATATGATGTCTAATTGAACTATTTGGAAACTCACAACACATTTGAAAACCCATTTTCAGCAATTCCCATCTACAGTCGGAAACTTAATCGAATTCTTTGAATAAGCGCTGTATATGATATATGGGGCATTCTCACAATCTTTTGACTTTCGGCAATAAAAATCTGGTGAAATTAAACTTGCTAAAATAACATTTTAATCTGATAGACGAATGCCTTAATGATTCAAAATAACGAAAAAATGGTCAGCAGCGAAATTTTTTTTATTTAAGTGAGGTTTAGGTTAAACTTGCGAGTTTAATTTTCTTTGCCATTTTACCACCATAACTTTCTATTTTCTTCTACATTTTTACTCATAATGAATTTACATAGTTCCCACGGGATATTTAAATAAGAAATGATGAAAATGTAGTACTTTTAATACAGAATTTTTTGTATAAAAGTGTCTTAAAGGGGTGTTAAAGAAGGGACGGTAAGGTAAAAAAAGGGGGACGGTATCGGAAAAAGGGACAAAATGGTAAAAAAAAAAAGGACGCTAAGGATGGAACCGTAAGGAAAATTACCACCTATTTTTAGAAGAATCACGTTAAGACTAAGTGATAGCCACAATGTTCATTGATTTTTAGAAACAGTTGTTAACATTGAATTAATTTTTTTTTAATTTACCTCGGAAAGTGCAGGAATAAACCTTGGGGATGGAAAGACTACCAATAAAGCCACGATCATGAAATTGCTATTTAAATGCTGGTTTAAATTCTGCAGTTAATTTCCTGTCAAAGAATTTTAGACATTATTTCTCGAGCACACTTCTGCATGAGAAAGAACTTGAAAAAAATTCTGTGGCTACATCTGAAGTGATTTTCTATATAAGTTTAGCAAGTGGGACGATAAGGATGAAATTTCCAGGGACAGAGTTAAAAAAATAATATCAACCGTAATAATGTGTGCAGGTTAATTTTTTGCTACATATTTATTTAAAACAATTGTCCCAGGTTCGGAAAAAAATTACATTGAATTACTTTTATTGAAAGAATTTTATACAGACAGCTCCAAACTTAAAAATCAGCATCAGGGACACAGGACGGTATAGGAGTTTTCCTGGTATTTGGACCTCCAAAATCGTCCAAAACTTATTTATCTCGTTAATATTGTTATGCAATCATGCAATGGGATGTTCCCCAGTATATGGAAAAAAAATGTATTAAAATAAAAATTATTATTCAGGGACATAAAAGTCAAAAGATTGTTAGAATGCCCCATATAGATTTGAATCTATAAACTATATGCATGCAAAAATTTAGTTCAGTTAGAAAATACCTACCACAGTTGAAAATTTCCCTTCAGCAATTTCCGCTTTAAGGAGAAAGGTACGTGAATTCTTTGGTGCAGACCTGAGCTCGAGATATAGAATTTATACACAACGAGTAGCATGCAAAAATTAGTTAAATTTAAAAGCGAATGCCGAAACTGAAAACACACTTCCAGCAATTACGACTCAAAGGCAGTACTGTAACAGATTTCTTTTGTGTGTCTCTGTAAATGAACGATAAATGCTATGAATTCTCCATTCTATAGCAATCAACTTATAGTGAAATTCTTTGACTTGTATCGATTTCAATATATTTGAATTAGCGTAATGCCATTAAAATACACTGCAAACGATTATTCCCCATTGACCATAATGTACCGGAATTGTTTTGAGTGCCCTTGTAAATGAACTATTAATGCTAGATACTTCATATTCATTACCGAACATGCCATAGTAAACATCATTAACATATATCATTTGCATGAATATCCGAGTCTATTTACGCGAGTTATAGCGTGGACAGACAGACAGACAAACTGAATTCCTAAACACTTTCAACTACAGGGTGTCCTAAAAAGCACAGACTGATTTTAAAATTCAATAACTTGCAAACGGTGACTGATATTTAAAAAATTCTTACAGGAGGGTTATGCATAACGTCAAAAGTTTTTTTACGGTGACTTTCAATTTTAGTTCGAATTACAAACAATAGAGGGCGCTGTAAGCAACAGGCGCTAAATACAGGCTCGATTTTTTGTTCTTTCTCTTCTTCCATACGGAAAAAAGAGGTTAAAATGTATTGAATGGGTCCCGAAATATCAAAAATCGAGCCTGAATTTAGCGTCTATTGATCGCAGTGCCATCTATTGTTTGTAATTCGAACTAAAATCGAAAGTCACTGTAAAAAATTTTTTGACCTCATGCATAACCCTCTGGCAAGAATTTTTTAAATATCTGTCACCGTTTGCAAGTTATTGAATTTTAAAATTAGTCAGTCCTTTTTAGGACACCTGGTATGTTGGAAAGTATTAAAAATACTTAATAGTTTCTAGAATAAACTGACGCAAACGACATTTAATTACAATAAATACATCAAAAGACATAACGCTTCTTTATATTCTTTCATCACATTCAACCTGGATTTTGAATGTAAAGGTGGAATTTTGGAATCGATTTTTAACTCATTTCCAGATATGCCACATTTGTAAAAATTACTTTCACAGATTCATTTCCGATGACAACGCAACGTGTTAAATTTTTAGAACTTAATTATAAATTAATAGATTAATTTAAAGGCATTTTTCCGTTTGTCCATCGCACGTGATAAATAGGCAAATATTCTCTGAAACTCGCACAATTGTATACGAGTTTAACCAACAATGGATTTAATGATGTGCTAATAAACACTTGCCAGAATATGCCAAATGCTCATGGAACTGTAAAAGTGAAACGTTTTAAAAGTTACAAAGTACAAAATAAATTATAAAAAAATAAACGGTCAAGTGCGAGCATTTCTCGCGTACAGAGGGTTCCATAGAATAAATATATGAATCTGTAATTGTATTATAAAAAATTTAAAAAAACGTTGCTAAAAGAAAACTAAGACTTTATAAAAAACTATACAACGTAGGGTTGGGTATAACTGTATATATTAGAAAAGTGTAAATGGGTATACCATGAAAGTTCAAAGAGATATGGAACCTAAATAATATCAAATATAGCTATTCGTATAACTCTTTTTTCAATATTATCCTAATCTGTTTATGATGAACTTAATTCGGTACTGACAATAAAAGCAGTGCATAGGTAAACTTCATTTGGCATTTCATGAAACTAAATTCAGCGTAGTTATAACCTTTATTTCTACACTGTAGCTAAAACAAAACCTTTGTTCAAAGTTTAAATTTGGCATTGTACTAAGCGCGCTTCGAATTGAGGTCTCAAAGTTGCAAAGCGGCCTTGGTCAGTGTCGCGCTTTTCCCAGATAGGTGTTTAATTTACTTTTAAAGTCACTCGAGGCGTATTTAGAGATACAATCAATGCAAGCTATCGCGAATCCCACAGTATTTATGCGATTCATTCTAATTATATCTATCGAGAGCGATGCCCTTAAAAAACGGACACCTAATTTTAATTCCAAAACAGACAAACGGCACCAAGAATATTTAATAAAATTTTCCTTTTATCATGTACGTGAAAATAAGCAAGTTCGCATTTTCTAATAAATTCGTTTATAAATTCTGGTGTCAGTTCATTATTTCATAAGTTTATAAATAGAATTATTCCGTGCCGGAAAGGATTAGGTGTTCGCAACACTCTTAAAGCTTCAAAATTTAAGAATTTTTAATTTTTTTAGATGTTAAACTCCTATTTTTTCTGAATATTTTGATATAATTGTTTCCTTGAAATTCCCATTAGAACAGAAGTTTTGGCTTCTAGAATTATACCCCCTCAATAGCTGAAGCGGCGTTTCCGGAACTTTAAAGTCATTATTTCCCAAATGGCGTTTTTTGGGCATAACGTGCAGGATACCTCAAAAACTTCTGAATATTTTTTCATGAAATTTTCAAAACATATATTTCATGTTAGTCTGTATAAACTGAACCTAAAATTTCCTTTTTATTATTCAAAAAAATATTTTTTTAGGTGATTTTACTGTTGAAATTTTCAAAATTTTGTATTAGCTAAATGCAACATTGCATTAAAAATATAAAAATGCTTTAAGTACAAATGTATTTAAGTTCAGGGAAATTATTATAATCTGAAGTATAAGTAAGCACCAAAATTTTCATTCTAGTTGCAATATTTATTTTGTAATCCTGCGCGTAAACTGTTATGCAATTTTTTGCAAATGTCTAACAGTTTCGAGCCCCGTATGAATACTAATTCTGGATCTTGCAATTTTTTAAATACATGAAACGAAAGAACATACTTATATATTTCATCCCAATTAAAATTGTGTTTTAAAATCAAAACATTTTAAGACATTAAATGTTGAAAATAGTCTTTTTATCATTTTTTCCACTTTTTAGAGTCCCGAGACCCCTTAAATTAGTATGTTTTTAACAATTTGACGTTTATTGCTTTTATACTGTTACTGGACATAGAGTACGCCAAAAAAATATATATATATTAACTAGAGAACAGGAATTCTACTTTTTCAGAATTTAGTGTCGCCCCCGGCATTTCCATTACTTCATTTTCTTCTGGTGTACAGGTGGTTTCTATTATTATGAAACAGCTATTATAAATAAAGCGTTAGGTGAAGATGAAAGAGCAGTCGTGAAAAGTTGGAACTCTGATTTTCTGGTCAGATTGGGGAAAAAAAAGGCCATAATTTTTTTTTTTTTTTCAAAAAAAAATATGGCCATTTTTTTTCCATTCTGAAATTGGTTTGGACATGCATTTTTCCATTCTGACATTGGTTTGGACATGCATTTTTCCATTCTGACATTGGTTTGGACATGCATAATGACAGGGCGGCGTACTGTATGTACCATCGGGTTTTAAAGCTTAGATAATAACTTTTAATGATACATTTGTGTAGTGCAATGTCCAATAGCAGTATAAAAGCAATAAACATCAAATTTTTAAAAACAAACTAATTTAATTAGAATTAATCACATAAATACTATGCGATTCGCGGTTAGTTTGCATTGAGTAGATCTCTCAATACGCCTCTCTTGTCTTTAAAAGTTAATTAAAAATCTATCTGGAAAATCGCGGCACGAAACAAGGCGGTGTTGCAACTTTGCGACCTCCTTTCGAAGCGCGCTTAGCACAATGCAAAGTTTAAACTTTAAACAAAGGTTTTGTTTTAGCTACAAGATAAAAAGAAAAGGTTATTACTGCGCTGAATTTAGCTTTATGAAATGCCAAATGAAGTTTAAATATGCTCTATTTTTATTGTCAGTACCGATTTAAGTTCATCATAAACAGATTAGGATAAGATTTTAAAAAAATGTTATACAGAACAGCAATATTTGATATTATTTAGGCTTCATATCTCTTCGAACTTTTATGGTATACCAATTCATAGTTTTCTAGTATATACATCTATACCCAATCCCACGTTGTATAATTTTTTACAAAGTCTTTTTATTCTTTTAACAACGATTTTTTAATAATACAGTTAATAATCCATATATTTATTGTTCGAAACCCTATAAGCGCGAGTTATACTCGCACTTGACCGTTTATTTAATAAATGGATTAAACTTAGAAAGCATATTTTTCTTTTACTTTTAATTTCACATTTTCTATGATTCGTAAAACTGATTGCAATTGTAAAAAAACCTGCTGGATCGATAATAATAATATTTTTTACTCTCGTTGAACTTCTGCTAGATGCTTAATAAATTCTTTTCTCTAGGGCATGAGTGCCTTTAGATTTAAATTTAATCTAATATTAAGAGTGTAGTGTGTTTGTTGAGAGCATTTTTTTTTTCAAACATGTTAAAGGCCATCTTTAAAAGCTACAATGTTAAAAATAGAAACAAGATAATTTTCTGCAAGAATTTATAAATTTCCTATTTAAAAAAGGAATAGTAAGTGAAGGGCGAAACACTTTTAAAAGCAAGAACTGAATAAGCACGCACGAAAACGTAATACACGAAAAGTATATTAGTCTTTTTTTAAGTACATAATTATGGATAAAAAGAAAGCAGCATTTTAAATTAATGCTGTTACTTTATATATATATTTAAAATCTATAAAACAAGTTCAAGAAATACTGGATAAGTAGCAATGGGCTTTTCACCTGAAAACTAACAACGGTTTTATAAATAAAATGCAATGTAACATCTTCTAATAGGTATTTAACAATCATTTTTAAATTTAATTGTAATCTTAGTATGTTCTGACGCAAAAAATATGTCTGTGTGTGTGTGTTCTTCTTGTTGGCGTTTTCTCAACGTATAAACAAAATTTAATTATAAATATAAATATATATATCAATATTAAATCAAAATTTAATTAATAATAAAATTTTAACTGATAAAAACGTTTTATGACACTGCATTTTTATTTATTTTTCATTTTCTACATTTTAGAGTTTTAAAATATTTCATTGTTGCATTTTTACAGTCAGGTGGCATATTTTAACGAGTATGAATTGGCCCGTGATCAATTACATTGTTGTTCTAACTGATATGACACATATACAGTCTTAAAAATAAAGAAAATTTGGTTATTTATCACCTGCCCTCGATTTATCGAAAAATTCCTTAAAATAAATTTATTAATTTATAATTAATTTTTTAAACATCAAATTGTCACATATTGTCATTAGAAATACATCTGTATACATAATTTTCGTAATTCTAGCGTACCAAGAAGTGGTTGAAAAATAATTTACAAAATTCTGCCTTTACATTCATGAACCAAGTTAAATAAAAGAGTGTAAAAAATGCGTCACTTTGACGTACACTCCGATTATGAAAGATTTTTGGCTGTGTTCAAAATCGGATTCGAATGGGAATATCGCCGAATTAAGGGGTATTCGGACTCTTAAAACTGGAAAAACTGAAAAAAAAGAGACCATTTTCAACATTTAATATCTTAAAATACATATGATTTTAAAACACAATTTTTATTGAGATGAAAGATATAAGTATGTTCTTTCATTTTATGTCTTTAAAAAATTGCATGAATGAAATAGAATTTATAGGGGCACCAAACTGTCAGACATTTGTCGAGCAGAAAATTGGTATAACAGCTTACGCGCAGGATTACAAAATAAATATTGCAACTAGAATGAAAATTTTGTTGCCTTCTTATTCTTCAAATTACAATAATTACTCTGTACCTAAATAAATTTGTGTTTAAAGCCTTTTTATATTTTTAATACAAAGTTGTATTAAGCTAATACAAAATTTTGAAAATTTCAACAGCATAATCACCTAAAAAAATTTTTTTTGAACAATAAAAAGGAAATTTTAGGTTCAGTTTATACAGATTAACATGAAACGTATGTTTTAAAAATGTTACGAAAAAATATTCAGAAGTTTTTGAGATATCCTGCGTGTTAGGCCCAAAACCATCATTTGGAGAAAAATGACTTCAAACTTTCGGAAACGTCGCTTCAGCTATTGGGACTGGGGGTGGGGGGTGTTATAATTCTGAAATCGATAACTTCCGTTCTAATAAGAATTTCAAGGAAACAATTATACAAAAATGTTTAGAAAAGATAGGAGTTTAACATCTAGGAAAATTAAAATTTCGACACTTTTGAAGTTTTAAGAGTCCTGTAACCCCTTAACCAGTTATCGACAATTTAGACATGTTTATGTCACCATATTAGACATGTTTATGTTACCATATTAGACATATTTTTGTCGCCAAATATCGACAGCTTTGATGATGATTTAGCGCAGGGATGGAGCTTGATTTTTATACCAGTCTTCGAGATCGGGGTCAAAGCAGAAATTTTATTTATTCACAAATTTAAAGACCAAAATCTTGCTACTTAAGAAACAAGTGTGTATGCATTTGTTAAATTGCTTTACATTCCTTTAAAAAATAAGTTTTAAACAGAACTGAAATGTTATTTGTGGGATATGAAAGGAAAACATTCTGTCTGATTCCGAAGCGTTTCCACAATCATTATCCACATCGTATTAGTAACATAAAGAAGCCATGATGTATTCCTTCTCTATCCTCGCTTTGTGTCTTATCCCGAATTACTAGAAAACAGAACTTATGTCTTCCTGCCATAGTTGTACAATGATATTTTAAAGGAAGAAGTATTGTGATTTTTTCATACTTCTTCCAGTGGTTAAGTATAAATATCAAATCTGTTATTTTAAACAGATTTTCTGGGACATGAAAATCCCGAAACATTGTCGTGAGTGAGCATTTAGGAATAATACTTATTTATATGCGAGAAAAGATTTTTAAATGAGAAAACTAAGTTTGATACAATTTTAAAATTTCATTAACAATTTTCTATTGTATACTTTCGATATCGGACCCGAACTCTGATGACACAAAAATGTTCGGGCTCGGGTGAGCTCGGATTTCAAATCACTCGGCTTTGAAAAAAGGCCCGAACTCATGTCTAGTGTGTATATGTGAATATATATCAAACGTGCATAAAGGAAAATTGATCAATTTTATTTGAGGTCACTTGTTTTGTTGAATTAATAAAGGTTTCGCACTTAGTTTAGTTGATTGCCGGTGGAAAAAGTGCGAGATGCGCTTATAGACGTTTTCACTTCAAAAATAAACAATATTGCCTCCTACAAGAATTTATGTTATCTATTAAGGCTGTTCTTAACTGCTGTGCTCAACAAGCGCAAAATGTTTTGACACATTTACAAATTAATTTTTTAACGGAAAGATATAAAATTGGAAAACCAGACCATGGAAGCGATTCTGGATCGAACTGTTTTTTCCATTTTTCGATCAATCAATTACCTACTGAGTTACAAGCGATTTTGATCACGTGATACGACATTTTTCTCCCCTTACTGACTAGATTTTCTTCTTTCGTTCGGGAGTTCGGAGCAAAATGACAACTTCCACAGTATTTTCTGAAAGATCTATGGCGTTTAAAAGAAAACGGAAAAGACAGTTCGATGACATAGTTTCTGAATAGCAACACCTTCTAGTTAAATGCGTTTCCGAACAAAAATGAATTAAAACTTATGTCAGAAAGTTGACCCTATGGATTTGAGAACAGCCTTAAATAAGAAATAGTAAGAGTAGAAGAATTTTAAAGAGCACAGAAACTTAGATATATACGTTATACATATTACATTTAAGTAGGGGGTGGGGGTATGTAAAATTTAGAGGCGAACAAGAGACTTTTCCTGAATTAAATTTTAGTGTAATATGAGACGTGTATAAAAAACCTGTAGATAATATACAGTGCTGTACAAAGTTATTCGAATGCATTTTCGTCTATTGGTATAAATTGTTGAAGGTGAATTTTCGACTGTGTTATATGTTTTGTAATTAAGGTAAATTTCAGCACACTATGTAGTATATATTCAAAACTTATCATGCACAGAGAGGTACAAAAGAATTCGAGTGTATTTCCTGATATGGGCAGCAATTGCTGGAATCTGATTTTGAAATGTGTTCTCTAAATTCGTTACTTATATCCTTTTTTTAAGGGGTCTCAGGAGTCTTACTTTTTATCTGGCGGTACAATTTAGCAACATGTCACATTTAATTTTTTTTCTCAGTCTCTAAAAAACATAAATGCATAAAATTTTTAATATAGACTATCTAATATCTCTTCTATTTAACATATTTTTTTAATATTCTATATTGAAATTTTATTTTATTTTTGTTATATTTAATATTGATAAAAAATTTAAAATTGTTCCTTAAATTTTATTCTTGCGCGCAAACTTTTTCACAAACTAAGAATGCAAATTGCATGAAACTTGAGAAATATCTTCATTTTAAGGTAAAGAATAACTTATACTTCAAATTTAGTATTATGATTGCATTGATTATTTAAAATTGGCAATTTTTAAATAAAAGAATTATTTTTTTCAAAATTTTATAATTTAAATTTAAATTTCAAATAAAATAAATAAAAAAATGCGTACAAATGAAGTATACGTTCAAGATACATTAGTTTTGCATCATTATCAATATTTTGGGGGGCTCTTGAACCAATAAATTGGCTACAGTCTTGTTTGCAGTGCATGCAAGTCAAAGAAAAAAAAATATTTTTAATCAAAATTAAACATAAAAACTAGAAAACAGAAATTCTGCTTTTTCAGAATTTAGTGTCCCCCCCCCCCTCCCCCGATGAAAAAAAATATATGTATATATAAATAGTGCAAAACATATTTCAATTTTAAAACTTAAAGCACACACTTTTATTTTGTGTAAAATGACGTCATTCGCATCCGCTTCAGAATTCCACATTTACGATCCACTCTTAAACATCTACAGTAAAGCGTGCATTGGATGTCACTATCGCAAAATAATACACAAATGCAGCAAAAAGATGCCGTCATTAAAGAAACTCGACGAAAAAAAAAAAAAAAGGCTTTCTGATGATTCACAGGCTTTCATTTGTTTGTAACATTAACTTTAAATTAAATATAGTTTATAATAGCTCCATTTTTTAACAGAAATTATTCTTTTATATTTTTTTCAAAGTAGCTCGTATTTTAATTAGATTTTCTTTCGGTTGTTATGAGAAAATGGCAACAAAAAGATATAATTGCTATTTTTAAACTATTTTCCCTTTGCTTTCTAGAGAAAGGGAGATCTTCCCTTGCCAAAATTAAACAAATGGTGCTAAAAACTACAAAAAAAATTAATATTTCAAAAATAAATGGAGATACAGTTTTCAAACAAATTGCATTTAAAAGTACTTTATTTTTTTCCAATACGGCGGTATAAAACTTGAAATTGTGTGATGCTTAGAAATATAAAAAATTGCTATAAAGTGTTTAATCGTACTGCTTTGTTTCACGGCTGGCTTCTGTAAGGTGACGTTATTTTTTGGATTCGGCACAAAATAAGCTGGGAGAAAGAAATAGCATACCGTACCGGGGGACTAAAAAATAAAATTTCAATATAGAATATTAAAAAAATTATTTTAAATAGAAGGGATATTAGATAGTCTATATTAAAAATTTTATGCATTTATGTTTTATAGAGACTGGGAAAAAAAATTTAAACGTGACATGTAGCTAAATTGTACCGCCAGGTAAAACGTAGGACTCCTGAGACACCTTAAACAGTGAAGTTCCGTTACAGTAATCTGGAAGTATTGGAAAGTGTTTCATAATCTTTAATTGGCGCTTGATTTTCTTTTTAGCCCCCGGTATGCTATTTTTTTCTCCCATCTTATTTTGTTTCGTCTCCAATAAATAACATTAGCTTGTATAAGCCAGTCATAAAACAAAAGCCGATGTTTCATTGTGCGATTAAATACTCTACAGCATTTTTTAAAACTTCTAACCATCGCACATTTTCAGCGTTTATACCGTCGTATTGGGAGAAAAAAAAAGTACTTTTAAATGCAATTTGTTTGAAAACTGCATCTCCATTTATTTTAGAAATATTAATTTTTTTGTAGTTTTTAGTGAGATTTGTTTCATTTTGGCAACTCAAGTACTCCATTTCTGTAGAAAGTAAAGGGAAAATAGTTGAAAAATAGCAATTATATCTTCTTGTTGCCATTTTCCGATAAAAACTGAAAAAATGTAATTATAATACGTGCTATTTTGAGAAAAATATAAATGAATGATTTATGATAAAACATGAAGCTATTATAAACTATATTTAATTTTAAGTATCTATATTAATGCAAATGACGTCATTTTACACAAAATAAAAGCGTGTGCTTTAAGTCTTAAAATTGAAATATGTTTTGCACTACAGTAGAGTCCCGATTATCCGAATCCCGCTTAACTGAGTTGCTTTCTTCTGATGGACTGGTGGCTTCTATTATTATGAAACAGCCATTATAAATGAAGCGTTAGGTGAAGATGAAACAGCAGTCGTAAAAATTTGGAACTCTGATTTTCTGGTCAGAATAGGAGAAAAAATGGCCATATATATTTTTTTTCTTTCTTTTTTTTTTTTTTTTTTTTTTTTTTGAAAAAAAAAAAATTATGGTCATTTTTCCCCCATTCTGACCAGAAAATCAGAGTTCTAACTTTTTACGACTGCTCTTTCATCTTCACCTAGTTAGAACTCTGATTTTCTGGTCAGAATGGGAAAAAAAATTGCCTTTTTTTTTTTTTTTAAATAATTATGGCCATTTTTTTTTCGACACTTTTTTCGACTGCTCTTTCATCTTCACCTAAACGCTTCATTTATAATGGCTGTTTCACAATAATAGAAACCACCAGTCCATCAGAAGAAAATAAAGTAGTGGAAATGTAGGGGGCAACACTAAATTCTGAAACAGCAGAATTCCTGTTCTCTAGTTTTTATTTTAATCTTAATTTTATGTTTTCTACAAGGTTTCCAAAACAGCTAGGGGAAATTTAAAGAATCCACATGCTTGTAAGACAAGTGTAAGAGACTTTTGAAAAGCTCCTGATGCAACACTGGAATCTGTTATGTTAGCAACTAAATTGGCGTAGCGAATAGAGTTCAGAATAATGTCGAGAAACGCTAACGCATTTGTGAGTCAACACGGTGTTTTTTATTTTTTTTTTTTCGGAAAAGTTCTCTAGTATTATCGAAGTTTGTTTTTCGAACGACGACAACAAATCTTTGAAAGAAGCGAGGCGACTGTTTCATGAGATGCGCTATTCGGCTCAACAATAACTTGATATGTTGAAACGAGTCTTCGTGAGCATGATGAAGCATGCACATTCGTGTCAAGTTGGAGGAAGGTAATTCGAGCATTGACTGTAGTTTATAACAAATAATGCGTTTTTGGAATTACTTTTTTTAAAAATCCCTAGGTGTTTTATTTATTTATTTTTGGAAAGGGCGTTCACCTTATATTTTACTGTGGAGTCATATTTTTTCTATAATTATTTATTTTTTCTAAATTTCAATTAAAACTCGCTTTTAATTAATTATTTTTTTATCCTAACTTTTATTTCAGTCTCCATCCTAATTTTCCACATTTTAAAAAAGATATTTTATCTATAATATTTTATCACTAACTACTCTCACACAGTTAGAATCAGCTTATATAGTTAATCATCGTCACTGGATGTAAAAGAAAAAAAAAAAAGAAGAAGAAGAAGAAGAGAGAAAAGAAAGAAAAAGAGTAAAGATTGACTTCGTTTTCTGTCTGTATTTTACTCTCATTCCGTTTAGCACTCGTTAGACATAAGTCTTTTGTCTGCTTAGTTTTGGGGTATTAGTTCCTCATTAGATGATAAACTTTTCAAGTTGGTAAAATCCGTTATATCTGTGCATTTTTTTTTTTCTTTATGTTCCTAAATTCTTTCTACCAACGAACAATTGGGATTCGAATTTGCGCTAACTTATTTTTTAGGATTGCAATTATTCCGGCAGTCCTGAGATAAAATTCAAATCCTCTTAATTGTTTAAAAGGGTAGCTGATAATTTAGGCTCATATAACATCACTTAATTCCTATGCTCTTTCACCAATTTTATGATGCCAATATGAATATTGCAAAATCACCATGTATTGTGAATTCGCCCTCCTCTCACTGTGGCTCTCTTAAAAACGTCAGTAGTTTAAACACACATTTCATATAACAGCAAGCACCATCGTCTACTCTCTATATACTTTAAAGGAGTCCAGTGGTCAAAAATTTATTTTCTTTATTTATAGATTTTTTTTATGAATTTTGTCCCTGAAATGTATTTTTCTATAAAGAATACTTTTCAGATAAAAACTTTGTAAAAACTTTGAAATTTTGCTTTAAAAAAATTTATTTAAAATTTTAACTTATTTAATTTTGATATAACTGGCGAACCATTTCTCCCATTTCTTTACTTTTTTAATTAGTGTATGCAGAAAAGGTTTATTGTTAATTTATTTTCAGGATTTCTAAAAATATCACTTACAAATTTGTAATAAATTTAAAAGTAAAAGAATAGAAGATTTTTGAGAGTGATTTTTACTTTGAGGAATATATTTTCAAAATTTTCAGATCCTGAAGACAGTTCATTAAAACCATAACATAAAAACTCTGTACAAAATTTCTAGTGCATATCTTGCCAAAAAGTTTAAATATATTCTTTTAAACATGACAAATTATAAAAAAAATCCATTCTGAGATAAATGGACTTAACCCTTAAATGCCTGATGTTGCTTTTCGGCAACATACCCAATTTAGGCTTCTAAAATACTATTAGAATAATATTGGAGCTATAATGCATAATGTTGACAATAAAATACTTTCTGAAAATATTATTAAATCGATTTTCAACATGTAGATGGCAACACTTGTGCTGTTTAAGAATAAAGATAGATTTATTTTTTCAATTGTTGCTACATATTCTTTTTGTTTTGTTTGGAAGCTTGCGAAATACCCTATTTTTTCTGTAGTGAGCAAGTAAAATTTATTTCTTATTATAGTTCCTAAAATTCTTGTGTGTTTAATATTATAG
The DNA here is from genome assembly GCA_963932465.1 of Maratus speciosus. Classification (NCBI taxonomy): domain Eukaryota; kingdom Metazoa; phylum Arthropoda; class Arachnida; order Araneae; family Salticidae; genus Maratus; species Maratus speciosus. The sequence continues at coordinate 394,973,521 of OZ010793.1, read as the reverse complement.
AATTTTATCAAGGAAAATTATTTTTTCAATTAAAACCAGTATTGCCGATTAGTAACAAACTGTTTTTTAGCCGTAAACCATACTTAAAACAAAATAGGACTTTTTAAAGTATTTTTCCCATGATTTATTTAAAAAATGAAAGCCGAAAAACATAATTACAATGATTTTTGAAAAATCCGGCATTTAAGGGTTAAAATTGTAGTTTCTGGCAGAGTAGAACTAATAGCATAACACAAAAATTGTTATATCTGCTGATGTAATCATCATATATATGCGCGTTTTGCTTTATTTAACTTATCTTACTTTGTAGTATTTTATTAGCAAGAAAAATAAAAACGTGCTTTAGTTTCTACATTTTGATCCCCGGATGCCTTAAAATTTAAAAATTTATAGCTGTGCTTACAGAATTTACAGAAAGAAAAACATTATTAAACAATTTGAACACCTGTCTTTTAATAAATTACAGAACTCATTCCTCACAGTGCAATAAGTATAAAACAAACCTTGTCCTGACTACCAATCTACGGAATACTTTTAAAAACTTAAATTACCCTACAAACCTCCCTATATGATCTTCAAAACTGTATACATTTTACACACACTAGAAAATACACAAGTAAAAAATACACTAAATTAACAATTTATCATATTAATTATTTTACATTTAAATGTCACATTAACACGTTCACGCCGGCGGGCGCGGTGGGTCACCACTCGACTGTCTCAGAGTTGTCAAGCCTCCGGCTTTTTGCACATCACTATTATTTTAGAGAAAATGTTGTTCTTTTAAATCTCCCAATTGTTCTAATTAAAAAAAACAACATTTTTTGTAATAAAATACTGGTATAGAAAAATCCGGAGACTTTGCAGCTCTGAGACAATCGAGTGTGACCCACCGCGCTGGCGTGAACGTGTTAATTAATTATCAACAAGAAAAGTTAGATACTTGACATAGCAGAGCATGTATGTACATTCGATTTAAACCTAAATATCCCCATTCGTTTTAATAGCCTTTATGTATATATATATTTTTTTAGAAAATAATTATCAAACATCCAATGCAGAAAACTAGAGTATTTTGGTACAGCTCATGCGACTCATGAAAACTGTCTGCATTTGAGTGGGAAGAGCTTTAGCCCCATGAGCCCTTCCTTGCCTACACCGTAGTTGGCAATTGCAAAATCCAGGCTGTTTTTATTTATTTGTTTATTTATATATTTATTAAGGTTTTTTAAATGACTGCCTTACAAAAGTTTGCGTATCCAATAAATTATATTTAAATGTCATCTTCAATCGAATTTACAAATATGTAATGTAAATAAATTATATACATATTAAAGTTTATAATTTTTTTAAACATCCTTTTTGTAATTCATATTCAATTGAAAAATGAAAAACATGCAATTAATTTTAATTTGCATTTGTCACTTTTATTGGAATCAAAACGCTAAACATTATGAGGAAAAAAAGTTATTACTGGCAGTAGCAAAAATTTTATGGATAAACAACTTTAATTGAAGGAACTGGAAATCTTACGTAATCATAGTTTCAAAACATATCGTGAAAGTGATTTGATATTTCACTTTCGAAAATGAATTTTATTTTGCTTAAAAATATCTTTTCGAAATCATAAATTTTTATCGTAAATTTCAAAATTTGGAAATGCGTCAATACAAAAAGGTGCTTTATATTTTTATATACATAACTACAGTAACTTGTAAAGAAAAAAAATAATTTCAAGAGATCGCTACCTCTAAGCTTTTGTGTGTTATATCTTAGAACTGGATTTTATTGGGTAATATATTTACTTTTACTTTTCCAGAAGCTATACAAGTTCATAAACTTTTTAAGCTTTTTTTCGTAATTGATTTTATGCGCACTTTAAAGTTTAAGGCTTTAAATTACACCAGAATATATTTTTTAAAATTGCTTTTCATATTTTGCTTAAAGAATATGGCTTCTATTTGTTTGAAAACCTTCAGGAATGTAGGAATAGATTATTTCACAATTTTTGAACTAAATTAGATGATTTGTTCCTTTCTAAGATTTCAGTTTTTGAAAAGTTTACAACTATATCCCAAACTTTAAAAAATTGTTGCTCAATTTACGAAATATAAACATTTTTAATGCATGTTCAACTGCCACTATCAAATGTGTTTTCCGATTTTGATTTTTTTTTTAATAATTGGCTTTCTGGATCTTAGTAGTTTTCATTTAATTGATATTTGACTAGTCTGTCTGTCTAACCGCCCCATTCTTCGCGTTCTTTCGAAAAAATGCTCTAATTTTTATGAAACTATTGCTAAAATTGACATAAGTAATATTTTATCATTTGAAAATATTCAATCTTTTATGAGGATTTTTTTTCCGTAACAGAACACAAGAAAAGTATGCATATATTTCTGTTCAAACTTTGAAGTAGAATACAAATATTGTCTCTAAAGCTGTGTCAAAATTTTGAATTTATTGATATCTACAGCAATTATTCTTTGGAAATTACGCATCGTTTTTTTTTCTATCATTTCAACAAACAATACGGAATATTTATGTCATAGTCCCATATTGAACAGCTACGCGAAGAATTTATAGTTCAAATCGCAGGGTAAGACATCAATCTAAAACAATGTATTTGATCTATTTTTGATTTATTTTTATATATTAATTTTTTTTTCTTCATATTTAAAGTATATTTTAAAGAAAAATGTAAAATACACAAAATCCGCCTCCACACCATAAATTCGTCCCTATATCCTGAATTCCTAATACAAAATCATCTCACATTTTTTCCCATTAACCCTTTGAGATCGGAAGTTCTTTTGGTAGAAATTGAAAGTTTAGGTGGTTTCCCCTTATCGATAGGATCGTATTTGATTGAAAAAAAAATACCTGATGTCAAGTTATGCCAAGGGAGGACCAATACAATTGTGTGGGTTCAGCTTTAATTCAGCCGTTTTTGGACTAAATCTACACAATTGTGTAAATTGGGATTATGTGTGCAAATATCTAAAAATAAAAATTTAAGCAAAAAAAGTTGTTGTTTATTGAGATAATTTTCATCAGCCACAATGAAAATGTTTGAAACACTTTTTGTTTTTGGACAGACCACTACAATTTCATTTTCTGAGACGTGCTTAACGCTCGTACCCCTCTTAAGAGCCGTTGACAAATGGTATGCCCTTCACTTCGTTTGGATTGTGCCTGATTCTTCAAATTTCTTTTTTTTTCAGTAGCGGTATTTTGTTGAAATACCGATCGAAGTACATAAAACTAGGTCTGAACCAGAGTAAGGACTACAGCAGGTCCTAAGCCTAGATCCTTGTGGATCAGGTCTGTACTTTTCCACTGGTATACTACAAAATTTAAAACTATCGCAGATGATATTGCTACCACAGAGTGTGGTTTGTTTTTTACATACTGCTTTACTGAGGCACGTCCTAAAAAAAGGGAATTGCCTGCTCATCTATGGAAAATTTTACCTGATCTCCTGGTAAATTCAAGCAGACACTACGTAATCTGTCGAGCATTTGCTGAACTTTCCATAATTCATTATTCATTCCTGGTAGTTTACTTGTTGTGTCGGCAAAATGGAATGAATTTCTCAAATTTAAAAATCTATCTATGAGTGGTATGTATATAACTCATATCAAATTTATAAATCATATATGGCACCTATAACTCAGTGCAGAAACATACAGTTCGTGACATGTGCATATTATACATCTAATACTATCAATTTTAAATAGAAATCATTAATAGTACAAACCTATTAATTTAAAATTAATCAGCTTTAAAAAAGCAATTAATAAAAAATAAATTGCTAAAAACATAAATTTAAAAAAAAATCACTTAAAAATAAAAATTTTATATATTAGGAATCGTAACTATTTTGGAAATGGTAAATGTCGGACCCACACAATTGTGTGGGTCATTTGTTTTTCAACTTTTGTAAAGCCTAATTAAATTTATCCAGGACAAAATCAATTCAAATCATGAATGAAGTATATGAAAAGAAAAATTAAAACTAAGCAAACACTAAAAATCATATTTAAAAGAAATTACGACAGTACATACTTTTTGTCTATTGCTGTCAGATGATATAGTCTTTTTAAAAGCAGAAAATCTAACACTGTATTGTAGTTGGTGCCACCTAGTTGTGTCTTATCAAAATATCTGAAGCCAATTAACTCATATAAATGTGCAGATTTGATTTTAAATCTAAAAAAAAGGAAATAGTTTTTGCTTTTACTTTAGTATCACCCACACAATTGTGTGGATCAAGGCTTCAAGGGTTATATAAAATTTTGTCCCATTGTCTTATATTCAGGATATTTAAAAAAAGACATGACTATATGAGATTGAAATTTTAAAGGGCCACAAATTCTGTATGGTGTCATAAATGTATTATGTAGGGAGAAATTAGAAATCCATGTTATATTTTAACAGAGTAAGAAAAATGTAGTATTGTTGTTTTCTTTTGCAAGTCTTTTTTGATATGAATTTATTACATTCAGTTTTATAATAACTGATGATTTAATCAAATAATTTTCCAATTATATGCATAATTCAAAAGTGTATGTAAGTAAACAGATTCTGTAAAAAGGGGGAATTTAAGACCCCCACCCCACCTCCAACGAACAATATCTGTGACTACGAGCCCCAATTGTCTAAATTGGATCCAAAATGTAAAGTTAAAATAAAGAACAATATCTTTAAAATAATCTTAAATACAAAAAGAAATGGATTCAAAAATTAAAAAAAGAGCAAAATCGGATTATTTTTAGGAATTTTGATAAGCTGACAAACAGACTACTACAGCAAATACTTTTAAAGTGGCACTTTTAAATCGATGTTACTGTATACATACAGAAAAAAAAATATTCACTGGAGTAAAACAGTTGTGCCTTTAAAAAAAAATTCTTAAATAAGAAAAGCCTTTTATAGAATATAGGGATCCCTGCAGGATTAACTATATATATGTACTTTTATATAGCATTTAGAAATGAAGAATCAAGAATAACTTTGCAAAAATAAAACAGTTGCGCTAATTTGTTAAAAGTAATTATTCGGAGTAAATATTAATTAATTCTGAAAATTAATCTTAAAACATAATCTGTAAATATCTGTTTATACTTAAACTAAGAAATAGCCAGCTACAAATATATTAAGGAAACGTTTTCGAAATAAGATAACTATTTACATACAGAATAAAACCAAGAAGTGAGTTTTAGTTGTCAAAATAAAAGAGTTCTGTCTGTAACTATTGTTGTCGAAAAGCTAAAACTGTTTACGAAATTCAACAAACTTAATAGCTTTCAGTATCTATAAAGCGATAATGTGATAATAAAGATAATAAAGAGCATAAATATAATAGTTTGAAGATATAAAATAGAAGTATAAGCAATACAGTACTATACTATAAACAAATGATAATATTTTTAAAAGAACCTTTTTTAAAATTAGGTCCTTCTTTGGACGCAGACAAAAATCTTTCAATGTGCTTTGTATTCAGTGAGTATGTCTTAAAACCATACAGAATTTGCGTTGTAAAACAATTATTGTGTATAGAAATATGACTGTGTAATTATGCTATTCAGAATGTTATTGCAAAACTATGTTTAATTTTTTTTATAAATTTCATCTAAGTTCCAGGTTTATCTTGAAAAGTGCTTAAGAGATATTTCCGTTGATATTCCAGCATAGAAATATGTTTAAACAGTACAGAAGTTTACAAACAAATGCACATAATTTTAAAGATTTATTTTAATACGACACTTTTCTAGATGCAGGAAAAATCTTCCAATGTGTATTTTTAGCATTTGAACTTAGTTGAAAAGTGTTTATAAATTCGGTTTGTCTGGCCTTCTGGCTGTCCGAGCTCTAACTCGAGTAAATATAGTTGTATTGCAATGCAATTGATATATGTTATTGAAATTTACTATGGCACGTTGTATTGCAAATGGAGTGCGTAATATTCATAATTCGTTTACAGGGGCACTCAAAAGAATTTGGACTTTGGGTAAAAATCGTTTGTAATGTATTTTAATGATGTTATACTACTCCAAACATATTGAAATTGATATATATATATTACTTATATATATATTATTTATATTACTAAGAGGCTTACTGTCGAATAAGATGTGCACAGCATTTATCCTTCATATACAGGGACATGAAAAAGTGTGTGTTAAAGCACTGTTTATGAGCGGTAATTGCTGCAAGTGTGTTTACAGTTGCGGTAAGCGTTTTTATATTTTAAAAAAATTCTGCATATTATTTGGTGTGTATAAATTATATAGACCAAACAGAGGATTATAAAAAAAAAAAAATCCAGTACATTTCCATTTATTGACGAAAATTGCTGAGAGGGAATTTTCAACTGTGTTAAGCGTTTCCGAATTGAACTAAATTTTAGCATAATATGTAGTAGAAATCGAGAGATCACGCACAGACATTCGCAAAAGAAGTCTTTCCGAAAATAGGTGATAATTGTCGAAATTGGGTTTTCAAATGTTTTGTGCGTTTGCTAAATTGTTTACTTAAATATCATCTTTCATCTTACTGAACGGTGATGTTTTGTTACAGTATTCTGAATGGGCTGTAAAATGTTTTATAATTTGCAAGATGTTCCTTTCTTGCTTAAAATTAAAGAGAAATTGGGTTGTAAGAAATTGTTACTAACAGAATATGTAAATGAGTAGTTTTGCTACACAAAAATATTATTGTAAAAGTATGCATACTTTTTTTTTTTTTTTTTGTAAAATTCAAATATATTGTATTTTTCTCTGAAAAAAAATAGAGTAGGACATATTGGTGTTGATGTTTCAGAAAATTCTACGTCAAAAAATTACTTATAAAAAAAGAAAGAACCCAAAATAACAAATAGGAAAAAGAACTAAAAAAGGAAACGTTTTATTGTATGTTGACATAGTGCATTTATTATTCCTGTTGTAGGTATGCTTTCATTGTTGCAACATTAACGACGATAAAGCTTCTGATTTCGTAAGACGCAAAACTTTCAACCGTATTAAAATACTATAGAACTATATTTCAAATGAAAATCAAATTTCAAATTAATTGCTTAAAAGGCGCTAAGGCCAATATAGTGAAAAAGATTCCATGCCGGTACTCGAACCCGGACCATCAGTATAGCGCACTGACGTTCTACCGACTAAAACACATGGAACGATACCCAGCCTAGAAAATTTTTCACTATTACGTGTTGGCACGGCTACAAACGCAGCACAAGATGGAATATTTATCGTGAGCCACCGACATGGGGCAAATAACGAAACTTAATTAAATCCAGCATCGACTGAAACTATATTAATACTTGGGAATTTTTCCAGAGAGAAACATTCGCCTTGCATACAATATGTCAAATGAAAATCAAATTTCAAATTAATTGCTTAAAAGGCGCTAAGGCCAACCTAGTGAAAAAGATTCCATGCCGAGACTCGAACCCGGACCATGAGTATAGCGCACTGATGTTCTACCGACTAAACCACATGGAACGAATTTTGCACTATGTTGGCCTTAGCGCCTTTTAAGCAATTAATTTGAGATTTGATTTTCATTTGAAATATTGTATGCAAGGCGAATGTTTCTCTCTGGAAAAATTTCCAAGTATTACTATAGAACTATAATTGTTTTCAAAAAATTTCTATGTTCTACGTATATGCTTTTATCTTTCGTAACAGGAACAAGAACGAAAAATCATGCGTCGAGCATAGACTATGAAACACTTTGCGACACTTCTAGTATACATTTACAAAAATTCACCGTTTACTAAGGTGAAAGGTGGTTTCTAAGTAAAGGGCTTGAAAAAGCATAATATATTTCAAAACCTAAATTCAGGGATTCCCATCAATATTCGGGAAAATTCCGAATTCTTTTGCGAAACCCTGTATAAGTTCTACAGATTTGCATGTATGTACTACATAGTAAAGCTAAAATTTATTTCAGCTAAGGAGCGCATAGGACAGCTGAAAATTTCTTTTTCAGCAATTTCCGTAAATAAACGTAATTTCCTCGAGATCTTTTATTCTGCCCTATATGATCTATTATAGAATCCTCTTTAAGACCAATGTCAGACGGGCGTCTTTTTTGCTGCTTTTTTGCTTAAGTATTATCTATTCACTGTGCTATAGCATTGTGAATGGATAATACTTAAGCGAAAAAGCAGCAGAAAAGAAGCCCGTCTGACATTGGTCTAATAAAAAGCTACTCGTTGCTGATGACTGGCTTTTTCGCTAATCGTTGCCACAGAATAATCTCAGAAAATGAAACCTTTGAAGTTATTGAAAAAATGTATAGCTCGAAAAATATTTCTCAGAAAATTGTTTGACAAACTGCGTTAGAAAGGTAAAAAATTATATTTTTCTTGATATAAATTTCAAATCTAATGATTATGCCGTTTTTCCAATACTGAATTTCAAAAATTACCTAAATTTCACAATGGAATGCCATTACGATACCTTCACGCGTAAAAAGATAATGATAACGGCAATGTGTCTGTGTATACTGGCTGTAGCACGAGTCACAAATTATAGTAGCCTTATTATTCTGTTAAAATATAAAAATGAATTATGATGTCACGAAAGCATGATTTTTATTTAATTCTCGACAAATACTAGATGCATCATTTCTTTTTAATTGTGAATAATATAGGTTAATTCACGTATGACATCATATTTAAAACGATTTTTATGTTTAATGCATGGCTTTTATAACAGAAAGTGATATCATGAAAGGCTTTTCACGAATTTACCTTTATTTTTCAATTTTTTTCAAGAATCAAGATTATATTTATTTAAGCTTAGGAAACTTTTTTTTTAAATATTGGTATAAAAGTAAAATTTCTTAAGGCTTACAATATATAAAAACAAAGAGCATGTTTGCGCGAAATTCATAGCTCGTGTTTAATTTTAAAATTGATTTTTCTAATCAAACATCTTTAAAAACCCGGGCAACGCCAGGTATTTCAGCTATTTCATACATAAAAAGTAACAAGCAAAAAATTAGTTAAATTTTAAAAAGTGTACCCCAACTGAAAATACAATTCCAGAAATTATTGTTAGTAGAAAGTACTGTAACTTAAATATTTTGTGTGCCCTTGTAAATAAACGATAAATACTATGCACGCCATATAGTATGTCTCTTGTAGTGATCCTCAGTAATTCATATCAATTAAGATATGTTTGAAATGGTGTAACATCCTTAAAATACATTGCAAACATTTTTTTCCCATAGACCGTAATGTAACTAAATTCTTTTGAGTGTACCTGTAAATGAACAATAAATGTTACATACTTCATTTTCAATACCGAACATATCACAGTAAACCTCAATAACATAGTACACGGTGTCCCCCAAGTCCTTGACGCATTTTAAAATTCTATATAAAATCAAGTAATTGTCGCACAGGAGTGCGGCTTGGAGAAAAATGCTTCTCACGATGAAAAGTTTTCTTTAATCCTTTCAGGAACAAGGCACTTCTATTAGTAAAATACTGAAATGAGTGGATGGCACCGGAATTTACAAAAAAATTTATTTGAAAATAAGTAAAAGCTTTTCTTCACGTACTTAATAAAACGAAAATTTTCAAACCAAAATTCTAGTGTCAATGTCCCACTTAGGGATTAAAATTAAGTGGTCCAAAAATGAACCACCACCCTTGAAGGGGTTAAGGGAATGAAAATGATTAGTTCCAAGCTTCGATCACACTTGCCCGTATGTTTGTTTTCAAACATGCGTTTTTTTTTCTGATTTTCAGATTAGTTTTGAATCAACCCCACTCTATCTTTTCTTGTGGTGTTAGGTCAAGGACAAAGAGTTTGTTTCTCCTATGGCTGAAGTACTGAAGTACAGAAGACCAGAATCATGCATGTGTGTCAGTCAATTCCGCATCAATACTAGCGAACATGTGGATTGAACTGGAGTTCCGTTTGGATGTGTCTCGAACTACAAACTGTGCACACATCGAACCAAACTAATGGACTGCACAAATTATTGCTCTGTAACTGCTTTTGACAAAATAAAATCATCTGTAACTGATTGTCTTGATTTTTGGATGCTTCTTTCTCATAATTTAAGGTACAGCGTCATCTATGGGCAAAGTTTAGAATTTTTTTTTATTATTATTCGCTTTTACAATATTTTTCATCGTGAGAAGCATTTTAGATCAAATCCCACTCCTGTACTACAATTACTTTATTTTACATTTAATTTTAATTTAATTTTTGGGACACCCTGTATATCAATTGCATGTCAATCCTAATATATTTACGCGAGCTAGTGCATGGAAAGATAGAGAGACAGCAGACAGAAAGACAAACCAAATTCATAAGCACTTTTCAACTATGTTGGAAAGTGTTAATTAAAAAGACTGTATGAATTTTATTTAAAATTATTTGTAAAAAATTCTTAACTTCGATTTCTTGTTGAAAACCACAATTTCAAGAAACGTCATCTTAATCCGCCCGAAATACCAAAATATGTTAGTGACAAAAATCGATAAAAAAATATTGGTGTCGGTATATATCGATGTCTGGAAGGCTATCGATATTTCTCATATATCGCTCTTAGTTCCAATCTGAGAAGGATTATCTCAAACAAGTCTTTCCTAAATGTTATGAAATGAACAGGAAATACTTTCAAAGAAAAGTATAGGTTTGAGAAAATGAAACGACTATAAAACAATAAACAATGGAACCAAAAGAAGAAAAAAGATACTTCTATTACGTTTTTTATCGTATTTGAATTGTGTTTGAATTTTAAAAAATGAAGCTAAAGTAATCCAAATATTTCTAGGATTTAAATAATTATAATTCTGCAACTTTTGTCTTTTTAAATTCCTCTTTTATCTATCCCAGTCATTTTTTTCAGTTTGTAAAGTCGTAATTATCTACATGTAATCGTAGGGCCATTTACAGAGGTTGGACATTTCAAATCATTATTTATCAAAATTCTTGTTGCTTTCACCTCTGTTTGCTTTATGTCAGTTTATGTTTGGCTTCCACTCAGTGTTGCCAGATAGTCGAAAGTCAATTTCCCCAAAATTTCTGAAATTTTCTCCGAAAAAGTCCCAAACTCAGTTTCTACTCAAAAAAGTAAATTTTCTATTTTCAATTTAGAAATATAAAAAATGTTTAACTAATTTAAACTCAAAACTTTTCCCTAAATTAAGCCTTTTTTTTGAAAAAATCCCTATTTACAAAAAAATAAACATTTAAACTCTCGCAGAATTTTGCATGTATATTAGTAGCTTAAGGCTCCTGTCCCTGCCCGCGAAGACTCTCACGAACTAATGCTAATCCTATGGGGAGGGATTTATCTAATATCTCGTTTGCATTTCGACATTTTTAAATTATTTTTTTTTTTTTTTTTTTTTTTTTTTTTTTTTTTTGCATTGGATAGCCGAGATCCGTCTCTATAGCGCACCTTTTTTACTTTTACGATTTTGGTCGCAGATATTTTTTATAAAGTTAGTTTCACTTTCAAAACCGGTTCTGAAAACGAAAGTGTCATTCTAAAAAATATCTGCAACCGAAATTGAAAAAGTAAAAAGTAAAAACGATGCACTGTTGAAACGGATCTCGGTTTTCCAATGCAAAAAAAATTATTTAAAAATGTCGAAATGCAAACGAGATATTAGAAAAACCCCTCCCCATAGGATTAGCATTAGCTCGTGAGTTCCTTCGCCGGCAAGGACTGGAGCCTTAAACGCAGAGAATGAGAGATACATTTTACACTGACAAGTTCTTTTATGCTTGTTTTTTAAATTGTTGCCAATAGATTATGCTGGCCTATCATTACATTAGCTTTGTCTATGCTTATGCCAATAAGATTTTCAAGGTTTATATAATCTCTAATCAGATGAGATTTGAATGAATCTGAGATGGTGTTTGCATCCACTACTTCTAACTGACCTAACCTATAAAACGTTGTTTTCAATTTTTTGTCATCCCTACTGAAGTACCTAATCATAATGCAAAGCACCTTCGTTGTATCAATCACTGTGCTTTCACCAATAATAAAAGAAAAATAGCTACTTTCTAATCTTTAATTAAATCTTTTCAAAAGTGTGGTAAAATATTACTTCGGATAAGTCCTGCAGATTTAGTAATGTGAAGGTCTTAACACCGCAAAGTTCTCATTCAAGTTTTTTATAAAGAGAACTAGGGGATCTGCTGCATATATTGAGAAATTTCAGTTATAAACGCAGCAATGTTATTGTATTCTAAAAATTGAACACACAGAAATTTGAATCTTGAATTTGTGTTTTGAATCTACAAAAACCTCTACTGTCATTCCATGAAGCACAAATAAGCCAGCCTTAAACAAAATAAAAAAAATTATAAAATTGTTTCTATTTCTGTTATACAGATCTATAGTAATAAAAAAAAATGTGTATATGTGTCTGCGTGTCTATCTCCAATGACTAGGAAAATCTGCCGCATTTATATAGTGGTCTGAAAATTCAGGTAAGAATAGTCCAAGACAGATCGTGATACACGTAAACTGTCATGTTGTAAACAACAAGCACAACAACGAGAATAATCATTAATATTTCCGATTTCGGTATTTTATTTTCGTTTTCAAAATCAAAATCAAATTAGATCCAGTGTTGTCAGATGACAAAACGTAAATTTTAAATGAAATATTGGGGAAAAAATTCCCCAACTATTTCTCCAAAAATGTTGACGATACCCAAAAATTTCCCTCATGAGCTACTTGTCCCCAAAAAAATCCCCTGGAGGTTCAAAAATCCCCAAAATGGGGACAAAATCCCCAATCTGGTAACACTGCTCCACTTGTAATCCAAGAGTTATTTTTCTGATTCGTTAAAGTTTTGGTTGACTTTCCAATTTTTTTTTTCAGAAATATTATTATTTTCTAACTAAAAATGAGCATACTTATGAAGCAAAAAAAAAATTAAGTTACAGAGTCGTTCTTTTCCTTCAATCTCCGTTAAAACGTTTTGTCATTTATGTTAAAAACATCCGATTTATATGACGAAAGTAAAAATAGTTTCTTTTTTCTTTTGTTTTTTAATACTCTTTTATAAACATTTAATGTATATTTATCTAAAGATCAAGCCAAATTTCGTGACTGCAATCCATGTATATTCAAAAAAATTCCCTTTACAATAGCTTAATTTGATTTTTTTAATGCTCTTTTATAAGCATTAACTTTTTATCGAAAAATCAAGCCAAATTTCATGACTGCAATCCATGTAATTCCAAAAAAATTTCCATTACAATAGCTTAATTTGGCGTGGGTCTAAATTATTGAAAATTCACCGCTTTAATTTGCACTTGATGGGGAGCGCAAACTAGTGAATCTATTTTCTAAAATGTAATTTTTGCTCTGTTTCTTTTTCATTTCTTCTATCTAAAATAGAAGAAAGTATTGTAATTGCATTTTTTTTTTCGATTTACGGTGTTCGACAAATTGACACTTTTTACGGGTCAGAGATCCCGAAAAACATGTTTTTATGAAATGTCTGTCTGTACTTGTGTCCCTGTGTATGTGTTCTGATAACACCTACATCCATAAAATAAAAGAATTTAAAAAAAGTGACATAGCTCTTTTCCCCATCTGTGTCTTCAACTATCAGTATACTAGGAAAATCTAAGAAAAATCGTTTCAGTTGCAAAGAAGTCAGTTTTAATTACTTTTGTAGTCAACTACGAATGCATACAATTTATAATTAAATGCCAAAAACAGCTTATCTATGTCGCAACATCACGAAGAAAGACTGAAACTCTCACAGCGCAAAAATTTATTAATGAATCTATTTGTTCTTTTCTATGACATATGTGGACAGTATATGAAATGTCCTTTTTGTAGATGTTCCCCAATTTTGAATTTCCGATATGTATTAGTCAGATTCTCGCAATCAATTTTCTAGGAAAATCTAAGAAAAATCGTTTCAGTTGCAAAGAAGTCAGTTTTAATTACTTTTGTAGTCAACTACGAATGCATACAATTTATAATTAAATGCCAAAAACAGCTTATCTATGTCACAACATCACGAAGAAAGACTGAAACTCTCACAGCGCAAAAATTTATTAATGAATCTATTTGTTCTTTTCTATGACATATCTGGACAGTATGAAATGTCCTTTTTGTAGATGTTCCCCAATTTTGAATTTCCGATATGTATTAGTCAGATTCTCGCAATCAATTTTCTAGGAAAATCTAAGAAAAATCGTTTCAGTTGCAAAGAAGTCAGTTTTAATTACTTTTGTAGTCAACTACGAATGCATACAATTTATAATTAAATGCCAAAAACAGCTTATCTATGTCACAACATCACGAAGAAAGACTGAAACTCTCACAGCGCAAAAATTTATTAATGAATCTATTTGTTCTTTTCTATGACATATGTGGACAGTATGAAATGTCCTTTTTGTAGATGTTCCCCAATTTTGAATTTCCGATATGTATTAGTCAGATTCTCGCAATCAATTTTCTAGGAAAATCTAAGAAAAATCGTTTCAGTTGCAAAGAAGTCAGTTTTAATTACTTTTGTAGTCAACTACGAATGTATACAATTTATAATTAAATGCCAAAAACAGATTATCTATGTCACAACATCACGAAGAAAGACTGAAACTCTCACAGCGCAAAAATTTATTAATGAATCTATTTGTTCTTTTCTATGACATATGTGGACAGTATGAAATGTCCTTTTTGTAGATGTTCCCCAATTTTGAATTTCCGATATGTATTAGTCAGATTCTCGCAATCAATTTTCTAGGAAAATCTAAGAAAAATCGTTTCAGTTGCAAAGAAGTCAGTTTTAATTACTTTTGTAGTCAACTACGAATGCATACAATTTATAATTAAATGCCAAAAACAGCTTATCTATGTCACAACATCACGAAGAAAGACTGAAACTCTCACAGCGCAAAAATTTATTAATGAATCTATTTGTTCTTTTCTATGACATATGTGGACAGTATGAAATGTCCTTTTTGTAGATGTTCCCCAATTTTGAATTTCCGATATGTATTAGTCAGATTCTCGCAATCAATTTTCTAGGAAAATCTAAGAAAAATCGTTTCAGTTGCAAAGAAGTCAGTTTTAATTACTTTTGTAGTCAACTACGAATGCATACAATTTATAATTAAATGCCAAAAACAGCTTATCTATGTCACAACATCACGAAGAAAGACTGAAACTCTCACAGCGCAAAAATTTATTAATGAATCTATTTGTTCTTTTCTATGACATATGTGGACAGTATGAAATGTCCTTTTTGTAGATGTTCCCCAATTTTGAATTTCCGATATGTATTAGTCAGATTCTCGCAATCAATTTTCTAGGAAAATCTAAGAAAAATTGTTTCAGTTGCAAAGAAGTCAGTTTTAATAACTTTTGTAGTCAACTACGAATGCATACAATTTATAATTAAATGCCAAAAACAGCTTATCTATGTCACAACATCACGAAGAAAGACTGAAACTCTCACAGCGCAAAATTTATTAATGAATCTATTTGTTCTTTTCTATGACATATGTGGACAGTATGAAATGTCCTTTTTGTAGATGTTCCCCAGTTTTGAATTTCCGATATGTATTAGTCAGATTCTCGCAATCAATTTTCTAGGAAAATCTAAGAAAAATCGTTTCAGTTGCAAAGAAGTCAGTTTTAATTACTTTTGTAGTCAACTACGAATGCATACAATTTATAATGAAATGCCAAAAACAGCTTATCTATGTCACAACATCACGAAGAAAGACTGAAACTCTCACAGCGCAAAAATTTATTAATGAATCTATTTGTTCTTTTCTATGACATATGTGGACAGTATGAAATGTCCTTTTTGTAAATGTTCCCCAATTTTGAATTTCCGATATGTATTAGTCAGATTCTCGCAATCAATTTTCTAGGAAAATCTAAGAAAAATCGTTTCAGTTGCAAAGAAGTCAATTTTAATTACTTTTGTAGTCAACTACGAATGCATACAATTTATAATTAAATGCCAAAAACAGCTTATCTATGTCGCAACATCACGAAGAAAGACTGAAACTCTCACAGCGCAAAAATTTATTAATGAATCTATTTGTTCTTTTCTATGACATATGTGGACAGTATATGAAATGTCCTTTTTGTAGATGTTCCCCAATTTTGAATTTCCGATATGTATTAGTCAGATTCTCGCAATCAATTTTCTCACTCATTTACTATGATTCGATAACAACTCAAAGTTATTCCAAAATAGTCTTCTAAACATAAATATCATTTTATTATCATTTTATTTGATTTTAAAATTATTATCGTTATTTTAATTATTAAATGTAAAAATACTGTATATTACAAAATAATGTCTCATATCGCGAAAAATAATTGGAAACATCCATAAAATAAAACAAATTTTCAAAAAAAAAATATATTGTGGCATAACAGCCCAGTGGTTAGGGAGTTGAATTCGGAAATAATTAGATGAAAGCTGGAAATTGTTTTAATCCCTTCAGTTTAGGTCTAGAATGAATATGCTACGTATTCCCCCTCGTACTAGATGAGCGTTAAGAATTATGCATAGATTTATAGTAAAAAAACACGTTTTTTTTTAATACTATAACACTATCTCGAAATCATTAACTGTTTCAAAAACATTGTCAGTACAAATGTTGTAGAGCTTAAAATTCTGAATAAAATGAGTACCTACACTTAATACTTTTGTTGAATATTAAGGTCGCAATTCTACTTTAAAGGCCCCGTGGTCAGAGGGTTGAACTCAGAATTAATTAGGGGAAAACTGTAAATCGTTTTAATCCCTTCAGATTAGGTCTAAAATGAATATTCTATGTTTTCCCCTTCGTACCAAGTGGGCGTTAGGAAATATGTACATATTTACATTCGAAAAACATGGTTTTCCTTAATCTTTTTAACAATATCTCAAAATAGCTAATTCTATCAAAAACATTGTCAATGCAAATGTTTTGGAGTTTACAATTCTGAATAAAATGAGCACCCCACATTAGTGTTTTTGTTCAAAATTAAGGTCGCAATTCTATTTTCAAAATTTTGCTTTAATCGCTAATCAAGAGCTTGAAGTCTGGAGAGACCAAGTTACCTAAGAATATATCAAAACAGCTAAGTCTATCAAAAACATTGTCAGTACAAATGTTGTAGAGCATAAAATTCTGAATAAATGAGTACCCACAGCAATATTTTTGTTAAAAATTAAGGTCGCAATTCTATTTCAAAATTTTGCCTTGATGACTAATCAAGAGCTTCAAGCTAGGAGAGAACATATTACCTTAACAATATCTCAAAACAGCTAACTATATCAAAAAATTACCAATACACATGTTGTAGAGCTTAAAATTCTGAATAAAATGAATTCTCACATTTATATTTTCGTTCAAAATTAAAGTCGCAATTTCAGATATTGTTAAAAATATTAAAGAAAACCGTGTTTTTCGAATGTAAATGTATACATATTTCCTAACGCTCATTTAGTACGAAGGGGAAAACATAGAATATTCATTTAGACCTAATCTGAAGGGATTAAAACGATTTCCAGTTTTCCCCTAATTAATTCACAGTTCAACCCTCTGACCACGGTGCTAAAACTTTAAAGTAGAATTCTGACCTTAATATTTAAGAAAAGTATTAAGTGTAGGTACGCATTTTATTCAGAATTTTAAGCTCTGCAACATTTGTATTGACGATGGTTTTGAAAAAGGTTAGTGATTTCGAGAAATGTGTTATGGTATTTTAAAAAAAAAAAAAAAAAAAAAAAAAAAAAAAAAAAAAAAAACGTGTTTTTTTTACTATAAATCTATGTATAATTCCTAACGGTCACCTAGTACGAGAGGGAAAACGTAGTATATTCATTCTAAACATAAACTGAATGGATTAAAACAATTTCTAGATTTCCCCTAATTATTTCCGTATTGGATTTTTTGTGCTCCCCTACCACTAGGCTATAACTCTTTTCACCACTTGTGTCTTCAATGATCAGTATCCTAGGAAAAGCTAAGAAAAATCGTTTCACTTGTGAAGAAGTCAATTTTAGTTACTTTTGTCATCAACTACGAATGCACAAATTTTCTAATTAAATACCAAAAACAGCTTATCTGTGTCACAACATCACGGAGAAAGATCCTAGGAATCCCAGTATCCTAGGAAAAGCTAAGAAAAATCGTTTCACTTGCGAAGAAGTCAATTTTAGTTACTTTTGTCATCAACTACGAATGCACAAATTTTCTAATTAAATACCAAAAACAGCTTATCTGTGTCACAACATCACGGAGAAAGATCCTAGGAATCCCAGTATCCTAGGAAAAGCTAAGAAAAATCGTTTCACTTGCGAAGAAGTCAATTTTAGTTACTTTTGTCATCAACTACGAATGCACAAATTTTCTAATTAAACACCAAAAACAGCTTATCTGTGTCACAACATCACGGGGAAAGATTGAAGCTGTCCAGCGCAAAAAAAAAAAAAAAATTAATGAATCTGGTTTTTTTTTTTTTTTATAACATATGTGGAGAATATGAAATATCCTTTTTGAAGATCTTCGCCAATTTTCAATTTCCGATATGTGTTAGCCAGATTCTGGCAATCGATTTTTCCCCCGTTTACTATGGTTCGATAACACCTTAAATTTATTCCAAAATATTCTTCTGGACATAACGGAATGTATCATTTTATCCTATGTGTGTGAATAGATTTTTATCCTCCGTGTAGACTCGCAGGCTAAAAGTAGATAGTTTTGCTTTCGACATGCAATGCATGAGAATTTCAAAAGAATTCAAAAATGAAATTTATGTTTGTGCAACATGATGCATTACCCAATATTTTGTTAAAAACGCCTCAGTTATTTTTTTTTCTGTTTGTGACTTAGAATTCAGCGCTTAGTGAAAATTTTTAAATGGCATAATGATGTGAAAAATACTTTCAATATTTTGAAAGGTAATAATAGATACTAATTACCCTCTTCGGGACCACAGATACATATATGCATCTTCAAAAAGAGCATATAACCATTGTTTGTTATACCAGTAATAAAATAAATTTAATATTTGCTTTATTTAAGTAGACTTTTTCCGTTATTGAAAAAGTAAAGTATAACTGTTAACTGTAAGATAACTGTTTAAAAAAGGTGGTTCCAAACTAATAAAATTCATGTATGAGACCCCATAACTGAAGGGGTTAAGATACTCGCTAACCATTGTTTTATGCCTTTTTTGACCTATTCTTAAATAGTTTAACAAAGGAAAATGATTTTATGAAAAAAAAAATGCAATTCGTATGGTAAAATTAAAAAAATATACATTTAAAGAAAAATTAATATTTTAAAAGCACATTCTTGCAGCATTTATTATCTCATAAATTAACTTATTAAAATTAAAATAAAATATAAAAAAAATTAAAGCACACTTCTGCGACATTAATTAACTATCAATATTTCTTTTTTATATATTTCTTATAAGTGGGATCTATCACAGTAAGCACAAGATTTTGAAAAATATTAGTTAGGTACAGAAAAGGACTAAAAAAAATAGAATGTCCAGATATATCTAAAGTTTAAGAAAAGAAATTTTAGAATTACAAATATGAAAAAAAAAACTTCCTGTTTTAATACAAATGAAGAACTGAGTGAATGAACATGTTATACTACATTTTCTAATTTTTTTTTTTTATCTTTTGGATGAAAGCGTTACGAGGTATCCTATTACATGGTGAAGCTAAAATACTAAGATTCTATTTAGTCTTGAAGATTTAAGAGATTATTCATTAATATTTAATATTTTAACATTTAATAATATCAATAATATTAATAATTTTTAATATTTGAAAATTAAATATGAATAAGTTTTTCTGAGAGAGTTTAGTACCATATCTGTATATTTTTTTAAACACATGGTATCAAACAGAAAATAAATCATTAAAATTTACAGCAAAAACTTTCACCTCAAATTTCTTGAAATGTAATTTTTGTTATTTAACATGTTCTTCCACTTAGCTCTTCAAATGTGATCCTTTATTTTATACAATGGAGCATAAGAAATATCGAGAGAAAATAATAGATTCAATTCAGAAATATACCGGGTGTCCCAAAAAGGACTGACTGATTTTAAAATTCAATAACTTGCAAACGGTGACAGATATTAAAAAAATTCTTGCAGGAGGGTTATGCATAAGGTCAAAAGTTTTATTACAGTGATTTTCAATTTTAGTTCGATTTACAAACAATAGATGGCGCTGTAAGCAATAGTCGCTAAATTCAGGCTCGATTTTTGGTACTTCGTGGCCCGGATAATACATTTCCATCTCCTTTTTCTGCATGGAACAAGATAAAGGACCAAAAATCGAGCCTGTATTTAGCGACTATTGCTACAGCGCCATCTATTGTTTGTAAATCGAACTAAAATTGAAAATCACTGTAATAAAACTTTTGACCTTATGCATGACCCTCCTGCAAGAATTTTTTTAACATCTGTCACCGTTTGCAAGTTATTGAATTTTAAAATCAGTCAGTCCTTTTTGGGACACCCGGTATATTGACGTTTTGTCAAACATACTGATATTGATATAGTGAGAAAACGCAAATTGAAAAAATCCCTTTAAAGATTTACATTTAAAAATAAAAATAAAAGGACATGTATGCAGTAAAATGTTTCCTTACTATATTCATAATACTCGGATCTTATGAAAACATTGTGTGAATATTCTACGAATCTCAAAGTGCATTCTTTGTAAAAAGTATCCGGAATTTATCATTTAAAAGACGCCCGTAAAAGATATCGCGACATATTTTTTTTTACTGTAAGCGTATTACCACTGTACCGAGTTACAAAGCACCATTTGTGACTTAGTGTGTTGACAGCAGCTTTTTTTTTTTTTTTTTTTTTGGCCATTATTGTTGAAATCTCTACCATTTTTGGCAATAGAAAAATTAGTGGAACATAGACTTTGCTTAATCTTTGCGTGTTCGTACCGAACATCTTAAAAATCACCGAAATTTCGTGTAGGTTTTGTACCACGGTAATGCACCATCGCATAAAGTTATCGTTGTACACGAGTTTTTTTTGGAATAAAGCACAACAAATATCAACGACCAAGCATCGTACTCGCCTGATATGGTCCGTGTGACCTTTTCCTGTTCCCGAAGCTAAAATTGCCACTTGGAGGAAGGCATTTTGACTTTTGAGTCGATTGAAGCCATATAAGAAAATTCGCTTAGGGAGCTGAAGACCGTACCACAATAAGCCTAATAAAAATGTAGAGAGGATTGGGTCAAACGCAGTATAGTTTTGTTGGATTCTATATGGTATACTTCGATGACAAAGACATTAGTTTCGTGAATAAATTAATTTGTGTGTGTGTGTGTTTTACCGGATGAGCCAAAAGTTCGTTAAAACTTTAAAAACTCATAAAAAGTGAATAAATTATGATAAAAGAGTGCGGTTTGCAAGAAAGGGCTCACAAAATAGTCGGATTTTTTTTTTTTTTTTTTTTTTTTTTTTTTTTTTTTTTTGTAGCACCAAAAAAAAAAGTTAAAAAAATCATATGTAGAGGGCTTTGACGACACGAAACACAATGAATAGAACAACAATACGCTCCATTCATTTGTTCTTCCAATAACAAACGTTCTCCAGAACATTCTACGATACAACCAAGTTGTGTCGTAGTACCTGTTCATTGTGTTTCGGGTCGTCAGTGCCCTCTACATGTGATTTTTTAACTAATTTTTATTTCATTTTTTTCATTTTTTTTCAGCTAAAAAAACCGACTACCTTGTGAGCCCTTTCTTGCAAACAGCACTTATTCTTTATCATATTTTTTTTCCTTTTTGATAAGTTTTTAAAGTTTTAACGAACTTTTGGTTCACCCGGTATTTAACATTTACGGGAACATTTTACACAGAATGTATATTTTAAACAAACAAATTGGAAAATCAATATTTTGTCATCTATCGCCGAATGAAGGGTATCGAGCCCCCCGTACATTTATTAAAAAATACTCTTCTGCATCTAACGGTGTGTAATATTTTACTCTATGCGTGTGAATGGATTTTTACTCTCTATGTAGATTCAACGTCTAAAAGTAGATTTAATTTTGCTTTCGACATGCAACGCATAAAAATTTCCGCAGAACTCAGAGATAAAATTTATGTTTGTTGCAATGTGATACCTTACCCAATATTTTGTTGAAAACATCACAATTCTGCGGTTAATTTTGTGGTTGCTAATGTACAATTTTGCATAATGATACTAAAAGTAAAGGTTAATAATTTAAAAAGAAGAACAAAATTAAAAAATAATAATAATAATAAATAATTTCATTTTTAACTATTTGGAAAAATGGTTATTGTCCTCGTCAGGGTAGGAAATCAAAAGCACATCTGAAAAGCTTTTATTGGTTTAATCCGCATTTTATTCCTTTTCTGATTGGTCTATACAGTAATCTGTACTTTCCCTTTACTTTCAACAGAGATGGATACTTCTGTTGCCACTATGACAAAAAAATAATAAAAACTACAAAAAAAATTTAATAACTCAGAAACAAATTGAGATACAGCTTTCAAACAAATTGCATTTAAAAGTGCATTTTTTTCTCTATACGACGATGTAAAAAGTAATATTGTGGGATGTTTAGAAGTTTAAGAATGAAATTTCATTTAAAATGAGTCGTCAGATTTCTTGGATGATGGAAAAGCCTTTTCCCGAACAGCCAATGAAATGCTTGGATAGTTTCAAGTGGATAATACGTAAGTTTCAGGAAATCTGACAAGTCGCAGGCGATTTTTGTCGCTTGCAATTTTTAAGTGTAATAACACTATTAATGTTTAATTCATGGCGTACGTAATGTATGATCAACTCCGTGCGATTTTTTATGTATTAAATTTTAGTCTTTGAAAAAATCATTTTCCAAATGGTCGTTGTAATTTGTTAAATTGCTTTTTTTTTTATTATCACTTTTTTCTCTCTCTTACATTTTCAGCAACTTTGCATGATTTATCTGTTTCTTTCTTCTTTTTTTTTTTTTTTTTTTTCTATTATTCTTTAAATAAGACGTGCTACAATATTTTTAACAATATTGAAATATTTTACACTTTTAAAATGTGAAAAATAATAATAATAATATTTTTTTTAATTTATTATTTCTTTTTTCTCTCTCCTACATTTTCAGCCTCTTTGCATGATTTATCTGTTTCTTTCTTCTTTTTTTTACGCAGTGTTTTTCTTTTATTATTCTTTAAATAAGACGCGCTACAATATTTTTAACAATATTGAAATATTTTACACTTTTAAAATGTGAAAAATAATATATTTCACTAGGGGGCTCTGCCCCCCTGCAAGCTACGCCCGCTAACCCCCGTTCAGACACCGAAGAATCTAAAAGCACGCTAATCTGATCGGGTTTAAAAAGATTAGAGAAGATTGAATTATAATAAAAAAACCAGTAGCGATCTCCCTGTAAAAGGGTTTCCATTCAAGTCCCTTTGATTACGAAAATTTAAGACCGAATCAGTTGCTGTTAAGACATCCAATGGTTGTTTTCGTGTTTGATTAAAGAAGATCAGTTAAACATTTGGAAAGAAGCTGAAATAAAATGAATTAAGTAAACAGAGTCTTTGTATCCCGGTATTTTTTAACAGCGTTTTAAAACGATTGACATATTACAATTTACTACAATTACTACAATTTACTGCTTTAACCCCTTTAAGGGCAGTGGCTCATTTTTGGATCACTTAATTTTAATTCTTAAATGCCACATTGGCACTAGAATATTGGAATAAAAATTTTCCTTTTATTAAGTAAGGGAACAAAAGCATTTTCACATTTCGAAATTTGTTTGTAAATTCTGGTGCCATTCACTTATTTCAAAATTTTACGAATAATAGTCACATGCAAATAAATTTTTAATCGTTAGGAAATATTATTCTTTGCGCTGTTTTAAGAATTGAAGACAATCTTGATAATAATAGCCTAAGTCACGTGACTATCATCAACAGTTTCGGGCGGATCCCTTCGCTTTTTATATTCCAGGCGGTCATTTTGGTACTTTAGCTAGCCACATATGTTAAGTCTCCAAATATTATTCTATCGCCATCATTTCTCATATATTATAATAGTCCAAGTCATGTAATTACCATAAACAATTACGGGTTGATACCTTCGCTTTTTATATTCCAGGCGGCCATTTTGATACTTTAATGTTAGCCTGCCACAGGTGATAAGTCGCCAAATATTATTCTACCGCCATCATTTCACTTATATTATAATTGCCAAGTCATGTAACTGCCATAAGCAATTACGGGCTGATCCCTTCACTTTCCATAAGAAAGGTTTCTATTTTGATTAAGGAATCAAAATTACTTTTTTCTAATAAAACTACATAAAAGTTGCCATGATCGCAAAGAAATCTTGGTACTTTTATGTTACCCGGGTGCAAATCTCACCAATAGCTTTTTTTTTTAACTCGCAGTTAGCATTTTTTTTTTTTTTTTTCGAGTGGTAAATTAAAACGGTACTACTTGGTTATCCCAGCGACCAAAAATCTATCGCCAAACTATAAGATTAAATGCCAATAATGGTTGATTCTAAATGTCACATTCACTTGACTTTAAGGAAGTTACGCGTGTTTACGTCATCAAGTGATTTTGGTATTACTTAGTTAACCCATCGACCAAAAATCTGTCGCCAAACTATAAGATTAAATGCCAATAATGGTTTATCATAAATATCACACTCACTTGACTTTAAGTAACTTACACGTGTTTACGTCATCAAGTGATTTTTATTTCGACATTTTATTTGTATTTTTATTAATGTTATACTAATTTATTTATTATTTCGTTATTTAAAATAAAAATTATGTCAATTTGTATAATTTGACGTGTGGTTTGGCGATTTATATAATTTGGCGAAGTTGGTCGATGGGATAACTAAGTAGTACCATTAATACATTGCTTTTGAAATTGAAATTATATGTCCTGATTTGTTGCATTATTTGATATGTCATGTACACACTGGATTTGGCGTGATTTTTCTTTTACGGCAATTTGGCGAAAATCTCGTTTTCGAATACCAGTTACATATGTATTTTTTAATTATTTTCTATTATTTTTAAAATGAAAAAACAATAAATAAAAAAAACGTTTAAATAATAACTATATAGAACAAAACAATTTATAACATTTTTTTTAAATAAAAAGTAAATAAATGTAAATAAACATTTATTAATAAATAATCAACAATAGCCGGGTTACCATGTCAGGCAAAATAACGCCATTTCGGCGCCAATTAGGTACCCCAGTGCATATATGACATCTATGCCTAATATTTTTCTTTTCGTTTCGTTTTAAAAAAGAAAGAAAGAAGTGAAAGCCATTAATTTTAAATGTTTCAGTTTTAAATGAAAGTTTTGTATTAAATAAAATGATAATTAAATACAAAAAAAAAAAAAAAAAAAAAAAAAAAAAAAAATTGCGACGGGAGAAATGTTTGGCCATTTGTCACCTGCATTGCGGTAACATAAAAATACCGAGTTCTTGATTTCTCTATCTTCCGATTTGGCGAAAAATTGTTCAAGTAAATTAAATTATGAATAAAAGTAACATGATACATTTCTTAGCATACTTTTAAGGGAGACCAAACTGGTTGCCAAATCAGTTTAAAATAATAACATTTTCTAGAATATGAAAAAAAAAATATCTGATATGATTAAAATTTGAGATGCCATCATTAGAGAAAAGTATTTAAAATTAGAAAAAAAATTAATAACTCTAAAACTAATTCGAATTAAAAATTCTAACACCAGTTTTGAGATCTGCGGATCAATACGGATTTTGGAGTTAATTTCACCGCATAATATTCTATATTTTAGGAGAAATCGCCGTGAAACAGTCAGTTGTTTAATAAGTCGTTTCATAAAATCGTTTCATAAATTCGTTTCATTAGAATTATATATATATAGAGAGAGAGAGAGAGTAGATTAACGTTTTGAGTTTCAGCAATTATAAGAGAAAATACTCCTGCTATGAATTCATACCTTAGTACCAAACCAATATTGGGCCAATTATGTTTATATCTGCTATATATTTTCCAAAATAGACGATATTTGTGTGAAACATTGAATCTGCAATGGAGTGTTTATATATTGCTGATATTTGCATAATATTGTTAAGAAAGATTCTCTCAATTTATTACCAATATTTCTGCAATATTTTCTTTTCTTTGCAAGTATTTGTAATCTAAAGTAAATATTTAACCAACATTCGTATTCTATTGGAAATAGTTCTAACAAATGCAATCTTGGAGCAGTATTGCGTCCCAATATAACCAATATCGGTTTGCTACTAGAGTATACCAACTCCACCTCTTAAAACACACGTTAAATTAAACAATTTAGCGTGCTAGTTATTTAACATATATTTTGTTTCTTTGTTTGTTTTATTTGATTTTGATTTCATTTGTCTTTTGTATAAGACATTATAATTAATACGGCATTGAAGCAAATCTTTCTTTTTTTCTTTTTTTTTCTTTTTTTTTCTTAATGGCCCTGTTTGTTTGAATAGTGCAGTTTTCAGATATTTAACGGACTCTATAAAGCTCTTAGTAAACAATAAGAGAAATAAAATAAAAGATAAACACGCCTTAAGAATAAAAGTGAATATATTTTATCAGAATATCGTTAGAATTCATGAAAAATAAAAGTTGAAATAAAATCAACAGCTAAACAATTTTACACGTCATGCAATTCCACTGCAATACAATACGCTGCAAGAAAAGAACAATGATGCAAAAGAAAGAGAATAAAAATTAACAAAAAAATCTAATGAAAGAAACACGGCCACATCAAAAGCTTTTAAAAACACTCTAGCATACACAAAAATAATACATTTTACGAATATAAAACAAACAAAAAAAATCTAATAAAAAGCAAAGCCACAACACAGTGAGAAGATAAATAAAAATGTCAAACTGTGTGTAAAACTCTCAAACATGTGTAACATTGTTGTTATTTGTTTTAATTAGAGATTGCTATAGTGTCTATTATTTAGTCCTAAAAGTTTTATGTTTGTCTAGTTCTTTATTTTGTTTGTTTTAACTTAGAGAGAGCAACGTAACAATTAAAAGCTATGGGAAGGCTCAAGTTACTTATTTTTAAACGAATTAACATTTATAATTATCTATCTATGCTAATAAAAGATAGATGTCTGGCTGTCTGTATGCAATGGATAAGAAAATTTACCGTACGTAGATGTCTGAAATTTTGATGAGGATGGTTCAAGGCAAGTCCTAATGCACCTGAGGCTCAGATTTTTCTTTTGTGATAATTAGACGAGATCTTAATTAAAAATTACAAGGAATACCCGTGAAAAACACATTTTTTTCTCAAAATAGCGCTCGGCACCGGTTACGAAAAATCGCTAGCAGTGAAGATCCAAAAGTCAGAAAATATGTTTTTTTTTTTTTTTTTTTTTTTTTTTCGTCTTTCGAAGCTATCATTGGCCAAACCGTTAAAAATACGGGAAAAATAAAAATACATGCTTAAATTTCGTACATTTTACTTTCAAAAATACGAATATTAACACATTGAAAAGAAATAGATTTATTTCTCCCTTTTCTTGAAGTTTGCATTGATCACAATTTTAGAGATACAAAAAAAGTAAAAATACCCATTTAATTCGAATATTTTTTCCCTACGATAGTGCAATTATTTTTCAAAAATACGAATATTAACCTTTTCAAAAAAATGTGCGAGTGAAAGTAACTTCGCGCCTCACAGTGACACTCTTTTTTTCTACGCCAAAAGTAACTAAATATCGGTATATTAACATAATCTTTTTATACATTCTTCGTACACTTAATTTACATCACACATAAAAAATATCGAAACATTCGGACGACTACAAGTAAAAAATTAATAATAAAATCTTTAAAATTTTCACACAGAACGGGAATACACGGGTGGCCTTTTCTCATGTTTTTACAACTAAATAGATATATTTTTGCTTGAAAATTATGCCCAGGCTTCCGAATCATTATATTTATAACGTGCTTTAAACGTGCTAAAAATTTCGAAGATTTCAAGCTATAAGAACTATTTTACTTTTTATATTTAACGACCTAACTCGAAAAAAAAGTGACCAGGAAACACAGGTATTTTGCAACTAAACATCAATATTTTTTCACGAATTTTTACGCAGGCTGCAAAACCATTACCGTCAACGGGGGTTACTTTGGTCCATCACTTAAAAAAAGGTTTTATTCTTTGTATTGAACAAACAATACAAGATAATTTGGAGTTTTTGCCCCTGAAAAATATTTTTTATTCTACTATAGGGTATTTGAATAGTTTGGGGGTAATTTAATTTTTTTAGTGGCAACATTGGATGTGTTTGTAAACAACTGTTTTCGTGTGTAAAATTTAACTCTCCAAACTTTTTGTGGTGAAAGAATCTGGATAAGAGCTACAAATAAGGTAAGTGTCAAAACATTACCTTTAGTAACCTGTAACCTATGTGTGATCATAGTTTTTCCTTTAACTTTTATTTTGACAGGAAATGTTTACGTTTTCATAAAGTTTACATGAAAACTAATATTTCGGGGCTACTTTGTGCCAGACCTTTTTTGGTCCGAAAATAGCCCCAATTACTTAGAAATGCATTTTATACGACCAAATCTCTTAAAACACGTTTTAAGTAACTTTTTTTTTCAAATGTTACTGTAGCAAAATGTTACATTAATTATTTTTGTTCCAGTTGCTATGATAACACGACGAAAACTGTTTCTCGTTTCTTTAATATTAACAATTAGTTTATTCTGCTTAATGTATAAAAAAAAAACCATTTTTTTATCGAGTTTGCAGTGTTAATTTATTGCAAATGCTATTGCAAGGGATATTCAATAAAAATGTATTTATTTGCATGTGAAATGTACTCATTTCATATTAAATTAAGTGAATGGACCAAAGAAGCCTCCAGCAGGGGCTACTTTGTTCCAAGACTTTAAAAATAGTAAAAAAATTAAAAAATTAAAAAATACTCTTTAAAACCATACAGTTTGCTTCATTGTTTCATGTTAATTGTTTAAAACTCCATTTCGCCGCTGAAAAATCACATATAATATTTTTTAATAATGAAAATATGAGCGGGAAGTAGAAAAAAGTGGCTCAAAGTATTGGTCCGTATTATCCAAAGTATTAGTTGACGGTATTATTTATAATTGATAATAATTTCAAAGAGTTTGAGCAATAAGAACTTTTTTTGTTGAACTATTAATTGGCACGATCTGAAAAAAAAAAAAAAAAAGTTTTCAAGAAGCGTCTTTACCGCTAATTTTTTTTTTTCACGAATTTTTTACACAGGTTCTGAAAACATTATATATTTATAACTCATAAAAATTTCAAACAGTTTGGACAACAGGAACTATTTTTTAAAAAAATAAATGACCCGATATATATATATAAAAAAAAAAAAATTCTTACACTTAAAATTCAGAATGCGCTATTTTTTTTTTATCGAAATGCGGAAAAGCATATCGGAAAAACATATCGCGTTCGGTTTTAAAAAATATAAATATTGCAGAGTCATTGATACGAGATTCGTTTGGAAAAACGTTTTGTTTAAAAGTGTAAATTCTTACTAAATCTGGTTAAAGAAGTCATACAAATGTGAGGTTACTTAATGTTATTATTACGGGACTGTGCACCATTGAGGGGGGAGGGGTCACCTGATTTTCAATAAAATTTTAATTTTTAGCAAACAAGCATTAGATAAATTAATGTAAATATTAGAAAAATCAATCGCTGAACCATTTTATCGCTTATTAACACCGTTAACGCGAAATCAATATTGTAATAATTTTATATGCAAGCTTTAAGAGGCTGGAATATGCACTTCTGATTATCTAATTAATGAGACAACGGGGTTTCAGAAGGGCCAAGGCCCTTGAAATAATAAAAAAATTTAACAGAAAATGTACAGTCCTCCAGACAATTGTTGAAATCGTATGGCGTATTATAATTCGCAATAATTAAATCCGCTGAAATTACTTATTAATATTAATATGGAAAAAGTGGGATTACGGGCTAATAATGAAAACACTGAATAAAATAAAAATCTATTGATTGCAATTACAACTTCCACATTTATACCTACGGAATTTTTTCCTCCAATGAAATAATTTCGTGAATGTGTCGGATTTTAGCGAATTTTTGGATTTAAGAATATCCTTAGTTCAGAATAGTGCTAAAAATCTACCGGATGTCCCAAAAAGTACTGACTGCTTTTAAAATTCAATAACTTCCAAACGGTGACAGATATTAAAAAAATTCTTGCAGGAGGGTTATGCATAAAGTCAAAAGTTTTATTACAGTGATTTTCGATTCTAGTTCGAATTACAAACAATAGATGGCGCTGTAAGCAATAGTCGCTAAATACAGGCTCGATTTTTGGTCCTTTCTGTTGTTCCATGCAGAAAAAGGAGATGGAAATGTATTATCCGGGCCACGAAGTACCAAAAATCGAGCCTGAATTTAGCCTCTATTGATCGCAGCGCCATCTATTGTTTGTAATTCAAACTAAAATCGAAAATCACTGTAAAAAAACTTTTGACTTTATGCATAACCCTCCTGCAAGAATTTTTTTAATATCTGTCACCGTTTGGAAGTTATTGAATTTTAAAATCAGTCAGTCCTTTTTGGGACACCCGGTAGTTTATTAGTCGGTTTCGCTGAGGCTTTGGGATTTTTAATATTTTACACTGTAAAAAGAATTTCCGTAGTTTTTTCCTTTTGCAGCGCAATAATAATAATAAATCCCACAACTTTAGAGAAAATGAAAATTTAGCATTATTTAGTAACGATATTTTCACATTCATATTTTTTGACATATTCATGGAATCTCTTTCATCGGAAAATAAAAATTCCATAAAAGTACTGGCAATCAACGCATTTATTTTATTTATTTATTTATTTTACAGTAAATTGTTTAATAAAATGAGTTGGAAAAAAAAAAACCTAATTGCAAAGATGTCCCTGATCTGCAGATTTACTCTTTAAAAATGTAATCACTATATATTTAGTACTTCTTTTATTGACTTTTGAAGACTTCTTTTGAAGACTTCTTTTATTGACAGAATTGACTTTTGTTATTTTTATTTCAGAGACGAATTGTCAAACACGCTAACAATTTGAAAATGACAGTCTCAAAGACAGCTCATGTAATCAAAAAAAAAAAAAGTCTCATTTTAAACGGTAGGGCTTGAGCCCCACAAATCTCTCCCCTTTTTACGCCCCTGATTACAACAAAAGACCATCAAGAGAGATCTAAAATTGTCTTCCGAAATAAAATATATAAGGTTATGGGTGATAAACAAAATTGTTATGTAACATTACCCCTTCTGATGGCATTAAAAATGCTTAAAGAGTGGTTGTCCGTTTTTTTTTTTTTTTTTTTTTTTTTTGGGGGGGGGGGGGGGGGTTAGATTATCTATAACCAAGTTTGGCCAAAAGTGATTTGAAAGGGAGTTTTATTAGATCCTACGTAATCGGACACAGAAATAGGTTAGTTGGATTACATTTAGTTATAATGTGGACAAAGGAACCACGATATTTGCTCATTATAACACAGTTAATCTCAAAAACCCAGTTTAGGATTTCATTTAATAACACACAGGAAAATAAGAAAAAGGGTAAATTAAATTATTTTCATTAAAGGTGTATAACACATTTAAATGAAAATATTTTGCTCTTGGGAATTGATAAAAGTCAGAAAATGTTTTGTGAGAATCTAACTTTTTTTCTCGTTTTACCTGCAATTCTGTCATTGAACCAATATTTTTTTTTTCCCGTTTTGTCCGTTAAACTCTTTTCCCTTTACATCTGAACTATCTATAAATGTGTTTCACTATATTTCGAATGTGTTGTGAGTAAAGCGTCATGAAGAACACAAAGTTATTTACAAAAAAAAAAAAAAAATTATTTATAACTTTAAAAAATGCGCTGTGTAAATTAAAAACATTATCGAAAAAATTTTATGATAAACTTTTCAGTGACTTTTAAAACCTTTAAATGAAAAATGCATAATTAAAAAAAAAATCCAATATATTTACTCCGACTTTAATTTTTTTTTAATTCCTCAATATACTTTTTTTAGTATTCGAGAATAATATTGTAACTATAAAATATGTTTTAGTTTTAAAAGCTAGAGATCGAAGAAAACTTTTGGAAATAGATTTTTAAGAAGTATCAAAATGTAGTAGATATACCTATTCTTAGTTTCGATTAATGTACCTGTTTGAATCGGTTTTTCCACATTCTAAATTAATGAAGACCCAGTACCCTCTTTATTCACCGTTTTACAGTATGGCCCATATTTAACACATTAAAAATCTTTCTTAAATCATTTATTTTATTTTACATCAAGATAACGTTTAAAATCTGCAAAATATTTAATGCAGTCCTGTTCTTTTCACAAATGTTCAATTACTGCATTTACTAACCAGTTAACATTTTAACACACGTGCGAAGTACTGAGTGTGCCAGTCAGTGAAAAAAAAAGTTGTGAATTCTAAAATAATCACGTGACCGATATTTGAGATTCATTTACCCCTTTCCCAAAGTCGCTTTAATCTTCAACCAATGTTAAAAGATGAAGTTCGCATTTTTTTCTGTCCGGTTTCATTATTTTTATCGGTAAGTTACCACTAGAGTAGTCTGTCTATTTTTGAAATATATTCTATTTCCTTATCTTAATTAAACTGTTTTTTTTTCATAAAATACAAAATATGAACTTTAAAAAGTTCACTGTTTTACTTAAAAGGCGACTAAAATAATAAAAGAGATGTTACAAGTTAAAAATATACATTTTATTTAAAACTTCTTAGTACTTTCGGCCTGCATTTCCAGAGGTCATCATCAGATAATATTTTATTAACTAATTGCTGTTCATTTATACAAATACGTCACTTCGTTTTTAAAATTATTTATTAGTTATATTTATACAAATTAAAAGCAATTATTTCATGGCAATAGAACTTTTTAATAAAAACTTCAAATTAATATAGATGATTTATCATTCTCGTCAATAATCTTCTTTAACAGAAACTAAGCGAAATAGTTAAATAAGTGACAGGAAAATTTCACATATCCAAAAAAAAAAAAAAAAAAAAAATATTTTTATTATTCTACTCAGTATTATACTTCTGCATAATTTGCACATTCTGAATTTTATTTTATTATAAATTTTGCAAATGTAAGAGTATGGGTTCAAAAGTTATAAATAAACATCTTGCCGAGTTAATTATTATTTGTAACATACTGAAGTTCCATTTCGATAATATTTATCGATATATACATACGACATTAAACGTTTCATAGAAAATATAAAATCACAAATTTCGATTTGTAATAAGCTTTTCATTATACGTACAATTTACATATCTGCTTTTCCTCCTGGTTAATAAATATTGATATCGCAATATCGTTTCGTTTAAACTTCATTTCTACATTTCGCTTGATATCGATTTTTAGGGAATTGTTGTCAATGTGCGAAATATTAATAATTTTAAAGGTAGATTGTGATCACTTTCCAAGTAAAAGAAAAATTGATTTTAGGAACAAACTAATTGATCGCCATTGATATATGGGCATTCTCACAATCTTTTGACTTTTGGGGGAAAAAATCTGACAAAATTAAACTTGCTAAAATAACATTTTAATCTGATAGACGAATGCCTTAATGATTCAAAATAAAGAAAAAATGGTCAGCAGCGAAAATTTTTTTAATTAATTGAAGTTTATGTTAAACTTGCGAGTTTAATTTTCCTTACCATTTTACCACTATAACTTTTTATTTTCTTCTAAATTTTAACTTATAATGAATTTGCATAGTACCCACAGGACATTCAAAAAAGAAATAATAACAATGTAGTACTTTTAATTATGAATTTTTGTATAACATTGTCGTAAAGGGATGTTAAAGAAGGGGCGGTAAGGTAAAAAAAGGCGATGGTATTGGAAAAAAGAGACGAAATGGTAAAAAAGGGGGCGCACTCTAAAAACGACATTTTCAAAATTGAGCAAAAAATACTCAAGTCTGAGTATGTCGCATAGTCAAAATGGCTCCGAAACAAAATTACTCAAGTTTGAAAATCATATATACTCATTTCTGAAAACACGGACATACTCAAATATGAGCACATGATGTTTTATTCTTGAGTTTGTGCATGCTCATATTTGAGTATGTCCGTGTTTTCAAAAATGAGTATATACGATTTTCAAACTTGAGTAATTTTGATTCGGAGCCATTTTGACTATGCGACATACTCAGATTTGAGTATTTTTTGCTCAGTTTTAATAATGTCGTCTTTAGAGTGTACGCAACATGGTACATAGCTAACCCTAATTTTAAGATAACTTATAAAAATTACGTGTGCATACAATAAAAATAGGGATAAATATTTCGAAACAAAAAAATTAATGAAATTACCTTCAAAATTTTCACTGAAATCTTGCAAATTCCACCTGAGAAGTCTTTCTTTTACCAAGTTATACATTCTTCGGTTTCGAAGGCTAAAAAGCAAACTCTACGCTTCTGCGATCACATTAGGAAGGCTTTTGATTGTTCTTCCGCGATTACGATAAAATGTAGTTCGCCGCATTTAATGAAATAAAATATTATTGAAAGGAGTGTTTCGTTCCAAATCATAACATATGAAATAATATTAATAAATGCAACTACACTGGTGAGATTTACTACATTTAACGAATAAAATGCAATTTTGTTTGAAACTGAGTATTTCCCGTGTTTCAGAATTGAAAGCATTGGATCGTCATATTTGAAACAAAACGTTTCATAACAAAATGAAAACATCGATTTGCTCAGATTTGAAAGTGTCATTTTTCTCAGTGCGGTAAGGAAAATTACTACCTATTTTTAGGAAAATCATGTTAAGACTCGGTGATAGCCACAATGTTCTTTGATTTTTAGAAACAGTTGTTAACATTGGATAATATTAATTTTTTTTTTAATTTACCTCGAAAAGTGTAGGAATAAACCTTGGGGACGGTGAGACTACCAATAAAGCCACGATTCTTGAAATTGATATTTAAATGCTGATTTAAATTCTACAGTAAATTTCCTGCCAAAGAATTTTAGACATTATTTCTCTAGCATTCTCCTGCATGAGAAAAAACTTGAAAAAAATTCTGTGGCTGCATCTGAAATTATTTTCTGTATAATATTAGAAGAGGGATGGTAAGGAATCTAAAACCCAGGGACAGAGTTTAAAAAATAATAACAACCCTAAAAATGTGTGCAGGCTAATTTTTAGCTATATATTTATATAAAACAATTGTACCAGCTTTAGAAAAAAATTACATCGAATTATTTTATTGAAACAATTTTATCCAGACATCTCCAAACTTTAAAATCAGCATCAGGGACACGGGACGGTAGATGAGTTTTCTTGGTATTTGGACCCCCAACATCGTCCAAAACTTATTTATCTCGTTAATATTGTTATGCAATCATGCAATGGGATGTTCCCCAGTATATGAAATTTTAAAAAAAACACAAAAAAGTGTATTAAATAAAAAATTATTATTCAGGACATGAAAGTCAAAATATTGTGAGAATGCCCCATATATCATAAACAATAACAGATAAAATCATATGTAAAATATTTAACCTCTCCATCTCTTTTTGAAATTTAATAGCTAAGACATGCAAATTATGTATCTCAAAAGGAAACTCTTGGTATGATAGCGCGTGTGAAAATATAGCGTGATTCGCTAAAGTGTTCAAACATAAAAAATTCTCTTTAGAGGAATAATTAAAAGAAAAAGGTAAAGTAAAGGATCAAAACCTGGGTATTCCTCAGAAGTCTAAATTGTCAGAAGCTTGAATTTTTAGAAGCTCGAACTTTTGAAAAAGTCCAATTCGTCTGAAATCGAAATTATCTGAAACACAAATTGTCAGAAACCTGAATTTTTAAAATATGCGTGCTGTGTCATTCCATGTCAAATCATCCAGCAATTTTACAAAATGTCACACACCATCTCAGATTTTGACGAAACTTGGAACATGAAAACATACATGTATAAGATGCTACCACATGAAATTTTAATTGAATCCAATTAAAACATTTCAAATTATAAGCATCTGAACATGTGACACTTTTCTTTTTCTATGGACATTTTTAAAGTGTTGATTTTCTGTATGGTTCTACAAAAAACTTCATAACTCTTTACCGAATAATTAAAATGGTTAAATTTTTTGGCGGAACTTTCTTTATATTATTTATTTTATAAAGTAATACCAATTTTTATTTTCTTTTTACAACAAATATATTTTTTAAATTTTTGAACTTTAGAATACCCATATAAAATTGGCATTTCATATATGAATTTCACAAAAATATTTTTAGATGTGCTACCCATTTTATTTTGCTAAATATTTTTTATGAGCTCTTTATTAGTCAATCTTTTCTCAATAAAAAAATTAAAGAGGTGTTTTTTGAAAAACTTGAGAAAAAAAAATTCTTTGAGATTTTTTGAATATTCATATAAAATTGACCTTCCATGTATGAATTTCAAAAGAAAAAATATTTTTAGATGTACCACCCATTTTATTTTGTTAAATATTTTTTTGTGAGCTATTTATTAGTCAATCTTTTCTAAAAAAAAATAAATAAATAAATAAAATAAAATAAATAAAGAGGTGTTTTTTGAAAAACTTGAGAAAAAATATTAGATTTTTTTTATATGCATGTATTTTGAAGACATATAAACATATAAAGAAATAATCTAGCATAAAGATGATCTAGAGACTGATAAACTTTATTAATATTCAATCAACTCGTAAATTCTAGACGCCCTTCCCCTTACATTCCAAAGATTCATGAGATACATATTTAGATAGATTCTTCAATATCCTGTCAAAATAAACATAAGTGCCATATTTTTCTAACTAATGCTAGATTTAAATATTTATTTATTTTTTGGGAGGGGGGGGGGGTGGCATCTTGACAGTTTTTGTCAAAATAGTTTTCAATTATTAATATATGATATTATAAGAGGATTGACTTTTAAAACTAACATCAAATCTTTTAACTTCATAAACAGAAATAAAATTATTATAAATAAATTAAGTAGAATTAGTAGCAATTCAAGGTAAAAATAATGAAGTTATTAAAAAAGCAAATGAATAAAGATTTATTTTGATAAATTTTGTGTATAATTTAACAATATGTTACATAAAATTCTAAGTTCTATATCCTGTAATAAAATCATACTTTTTTTCTTTGTTACTGATATAATATATACATACAAAATTTACTTACATATATGAGACAGAAGTTTTTCAAGTTTTAACCAATTTCAAATATTAGATTTATTTCTGTGCCAGATTTGCACTTTTTTATAATTGAATGGTTAAAGGTGTTAATGATAAATTTAAATGGAAATAGGAAATAGAAATTCAACACATTATTTCACTAGATATTGCTTTTTATAAATACTCCACTTACGATTGATTGTTTCAGTAGATTCTTTTGAAAAAGCATATGGCTGTCCTGTTGCAGTAGTCAATTCAATGCTACATAACATATGGTTGAAGGGCACGTTGCAATAATCATTATTTGGCCAGCAAAATTAAGTGGAAGGTCCGTTGGGATGCATAAACTTTGTATTTGCATCTTTTTCATCATAATCTATGCTCTGAATAATCTCAATATACCAGTGATTATTTAAGTTTTTATTACTTTATTTTTATTTCATTTTGAAGACTATAGGTGAAACAAAACTTAAACTATAAATTTATACTTTCCACATTTTTTTTAAGAAGATGCAAAGCTTAGATTGTTTGATTGAATATAGCTTTATAAATCAGTTTATACTTACTGGTTGTTTTTGAGTTAGTATAATGGAAATTTTATTTGAATACATAGCGGAAGTTAATTTGGCACAGATGTCATATACGCCCCACATTGGCGCGATTTTTTTCCTATGCCAATTTGGCGAAAACATCAACAGCATAAACAACAACATCCGGGTTACCATATCAAGCAAAATAACGACACTTTGGCACCAGTTAAGTACCCGTTGCGTATATGACTTTGGCGTCAGAAAAAAATCGCGCCAATATGACATCTGTGCCGTTAATTTTCTGTAACAGAAATATGAATTTTATACTTTAATTTATTTAAATAACATTAAAAAGGGTTTTTAGAAACAAAATTATAGTTTAATTATAATATTTGTTTATTATTATTACACGTATTTTTGAACAATTTTGAACTTTAACAATACTTTAGATATATTCTGTAAAATTAACAAAAAAAATTTTTTCTCAAGAATTTCAAAAAACACCTTTCCAATTTTTTTTATTGTTAAACGGTTTCCTTTTAAACTATATATATAAAAAAAATCAGCCAAATCAAATGGGTAGCACACGTAAAAAAAAAATGAATTACATATTTTCATATTTTTCTTAACTCCTTAGATAAAATATTTTTTAAAAACAATATTCGAGTTCTAAAAAGTTTTATAAACCATTCTTTTAATAAAATACATTATTAAGAATCTCTAAAAAAATATATAGCTAATTTTATTAATAATATTTAGAAAAATGAGCATTTTTATCCAACATTACATGTTTAACGGAAGATCATTTTCTGCAAAAAATTGAGTGAGAGGGGTATTTTTAAATGCTTGTAACTCATGAAAAAATTATTATTTTAAACTGAAATTTCGTGTAACAGCACATCTTTAGACATTGTTTTTGTGTTTAAAATTTCATAGAAATCTGTGACGGTGGGTGACATGGTCTGGATGAAGTGACATGGAATGACCCTGACTGGTTAACCAAAATTTGCTGAAATATATTCAATAAATAATCCTCGAATGAAGATAACTGGTATAAATTAACTCTTTTCTGTCAACACGGAAGTAATAATCAAATAATCACAGCAAAACATTAAAGAAAAAACGCAATATTTCATCCATCGAAGATGATTACATATATAGCTAAACGGCACCGAAAACTGGCGATTTGAAGCAATTAAAATAACAAAACTTTGTAAAAAATCACCATAAAATAAAACAATACACAGGACGCGTTTCGAGCTAAAAACATTACAGCTCGTCATCAGCTACAGCAAACACGTGTCCGCAAGCGAACAAGGTTAAAAATGAACTGAAGGTAAAGAATGTTGCAAAGAATAAGACAGATGGCGCTATCTGAAAGAGGAACATGCAGAAGAGAAAGGTGTTTCCAAAAGGATAGAAGAGAAATTGATAGGGAAAAAATGGAAATAAAAGAAATAAACAAAATTAAAATTAAAATAAAAGAAGTAAATTAAAAAATGTAAATAATAATAATAATAAAGAAAGAAGTATAAAAAATAAAACAAGACAAAACCAAAAAATCCTTTTTTTTTTAATTAAAATAAAAAGAAAAGAAACAAGAGAAAAGGGAAAAGAATTACAAAAGTAATTTCCACGCTGGAGATAGGAAAGGATATGATGGGAGATCATTGACAAGATTAGCAGAATTTTTAGAAATAAAATATGCTTCATGAGAATCCAAGTGAGAGGGAGAGGCAGGGGAAGAAATAATTTCGGTCATGGAGCAAATTGAAACAATGACTGGAAGACCAACAGTGAGAAGCAATCGAAGATTTAGAGATTTCTTGATTTGCAATATACCTCTGATGCTCGCCTAATCTGAATTTTAAAGCTCTCTTTGTTTGACCAATATAACCTAAATTGCAAGAGCAATTAGATAACATTTAAATGATTACATATGTATCCATAGTTGATTACATCTGTTCGACGCCAGTGAAATTTCAACAAAGACTTTCCACCTATAAATCTGAACATTTGTATGGATCTTAATGACTTTACGCGTTTAATAATATTATCTTTCTCGTTCTGCAATGTAACTCCTAAAATACCGAAGGTGACTTCTGATGCTCCTTATGTATAAAACTAACTGTAAACTTAACAAACTTAAATAATTTATATCCTAACATGATAGTAATTAATATTTATCTTAATAACTAAACCTTAATATAAAATGTATTATTATTCTAAAAGACAAGAATTATACCAGCATGACACCAGAATTAACAGCTCTGCACCAATCGATACTCAGATTAGATCTAAACGAATAAAATCCTCACCAGGTCACCTATGGAAAGTACGGACCTTTGGACTACCGTAGAAGAAAATGTATAAAAGGTAAGCAAATTTATCGTACCGATTTTAGATAAAGAATTTAGAAAGATAAGAGGAATAGTAATCACGGGAAATCGATTAGAAACCCAATATTAGTTTTCTAACAAATTTTACTTTATGCATGCTCTTTAAAATAAGTTGTCATGTATATAACTTATCATTTCGGAATATTTATTTGATTTTTAAGTAAAATTTCTATTTCCTAATCTCTTTAGCAAACAAATCATATGTTACTTTCTTTTCTTTATATGTATATATATTATAGGTTGGTTGGGTGGGTAGATGTTAGAGTACGGAGGTGGGTGGTGTTGTCTGGATAATACGCAATGGTTAATTATATAAAAAAAATGGGGGCTCTTGTATTATTACTATATTTTTGTTACGTATTTTATATGGATGTTGATTTGATATTTTATATGTAATTGGAGAATTTCATTAATATTATAATTAGCCTAATTATTGATTAATCTAATTTACAATTATTTGTTATTAAATTTTAAATTTACTAAGGACAATATCATATTAATTACTAATAGTATGCCATTCTTATAGTGAATAATATACATATAAGTATGTTTAATATAAATATAGTTATACTGTATGCATTAAAATTGTGTAATTATTTTTATTATTATTACTCTATTCTTTTTAATATTTATTATCGGTTTACTGTTTTTGAATGTCCCACATTCATACTTTATGGTTTTTTATGGATGTCTGAAAATAATCCACACTCTATATTTGTGCTTTTTAAGTAATGGGTATTTAAGTATCATTTAACCTTCTATTTACTTCCACATGTTTTTTTATTTCCTGTTCATTTTATAAATATCTGATATATAATTCATTAAAAAATATTTTTTTATATTTAATAATTATTTATATTAATTATTACTGAATTTATTTTGTTTTATAGCATATAGCTATATGCTATATATTATCAATGTTCTAGAATTATTTAAATTCTTAGTTTAGTTTAAATAAGTTAGCTAATAGAATATATTGTATGCTTTTAAATTTTATTTACAATAGTTTTTAAATACATTGTGTGGTTTATATTCGGTTTATAATTCTCTATATATAAGGATATGTTTGGTTTTGCTGTTTATACAGTTATTTACATTCAAATGCTTACAATTATTTATACAGTTATTTTCATTCAAATGCTTACAAATATTTATCTTGCGTTAGTTGTTTAATAGAAGTAATACTAGATGGCAGCACTAAATTTGTCACTTTAAGATAGCTCCTATTTTTAATTTTTCTAGCTCCATTTCAGTTATAATTTAATACACCAGGGGGTATTTTTAGCTAAATTTTGACGATATTGTTAAAATGTTATTAATTAATTTAATAGTGCATTTTAAATAATGTAATTAATATCTATTTATTTTATATTAGATTAAATGTGTTTAACAAGGTATTTCAAATTTTATTTCAAATTGTATTAACTGCATCCTTTGGTATCATTTACTGTGATTTCTTAACTGTTTTATTCACCTTAATTTTTTTGATATACTGGCAGCCATGTGCGCGTGGATTTTTGTAAAATACTGAAATATTAATCGGTATGGTATTTATTATTTATATTTTATATCCTATAAATATTTATATTTTATATCCTATAAATATTTAAATACGTTTTATTGATTCTTCCATTTCATATTATTTGTTTCTATTCTGCTTTCATTTTTAATCAATTCACTTGATTTTGTGGTTGTTTGGGCACAGGGGAAAATAACTTTTAGCTTTAGCTTATTTTTCCCACAGAAAACAACCATTTTGCTTATATCATTGAATTCTGTGCCCTTGATAACGTAATTCAATGTATAAGCTTTTCAATTTTTGTCGGTTTCCACTTTTTTCTTTTTCTTCCATAATAATTCTTATATTAATTTTTTTTTTTTTTTTAATACTTACAGCTTTAATTCATAATAATTGACGGTGGATGGTTATGTTTAATTAATGGTTATATATATATATATATATATATATATATATATATATATATATATACAACCATAATATAATCACAAATCATCATCTATTCTAATTTCGATAATTAACCCTTTCCGGTAATTTTAATTCCAAAACTGACAAACGGCACCAAGAATATTTAACTAAAATTTTCCTATTATAATATGCAGGAAAATAAACAACTTCGTATTTTCTAAT
This sequence comes from Maratus speciosus, assembly GCA_963932465.1. Classification (NCBI taxonomy): domain Eukaryota; kingdom Metazoa; phylum Arthropoda; class Arachnida; order Araneae; family Salticidae; genus Maratus; species Maratus speciosus. Next base: position 394,931,127 of record OZ010793.1, on the reverse strand, counting down.
AAATTCGTTTATAAATTGCGGTGTCAGTCCATTATTTCATCGGTTAATAAACAGAATTACTCCTCGCCGATAAGGGTTAAATCAATAAATTAATAAATTTAGCATCTAATCATAACTGTAACATTATACAAAATACAGATGGAACCCTATACAAGTAATACAAATTAAGTAAAATCCACTAATTGACAAGCACATTGCATACGATTAATCCATATAAACGTATGAAAAACCACCAAATTTTGAAAAAAAATTCTGTTAAAGATATAAGAAACAAAAACCAGCAAAATAATGTTGAACCATTAAAAGGCATATTGTAAACAAATAATAGATCAAATGGCAGGATGTAGCCGGAAGCTTATATAGCATTTCACTTTTTCAAGGGTACATGAAACACCAATATAAGCAAAAGCATAGTCGATTTCTGTAATAGAATCCAGCATTAAGCTAAAAATTAGATTCCATATGTACCCGATTGACCACACACCAAAAAGCATAATTTGTATCTTTATTAATTTTTTTCCAATTCTGTTGTCTTGTTTCAAAATTTCAGCCATCCCAGAATTTCAAATAGCTATTTATTTTATTTATTTTTATTTATTTATTTATTTTGTGCTACGGAACACACACATACAAAAAAAATTATATTAGGAGATAATCATAAGAGGAGGATAAAGCTAAGGGGTAAAAACGACACTGTACAAAACGAGTCCACCAGTACAATTTCCATGACTTTACGGATTTTTCTATAGTGAAGTTGGTTTTGTAAATGTGTTAGAAAAGAGATAGCACAGTTCGATATTTTTATTGTTTCTGAAACAACAATAATCATATTGATAATTAAATAAAACTATAAATTAATAGAAAATTTTAAATTTTAAAAATATTATAAAATTTAAAAATAGGTTAAATTTAAAAAGCAACAAATGTATTAAAGTTATTTGGAATTTTTCTTCCTTTTCTTTTTAATGATGTCCCTAATTTGTAGTTACAGTAAATAATCTTATTATATAAATCTTCTCTCCTCTGAAATTTTCACTTCGCCAGCTTTCTCAGCCAATATATAATGTGTAAAATTATATATATATATACACTGAAATTACAAAAGTCATGGAATACCCTGCTAATAGCGTGTCGGTCCTTCTCCCTTCGAAGTGCAGGAACACGACGTGGCATGGGCTCCACGAATCCTTGGAAGCCTCTGGAGAAATATTAAGCTATGCAACCTCTATAGATGTCCATAATTCCGAAAGTGTTGCCGGTGGAGGATTTTTGCACGAACTGATCTCTCGATTATATCCCATAAATGTTCGATGGGATTCATGTCGGACGATCGCGGTGGCCAATTCATCCGCTGGAATTGTCCAGAATGTTCTTCGAACCAATCGCGAACAGTTGTGGCCCGGTGACATGGCGCATTGCCATCCTGGAATATTCCATCGTTGTTTGGGTACATGAAGTCCATGAATGGTTGAAAGTGGTCTCCCAGTAGCTGAACGTAATCATTTCCAGTTAACGGTCGGTTCAGTTTGACCAGCGGACCCAGTCCATTCCATGTCAACACAGACCACGCCATTATGGAGCCACCACCAGCTTGCACAGTGCCTTGTTGATAACTTGGGTCCATGGCTTCATGGCGTCTGCATCACACTCGTACCCTTCCATCAGCTCTTACCAATTGAAATCGTGACTCATCTGACCAAGCCAGTTTTTCCAGTCGTCTACGGTCCAACTGAGATGGTCGCGAGCCCAGGAGCGCCGCTGTTGGCGATGTTGTGCTGATAGTAATGACACCCGAGTCGGTCATCTGCTTCCATAGCCCATTAAAAGCCAAATTTTGCCGGAGTGTCCTAACGGACACGCCCTTCGGACGTCCCACATTCATTCCTGCAGTTATTTCACGCAGTGTTGCTTGTCTGTTCACACTGACAAGTCTATGTTGACGTTGCTGGTCGCGGTAATTAAGTGTCGGTGATCGACCACTACGTTGTCCATGATGGGAGGTTATGCCTGAATTTAGATATTCTTGGCACACTCCTGACACTGTGGATCTCGGAATGTTGAAATCCGTAACGATTTTCGAAATGGAATGTCCCATGTGTCTAGCTCCAACTAGCATACCGCGTTCGAAATCTGTTAATTCTCGTCGTGTGGCCATAATCACATAATCAACCTTCTCATACGAAGCATTTGAACACAAATGAAAGTCCTGCCCAGGCATTGACCATTTATACGATTTCTAAGCAACACTACTGCCATCTGTATATTTGCATATTGCTATCCCATGACTTTTGTCACATCAGTGTATATTAAATATTTTCAATTTTTTATAGCAGTAATAATTAAAAAATCTAGATATCTTATCTCATGATATCATGATATCTCACCAGCAAGAAAGAAACATCATGCGTTAAGCATAGATTATGAAACACTTTCCAACACTTCCTGAATGCTTTAACAAAACTTCGTTATTTAGGGAAATAAGGTAAATAAGATAACTAAGTAAACATTTTAGAAAACGCATAAAATATTTAAAAAACTGATTTCAGACGACCCTTTTCCTCGCCCATCCTATCTTAATTCTCTACTTTCATGGTTTTCGCCAAACACAATTCCTTCCTGCCAAGAAAAGTCACTTTGACGCAGAAAGCTTTGTCCAATCAGATTAGGAAGTGTCAAATCATGGTTCGGAAAAAAAAATGCTTGCTGCATGTTTAGCCCGGATTTAACATTTGGTGCTTTTTTTTTTTTTTGGCAAATTAAAATTTCGCCTAATAGACGTAATGTGAAAGTAAAAATGGACACCCCCAAGTGGGTAATTAATCGATTTTCACTTTTTTAAAAATTTTATTCCTTAGTTTTATAGTGTAAACGAACTCCGCACCAAATTTGAAGTCTGTAGGTGATGAGTCTTTTTGATGAGTGAGTGAATCAGTCAGTCATTCAGTGTTAAAATTATCTATTATCAGACATTTTCAAATGTCATTATCTCGGAAACTAATTGCATGTTATTTACAAAATTTTGGATTCTAGGTAATTAGGGTGGCCTTACTACTTATTTCTTATAACAAGTACGTAGGTCACGTAGATTTTCAGTAGTAGAGTGTCGAAATTTGGCGAAAACAGCTCGAAATAGTTCGTGTAAGTGGCGTGGCGTCCGGTCATCGCGGCGATGACCAAGCAATATTTTAAAAATCTTAATAAGGTTTTAAAACTCTACGATCCAGTTTTAGCAGAACATTTGGAGTTCATGTATAAGTGAAGGTAAGATTTAAAGTTTCTTTTTTGAACATTCAACCATTGAATTTTAGAGTTAATAATTTTTCACCACAAACTTAAATAATTGCGATGACCACCGAAAATTTTCACGCCACGCCACTGCGTGTAATATAACACACTAGTATGTCAAATGAACTTGGCTGACACACAGCCGTGTGTCTAGATGTACACTGACAATACAAAATTAAAAAAAAAAAAATAGAACTTAATTCTATATTAATAAATTAATTTTTACACAAATTTTTGTTCAGGTATACGTCAACAAATATTTTTTGTGGTTATAACTGTGTACGAATTACAAAAATAATGGTGTGAACTATGCGCCACGTTTGCTAAATTATGCCTGTTTGCTATAAAACTGCAATAACAAAATATTTAAAAAACTGAAAAGTAGAAAATAAAAATAAAATAAAAAAACCGTAATATATATTTTTTAAATACGCTTTAATCAATTGTTTAATATTAACAAAATTATCATTATATACTTTGAGAAATCAATTTAGAAACACAGAATTGATAGTTTACAGTTTGTTTTTCTTTCTTTTCTGTTCCCATGTCTTAAAAAATCTTTCCAGCTGTACCGGGAATAAAAAGTAGCTTGCATATTTCTTGATCTTATGATTTTAGCTAATTTTTCTCGAAAACCCGAAGCTAAAATGGAAAGAACCCGATTAGAAAAGATTCGTAAATATTGAATTTAAATAAGAGTTTCGCCACATTAGTCAGTTATACTCAAGTTGCTTCATTTTTAGCGAATTATTTTTGTTTGCTAAATTTGGCGATATTTGGCGAGAATTTGACGCTAACGGATGAATACATACTTTTATGCGTATGATTGGGAAAATGGTTACACCCAAGGTCTCCTTGGATATATTCATAATGATTGCACGTTATTGTGGTAAGGGGGTCTTCGTTACAACAATGAAAGATAATTCACGAGGAATCACATTTACCAAAACTCATAAATTAATCCCTGATTTTTTAATATCTGTTGTTTTGTTTCAAAATTTCAGCCACCGTAGAATTTCAAACTGCTATCTCTGAGCTTTTTTTTTTTTTTTTTTAGATAGAGGCAAAACAAACAAAGTTCCGAAATCGTTGTATCAAGACATAACACTTAAGCAAAAAAAAAAATTTGGATTTCTAATTTTTTGGTATATATTTTTTTTTAGTTTTAAATCTTTAAGTGGCTGGCATTTTGAAACAATATGGCAGATCAAGCTGACCAACGAACTCGGTCGAGATTCGAGTAATGATTTGCATGTAACACATGCTTAGTTACATCAAAATCGGCTTTTAAATACATGTGCTATCGCATGAAAAAAATCAAATATATATATGAATCAATATTTGAAAGGAGGATGGTTTTGGGATTGGAGAGTCATGATCGGTGAAAAAACACCGAAATTTTCTGGTATTGCTCTCATCTCAACATCTCTAATAGGTAGTTTTTTACTTTTTGTAATAAAATCTGCCCCAAAGAAACGGATAAAAAATTATATATATTTCTTTTTGTTCGCGCTTTCTTCGCAGCATAAATCGTTGCAGTGAATTTTTCATTATTGGGGCCCTTGCGAAATAAACTTACTGTAACCGAATTTTTTCAAACTAACTTGAAATTACGCTTAATTTTTAACATAAAACATTGAATGCTAAAAAAGAATAGTTTTTAAAATTATTTTTACTTCTATACTTATTTTACAGTGTAAAAATATATAAATGAATCCTACAGAATTAGTTAAAATGACGTAAATCTATTTAAGTAGATTTTTAGCACTGCTATCTGTCGAAAATCTGTTCTCAGATCCACAACCGCTACCACATGTTTGCAAATTCGGGAAGTCTCTAACATCTGGGGTAATATCTCTCTATTCTAAAAAAAAGTAACTACCGCTGTCACCGCCGCCGCCGCCGCCGGTTTTGATTTTTTTGTGACCGGAGGCCTTTCTTCGTTAATATTAACAAAAATATAGCATACAAAAATATGAAAATCGGTAGTATTATACAGAAATGTTTGATAAACACGCTGATGCAGACAGTTTTCAAATCGAAGAATTATTTTAAGAGTTATTTCATGCTAAAGTTGGACAAAATCGTTCCACTAAAAAAGTTTTATAGCAGCAAAAACTATACATAGCAGTGTAATCATTTTTAGATGATTTTATGCGTTAGAATTTGCCGGAGTGCAGATTGCATTAATTTTTTTATTTTGACTCATTTTTTCAGGTTTTATTTCTATTTTAAATTCAAATTTTCAGCATTTCTAGAGATATTTTTTACAGATTTCAGAAAATTGTACTAATTTAAACTGTTGCCAACTGTATAAAAAGCGCAAGCAATAATGTTTGCTTCAAATTAAAAATTTATTTACACGTGACTATTATAAACAGGAAAAAAACTTTCAAATTAGAATTAAATAATTACGTATAAAAAGCAGGAACTTATTAAAAATTACGTCATAAAAAGTATACACCTGAATTTTAAAAGAGAAAGGATATTGTAAAATAATAAATTCATTAACATGCGTTAGAAGTCTTAGGAGAAATTACGTCATATTTACGTCACATTATAGTTATTACATAAAATGAACACAAAATAATATTGCAAAAAAGTTTAAATTTAGAAATTGCGCTAGACATTTATTTGATATTTTGAGAATTAATTTAAAATGTCTCATTTAAAAGAATTTTCTTTTCGCTTTGTTAAAAAATACCAGGAGACAAAGACTCTCTTTACTTAATTCCTTTTATATTAGCTTATTTTGAAATGTTGTTACACGTGTATACGTCATCAAGTTATTTTTATTTCGACGTTTTATTTGTGTTTTTATTAATGTTTTACGAATTTATTTGTTCTTTCGTTATTTAAAATAAAAATTATATCAATTTGTATAATTTGGCGAGTGGTTTGGCGATTTATATAACTTGGCGAAATTGGTCGACAGGATAATCAAGTAGTACCGCAGCGGATTTGGCGTTAAAATTCCCCAATCAAAGAGAAATGAATAGAAATTCGTTTATAGGGAGATCGCCACTGTTTTTTAAATTATAATTCAATCTTTCGAAATCTTTTTAAAGCCGATCAAATTAGCGTGCATTTAGAGTCTGCGGTTTCTGAACGGGGGTTGGCGAGCGTAGCTCGTAGGGGGCCGAGCCCCCTAGTTCTAAAAAAGAAAGTAACTACCGCTGTCACCGCCGCCGCCGGTTTTGAATTTTTTGTAACCAGAGGTCTTTCTTCGTTAATATTAAGCAAAATATTGCATACAAAAATATGAAAATCGGTGGAATTATAGAGAAATGTTTGATAAACACGCTGATGCAGACAGTTTTCAAATCGAAGAAATATTTAAAGAGATATTTAATGCTAAAGTTGGACAAAATCGTTCCATTAAAAAAGTTTTATAGGAGCAAAAACTGTGCATCGGAATTTAATCATTTTTAGATCATTTTATGCGTCAGAATTTCCCAGTGTGCAGACTTCACTCAGTTTATTAATTTGACTCATTTTTGAGGTTTTATTTCAATTTTAAATTCAAATTTTCAGCATTTCGAGATATATTTTTTTACACATTTTAGAAATTGTTATTAATTTAAACTGTTGCTAACTGTATAAACAGCGCATATTTGCTTCAAATAAAAAATTTATTTTACACGTGACTATTATAAACAAGAAAATATAAAAAGCAGGAACTCATTGAAAATTATCATAAAAACCATATTACACGTGAATTTTAAAAGTGAAAGAATGTTGTAAAATAATAAATTCATTAACATGCGTTCGAAGTCTTAAATAGGAGAAATTACGTCACATTACACATTACGTAAAATGAACAAAAAATAATATTGCAAAACAGTTTAAATTTAAAAATTGCGCGAGACATTTATGTAATATTTTAAGATGATATTTTCAACTATTTTTATTAGGATAGCTCAAATAATATTTAATTTCTAACAAAATTATTGTCACGTGAATAGTAAAAGGAGAAAGAAAAGTTTAGTGAAAATTACGTCAGATTAAAAACGATACATTTAAAGTGTCATTTTAAAAAACTTTCTTTTCGCTTCGCTAAAAAATACCGGGAGGCAAAGACGCTGTTTATTTAATTCATTTTATATTAGCTTATTCTGAAATGTCAAATGATTTTATTTAATCAAAGACGGAAACAGCCATTGTATCATTTAACAGCCGCTGATTTGGCTTTAAAATTCCCCAATCAAAGAGAAATGAATAGAAACCCGTTTATAGGGAGATCGCCACTGTTTTTAAACTTATAATTCAATCTTCCGAAATATTTTTTAAGCCGTTCAAATTAGCGTTGTTTTAGAGTCTGCGGTGTCTGAACGGGGGTTGACGAGCGTAGCTCGTAGGGGGCAGCGCCCCCTAGTACATATATATATACATAAAATATGTATTGGCAAATAATGAGAGGATTGTCAGCTGATGGGAAAATTGATGCATCCAAGTTAGATGCATTTCATTTTAACAATGCATCTAAGTTAGATTCATTGTTAAAAATTTGCAGGTACATATAGATAGATTCATATTATGATCAGAATAGAGTTACGATTGCATAACGGTTTCTCTCTATTCTAAAAAAAAGTAACTACCGCTGTCACCGCCGCCGCCGGTTTTGAATTTTTTGTGACCGGAGGTCTTTCTTCGTTAATATTAAGAAAAATAATGCATACAAAAATATGAAAATCGGTGGTTTTATACAGAAATGTTTGATAAACATGCTGATGCAGACAGTTTTCAAATCGAAGAATTATTTTAAGAGATATTTAATGCTAAAGTTGGACAAAATCGTTCCACTAAAAAAGTTTTATAGCAGCAAAAACTATACATGACCGTGTAATCATTTTTAGATCATTTTATGCGTTAGAATTTGCCGGAGTGCAGATTGCATTAATTTTTTCATTTTGACTCATTTTTTCAGGTTTTATTTCTATTTTAAATTCAAATTTTCAGCATTTCTAGAGATATTTTTTACAGATTTCAGAAAATTGTACTAATTTAAACTGTTACCAACTGTATAAAAAGCGCAAGCAATAATATTTGCTTCAAATTAAAAATTTACTTACACGTGACTATTATAAACAGGAAAAGAACTTTCAAATTAAAATTAAATAATTACGTATAAAAAGCAGGAATTTATTAAAAATTATGTCATAAAAAGTACACACGTGAATTTTAAAAGAGAAAGGATATTGTAAAATAATAAGTTCATTAACATGCGTTAGAAGTCGTAGGAGAAATTACGTCATATTTACGTCACATTATAGTTATTACATAAAATGAACACAAAATAATATTGCAAAAAAGTTTAAATTTAGAAATTGCGCTAGACATTTATTTAATATTTTGAGAGGATCTTTTCAACTATTTTTGTTAGGCAAGCACAAATAATATTTCATTTCTAACAAAAGTATCTTCACGTGAATATTTAAAAGAGAAAAAAATAGCTTGGTAAAAATTACGTTAGATTAAAAACGATTAATTTAAAATGTCTCATTTAAAAGAACTTTCTTTTCGCTTTGTTAAAAAATACCAGGAGACAAAGACTCTGTTTACTTAATTCCTTTTATATTAGCTTATTTTGAAATGTTGTTACACGTATCTACGTCATCAAGTTATTTTTATTCGACGTTTTATTTGTATTTTTATTAATGTTGTACGAATTTATTTGTTCTATTGTTATTTAAAATAAAAAATTATGTCAATTTGTATAATTTGGCGAGTGGTTTGGCGATTTATATAATTTGGCGAAATTGGTCGACGAGATAATCAAGCAGTACAGCAGCGGATTTGGCGTTAAAATTCCCCAATCAAAGACAAATGAATAGAAATTCGTTTATAGGGAGATCGCCACTGCTTTTTACATTATAATTCAATCTTTCGAAATCTTTTTAAAGCCGATCAAATTAGCGTGCATTTAGAGTCTGCGGTGTCTGGGCGGGGGTTGGCGAGCTTAGCTCGTAGGGGGCCGAGCCCCCTAGTTCTGTTTAAAAAAAACAGTCGAATAGATGGACAGTTTGCTGGAAATTTTTAACAGTATACATTTTTCATCAACCAAAATTAACAAATCATATTATAACATATTCAAAGCTGGAGTAGCACAGTTGAAGTTTATTCCAACAGAGCGAAAAATTTTCGCTCTGTTGGAATAAACTTCAACTGTGCTACTCCAGCTTTGAATATGATATAATCCAGTTGGAAAAAATATTCTTTCCCTTCATTATGACCTAATTAAATGGTATACAGGAGTTTCCGTGTTAAAGTAGTTTCATCATGTAAATGCTATAGTTATAGCTCGGATGAATGAAATAGCGCTGCAGTTCGCAGCCAAGTCCAACTAATAAGAGTGAATTATGTCAGCCAGGTATCGGTCCGGATAGCCTAACAGGTAAGGCATTGGCACGGCACGCCAAGTATCCAGGTTCGATCCCTGGTCTGGACATTTTTCGCTCTGTTGGAATAAACTTCAACTGTGCTACTCCAGTTTTGAATATGATATAATCCAGTTGGAAAAAAATATTCTTTCCCTTCATTATGACCATATTATAACATATTAAAAAAATATTATAACATAATATTTTGTCTTCTACAGTTTCGTGTCTCACGGGAAGTTACTTCGCAGTTACTGTGGGCTTGTCAGTTACTGGTCCATTTAAACTAATTTTATAATATGATTATGTACATGTAATATAATCATGAACATTTTTATTTATTTATTTTTTTTTTTTAGAATGCAAGTACGTAAGTTTTAGTGCTCTACCTTCCAGTTTCTGCCCTTCATTCGCACTCTGTTACACTTGATTTTCGCCCTTTGTCTGGCAATTGTCGCTTCTCCTTTCAATTTTTTCCCCTTTTAATTAAATCATTTCTTGTGATTATGAGAATCGCGATGCTTCTATTGTGTTGCGTGCATTTTCCATCAACCAAAATTAACAAATCCTTACATAATATTTTGTTAGCTACAGTTTCGTGTCTCACTGGAAGTTACTTCACAGTTACTGTGGCTTTGTCAGTTACTGGTGTATTGATCCTAATTTTACAATATAATATACATGTAATATTATACATGTAATATAATCATGAACATTTTTATTTATTTATTTTATTTTAAATTATTTTACAATGTAAATAGCTAAGTTTTAGTTCTCTACCTTCCACTTTCTGACCCTGCATTCTCACTCTCTGTTTCATTTAATTTTCGCCCTTTGTCTAACATTTTCTCTTCCCTTTTTACTTTATTTTTATTTTTTCATTTTTTTCCTTGTAATCAATTCTTTTCTTGTTATCATACGAACCATGTTGTTGGCTCGACTGATTGCTCAGTGTATTTACATTATCTTTGATGAAAGGAACGGTACTGTTGTCCTTAAATTATTACTATGAAATGATTAAAGTTTTTAAAAAATCTTTATTTTGTATATACATTTTAAATAACTTTGTAACTTATAAATCCATTGATTTTGGGATCCATTTAGCTATAAATTTACAGAATAATTCTGGATTAATGACGTGTTCTCTATAAAGCGTGCGAAAAAAATTTAAATAAAGCATACAAATTTATAAAACAATATAATATCCAAAAATATGAAAAATTGAAATTAAGTATATTTTAAATCTTAAACGATATTAAAGAGAGATTTTTTTTCAGATGATAACTTAATAACCTGATTTCTTTTAACGTTACTATTATACGAACAAAAAATGTTATACAATTCGTTTATACACACATCCATCAACACACACACACAGAACAGATAGCCAGTGAGAACTCTGTATACGAGTATATATACATGCATAAAGAACTTTTGCCTAACTTTAGGAATTTGGTAATCATTAAAGAAACACAAATGTACCTGATCCAAATAAGGCCACCTTAAGATTTGGTATTACTTTAAACTGTGCTAAATCAGAATTAACATTTTAAATGTTGTTGGATGTAATATATATTCTTTCTACAATAATTAGTCATGGACGCTCTTGTCGCTACTTAATTGTGGCCAGGAGAGTGAAAAGCAAAAAAACACTTCTTGTGGCTTTATTAGGTGCATGTATTCCAATTAAGGCCATAATTTTCTAAATGAATAATTTAACTTTAATTAACAAATGTTTTCCAGGTATTACACCAAAATAAAGAGTTCTCTTTGTAATACAATATTCTGTGTTTGCTCTATTTAGCGCCAAATTTAACAGTCGAATTACCCTTATTACTTTTGCTTCTACCAACTTCCCTTCACTCTATCGAGCGCTCTTTTCCATCGCTCCATAGTTTTCTACAAATATTGCTTTGATAATGACAATATACGATGAAAATAAAGTGTCTCTTAAAAATACAAAGCCGTATACTGCCGTCCCTTATTAGGGGATCAATTTTTTCCATATATTTCACTTTCAAACACAAACAGAATTAAAGATTTAGAATATTTCAATGTACATTCTAAAATATCGTTAATTGTCTCGAACGTCATGCAAAGATTGGAAAATTCAATCAATAATTTATGAGGATTTCATATGAAAGTTTGCTTACTATATTTAAAGCGACGTGTTGTAATAGTCGGTGGTCCTGAAAAGACAACGAAGCCGATATCGGTTATGGTCGAAACTATCCGCAGATGTCATGGACACAAGCTGTCAGATGTACTCGTTATGCTGCCATTTGTCGGTCCGAGATCGCTCCCTAAAAGATATAGTGTGATGGCTTTCATGTGGTTCAAGAACTTTATAGCTAAATTCAAATAATGCTAGTAGTAGATTCATCCGGAAACCCTGATTCTAAAATCGTCCTTTAAACTTTCTATTTTTCTTTTCAAAATGTGTTCTAATTTTTTGTAATTTTTAATTTTTTTTTCTCTAAACTGAACAATTGGTTACAGAAACCAATAACACAAGTATGTTACACTTTTACTAAAACAACTTTTTGCAAAACTACTTTTATTAAAAATACGCAATTGGCACAATTTTTTACACGAAATGAAGTAATAATTTTAATTACCCCAATTTTATTATTATCCTAATCACTTGACGATGCTTTGCAAAATCGACAAAAATAATGCTTACAATTTATTTATAAATAATTTTATATAAGAAAACTCAGTTAACTCTGGAGCCCGGATAACATGTTAGAAGGTTAACTGAAAAAAAAAAAAAGAAAAAAAAAATTCTTTATTGTGAATGAACTTTAAATAATATCAAAATGCAAATAATAATGATAAGTTAGAAAGAAAACTGATAAGTTATAAAGATAAAATTATTCAGAGTGTCGCCGGAAGAGAAAAAACTCACAATCTGACGATTTCAATCTTTCGTTTTCTCGTCAAATGAAATATTTTGTCGAGATTTGGTACAACGGCGATCTACAACCAGAATAACCTATTTATATGTATATAAATTATTGATTTGATCGTTTCTCTTGAACAGAGGACAGCATTAATCTATAACTGTGCTTTATATTAGCTGAACTGAAATCTATACTTATAAAAGAAAGTTTCGTTCTGTCTTTGTATGTCTGTCTGTCGACAAGGCTAGCAAAATGTACCGTGCCTAGAAATCTGAAAATTTGGGTGAGGATAGTCCAAAGCAGGTCCTAATTCACGTGAGGCTCATATTTTTAAATTTTTGATAATTTGCTGATGTATTAATTAAAATTATAAAAGTTATCTTTCTTTTAAAACATCGGAAGACGCGAGCGCAAGCACATGCCCAGAATCTGATTTTCTAACAAAAAGAAAGAAAGAATAAAATGCTGGCGTTTCTTTGCCTTTTTATTTAAACCTCCATCGGCCAAACCGTGCGGGATACTAAAAACAAAAAGACATATTCTTAAAGTTGGCAATTATGCGTCTTAAACGTCGCAATTAATTAGAAAAAATATTGTTGTTAACGCTTTGGAAAAAAAATCAAAAAGGCCATTTTCATCTTATGGAAACACTCTTCCAGGCCGCAATTTTAGAGGTACTGACAAACAAAAGAATATTCATTGTAAAAAAAAACGGACTAAAAAACGGAAATACTACTGGCAATCTAGACGCCAGTACTATTTCGGTTTTTTTACGGGAATTTTTACCCATAAATTACAGAAAAATTTCCGTTTTTTTTTTTTTTTTTTTTTTTTTTTTTTTTTTTTTTTTTTTTTTTACAGTGTTCTTTTTGACAATGTGTTTTGAAAAAATACTAATTTTTACCCTTTCAAAAACATTGGCGTTGCATTTCACTGCGCGCCTTCCGGATTGTTTCTACGCTAAAAATAACTAAACGTTCGTATTTGGACACAATCTTTTTGAGTATAACGGTAAAAAAGATTTACATCATTTTCAAAAATTTCAAAACGTCCGAATGAGTAGAAGTTTTTTAAAAAATAAAATCTGAAAAAATTTCGATGTAAACGGCACAACACGGGTTGTTTCGGAGTGGTTCGCCTCATGCTTTCACTGCTAAAATGCATATTTTTTTCAAAAAAACATTAAGAGAACTTGCATAGAGTTGTATTTATAACTGATTAAAATTTCGGAAGTTTGAAAGATGAGAGCTAGTTTGTTTGTTTGTTTGTTTGTTATGTTATATTATGTTAAAGAACCCGACATGAAAATAAAGACAAGAGAGAAGGAAACATATTTCTTTCACATTACAAAATTTGTATACGGGCTGTAAAACCTTTATATTTATAACCGATAAAAATTTAAAAGAATTCGGACAAGAACTATTTTAAACTATACTTGAAGGAAAAAAATTCTTTTTACGAGTGTTTTTACCACTAAAATATCAATATTTCTTCGCAAATTTTTCATTTAAAAATAGAAATTCATACAAAGTCGAGTTAAAGATATAAAATCATACAAACATAAAATTTGTTTAAGGTTATTATCACTGGTCTGTGCGGGTCAACTACTAGTAATAAAATAAATAGAAGAAAATACGAGAACTACCAGTTTTAGAACGGTATTTGGAAAAAAAACAAGTTTAACATGCATGTGTAACGTGAAGTTAACAAGTATATCCATATTTAAAAAAAGAAACCGACGACTCTAATATTATTATATATTGAATATAATAATATTGAATTTGATATCATTAAATTATCCACAAACTATATCTGGAAAACAAACAAACATTTAAAAAAAATTATAACAAAAAATATCCTCAATCCTGATGGATTTTGAATGTTTTATTATAATTTTTAATAAAATGTTGTTGTTGTTGTTGATGATTCGGGTATAATCAACAAAAAGTGCTATAAGCAGCATAAAGCAGAAATAACTACTCAAAAATATGGATCCCGGGCTTCAAAATCGTGGTAAAACGAGATTTACAAGATTAACTTGTATATATACTACTTTATGGCGTTTCTCAGACCCGTGATAAACCTTAAATATAACTAAAATCCAAAATCTGTTAGTTCCACATTACACCGCCAGGGCGTACTCTGTTCTAAACAAACCTCTATCGGAATGAAACGCCATTGTTCATAACCTATCTGGAGATATAATAGTTGAGGGACAACAGCTCAAATAAGATAAAAATCCCCTGGGGAAAATGGGGGAAGGGGGACGGGAGATGCAAGTTCTTTTTGACAAATGATTAGTTGAGAGTACTGGAGGTTTTGATCAAAAATTTGGACTGGTCCCTGAGCCAGGAAATTAATTTAAGAATTTGCTGAAATTACTATTCGGATCATCCCAGACGCACACACACACAGACAGATACACAGAGCGAAAATTTATTTTATTAGTATAGATAATGTAAACATATAAGGATGTGGACAATAAAGGGTTCTTATGAAAAATATTTCATCATACCAGTCTACTTTCGATAAAAATGCGCAAATGGCACAGTTTTTTATACGAAATGAAGTAATATTTTTTATTATTCCTATTTTTTTAATAAAAGTTTTCGTTCAACTTAAGAGGATCACAAGGGTGTGAAAAAAAGAAAATAGTCTTTTAGTTTGATCGTGGCTCTGGGAATTTGTAATTAATTTAGACTATTTGTAATTTTTGCATTTATTTGTTTATTGTTTACAGAAATAAAAAAATATTTGTTAAATTATTTAAAAAAAACATAAAAAAAGTTATAATATTGTACGTCAAAAGTAATCTTTCAAATCTAGTTTTACCCCAATTTACGAAGCCCGGGCTCCCTATTTTAAAATAGTTATTTCTTCTTTATACTGCTTATTACTTTGTCCCTCGATTATAGCTGAATCAACAACAAAAATTAAATTTTAAAAATCGTAATAAAATATTCAAAACCCCATGAGAATTGGCGATATTTTTTTAATATAACTTTAAAATATTGTTTGTTTGTTTTTCAGGTATAGTTTGTGAAGAAATTAATTTCCTTGATTTTAAAGAAATCAACATGTGAATCCGTTAACTTACTCAAAAGTTGATGCGGCAAAACTGCTGAAATACAATGTTTCGACATAATTGAATTTAAAATTTTACATTTGCAGAAATCGCTGATCTGCGCGGGTCAATGTTTACGGCTCCTACAACCTTAATTTTAGGAATTATCCTAACGAATCGACTGTACTACAGTGTTTAGAAGTACATAGTGTGGAAATCAACAAGCGAAACCGTATCCAAAAAATTACATTTTCACCAGAGGGCGTTATGATCGAGTCTATTGCTACGAATGAATTGAAACCCGCTGCGTTTTTAGATATTTATGACGCAATTTAAACTATGGAAACTTACTTTGAAAGATAAATTTTGCGAAAAACAAAAATTAAAAAGATTTATAATAGTTGTAAATTTCCAAATCGGGGGGGGGGGGGGGTCCGGGTCAGGATCCGAACCAGAGATGTCTTGGTTGAAGCCACTAGTGCTCTACCAACTGAATCAATCCGGATGAATCAGGAGAACCCAACTAACCTGTAACGATCACAGCATCTGGTATGAAATTGGTAGAGGATTGGCAGCTTCAGCCAAGACATCCCTGGTTCGAATCCTGGCCCGGACTTTTTTTACCCATTTAAAAATTTACAATGCTAGGATCTATTTACTAATTGAATAATTGTGATACAAATCAATCTAATATAATTACGCATGCAGCGTTTACTGCAGTTCAAAGAAAAAAACAACTTACGAATTATTCTTTGAGCTGATTCAGATATCAGACCAGGTACTGTGATCGTTATAGGCATAGCTGCCAACATCTTACGCTTTTTCAGACCACAAAAATTTTATAGCAAATTTTACCTTTTTAAATAGCCGTAATCTGCCGATTAAATAAGGCAAAAAATTCTATTAAATGTTTGTGGTCTGAAAAAGCGGAAGAGTTGGCAGCTATGGTTATAGGTTAATTGTGTGAATTAGTCCTCCAGATTCGTACAGGATGGATCACTTGGTAGAGCATTGGTGGCTTCAGTTAAGACATCCCTAGTTCGAATCCTGGTCCGGACTTTTTTCACCCATTTGCAAATTTACAACTGTTATGATTTATTTACCAATTGAATAATTGCGTTAAAAATTAATCTAATATAAAAAGATTTACGTTGTAATACGCGATACATTACGAGTGAATGAAAATTCTGGCATATAATAGGTTATTAAGTATGAAATGTCCGATTTATTTATTCTATCTGGGGAATGTATAGTATATATCATGCATATATATCACTATCATGCATCATATATCACTAAAAATAACTATTAAAATTTTCTGGTGAGAAATCGTAATTTTTAAATAACGTTCTTAAATCGGGCGTTTCATACTTAATGACCCAATATTTTAAATACATTTCGCGTTAAATGCTTCTAGATGCTAAAACTAACACTTGGTGTTTACACTTTCAAGCAATAAATTCGATGACAGCGCTGCCTAAGAAAATCTAACTTTTTAGATATATTTCAAAGCAATATCAGTGTACACAATTTCTACACTATATATTTCTAGACACTGTAACTGTGAGGCATTGTTATTGTTCAAACATTGTAATAAAAAAATTAATAATAATAAATAAATTTTTCGATATTTCAATCTTTCTGGTCCACTTAAGCAAGCAGCGGGTTAAAAAACAATCACTTGAAGTCGGTTTTATTTTATTTTTAAATATATATATATTTGTTAACTGCACATTGTACTTGACATATTTCATGTTAAACTTTTTTTTCATCCCATTTCTAAAACTCGTAGTTCTGGTATTTTCTTTTCTTCATTTCATTTCCTATTTTATCTCAGGAACTCTTTTTCTACCGATGTTGTCAATCATGGTATTTGCTAATTGGATTATTGTGTGGGATTGTATCATCTTTGCTAAAGAAATTATACTCTTGCCCCTAAACTGTTATTAGATTTTCCATTTGGATCAAACAAAATTATTTTTAATAGTTATTTTGAACACGCTTTTAAAATTAATTTGGAATTTTTAGGTTAATAGAAGATTTATTCAGCTAAAAATGTAAAACACAGTTTTGACTTAATGATATCTTCTGTCCAAGAGAAGCGATAAATTGAAACCAAGGAACAAAGTATAGCGTTTTAAAAACTCAATCATACCCAGAATAGTATAAGTTACAAATTAAATAGACTAAAAGATAAGAGAGTAAACTTTAATCCTTCCAAAATAAATACCAAATTCTTAGTTTTCTACCTCTCCCGTATTATACAAGGCACACTCGGCTGCGCTTGGTTTCACCCCTCATGTTTAATACTTTTCTCTTAGTTCTTGTTTTATTTAATTTCCCTTTTTACTCTCTCTTTTAAGAATTGTTTTCTTGAGATCTTTTGAATCATGTTATTTGCTCATGTGATTGCCCTGTAAATTTATATTATATCTGATAAAAAGAATAGTAAATTTTTGCATTAATTGTTATTTGTAGTTTTGGATTGGATCAATTTAAATGATTTTACCATTACGTATTTTTTACAACATATTAAATATGTTTGTCATCTTAAAATCAATAGATTTTTGGTTATCGGCTAACATAACACATATAATAGGACTGTTAAATGATGTCCTTATTTAACCCTTTCCGGCGCGGAGTAATTCCTTTTATAAACTGATGACATAATAGACTGACACCAGAATTTATAAGCGGCTATATTAGACAATATGAACTTGCTTATTTTCGCGTACATTATAAAAGGAAAATTGTAGTTAAATATTCTTGGTGCCGTTTGTCAATTTTGGAATTAAAATTAGCTGTCCTTTTTTAAAGACACCGTTCTCGAAGGGGTTAAAAGGTTACAGTATTTTGGAATTAAATCAAATTTATTCATAAGCGCGTTTGTATAATATTTAGATTGTGTTATTGTAAATAACTACACAATCTTAATATTATTACTCATATTATATTATACTCATATACTCATAAATAAAGTATACTCATATACACACTATCTAATCATTAGTGTGTTTAATCAACATAATTCTCTATTTTATTATTTTTTTTAAGTAACTAACGCTGTCGCGGCTGCTGTCATAAATGATATTTTTGTGACCGGGTGTCTTTCTCGGCTATTATAAAGAAAGCTATTGCATATAAAAATATGAAAATGTTCTTTAATTACGCTGAAGTAGACAGTTTTTTTATCGAAGAATTATTTTTAGATCTATTTAATCTGAGTGATGTCAAAATAATTTTGTTAAAAACGTTTTATAGTAGGAAAAACTATGCATAGTATTTTAATCATTTTTTGGAGGGATATTTGTTAAGGGACATACTTCACAATCTTATCTTGAGGTTTGCAGTGTGCAATTATTTTTTTTTAATTTGACTTTCTTTTTGAGGGTATTTTCAAATTTTTATTCACATTTTCATTATTTCAATAAAAATTTATTTTATATTTGGAAGAGGTCACTTTTTTAAAAAAATAGTTGCCGAATGTAAAACAGCGCAAACCATAACATTTCCTTTCTATTAAAAAATGTAATTCCATGTGACTATTAAAGCCAAAAAGAAAACTTTAAAACAATAATTAAGTTATCGCGTATTAAAATCAGTAAATGGGGGAAATTACGCCATAAAAATGTATTTACACGTCAATATTAAGAAGAGAAAGGAAACTTTAAAATGATTAAATTATTTCAAGCCAAACACATTTAATGGTGAAAATTACGTCAACTATTAAAACGATGCATTTAAAATGATCTTCTTATGGATAATATTCATGTGACGTCACAATGGTAATCACGTGGCTAGCAAGTTTGTTTATATATTTCATCATACGATGCAGAATAAATACATGTAAATGCATGCGTAAAACATTTTAGATTTATTTTGTACGAATTACTATTCGATAAATATACCGGGTGTCCCAAAAAGGACTGACTGATTTTAAAATTCAATAACTTGCAAACGGTGACACATATTAAAAAAATTCTTGCAGGAGGATTATGCATAAGGTCAAAAGTTTTATTACAGTGATTTTCAATTTTAGTTCGATTTACAAACAACAGATGGCGCTGTGAGCAATAGTCGCTAAATTCAGGCTCGATTTTTGGTACTTCGTGGCCCGGATAATACATTTCCCTCTCCTTTTTCTGCATGGAACAAGATAAAGGACCAAAAATCGAGCCTGTATTTAGCGACTATTGCTCACAGCACCATCTATTGTTTGTAAATCGAACTAAAATTGAAAATCACTGTAATAAAACTTTTGACCTTATGCATAATCCTCCTGCAAGAATTTTTTTAATATGTGTCACCGTTTGCAAGTTATTGAATTTTAAAATCAGTCAGTCCTTTTTGGGACACCCGGTATATAGTAGAAAATTTATATATGCTATATTAAAAATATTATATATTAAAATAAACAATTTACATTTTAAAAACAACATGAAAAATATGCACGAAGGTGCATTAAAATCGAAAACAGAATTCATTGTGTAAGCTATATCTAAAACTCCAGATAAACATAAAATATGAGCGTAAATTTTCTAAACAAAGTGCTTTTAAAAGGCGCAGTTCTGAATGTTATTCCTAAGTAGGCAAAATTGTGTAGCCTTGAATCCAAAGGAAGAATATTGACCATAGCGTCGTTTTAAAAGTCCTAGAGGCAGCGAAATTTTTTACTTAACCATTTTATACAAGCTGACTTTCAAATGTGTAATTGATCTTACTTATCAATAACGAAAACAGCCGTCAGCTGTCGCGACAGTCCTGGATGTAGCCATGAGAACCGTAAAATACCCCAATCAAACGGAAAAGCATGGGAACCCGATTAAAGAAGATCGCCACCGTTTGTGAGGATATCGTTCAATATTTCGTAACTGGGTAATATTTTAACAGAGCAAATTAGCATGTTTTTAAAGGCTTCGGCGTCTTGACAAGCGTAGCTCGTAGAGGGCAGATCCCCCCTAGTGTGTTAAAATATTTTTAAAATGGTTTTTTGCGTTTCCATTGTTTAAGTGATTTTCTTTTACGTGCATTTGTTTTACGTGCTGCTTATTCTGTTGAGTTGTCTACACGGCAGACTAAATGCTGTTTCTAAAAGTTTAGCTGAGTGAATTGTGTAGATCGGTTGTCGATCTAAGTAATTCAATTTGTTGGTTGGTTGATTTTTGAAGACCGATTATCTACTCTAGGGATATAGGTCCGACAGTAATTCAATTGAAAAAGCACAGGCAATTTATACCATGGGTTCTAGGTTCGATTCCCGACCCGGACACATTTTTATTCACTTGAATTTTTTTCAGCTTGCATGATAACTTTACCTATTAGTATGATCGCAGTAAAACAGTGATAAAGAAGTCTTTATTTCCAATCAATAACTTTTAAATACTTTAATACAATAATATTCCCATCTGGATTTCGTCTAACAATATCATTGCTTTAAAAAATGTTTAAAAATTGAATTTGTAATATTAAAACTTGAAACATTATAACACTTTATATGTTAGTTATTGCAAGTTAAATTACACTGCAATAATCAAAAACATTAATACATGTTTCAAAATCGGACATTATTAAAAATTATCCGTTTTAGTTTTTTTTTTCTTTTTTCTTGTTCAATAATTTGGCTTTAAATA
This sequence comes from Maratus speciosus, assembly GCA_963932465.1. NCBI lineage: Eukaryota > Metazoa > Arthropoda > Arachnida > Araneae > Salticidae > Maratus > Maratus speciosus. Next base: position 394,909,868 of record OZ010793.1, on the reverse strand, counting down.
CAACAATACGGTAAATATAAGGTATGATTATTTATTCATTACTCAAGCAAAATCCACCCTAACTCTCTTACTGCAATCTGTCCCTTTTACTTAGTAGCTTTTCGTTGAATATTTTTGGTAGTTTCTTAATAAAATCAATAACTTTAACCCTTAAATGCCTGATTTTTCAAAAATCAGTTTAATAATATTTTTCGGCTTTCATGTTTTAAACAAATCATGGAAAAAATACTTTTAAAAAAATCATATTTTGTTTTAAGTATGGTTTACGGCTAAAATCAGTTTGTTACTAATCGAAAATACTGGTCTTTAATTGAAAAAAAAATCCTCCATAAAATTCTATAATATTAAACACACAAGAATTTTGGTAACTATGATAAGAAATAAATTTTATTTGCTCACTGCATAACAAAATAGGGTATTTCGCAAGCTTCCAAACAAAACAAAAAGAACATGTAGCAACAATTGAAAGAATAAATCTATCTTTATTCTTAAACAGTACAAGTGTTGCCATCTACATGTTGAAAATCGATTTAATAATATTTTCAAAATGTATTTTATTGGCAACATTAGACATTATAGTTTCAAAATTATTCTAATAGTATTTTAGAAGCCTAAATTGGGTATGTTGCCGAAAAGCAACAACCGGCATTTAAGGGTTAAATAAAAAACGCTATCATATCAAAGTTACATTTAACAATAATATCTCTATCTGGATTTAGTCCAACAGTATCATTGCTTTCGAAAATATTTAAAAAAATGAGTTTATGCCTCAATTGTAACACTTTATATGTTAGTTATTACAAGTTTAATTACCCTGCAATAATCAAAAGCATTAATACATGTTTCAAAATCGGACATTATTAATAATTATCTGTTTGAGTTTTTTTCTTGTTTAATAATTTGGCATTAAATACAACAATACGGTAAATATGAGGGATGATTAATTATTAATTACTTAAGTAAAATCTACCCTAACTCTCTTAATGCAATCTGTCACTTTTCCTTAGCAGCCTTTCGCTGAATATTTTTGGTAGTAAATAAACAAGAAAGAAAAAAAATGCAATTTAAAAAATTACAACGACCATTTAGAAAATGATTTTTTCAAAGACTAAATTTCAAGATATAACAAATAGCACGGAGTTGATCATACATTACGTACGCCATGAATTAAACATTAATAGTGTTATTACACGTAAAGATTGCAAGCGACAGAAATCGCCTGCGACTCGTACGTATTATCCACCTGAAACTTACGTATTATCCAAGCATTTCATTGGCTGTTCGGGAAAAGGCTTTTCCATCGTCAGATTTCTAAGAAATCTGACGGTCCATTTTAAATGAAATTTCATTCTTAAACTTCTAAACATCCCACAATATTACTTTTAACACCGTCGTATAGAGAAAAAAATGTACTTTTAAATGCAATTTGCTTGAAAGCTGTATCTCAATTTGTTTCTGAGTTATTAATTTTTTTTTTGTAGTTTTTATTATTTTTATTGTCATATTGGCAACACTCTGTTGTCCATCTCTGTTGAAAGTAAAGGGAAATACAGATTACTGTATAGACCAATCAGAAACTAATAAAATGATGATTAAACCAATAAAAACCTTCAGATATGCTTTTGATTTCCTACCCTGACGAGGACAAAAACCATTTTTCCAAATGGTTAAAAAAATCATGCGTCAAGCGTAGATTATGAAACACTTTCCGACACATTCAGAATCATGATACAAAACTGCACCGTTTAATAGTTAAAATATTATGGCTAATCCAACCATATGGAAACACATAACACATTTGAAAACCCAATTTCAGCTGTTCCCATCTACAATCGGGAAATTATCCGAATTCTTTGATCTGCTCTGTATATATTGTACTGCCCTATTGTATAGCAATCCCCTTATAGTGAAATTCAGTGATTTATATCAATTTCACTACATTTGAAATAGCGTAAAGGCATTAAAATACACTGTAAACGATTTTTCCCCATTGACCATAATATAACGGAATTCTTTTGAGTGCCCCTGTAAATGAACTATCAATCCCACATACTACTTCATATACAATATCAAACATGCATTGGTGACCCTAAATAACGTTTATAAATTGCATAAAAATCCGAGTATATTTACGGGAGTTACAGCGTGGACAGACAGCCAGACGGACAGACAAACCGAAGGCATAAACACGTTTCAACTTTGTTGGAAAGTGTTGAAAACGCTATCATATCAAATTTACATTTGAAAACAGTTAAAATAATTTTTTTCAATGTATTATAAACTACAATAGACAAAAAATGACAGTCTAATTGCTACAAAACATGAATATACAGCTTAAACAGAGCACAATATTTTCCCATTTAAAAATGGTCACTTATAGATAAAATTCTTTGCAGGAATACATGAAAAATTAGAATATACTTATCATCTTCTGAAGAGTTTATTGTGTGAATATTATGATTAGGACGCAGATATTTACAAAGTTGATCAAATCTGGAAGCCAGGAAAATTCTAGTCGTCAGTAAAAATTATTTAACAGTCCCCGTCATTGATTTTTAAAAAAGAACAAAAATAGTTTTTTATGAAGTAATTTTAAAATAATAACAAGTATACTTTAAAATAACTGTTTGCATAATTCAGAATACAGTATACTCCCGATTATCCGAGTTAATATGGACCAAGTTCACCTCGGATAAGCAAAAAACTCGGGTAAACCGGATTTATACAAATTGTCACCAAGTAAGGAGATGAGATATAAATTTTCACTTAATTAATTAATTTTTATGGTACTAGCAACATTTCTTTAATGTACATTTTAGTTACTTTTAAGAAAAACAGGGAATGAAATCGTTTAAAAAAAAAAAAAAAAAAAAAAAAAAACCCTTGATAGTTTTTTGTTTGATGTATGTTAATTTTGCAGCAGTATTACGCTACTGTATAGCTACCAATTTCTAGGTTTCTTTTCTAACCACTAAAACTTACCAGTAAATTTTGCCTAATTCAATCGCCGGAATCTAACAATTGTCAACGATTAAATATTGCAGAAATTTGTATTAAATTTTAGAGGTAGCAAAACCGTACAAATTAACAGCTATGTGATTCTATTAGTGTCATGAGAGTTGCAGGTGTAGCCTCTTCTTTCTGCTTAATGTATTAAATAGTTCTTTTCAATCGAACTTATACCTTTGGAATGAATCATTTTCTTCTGATGAGCTGATGGTTTCTATTATTATGAAACAGCCATTATAAATGAAGTGTTAGGTGAAGATGAAAGAGCACCCGTAAAAAGTTAGAACTCTGATTTTCTGGTCAGAATGGGGGAAAAAATGGCCATAAATGTTTTTTGGTGAAAAAAAATATGGCCATTTTTTCCCCATTCTGACCAGGAAATCAGAGTTCTAACTTTTTGCGGCTGCTCTTTCATCTTCACCTAACACTTCATTTATAATGGCTGTTTCATAATAATAGAAGCCATCAGCCCATCAGAAGAAAATAATTCGGTTAAAGCGGAAACTCGGTTAAGCGGGACTCTACTGTAGCACATAATTTAGAAAGAATAACAGAAACTAAGTTTTCTAATGAAACCTATCAAACTTTTATATCTATGAAAAAAAATAGGTGAATAAAATAAATACTGTAAAGGCTGAATTAACCGGCATGTTGAAAAGGCTGATTTCGAAATTCTTCAAATGTTCGGATAGTTAAGTGCCATAAAACCTATATCTAATGAGTTGGGCATCGGTGAAATAGTGAGACAGGGGGAAAAATTTTGCTAATTTTCCTGTCGAAATCAGTTACATAGATCTAATTTTATTATTTTAAAATTCGCATTTGATGAACTTATTTTTGCTAAATAAAAAAAAAAAGTATTTTTGTTTAAGTGTACTTTCTAAGTTTATTTCTAAATATTGGAAGGAGAGAAAAAATGCCTCTTGTGCTCATTTCTTAAGTAAATTTTTGTAAAATAAAAAAAAGAAAGGAAAGGGAAAGAAAACATCAGATTAAAATAACTCGGTCGCCAAAAAAAAAAAAAAAGCTTATTCCCCCGTGGCGGCCTTGCGACAGCATTTGCCAAGCCATGAGTATAAGAAAATACATACTTTCACGTGTTTATTTTATTTATACATACATACGCACGCACACATACAGTAATGGCCAGAATTCTAATAACCTCTTTTAAAAGGTGTGTTTTTTAAGTTTGGTGGTTCACAATGCCGCTTTCTGTTTAAATAATACCATTTTTTTTTCAGTGGAAAGATAATGTAATCCAGAATGTAATAAAAGAAATTTTGTTCAATATTAGTATGTAATCAAAATTTATATACAAATAATAAAAAAAAAGAAACACAAAGTTGCTTAGCTAAACAAGAATTAGCTTTCCTTTATTTGAATTCAGCCAATGAGCACGAGTGATAAGGGAGCCAATCAGGTGTCATCCTGTTTTGCAGTGAGTCAATCATGTAAGTGTAGAATAGTGATGCAACGAATAGTGTTTTGGCCGAATAACCGAATATCGAATATTCGGCCAAGTTACAGCCGAATATTCGGCCTATTCGGCCGCCGAATAATGAACTTATTTTTGCCTAAAAACAAAATATAATATGCACAATTCTTGTATATTTCACAATTAAAATGTATTGTTTTCTTTTAAAAAATTATTTATATACAAATTTTTAATTTTTTAAAGCATTATTTTACTCTGAAAAAATATTCGGCTATGTTCGGCCTAAAAATTGCCTCAATAATATAATTCAGACCCCCCAAAAAATTCTTAGCAAAAGTTCCTCATCAGGTACTGTCTAGTTACATTTTAATAGATATTATGTGTGTTGTTGTTACATTTTAAAATAATGACAAAATTTTAAAAGTACTAGGAAACATAAGTTTCAGCTTTCAGATCAAATAAGAAATCTTAATATCTTAAGAAAAACCACTGATAGAAAAGGTGAAAGGAATATCCTCTAAAAGGGTGGAAAGAAATCATTGTAGACTTTATAAAGTTCACAATTAACAAAATTTTTGTTTATCTTTATTATTATTTTTTTTTCTTTGCTGTCAGCAGTGAAACCTCTATAGAAAGTGCCCCTCAATGTGAAGAAGTAAAAGAAATTAGTAATTTTCTTTCCCAGCCACTACTAGAAAAACAACAGTGTCCTTTGGAGTGGTGGGCGAAAAGTTCGGAAGACTTTCCAAACCTTTCACAATTAGCCTAAAAGTACCTTTCTGCACCAGGAAGTACCGTATATAGTGAGAGATTATTTTCAGAAACAAGTAACGTTTACGAAAAAAAAAAAAAAAAAAAAGAAAGAAAAGAAATAGACTATCACCTGAGAATGCTGAATTATTATTTCTGCATCATAATCTACGTTTATTGAAAACATTTTAACTGTTTTTTAAGGCATTACAATGCTATTCTTGAAAAAAATATCTAAAACGTAAATGCATACTAATTAAAAGAATTTAGTATTTACATTTCTTTCATTATTTAATAAGAAATAGTAACAGACTTAAAAAAAAATCACTTAAATTATATTTAACTTTTAAGCGTATTTTACTTAAAAAAAAAAAAAAAGCCTTTAAGCATTGCAACATATACGACTTAAATATCTTATACATATAAGACATCTATATCTAATTAATCATATATTTATGTTCTTTATAGGTATAAATCAAAATATTATTGAAAGAAATGTTTTTTTTATGTAACAAGGGTTAAATGTTAAACTTCCCATTATGATAAAAAAAAAAAAAAATTGAATTAGCTTGTACAGCTGTATTAAAACAATTTTGAATAGATTAATTTTAAATTTAACAGATTATGTTAGCTTATTACAGATACTTTTTGTACTTACTGATACAGCATAAAATTTTTTTAAGATGATTCCTAAATTAGCCTCTTATATAAAAATGGGTAGATAAAACCCATTCGGAGTATGAAATTTAATGGGAAAAAAAGTGTTAGTTAATTTCAAATAAAATTTTCATTATATATGATGAATATAAATTGTCAAATTAAAAAGTTATACTGTGTAAAAATAAAAACATTTATTACAGTATTATTCGGCCAAGGCCGAATAATGGACTTGATATTCGGCCGAAGCCGAATATTCGGCAGACAGGCCGAATGGGCCGAATATTCGGCTTCGGCCGAATATTCGTTGCATCTCTAGTGTAGAATTCAACCGCTTTTGTCATGTTTTAGAGGACACTTGAGAACTATTACGACGATACTTGTCAGTGCTTTATGTGATTGATATTTCTGATGTATGTAAAACATAACAAGATTAAAGAAATGGCACAGAGAGTAGACTGGTCACTTAGAAAGTTATGTAAAATAGTACTATTAAGTAAACAAGGTTACAGTTATGAAGAAATTAGAACGCAAATTGGTGGAAATCTCACCAAAGGTGTCATTTCTAAAATTTGAAGCGGTATAAGGAGACTATCTCACAACAAAACCAAACTGTTAAATTCAAGAAAAAGTGTACAGCAGCAAGTGATGATTGAGGAATTAAGAAACTGCGAATAAGTGACTAAAGAAAATCACATACAAGGTGAATTGGGGCAAGACAATCTGATGTTGCGTTCAAGGACTGTTCGGAGCAGGATTTAGTTCAAAAGCTAGAATTCTACGAAAAAAAGACATTTTTCTCTTTCTAGCCTAAAACAAATGTTAACTGGACAGCGGAACAATGGTACAGTATTATTTGGTCTGATGAGATCGAAATCTCCCTGTTGGGTAGTGATGGCACAAAATACGTAAGGAAATGATTCAGTGAAAATTTGCATCCTAATTGTATTACACACACCATAAAGCACCCAGTCAGTGTTTTGATATGAGGTTGTATGACATCAAAAGTTGTGAACGGAATGTGTGTAATTAACGGGAATATGAATACTCAAAAATACATAAATGAAATGCTTCTATACCAACTGAAGCTTTCCGCACATGATCTTTTCGAAGATAATAATGCATTTATATTTCAACAGGATTCAGATACATGTCATGTTGCTAAAGTTTTAAAAAATGGATTTAAGATAATCATATTCCAGTGTTGGGAAGGGATGGCCAGGAATAACTCAGACATTAACTCAATTGGGGATATATGGAGCCGACTAAAGAAACTTGTTGCACAGAAGCAACCCAGCAATAAAATTCAATTAATAGAGCAATAATTCAATCTTGGGATCACATTATAACAGATTCAGAACTAAAAGAGTTTGTTCACTCCATGGGAAAGCGTTGCAAGGGTGTAATTAAGAGTAAAGGTTATCCAACTTAGTATCAACTGACATTGTGATAATTTTTGCATATCTCATACTTTCGATATCTTTCAATTTTCTTTTTCTTAGGCTGTTTTAATAATCATTTCCTTCACAAAATTTGTTGCATTACGTTCTTGATTAAATCACCTTTCCATTGGAAAATAATTTTATTAAAGAGAAAGAAGTGTTATGAACCACCAAACTTTAAAAAAAATATCTTTTCAAAAGAGTTTCCATAATTATAGCCACTACTGTATATATATATATATATGTGTGTGTGTGTGTGTGTGTGTATTTACAGTCAACTAAAAATTGCAGGAATATGCGTGTTTACTGCCATATGAATCGGCATGTTGGCAGCTTTTCTGTTGCATTAAAGTAAAATAAATCAAATCCGAATTTTACTTTTTAACTCTAAAAATTACTTTTTATGTATTATTTTCGACATTAATCTACATTTTCGGACTGTTTAACTCATCATTTTCATTAATAACATTTTAAAAATGATTTCAAGATTAATTTTCATATTTAAAAATCTCTTCTCACATAGAAATATTAATCTTAAGTACTCTCACATGATAATGTTTCGTGATTTTCATGTTTCAGAAATTCTGTTTAAAATACAAAATCAGTTATTTAAATAAACTGGCAAAAATCTGCAAACAGTCACAATTCTTATTCCTTTAAAATATCATTGGAGAACAATGTCAGAAAGGCATAAGTTCCGTTTTTCAGTATTTCTAAAAAGGACATCAAACAAATAATGAAAGTAGACAAGAGACATCATCGCACAGTTTCTTTATGTTACTAATACTGACAATTCTAAAATTTTAGAAAAAATCAGATAGATTAATTATATTTATATTTCCTCAATAACTATTGAATTTCCTTTCAAACTTATTTTTAGAGGATTGTGAAACACTTTCAGAAACTTAGACTAGATTATTTTTTTCTGAAATAACCTCTGACAAGTTTTCTTCCCTTTATCAATCTTTGAATGAATATCACGTGTGCCAGATATGATTTATCTCGCTCATACCTATCAGCATCTATAAGACTTTTTTAAACATTACCCGCTAAGCCCTGCTGTAGCTGTAATATAATTTTCTATAATGTAGATTAATATGAGGTTGTATCTTTTAGAGCAGCGATGCTCTGGAGAATATGCCTTCTGGATTTAAAGAGTATGCATAGACCCTCTATTTCTCAAAAAAAAAGTTATAGCTTTTCCATAAACGTTTATGACTCTAGGTTTATGACTCTCTGCCAATAGCGCATAACCCTAATTAACCCTCTGGTTTTTTTAACGCCTACAATACTGTTTTAGAGTAAATACTATGTCTTAGATTGCGATCATCGCTCGAGTTGGAATCCTGTCATAATTAGCGCATTGAAATGTATGTCTTATAAATAAAACTGCGCAAAGGATTTCAATTTTCTAAGCTATTTTAGTCAGACTTTCAAGATAGTTTGAGAAACTCTGCTCTAGTCAGATTTTATAGCATATTTTATTTAATAAAAAGCATAAAAAAAAACCTAGAAGTTCCCCTGCGATTTTAATAATAGGATTGTTTATTCATTCTATGACCTCTACGAGAGCATCAGATATATATTTTTTTTTTTCAAAGCTTAAACTGATAATTATATATTTTACTAGGGGGCTCTGCCCCCTGCAATCTACGATCGTCATCCCCAGTTCAGACACTGCAGAATCTAAAAGCACACTAATCTGATCGGTTTTAAAAAGATTAGACTGAAAAAACTTGTAGCGATCTCTCTGTAAACGGGTTTCCATTCAATTCCCTTTGATTGCAAAAATTTAAGGCAGAATCAGTTGCTGTTAAGAGATCGAATGGTTGTTTTCGTGTTTAGTTAAAGAAGATTAGTTAAACATTTGAAAAGAAGCTAAAATAAAATGAATTAAGTAAACAGCGTCTTTGTCTCCCGGTATTTTTTAACAGCGTTGTAAAACGATTGACATAACACAATTTACTATAATTACTAAAATTTGCTGCTTTAACCGCTTCAAGGGCGGTGGTTTATTTTCGGACAACTTAATTTTAATTCTTAAATGCCACATCGGCACCAGAATATTGGGATGGAAATTTTCCTTTTATTAAGTAAGTGAACAAAAGCATTTTTGTATTTCGAAATTTGTTTGTAAATTCTGGTGCCATTCACTGATTTCAAGATTTTATGAATAGAAGTACCTTGCCCCTGAAAGGGTTAAACGCATATTAATGTATTTATTATTTTAGCGTTTCCTTTCTGTTTTAATATTCACGTGTAAATACAATTTTCAAGACATAATTTTCAATATTTTTCTGCTTTTAATACGTATTCATTTAATAATAATTTTAAAGTTTTTTTTCTGTTTTTAATAGTCACGTGTAAATAAATTTTTAATCGTTAGGAAATATTATTCTTTGCGCAGTTTTTAGAATTGAAAACAATCTCCATAATAATGACCTAAGTCATGTGACTATCATCAACAGTTCCAGGCGAATCCCTTCGCTTTTCATATTCCAGGCGGCCATTTTGGTACTTTAATATTAGCCAGCCATAGGTGTGATAAGTCGCCAAATATTATTCTATCGTCATTATTTCATTTATATTATAATAGTCCAAGTCATGTAACTGCCATAAACAACGGGCTGATCCCTTCGCTTTTCATAAGAAAGGTTTCCACTTTGATTAAAGAATCAAAATTATTTTTTCGAATAAAACTACATAAAAGTTGCCACGATCGCAAAGAATTCCTGGTACTTTTATGTTACCCGGGTGCAAATCTTGCCAATAGCGTTTTTTTTTAAAGTCGCCACTTAGCATTTTCTTATTTTCGAATGGTAAATTAAAACGGTGCTACTTGGTTATCCCATCGACCAAAAATCTGCCGCCAAACTATAAGATTAAATGCCAATAATAATTGATCGTAAATGTCACATTTGTTTGACTTTTAGGAAGTTAGACGTGTTTACGCCATCAAGTGATTTTTATTTCGACGTTTTATTTGTATTTTTATTAATGTTATACTAATTTATTTGTTCTTTCGTTATTTAAAATAAAAAATTATGTCAATTTGTATAAATTGGCTATTTATATAATTTTGCGAAATTGGTCGACAGAAGAATTAGTACGATTAAAACATCGCTTTGAAGTGGAAATTAAATGTCATGATTTGTTGCATGGTCATATACGCACCGGGTTTGGCGTGATTTTTTTTTTTTACGACAATTTGACGAAAACCTCGTTTTAGAATATTAGTTAAATATGTATTTTTAAATTATTTTCTGTTATTTTTAAAATGAAACAATAATAAATAAAAAAAAGTTTAATTAATAACTATAGATCAAAACAATTTATAACATATTTTGTAAATAAAAAGAAAATAAATTGAAATAAACATTTATTAATAAATAAGCAATAATAGCCGGGTTACCATGTCAGGCAAAAAAACGCCATTTTGGCGCCAATTAGGTACCCCGATGCGTATATGACGTCTGCGCCTAATATTTTTCTTTTCGTTTCGTTTAAAAAAAAAAAAAAAAAAAGAAAGAAGTGAAAGCCATTTATTTTAAAAGTTTCAGTTTTAAATTAAAGTTTTGTATTAAATAAAATGATAAAAATGATAATGAAATAAAAATTGAAATATGAATAAAAGTAACATGATGTATTTCTTAGCATACATTTAAGGGAGGCCATACTGGTCGCCAAATTAGTTTAAAATAATAGCCTTTTCTAAAATATGAAAAAAAAATATCTGTTATGATTAAAATTTGAGATGCAATCATTAGAGAAATGTATTTAAAATTAGAAAAAAAAATAATATTTCGAAAACTAGTTCGAATTTAAAAATTCTAATACCAGTTTTGAGATCTGCGAATCAATACGGATTTTTGGTGTTAATTACATCGCAAAATATTCCATATTTAGGAGAAATTGCCGTAAAACATAATCAGTTGTTTATTTAGTTGTTTCAAAGAATCGTTTCATAAATTCGTTACATTTCAGTCGTTTCATATATCCGTTCATAAATTCGTTTCATTAGGATTTTATATATATAAATAGGGTAGATATAAAATAGCCTCTATATTTTTTAGCAAAAAATACAAAAGGGACGTCGAAAAATGGTATGTTGAATCATAGTTCTTAAAATACAAAACAGATTTTCATAAACGAGATATAATTTAATTTGTCGAGATAATTTATAAAACATAGACAATTAAAATATCGGTAAGTTAAATGACAGGGCACAACTAAAATAGCGGATGTATGTCCAAATTTAGTATGTATCACAATAACATTTTTGAAACTACGACATTCATATTCTAAACCAAGCTGCCATTTCATACATATTATCAATATTAGTAGCATAGACTACGAAGTAGTGATTCCCAACCTTTTTTACGACTTTGCCACAGTAAACCCTTCTAATGTCCGAACTACCTCACCACCTTCAGTTTGTGACATGTAATTCGTATCATAAAAAAGTACCCTTTTAATTATAGGAAGCCTAGAAAGCTGCTAACAATAAAATGTACAGCGGTATAAGTCAACTCGTATTTTTTTAGACAATGCAATGTACCAAATTTTTTGTAATTTTGCTTCCTTTCATTTTATCTTAGTGTGAAGTAAAATTCTTACATAGTCCCGGATTCCCATTAAGATTATCTAAAAGTTTAACCGTATGATTTTTTTTTTCAGTCTTTCCATTCTCAATTATTATCCACAGAACATTGTGTATATTCCGATTTTAATTTTTAAAATGAGTATACCTTAATAGTCGCATTTATATGGGGCATTCTCACAATCTTTTGACTTTCATGTCCCTGAATAATAATTTTTTATTTAATACACTTTTTGTGTTTTTTTTATTTCATATAATTGGGAACACCCCATTGCATGATATCACAACAATATTAACGAGATAAATACGTTTTGAACAATGTTGGGGATCCAAACACCTGGAAAACTCCTATACCGTCCCGTGTCCCTGAAGCTGATTTTTAAGTTTGGAGCTGTCTGGATAAAATTACTTCAATAAAAATAATTCGATATAATTTTTTTCCGAAACTGGAATTATTGTTTTATATAAATATGTAGCTGAAAATTAGCCTTCACACATTTTTAGGGTTGTTATTATTTTTTAAACTCTGTCCGTAGAATTTAGATTTTTTACCATCCCTCTTCTAAAATTATACAGAAAATCACTTCAGATGCAGCCACAGAATTTTTTTCAAGTTTTTTCTCATGCAGAAGTATGCTAGAGAAATAATGTCTAAAATTCTTTGGCAGGAAATTTACTGTAGAATTTAAATCAGCATATAAATATCAATTTCAAGCATCGTGGCTTTATTGGTAGCCTCACCGTCCCCAAGATTTATTCCTGCACTTTTCGAGGTAAATTATTATTTTTTTTTTATTTAATCCAATGTAAATAACTGTTTCTAAAAATCAATGAACATTTTGGCTAACATTCTTAACAAGATCTGCCCATCCTCACCGTCCTTTTTTTTCCAGTACCATCCCCTTACATTACCGTCCCTTCTTTAACACCCCTTTAAGACAATGTTATACCAAAATTTTGATCTAAAAATACTACATTGTCATTATTTCTTATTTGAATGTCCTTTGGGTACTATGCAAATTCATTATAAGTACAAATTTAGAAGAAAATAAAAAGTTATAGTGGTAAAATGGTAAGGAAAATTAAACTCACAAGTTTAACTTAAACCTCAGTTAAATAATTTTTTTTTTTGCTGCTGACCATTTTCCTTTATTTTGAATCATTAAGACATTCATCTATCAGATTAAAATGTTATTTTAGCAAGTTTAATTTCGCCAAAATTTTTTCCCACCAAAAGTCAAAAGATTGTGAGAATGCTCCATATACCGTGTAAAAAGCGCCCAAAAAAACCATAAAAAATCCATCATGCAGAATTATTCTCAAATCGCCCTGTTAAAAAGTAAATTGTCTCATTGTAGAGTGTATAAATTCAAAATGGTGGTCATGGAATAGTAAAATTTAGAGGATTGCACTACAGTTCTCAAGCTACTAAAATTAATTTCCATACCAAAGTTATCATTTGTTTTCGGTGATTTATTCTATAACAAATTTCGGAAAATACAAAATTAGCGGTCGTGACGTGTCGAACCTTGAGAATTTGGCGTGTGTTCCTATAGCTCTTAAACTATCCAATTTATTTCATAAATAAATTATTATGTTATTTTTTTTTGGGGGGGGGGGGGGATGAGAGATATAGGCTTTAAAATATTTTATAAAATACAAAATAACGGCCATCAGATGGCCGACATATTTATTTTTCCATACATCGAATTTTCATAATGAAGTTTTTCATTTTAGTTAATCAATATTTATTCCGTTGTCATTTTTAAATTTTACTGTAATGAAAAATATACTTATTAATAAATTTAAACTAATAAAATTATTAATTAACTAATTATATTAAAAATTGTTATTTACTTACTATTTATATTTAATTCTTGATGCAATGATTATTTTATGGTTAAAGTTATGAGTGAAATTTAAGAAAACCCATTTCTATTACAACACAAGATAGATCAGATAAAGAAGAAATGAATGTGTTTTTCTATTTCTAGAAATACTGCTCACAGTATTCGGTCTATTGTAAAATACACCACATAATCGATTCTTCCTATGCTATCGATTATTAACAATCGATTGTGTTGACAGACAGTCGACTTTCCAGGCGTTTTTTATTTGAATTTCTTTTTCCATTAAAGTTTACTATACCAAGTTTTAAACCAAAATTCGCATTTTTGGTATTTTTTGTTTTGTTGGAAATAAAATAAAAGGTATGAAGAAGTTTGAATTTTTCATTTTTTATTTTTTATTCTGGAATTAGTTTTCAGTTATCTAGCTGGTTATTAACAAGATAAATGTAGTTTTATAACGATCTAAAAATTTCAATTTTCCATGGTTATAGAAAATAAAGCGTAAATTTATAGTGGGATGAGGTATATTAATGAGAGATAAAAGCGGGGAAAACTGTTAAATTAGAAAATGTTTATGTTCCTCCAATTTCAGAATCAAAATATTCAATCTCCATGTATGTTTCACTACCGCACTATATACTATACTCATAAGGAGCCCACATTAAATTGTAATTTTTTTCTTTTCATAGTAAAACCGATAATGTAATCCATTCAGCTTAACAATCGAATCTAATGATAAGACAAATTGCAAAAAATATGGATTATCCATGTTTGTTAGGGTTTCTTTTCCTAACGAAACCTTAGTCATACGACTAAACTTATACAAACAAAACTGGACACAAACTTAAGGCTTCTGTCCCTGCTGTCGAAGACACTCGTGAGCTAATTCTAAACCTGTGGGGGAGTTATTTTCTAATATCTCGTGTGATTTCGATATTTTTAAATAGTATTTTTTGCATTGGATAGTTGAGGTCCATCTCTACATCGCTCCTTTTTTACTTTTTCGATTTTGGTTGCAGATATCTTTTAGAATGACACTTTCATATCCGGAACCGGTTTTGAAAGTGAAATTAGCTTTATAAAACAATATCTGCAACCAAAATCGAAAAAGTAAAAAACAAGCGATGTAGAGATGAACTTCAGCTATCCGATGCAAGGGAAAACAGATAGCAATGTCGAAATGCACATCAGGCATTAGAAAATAAACTCCCCATAGGTTTAGCATTAGCTCATGAGTGACTTCGGCAGCAGGAACAGGACCTTAACACGGTCTCCTCACCTCCTCATGAGTACAAAATTTTAAATGAAAGTACAATTAGACACTTTTAATGCCACACAAAAGAATAAATTATTATATAGATCTCAATCTTAGGTAGGGTTTTTGAACCGTGGTCGGTCTGAAACAGATCTTGATACTGAATTTTCGGATTCAAATTGATCCAAGAATCTATTTACTTAGTACGAGTCACATTAAGGCTCCTGTCCCTGCCTGCGAATGCACTCATCAGCTAATGCTAATCCTATGAGGGGGGGGGGGGGTGGATTTTTCTAATATCTCACTTCCATTTTGACATTTTTAAGTATTTTTTTTTTAATTGGATAGCCGAGGTCCGTTTCTACAGCGCACCTTTCTAACTTTTTCGATTTTGGTCGCAGATATTTTTTATAAAGTTACTTTCACTTTCAAAACCGGTTCTGAAAATGAAAGTGTCATTCTAAAAAATATCTCCAACCAAAATCGAGAAAGTAAAAAAGGTGCAATCTAGAGACGGACCTCGGCTATCCAATGCAAAAAAAAAATTATTAAAAAATGTCGAAATGCAAACGAGATATTAGAAAAATCCCTCCCCATAGTATTAGCATTAGCTCGTGAGTGCCTTCGCCGGCAGGGGCCTTAAGACGTCTAACAGCATCACTTTGTGATAACCTCACTTCCATCTATCGGATTTCCCACCATCTTACAGAATCAGGCAAATGACATCTCCTGGACATGACCAACTAATATCTTAGTATTAACCATTGACGATCAACAAGCATAAGCTCACACACACACACACACATATTACAAAAGGGAGATATTCTAAGTTTCCTCGGTCGGTCATATAACTGTCCAATTCTTTAAAAAAAATTAGCGATGAGTAGGGTCACCCGGGGCAATTCCTGGTCAAAAAACATTAACATCTAATTATTATAAAAACTATTAAAGGTATTGTTCCCAATTTTTTTGTGGAATAAGCCCCCTCTGATGGCTATATTATAAAATGCTTATTAAATATATCTGCACTTATAATTAAAATAATTATAATTTTTAAATGACCAAGAATTACCCCGGAAATGGGGTAATTCTTGGTCAATTCTGGGGTAATTCTTGGTCAGCATTCTTTTACATGTAAATAAAGTATTAAAGTTAATTTTTTATGATTGAGTAATAAAATAAGTAGAATCTATCTTCTAAAAGTTTTGTTCTTCTCATAATTGTGGAATAATAATGTATAGACTTTGTTTTGGGCATAAATACAAAGTTATTTGATGTGCAAAAGACTCTTGTAGATTTTACAAAACATTATTTAGCCAAAGACTTTTTATGCATTTTTATAACATTTATAAGCAGTATTTATTACTTCATTCGTATCCTTATCCACTGTGAATGATTTTTTTAATAACTTGCAAATTTATTGGTTCATAAAAAATATAACTGAATGTTCGTCATCAATTTAATTTTGCTTAGACCAACTGAAGTTTGAGGCTCCCTTTTCAAGAAATTTTCAATACAGACTTTTAACATAATACACAGCATAATAATTAGGTTCCTCTATTGCATTATGTATATTTTTATGCACCATTTTGTCATTTTGAAATGAGATTAGTCTTTCTACTCAAATTGTTCAGTCATAGAGTGTGTCTTATTCTTTGAGCACTTACTGTTTTTTTTTTTTCTTTTAAAAGTGTTTAATATAGTAGAGGAAAATTTTATAATCTTTTTTAAAGACTGTGATATGTCATTAGTTGAAATAAAATAATTAAAACTTCCAGAATGACAATGATCTGTTGTAAAATGTGTTAAAATCAAGATCGATGTTTTGCAGAAATTGGAGTAGCAGTTTTGAATATAATTTTTTTTTCATATTTAATTTCAAGTAAATGAATAATTAAGGCATATATATTTCAAAGCAAAGAATTCAAAGTATCCTTGAGATTATTTACAGTTTCATAAATTGTTATTTTTATAACAAAAGCGAAAATGATCAAGAATTTACTCTGAAACTCAGTGACCAGGAATTACCACGGGTGACTCTACTTTATTAAGAAGTACAATTAACAAAAATGTGGTGAACAATGTGGTTATAGTTAATTTGCAAAGGGTTTGCGACAATTACAATCACTAAATATAACAATAAAAAGGAATTAAATTATGATAAAAACATTGACCAGGAATTACCCCAGTGACCAAGATTTACCCCAGATACATGGGGCAATATTTGACCAACTCCTGTAAATTATTTAAAATAGTATAAAAAATTTCAAGACTACTTTTTAATAGCTAAAGTAGTTGGTAATTGAGCCAAAAAGAAAGAAAAGAAAAATATTTAAAATTTGAGTTGTGACAAAGATCTTTGTAAAAATGTATCATAACTAAGGCCAATGTTATTTTACAGAAATTTAACAAGCCATTTCAAAAAGATTTTTTTTTCAAAATAAATAAACAATAAACTCATAATTAAGTAATAAATTCCAATGAGGATAGTTCAGAGTACCACTATGATTTTTTTCATATTGGTGAAGAGTTCTTAAAACGTAAAAAGGACTGTGACCAGGAATTACCCCAGAAACTTGCTGACTAGGAATTACCCCGGGTGACCCTATAATCGTTTCATAAAATTTTATTGAAGTTACTTGTAATCATTCATATAAATCATAATTTTTTACTTTTATTTCCTTATTCAAATATTGAGCACCACCCAAAAACTTGTTGTACCTTAACTTTTGGAGGCCAGTGTATTTCATTTAACACACGAATGTCCAACCTTTTTGTCTGAGAGCCATTTTACAACCAAATAAAAATCTTGGAGTTATTTAATGGAAATTTTTCTATCAATTAATAAGAGTAATTATTCTACACAAAAATAGTAGTAGCTTTGCGCCTCGCGGGCCACAGGTTGGATACCACTGATTTAACATATTCTTTAAAAAGTCCTAGAAATGTTTCTCTTAAAAATAACAGACTATGATTAAAAAGCAGATATATACGTTAGTAATATTGTTGCACAAAGTTTTTAATGTTGTTGCACAAACGCTTTATTTGATATTTTTAAACAGACTATGATGTCTATATATAATAGTAGAAGCATACGCTGTGCAGTATGTATTCTGAATAACAATGAAATCGGCGTAAATACATTTTAGATCTAATTTTTGAGACTTCTAAATTAACTTCCTATAATGTGTTTAATATAAAACATTTTAAAAAATAAATTAGCCCTCTAAAACATAAACAAATGAAAAGTACGAGAATGCTTAATAGCTCTAGAAAGCATAGAAGTCATATTGTTTGCTATTGCAATCAGTGGAAAATACTTTAACTATAGAAAAAAAAATCAATTAACAGAAAAATACCTCTTGATGCTACACTTCGATTTCAAAACAAAATTTTATTTTTTATGCTAAATTTGAGATTATACTGTCTGATATATTGATGATAAAATTAGGAAGTATCTTAAAGTTTGAATCTGCTGAATAGTTTACAAAACAAACCCAGAATTTTTAAGAAAATATTATTTTCACAATTTAATATTTACATATTGTCATTGTACAACATAAAAATATAATGTCAATTTAAATCATGATACAGTGTATTACAATCAGGGAATTTATATTTTGTATTGATATTTTTTTAGTAAAACGAATTTATCAAAAAAATATTATTGTTTTTTAAATATTGTTCTTTCTCAAAATACTTTTGAAATATTCCCGAAACTTCTGGATTCATTTTAAACTTTTACCTACAGTTTTGGGGAGCAATAAATTTAGGAGCCTCAGTCCGCGCTTTATGTGTCCAATGCCTTATTCTGGTTTATTTCACATAAAGTTAGAAGCGTCTTCCCATTTGTATCCGAGAAATCTGATAACTTACCTTACAGAATGAAATTACTGAAAAGACTGGCAACGAGCGAATATTGGAATTTTCGTTCTGATTAATAAAAGGACTTTAATAAGAGGTTGGTATCTGTGAGATAATTATGGTTGAAACATGTGGTTATATAGGTTATCCCGAAATATTTACTTCCAAATATCCATTTTGCATGAATTTTTTTATGCTTAAAAGTTCATACCAATTATTTGCATACATCTCCTTATGTCATAGCGCGTTCAGAACCTTATATAATAACATATAATAATAATATATATATATATATATATATATATATATATGTTTAATGCAATTTGAAATATTTTGTAGTACATGCATTTTTTCATGTTTTTTTTTTTTTTTTTTTTTTTTTTTCAATTTTTAATTTTCAGAGTTCCAAGAGAAAAGAAAATGTCTAAAAATGTGTTAATATATGTATTTTTTTAATTACCAATAGCGAAAAAAATCTTTTTTATTTTTTAATCAGAAAGATTTTTTTAATTAACAAGAAATGCATATCCTGAAGGCAATATTTCGATTTCGAAACAAAATTTAATTTTTGATAGTTCCAAAAATGCAATTGTATTGTTAAATTTGTATTCATAAAAAAATAAGCATAATTAACGCAAATTAGGCTTTTAATATTTTCTAAATTATTAAATGTCTCAAAAAGCACTTATCCATTCTAATTTAGCTCGTTTCTATGGAAAATATCACCTAATAAATTCTATTTCTTTTTTTTATATATACAGATAACTTTTAGCTTGTATGAAATGTAGTTGAGACTATTTTTAAAATTTATGAATGCGCGTGCGTGCAATTTTTTAGTGTTTAATGTATTTTAATGCTTTTAAATTATTATTATTTTTTTTTTTTGAAACTGTTTTTAAAATTTATGAATGCACGTGCGTGCAATTTTTTAGTGTTTAATGTATTTAATGTTTTTAAATTTAAAATTTTTTAAATAACTTCTATCATAAGGGTTTAAAACACAATGTAAGGACTGTCTGTAGAATGAAACGTTAAACAGCTTCGTGTTGTAGCGTAGGGATGCGTTTTCAAATTAATGCTCAGTTAAAACATATTTTTATTAGCTTCCCTTGTTCAGATATGATATGATCATCTTTTACACGTTAGTAATTATTTAATTCTTTGCATTTAATTGAAATTATTTAATCACGTAAAGTTTACAAATGCGTTCATAGCCGTCCAATAAGTTAATTAATGCATTCTGTAAACTGTAGCAAAACACAAATATTTCTTAATAAACAAAAATATAACATAACCAAAAACGAAAATATAGAAAAATCTCTTCCGAGTTATCCATGATTCCGGGAGCGTTCTCTATCATTAAAAGCTTAGAAACCAATATATTTTCGAGATTTAAATAGTAGCTTTTAAAGGCATTACTTATGCTACCACTGACATTCGAAAACGATTCCGAGTAGTTTTTTTTAGTGTATTAATCAGTTAATGTCGTTAATTTATCCTGCTTATCTGTAAAACATATTTGTTGAACATGAAAGCGTTTACTTGAGAATTGATAGCATCCTAAAATCAGAAATTACTGGTTGTGTAATCTGATTAATACACTATAAAAACTACTCAGAAATGTTTCTAAAAATCAGTGGTAATAGAATTTTTTATATAGATAAATGCTCCTTAGACCCTCTCGCTCCTCATCCCGCGATTTCCATGAGCAACGTAAAAGTAGCAAAATTTGCGCAATCCGCGATTTCCGCGGCGATACCTTTTTCCACCTTTCCCCTTTTCCCCTTTTTCCACACAGCTCGCTTATTTTCCCTTCAACGGCTCATTTCGGCTTTTGAGCTTTGCTTAATTTTTGATTAAGGTCTGGGCTAACAAAAGGCGTTAGTTGCCCATATTTCTATGACGTTCAGAAGCTTGGTTTGCAAGCATTCCGCGCGCTCTTTTGACAGCTCAAAGATGTCTCCACACCATGAGACTAACCGCTCGACACTTTGTTAGCCATATACCTCTCCAATCCCATCAAGAAAGAACATCGTAGGCAGCGTACTGGTTACTGTTTTCAAAAAACTGAAACTGGAAAAAAAATCGCAAAGAAACGCGAATTTGGTGCAAAGATTGCAAAGTAGGACTTTGCCTCGAACCTTGTTTCGAAATTTATCATACAGTACGTGTCAAAAGTTTAAGCATAACATAAAATTTCAAAATAAAATTTTTTATTGACTGAAAGTTACTTTCCTTTTCACATGACCTACAAATTGTAGTTTTAAAAAGATAATTAACAGATTTATGCTTCAATATTTATCTCAAATAATAGAATTTATTAAAAGAACAAAAATGAACGTGCCAAAAGTTTAAGCACAGTAGTTCTTTAGTCTTTAGTAGAACTAGAATAAAAAAAACTAATATTTGATTATTGATCCGTTCTGCTGAATTACTTTAAATATATGGTTTCCCATCGATAAAATGAGGTTCTGTATTACTTCTGGTTCAATTTTAAACCACGCGTTCTCAATGGCATCTTTTAAATCTTTAACTGAAGAATACTGCTTTCCATTTGGATAAACTACATGAGTGAGAATGCCCCACATATTTTCTATAGGGTTTAAATCAGGGCTAATTGCAGGCCATTTCAAAAGAGGTACTTTTTTCGACTTAAGCCACGTTGAAGTTGAGTTTGAGGTATGGATCGAAGCATTATCATGTTGAAATAACCGTTTTTCTCCCCCCCAAAATCTCGGCAACAGGGAGCAAATGATTGGCAAGGTCTCTTGATAGTTTTCAGAGTTTTCACGACCACTGATGAATGCTGGAGATGTCTGACCATTGAAAGAAATAGCCCCCATACCATTACACAACCACCACCGTGTTGTCGGATAAATATACTCCTAGGTTCTTTGCGGAGATCATGCCAATAGCACTTAAACTCATCAGGGTCATCGAGGTTCCCTTTTTTTTCATCACTGAACATGACATTCAGTCACTTATCACTAAATGACATATGCTCTTTGGCCCACTGTAATCTAGCTTCTTTATAGTGTCGTTTCAGACATGGTAACCGAGCCATTTTACGGTTTTTGGTGTATTCTGATTCCAAAACTCTTCTATGAACAGTGTTTTTTCGATATTTGTCCCCCAACTGTATGTTTTATTTGCGAAAGAGAGTAATTACAAGTTGAAGTCAAGTTTCTGATGCGGCGGCCTTCCCGCAAAGTAGTCACTCGTGGCCTTCCTGAACGGAATTCTCGTTTGAAATCATTACCACGAGCCAAAACTTGATGAATACCTCATTTTGATCTTTTTAATGCACTTGCAATTTCAGAAACAGACTTATGTTTTGCTCTCATACTCCAAATAATTATCACCTCCTCGTCTGAAAATTCTTTCGACTTAGGCATTTTGTACTAATTCAAAAACAACAACTGACTGCTTCTTATACATCCAGAAATCGTTTGCGTGCGCAACCGCTTACATCAGTTTGTAAAATTTGCATAAAAACAATTTTGTGCTTAAACTTTTGACACGGTTATTTTTGTTCTATTCTTAAACTCCATGGTTTGAAATAAAATTTGAAAGATAATTTTATTGAATATGGTGTTAAAACTGTTATTATTAACATATACAAAACATATATTGAAATAAAGTGAATATTTTAAGTTTTATTTTAAGATTGTTATTGTGCTTAAACTATTGACACGCACTGTACTAAACTTCATCTCAAGTATAATGTTTCATATTGTATATTTTCATTAGTATATATGTTTTACCTTTGTATTTCATAAAATAAATCATAATTCAACCAAGATTAATTTTCAGAATTTCGCTTTTATATGATTATTCTTCAAATTCAGTTTTCTGACAACCTGTTTTTATGGTCTAATTCTATATTTTAACGAACCCTCTTTAAAAAAAACATGTTACATATTTTAAATCTAAAATATATGTAGATTTGAAATATGTAATAAAAATATGCACAATTTTTTAACCTATTTTAATTTTTTTTTAAAGATACGCAGTGAGAGGGTTAAATCTCAAAATATATTCTTTTCTGAGATTTCTAAAAATAAAGAACGCTTTTCAGTATCCTTGGTAAATCGGAAGAGTTTTATATTGTCTTCCATTCATGGTTATATTATATTTTCCTAGATTAAGAAACATCTGTCTTTTTTTTTTTTTTTTAAGAGTGTGAGTGTTTTTTTCCCACTCCAAATTCTTGAAAGTTGTACAGATATGTGATTTTACCTTACTTCAATTAATGTAAATTAACAGAGAACATATGAGAGCTATTATTTCATGAGAACTAAATGTTTCTCATTGCATTTAATTTAATTATTCATAAAACATTTTCTTTTACAACTACTTTAAAACTGAGTTATCAACTGCAAAATAGACATAGGTTTAGAAATTTCGCCGTAGACTGTTAAAAAATTTTCTGTGAAATTATAGAAAATTAACTGGTAAACCATTATCCTAAGTTTTATGTAAAATGACAGAAATTAGAAAACAGAGATTCTGTTAAATAACAGAGAAACTATTCAGTACATTTACAGTAAACTATGTAAGTTTACTTAAATAAAAATACACAAGACTGTAAATTTACTTAGTTTACTTATTTTTAATGATAATAATTTATGTTTAGTTATCGAAGTTAGTAAAGTTTTGAACTTCGAAAAATTTGAATTTTTCGAGTGCATTTGGATTGCTGTACCATTTAATTTTTACAATATTTATTTCTAACCGGTTCGGATTTGACCCTTAATCCTGTGGGCTGGAGACTAGCTGTGCTATAGAAGCTGTTACTACTTAATACAAAGGAAATTTTATGATTCAGAGGGGAAATACTTTTCATTTACTTTTAATAATTTCAAGCTTCATCCACGTTGTGAATGAAACAACTGCAAAGTGGTTGTCGATAAAAATCCCCACTAATCCGCTTAGACAAATTTTCCATTTCTAAAATATTCTAATTTTTAACAAAACAATTTTTAAACCAAATTTTCTTCTTTAATATTTCTTCTAAAATTGTAAAAGAATTTCAAATGTGTTTATTTTGAATTACGGGTTATAACAAAGATTAAAATATCTTTAAATAAAGGTATGGGACCCCTACAGGGAGTTTGATATAAGATCGGAAATGTCTGTAAAATGATGACCGAGAAACTCAATCGAATGCAATTTACAGAGAATCTCGGATTTTTTTTCTGTGTTTTAGAGAAATTTTTAAATGTGTAAAACAGTATCTGAATAACAATAAATATACTCTTTCTAGACTATATGCATCAATGTATTTATACAGCACATAAAAAAGGAATGCTTGACCTGCTTGTGTAAACTAGACTTCCGTCCAGCAGAATATTTTTTTAACCACTTGAGCTGGAAAAATGTTCCCCACGCACATCGAGATGATTTTATGAATTAGCTGCGTAGCTGCCAAGTCTCTTACCACTATATTTTAAAAGTATACCTGTCTTCGTAGTAATCTTCGGTCTTATTTGATGACAGAAATTCTGCGATTAAATAATTGGATAATTACAATTGAAAAATAATTGTACGAGACTTAGCAGCTTCACAACTAATTCACAAAAACCACTCGGTGTGCACAGCCGCTGCCATCGAAATACTCAAGGCCAGAGGACACGAGTGTGACGTCATCACTAATCGACCGACGTCTCACTAGTGTTGGAATTTCCACCAGAAAATTTTGAATAGCAATTTTCTTTTATTTTATTTGTGGAATATCTGTCATCTTATAAAACAATAATAAATATTTAAACCTACTGGTGATAATTCGGAATCCCTAAATAAAAATTCAGCCAGATGCGGAATTCCACAGTTTTGTTGCCTCTGGCTGATTTGTTATTGAGGGATTCCAAATTCTCACTAATAAGTTTAAATAGTTATTACTGCTTTACAAGGTGATAGATATTCCACAAATAACTGAAACGAAGATTACTATTCAAAATTTTACGGTGTGAATTCGAACACTAGTGAGAAGTCGGTCGATTAGTGATGACGTCACACTCGTGTCCTCTGGCCTTGAGTATTTCGATGGCAACGGCACAGCACGTCAAATGGTTAAAAAGATTCCTTATTTTTAACTTCCTAAATTCCGGAATCTATTCTCTCTTAATTTATTATAGTTTTACTCGTCTTTGTAAGTTAAACAGATTTCCAGAATACATTACAGGATTTGTATAATGTATGCTTTTAAATTTTTTACATAATTGCCGAAAGGTCAAGGGAAGGCTTACTGTGGAGACCCTAAAAGTTTTTGGTGCCTGCTTGTGGATTTGCGAGTTTGTATGTCTTGCGATAACTGCTTCAAAAAGCATTGAATCAGTTTGTAATTCGATAGGTATGTTGGTGAGATAACCAGAATGAGCTGTATGCTTTTTGGTTAAATTTGGCTCACTCGTTGGAAAAATATAGAACTTTTTTCGTCTAAGTCATAATGCTTTTCAATGGGAATTCAGACGATTTTCAAATTTTAGCATTGATTGAAAGGAAATTTCGCCCATCGGGATAATTGGGTTGAATGTTAAATTATAGATTATAAATTATAAACTCTCCCAATTAAGGTCGTGAAATTTTGTCAATTTGCATGCGAGAAATTCGAAATTAACTCTATATTTTTTGGTGGAATTTTGTCTATATGTTCAAATAATATAAAGCTTTTCCATTTTAAATTTTTACCATTAATTTAATTCTCTTTTTCTCGTGTTCTTTAACTGTCACCTATCAACTGTATTTAATAACGTATGAAAGAAATAAAATGTATTAAAATAATGCATTCATTGTTTCATTCAAGATAACGAAAGATTTTGTAAAAAGTTTAAAAAAAGAAAAAAAACAGTTTAACTACTTTTTTTTGTGATCGTTGTCTTCGATCAAGTTAGAATCAAGTATGAAAGAGGCGGGAAGCAATATGGTTTAAAATGAATGTTGATACTCAAAAGTACTGCCACAAATCTAATCTACCGCACCAAATCGCCCTTGCTAGAATACGACAGTTCGTAGTTGGACTACTTATGGAAGATTTCGCAATAGATTAATTTACATTTTAATTCTACAAAATTGAAACAATAAGCATTTGAAGAGTATAATTGCATGGAATCGTGTTTAATATAATAGTTTTTCAGAGTTAGATTTTCTGAACCTTTGGAGATATCTTATATTCTTAAAAATATACATATAATCTAACATTATTAAATTGCGGATTGCAAGATGTCAAATATTGTGTAAAGTGAGATGAAAAGTAGCCTTGAAAAATTGATGTTGAGGCTCCTACATACTAGTATTAAATTAACTTTGATGACGAAAAAAAAAATCTCTTTGAAAATCTTGGGATGCATTCAGCTTACATGCTCAATGCTATCCATTAAAATTTTTGGTAGTGATTTCACTGAATGTTCGTACAGATACATACATTCTTCATAAACCAATATCTGGATTAATTGGATTTGATTGATATAAGCACTGATTTATGCAACAGTAGCATTTAGAAAAGCAGTAACTGGCAATGAATTAATAAAAGACATGAGAGGAGCTACGTTAGCTTTATTTTCTTATTGCTATATAATAGCTAATTTTTAAACTCATAGTTCTAAAGGATAATTCGAAATCCAAAAATGTATTGAATGGTTCATAACATTAAAAGATATTTCCGTCAAATAGTTATTACTTTCTTCTATCTTCAATAGTAGAAAGTATTGTAATCGAAATTTTTTTTGACGGATTTATACGTTTTAGGGGTCAGAGATCCCAAAAAGCCTGTTCGTAGAAAATGTCTGTCTGTCCGTGTGTCCGTGTGTCTGTCGCCATTGTACCATCAAATGTGTATGAAGTTCTGCATAGAATTGAACGAAATTTTTATTTTAAGTTTTTTGCTATGGTAAGCAGATCCTCCCTGAATTTGGAAAAAAATCGGCGGTAGGTGGTGCTGTAATAGCGATTTTTGTGCGATTTTGAATATTGTACCATCCAAAAGTGTATGAAGCTATGCATAGAATTGAACCAAATTTTTATTTTAAGTTTTTAGATATGGCAAGTAGGTCCTCCCTGAATTTGGAAAAAAATCGCCGGTAGGAGGCGCTATAATAGCGATTTTTGTGCGATTTTGAATATTGTACCATCCAAAAGTGTATGAAGTTATGCATGGAATTGAAACAAATTTTTATTTTAAGTTTTTGGATATGGCAAATAGGTCCTCCCAGAATTTGGAAAAAATTCGCTCATAGGGGCGCTGTAACAGCGATTTTTGTGCGGATTTGAATATTGTACCATCGAAAAATGTATGAAGTTATGCATAGAATTGAACCAAATTTTTATTTTAAGTTCTTGGCTATGGCAAGCAGGTCCTTCCTTAACTGGAAAAAAAATTCGCCGGTAGGGGGCGCTGTAATAGCGATTTTTGTGCCATTTTGAACATTGTACCATATAAAAGTGTATGAAGTTATGCATAGAATTGAGCCAAAATTTGTGGGGTTTTTTTTGTTTTTTTTTTTTTTTTTTGTCATGGCTCGAAGGTCCTCCCTGAATTTGGAAAAATTCCGCCAGAAGGGGGCGCTATAATTGGATCTCTGTGCCATTTTCATTATTGTACCATCGAAAAGTGTATGAATTTATGCATAGAATTCAACCAAAATTTTTGTGTACGTTTCTGGCTATGGCAAACAAGTCCTCCCTTAATTTAAAAAAAATCTGCCGGAAGTGGGCGCTGTAATCGCGATGTTTGTGCCATTTTCTTTATTGTACAATCAAAAAGTGTATAAAATTATGCATACAATTGAACCAAATTTTTTGTGCATGTTTTTGGCTTTTGCCATCAGGTACTCCTTGAATTTGGAAGTATCGCGCGGTAAAGGGGCTCTGTGATAGCGATTTTTGTATACTTTTCTTGATTTTTCGTAGTTCTATTGTCCATCGGCGGCTTGTGCAAAGGCGGGAACTCGCTTCCTGCTAAGTCGGCTATTCGCAAACATCTGATAACAACAGAATAAGGAAAAACTATTAATTTTAACAAATATCATAATATAGATTAACTCGTTTTTAGTTCGTTTAATTAACTGAAGCATAAATTTAAGATGAAAATCAAAGTTGGTATAGTATTGAACTAGTAATATTGAAGTATTAACATGTGTAACTAGTTTTTGAAATATTAAGATGTATAAGATAGAAAAAATTTTGGGATTGGCACATCCAACTAGTTTTTGTAATAATTTCGAAATTTAAATTTTAACACTGTCCTAAATAAGTTATATTTTAAAAAAAAATCTTAATATGAAAACAAAACAAAATGCATCCTTTTTAATGCCGGAAAATCCTGAAAATTCATAAAATGCAAAGTACCATAACTAGTTTTGCTTTAGAAAATTTTTACTTTTTACAAATAGTTATTCTGATTTAAATGGTTCTACGATGATAAAAAGCAACATTTAAAATAGTTTTCCCAACTAGAAGTACACCTCTAAAATTAACGGTTTAGGAATTAGTGACTGGACAAGCAGTAAGAAATTGCACTCTGTATATGTGCTCTGTACCAACTATTAAGCAAGAAGTTTAGGGGATACATCGCGTCTATGTTTCAACATTAAACTATTGGGAGACAAAGCTTTTTTTTTTTATGTTACTGCTTATTGACTGTAAAAACAGATTTTCTTCGTAAGAGTTTTCAATTAAAATGTCTAAATTGAACTACAGAGTGTCCATAAATAATCTTCGAGGTTTCATTTTCACATAACTTTTTATTTATGACCATTTCGAAAAGTTTTATTACACATTTGTAAAGTAGGACGCTAAAAAAAATTAATAACGCAAACAAAGTTAAATATGCGTAAAGTTGCAACTCGAAACGTTGTTAATCAAATAACTATTATAATCAAATAATAATAATTACTAAAATTTTATCAAATTTATCAAAAGGTAATAATACATTATGAGCACAAAATTAGGTAGACAGATTCATATAATTCAATAATAATTTTTGATAAATTCGATAGAATTTTAATATTAATTATTATTTAATTATAATAGTTATTTGATTAACAACGTTTTGAGTTGCAACTTTACGCATATTTAACTTTGTTTGTGTTATTAAAAAACTTTTTGAGTTATACTTTACAATTATGTAATAATATATTTCGTCAAGTTTTAAATCAAAAGTTATGAGGTAAAGAAATTCAACAATAGTTTATGGACACCCTGTATATAATGAATTATTGTTTTTACTTTTGATTACGGTGGTTCTTATTTAGGTATCACTATTTTATTTTTCATGAGAGAATTGGTAGCATTTCATAGACAAAAAGTAAAATTTAAAAATTCATTTTTTTTTTAAGTTTAAAACTATTGATTCTCTTTAACCTATTCGTTTAGTAGCGGTTGACTGAAATACTATTTTTAAATCCATGCATAATTTTTTGACAAAATAAATATCTTGTTTTCATTTAATTTTCTCAATATTTGATTCTAAATTACTTTCCTGAATATATATAGCATTTTGTCTCTTGAGTGAAATGTATTAAACCATTTAATATCATATTCGGGGAATTTTTTCCAGCTTTAAATGATGTACAATAAAATGCAGTTTTATGCAAGTTGCAAAATTTCGCATTTTGGTTTTTCTTTCTGCTTTTCTTTTTAAATAAAATATATAAATACCCAAAATGTTTTTAGAATGTTCAATACTAAATATAATTTATTTAAATAATTATTTATTTTATTTATTTTTTATTTATTTTTTTTTTTTTATTTATTTATTTATTTATTTATTTATTTTTGACTGAAACTTAACTTTTTCTCCAAGTGTATGTTTAAAAAATGTTCAATAAAGATTAAAATTATAAAACTGGAAGTTTACAGTTCCGTCGTCAAAATTGTTTGTTAACATCATTTTTTAAACTAGTTTTAAAGTTTGCAAAAGGAAAAAATAAAACTTTACCCATTTTTAGATATATTTAACAACAAATAACTTTTTTCCTTATGTAACGAAATGTAAGTACTTTCTAACATTTTCGTTATCTTTGTATTTTGTCCAGCTTTAGATAAGCCTACAAGACTGATAATGTTTCGGTATTTTTTATATTATATTTTAAATGTAGATAAGCTTTTGTATTTTAAAGTGCATTTTTTATGGAATATTTAAAATAACTGGCGACCACATCTACATGTGTATTGTTAAGCTAACTAATAACAATTATATTGATAAATAAAATTACATGTGTGATTTGTTTATAATTTTTAGTAATCTTTATTTAAGAATAAAATATTATTGATCCATGAATGTAAAAATTAAAACAAAGACGAAATTTTAATACTTTTAACATTTTGTTTTTCTTTTTAACTAGCTTTAACCCTTTATGTACTGAATTATGAATTCATGAAAATTTGATCTTCTAAAGCATTTTTCGTGAATTGTTTAAACTATATTAGAAGATTTACATAATCATTTAATAAATTTTAGACGGATTTTAGAAGAATTGAAGTATTTAGAAGGATTAATTAAATATAAATTTATAGGGATTTTGTGCAATATTTATAACCCCACTCAAAGCATTTATTTTAAATATTTTTCTTAGTATTTTGTAGAATTAGGAAATGTACAAATATAATGTTCTTACAATAGAATTATAGAAATATTTCTGAATTGAAAAATCCCCCCCCCCCCCCTCCCAACGTCAAGAAAGCTGAAAAAATGCAAAGGCAAAAGAAATCATAATTTTAAAAATATTTTTGTTTTGTGGGACCACTAATGCTTTTGGAACAAGATAAAGCAATGTATCTTTAACTCATTCTAAACTGTATTACAACTAATCGATTTATTAAATGAATTTTATAACAAGTTATTTTAATGGTACTTTATAAGTACCGTCAGTAGATAAAGGGTTAAAATTGTATTGACACGTTTCTGTCAAAGCCGAGATGGTGCATCTGTTCATACACGTCAAGATCATATCTGCAATTTAGTGCTTTTAAATTATTTTCTGTTTTGTTACTTAAATATATATATGACAAATTACTTTTAGCAACAAATAAATTCACAAGAGTATGCTCGTTGTTGGCAATTGAAACATTGCAGGTATTTTCTATGGCACTATGCTCGTAATCGGTGATTTAGATAAGAAGATCAATAACGAGTTATCTCGTAGCTGGCAAAGAAACCCAGTTTGCTAACTACGAGTATTCTCGTAGATGGCAGCGAACGTGTTAATACCTGTATGATGACTGTTTTCTCTTATTTTTTTTATATTTTATTTTAAATGTGAATAAGCTTATGTATCTCAAAATTAATATTTTAGATTATATTTTATGTGGTTTGTAAATAGCTAGTTTATACTATACTTAAATGCATATTCGTGATCGAAATGATTACTTTTGTTTACTAATGTTTAAAATAAGTTGTATGAGATTTATTTATATATATATATATATATAATTATATTTATCTCAAATTATTTTCCCATTAAAAGAGACTAAAAATGATTGATGCCTACAAAAAGTAAATTCTTATATATATTCAGTTGACAATATATAAAATATCACATCTATTCCTTTAATCTATTAATTTTAAGATTTTCTCGGGAAGGCAAATACTTTTCAAAAAATTAATAAAATTCTTCTAATAAGATGACGAATTATGCAATAAATATTCTTAATTATGCTTTGAAAACTATGCTACTGTTACATCATATCTATACTATAAGAGCAACAGCTCAATTATTTAGTAGATTTACGTGTTTTTAAAAAACACTTTGATATCGTAAAGTATTTTGTAAATGTTCAGTAATTTTTTTTTTCCAAAAAATCATCAATGAATATTTGCATAATAACATTTAAAATAAAATATTTTTCTTTTAATAACAGAAACACAAATAAATAATTAAAATAACAACATAAGTTAATAATAATATAATTTCACCATTTTAATATTCAACACTAAACACTTAAAAAAGTATATATACATATAACTTTTTAAAAAATAAAAGAGTAAAAAAGGAAAAATTTGTAAACACTGCTAAAGGAACTAGCATAAAACTACATGCTGTAGTCTAAAACCTAGTTGGGACTACAATGTGATAGATAGCTAGATTTATTAAACCAAACATGCAAAAGATTAGAAAATGAAGAAATTCTTAATTCACGCAAGTTTATGAGTTTTAGTGCGTTAAGTTGATTAGCTCGAGATTTTACTGTTTGTGTTTTTATTGCATTGGCTGTCTATAAATTTTAATTTATTTCGCTTACTTTTTTGTATATGATAAGCTGTTTTGTTAAATATAAATAATTTAAAATAAACGTAAAATAAAATTAATTTATGGATCTCAGTTAAAACAATAGTACGATAATTATATTTATTGGAACTAAATTTTAAATATAGTAGTTATCATCGTGTTGAAGAAAAAAAATATTATGCTATTGGAAAAAAAAAACCTATCTTAAAATATTCACAAAAACTAAATTTTCCCCTTCGTAATGATTCTGCTTTAAAGCTGTTTCTGAAGAATTTAAGTAACATCTCTATACTGCAGCATGCTTGCTTTGAGGTTGTGCAAATTAAATTAAAATACTATAGCTGTTGACAGAAACGCTGGGAAGACTTAATTTTGACTTAATATGACTAAAAATTATTAAAAATATGTAATTTATTTAACAAGAAAAACTCTTCATTACCTGTCAGAATTTTTTTAGATAAAACAATAGAAATTAATTCTAAATGTACAGTCGTGGAAAAAAAAAAAAAAAAAAGTAAACACCCCTTACTAACTCCTCAACAAATTATCGTAGAAGAAAGTTACTGGTACCGAACGATTGGAAATAAAGTTTACTTTTAAATGATGCATATAAAATTTGCTTAGGGGGGCATCTACATATTAAAACGAACCATAGCTTTGTTTTTTTTCAATAGCAGTACACAATTCTGACAGAATAAATGAACTCTACACCCTTCAATTAGCGTAAAAACAAATTTTTATGCAATTCGTACCATAAGTTTCCGAGAAATTAATTATTTTAAAACGAGCGTATTTTAAGGGCTATATCCAAATTGAAGTTCCGTACTCGATTGTTAACCGAGAGAGCCCCCTTCTTGATCAAGGCATCTTAAGCGCACTCAAGGAGTCAATGAAGCCTGTTAGATTACAGGATAGCAGAATAAATTTCAAAATGTTCTTCTATCATAGACAGCTTCTTAAACCATCATTTTGCCGTTTTTTAAACATAATTTGAAAACTACTTGGAAGAAAAATGTGAAATTTTGGATTTCCATAAAGCAGGGCTTAATAAATCTAAATTAATCAAAAAAATTGTAGGTTGCAATTCATAATTTTTTCGAATGTTAATTTCATAATTCATAATTCATATCATAAAATTATACAAATTGCAAATTCAGCGTATTTATGTTTGGGTATATTAGTATTATTGCTACAAAAAATATTAGCACATTAGGAGCATAATTTCAGGAGATATAAGTAAAAATATGAAAATGTAATTTAACATTAGAAGCACTAAATTTTGAATGTTCATAATTCAAAAACTTATCATTCAAATGACTTGAAATTCGGTGTCTAGGCATAGTTTGAAGCGAAGATTTGAAATATCTTGTTAAAATTGGGTATTGCTATTGAAAAAAATGAAGTTCGGATTCGTTTTAATATGTAGATGGCCCCCTAAGAAAATTTTATATACATCATTTAAAAGTAGACATTATTTCCAGTCGTTCGGTACCAGTAACTTTTGTCTACGATAATTTGTTGAGGAGTTGGTAGGGGGTGTTTACTTTTTTTTCCACGACCGTACTTCGTCTAATTTATCGAAACAGTTGTTTAGAATATTGGGTGCGTGTACACCTAGACCACAGCCGACGCAGAGGTGGTACGGTGAATATAATACT
This sequence comes from Maratus speciosus, assembly GCA_963932465.1. Taxonomy (NCBI): domain Eukaryota; kingdom Metazoa; phylum Arthropoda; class Arachnida; order Araneae; family Salticidae; genus Maratus; species Maratus speciosus. Next base: position 394,876,122 of record OZ010793.1, on the reverse strand, counting down.
GACAATGGCAGAAATTATAAAAATAAACCAATAAAAATAAACCAATAAAAATGGAAACTCAAAAACTTAGCTCCGTGAAACAACTTCAGGACTCGCAGCATTCCTAAAATTATATCCCTTTGATACCACTATTTTAAAACAAGGTTCTTTGTTTGCTATTGTAGGCGTTAAAAACCCTACTCGAAATTTTCCATATGAAATAGTGGTGGCAAAAATAGAAAAAAATAGTAACGCTGCCAGCCCTGTAACTTCAAAGATCGCATTGAAATGAATAGCCACGTTCCAACGCTTGCATATCAAAATGAAAAATGAAAACTTTCATCACACATTAATTTAGTTAAAATTTATTTCAATACTATTTTTATTTGTATTGATGTTGGCCCATTTTTTTTTATCATAATAGTATACTGTAAAATGTAAAACGTACGATCAAAAATAAAAATACTACAAATATTGTTAAGTTAATTTAAGTTGTTTGGTTATTTAGCTTACCCAAAAACATTGCTAACTGGCAGTAACAAATGATTTTGCATGGAGGCATTAGCGGTGTAAAACTTATGAAATGACGTAATACTCATAAATAAAAGCTTAAATAAAGGGTACGGGAAAGAAAAACATGTTAAGAACTGCTTATATAAAAGATTGTTTTTAGTGTGTAAAGCGGGGGTAATTTGAGTATAAATTGATTTTTATTTCATAAAACATAAATTTATTTTTATAGAATTATGTAAATTATATGATTATGCCATATTTCTCATTGCTTCAGTGTGAAAAATTGATAGATAACTAAAGTTTCTGTAAGTAAAAAAAATAAAAAGGGTTAACCAGTATTTTTCTTTACAGATTTGGGAGAGGAAGCATCAACTCCAAAAGCAATATACCGAAGTCATCTTATTTACAGCTTTCTAATTCAGATATATTTATATTACATTTGTTAACAAAAAAGTAACAAAAAAGTTTAATGTTAAATGGCAGTGCTTAATATATAATTGCATTTTTTTTTTTTTTTTTTTTTTTTTTTTTTTTTTTTTTTAAGTGCGGGGTAATATGGATATACGATCTAATTCTAGTGTAATGTAAGAGTATGTTGTGAGTTGATGGATTCATCGAATGTGAGTTTTGTTATCATTTGTAAGCGATAAAAGTTCTTTTACGACTTCTCTGAGATATAAAGGAACTCTGATAGCCCACGAGATTTTGTCCACGAAATGGCAAATGAAGATGGAAACTCCCTCGACTCAACTATCAGCACTCAAGTAATAAATGGCCCTTCTTAACCCATACCAGGACTTTCCTCAACCATACCAGAAACTTCATCGCCCATACTAGAACCTTAATTAGCTCTTCCAGGGCCTTCAACATTTAACTCCTCACCAATAAAAAAAGTTTGTTATACTTTTTCCCTGGTGGTGATAATATTGAATGTTTAGATGGAGGACAGATCTCTGATGTGTTTACTGTTCCTGACTTTAATGGAAGATATTTTAGTTGTGTAACTTTTCAAACCCTGTTAAATCTTAAGTTGATAGATAGACTTATTTTACTTTTTATATTGTGTTCATTCTACATTTAGGCCAAATAAATTTCCATTAATAAAACTCTAAAATGTATAAACCTTTCTACTAATTTACCTCTTTTCTTATTTTCTCAACATACCTAATTTTACCTATAGAGGAATATATGGAGAATAGTTTGACTAAAAAACAGACAGTTATTTGTTATACCCAATTCCTCCCCTCACACCTACACACAAAGTAATTTGAATACAGCTATACTGTTATTTATTTTGATTTTTTTTAGTGGCAATAAATGTAACACTACATATTTACTCCGAGGAGAACACATTGTTTTAATGAATCCGAAAAAAAATGTTATCATTTGCAATATATGTAAGAAACAACAAAGTTACAGAAAAGTTAAAGTTAAGAACATGCTATTTTTATACCCAAATTACCCCCAAATCACAGGGAATATGAGAGGGAATATCACAGGGGGGAAGGGGGTTAAGTAATTTGAATTACTAATGAAATGATAAAATGATTTTATGTAAAAAATAAATATTTTAAATTCTCTTTTAGGTATTTTTTATCCGCATTTGATCACTTCCTTTAAAAGCAAAATATAGCAACTTTTTTTAAGGAGAAATTTTAACAAAATATAAAGATTTTAATTTTGATTATTGGTTTTAATTATTGATTTTAATGAATTTTTGATTTTAATGAATTTTTGATTTTAATGAATTTTTGATTTTAATGAATTTTTGATTTTAATGAATTATTGATTTCAATTATTTAGTTTAAATTAATTATTGATTTTAATTTAACTTTATTTATTTAATTAATTTATACATTAATTTCACTCATCCATGTTTATTGGAGATAAAATTGGCTTACTAATTATGAAGCAGTTAAAAATCTCTTTCTTGTGACGCAATCTATCACAAAACCCCTTTTTTACCCATTTAAAATCAAACTGATAATTATAGTAACATTAAGATGACGGCATTTAAAGTACTTTATTAGGTTTTAAAACATCTTTCCGTGACTTGTTCTGTGAATTAAAAAATGAGTAGTATAGCATATTAATTTTACATAAAAATAGGGATGTGATAATTCTTAATTTTTTTTTCTTTTGTGTAAACTACAGCTTTATTAACTCATACGCAATCAAAGTGTGAATTTCAGGAATTTCTTTTTTATTCAAAAATTCAAAATTCCTACCAGAAATTCTTAATACTAATTCTTTCTTTGTTTAATGACAGAGGTATCGTGACTCAATAAAGTAAAAAATTATTTTTCGGAATTTATGAATTTTTTAAAAAATCCTGAAATGTACGCATATGTGTGCTAATATGTTAATCATATTGTCAATTTTCGTAATTTTATTTCCTCAAAAGGTGAATTTTCTAATTTATTAAATTTATATAAATGTCCTCTAGGGAAATTATACCTATTTCAGTTGTTATTAATTTTAGATAATTTTAGATTAATTTTAGTTATTATTAATTTTAATTATTATAAATTTTATAATAATTTAATTATTTTTTATTATATTTCGAGAGATGGAAGATATTGATGTCCCAGAATATATGTTGGAAGGATTGACGGAAGAAAGTACAAAAAGACTCTTTCAAGTAAGATTAGATGAAAAATTAGAGGAAAGAAATTTTACTAATACAGCTGAACTATATCAACATATTAAATTAGCTTTACACCAGGTTTCAAATGAAGCATTGGGACAAAAAAGAAAGGGAAGAACTTCCCCAAAAAATTTTTGGTCGGACGAGGACATTGAAAAGACTATAAAACAGAAAAAAGAAGCCTATATTAGGTGGATGAGTTTTAAAAAGGAAGAGGATAGACAGCTTTATAGAACTATTAGAGAAGACACTAAGAAATTAGTACTAGAGAAAAAAAAGAACATCATGGGGGGAAAAATGCAGAGAAATTGAGACATATATAGGAGGAAGACGATGCACAGAGGCATGGAAGTTTTTAAAGAATATTAGAAAAGCAAATAATAATTCATGGCAAGGCATATCTGTGAAGGAATGGGAAGAATATTATAAGACTTTGCTTACGGAAACTAGAGATGAATTTCAAGTAAATAATTCTGGTATTGACTTTGTGGGACAACCTATGATATTGGAGCTTGAGAGCGTTAAAAAAGCAATTAAACATTTAAAAAATCAAAGAGCAAGTGGCCCCGGCGGAATATCAGCAGAGCTGATCAAACATGGAACTGATAAATTGTTCAGATTAATTACACAATTATTCGAAAAATGCCTAAACGGAGAGGTAATACCAGAAGAATGGAGGATTGGATATTTAACATCAATATATAAGAAAGGAGACCGACAAAAATGTGAGAATTACCGAGGCATTACTGTAACAGCAACATTTAGTAGATTATATGGACGGATTTTAAAAGATGTCATTGAAGAAGAAATAAGAATGAAGGAAAGTGAAGAGCAAAGTGGATTTAGAGCAGGAAGATCATGTATGGATAATATATTTTGACTTAAACAAATTGTTGAAAAGGAAATGGCAGTAGGAAATCAAATTCATCTTCTATTTATAGATCTTACGAAAGCATATGATAATGTTCCAATCGCAAAATTATGGAATGTATTAAATGAAATGGCTATAAATCCAAGTATTATTAGAGCAATTCAAGAACTTTACAGACAATCAAAAACAAAGATCAAAATAGGCCAAAGATTATCAAAAGGTTTTATAACAGATAAAGGACTCAGGCAGGGATGTTGTATCTCCCCAACTTTTTTTAAAATTTATGTTGAAGAAGCATTGAAAATGTGGAAAAAGAAATGCAGAGGAATGGGACTTAATATGAATGGAACGTCATTTTTTACTGTACAATTCGCAGATGACCAAGTTGTAATTACAAAAAGTAAAAATGATTTAGAGGAAATGATGGTGAAAATTAAGGAAGAATATGAGAAATGGGGACTTCACATGAACGTCAGCAAGACCAAATACCTATGTATAGGAGGAAATGAGACAGACCTAAATCTAACTAATAACATAAAAATAGAAAGCTGTAAGCATTATAGATATTTAGGTGTAGACATTAATAGAGAAGGAAGAGACTCACAGGAAATAAAACACAGAATTTGTCAGGGGGAAAAGGCTGTAAAAATATTAAATTCTATTTGGTGGAGTAAGGAGATCTCTAAGAAAAGAAAATATAATATATACAACTCTATTGTAAAGAGCATATTGTTATATGGAGCAGAAGGATGGAGAATTATGGAGACAGAAAGAAAGAAATTAGCGGCAGTAGAAATGGACGCCCTAAGAAGATCATGCAGGATATCAAGAATAGAAAGAGTAAGAAATGACAGAATCAAGGAAATGATGAAAATAAAGGGAACCATACTAGATGATATTCAAAAAAAGCAATTAATCTGGTATGGTCATGTCAAAAGAATGAATAATGAAAGACTACCCAAAATAACATTCAACTATGAAACAAACAAAAAAAAGAAACGGGGAAGACCACGAAAGACCTGGATGAATGATATCTCAAAGGCAATGAGGGATAGAGGTCTGGAAGAGGAATGGACCCTTGACCGGAAGAAATGGAAAAAGACTCTTGAGGATTCTTCAGATGGCGGTATCTGACGCCATAAACCGAGTTTATATATATATATATTATATTTCGTTGTTTTTTTTTTTTCATTTTTACTTAATTGTTAATAAGTGATAATGTAATCAGTGATCTCTATACATAATAACATGCATAGCCTATTTAAGAAAGAAGTAGTTGAAGATGATTATAATAGTAAAGCATTCAATTATTTTGCTACCATTATCAAGAATTCGCTATAATTGTAAATGCTGAATTTTGAACTGTTAGTAATATTTTCATTTAAAAATTCTATAATTACAATAGTTTTAGAAATTAGTTTGTCATCGTGCTTTTATGAATTTGTTTCTATTATAACATAATTTGTAAAGTAATAGATTGGTGAAAAATAATCCCTATAACAAATTAAATTACGGTTTATGTGATATTGAATACAACATAAATACACATGAAATTATGAAAGAATCCTAGAAATCACACTAATTTAACCAAAGCATTTATTGAAACTTTATCCCTAAAAAAAAAAAAAAAAAAAAAAAAAAAAAAAAAAAAAACATATGAATTTATGAATAACTTAAAATTAACTTTTACCGCGAGTTTCTTTTTTGATTAAATTTTTGCAATGCTTCATGTCTTATTAATCGAAAAATCTCGTGCGCATTTCCCAATCTAATTTAAATTATAAAGAATAATAAATATGAAATTAAATAAAAGTATAATTCATAATATGCATCTTATAATATATTAAAGAAATTATGATTATATATATATATATATATGTGCAAAATTTTCATTCGAAAAATTAACTCTTTTTAGATAAAACAAAATGTACGGTTTTGCTGTTGCTGTTGTTTGTTTGTTTTTTAAGATTCGTTCTTTTATATTGAATAGAACACAAAAAGTATTTTTTCTAATCAAAATATTTGACATTATATTAAAAAAATTAATTTGATATTCTTCATTAATTTTAGGTATTATTAATTTTAATGATAAAGTTAACAATAATTTAATCATTTTTAATTAAATTTTGTTATTGTTTTCTTTTTTACTTACTTGTATTCACTGATGATTAACTGTCATGAATTATGTATTTTGCAATTGATTTTAGTTATTGTTTAAAAAAATATCTATCGTATTTATTTTATTAAATGAACTGTAATTCCCTAATGAATAAAATATAGATATTAAAATATCAAATATTATATTTTTAAAAAAGCATGTGACAAATAAATATTGCAGAACCCTGATGAAATGCTTATTTTTGCTTAAAGTCAATTAACATTAACATTTCTGTTTATTTATTTATTTATTAACTTATTATACATATATACATTTATTTATTTATTTGGTTTAGAGAGGGTGAGGGTATTTTTTCTGATGGCAAAGGAATATTTTATTTTTACAAGATATTTATTTACTGGTTATTTGGTTTCATGAATGCTAGGTAAAGTTTTGTTACAAAATATGCGATTTTTTTAAAACATACTTCTGGTTAACTTAGTATTCATAATTAATTTTAGTTTTCTTTTAAAAATTTTTGTTGTATTGCTTTTAATTAAATTATATGTAATTTCATTTGGTCGTTTTATTTATTTACAATACAGTTTTAAGTATACTTATTGTTTTATTTTGTTTATTTATAGTTTTATTCATTTAAAGTAAAATATGGATTTTAATATATTATACTTTCTATTGACAAAAAGCTTGTAAAATATAGACACATTTCTTTTTTACTTTTTATTATTATTATTATTGGCTATAAGTATTTTAGCAACAAAATTTTTATTTTAAACATCATGCGATATCCTTTCTGCTGAGAAAGAACGACATTATTTTTCAGAATTTTTATTCCCTGATTACTAATTTTCATAAATTATAAACTTAAAAGAACACCTTCTGTTATAAACTATGCGCATATTTATTTGCGTTTTTGTATAAAAAAAAACTTTTGTTTTATTTATTTTATTAAATAGATTGTAAATTCTAATCAATAAAAGGTAGACCTTAAAATATCATGCTTTTTTAATAAAATAATAATAATAATCTAAAATATTAAAAAAATTAAACTTTATACTTTTAACTGTATTTAAAATTTACAATATTTATTTTTTTTAACTCGCGTGAGAGTGAATGATTTTATTTTTCGGAAATTTTACTCGCAGATTATTAACTTTTATAAATTATGCATTTAAAAGACCATTTTCTGTTATAAAATTATGTGCATATTTTAAATGTATTTTTGATTAACTTGGTATTAATTCCAGTTATTGTTTAAAAGGCTTTTATTGTACTTGTTTTCTTAAAGGTTTTATTAAATTTCTAAATAAATAAAATATATACGTGAAATATGATAATATTATTTTAATGAAAAGTGAGAATTATAAAAAAGCATCGCAGAACGCTTTTTCAGTTTTTTTCTTTTTTAAGACATTTAGCAGTAGCAATTTTATTTTTTAATTCACGCGATATATATATTATTTTTTTATGAAAGAGGGATATTTTTATAGTTTACATTTTAGAATTTTTATTCATTTATTATTAAGTTTCATGAATTGTATATTTAAAAGAAAGCACTTTATGCTATGACATACATGAATATTTTTGACCATCTTGGTATTCACTATTAATTTTAGTTAGTATTTTAAAATATTTTATTCTACTTATTTATTAAATCAGTGGTAATTTCTGAAGGAATGAATATCGACATTAAAATAACATGTTTTTGTTTTTTAAAAAGCATATGACCAATAAATGCTGTAAAATACATTTTTAAAGTTTTTCTCTGCTTCAAGTCAATTCGGTTTTTTGTTGTTGTTGTTGTGGATTTTTAATTAACGAAGTACTTTTTCCTGATCGGAAAAGAATATTTCGTTTTTAATTTATTTTATTCAATGATTATTAACTTCCACGAAGTAATTTTTTTAACTTCAGAGTTTATCTTGATAAATGTTTAAAAAACTTTTGCTATATTCATATTTTAAATTATAACTTTAATGTTAACGCATGGAAATTATAACCTTTAAACTTTTTTCTGAAAGCATTTTCATTTAGCAATAACTTTATTATATTTTAAATCATGCGGTAATTTTATTGATGGGAGATACATATGTTTTTTTTTTTTTTTTTTTTTTTTTGTGTGTGTGTGTGTGTGTGTGTTTTCAGATTGTTTATTTATTGCTTATTAAACTTCATGAATTATATATTTGAAAAAAAAACGCACTTTCTGTCATGAAATGCCTTTATATTAAAAATGGTTTTTTGATTAACTCGGTATTTATAATTGATTTATTGATCTCAGTTACTATTTAAAAGATTTTTATTGTAATTATTTTATTGTATTGTTTGTAATTCTTAAATTAATAAACATTAAAATAGCATGCTTTCTATTTTTTTTTAAGCATATGAAATATAAGTGCTGTAGAATGTATTTTCTAAGTTTTTTTCTTCATTAATAATACCATTTTAAATTTTTATTTTAATAACAACATTTTTAACTTTTATAATCAACTGAGTATTTATTTATTTATTTATTTATTTATTTTTGTTCTTTTGGCGAGTAGAAGAAGTTTTCATTGTGAAGAACTTTTATTCACTTATTATCAACTTTCATAAATTATGTATTTAAAAGAATAACACCCCCCTGTTATTAAATACATGTATATTTATCTAACTCAATTCATTCAGCTATACACACTGAACACAAGTTTGTCTTAAATCTTTAAGCGTGGCAATATTGTATTTATTCATTAACTTTCTCATAGGGGAAGTTGTGTTTATAAACTTCGCTTATTAATACTGGCATATTCAAATCTATAAACTAAAGAAATATCAATAATTGCTTTATGTCTCTAGTTTAGAATTTTAACATACAGTATTCAATTTCTTTCTAAAACACTGGTTTAAAAAGACATTAATTAACATATACTGAGTTAATTTTAATGCAGTAGAATAGTTTTTAAACCATAAAATTAGCAGATATTTTATTATGATATGCAAGTTTAAGATAATTGAATATTTATTAACGAAACATTGTGAAAAAAAATGGAAAATTAGGAAAATTGTAAGCCGAACAACAACTAAAATGTAAATAAATGTAATTGTTTTATTTTAAATAAATATATATTTTTGTTGTATGATAATCAGACTAAATAGAACATATGTTTAATGACTGCATAGCAAACAACAAACTATGTGCCTTGAACAACTGAAAACATAATTATCTCAATCCGAATATTTCTACCATTTATTATTATGAAAAAAAGGATCAAATTTTCAAAATTTTATGCTTATAACTAACTTTTAAATTTTGTATAAAACCCTTAAATAGATATTTTTAATATATTTAATTTACTTTTCTATAATAATAATTACTTTCATGATTCGTAAGATAGTTTAATTACAGCAATCAAATAAAAAAACACATTCATGATGTATACCTAAAAATTCTTGCATCGCTTCGTTATATTATCCTGCAAAATCATATGAAATTTTCCATTATAATGATTTATATTTTAAAAATTGGAGAAAAACCATTATACACATTCTTTATGATTTATTTCGAATAATTCTTTGAACTGAATTCATTTATTTAAAGAGCAACCATGTCGTATTTGTTAATATGTTTGTAACGATTTTTTGCATCAGAATTTTTTTAAATACCACATTTGGAATTATGGCTTTATGTAATACAATATATTCAGAATAAATTTGTTTTTTTTATATTTTGCATATTAAAAAGGTTTAATTGGATCTCTAAAGTTTTTACAGAATGAAAATGCGTTAAATGCATTATAAAAAACCTCCTTTATTTTATGTTTTAATCCGTTGTTTTTCTTTTAGAGTTTTCTAATTATTACTTTTATTTATTTTTTACTTTTCTCACTTTTCAAGTATTTTACAAAAAATTAAAAATAAATAATGATAAGAAATAAATTTTTAAATACTAGCAATAAAATTTAATACAAATAAAAATATTTTAAATAATTTAAGAGCAAAAATAAATAATTTAAGATAATGAAACTAATTTCATGGATGATGATTAAATAGATAGTATTATTTATTGAAAAGAATTAAATCAGCTACGCTAATTTTGAATGTTTTAATAAATGTGATGTACTATTTAAAGATTTACATTCATTTTCTATACACATATATGATTTTTATTTTAAAATTATAATAATTTTTTAGTATTTTATAAAATGACAAGTTTGTTAAAATATAAGATAAATAAAGTTTTAAAATTTTTTGAACTATGGTATTTTAGAGGTTTATATCTCCTGCGAATTTACATAATACTTTATTAATAGTTCTTAATTTTAAAAAGTAATAATTGTTTAATTTTTCATTATCATACTATACTAAATATAACCTAAAGTTGTAAAAGTTGTATTAAATTTGCTTTGCTCAAAAATGTTCGAAAATGTTGCTCACTGTATCAAAAAAGGCATGCAGTGAATGAATGCTCTTTCATTCTCAAACACTTTTGCTTTTATTTAATAAAAAATCAATAAGAGAGAGGAAAAATTAGTTCAATTTTTCATTTTTTTGAAAACAAAAAAATATGGTAGTCTAATTCTGCTATATATATTGCAGCTAAAATATTTCAAAAACTTGAAAAAAAGATATTAAAAATTCAAAAACATGGAGAAAATATCAAATCGAGAAATTTCTGTAATTTTATTTTAAATAATAACAATAATAATATAGAGATTTTTACATTAAATGACAGGTTTTGCGTAAATTCTTTCGATTTCTCTTAATTTTAACAATTTCGGTATGGAAGAATTTCCTCAAAATTGTATATCAATGAACAGAATCAGTTTTAATACTCAAAAACTTATATAAATTTACATTAATCATGCATTGTCCTAGGAAAATGTGTCCGAAAAGATCGAAATAAAACTGAAAGAATTATTGCCATTAAAAATGCTTCTTTACCTTTAAAATTTAAAATAAAGATTTCTAAATATTAAGGTGAAATTTTCGGACAAAGTTTAAATGAGATGATTATCAAAATTTATAATTTTGATAACTTACAAATAATCCTTCATTTGTAGAAAATTACAAGCAAAAGTTCTAAAAAAATGTGTATGTAGTATTGGGATATGTTGACTGGTGCGAATATGTATGTTTATATATTTAATGAGGAAATATCCGAAATTCTTCTTACTAGTACAAAATTCTCCGACTAATTTAAAATTTGATATTTTATTTGAAAACAAAACACTGCGTTTTAAAGTGACTGTTAATGCTACAGGTTTCATATTCAAATTAACCTAATAACTGAGTTAATTTGCAATTTTATCCTTTAATGTTACCCATCTTTTAAAACTATCTCTAAGAAAATTCCGAAGCATTTGTTCATTGCTGTAAGAGAATAAAACAACATGATTTTATCTGATTTATGTAACTTACATTTTGAATGTAATGTGAAGTTAGGAATTTTTTAATAGAAAAGCATTAGAGTACTAACTTATTAAAGATAAAATATTAAAAATAAATATTAAATATTATACAGAAAATTTAACTTAATACTAATAAATTCCCATTAATATTCATTTGTCAACAAATCTGTAATCTCCCAAATTGTATGTAATGCTATGGCAAGAGAATATGAAAACAATAATTTCCGATGCTTTTTTAAAAAAATTTATATATAATTTACATAAAAGTTTAGATAAAATTAGATAAAATTTTGTATTGAGTCTTTCTGATTAAAAAATATTTTGATTTTAGATTTTTTTTATATTATTTTAAATGTTTACAAGTACAAAATACAGTTACAATTCAATTACAAATACATTTTTTATTTAATTTTACGCGCCTTTCCATGTCGCAAAATTATGATTATTTTACACCAAGTGTGAATTTCTAAATTTTTTAAAGGCATGATTAAAACTGAACTTTATCTTTAATGAAATTAATTATATTTTGTTAAGCAAGTAGAGAAATGTGAATTTTATTTTAACCATTTTGAATATTAAATAAATTTTGCTGAAAGTAATTTTTAAATTATTAGTACATAGAATTATTCCTTTATTGTAGATATTCTAATTGGTCAAGTAAAATCGGCTTATTGAAAAATTTTATTTTCTAATGCTTGATGAATTATATTCATTGTTATTATTGTTATTCTGTTGTTATTTGTGTTGTTGTACTTTAGCTTAAAATATAATCTCGTCTGAAACATTTTTTACCAGTGTTACTGCCTTTTTAAAACTCCTAATAAAATACTGAAGCATTTATACATAGGCTAACATAATTTTATATAATTTATCATGTAACTCTTTGCTCCCAATCAAGTGTGAATATCTCAGCCTTTTAGTAAAAGAAAATCATTAGAATGAATAATTAATAACTATTAAATATTATAAATAAATAATATTAATTTCAAAGCAAATTCACTTTTTAATACCTAATAAATATAATTAATATTAATTTCTTAATACACGTGTTTTAATCAAAACCGCAAACTTTATGTAATATTTTTTAAACATTTAATTAACGATTTTTATTATATTTTTCACAACTTTTTTAATATCATTTTAATGATTTGGGTTTTTTTCTTTTGTCTTTATAGTCACACTTTTTCAAAAATCGAACCCTTTCTATCTGAATTTTTTTATTCTTATTATTTATCCTTTTATATAAACAGAAATTATTTTAAACAATTGTACGTATATAATGGAATTATAACTTATATATAACTTCTGATTTTTATGTTTAATTTAATTTATCTATCTCTGCCGCAGTATTTAAATTTCTGTATTTTTAATTTCTTAACAAATATTTAAATCACAATCGAAACTGAAAATTTTCTTTAATGAAATTAATTTCACGAAAGAGTTTTTATACAAATTTAAAAATACGAAATCTATTCTTAATTTTACTTGCAAGTAAAGTACGGTTTACCAAAAATAATTTTTAAATGGTTACTTTATAAAAGTATCCCTTCATTGTAAGAGTTGCGATGATTTTCTAATAATTTGTCGGCTCTAATTTTAAATATGCTAATTTATTATTATTTTTTATTTTTTAACTATTTTTTTTTAATAATTGCACACTATACTAGAAAACCCTAATGGAATCAGTTTTAAGAAATACATATATAGGTAAAATCATCATGTACAAGATAATTTAAAGCGATTATTTGTAATTTCCTGCATATTAACTAAATTTTAGTGTAAAGATAAAACCTTTCAATAAAAGAGTGCTATCAAATTTGAAATAAAATTAACACTTTAGTTAAAACTGTTTCAAATTAATCCTTTTTCACCCACCTATGAGAAATTACTCAGTTAATCACTGTTTTCAATTTAGAATATTAAAATATTCAAGGATCAAAACCTCTAATAACATGGATATTTTCCATATTAAATTTAAGTATAAGTGCACATTGGTTCGTTCATATAAGCATATAAACAAAAAAAAATTGTAGGCGCAAATTAAAATTACATTAACAGTAACAGTAATAAAGTTACAAAATATAATTTCCGTATGTTTCTTAAATTATTAAAAACATTTAAATAAAATTTTTGAGTTTTATGATTCAGTGAAATTTTAAGTGTTTGAATGCTAAGATTACGAAATTATGAGATAAAATGCAATTTTGTCAAAAATGATTTATTTTTAAAGTAGTTTCCTAGAAATTACAGATATTTTCATAATTTAATACCTTATGAATAAATAAATTAATTATCACAATCTTTTCATATTCTTAAAAGAAAAAAATAATTATTGCCAGTAGTTTGTATCTTTAATACTTATATAATTAAGCTATTTAAGTCCAGTTTCTTATTCTGATACTTTAGTGTGTTTTAATCGTTCAAAGTATAGCCTAATTGGTTTTCTTTACATTTTGATTAATCTCACAATTAGTTATTGAGATATTTTGTTTGGGCTAATTTTTTACTGTAATTCTCTTTCATTTTTTTATGTTTTAAATGGCTTAAATTTTTTGTTAAAAATTATGTATTTTTTAAAAAGTTTCCGAGAAATTACCGATATTTTAATCATTTAATACCTTATGAATAAATTAATTACCGATATTTTCATCATTTAATACCTTATGAATAAATTAATTATTACAATTTTTGCATATTTTTAAAAGAGAAAAATTATTATTGACAGTATTTTGTATTTTTAATACTTATATAATTAAGCTATTTAAGTTCAATTTCTTATTCTAAATACGTCAGTGCGTTTTAATCGTTTAAAGTATAGCCTAATTCGTTTTCTTTACATTTTGATTAATCTCACAATAAGTTATTGAGATATCCAGTTTCAGCTAAGTTTTTACTACAATAAGCTGTCTTCCAATTTTTTTTTTTTTTTTCGTTTTTAATGGCTTAATTTTTTTGTTAGAAATTATGTATTTTTTAAGTAGTTTCCCAGAAATTACCGATATTTTCATCATTTAATACTTTATGAATAAATTAATTATTACAATTTTTACATATTTTTAAAAAAGATAAATAATTATTGACTCTATTTTGTATTTTTTAATACTTATATAATTAAGCTATTTAAGTCCAATTTCTTATTCTGAATACGTTAGTGTGTTTTAATTGTTCAAAGTATCGCCTAACAAGCTATAAAAATAAGCGTAAAAATCTAATGATTTTTAAATTTAATGGCTTTGATTTTGAATTTTTAATAAGTATACTTTTAAAAATAGAATAAAATATCTCTAATTTTATAATATAATATTAACTTAACATTAATCTAATTTTAAATTTATTAAGGTTAATATATATATATATTTTTTTTTTTTTTTTTTTTTTTTTTTTTTTTTTTATTAATCGCACTAAAAGTTCGTTTTTCTTATTTTCGAATTAGATATTTGATAAGTAGAAATTAATTAAATATCAAGCACGTAAAAACATTTTTTGTTATTAAAAAAATGCATCTTTCACATATTTATCATTTTACAAATATGTTTTCATTACTCCTTATGCGGTTTCGATTTAGTTTTTTCTTCACGGGTTAGAATAAATTTCAATAAAACCTATAAGACATATAAATTATCATAATTTACATGTCATACAATTAAAATTTATAAATTTTTTATGGGTCATAAAACATTTTCTCAAAATATTAAAACTAGCTTTACAGAATTACATATATAAATACAGTTCTTAAAATTTATAGCTGATATCTTATTTTTTCTTAGATAGCTTTTACTAAGATGAGTATGATTAATGAAGGTAAGACCATTTCATTGTTAAAAATTTGGTAAAGAGCCATTTTTCTTTTGTTCCTTATAATTCTTTATGCGTGTTGGATAGTGTACATATAAAACAATAATTTGATTGTTCGTGTTTAAGATGTAGTTGACTATCTATAGCAAATTAAAACTATCTTATGAAAATTTGAATTTTGTTAATACATTACCTATCAGTGTTTGAGATATACTTCACAATCTTGAGAATTTGAATTTACTTTATAGTTTGATTGTTAGTGCTCCGAATGTATCTTATTATATGTTTAGCGAATTAAAATTATATTCACCATTAGTGTTTGAGTCAGTGTTAGTTGAATATCTATTTAGCGAATTAAAACTTTCTTAAGAGGTTTTGAGTTTGTTTAATAATTTGACCTTTAGTGTTTGAGATGTCCTTCACTATTTATTTAAAGAATTAAAACTATCTTAAGAGAATTTCAATTTGTTTAATAATTTTACCTTTAGTGTTTGAGATATATTTGACTACCTATTTAGCCAATTAAAACTCTAGTAGAAAACTATATGAAAGATAAGGGAAATTTCAAGGGTTATAGAGTGCTGCTAGTCATACGGATTTCATATAGAGAGAGGAAAAAATTTCTAGATAGTATAGTAGAGAGTGGGCTAAATATAGATTCTATGGATGTTTTTGTTTTACCGTGCTAGACAGAGAGGGACTACTCAGAAGAGATCACCTAGTGGCTAATAGAGAGTGGTTGGTTAGTGATTGGTTAGTGCTAAAACTGAATGATTGTGGTTTTTATCTAAAAAATAGAACGGCATGCATAAGAGGCAAGTCAACAAATAGAGAAATGAGTGACTAGAGAAGGCTGTCATCCAATAGTCTTTACCTGGTCTAACAAAGGCTCTAGTGAGCTATCTATATCCATGCTGTTTATTTTTTAATCCATGCATTTTTATTTTCTGGTTGATTGCATTTCTGTAATTTTTTACCTTTCTCCTGCTGTGTTGTGAGGCAAATAGAGGGGGCAAAGCTTTAAGAAGCCAGGCTTTTTCGCATCCCGTGGTTCAAACACACAACACACACTATCCGGTAGGCACACAATGGGTTTTGGTGTCCGGCTAATCCGGGCAGCGGTAGTAGAAGTAGAAGAAAAGATGGTTGTTGATGATGATGGTAGTTGTACCTTTTGGATTCTGCTGCTGCTGCTGCTGCTGTTGCTGCTGCTTGTTTTGGTCCTTTGGCTGTTGCTGTTGTGTTGGCTGCTGGGTGGTCGCCGCTGGCGGGGATGGCAGTTGCTGATGGTGATGGTGGTGGGGCTGATGGGTCGGCGTTCGTGGCCGACCCTTGTGCGGGGACGGCGGCACCAGCGATCCCGTTTGTCGGCCTGCTGTCGTCGTCTGCTGTTGCCGCAGTTGCCGGCCGATCACGGCAGCGCTATTCATGTCCGGGTGCTACGCGGTGGTGCCACGGCGGAGGAGGAGCGGGGTCCGCGGCGGGGCCTGACCGCCGCCGCTGCCACCGCCGCTGGGCCCCATCGACGACGAGATGCCCGACATTGCGCGGATGGAGAGGGCCCGACGCCAACAGCAGCCAGCCTGTTCCGCCACCTAGGGGTTGCTTCCTCGACGAAAGAGCGCGCGCGCGCATCTCGGGATGCTTGGCGGTCGCCAACAAATGCCTTAGGATCTTCGCCAATGACCTCGAAGAACTATCGTCATCCCTTCTCCACCCTCTGAAAAATCAGGGCACCGGGCCACAAAACCCTTCGATGCAGACGGATTCGGAAAAAAATCCATTCAAGGGCAGATGCGGGTGGATTAAATCCGCGTGTTAGAGTCGCCCCGTACTCTTTTTTTCGGATGATTAAGTTCGTGGTCAAATCGATGAATAACTACGATAAAAGATGGTAATTAGATTGAGATTGCATGACGGAGGAAGATTATATAAAATATAGCCTTATTTTATGAACAAATTGAATGGTGGAATCCATATCATTACATAAAATTTCTACTCTAATCTCAAAACCGATTCTTTATATTTGTAATTATTAATAAACATTTCCTCAAATGCTTTTGTTATTTAAAGTGACTAAAACGGACTTACAAAATATATGTCGAATAAATTTCAAGATTTATAAAACTATATTTAATGATATAAATAGCTATGAAGATGAAATTATTTTAATAAAAGATTAATGTTTCGTTTACAAATCCATTAACTAGCAATGAAATTCATGTTATTTCAATTAGTATTTTTTTATGTTAAAAATTTTTAAGTTAAATTATTCTAAATGAAAAATTCCACGCTCGTAACCGTAATTTGAATTATTGCTTTTGAAAAATTACATTAGTCGATGTTTATTTGATTTTAATAAAATATAAAATAAATATAATTAACTGACAGATTTTTATAATATAAAGAAAATATAAACTGGCGTCACTTATAATGACATCAGATTG
The DNA here is from genome assembly GCA_963932465.1 of Maratus speciosus. Classification (NCBI taxonomy): domain Eukaryota; kingdom Metazoa; phylum Arthropoda; class Arachnida; order Araneae; family Salticidae; genus Maratus; species Maratus speciosus. The sequence goes on along the minus strand of OZ010793.1, from coordinate 394,858,367 downwards.
AGAGTTTTTTTATTTCGTAGAAATCAATATTTCACTGTATTACGGAATAAATTCAAACAGACGCATTTCGTTTTCATATAATCACTTTTATTCCATCTGAAAACGATCGCTTGTAATGCAAACAATATCTTTATAATTTTATAATTTTGGGATAATTTACAGGTTGTGGTTTTAAAAACTATTTCATTTACAATTTACTTTAAAATTTAATTAATGCCATTTAACACTTCCTTTCCTAAACAAGTTTTATTATAGTGATGAGTCAAAATATCAACAAAACTAAATATAGAGTTTCTTTATAGCTGTTGCTACAAATATGCTGTTAAAAATATGTTAAAAACTGTCAATCATTAGACCGTTTTTAAAGATAACGTTTACTTGACCGTGTTATTAAGTGTATCTGGGCATTTTGACACTATTATGGTCAAAATAAAGTTAAGTTATATGGTTATGTGACTGTTTTCAATAAAAACGGTCGAATGACTGGACAGTTTTCTACAAATTTTTAACAGTGTACGACTAATGTCAAAAGAAATATTACAATGTATGATTTATAATTATGTATAAGGGTTTTTTGAAACTCGAAGCATACTTTAAAGAAGAAACAATTTACGAGAACACTAATTAAATAGTTCTCTTTTTCATCTAAAGTATACATCTTCTTACCAAAAAAGCAGAAATGCAAGGGTATTGCGGGAAATAAATAACAGTATGCAATATTTCTTAAAATTTCTGAAATACTTTTTAAAAAAAATAACTAGTTTTTAGAGCATAAATTTCACAAATCTCTACATCAGGCGGCATCTTTTCTAGTGACAAATCTCGACAAAAGTAAATTTAACAGGAGAAGCAAGAGAAGATTCGCATGTTTTTACTGTAACATTTATTTATAGCACTTAGCTCTGCATGCAGCATAAAGTAAAAACGTAGATGCATAAAAGCGTAAAACCTTTAAGAACGATGATGTAGGTGGGTGGACATATAGCGTAATACATTGTTTTTCCGCATAGCTACACCTATGAAACTTTTATTGTAGAAAAATGTACCTATGACAGACCTATTAGTAGAATAAAACGCAAAACGTACCTATGACAGATCTATTAATAGAATAAAACGAAAAATAAATTATTTGCGAGTTGTGTCAATTTTCTTGGAGTGACCGATATGTTCGTTTATCAAACCACTGAAACGAAAGATGCGCCATTTACTGCGCTGCGCATACATCTATTCGATATATATAGAGAGAGGTATATTGCATTATTGTTCTCTAAGCTAATAAGGTTTTCTTAAAGCATTTCTCGGATGATTCGTTTGTATACATATGCTTATTGCCAATTTCTCGTGCAAAATTGCAAGGTTTTATTATTATTGTCAGGTTACTGTCAACAAAAGTGGGACAAAGAGACAAAGCGAGACAGCGGTTTCTAAATCGGGACATGAAAATGCACTAAATCTATAGGAGAAGGACCTGTCTGTAACGGAATTATGTCTTAAACGTAAAAAGTCCATGGTGTCTATGGAAGGAATACCATACAATTATGCCTGTTAAAATAGAATCTTTCACCGATAATTTGAATCTCTGTTTAAGAAGGTTTTACTGCATTAAATAAATACAATTATTTTATAAAATAAAATCTGTGAAAGCAAAATAGCTAGAGACCGAACCAAAATTTTGTTTTCAAGAGAAACCGATTGAGCAGATATATTTTTATGATGTTCTTTCCGTTAGAATTGTGATTTTTTTTTATTTATTTAAAGCAACAGACAGGTACCCTTTTAGCAGTTTTTACCGAAGACAGTACATTAAAACTTATAGAAACAGAATATGAAAATGGTACAATATTTCGTCTTAGACAAGCTTCTTTCACAGGTACATTTGTACTGTGTCCTTTTCGACGGAGTTATACAGATTATTTTTCACGAGGATTTTCTGTTTTAACAGGCATTAAGTGCCGCTCGATGCAGACTAATGAATATGCAGGTAGTGCTAAATGATACATGATACTGAAAGAGAGTTTGTACGCATATTGAAAAAGCGGGAATCTTGGTGTCCCGAGCAGTGATGCAAGGAGACGGGTCATGAAACACCTAAAAATCGGGACGTCCCACATAAATCGGGATACCTGGTAACACTAGTTGTAATTAACCCTTTAATAATGCAAACCCTTTAATAATAACCCTTTAATAATGCTTTAATAATGCAACATTTAATAATGCAAATAATTTTGTGCAATATTTATAACCCCACTCAAATATTTTATTTTAAATATTGTTCTTAGTATTTTGTAGAATTAGGAAATGTACAAATATAATGTTCTTACAATAGAAATATAGAAATATTTCCGAATTGAAACCCCCCCCCCCTCTCCCCTCCCCCCACCTCAACACCAAGAAAGCTGAAAAGATGCAAAGGCAAAAAAAAAAATCATCCTTTTAAAAATATTTTTATTCTGTGTAACCAATAATGCTTTTGGAAGAAGATAAAGTAATCTTATTTCTTTATCTATATTATTATTATTATCTATATTATTATTATTATCTATATTATTATTATTATCTATAACTCATTCTAAACTGTATTACAACTAATCGATCTATTAAATGAATTTTATAACAAGTTATTTTATTGGTACTTATAAGTACCGTCAGTATATGAAGGGTTAAAGTATTGTTTTATAATACCGATAAAATCTTAATTATTAATATCTTAAAAACAATTCAAAATTGATTTTGAATTGATTTTAAGATGTATCATATAAAGTGTTTTTGTCGATTGATATTTTTGAAATTTTTTCTCCTGATGAAGGTTTTAAAGATTAAACCGAAACGTAGAGATTTATTTTATTCATATGTTTTTTTACATCTTTTAATTTGTGAATAAATAGTACGTTGGATAGCAACACCTTTTTATTTTGTATGCGATATTACAACGTAAAGTACTTAATTATTAGAAAATAAATCCTTTTTATTTTTTTAATTTACACTAAAATGCATTGAAATTTCCAATTTGTTCCAGTCTCATAAAGCCTATATTGTATTTTTTTCTTCATAAATGCGTACTTTGAAGAATAGTATTTATATGATAAATCAAATTTAAAATCTGTGTCTCAATGTAATAAATCTACCTTTCTAATAGGCCAAAGTTTTCAGTAAAAAGGGTAATTTATTCAGTTGATTTTCAATAAAAGAATCTATAAAACCAAATCTATTTACATAATGTAAATTATTAATCATTTTAAAGGGACTCGTATCGTTTGATCTATTTTTTTCGGGGGGGGGGGGGGTTGTAACACTCTTTTGGCATGTCATTAAATGGTTTTAAGAAGAAAATGATTTAATCAAGAAAAAATGCAATTCTGATAGTAAAATTTGAAATTTTTCTCTCTACTTAAAAAAAAAGGGTAACTAACACTGTCGCCGCAGTAATTTTTTTTCTTGACCGGAAGTCTTTCTCGACTAATATTAAAAAAACTATTGCATATTAAAATAGGAAAATTGGTAGTTTTATATGGAAATATTCGATAAGCCTGCTGAAGCAGACAATTTTAAAATCGAAGATTTTTTTTAAAGAGCTATTTAATGTTTAAGTCAGACAAAATAGTTCCATTGAAAAAGTTTTATACGAACAGAAACTATAGAGAGCAATTTCACCATCTTTCGCAGGTACATACTTGATAGGCTTGCGATGTGCTGTGTGCATTTTTTTTTTTTTTTACATAACTAATTTTTCAGGGTTTTTTTTTTTCCAACTTTTTATACAAATTTTCATTATTTCAAAAGAGGTTTATTTCATATTTAGATAAGGTCATTTTTTATATTGTTGTCAGATTGAAAAACAGCACAAATAATAACATTTCGTTTTAATTTGAAAATGTAATCATATCTGACTATTAAAAACAGAAAGAAAACTTCAAAATAATAATTAAATGATCATGAGCATGAAATGGCGGAAATTACGTCATTAAAATGTATTTACACAGGAATATTAAAAAGAGCAAGAAATTTTTAAATAATAATTAAATTATTACGCATTAAAACCAATAAATGGGGGAAATTTCGTCTTGTTTCAAATGCCCAAGTAATATTATTGCCAAACAGTTTCATTTCAAAAATATATTTACACGAGAGATTTATTTCAAGTTTCGAAAAGTCTTTTTACCTATTGTTGCCGATTTTAAAATAGCGCAAATGATAATATATTCTTTCAATTAAAAAATGTATTTTCACGTGAGTATTAAAAAAAAAAGAAAGTTTGAAAATAAGTAAAAATTACATCATATTTAAACTGATACACTCAAAACAATTTTCTTATAGCATCGTTATAAAATTCCGGGGGGCAGCGACATTGTTTACTTAGCCATTTTATACTAGCTGATTTTAAAATGTTTAATTGATATTATTTATTCTATCGCGAAAACAACGCTATCGCGATAGCAGTTGATTAGACATTAAAATCCCTCAGTCAAAGAGCAATGAATGGAATGGATCACAGAATATTACCACTGGTTGTTTAGTAATAATTCAGTCTCCATTAATATTTTAAAATGAAATTAACTTCATTTTAGATTTTGCGGAGTCAGGACGGGGATCGGCAAGCATAGCTTGCAAGGTCAGAGTTTCTTAGCAATTAAAAGAAATTAAGACAATTTTTAAACCTTAATTTTTCTATAATTTTGAACTTTGTGGCAACATCTTTTTAAGCAATTTCCGTACATCTCTGCTTATCTATAAGCAGATATCTCTGCCAAGGGCCAAATTTAAAAAAACGTTAATTGCTTTAAGAAGCAAACAAATTGTCGTAACATAAGTAAAAATAGAGGAAAAAAATTCACGTAACATGTTTATTTTCTAAAAATTAAGTTATGTATATTATTGAGAAATTCAATCCTTGATTTCGTAAAACATAAGATAAGAAACATCAATATCAAGTAAATGAGAAATGTGTGTTTAATTTTTGTCACTTTGAACATATTGATATATTGAAAAACCTAAACTGCGAAAAATGAATTTAAATGTTGTAACTCTGAATCATTTAAAGAAAAATAGATATGTATAATTATCGGATATTTACCTAAATTGGCCAGAATATACTAGAGATGTCTAAATACACTTTGATCAAAAAATTGAAAAATGATATTATTTTCCCTCCAAATGAAGGGTAAGGGATCTACTTAAACTTAAGTGTTTATAAAATTAAGCGTGATTTGTTGTTAAATATTACATCAGAATCAGAGTACCGTTTTGTTTTTTGTTTTTTCAAAAAAATAAAGCTCTTCAAAACAAGTTTGAACTGCATTATACTGAAACTTCCTATCAAATTTGTTGCTGTAGCAGATTTATCACAACTTTTTTTCTCGAATTCTAATCAATTAAACTTTAATTTAAAAGTACAGTCGAACCTCGTTATCCCGACACCCGGTTTTCATGTCACTCCGCTTATCACGTCAGTTTTTCAAAGTCCCGATTTTCTGTATATGATTTTAATGTAAATAAACTCCGGATTTTACGTCATTGAATAATTTCTAACTCCGGATATCCCGACGGTTTAGGAAAATTGCCCGTTTTTCTTAATCCATCTTATAAGCACGGAAATTAAGCGGTAAGAAATGTCTCAGCCAAACTTTTCTCAAAAGTATCTAAAATACCCATTGAGATAAATGCGAAATTTTACTTCAGTCCTTTATCTGAATAAATAAACTCACACACTATGAATGATCCACTTAAGTTCAAGATAAACGTATCGGCCTACTCGCGGTCTTTATGTTCTGGTCAGGCGGTACTTTCTTGTGGTTTCACTGCGTTTTTCACCTGACTAAAACCGAAACATTGCATTACATTGAAACGATCAGAAATTATCTAACATCCATTTCTGAAGCAACTAACATTGATTACAATTCATTGTATAATATGGATTACAATTCGTTGGATAATATTGAAAAAAGAAATATAGGAAACACATCTAGGGATACGCAAACCTTAATTCATCAATATTTCATTAAACAATAAAAAACAAGTCATCATAAATCTGATTTTTATACTTTTCAATTTTGTTTTTGTGTTTTTCTTTAATAACAATGCTTTATTGCTTAAAACCGCAAGAACAGTTATGAATTTAAAATTGTCTTAAATTAATCAAAAATACAGCTTTTTTATAAACATATTTTTCTCCAACTCCGGTTATCGCGACACTCCGCTTATGACGACACTTTTTTCTGGTCATTAGAGTGTCGGGATAACGAGGTTCGACTGTATATATTTTATTATAAAAGCGAAAGTACAACTTTGAAAATATATTTTCATGAAATATGATTTTTGCAGATTTTATGCAATGTAAACTAATGTGTTCAAATTTAACTCTAAACTAAGTAACAATCTCTTCGAGTTTTTATGGCGGAGGGCGAAATCTTCTTTCGTCTAGTGATAGTTACCTGCTTATTTATATTATCATTATATTAACACTGGCTTGTGTGATAATCAGAAATTTTTGTATCTCAAAGATGTTATTTTAATTTCACATGTTTAATTAAATGACAGCTTATAAAAGAACAGTTTAATTAAAAAGCAGTAGAAATGGAAAATGATCGCGTATCATTTATTTCTTACTTTTGCAAGCTTCCGTTTCAAATTTTCTTTATTACGGTATATTATGTGCTTTTTCCGATATAACCCAGTATTCTACGATATAACTATGTACTTTCTATGTTTTAAAATTTAATTAATGATTAAATGTACGGGAATACCGAATTATTTTTTAATCACTATCATTCTTTTAATAAATAAGAATCCTACTAAAAAATGTTATAAACGGCAAATTATTCATAATTCTGTATCTATAAACGTACGACATAACTTTATACCTTCTGTTTTATAGAATTTATTTAATGATTAAATGTACGTTGGTGATGAATTAAAGACTATTTATTCACGCTCATTCTTTTCATAAATAAGAATTCTACCTCAAGGTTTTCAAAAAAGGCAAAATTTTCATATGTCTTATTATAAAAAGAAATTTTCATTAAAAAAGAGAGCCAATTAAAACATATCTCACTTTAATGAGAGTTTCATTAAAAATTTCATACCGAAAAAAGACACACACAGAATTTTATATTTATCGTTTACATATTTTCATGGTAAGTTTATGGTCAATAAGTAATACAAGTACGCGAAAATATGTCAGGTACTTTCATTTTCAGAATTCCTTTATATGTGACACACCCCCTCTACTAAAATACTACGGTCCAATTCATTAAAACGACGCCAAACCTATGATATATTAATCTCGCCAACTAGAAAGATATTCTCCTCTTCCTGGCAGCCCTGCCTGGGAATCTTTGGATGGGTGAGGATGGAGAGTGAGGCCGCATCACAGTGCTAGAATGGGCTCGACGTGTATCGATTAGGCAAAGGCCTGAGGATCGGACAGGACCGGCCCATACGGGAGATCGGGGATAGACACCTTGGGAGGTACACTCATCCACCCCCGCGCTAAAAGCGTTAGTACGGCCAGATACGCACTTGTTATCGCTTGCTCTCATTTTCTGGGGGCAGTTTTTTCGATGCATTTATTGGTGAAAGATAGGTATTAGTGAGGCTCGTATAGTGATTTTTTCGGATACTTTTTCTGATTCATACAGGTAGGATTGATGTATACAATGGAGTATGGCTTGTCGTACCAATAATTTGAATACAACTATATAATGAAGTAAAATTCAAAAATTGTGAAGTATTCCTATGAAAATATAATTGGTAGATTGCCCATAAAAAATAGTCAATGATGTCAGTCTGCTTAGTATTGTTTATTTTTAGTAAACAACTAGTTTCTAATTGTATAGTTTTCGGAAAATATAAACAGCAATATTTTCTTTCTTTTTCATTTTTTAAATTGATTTATTCATGAATAAGAACTATACGTGAGGCTCGTATGACCAGCCCTCCCCCTCCTACATTTTTGGCGGGATACTTTTATTGACTCATACAGGCAGGATTGGTGCATACAGTGCAGTGTGGTGTATAATAAATGCGTATTCAAAGAATAATTTAAATACAGCAATGTAACGAAGTAAACTTCCAATCTTGTGACATATCCCTACGAAAAATAATCAATAGATTGTCTTTTAAAAATTGTCAATAAAATCAAAGATATTTACACAGTATTTATTATTAATATTAAGAACCGCTAGTTTCTAGTTTTATACTTTCTAAAAAATAAAACTATTGTTTTTTTTTGTTGTTGTTGTTGTTGCTGTTGTTTATTTTTTATTTATTTATTTTTATTATTATTATTGATTTATTTTTGAATACTAACTATATGCGAGACTTGTATGATGAGTTTCTTCTTGTTTTTTGTTTGTATTTTGGATCCTTTTTCTAACTCATACAAACGGGATTGATGTATACAATGCAGAGTACACTGTAAGAAAAAAACACATGTTTCTTAATTTACGAAAATGTACAATAATCACGAACACAAATATATAATAACCTCGTCCGAGTCACCCAAGATTCTGAAAGTGTTCCTTTATCTTTAGAAATCTCGAAAAACAATTTATTTTCGAAATTTAAAGAAGAATTTATATTAAAAATTTTTTTTACTAGCTTCCCGTAATTTTTGAAAACTTTTCCGAGAACTTTTACAGTGCATTAATCAGTTCTTTCTATCCTGAAAATTGATTTTTCGGATTCTATCAATTCTCAAGTAAGCATTTAAGTTGCATAGCTAAATTTGTGCATACAATTGTAACAAAATCATGTTAATTTTCATATCAATGTTAATGCTGTTAATTTTGTATCTTTGTCTGTTAGACATGTTTGCTGAATATCAAAATATTTACCTGAGAATTAACAGTATCCGAAAAAGTGACATTCAGATTCGAGAAAATTGATTATTGCACTATAAAAGCTACTCAGAAACGTTTACGAAAATGACGGGCAGCTAATAAAAATTTATTTTTATAAGTTCTTCTTTAAATTTCGAAAATAAATAGTTTTCTGATGTTTTTAAATGTAAGGGAATGCTTTTCTGAATTTTCGGTGACTCGGAACAGGTTATTAGCTGTTTACATTTTTGATTATAGTACACCTTTGTAGATTAAGAAATATCTGTCTTTTTTACAGTGTAGCTTATCATAAATACGAATTCAAGAATAATTTGAGCATAACAGTGTAATAAAGGAAACATTCAAATTTCTAGAATATCACTATCAAAGATAATCATATGGTCGATAGATTGTCGATGAAAGATCTCCAGTGAAATGGATAACATTTACTTAGTACTAATTATTATGAAATGAAAACAGTTAGTTAATAATTTTATCCTTTATAGAACATAAAACTTCTAATGCATGTTTTTACATCTGTTTTATTAGTGAAAGACATATATATATAGCTCATTCAAGTTTATTTGTTTGTTTTTTCTATTTTATAAAAAAAATAGGACAGATGTATGTAGTGCATTTTATATTTTCATGTTACATCACAAGAAATAAAGAATTTTGTTTTAAATTAATGAAATTTAAAAATTCATTGTAAATTGATTAAACTGTCGTCCAAATTTATATTGTAAAAGTCATAAATCATATATCCTATGCAATAAAAATATTCTATTACACCAAGATATTTTGTTAATTATTAGTAACGGAAAATAATTAATTGGTAGATTTGTTTATCATGATTTTTTTTCTGTTTACAGTAAAATTTTCTGATTACAATGTTCTTAAAAATAAAAATAGTATATAAATTAATAACTTTAAAGTGAATATCCTTATTCAATGACGTAAACTTTCAAATGTGTGAAATATTCCTATTAAAATTTACTTTATTCAATTCAAAAATTCATTTATTCAATAAATTTCCATCGAAAACACTTTATCATTGAAATCAGATTAATTTGTTTACTATTAATTATTTTTTTTAAATAGAAGAATAATGAATTTCTAGCTTCATACTTTCTGCCTAAATTAATTTAAGAAAAAATATCCTGACATTAAATCTTCTTTTTATTTTGTATCACTTTAACTTTTAACCTTTTTTTAAAAAAAGTAAACTTCAAAACTTTATTTGAATACATAATTGATGTTTTACATATAAAAATGCGTTTTGATATTTCAATCTTTTTTTCCTCTCTATTAGTTCTATTTTAAAGATTTCGATTGGTTCTACACAAAATTTTGTAACAGTAAAAAATTTCTTAACAATATCAGACAATACACAGAGAACATAATGAAAAATGAAGCTCGTTTTGCTGCGAAGTTTAAGGTTACTTTTGCATTTTTATTCTGTTAACTTGATTTTTGTATGTAGCGGTGGAATTTTTTAACCAATATTTTACTGATTTCCTGACAGGATAGAATTATAAAAAATGATGTATACAGGGTTTTTTCTGATAACAATACAACATGTTAATATTTTTAGAACAGAATTCTAAATTAATAAATCAATTTTAAGCCACTTTCCCTTTAGTCGGTCGCAAATGATAAATCGGGAAATATTCTTTATGGTTACGATTGCACACGAATTAGAAAATAATCGAGTTAATTATGCACCAAACCAGGATCACTAAGACAAACCATCTGGCTGTAAAATTGCAACTATGAAAAAATTAGAACACTAAAAAGCAGAAAAAAAATATATAAAAAATAAAAAGTTTAATAACTTTTTTAAATATTAGCGTTTCTAAATTAATAGTTTGATATTAATTCAATTATGATTATGCGTTGAGAAAACAATTTAAAAATCCTGAATAGAGAATAAGTAACCCTTTTGTTTTCTTTCCCTTGCCTTAAAAAGGAAACGGGAAAAATTATCACGATTTGGCTTGGTATTACATTATTAAAAGTGATTTGTTTACGCCGCCGGTTTTGAATTTTTTGTGACCGGATATCTTTCTTCGTTAATATTAAGAGAAATAGTACATACAAAATATGAAAATCGATGATATTATAGATAAATGTTTTATAAACACACTGATGCAGACCGTTTTCAAATCGAAGACTTGTTTTAAGAGATATTTAATGTTAAAGTTGGTCAAAATCGTTCCATTAAAAAAGTTTTATGGGAGCAAAATCTATACATGAAAACTGAAACATTTTTAGATCATTTATTGCATCAGAAGTTCCCGATGTGCAGACTGCATTTATTTTTTTAATTTGACTCATGTTTTGAGGTTTTATTTTTATTTTAAATTCAAATTTTCAGCATTTCGAGATATACTTTTTACAACTTTTAGAAAAGTGTGTTAAATTGTTGCCAAACTTAAAAACAGCGCAAAGAATAATATTTCCTTCAAATTAAAAATTTATTTACACGTGAATATTATAAACAGAAAAAAGCTTTCAAATGAGAATCAAATGATTACGTATTAAAAGCGGGAAAATATTGATAATTACGTCATAAAAACTGTACTTACACGTGAATTTTAAAAGAGAAAGAAAATTGTAAAATAATAAATCCATTAATAATGCGTTAAAAGTCCTAAGTGAAAGAAATTACATCATATTTAAAATTGCCAAACAGTTTAAATTTAAAAATATATTTGCGCAAGACATTTATTTCATATTTTGAGATAATCTTTGAAAACTATTGTTGAGAATGCTAAGACAACGCAAATAATGTTTCCTTTCTAACAACAAAAATATTTTCACGTGAATATTAAAAAGAGAAAAAAAAACTAGTGAAAATTACGTCAGATTTAAAACTATACATATAAAATGTCTCATTTAAAAAAACTTTTTATATCGTTGTTAAAAATTACCGAGAGACAAAGACACTGTTTACTTAATTCATTTTATATTACCTTATTTTTACCTGTTTCACTGATCTGATTTAATCAAAGATGAAAACAACCCGTTGACCCCTTTGGTACGAACGTCTTTTACAGAATTTTTAATCTTTAGTCACCGGTTTTTTAAAACAGAAATTTTTACCTAATTGAATCGGGAAAATGCTCGGATTAAATAAGGCAGAATTTACAATAAAAATTTACTGGTGAGAATAATCACCGATTCTGAGCACCTTACGCGGCACGAATACCAGTCGCTCGTCCCCAAGGAGTTAACAGGGAGATCGCCACTGTTTTTTTTTTGTTTGTTTGTTTGTTTTTACTAGGGGGCTCGGCCCCCTACGAGCTACGCTCGCCAACCCCCGTCCAGACACCGTAGACTCTAAATGCACGCTAATTTGATCGACTTTAAAAAGATTTCTAAAGATTGAATTATAATTTAAAAAACAGTGGCGATCTCCCTATAAACGAATTTCTATTCATTTCTCTTTGATTGGGCAATTTTAACGCCAAATCCGTTGCGGTACTACTTGATTATCCCGTCGACCAATTTCGCCAAATTATATAAATCGACAAACCACTCGCCAAATTATACAAATTGACATAATTTTTATTTTAAATAACGAAAAAACAAATAAATTAGCACAACATTAATAAAAATACAAATAAAACGTCGAAATAAAAATAACTTGATGACGTAGACACGTGTAACAACATTTCAAAATAAGCTAATATAAAAGGAATTAAGTGAACAGAGTCTTTGTCTCCTGGTATTTTTTAACAAAGCGAAAAGAAAGTTCTTTTAAATGAGACATTTTAAATTAATCGTTTTTAATCTGACGTAATTTTGACCAAACTATTCTTTCTCTTTTTAATATTCACGTGAAAATACTTGTGTTAGAAATTAAATACTGTTTGCACTTTCCTAACAAAAATAGTTGAAATGTATCCTCTTAAAATATCAAATAAATGTCTAGAGCAATTTCTAAATTTAAACCGTTTTGCAATATTATTTTGTGTTCATTTTTGTAATAACTGTAATGTGACGTAAATATGACTTAATTTCTCCTATTTAAGACTTCTAACGCATGTTAATAAATTTATTGCTTTACAAATTCCTTTCTCTCTTAAAATTCACGTGTAATTATAGTTTTTATGACGTAATTTTTAATAAGTTCCTGCTTTTTGTACATAATTATTTAATTCTAATTCCAAATATTTTTTCTGTTTATAATAGTCACGTGTAAATAAATTTTTAATTTATTTACACGTATAAATATATATATTTTTTTTTTAAGCAAACATTATTGTTTCCGCTGTTTATACAGTTGGCAACAGTTTAAATTAATACCATTTTCTAAAATCTGTTAAAAATATCTCTAGAAATGCTGAAAATCTGAATTTAAAATTGAAATAAAACCTCAAAAAATGAGTCAAAATAAAAAAATTAATGCAATCTGCACTCCGGCAAATTCTAACGCATAAAATGATCTAAAAATGATTAAATTCCTATGAACAGTTTTTGCTCCTATAAAACTTTTTTAGTGGAACTATTTTGTCCAACTTTAGCATTAAATATCTCTTAAAATAATTCTTCGATCTGAAAACTGTCTGCATCAGCGTTTATTTCTGTATAATACTTTCGATTTTCATATTTTTGTATGTATTATTTTTCTTAATATTAACGAAGAAAGACCTCCGGTCACAAAAAATTCAAAACCGGCGGCGGTGACAGCGGTAGTTACTTTTTTTTAGAATAGAGATATTATAATTCACTAGGGGGCTCGGCCCCCTACGAGCTACGGTCGCCAACCCCCGTCCAGACACCGCAGACTCTAAATGCACGCTAATTTGAGCGGCTTTAAAAAGATTTCGAAAGATTGAATTATAATTTAAAAAACAGTGGCGATCTCCCTATAAACGAATTTCTATTCATTTCTCTTTGATTGGGGAATTTTAACGCCAAATCCGCTGCGGTACTACTTGATTATCCTGTCAACCAATTTCGCCAAATTATATAAATCGCCAAACCACTCGCCAAATTATACAAATTGATATAATTTTTATTTTAAATAGCGAAAGAACAAATAAATTCGTACAACATTAATAAAAACACAAATAAAACGTCGAAATAAAAATAACTTGATGACGTATACACGTGTAACAACATTTCAAAATAAGCTAATATAAAAGGAATTAAGTAAAGAGAGTCTTTGTCTCCTGGTATTTTTTAACAAAGCGAAAAGAAAGTTCCTTTAAATGAGACATTTTAAATTAATTCTCAAAATATCAAATAAATGTCTAGCGCAATTTCTAAATTTAAACTTTTTTGCAATATTATTTTGTGTTCATTTTATGTAATAACTATAATGTGACGTAAATATGACGTAATTTCTCCTAAGACTTCTAACGCATGTTAATGAATTTATTATTTTACAATATCCTTTCTCTTTTAAAATTCACGTGTATACTTTTTATGACGTAACTTTTAATAAGTTCCTGCTTTTTATACGTAATTATTTAATTCTAATTTGAAAGTTTTTTTCCTGTTTATAATAGTCACGTGTAAATAAATTTTTAATTTGAAGCAAACATTATTGCTTGCGCTTTTTATACAGTTGGCAACAGTTTAAATTAGTACAATTTTCTGAAATCTGTAAAAAATATCTCTAGAAATGCTGAAAATTTGTATTTAAAATAGAAATAAAACCTGAAAAAATGAGTCAAAATGAAAAAATTAATGCAATCTGCACTCCGGCAAATTCTAACGTATAAAATGATCTAAAAATGATTACACTGCCATGTATACTTTTTGCTGCTATAAAACTTTTTTAGTGGAACGATTTTGTCCAACTTTACCATTAAATAACTCTTAAAATAATTCTTCGATTTGAAAACTGTCTGCATCAGCGTGTTTATCAAACATTTCTGTATAAAACCACCGATTTTCAAATTTTTGTATGCATTATTTGTGTTAATATTAACGAAGAAAGGCCTCCGGTCACAAAAAAATCAAAACCGGCGGCGGCGGCGGCGGCGGTGACAGCGGTAGTTACTTTTTTTTAGAATAGAGAGATTCTTCCGAAATTTTTTTAAAGCCGATCAAATTAGCGTGCTTTTAGAGTTTGTGGTGCCTGAACGGGGGTTGGCGAGCGTAGCTCGTCGGGTGCAGAGCTGCCTAATATATATATATGTATAAAATATGACATTCAAAAGATTAAACTGACCATTTATGATCTAAAAAATAACGAATAGTTACGAACTGTCATTTTTTTTAAATAGTAATATTAAAACAAATTCAATAAATGCAACGTTATATAAAACTCAATTCTATTTGTTTTTCTTTTTTTTAATTCATGGATTTTTTTTTATTGAATAATAATCATACAGCTATTACTGTATTCAGATATACAACTATCGAGTGGATTTATTTTATGAAATCAAAACAAAAAGGCCAAAGATTTGTAATGGAAGTCTTCGGATCTCCTCACTGTATCTGTAAATTTCTTTTTATGCTGATAGTACTTGCAATGGGGTGAAAGAAACCTGCAATCAAAAACGCTAAATCTAAAACTTTCCGCGTTCAAAAACTTAAACACGGTAATTAAGATTAAAAAAATAATGAATAGAAAAATTTTAACAACAATATTCAATTTTAGCTGTTCATTTTTAAATTCACGGAATTTTGAATTGCTGTGTCTGTTTGTGTGTTTTTAAGAATGAATAATATTTGTCCAGCTAAATACACTATATATGCGCATGTACCTCGAGTAAATTCATTTAATCAAATTACAATTAAAAAAAGACTATTGTCCTAAAAAAAGATGTGTTCTAATCTAGTAAAATATAATATAATTACGAACGAAAGTATACAATTACCTCTTCCGAGTAACCCACTATTTCGAAAGCATTCGTGTCTTTAGAAACCTAATTAATAAATGCACCTTGAACTAATTTTAATTGCTAAAATGTGTAAATTAAAACTTCAAAAACAGTAAAAATAGGTTTATTCGACTGTTTGCATGTTTCTACTCTACCCGACACATATACAAAACAATTAAATAAAAAATATCCTAAAATTGTATGGTCTATGAAACGCCATCGATAAATTTTTCGCGTACTATTTCATATTATGCATGTTATTATTACGTTTTTTTTTTTTACTTGGGTTTTTATTTTTATTTTCGCAACCATTGAATAGCTCGAGTCATAATTTTGTTATGTTAAATGATGCTACATTGGTTCAATATATTAATAAATTAATTCTTGGATGTTGCCAATAGTAAGAAGCCTAAACATAAATTTCATTCACAAAAATACAAACTTTATACTATTCTATATTTTTCAAGCTTTTTTCAGAAATTAAAATACCGTCCTAAACATTTCAATATCTGCTTAGCACCCGAACTACCTCCAAAATTAAAGAATGTCATTTGCACTAAAATTGACCAAATTAATTTTGTGAATTACTCAGGAGTATATGAAATTCCACTTATTAGAGCAGATGGATCAAAGAATTACTATATTGGAATGACTAGCAGGAAATTTAAATACAGAAAAAAGGATCATTTAGCTGATATTAAATATAAAAGAAAAACCACAGCCCTGGCACGATTACATCAAGAAGAAATCTCTATATAATAAAAGACAGTGTAACGCATCCGGGGCGAATCCGTCAATCTTACCAGTCTCCGAGGAAGAGACTCAAAGGTGAAAGGTTCCACTCTCCCATTGGTTGACAAGAAACAAGAATCCCGCGATTACTTCTCAAGGTTACAAGTCCCGATAACTGAGCAGTGGTAGACACTTCTTCTTAACAAATCAGAAGGCACGTCGCATTTCACCACCAAAATAAATCGCCAAGTGTCAGTTGAGATTATTTCAAGTATTAAGTTACAATCATGTTAAATTTTATTTGCGACATGTAAGGAATTTTAATTTATTTCTCATATAAAGTGATTCACGGAAAACAATGATATGGTATTTTTAAAAATATCCCTTTTTTCCCTGCAAAAAATTGATAAAACTAACTTTCTTTTAAAAAAGTAATCAATTTAAATATTTTAGACTTGTTATTTTGTAACTTATTATTAAATTACACATTACTTATATTTTCCTTTTCTATATGCAGGTGTATGTAAATTTAAACTAAAAAAAAAAAAAAAAAAAAAAAAAACATATTCCATATTTTAAGAGGAAAAAATTAATATTTATACGAAAAGTAAAATTAATAATTATTGATTTATAGCTTTGCATCAGGAGGTCAGAAGCTTGGGGGATTAGATGCCCCCCCCCCCCGAAATATTATCCTGGCATGCTGTAACTTATTTTTAAATTACACATTACTTATATTTTCCTTTTCTATATACAGGTGTATGTAAATTTAAACTTTAAAAAAAAAACATATACCATATTTTAAAAGTAAAAAATTAATATTTATACGAAAAGTAAAATTAATAATTTTTGGTTTATAGCTTTGCATCAGGAGGACAGAAGCTTAGGGAATTAGACGGTTGGGATTCAACCCGATATACTTATTTATTAATCAATATACATATAAAAAAAATTCGGGGAGGAGAGTAAACGATAAAATACAATTTCAAAGTGTTATTAAAAAAAAAAAATAGTATTATTTCAATAGTTGCAGCAGACTGTTTTAATTACGCACTTTTATTGCATATTTATTAAATTTTTGTTTTATTAAGAAATCTTAATTTTGTTATATTAGCCGGAAAACCTGGTTTACCCAGAAATATTGTAAATGCTAATTGTGTGTTCATTAGAACATAAACTAGCCGAACTTTGCCAATCTAAACGCTTCCATATTGTCAATTATTTTTTTATCAGTTTTTCAAATTTTAAGTGAAAAACACAATTTTTACCCATTGTCCTAGGACGGGCATTTACACTAGTTATCCATATAAATTTAAATGAACGCAAGACATTTTTTTCCTCCAACCAATATTATCCATCCACTATAAGAGAAACAATAGAGATTCTAGCACGTAAAAATTCCATAAGTAACGATACAGCCTCATTTAGCTTATTTAAATTATGGCTCGAGCTACTCAATGGTTACGAAAATAAAAATAAATAAATAAAATAACTTGAATAATAAGGAAGAGTACATGAAAAACTGAATGATGGCGTTTCACAGACCGTGCAATTTTAGAATATTTTTCTTTATTTGTTTTGAAAACGAACACGGGTAGAGTAAAATAAACCAATTTTTACTGTTTTTAAAATTTAATTTACACCTTTTTACAATTAAAATTAGTAAACAAATACGATTTCGAAATTTACATTAACCCCTTCGCGACGGGAGCCTTTTACGAAATGTTTATTACTTTGCTACCGGTTTTAAAAAAGAGAAGTTTGTGCCGATTCAAATCGGGAAAATGGTCGGATTAAATAAGGCAAATTTTACAGTAAACTTTTACTGGTGAGGATAAACGAGGATCCTTAGGTCTATTTCCGGCACGTATACGTGTCGCTCGTCCCCAAAGAGTTAACATTTATAAAAACAAGTTTTTTTTTTTTTTTTTTTTTTTTTTTGTGCAGAAACTGACTTTCAGAAACATTTCAGAGTATTTTTTATAGTGTATAAAACAGTTTTCTCAAATTGGAATATAAGTTTTTTAAGTTCTATTCATTCTCGAGTAAATGTTTCTACGTTCAACACTCAAGCTTTACAGACAAACACGAATAAATTAACATTAACATTAAAATTAATAATATTTTAACTTAAATTTACTTATACCTATATTTCAGGCATTATAGTAGCCACTAGTATAGACACTTTTACTACATTTGTTTTACATTAATATATAAAGATTCATGACACTTAACTTTTATTTTAAAAAATCTTTTATCTTTCGTTTTGTACATATTAAAATCGAACATTATAATTTTCATTTCTTTACTTTTCTTAAAAAAACAAACCACAAACAAACCACCACAACATTTTTTTTTTTTTTTTCTTAAAAAAACAAACCACATTTTTTTTAAGAAAAGTAAAGAAATGAAAATTATAATGTTCGATTTTAATATGTACAAAACGAAAGATAAAAGATTTTTTAAAATAAAAGTTAAGTGTCATGAATCTTTATATATTAATGTAAAACAAATGTAGTAAAAGTGTCTATACTAGTGGCTACTATAATGCCTGAAATATAGGTATAAGTAAATTTAAGTGTAATATGGGCATTAAATGAGACAGAAATTACTGTCGAAAAACACTGACTAAATAATAATATTTTGTTACACTTACATGTATAAATTTAATTTGAAATCTTTAATGCTACAATAGTTCGATCTTCACAGCTATTAGTATCCAATAGTCAATTTAATAAATGTCCTATCAAAACCCAAGACATTTTAATTGCTTGAAGATTTTTCCTGCGGAAACTCCATTATCATAGAGCTGCTTAAGCATCGTCCTTTTGGATCCCATCATATAAAAATTCTAAATTTTTGCTTTATACAAAAATCGTCTGCTTTAATAGAAAAATGCCAATCGCAGAACTTGAGTGATAAATTTCTTTACCAAACGATTAAAATTTATTATTATTATTATTATTATTATTATTATTATTATTATTATTTTGGTATAACGAAATTTTGCAGCCACCCTGTAACAATTTACAGATTGTTTCATTTTTTCTTAGTTCGCCTATAAATCCTTTTTCCTTGTCACTATGCTATCAAAGGTATACAACAAATCTTAAACCAATACGAGTAGAATATCTGAAAAAAAAAAATTCTCCTCCATTAGGTTTAAAACTTTGACATACAAAAACTTAAATTTTACATTTACAATTTTAAAAATAATAAATAATTTTGATTTTAACTATAAAATTGGATTTTTTAAACTACACACTTTGCAATTCGGGACATTTATGACTTTACAAGTAAAGGATTGTCACAATTTTAACTATAAAATTCGATTTTTACTTCTCACTTCAAAATTCCTGGATTTTTAAGAATTAATAATATTTGTAGAGCTAATACAGTATTCAGTCTCGCGGATATCGAATAAATTCCTTTAATCAAATCTATATTATAAAGCAAAAACATTCCCATGAGTAGCGGTGACTTTTTATTGGCGTTGGCAACGGCATTGGTGTTAGTGTTGGTCCATGGGTGTTGGCAGTAAATTACATTTTTACTGCAATGTTTTTATCCATGGAGGAAGGAAATAGATGGAGATGCAGTAAGGTGGCTGGGGGGTGACGCCAAAAAAGTAACCCTAAAATCTGCTACAGTAGGCCCAAACACAAGCACGTCCTTTCACGAAAAAAAGAAGAAACTTTTAGTAACACAATTTTTAATTCCTACTACAACGGAATGCTGCTTTAGAATGCTTAAAAATAAGCAGATCACTTTCATTTAGAGAAATAAATGCACGGGTGATATCAAAGAATTCGGTCCCTGTTCCAGGTGCCTGTTATGTTTGGGCCTAGTGAGAGCATTTAAATTTGAGCGATAACGCGTATCACATTGCAAACCGTTTTTACGGCATACTGCATCTCCATCTATCTCTTTCCTCCATGGTTTTTATCTTCTAAACATCTCACAATTTTAATTTTGACAGCATCTAATAGGCGGGGGAGGGGGGGGGCATTACCTTTCAAATGCAATTTTTAAAAAATTGCATCTCTATTTACTTTTTTTTTTTTTTTTTTTTTTTTTTTTTTTTGGTTTTTGAAAATATTTTTAGAACATGAATGATTTTTTTTTAAATGTATATCCATCGCAGGCAGCCCGATTTGGAAATATTAACCCGTTTGCAATTAAAACAACATAAATAGTTCATTTACTTTTAATATTCAATAACGAAATTATATCTTCACTAATCAGTAAATTAAAAAAAAAAGTAATTTTTAAAAAAAGCAATTTAATAAATTACAACGACCATTTGGAAAAAGATTTTTTCAAAGACTAAAATTTAAGACATAAAAAAACGCACGGATTTGATCATACATTACGTACGCCATGAATTAAACATTAATAGTGTTATTACACGTAAAAATTGCAAGCGAGAAAAATCGCCTGCGACTCGTCAGATTTCCTGAAACTTACGTATTATCCACCTGAAACTTACGTATTATCCAAGCATTTCATAGGCTGTTCGGGAAAAGGCTTTTCCATCGTAGAAATCTGACGACCCATTTTAAATAAAACTTCATTCTTAAACTTCCAAACATCCCACAATATTACTTTTTACACCATCGCATAGAGAAAAAAATTTACTTTTAAATTCAATTTGTTTGAAAGCTGTATCTCAATTTGTTTCTGAGTTATTAATTTTTTCGTAGTTTTTATTACTTTTTTGTCATAGTAGCAAAAGAAGTATTCACCTCTGTTGAAAATAAAGGGAAAATACATACTGTATAGACCAATCAGAAAACGAATAAAATGCAGATTCAACCAATAAAACGCCTCAGATATGTTTTTGATTTCCTACCCTGAACGAGAACAATAACCATTTTACCAAATGGTTAATAATATAAATAAAACGCAAATTTATCAAGCACCTAATCGAACTACGCGCTTAAACTAATTGAAATTATTAGAATGAGAAAGGATGATGTAAGTAGCGAAATTTTTGGCGATTTTTTCGACTATGAACTCCTGGCATGTGGCTTATACGTATAAATTACGTACGTAATTTATACGTATAATAAAATACATATTATTAAGTATCCTTTTTAATGAACTTCAAAGCTTTATTTCAATACATAATTGATGTTTTTCATATGAAAATGCTTTTCGGTATTGTTAAAATCTCTCTATTCTAAGAAAAAGTAACTAACGCTGTCACCGCCGCCGTCGGTTTTGAGTTTTTTGTGACCGAAGGTCTTTTTTTGTTAACATTAAGAAAACTATTGCATAAAAAAATATGAAAATCGGTGATATTACAGAAAAAGGTTTGATAAACACGCTGATGCAGACAGTTTTCAAATCGAAGAAATATTCTAAGAGATACTTAATGCTAAATTTGGACAAAATCGTTCCATTAAAAAAATTTTATAAGAGCAAAAACTATACACGGTAATTTTAATCATTTTTAGATCATTTTATTTGTTAGAAGTTCACGGTGTGCAGACTGCCTTTATGTTTTTAATTTGACTCATTTTTTGAGGTTTTATTTCTATTTTAAATTCAAATTTTCAGCATTTCTAGAGATATTTTTTTACATATTTTAGAAAATGGTATTAATTTAAACTGTTACCAACTGTATAAACACCGCAAACAATAATGTTTCCTTCAAATTAAAAATTTATTTATACGTGACTATTATAAACAGAAAAAAAAACCTTCAAATTTGAATTAAATAATTAAGTATAAAAAGCAAGAACTTATTGAAAATTACGTCATAAAAGCAATATTTACACGGGAATTTTAAAAGAGAAAGGATATTGTAAAATAATAAATTCATTAACATGAGTTAGAAGTCTTAAATAGGAGACATTACGTCACATTACACTTATTACGTAAAATGAACAAAAAATAATATTGCAAAACAGTTTAAATTTAAAAATTGCGTGAGACATTACACATATTTTGAGAAAATCTTTTCAACTATTTCAGCGTAAATAATATTTCATTTCTAACAAAAGTATTAAAAAGAAAAAGAACAGTTTGGTGAAAATTACGACAGATTAAAAACGATACACTTAAAATTTCTTATTTAAAAGAACTTTCTTTTCACTTTGTTAAAATATACCGGGAGACAAAGACTCTGTTTACTTAATTAATTTTATATTAGCTTATTTTGAAATATTTGACTGATTTTATTTAATCAAAGACGAAAACAGCCATTGTATCTTTTAACAGCAGCTGATCTGGCCTTAAAATTCCGCAATCAAGGAGAAATTAATAGAAACCCGTTTACAGGTAGATCGCCTCTGTTTTTTAAATTATAAATCAATCTTCCGAAATCTTTTTAAAGCCGATCAAATTAGCGTGCTTTTAGAGTATGCGGTGTCTGAACAGGGGTTGGCGAGCGTAGCTCGTAGGGGACAGAGCCCCCTATTTTAATCTAAAAAAATTTTAAATGTGAAAAATCTATTAGAGTTTTAAGTATTAAGAAAATATTTTTTTGTAATCGAAATTGTTTTCGACTTCCGCTTTTCAATGGATTTAAACGTTTTAGGATCAGACATCCCGAAAAATATGTTTATACAAAATGTCAGTCTGTCCGCCCGTGTGTCCGTATGTTCTCTTTGTATCATCAAAAAAGTGCATGAAGTTATGCATAGAATTAAGCCAAATTTTAGATATATGATTTAAGCTATGGCCAGCAGGTCCCACGTAAGTTTAGAAAAATTCCACCTGAAGAGGACGCTGTTATAGCAATTTGTGTAATTTCCATTATTGTATCATCGAAAATTGTATGGAGTTATGCATAGAATTTAACCAAATTTTATATGTATGTTTATGTATGCTTTTGGCTATGTCCAGAAGGTCCCAGTTGAATTTGGGGCTATTCCACTTCAAGGGAGATTAGATTATAATAGAGAATATAGGATATAGGAATATAGGGAGTATAGAGATTTTTGTGCCATTTTCAATATTGTATCATTGGAAAGTCTGCGAAGTTATGAATAGAATTGAACCAAACTTCATATATACATTTTTTTTTTTTACTATAGACTTCAGGGCCCAGTTGTAGATGGAGATTTTCCTCCAGAAGAGTGGCTGCGATAACGCTTTTTCTCGATTTTCGTAGTTCTTTTATACATCGGCTGTTCACTCAATGACGGGCAAATCGCATGTCGTTAACACAGCGATTCTCAAGCAGCTGACGTACAAGAATAACTAAAAATATTGATTTTATTAAATATTATGATCGAGATTAACTCGTGTTTACTACGATTAGTAAAATAAAGCAGGGTTTTAAGGGGCCTCGGGGCATTTAAAATTGAAAAACATGAAAAAGAAACAGACCATTTTCAATATTTAATATCTTAAATGGTATAAGATTTTAAAACACAATTTTTAGAGGGATGAAAGATATATGTATGTTCTTTCATTGCATATATTTATAAAATTACAAGATACAGAAAAATATTTATAGGGGCCTTAAATCTGTCATACATTTGTAGAAAAGAAAATTAGTATGCTAGCTTACGCACAGGATTACAAAATAAATTTTGCAACTAGAATGAAAATTTTGGTGCCTAATCATACTTATTGTAATAATTACCCCGAACTTAAATAAATTTGTATTTAAAGCATTTTTATATTTTTAATAGAACGTTGTGTTTAACTAATACAAAATTTTTAAAATTTCAACAGTATAATCGCCTAAAAAATATTCTTTTGAACAATAAAAAAGAAACTTTAGGTTTAGTTTATACAGACTAACATGAAACATATGTTTTGAAAATTTCATGAAAAAATATTTAGAAGTTTTTGAGATATCCTGAGCGCTATGCCCAAAAACGTCATTTGGAGAAAACTCAATTCAAAGTTTCGGAAACGCCGCTTCAGTTATTGAGCAGGTATAATTGTAAAAAGCATAACTTCTGTTCTAATAGGAATTTCAAGGAAACAATTATAGCAAAATTTTCAGAAAAGATAGAAATTTAACATCTAAAAAAATTAAAATTTCGAAATTTTTGAAGCTTTAAGAGTCCCGAAGATCCCTTAAGCTTATGTCAAATTACATAGCATGTAGAAAATAGGTATGGCTGGTAAAATTTTACCCATACCAACCATTGTGGTGGATGACCTATTTATGGGTGAATTCTTTAAATATCCGAGAATCGTCAAGCAAAGTTTTCGCCATATTTAGAAGTTTTCTACTAGTACCTATGGGAGCAACAAGAAAACATTGCGACTCTTTCATTTCATTAAATAAATATTGAAGTAGATGTAAATCTTCTTGTGGTACGCTTAGAGTAACGAATTCTTTTAATCATTATTTTGATAACTTCCAAAGAATATACAGAATATTTCCTGCATACAGTATACTACGAAACTAATGGAGTTAATATTTACAATCCCTATTAGAATAACTACATGTGATTCATCTACAAATCGTATTTAACACTTAAATCCATGATGACGTATCAGATGATCTTAGAGTAAGAATCTGCAATGAAGTCTCAATTCACCTTTATTTATGCACCAAAAAATGCGATGAAATGGTGATGCTGAAAAACCAATGACATTAAAATGAATTTTCTAGCTATAAAACATTAAATAAATATGCTTTGAGTTCTCTTTTAAGAAATTGCACTTCATAAAAACGTGTATTTTGTTAAATATATTCTTCTCCTTTTGTTAACGGCCCCACCAGTGACCGAGAGGTTCTACTCTCGAAGCTGGTAGACGGGAGATGCTGGGTTCGATCTCAATCGCGCCCGTCGGCCTAATCGTTCGGAGTTTTCTTCGAACCTTGGTTCTCCAAGCGTTAATACCGATTAGGTTCTCTTAGAAAGACCTCCACGGAAGGCACCCCCCCCCCTCAGGGCCTATATCCCACGTGCAGATAATTGGCCGATATAAATACAATCAATCGATCAACCTTTGGTTAACACCTGGTATGTGTTTGAAATTGGCTGGTAGAGAACATTTTCACTTTAGCAAAGCCTGTTTGTAATATCCATCTGTTACGACCTCGGCAATGCCGCTACCTAGTAACTCAGTCGTATTCAAATATAAGTTTTAAAACATCTTTATTTAAGCTAATTGGTCAAGGGTTGATAGAGTAACTTCCAAATGTAGCCTAAATTACGTGGCGGACAAACAAGGTAAATCACTATTTCAACAACTAAAAAATATCAAATTTCAACTTGCATAAAAGGCTTCGATATTTTACGCCGACAGCAATTATCTCAAACTAACAAGTTACTTTCAGCTTCAAAAGCTAAACATTCGTTAAATCTTTAGTGCTAACGTTGACAACCCGTGGCTGTCGAGAAACTTTTATTTACTCAAATGAGATTGGAAAAACTTCTTACCAAAGGCAAGCGCTTCTAACTCCGGCTTCACTCTTACTTCACGTGGCGAACACACCATTATATCACAATAATATGTATTCCAAACGAAAAAGTCAAAACATATATTAAAATATGTATTTGCTTAAAAGGCGTTACTAAAACACATTAAAAATATATTAGAAACCTGTATTGACATATTTTAACTCCTTCATTGAGTCGTCATCAGAATGTATAACAGAAAATACAAATACAATGCATATGAAAACCGGAAAAAATCATCGAATACAAATTAACATATAACGCCCCCTACATTTTCGATATCGCGCGTGTCCCTGCTGTGTCGCGATTCCGTAAATTGTCCAACCGTTCAATATTCGGGATGCGAAAGGTAACGTATCGTTACAAAACCCTGAACCTCTTAAATAAATCTCAATAGACTCTCTTATAAATAACTGTAAATAAAAATTAGACCTGTAAATCAGTCTACTCTCATTAAAAAGTATGTTAATGCTCTCTATTTGATTCAGCCGGGATGATCTTTTCTTTTTCTTCTACATTAACCTTCCGTAATTGGGTCTTCTTTCAATCGTTGCAATTGTGGCTACAATATCCTGTAAAATAGATATGAATATCATTAGATATTTTAAACATTATTTTTGCCCCAAATGCACCATTTGGTTATGGATCCGATTACGGAAGATTAATCACAAAATCGGATTAATTTTAAAATACTGCATTTTGGCGCTAAACGGAAATCTCTCACCAAGAACAACAAAAAAATCAGATTTCAATTTTCTAGCCATATACTTTTTTAACTGCTTTTAACATGTTTCACCTCTAAAACTACTTCGCAAAATAGATTCCTTAAAACCTCAGCATCGCAAGACAAATATTCTGGAAAAGAGTTTCTACGTCCCACGAACTGGTGAATTTTATGTAAGATGAATAAGAAAGTTCCTTTATTTTATTTTTTGTATTATTATTATATTTATGGAAGATTAATCACAAAATCGGATTAATTTTAAAATACTGCATTTTGGTGCTAAACGGAAATCTCTCACCACGAACAACAAAAAAATCAGATTTCAATTTTCTAGCCATATTTTTTTTAGGAATATAAATATGAGGTTCGCTGCACCTTTAGACATTCTGTTATTATGTCGCTTTCTAAATAAAAGATACAAATGAATGCACAGCATAGTAATATAGTGTGTTTGAAGAGAGTAATAGTTGTAGCGCTGGGCGATATCAAAGTTCAGTCAGCTTTTGATAGCTGCTTTTAACATGATTCACCTCTAAAACTACTTCGCAAAATAGGTTCCTTAAAACTTCAACATCGCAAGACAAATATTCTGGAAAAGAGTTTCTACATCCCACGAACTGGTGAATTTTATGTAGGATGAATAAGAAAGTTCCCTTATTTATTTTATTTTTTGTATTATTATTATATTTATGGAAGATTAATCACAAAATCGGATTAATTTTAAAATACTGCATTTTGGTGCTAAACGGAAATCTCTCACCACGAACAACAAAAAAATCAGATTTCAATTTTCTAGCCATATTTTTTTTATTTTTAGGAATATAAATATGAGGTTCGCCGCACCTTTAGACCTTCTGTTATTATGTCGCTTTCTAAATAAAAGAAACAAATGAATGCACAGCATAGTAATATTGTGTGTTTGAAGAGAGTAATAGTTGTAGCGCTTGGGCGATATCAAAGTTCAGTCAGCTTTTGATAGCTGCTTTTAACATGTTTCACCTCTAAAACTACTTCGCAAAATAGATTCCTTAAAACCTCAACATCGCAAGACAAATATTCTGGAAAAGAGTTTCTACATCCCACGAACTGGTGAATTTTATGTAGGATGAATAAGAAAGTTCCCTTATTTATTTTATTTTTTGTATTATTATTATATTTATGGAAGATTAATCACAAAATCGGATTAATTTTAAAATACTGCATTTTGGTGCTAAACGGAAATCTCTCACCACGAACAACAAAAAAATCAGATTTCAATTTTCTAGCCATATTTTTTTAGGAATATAAATATGAGGTTCGCTGCACCTTTAGACATTCTGTTATTATGTCGCTTTCTAAATAAAAGATACAAATGAATGCACAGCATAGTAATATAGTGTGTTTGAAGAGAGTAATAGTTGTAGCGCTGGGCGATATCAAAGTTCAGTCAGCTTTTGATAGCTGCTTTTAACATGATTCACCTCTAAAACTACTTCGCAAAATAGGTTCCTTAAAACTTCAACATCGCAAGACAAATATTCTGGAAAAGAGTTTCTACATCCCACGAACTGGTGAATTTTATGTAGGATGAATAAGAAAGTTCCCTTATTTATTTTATTTTTTGTATTATTATTATATTTATGGAAGATTAATCACAAAATCGGATTAATTTTAAAATACTGCATTTTGGTGCTAAACGGAAATCTCTCACCACGAACAACAAAAAAATCAGATTTCAATTTTCTAGCCATATTTTTTTTATTTTTAGGAATATAAATATGAGGTTCGCCGCACCTTTAGACCTTCTGTTATTATGTCGCTTTCTAAATAAAAGAAACAAATGAATGCACAGCATAGTAATATTGTGTGTTTGAAGAGAGTAATAGTTGTAGCGCTTGGGCGATATCAAAGTTCAGTCAGCTTTTGATAGCTGCTTTTAACATGTTTCACCTCTAAAACTACTTCGCAAAATAGATTCCTTAAAACCTCAACATCGCAAGACAAATATTCTGGAAAAGAGTTTCTACATCCCACGAACTGGTGAATTTTATGTAGGATGAATAAGAAAGTTCCCTTATTTATTTTATTTTTTGTATTATTATTATATTTATGGAAGATTAATCACAAAATCGGATTAATTTTAAAATACTGCATTTTGGTGCTAAACGGAAATCTCTCACCACGAACAACAAAAAACTCAGATTTCAATTTTCTAGCCATATTTTTTTTTTGGAATATAAATATGAGGTTCGCTGCACCTTTAGACCTTCTGTTATTATGTCGCTTTTAAAATAAAAGAAACAAATGAATGCACAGCATAGTAATATTGTGTATTTGAAGAGAGTAATAGTTGTAGCACTGGGCGATATCAAAGTTCAGTCAGCTTTTGATAACTGCTTTTAACATGTTTCACCTCTGAAACTACTTCGCAAAATAGGTTCCTTAAAACCTCAACATCGCAAGACAAATATTCAGGAAAAGAATTTCTACGTGCCACAAACTGGTGAATTTTATGTAGCATGAATAACAAAGTTCTCTTATTTATTTTATTTTTTGTATTATTATTATTATTATATTTCTTGAGTAAATAATGTTCATAAATCTAGTATCACGAATGTTGAATTAATTCATTTTATCAAAAAAAAAAAAAAAAGAAAAAGAAAGAAAGAAAGAAAGAAACTCGTATTTTAAAGAAGACTGAAATTTTTCGACTATAATTGTAAATCTTCTTTTACGGTAATTGCATTTGCAATTGAATAAAAGAAATCTGCAGTCAGCTGGAGTAGCATATGAGGGAAAATAAATGATTTAATACTCCGTTTCTTAAGAAATTCTTGAAATTCAAAATCTTAAATCTAATACTGAAGTCTTCAAAAATATTAAAATTTAAAATAGTTTTTGTAAAAAAAAACCTCTATAAAAAATTCAATGTTTATTTATTTATTTATTTTAATGCGCAGTTTCGTGATTGCAATACTTGTAGTCCAAAAACATTTCCGTTACAATACGTTAATTTAGCGTGGACTTGATTGAAAGTTCCCCCCCCCCATTGATTTACGCTTCATAGAAAGCACCAACTAGTGAATGTATTAAAAAATTGTAATTTTTGCTCTGTTTCTTTTTTAAGGCATAGCAACAGGGGGGAAAAAGCGTTATTTAAACTATCTATTCAGGATTTCTAAATTAATTTCTGAACGTATAATCACAATTTTATTAATATTAAACTATTAAAACAAAAAAAGGGGTATTCTAAAATCTATACATATTACATTCTTTATTTTTCTTATTTTTAACCGACTGCCAAGAAAAGTTATGTGTTTCACGCGTATCTGGATATGTGGATTGGAGTATGAAATCAGTCAAAATAAATGTGTGTTTAACATTACGTTTCTTACATTGGGTAAATTGGGTGAAGATGCCGTATTATTTTACTTTATTGTTTTTAAAATCGCCTGTTGTTTTTATTTGTTATTCATTGATTTCTTGTTGAAGTTTGCACCCTTATGTAGCATTTAAAACTTTATTTCATTTTACAGCTATTAAAGCATCAAAAGTGTTGTATTTGTAAACAATTGCATTTCGGCATCTTAACCATACCTATAGGTAAGATGGCCAACTATCTAGAGGTAAGATGCCTTGTGGAGTTACAGAGTAAACAATATTTTTTGTGAAGCAGTATAAAACATAATGGGACGAATAAAAGTAACTTTAATATTTTAGACATACTAAAGTTGTTAACTTTCTTAATGTTAGGAAATTACAAAAATATGAAAGTAACAAACGTTGGCAATTTAATAAAAGGACAAACTAATATTTGAAAATAAAGTTATGTTCTACTTAACATTTAAAAGAATTATGGCTCAAGTTATGGCTATCAAGTTAGCGTGTTTTTAGAGTCTGCGGTGTCTTGATGGAGGTTGGAGAGCGTATCTCGTAAGGGGCAGAAGACCCTAGATATCTAAAACTATATTATATACTACCGGTATTAACATTTATTAAAAATATTTATAACTGGATTTAACATAAAATTTTTAACAATGATTAAAATTAATAATTATTAAACAATTATTTATGAGGCCAATAAAATTTATTTATACGGCAGAATACATATAGAAACCTTTCAAGTTATGTTCACCTTAGATTTTAATATTTGTTTATGTCATTTTAAACATTTAGAAAATTTATAATTTTAACTAATGATTTTTTTAATCACTGATTTAAATTATCTGATTAAAATTGCCAACAAGTTAGTTAATATACAATTATTTTTAACATTGTCGGAATAGGATTATACAAATTAGACAATAGGATTAGACAAATTAGAATTTATACAATGAAGAAACAACCAGGCATTTGACCACAACAGAAAATAACTGGCATCTTATCCCAAGGGAAAACAACCTGCATCTTTTCCCCAAAAATTTTCGTCGACTCACCGCAAAGTATTGGGTAAGACGTCGGTGCCCCCCCCCCCCCCCACACTGACGTAAAGAAGCGGGAACCTGCCACCATTTATGCTTTGCAGAAAGTCCAGGTACCAGTACTCCCTAAAAACATCAGATTTATTTCTCTGGTGTTTAAACTAAGACTTATAAAGGCAAATAAAGAAGTCACGTAAAAGATTTTTTACACTTACCAGAAGTGTTTTGACGAAATAGCAATAAAAAAGTACCACTTAAATTTTTTTAAGGAACACAAACGGAAATTAAAATATCAGTAGCGAACCCTCTTCCTTACAACTGAGCGGCGTTTCCCTACAGCGCCTGCGCATATGAAAACTACGTGATTCGGCATCTTGTACAACACGGCATATCACCTCAAATTACCTATATAAAATTTTGGCATTCAGTGCTTTAATATGACAACTGCAATTTTAAAAATAGTAGGTGGTTATAATTTGAAATAGAAAATTTAATTTTTTTTTTTTTTAACAAGTCTATAGTTTAGTTGATAGTGAATAATCTTCAAAGAGCCAATAATCAAACATTTGAATCTTAAGATCCCGTATTCAGACCTTAAATTGGGGCATATTTGTGAGTAAAACCAACCTTTAATCAATTGCACTAGCATATTCAGTCAAAATAAATGTGTACGTAGTATCATTGTTTTTTCTTTATTAGATGTGTAAATTTTAGATATTCTAGACTTTACTTTGATAATTGCAATTTTAAAATACGAGATAGAGAGAGTTTTAAGGAGAAAATTTCTTTTTTTTAACAGGTAGTTTAGTTGATAGTAAATAAATAGTCTTCAAAGAGCCAATAATCTGACTCTGCAATCTTAAATAGAGCCTGTATTCAGACCTTTGAATCGCAGCATTTTTGTTGGAGTAAAACAAACCTGTAATCAATTTCAGTGGCATATTCAGTCAAAATGTGTGAGATGCCAACATTTTAAATATTCTAGACTAGACTTTAATTTGATAAATACAATTCTTTAAACACAATATAGCGATAGTTTTAAATAGAAAATTCAACTCTTGCTACTTTTAAAAATACTAGTTTAATTAAAAATTAATAACATTCATAGAGATAATAATCATATTTCCTCAATCTAATGAAACCCGTATTCAGACAATTAAATCTGAAATACGTTTATTTATGTTATAAAACTAAAATTCAAAAACTGAACATACTTTACAGAAGACTTGAATTTTCTTACACTGCCTGTAACTTCCTTTTTACGGTCACAGTATTTTCAATGAGGTAAAATACATCTGTAATCGATTGGATTAGTATCAATATAAGTCAAAACTAGTAAATCTATAGATCAGAGGCCTCAACATCAGCACTGCAAGTCCTTGTTTATTAATCTCACAAATATTTAATGTAATCTTCATAATATTTAATACCCTGCAATTCGATTTTTTAAGTTATGCGTAAATTTATAAGCATGTAATATTCATCGAAGCTTCCAAAAATTTTAAAAGTATCACATTAAACACGACTTTATAATAAAATGACATTATAAACTACTTATTCCTGTTTTCATCTTTTTCTCTTTTTTTTCTGAATAAGAATCCATTTCTTCAAGGGGGCTCTGCTCCCTTTCCTGAATCACTCTTTGTTACTTTAATTTTATGTTTTATGTTCTCAATTTCCAGTAATTGTGCTATTTCTTAATTCAAGTATATGTACGAATACATTTATTATTGTAATTTCATTAGATTAACCATCTCCTTGTACAAGTGATTTTATCCAATCCTTAAAAGAATATTTATTTTTCAATCACGTAACATCATCATATGTTGCAGAAATTGAATTTAATCTGGTTTATAAATATACTTATAGAAATGTAAATTCCTCTTTTGATACTTACTCGCATTTAAACATCCAAAGTTTTTATAATTTTCGTTTGGAAAACTGTATTTGTCGTCTTTCTTTGTTAGTTAAAATAAATCCTGGTCTATTTCAATAGAAAAAGCAGCATATTAAAAATTAAAATCATCCGAAAATCAATTATTTTATTATTAAAATGTTGTATTAATATAAGAAGATTTACTTGATTTTTTTAATGGTCTTTAAAATACAGTGTTGCTAGGCAATGATTTAATGAAAGAGAGAGAAAAAAACATTGGAAATTTCGAAAAAAATGAGAAATTAAAATGAATTTCTCGAATTGATGCATAAAATCTCCCAATAATTTTTACAATTAATTGCGAAATTCTAATAAATGTATTGTCATTTATTTTTTTTTTTTAATTTAAGATCTCCCTTTTGGAAATTTAGTATTCACTAGGAGCGCTGCCCCCTACGAGCTACGCTCGCCAACCCCGTTCAGACACCGCAGACTCTAAAAGCACACTAATTTGATCGGCTTTAAAAAGATATCGGAAGATTGAATTATAAGCTAAAAAACAGTGGTGACCTCCCTATAAACGGGTTTATATTCATTTCTCTTCGATTGGGGAATTTTAAGGCCAAATCAGCTGCTATTAAAAGGTACAATGGCTGTTTCCGTCTTTGATTAAATAAAATCAGTTAAACATTTCAAAATAAGCTAATATAAAATGAATTAAGTAAACAGAGTCTTTGTCTACCGGTATTTTTTAGCAAAGCGAAAAGAAAGTTTTTTAAATAGGACACTTTACATGTATCGTTTTTAATCTGACGTAATTTTCACTAAACTTTTCTTTCTCTTTTTAATATTCACGTGAAATCACTTTTTTTTTTAAATGAAATATTATTTGCGCTGTCCTAATAAAAATAGTTGAAAAGATTATCTTAAAATATCAAATAAATGTCTCGCGCAAATTTTAAATTTAAACTGTTTTGCAATATTTTTTTTTCATTTTACGTAATAAGTGTAATGTGAAGTAAATGTGACGTAATTTCTCATATTTAAGACTTCTAATGCATGTTAATGAATTGATTATTTTACATATTATTTCTCTGTTAAAATTCACGTGTAAATATAGTTTTTATGCCGTAATTTTCAACGAGTTCCTGCTTTTTATATTTTCTGTTTATAATAGTCACGTGTAAATAAACTTTTAATTTGAAGCAAACATTATTGTTTGCGCTGTTTATACAATTGGCAACAGTTTAAATTAATACCATTTTCTAAAACATGTAAAAAATATCTCTCGAAATGCTGAAAATTTGAATTTAAAATAGAGACAAAACCTCAAAAAATGATTCAAATTAAAAAAATAAATGCAATCTGCACACCGGGAAATTCTAACGCATAAAATTATTTAAAAATGATTAAATTCCCATGTATAGTTTTTGCTCCTATATATATTTTTTTTATTGGAACGATTTTGTCTAACTTTAACATTAAATATCTATTAAAATAAGTCTTCGATTTGAAAACTGTCTGCATCAACGTGTTTATCAAACATTTCTCTATAATACCACCGATTTTCATATTTTTGTATGCAATATTTTGCTTAATTTTAACGAAGAAAGACCTCCGGCCACAAAAAATTCAAAACCGGCGGCGGCGGTAACAGCGTTAGTTACTTTTTTTAAGAATAGAGAGATAATTTAATATGTAAATCAAATGTCCCATTTCATTTTCAGCTGAATCATAAAATTTTAAAATCGTCTGAATTTCTATGGAAAAGCATTATAACAGGAAAGAAAATGTTCTATACATTTCGAACGAATGAACCAAATTAAGCGAAAAACTGTATACAGTTAATTCCGGATATATCACCAACATATCTACTAAATATAAAGCTAATTGTATATTTTTTACGATAGTTATCGTGATACATACGCACAAATATACAGATACACAAACACACAGACACCAAAAATGTTTTGTCTCTACATTAAGCCTTTACTTGACGTTTCGGCAATAAATATGTTTTAAAATTAGTTTATTATACTAAAAATAAACAGTTTTGATGTTCAGTGTTTAAAATTTACAATTTTTAAAATAATACATATGATAATTTTAAATTTAAAAAATCAGTTTTTAATGATTTATTAAAACATGTTGAATAATTAAAACTCAATAGAGCCAATAATCAAACACTTGAATCTTAAACAGAACCCGTTTTCAGGCATTTAAATCTTAAATGTATTCATTTTATAAAATTAAAATTAAAAAGTGAAATATATCTTACAGAGAACTTCGTAGTTTTCTTACATTGCCTGACTCCTTTTTTATGATCACAGCATTTTCAATGAAATAGAACTAACCTACAATAAATTCGAGTAACATATCTGTCAGATAAAATTTCTGTTATAATACAGTTTTCACAATAGTTACAGAAAAATTTTACATTCATAAACTTAAACTAAACATTGTCGTAATAGATAGTTATAATTTTAATTGGAAATATCAATTTTCTGTGTTTATTTTTTAGATAACATGCAGTTTAATTAAAGATTAATGATATTCATAAAACCAGTACCGTATTCGGATGTGTGAATACATCTTAAATATATCTGTTTTATAGAATTAAAATAAACCAAAAAAGAAAAATCATGCATCCCGATCCCGAATACATAGTAAACACTGCCCGACATTCTCAGAATGTTAAGCAACTGCATTTCCTCATACGTTAAAAGGATATTTCTGAATAATCAAGTTAGGAAACACATAACACAATGAAAAATACATTTACATCAGCACCCAAGTCACGGACAGTTTATAATGCATCCGAATTATTTTCTACTGTGCTTGGATGATCTGTCAGATTATAATAAATCTAAAACAAAGCCACATAGTGCTCCAAAAGTTTAATTCAGCTTTAAAAGTATAAAACAACTGGCAATTAACATTCATAGGCGTCAATGTATACCTGATATTTTGTACAACCCGTATATGAATTAAGATGTGGTATACTCACATCTCATAGTATAATAAAATTTAATTGAACTCAGAACTGCGTAACAAAATTGAAGACGCACTTTCAGCATATCCTGTACGTACACGTTAATTTAAATTAATTTTTGCAACCTTTATATGATCTACAGAATTTGTGCATATCACATAATATACTAAAGATTCAATTAAGCTTGAAAACTAATAACACAAGTTGATAACGCACTTTTTGCAATTATCGTTTATAGACGATAATGTAATTAAATTCTTTGACTGTCCCTGTAAAAGAATATTAAATTTTACATGCTATATTTTCTAAAATGAATACCGACCTTCATAACGCATATCGATTTCATAAAACGCTCTTCAAACAGTCACTGTCTACAAACAGAAATACAATCGAGTACTTTTGTGTGCCCTGTAAATGAACAATAAACGCTTTTCACACCATTTTCTGTAGGAAACATTTTGTACTCATATTAACAAAGCATAATTAGTTTAACATCATTAAAATGTGCTTCAAATACTAATTCTCGCCCATAGATCATAATGTGTAGGAATTCATTCGAATATACACCACAGAGTATTTTATGGCCTACGCCTTAGCTTTTTTTCCTTTTCTACTAAGTTGTCCGTACCAACAACTTTCAACATGATTAATATATCAGGCCAGTTACAAGGGCAGTGCTAATTTGCTTTATTTTTACTTTAAAATATTTTTTTTTCTTTTCGTTTACAATATTGAAATCAAAACTTAATGTAAAATTCTGGTTACTCAACTGTGAAGTACTGTGGTTATTTTATTTTTTAAGAGAGCTATTTATTAGAATTTTCTTATTGTCCATTATTTAGCTAATCAAAAAGGCTACTGATAGTCCTGTGAAACAATCTACCAAGTCTTCTAAGGCTGCGTTTAGTCGCTTGTCTTGCCTTCTTTCAACACTAGTTCGGGAAAAGCTATTAACACCTATTTTTCCCCAACTCTTTGTTGTTTTTCATTTTAAAAAAAATGTGGATATTCAACAATGAAAAGAAGAAGAAGATTAGATCGACTTACGAAAGATTTTTCTCCTTCAGACAGTCCATCCGTTTATTAAGAGGGTCCGGGACACATTTTCAAAAAATTTTTATTTATTGAGTTAAAATTTTGAATTTTTTTGTGATGGTTAACCATATCATTTGTAAACAAAATCAAATGATAAAACTTCTCATAGCTTTTTTAAAAAAAATTTTTAATTTAAAATTTATGAAAAAAGTGGTATAACTTAAAATCGTTATAACTCGAAATATTATTTGTAGAATTTAAATTGTTTTTCATTTAAATAAACAGAAATATATATATTTTAATTTAGAACCAGCGTTTTAAAAAATATTAATTTTTAAAAAAATTAAAAATATTTAACGAAAAAAGTACAAAAAAAGTGGTGCAACTTTTATTAAAAAAATCATATTTTCAAAAGTAAATATTTTTTTCAAATATGCTGGCTCAAAAGTAAAGTAAAAATAATTGAAAAAGATATGTTCCAAGTTTCAACCCTGTATCTTTAACGGTTCTCGAGTTATAAGAATTTAAATATGAGAAATGGTGAAAAAACCTATCATGAAGAAAAATGCAGTTTCACAAGAACTCGTTTCCTTGACAACCATAGCTTGAAAGGCAGATTTTGAAAACAAACCAAAACGAATAAATTAATATTTCCTGCTCTAATTAAGATAGAAACATGATTTAAACATCATTTTAAGCAGAAAACAGCAGAGAAATTTTTAATCTAATTTTTAAAAAAATTGAAAATTTGAAGATTTTTATGTCCTGGACCCCCTTAAAGAAGAGAAGCACCGCGTTACGACAGAAAAGACGCTGATAGCTGAAAATATTTGAATGATACGTCTTATTCGGACCTTAAGTGCTTTAAAATAAAGACTACAAATTTGAAACAAAGTACGAAATAATTGTACTTGCGTCAAGTTATCGAAGTGTCATCAAATGTACCATATGGCTTCCTCTGTCCGCGCGGCCCCTTGTTCTTCTAATACGGTCGAACACGGCTAAGACGCGTTTCAAGGGAGTGGAC
The DNA here is from genome assembly GCA_963932465.1 of Maratus speciosus. Lineage (NCBI taxonomy): Eukaryota > Metazoa > Arthropoda > Arachnida > Araneae > Salticidae > Maratus > Maratus speciosus. The sequence goes on along the minus strand of OZ010793.1, from coordinate 394,820,546 downwards.
AAAAGTCGCGTATTAAGCGGGATCGCGTATTAAACGTTATTTGTATAATACTGCAGAAACTGGGCTTATTTACAACATCTAATCGCCTAAATGAACTTACTTTCATTTATAGGTTTACGGTCGAAAATTGTATATTTTAGGTATATTTAGATTCAAATTTAATTGAATTCAACTTTAACTCATTGTTTCTTTTTATAGAACCAAATAGAATAATAACTGAAAATAAAAAGTGAATTCAAACAGCTTTATTATGGATTATTATTTTGCAACAAAAAATAAATAAAAATAAACGGTCAAGTGCGAGTATTACTCGCGCGCAGAGGGTTCCGTAGAATAAATATATAAATTTGTAATTGTATTATTAAAAAATACCGTTGCTAAAAGAATACTAAGTCTTTGTAAAAAACTATACAACGTAGAGTTGGGTATAAATGTATATATTAGAAAAGCGTAAATGGATATATCGTGAATATTCAAAGAGATATGGAACCTAAATAATATGAAATATAGCTATTCTGTATAACTCATTTTTTTTTATATTATCCTAATCTGTTTGTGATGAACTTAATTCGGCACTGACAATAAAAGCAGCGCATATTTAAACTTCATTTGGCATTTCATAAAACTAAATTCAGCCTAGTAATAACCTTTATTTCTACAGTGAAGCTAAAACAAAACCTTTGTTCAAAGTTTAAATTTGGCATTGTGCTAAATGCGCTTCCAAAAGAGGTCTCAAAGTTGCAACGACGCCATGGCCAGTGCTGCGTTTTTCCAGATAGGTTTTTGATTAACTTTTAAAGTCACTCGAGGTGAATTGAGAGATACACTCAATGCAAACTAGTCGCGAATCCCACAGTATTTATGTGATTCATTCTAATTAAACTTTTCGAGGGCGGTGTCCTTAAAAAAGGACACCTAACTTTAATTCCAAAGCAGACAAACGGCACCAAGAATATTTAATTAAAATTTTCCTTTTATCATGTACGTGAAAATAAGCAAGTTCATATTTTCTAATAAATTCGTTTATAAATTCTGGTGTCAGTCATTATTTCATAAGTTTATAAACAGAATTACTCCGCGCCGGAAAGGGTTAAGGGGTCGCAGGACTCTTAAAGCTTCAAAATTTTAGAAATTTTATTTTTTTTTTTTTTAGATGTTAAACTCCTATCTTTCTTGAAAATTTTGATATAATTGTTTTCGTGAAATTCCCATTAGAACAGAAGTTACGGCTTTTAGAATTATACCCGCTCAAAAGCTGAAGGGGTGTTTCCGAAACTTTGAAGTAATTTTTCTCCAAATGGCGTTCTTGGGCATAACGCGCAGGATACCTCAAAAACTTCTGAATATTTTTTCATGAAATTTTTAAAACATATATTTCATGTTAGTCTGTATAAACTGAACCTAAAATTTCCTTTTTATTGTTCAAAAAAATATTTTTTAGGTGATTATACTGTTGAAATTTTCAAAATTTTGTATTAGCTAAATACCACATTGCATTAAAAATATAAAAATGCTGTAATTAGAAATTTATTTAAGTTCAGGGTAATTATTACAATCTGAAGTATAAGTAAGCACTAAAATTTTCACTCTAGTTGCAATATTGATTTTGTAATCCTGCAAACTGTTATCCCAATTTTCTGTTCGACAAATGTCTAGCAGTTTCGAGCCCCCTATAAATACTATTTCAGCATCTTGCAATTTTTTAAATACATGAAATGAAAGAACATACTTATATCTTTAATCGCAATTAAAATTGCGTTTTAAAATCATATACATTTTAAGACATTAAATGTTGAAAATAGTCTTTTTTTCCCTATTTTTAGAGCCTTGAGACCTCTGAAATTAGTATGTTTTTAACAGTTTGACATTTATTGCTTTTATACTGTTACTGGATATTATGTTACACATATATATCATTAAAAATTTTTTAACTAGGCATAGAGTACGCCGCCCCTGTCATTGTGTATGTCCAAACTGGCCGTATCTTTAAGGGTTAATATCTCGGCTAATTACCGATGATTTTTTTCGAAATTAATTATCAACAATGCTTTTATACTCCTGCTACGATAGGTACATCGAGCGATGATCAACAATTTTTCTGAATGTCCGTAAATCGAAATTTGTGTTTAACAGAAAAATGCGAATTTCTCAAAAACTATGTGACCTAGGGTAATCGCTATAATTTCCCGGCAAGGTTTATATCAACGTCTACTCAAGGAATAAAGAAAACATAAAACTATTAAATAACCGCAGTCATGTTTATTTAATCTTTACCAGTTTCTTTTTTTTTTTTTGCCTATAATGTGTATTATGAAACATAGTAGGGATATGATGTACATTTAAAACCTCACGAACAATTGGTATTTTAATCATACATAATAATTTCATGACATATCTGCGTATCCTGAATTCGTCTATCTCTCTCTACAGTAAAAACATACACGAAGCGAGAGACAAAGAATGTTAGGACGCGGGATCAAACAAGAATTGCAGTGCTGCTAATTTAGCGGGTTTTTTAAAATTCAAATATCTGCCTCTATTTCCGATTAGTAATGTTCACCTTAATCAATCTGTTATTAAATAAAGTAAATATTACTATTCGGAAGCAGTGTTTTTTTATTTGAATATTAAAAAAAAAATCGGGTAAATTGACAATATTGAAGAATAGACAAGGATTTCGCGTCTTGATCAATGAATTCGTGTCTTAAGCGTGATTTTTTGCCTCAAAGGACCGAAAATCTCTCGCGTATTAAGCGGGATCGCATATTAACCGTTCGCTTATTAAACGTGATATTTTTACATTAGCCTTATGGGCGATATTCAAGGGACAGGAAAAAATACGCATATTAAGCGGGATCGCGTCTTAACCGTGAGCGTCTTAACCGGGTTCCACTGTATATTGCGTCATGTGCTTACTGTTACAGAATTAACTGCTGCTATAATGTGTGTTTTCAGTTCATCCAAAGTGTTCGGTAGAGGAATAACATATACCAAATCATTAAGGGAAATTTCTACTTTAGGTCAAAATTTTCTTTCTTTTTTTTTTCAACCCTTAAGTGTTTAGATTGTTGCCCTAAAGCGATATTCCAATTTTTTTATAATATTTTTTGCTCCTAGAAAGTAACGCATCGGCAGACAGAAAACGGCTTTCTACGCGCGGCTCTACACAGAAAGAACGATTTTGTTAAAACAACAAAAACATAGTTGTGCCAACCAAATTTTGCCCCATCTAAATATTTTTTGTTGAACTGACAAAATCATTTTGTTAGTTCAATAAAATTTTATTGCATGAACAAAATCATTTGTTTAGTTGAACCAACATTTCGTCAATCCAACCAAACATTTTAGCTGGGGCTATATTAACTAAAAAAAATTTTCCGTGTAAGCTAGAATTTTATTGAGTCTTGAAACCATGACGAAAAATCCGTTTCAAAACCATGGTAAAACCGTCTCGAAATCATGTTTTTCAAACTGGACGATCAGTTTTTCGAGAACTATTCGACAAAATGTATAATTTTCATTGATTTAAACTTTTTTTTTTTTTTTTTGAACTCGCGAAAAAAAAAAAAATGCGAAAAAATAATCTTTTTTGTTGATATGACCGTCATTTTGTCAAAAATTAACTTTTAAAACTAAATGTTGGTATAAACTCCAGAGAATTTAACGACCTTTTATAATTTTGGCGACTAAATTTGTTTCAGATGCTTGTGACTGGAGAAAAAAACGGTCGCCTGTTCGGAATTTCACTTCGAGAACCTGTCACACAAGGCATGTTATTTTTTATTTTTACGCACTAAAATTTAAATATATAAGTGAAATGTTAGTAAATATAATGCATAAAGTACGAAGGTGATATCTCTTTTCTTTGCAACAGAAAAACGCATAAAAATCGCATGATTTTTAGACTAAAGAACTAGAAGCTTCCTTAGTGAATCGTTGTTCTGTAACGGGGAAAAACGGAAGAGCTCGCAAGGAACATTTGATTGAAAACTTTATATAGGTGAAAATAGTAGAGACAGAAAAAAATCATAGTTTTTTTTAATGAGAAAAATATCTTGCAAAAAGTACATAGCAGTCCACGTTTTGATGAAGCTTTTACATATTTTCCAAAAATTTCAAAACCAATTTTTCGTATTTATTTTTTTTTCAATATCACCAAATTCTTCTGAAAGCATTGCTTGAATTACCCCAGAAAGTTTCTTTATTTTGGCTTACAAATTAATACGTAGCTCCATATATATTATTTACGCAAAATCAACACACGTTAAGCATGGACTATACACTCTCAAAAATAATTTACTTAAAAATGAGAACTTCCATGTACTCGTATTTTTTTAAGTACAGTTGTTTAAAAAAGAAGTACATTGTTAAAAATAATCTACTTAAAAATGAGCATTACTATGTACTCATATTTTTTAAGTACAATTACTTCAAAAGGAGCATTAATCTACTTAAAAATGAAAATTTCTTAGTAATCGATTTTTTTAAGTACAATTAATTCAGAAACGAGTACATGATATTTTGAAGTTGTGTATACTTATACTTGATTTATAAATGTATGCAGAAATAAACACATATATTTTGTATTTTAAAGTCTTAATATTCATGTTTAAATCCTATATGCTCAAAAATATGAGTTTTCTGATAAACCCTTTTCTTATACCGAATTGACAGTAGGGATTTCCAAGCTTTTATTTAAAGATATGTCTATCTTTGTTATAATTTTTAATTTATAATACACACTTTTCAAATTTATTTACAATTTCATTAGAAATGTTAAAGAAGAAAATTTAGTTTAAAAATTGTTTTATTAGAAATTAGAATATTTAAGAAAGGGAAAATTCATCTCTGCTGTTAGCGATCTTCCGTCGCTGATTCATAAAAGGTGTCATTTGGAAGCGGCTGGTAACTGCTGTTTTAGCACAGTCAGTACAATACTGATCTCCCGGCTAGAGGACTCGAGTTCAAATCACGGGGCGGCTCATACGCAAGAATTAAAGTAGTAAATTCGTTGTTCTTTACTCCAAAAATTGTAGTTCTTCGCAATTAAAAATTGTGATTTGTCGGTTCTCTGTAATTTCGCTTTTTTTTTTCCTTATAGCGTATGTGTGTTTCTATACATACCTATTTTCGGGTCCCTCTATGTACTAAAAAAAATGAGTACATGCGTTTTTCAAATTTAAGAGTTAAGTACTCGGAGCTATTTTAAGATCGGGAAGTGCTCAATAATTAGTACAATTTACTTATTTTTAAGAATAGTGTTTTAACAGTGTACTATGAATGTACTCTACACACATAAAGTATAAGAGCCTATATCGGGAACATTCTACCCTGAGATATTGAGAAATAATAACAGGCTCTTATTATCCCGGCAGTAAGAAAAAACGGTGCAACAGGAGATATCGTTGAATGTATATGGGGCATTCTCACAATCTTTTGACTTTTGGGAAAAAAATCTGACAAAATTAAACTTGCAAAAATAACATTTTAATCTCATAGACGAATGCCTTAATGATTCAAAATAAAGAAAAAATGGTCAGCAGCAAAAAATTTTTTATTTAACTGAGGTTTAAGTTAAACTTGCGAGTTTAATTATCCTTACCATTTTACCCCTATAACTTTTTATTTTCTTCTAAACTTTTACTTATAATGAATTTCCATAGTACCCGCAGGACATTCAAAAAAGAAATAATAAGAATGTAGTACTTTTAATACAGAATTTTTGTATAACATTGTTTTAAAGGGTTGTTAAAGAAAGGACGGTAAGATAAAAAAAAAAGAGGGGGTGGATGATTTTGGAAAAAAGGGACGGTAAGGATGGAACGGTAAAGAAAATTACCACCTATTTTTAGGAAAATCATGTAAAGACTAAGTGATAGCCACAATGTTCATTGATTTTTAGAAACAGTTGTTAACATTGGATTATATTAATTTTTTTTTAATTTACCTCGAAAAGTGCAGGAATAAACCTTGGGGACGGTGAGACTACCAATAAAGCCACGATGCTTGAAATTGATATTTAAATGCTGATTTAAATTCTACAGTAAATTTCCTGCCAAAGACTTTCAGACATTATTTTCTAGCATACTTCTGCATGCGAAAAAACTTGAAAAAATTCTGTGGCTGCATTTGAAGTGATTTTCCGTATAAGTTTAGCAAGAGGGACGGTAAGGATGAAAATCCCAGGGACAGAGTTCAAAAAATAATATCAAACGTAAAAATGTGTTCAGGTTAATTTTTAGCTACATATTTATATAAAACAATAGTTTCAGTTTCAGAAAAAAATTACATTGAATTATTTTTATTGAAACAATTTTATCCAGACAGCTCCAAATTTAAAAATCAGCATCAGGGACACGGGACGGTAGATGAGTTTTCCTGGTATTTGGACCCCCAACATCGTCCAAAACTTATTTATCTCGTTAATATTGTTGTGCAATCATGCAACTGGATGTTCCCCAGTATATGAAATAAAAAAAAACACAAAAAAGTGTATTAAATAAAAAAATTATTATTCAGGGACATGAAAGTCAAAAGATTGTGAGAATGCCCCATATACCTTAAAAAACGTTTCATAATTTACAAAATCCTATTAGTTATTACATTATCCTATTAGTCAAAGACTGACGCAAAAAATGAGTGAAATTTTAACTCATTTTACACTAGAAAATTTCATACTAAAAATGTCTTGAATAAGTACGAATAGTTCAAACTAAAGATATTTTTTAAACACAAATAAATATATGTATATATAGGATATCATAGATAACATTTTGATGGACATAAAATAATGATTTTTAGGTGTAAGAACAATCATATTTTTAAAGCATATACTTAAAGTATTTTATTTTCTTTTGCCTGCCTTTTATTTGCCCCCACTTTTCTTCAAGCATAATTAATTTGCATTTTGTAGCAAATTTGCATTATTTATTTTTAAATCAATACAGCACTTTGAAATCAGATGAAGACTTCAAAAGCATTCCGTTTTTTGTTTGTTTGTTTAGTTTTTTCTGACTACAACATGGTTTGAAATTCTTGAGGGTTCTTTTGTAGAGATTCGTCGACGAATATAGGCTGATTCGATTCAAACAGTCGGTCTAACAGTTAATTTATTATGGAAGGAAAAGTTTGATTAATTTTTATTTTATTTTATTTACTATAATTATTATTTAAATGCTTCTTCTTCTAGTCTCCTTCTTTCTCTCACAAGATAAATCTCTCAGTTTATAACAGAATTGTTCTTGCGTAATGTGTATCAATGGATGCTCTAGGGAGCATTATTTGCCATTAAGCGACAGAGGTACTTACTACTCTCAGCCACCAAACAATCTTCGACAGAATTTACGATGGAAGCATCCCAATCACAGAAGAAAAAAACTATTGTTATAGCGGTTAAAGAGCTACAATACATAGTTACACGGCTGTTATAATGCTAAAACAAGATTCTATTACGGGTTCATTTCTCGATATTAATCATATCAAACAAAAATTTTAATACTGCCAACTTTTGAAACCTTAAAAAATTATTCACTTTTACTTAAATTAGAATTATGGAAGAAGACTCGTTAGTTACTGTTTATATATATATATATATATAAACTAAATAAAGTTTTAAAAATAATAATAGCATTTAATGTAATAAGCGCTAAAGCTGCAAATAACAACTCAAATTGCATAGTAGATTATATATTTTGTCAGTATTTGATAGACCCGGAAATGCACATCATAATTAGACAATAACAAATGTAAACCAGCAAAAACACCAAAGAAAAAATGTTAACTAATCAAACTGGAACAAGAAACCAAAATCAAAAGGCTGTGACCTCATCGGCAGTGGATATGTTGTAAAATAACAGCCATGTTTCAGAATGAAAATTATATATGATAAATTAGTGCAATAGTAGCTGTGGGTTTCAACCAGAATGTCGCAATGCGTGAATCAAATGCACAAAACATTCGAAAGCATGTTACAAACACTCCCCTACCGGACATGACGCCATATTAAACAATACATCCTAATCTCTCAGTCTAAAGAAATAGCTGAAATAAAACACAGATACAATACAATATACAGTAATAGCAAATAGTATTTGTACGCAAACCTTAGTAACACAGCCACAAAGCAACCAAAATCCGTTTTTCAAAAATCCATCCAAATTCATTCCTTGTCCGTTGCCACACAATCGCAAGTATCATTATAAAACCTCCAAGAGTTTTTAAGTAATACAAGTGACTGACTGTCAATCATATGGCAGTCACTCAAAAATGAAGACTATCTGCAATACTTGTATGTCTATTAATAGAATTAAGCGGTATATTATTTTTATAATACAAAATACTGATAAAATGAAAAAAACTCTTTTAGAAATAAATTTTTACTAGAACATAATTTAAAAAAGAGACAAATCTTACTTATAGTAATATTAATGTAGACACATTTGTGTATATTTTAACTCCAGTTAACCAACTGGTTAACCTCTAATCTAAAATTATTATATTTATTCTAAATTTATGTGTGTGTACTATTTGAAATGGGTATATTTAAGTCATGATGATCATCAGCTTTTCTGTTTTCGTTTGAATTTTTCAAAAGTAGCATATCGGGGTATATGTCCGTAAGATCTCCAAAAGATCACAATCATAGTTAAAAATAATTAAATCATCGATATATATTTTTAAAAAAAGAAAATTAATGTTGTTTTTAATACTAACGTATTGAAATTCATAAAAAAATAATAAAAGGTTAGCTGCAGTTGAATAATAACTTGTTCCTATCCCTATACCATTATATTGTAAATATATATTTGAACCTGTATATACATAGTTATTATATAAATAAAAATTACATACTTTTTTTTAATAAGTTTAAATCTAAATCAACAACGTCCACAATCAAATCGACAATTTTTAAAAGGATATTATTTAACTCAGTAATAAGAATATTTGTAAAAAGATTTTCAAAATCATATAGGTTTGTATATTTTGTCTATCATTCTTAATTAATTCAACTTTAACATTTATAACTGTTTAAAATAATATAATACTTATATCTGCCTTCATATTTAAATTTAGAATGTTCAAAATCATTTTAAGCATTTCCTCAAATTTACGATTAAATCCATTACCAATACTGTTTATATTAGTACAAATTAACCAATAATTTGTTAGTGATTTATGAAATTCTGGTGTAATGAAAAGAAAAGGAAAAGATTTTTTTTTTTTTTTTTACTTTAGCCAGCGGAATCAACCAAATTTGAAAACGCCAAATGTTTTTTGATCAGTTTTTGATTTGCAGATTTATATAGACTATAAATAATGTTATTGTTAAGATCAGTATATATCATATTAGCATAATAACTTTTCAAACATATGCAAATAGTTAATTGCTTTATCAACTGAACAAAAGAAAAAGTTATTTTTTAATTTCAAAATTTCATTCTCAAAATCTTTATTTAATTTATGATAAGTGTAAGTAGAAGAATCATTTACATATTTTATTTGAAATGATTTAAAATCATCCAACATTTTAAATTCCCAGTCATTAAAAAGCAGCATATGCCTATTGTATTTGTAAATCAAATCAAGTGTGAACATGTCGAATTCATATTTAAATATACGAATTTTTTTTTATATTAATTTTCTTATTTAGTCTAAGTTTCGTCCCAAACTTCATTAAATGTCTCAAGTCAGCATTGCATATGAAATCGAGGCCATCATTAGAAATATGTTGTGTGTTGTTATCATAATTATATCAATGGTGATAGTTCTTACGTTCTCAAGCCAAATTTAAATAAGTGTCTAAATTTCGTAAAACGTCTCTGTAGTGTAAATACTTTACTCTCCATAGTATTTATATATTTGAAAGTTCAAATAATAGAGCTATTTTAACAGGAAATGTCCCATGTTTCGTAATGATATTGTTTAAATATAAGTTAGGAAAACTTTTTTGTTGAAAAGTACGTACAAGATACATTTTATCTATATTATACTATCTACATTTACCTATTTTATGCAATAAAAAGTCCGCTAATTGTGTATTGTCATAATTGAAATGCATAATTTTTTGTTACAACCTCCAAAGGATTTTAAATTTTCAAACAAATATAATAGTTTTAATTCCTTTAATGTATAATTTTTGCTAAATAAAATTTATAAATCATGCAATATATATGTATCCTATATCTATAAATCATGTATAAATCAGGCATAATAATTTTATCTTTCGAGTTAACTAGAGTTCAAATATACATTAACGTGTCTACATTAATATTATTATAGGTTAGATTTTTCGCTATAATAAATTATGTTCTGGTAAAGAAAAATTTCTAAAAGAGCTTTTTCATTTTATCAGTATTTTGTATTACAAAAATAATATACTGCTTAATTTTATTATAGACATGCAAGTTTTGAAGGTAGTCTTCCTTTTTGAGTGATTGGCATATGATTGACAGTCAATGACTTGTGTTATTTAAGGGCTCTCAGGAGTCTTACTTTTTATTTGGCGGTGCAATTTAGCAGCATGTCACATTTAATTTTTTCCCAGTCTCTATAAAACATAAATGCATAAAATTTTTAATATAGACAATCTAATATCTCTTCTATTTAATTTTTTTTCTTTTTAAATATTCTATATTGAAATTTTATTTTATTTTTTAATGTTTAATTTTGATAAAAAAGTTAAAATTGTTTTTTGACTTGCGTGCACTGCGCGCGAGACTGTAGCAAAAATATTGGTTCAAGAGCTCCCCAAAATATTGATAATGATGAAAAAAACTAATGTATCTTGAACGTATACTTCATTTGTAAGCAATTTATTTATTTTATTTATTTATAATGGGCAATTTTTCAATAAAAGTATGAATGTTTTCAAAATTTTATAATTTAAATTTAAATTTTAAATAAAATAAATAAATAAATAGCTTAGAAATGAAATATACATTCAAGATATATTAGTTTTACATCCTTATCAATATTTTGGGGGGCTCTTGAACCAATAGTTTTGCTAAAGTCTTGCGCGCAGTGCATGCAAATCAAAAAACAATTTTAACTTTTATATCAAAATTAAACATAAAAAAATAAAATGAAATTTCAATATAGAATATTAAAAATTATTTTAAATAGAAAATATATTAGGTTGTCTATATTAAAAATTTTATGCATTTATATTTTATAGAGACTGAGAAAAAAATTAAATGTGACATTTAAAAAAATTTAAATTACACCGCCAGGTAAAAAGTAAGACTCCGGAGACCCTTTAAAAGTATTTTTTGGCTGTTTTACAATGATGCCTGCGACTGTGCTGCAATAGACACGGAATGAATTTGGATGGATTTTTGAATAACGAGTTTTGTTTGTTTTTTGGCTGTGTGGTTGAAGTTGGGTAGAAATTATATTTGCTGTCTCCTGTATATTATATATATCTATGTTTTATTGCCGAAACGTCAGTGAAGGCTTACTGTAGAGACACGAAAAGTTTTGGTTTCTGTTAGTCTGTCTGTTAGTCAGTCTGTTAGTCTGTCTGTTAGTCTGTCTGTCTGTTCCGCGATAAATGCCGCAAAAAGCATCCGATCGGCTTGAAATTCACTGGGCATGTTGATGAAGTACCCGGACTTAGCTGTATAGTTTTTGGTTAAATTTGGTTCATTCGTTCGGGAAATATGGAACATTTTATTTTGCTCTATAATGCTTTTCTATGGCAAGTCAGACGATTTTCAGATTTTCATTTGTTGAAAGAAATGGCTCATATGAAAAATGGATTTAATTGGTAAATTTTTGATGCTGAAATTTTTAAATAAGATTATTAAATTATTCCAATTAGTTTGAAATTTTGTCAATATATTTGCGAGATTTTTTTAATTAGATTTATAATATTGGGGGGAATTTTATGCATGTTTTCCAATAATATAAAGGATTTTGTTTTATCAATTTGACATAATACATATTTCATTTTTTTCCTTTTCTTTCATCTGTTGCCTAGCAACGTATTTGGTCCTAATAATATTAGTATAATTGCGTGTATAATGTTTGAGTAAAGCCAACGTCAAAACGGATGAATTAATGCATTTGTATCTTTGCATATAGATGGATTTTAGCCCAGAAATAAAAATAGGCAATATTTCATTTATTTTATTTATTTTATTCAAATATTTTGCTTAAAAATACAAAAGTTCATTATTTTCATAGAGAATAACGTAACATTTTTCCATAACATTTACCAATATTTCTTTAATTCTTGCCAAGAAAATCAAAACCCGGAATAATATTTTCTTTTAAACAATTTTCAATTCAAATGTTTTGTGGTGAAACAGGAAAATGAAAAATAAAATTAAGAATAGAAAAATTAATATGGCGGCATATTGGAAATAAAAAGAAAACTCTCGAGTATTTCTTAATATAACAAGATGAAAAGTTTTGAGTAAGTACGCATAGCAGGTGAATTAGACGTCATTTATCGAAAACAAAGATGCTGGAATAAAAATATCTTGGGTAAAGTAAAATTAACTATTATTCACGGAGGAAAGAGATAGATGGAGATGCAGTATGCCGTAAAAACAGTTTGCAATACGATCTGCGTTATCGCTCAGATTTAAATGCCCTCATTCGGCCCAAACAAAACAAGCACGTGGAACAGGGAAGGGACCGAATTCTTTGACTTCATCCGTGCATTTTTTCTGTAAAATGAAAATGATCTGCTTATATTTACGCAATAAGCATTCTAAGGTAGCATTTCATTGTGTTATGAATTAAAAACTGTATTACTAAAAATATTATTCTGTTTTTTTAAGCACGTCGTTGTGTTCTGCCGAATGTAGCGGATTTTAGGATTACATTTTTGGCGTCACTTCAAGATTTATTGTCTGTGTACGGTTAACATGAATATTTTATTTTAAATTTAAATTTTATTAATTTATAAAAAAAACTTATGCTTATCCTTATAAATCACAGCATAAAAAAAAAATCTAAGATATACTATAACCATCCGCACAATCAATTAAAAATTACGAATGTAAATTTAAATAGACTACGGGGGGTTCAGAGGGGCAGAGCCCCCCTGAAGAAATGCAATTTTTGATTTAAAAAGTCCTTCCGGCCAGTGCCGGGAGGAAGAGGTAGCTTTCAAATACCTTATTTTAAAAAAGCCAACTTATATTATTCAAACACACGAAGCTCAATTTAGTGGAAACCGAATATAGGAGATTTAATACTAATTTTTATCAATACTAAATCATTATGAATGACAATTTCACGAAATTAGTCAGCTTTATCCAAGCCGCTTTTATTTAAAGTAACTTATATTTGGCTGAGATGTTGATGTATACTATCCACATGCTTTCTCACATGGAAATAGGCGAATACGTGTGTTATCGCGTGACAAATACAAGATCGTTTCAAAAATGTTAGCCATACTAGAAATTCAAAGTGCTATAATTCAACCATTTTTTAAGATATAAACAAAAGAACAAATTTTCAGAAACAAAATCTGCTCCGGAATCTTTGTATCAAGGCCAAACACATAAAAAAATCTTTTTCATTTTCCAATTTTTTAATACCTCATTTTAAATTTTAAATTTAATTTTTTTAAATGGCAACCCTTTTGAAACAAGATGGCGAATAAAGCTGGCCAACGAACTCGGTCGAGACATTGGTATGTACTATGTACAGAGTAACATCCAAATCGGTTCATAAATACGCTTGTTATCGCGTGACAAAAATCAGGTCGTTTTAAAATGTCAGCCACAATAGAAATTCAAAACGCTATAACTCTGCCATTTTTTTAGATATAGACAGAACAAAAACTGTTCCGGGATCTTTGTATTAAGGTCAAACACATACAAAAAAAATCTTTTTCATTTTCCAATATTTTGGTATCTCATTTTAAATTTTAAATTTTTAAATTTTTTTTAAATGGCCGCCATTTTGAAACAAGATGGCGGATGAAGCTGGCCAACGAACTCGGTCGAGATATTTGTATGTACTATGTACACACCAAAGTACATCCAAATCGGTTCATAAATACGCCTGTTATCACGTGACAAATATCAGGACGTTTCAAAATGTCAGCCACGCTAGAAATTCAAAATGCTATAACTCAGCCATTTTTTGAGATATAGACGAAACAAAAACTGCTCCGAAATCTTTGTATAAAGGTCAAATACATAAGAAAAAAATATTTTTCCATTTTCAATTCTTTGGTACCACATTTCAAATTTAAAATTTTTAAGAAAATTTTAAATGGCCGCCATTTTGAAACAAAATGGCGGATGAAGCTGGCCAACGAACTCGGTCGAGACATTGGTATGTACTATGTACATAGCGAATTACATCCAAATCGGTTCATAAATTCGAGAGTTACAGTATGACAAAGGTCAAATATATATATATATATATATATATATATATATCAATTTTGAACGGAGGGTGGTTTCGGGGTCTGGGGGTCATGATCGATGAAAATATACCAAAATTTTTTGAAATCGCTTTCCTCCGAACGGCTGCAATAGGTAGCTTTTTGTAATGAAAGCTACCTAAAAGTTACCAGAATAAGTAGCTCATCAAAATTTCAAAACATCAATGTATAACCACTTGTTTAACACTTTTAATTTCAGAAACCTTACGAAGTATCTTGTATGCTTATAAATATTTATGTAATTTGAAAACTTTAAAAAGAGATTTGTAGGAAGTTGAATATTACGCAATGAGTGTTAAAAAACAATGACTTGCAAAGATGACGTTGAGGCTCCTGATCTGCAGATTTACTAGTTTCAGTTGTTTCTTTAGATTGGGATATATACTGTTTAATGTGGCGTCGGGACCTGTATAAAAGTGTTTATGACATGCTTTCGAATGTTTTGTGCATTTGATTTACACATTGCGACACACTGACCGAAACCCACTGCCATTATTGCACTAATTTATCATATATAATTTTTGTTCCGTAACATGGCTGATATTTTACAATATACCCACTGCCGATGAGAACACAGCCTTTTGGTTTTTGTTTCTTGTTCCAGTTTGATTAGTTAACATTATTTTTTTGGTGTTTTGCTAGTGTAAAGAAGTTAACTTTACGTATTTTATTGTGTGTGCGTGGGAATCTTGATAATGAAAGGACCCGAACTAAGTGCCACACAGGTGGAGGTATATGTGATCGAGAGGAATTTTCTCACGCTTTGGATATTGAAAGTGGTGATCTATCCTGTAGTTGAAAAGGAGGCTAGCCTCTTAGCAGATTAAAAATTCCGATTAATTTCTCTAAGCTGACAAAGACAGATTTCAATGGTGACCTCATTTGTTAGTGAGTCAATAAAAAGGAATTTTAAGACTGGCATCATTCTTCAGTTCTCTCATAGGGGATTTAAAAAAATCTCATGCTAATTAACTTTTTCTCGTGGAAGAAAAATTAATGAGAAGTCGAGGCAGTTTTGCGAAAAGGAGTCCTGTGTAGAAGGACGCTCAAAGACTAGGGGAGAAAAATTCTCCGTACCGGAATAGCACGAAATGTGCTAAATGTTTGCGTCGATCCAAAGGCTCTGAAGTGTCACCATTGGCTACAATAGACTAGATATTAAATTATCGGAGTTATAAAAGACTCTACCAGTTATTACATGAGAATCATCAAACGTCTTGAGAGCTGATTCTATAAGTCTGCAGCTTGTGAAAATCAACGACTCACAAATTTTACTTTTTTTTTTTTGTCATATTCTACCTGTTAATCAAGATTATTTTATTTCAATAAATATTTGTTTAACTTCTGAAATAGAAGAAAATGCATTTCATTCGCTACTGGTCAATTCATTGATCGAGATGCATTTTTTATACTAGTTTGTATTATTAAATGTTTAATTGTGGTGCGCAATTCTGGGTCTGTCAAATACTGACAAAATATATTCTACTTTATCTATACACACACATATACAAGGAGTGATCAAATGAAAAGGTACGAAACGACACGGTGAGTACAAATGTAGACATTATTCAAAATATTCACCATAGGCCTGAGCACAACGATCCCACTGATGAACAAGCCGCAGGATTCCTTGTTCCTAGAATTCCTGTGGCCGTGACGAGACCCAGTCCTTCACAGCGTCCTTGAGTACGTCGTCCAAGTTGAAGGGCTTTCCTTTTAGGTGTTTCTTCAGTGGACCAAACACATGGAAATCGCAGGCGACATGTCCGGACTGTAGGACGGATGGTCCAACGTCTCCCACTTGAACTGGTCTCGGGTCATCACCCAGACTCTCACGGCCTGCACGAAAATGGGCACTCCATTTTCTGACAGACTTGTCAGAGACACATTTCTCCCCGTAAACTGTCACCATCCGGCGACGAATAGCTGCCGGTTTTTCACCTTCCGCTGTCAGAAATCGGATAACGCCTCTCTGCTCCTCAATCGTCGAATTTTGCAACGCGAACGCTATCCTGTCCTCATATGGACTGCCACATCATTTGGACGCCACTTTTGATAAGAGCCTCTGCTCTCTACTGCGCATGCGGGCACCCGCGCATGCTCCGATCCCAGTCAGAGACTCCAATCGCATCCCGAGATGTCTCGCTACGTTCTCCCATGGCGGAATATGCAAATATTTAACCGTTACGTTTTTACGTCGTTTCGTACCTTTTCATTTGATCACCCCTTGTATATATATACGTATATATAAAATTAATGTACGTAAATATGCATGTATGTTGTAAGATGACTGTAAGTATATAAAATTCATGTAACTATATAAGATAGCTGTAAAAAAGGAAAGGAAATATGTAAATGCTAAATATGAAGTACGCAGCATGAAAGTGATTTAAAAATAAAACTATATTTATTAACCGCTTCAAAAGCATAAATAAAAGCTGCAATAAGAAAAGTTTGTTTATTAACACTTTGCAACATAATTGAAAAATACATATTACTTCGGTTCGTCTTGTCTGTCTACTGTTCGTCTGGTCCACTGGCCGCCTGTGCTCTAACCTTCCAAACATACTTGGATTGCCACGATACTGATATATGTTATTAATTTCCACTATAACATTTTCCTATTAAAAATGCAGTGTGTAGCATTTATAGTTCATTTACAGGGATACTCAAAAGCATTCATTTACACTATGAACTATGGGCGTTAACTGTTTCAAGTGCATTTTAATTATGCTACACTACTTCAAACATTATGAAACTTGTATGAATTGTTTATAAGCACTACAGCATATTCCGTATGGAAAATTGTGCGCGGAATAATAATTATTTAAGAGATGTAAGAAGGCATTTACAGAGATATACAAAAACTCTTTGTTAGATTACTGTCTGTAAGCAATAATTCTATGAAATATGCTTAATAATAAATCTTATTAATGCGCGCTATGACATCTTCCGTATAGAAAATAAACCAGGTAGCATATGAGGTCTGTCTCATAAGTATTCGACCTTTATTTTTTCCGCACGCAATAGGGATTCTGAGGCGACGTCACTGTGCACATTGGAAGGAGACAGCTTAATGCGTATACTTGAATTTTTTCCTAGATTTCGAGTGAGCCAGTCGTTGCCTGCTGGCCGCCGAGTGAAGTGCTGTCATACGTATTATCGGATTTTGATTTATCTCAAGATGATTGAATGGGTTGAGCAAAGGTACTACATCAAATTTTGTCAAAGTCTGGTGATTCTCAAAGCGAAACAATTCGTAAAATTCATCAGGTGTCGTAAGATTCATCAATTCTCCAGCTCATTCATCCCACCTGATTCAGACTTTCTTGGCAAAACATGAAATTCCAGTCGTTCGCTTAATTCCCTACCCTTCAGACTTGCTTCTTCTACTCTCCTTGCGACTTCTGATTGCTTCCGAAATTGAAGGCGTCATTGAAAGGATCCCGTTTTGAGAATAGAGATGAGATCTGCAGATTTCGACGGCGAAGTTGAACACCATTCCAAAAAAAAAAAAAAAAAAAAAAAAAAAAAAACCTCTTAGAAGTATTTTCGGCAGTGGAAGGAACGGTGGGCAACGAGTGTCGAGGTGCAAGAGGCCTACCTAAGAGGCAATTAGGGTACCAATCCGGTCAGGTAACATACATATTTTTCGGATAGAGGTACCTTTCCACACAGGCCACGTATAATGTTCTTTTACAGGGTCAGGTGGATGAAGCCCAATACATATCGTCAATTTTTTTTCTCTAATGTGAAGGATATTTTGGATGTATTTTTATATGTTGATTTCGTAAGAAATACTCAAATATTTCTATCACGTATAGTTCCGAAACTTATTGAAAATATCTGGCTGGTTCCTACCACAAATGCTTAATCATAAAGATATCAGAATTTCTAATAGGTCAGCTGTGAATCTAGTCTTAAAGACGCCAGATACCGATACCGTTTAAAATAATACAGTTCACTGCTAGTTGCTGCATAGGAAACTGCTGCATGCGGTGCAAGAAGGCAAAAGTTTGGATGTGCTTGCGAAAAGTGTGTGTGTGTATAGGGGAGAGGGGGGTTGCATCTTTCTTCGAGGTGAAAAAAAATCATTGTAATGACTTTTTGTACTTTGTAGCAGCTATGGAAAACGTAAAAAATTAATAAATTTTAAGATGTAGCCTATTCATATAGGATTTTACGAAAAAGTTTTCTGTCACTGCTAGATCTTATATATGATTTTCCAAAATCTTCATCTTACATTTTTAATAAAACCTTGCGTGATAGAGGGAAAACTTTTTTAACTGAGCCCTTCGAAAAAAACTTAGAAACGTCCAAAATCGTTTTGAAAAAAAAAATGTGATTTTGTGGACCTGTGTAATAAAGTGGAGGAAAAAGAAAATCATTGTTGTACTGTAACTATATTCTGTGTGTTTTACTTATAAGTTTAGAATTTAAACAAATTTGGAATAATTTTTGGATTTTATTTTTGTGGATTTCCTTGGTATTTAGAAGACAGTAATAGGTATTGCTTTCTCTATGCTGAAATATCTAATGGTTTGTTTATTTTTACTGAAATATTTGTAGTTTGAATTCGAAACAATATTTGCAAATTTAAATATACTTTACGTGCAAAGGCTGTAAATTTAAAAACGTTTTATGCTTGAAGATATTTTATACATTTTCATATATTTATTTTAAAATTGAAAATGTGATAGATGAAAATTAACGACTTAAAAATTCTTGCATTGTATAACTGAAATTTCTTAAAATATTCCTATCTATTTCGTCTAAACCAAAGATTCATTTTCGGTTAACTATGTATATTAATATTAAATAACTATTAACATATTTAAGATAATATGTATATGACATATAGTGTAGCATTATTATCTGAAATGAACCCAAAAATCAAGAATGCATCAAGACTGTCTCTAAATTAAAAAGAAAAATGATTATGAAATATATATTCTGGAGAAAGCAGGTTTCAAATCACCAAAGTTTATATATTTTTTAACTTTGGCGGATAAAATATTTTTAAACTTTTTTTAGGTCTTTAATTAGCACTTTATTTTATCTTAATTTGCTTGTTCATAGGCATAACTTCTATTTCCATGGAAATGACTTGGAAAATGAAGATTTCTGGAAGAATGGTCCAGCCAAAATTCAGCTAGAATCAAGTTGATTTTTATTTTTTGTTTTTGTTTTATTATCAAAGTCACATGCTTTTAAAATTTTCATTTGAAATCAAAATCGATTACTTTAAAAATTCAATTAATATTTGTGTAAAATTATGCGATCAAAATGTTTCAGTTCTGAGTGAAGATATAAATTTTTTACTATAGAAAACAGACTTTCTAGCTAATTGGAGTTATAATTATCTATAATCATTTACAATTAACTATAATTATTTATAGTTATCTATAATTATTTATAATTATCTATAAAATATCCATCGAAATAAAGTGCTAAATTGCATCGTTTTCCTTACTCTGATATTTAAATAATGCTTAGTGAAAGATATTATAATCTACTGGATTATTTTAATGAGCTAACTGCCTTCTATAATAAAATAAGTATAAAAGAGAAAATAGTTTTTATAAAACAAACCTCTCTTTTATAAGCATTCAATGTTTATATTACAATAATTGTATTACAGTGTTTGTATTAAAAATTACACCTAGTTCCATAACTGCAATTAACTTGTTCAAAAAAGTGTCCGTTACAATACGTTATTTCAAGGGGGCTGCGATTAGGGAAAATTAACTTCTTTGATTTAAGATTGGTAAAAGGTGAGAACTACAGAAATTAATTAAATGTATGTATAATTTTGTATATGTAAGCTCTATTTCTTTTTCAAGATATGGCAACGGGAGAAAAATATTATTTAAACTATCTATTCAGGTTTTCTAAACTGTTTTCTCATTGTGTAATCATGATTTAATTAACCTTTCGCGACTAGCGTCACGTATACGTTATGCATAAAGTACTTAGAATCCTTGATTACTCCTATCAGTATTTTTTAATTGAAAATTTCCCCTTATTTAATCAAAGCATTACTACGATTATATTAGGCAAACATTTCTATTTTTAAAAGATTAACATTTCTGTAAAACACACTCGTCGCGGAGAGGTTGATGTCAAACTATCAATTGATAAAAGCGTATTATTTTTTTAATTGTACTCTTATTGTACTCTTTTACTTTCTACTTATTCGTAGTCAAAATATTTCATTGTTGCAATTTTACAGCCAGTTTTGGCGTATATTTATTTATTCCTTTGTGATAAAAATATGTATGCTAATTACTTATAATGAAACAAAGCTAAAAAAATGCTGTAAAAGCGATAATACCTTTATTTAGATTTACGCACGTTTCACCGCACAAACGGCGACATTTTCAAAATCATTCTAGATAGAAATATTTTCTCAAAAAATTTTATAAACAAGAACTTGGTAAATAATGTCACGAGACTTCATGCATAATTAAAACCCGTGCAAACATAAAATAAAATGAAATTGGATATTTGTTAGCATGGATTAATTTTTGCTATTGTTACTAAAACTGCATAGCATCTCTTTCCAAATTTTAGATAATTCAAGGGACACTGAATCATTGCAAATATTGTCGTTGCGTAAAAATATCTTAATTGATTCCCGGATAATGGATGATAAATCTAGACGGATAAATTATTCTGCTATTTTTAAAGTCGATCTGTAAAGGTTCTTTGTTGCATAATATTCCCAAAGCTGTGGCTCTCCTGTTGTATTTTATGTCTGCTATATGTTCTTTGATTCTATTTTTATTTTTTCTGCTTGTCATACCTATATAAAACTACATTGTTCCATCTTCTTTGGTGAAAAGTATTTAATATACTCCTGATAACTGGTTTGATTCAATTGGATCTATTTTCTTGCGTACTATATTTTTTTAATTTCATGGAAGGTTTTGTAACATGGGAGATATTAGTCCGCGAGCCAGCAACAGATTTTGATGACCAAGTTCCTCTCGGCCGATAATTTGTAAAATGCTTCAGAGAGTTGTATCATGAAGCTCCGTGAACGCCAGCTGCTGTTCCGTGGGTGGGTTGAGCAGCGGTAGCCTCTCAAACACGTAAAAAAAAAATAAAAAAAAAAAAAAAAAAAAATTCAGTCATTTCCTTCCGGTTGAAAATTTGTCAAATTATAGCTAACCCAATATCTTGAAGAAAAAAAAAAGTCAGCTAATTATAAAGTGGTGGTTAATACGTCAGCTGGTTACACGAACATGAAAAAAATATACAGGGTACAAAGGAAAATCCCTTTAACCTGAAAATACTTGCGAACGGAAAGAGCTACAGCTATGGAAGTGAGGTAACGGTATAGTAAAGTGACTACGCCCGATTTAATGCAAACGACGGCAGCGCCTCCTAGTGGCGAAATTTGGAAGATAGCTATTGAAAATCGTAAACGAAAAGAAATAGAGCAAAATTTCTAGTTAGAAGGTTTTAGAGCATCAATTAATTAGTACGAAACGACATTTGGCTTACATGGATAAGATAAATCTTCGCCCGTATACCCAAAAATGTCCAAAATCGATTCACTCTATTTTGTGTAAAAGTTTGAATGGAATAGCCAGAAGTATGACGAAATACGCACAATTTATGGTATAAATACGTGCTTATCTCAATACATTTTGATAACATCACACACACACGCGCGAAAGACAAACTGTCTCACAGTGATAAAAAGTTAATATTCAGTATGTTCGAAAGGTTTGCCATTGCACACGATACACGTTTGTATTCCTGAGGGTAATTCTACATGCCACATTTCTCAGCATTGCTAGCCTCTTCAATACGACGACATAGATTTAACCCTTTAAAGGGCGGTGGCTAGACGGTCTAGCCACCTAATTTTAATTCCAAAACTGACAAATGGCAGCAAGAATATTTTAATAAAATTTTGCTTTTGTAATGAAACTGAAAATTAACGGGGTTTTTTTTTCTAAGAAATTCGTTTGAATATTCCGGTGTCAGTAAATTACTTCATCAGTTTACGAACAGAATTCTTCTGTCCCTTAAAGGGTTAATCTAAAACTTTAAAGGCATTGGAAATTAAATTTTTACAGACATTACAGCACAGTATAACGTCACAATCTGAAATTGTGCATTGCTACATTTACTTAATGTGAATATGCAAAGTAGAATCGTCGCTCATCGATTTCGGACATTTTTGTGTATACGGGCGCGAATTTATCTTATCCTCGTGAACCAAATGTCGCTTCGTACTAATTAATTGATGCTCTAAAACTTTCTAATTGGAAATTTTAGCTCTATTTCTTTTCGTTTACGATTTTCAATAGCTATCTTCCAAATTTCGCCACTAGGAGGCGCAGCCGTCGTTTCCATTAAATCGGGCGTAGTCACTTTACTATACCGTTACTTCACTTCCATAGATGTAGCTCTTTCCGTTCGCAAGTATTTTCAGGTTAAAGGGACTTTCCTTTGCACCCTGTATATTTTTTCATGTTCGTGTGACCAGCTGACGTATTAACCGCCACTTTATAATCAGATGACTTTTTTTTTCTTCAAGATATTTGGTTAGCTATAATTTGACAAATTTTCAACCGGGAGGAAATGACTGATTTTTTTTTTTTTTTTTTTTTTTTTTTTTACGTGTTTGAGAGGCTACCACTGTTCAACCCACCCACGGAACCGCAGCTGATCTTCACGGAACTTCATGATAGAACTCTCCGATGCATTTTACAAATTATCGGCCGAGAGGAAATAACTGACGAAATTTGCACCCTGGCTCGGGGACTATATTGAATTTATTGAGTTTATATTTCAAACGTTCGAAGAACCAGGAAAATATTGCGAAGTGTTGCCATATGATGAAAATATCATCCACGTATCTGATCCATATCATCATTTGGCAACATGCAGATACACTGCTCGATAACTTTTTAAACCAGATTAATAGCCTTGATTCTAAAATTAAATTTACTTCGGAAATAGAACAGAATGGTACGTTACCTTATTTGGATGTATTATTAATCAAGACACACCAGGGAATAGAACGCACTGTTTTCAGAAAACCCACAGCCGGTCAATTCATTATCCCTCATAATGCTCAAGCACCCTTTTCATACAAAGTTTCTACACTTAGACATTCTATTCAAATAGCTTTCACAGTATGTACCCACGAGCAGTTAAATAACAAAATAAATAAAATATATTATATTGCCAGAAACAACTGATACAAAGAAAGCCCCATATAAAAATTAATTATGAGTGAGAAGAATAAGAAGAAAAGAAATTTTAATCCACAAAATTCCATGTTATCCACTTTGCAATACTTTCCTGGTTTCTTCGAACGTTTGAAGTATAAACTGAATAAATTCAATATCTTCCTTGTTGCAAAAGCTTCCATGAAATTAAAAAATATAGTATGCAAGAAAATAGATCCAATTGAATCAAACCATTTATCAGGAATATATGAAATACCTTTCGCCAAAGAAGATGGAGCAATGCAGTTTTATATAGGTATGATAAGCAGAAAACTTAAAACTAGAATCAAGGAACATATGGCAGACATCAAATACAACAGGAGAGCCATAGCTTTGGGCATATTAGGCAACAAAGAACCTTTACAGATCGATTTTTAAAATATCAGAATAATTTATCCGTCCACATTTTATTTACCATCAATTATCCGAGAATTAATAGAGATATTTTTACGTAACGAGAATATTTGCAGTGATTCAGTATCCCTTGAATTACCTAAAATTTGGAAAAAGATGCTACGCAATTTTAGTAACAATAGTAAAAATTAATCCACGCTCACAAATATCCAATTTCATTCTATTTTATGTTTGTACGGATTTTCATTATGCATGAAGTCTCGTGACATTATTTACCAAGATCTTGTTTATGAAATTTTTTGCGAAAATATTTCTATCTAGAGTTATTTTGAAAATGTCACCGTTTGAGCGATGAAACGTGCGTAAATCTAAGTAACGGTATTATATCACTTTTATAGCATTTTTTAGCTTTGTTTTATCCCTTTGTCGTTGTAACTCGTATACGATTGTAACCTTACAGAACATTTGGTGCACACCAGCATGGAATCACCAGCTAACGAAAAAATCCCATTTCGTTTGCAAGTTGTTTTTCGATTTTCATTGCAAGACCCATTTCGTTCTTTGAGGTCAAGCGGTTGCAAGAATAAAAATAATAAATATCTTACTTGAATGGTGTCAGCTGTAATAAAATGAAGAGGGACCTTTTAACAATAAATCAAAGCTTTATTCATCTTATTTTTGGAAGAGAAGAAAAGAACTTTACCCGTTGATTACCATTTTAAATAAATACGTTGGCCGATAAAAATGATCTTTTCCACTTGAAGAAATATCTTTAAAAATTAAAGTGCAGCACTAAGTCAATTTCCTATGGATGAAAATTTCAATTAAAACTTTTGCACGCCATCAAGAGATAAATTTGAAAAGGGTTATTAACTACATAGACATCGTCTAGAATACCCTTCGCCGGACCCCACATTCGTAGGCAGGCAGGACAGCTGGACTCGCGTATCTTTTTTTACAGACCGTTGGAGTCACGTGATGCTCAAATGCACCAATGCAAGTGTACGAAAAGAGCATCACGTCACTTTAGCTGTCTGTAAAAAAAAAAACATTTGAGATGCACTGCGGTAGCCTGTTTTTTTTCGTTAGCTTTGGATGCGTGCAGACGGCAGAGCAGCACATCAACTAAGAGCGCGGTACGGAAGAAGTTGCCGATGTACGCTTGATACAAAACGCTCCCGTAAAAATAAATATGAAATTAAATTTAAACAATGTCGATGTGTAAGGCCGAAAGAAAATTAAAAAAAATAACATGATTTAAACACTGTGAGATTTTATCTCCCAGTTACTACACAAACCTGCACTGACTGTCGTCAAACAATAATGCTCTTTCATCGTTTTGTGCCTGGTGATGGAAACACTTGTGTTTAATACGCTTTTGAGTATAAAAAAACTATCATGGTTAATTAGAAGTCAAAATTCCTGCCTTCGATAACTTTTGAAGAAAGCTCGTGCTGTTTCCCTTCTTTATTTCTCTTCTTCCGAAGGCGAAAAGTGTCCATATCTCGCGAACTATTGTATTCGGGAGTATAGTTCCCATACATTTCTTGATCCTTGTGACAAGAGCTTCCGAACTATACCACTCTTGTCAAAATCCAGAACTGACAGTTGAGGATGTTCCCTAGTTAGATGAAGGATAAGGTAACATTTACACGTTACCATTGAATATATTCTCTTAGACACGATTCTTTTCACAGATATATGTAAAAGAGTTCAATAACAAAAAACTAATAATTCAGTTTAAAAAAATATACTATTCCTAATATAAACAAAAAGAAAATAAAGTCACCAGTAATTAATACCACCAGTGTTTGACTCGTGGGTTTATTATTGTGTTTATCCTACAAACAAAGGTATGAAAACATGGAGGATAGTTGTAAAACAAACCTACAAACATACCTACCAGTCAACCACTGGTGGTATTAATTTTTGGCTTATGCATCACTTCCGGCAGATATGGATCATTAGATTTCCCTACTTCTACTCTCCCATAAAATAAAGTTTTTTTGCTTGTGCTTGATAATATAGGTGTTTGTGCTGTCGGCTCTTAGACTATAACTTATAAATTTTTCGTCCAAAATAGTCTCCCTCCGTGGGCACTCACAATAAATTTTTAAAAGTGCAATAGATGAAATTACATGTCAAATGATCATTAGATAGTTTAGGAGAAATAAAGCCGTTTTGGTTTTTATATACAACTTTTTCTTCCGTTGTGAAATTATTGAATCTTTTCCAATTTATTATTTCCATTTGGAGTTTGGCAAAGTCCTCACTGTACACTTCGTGGTCATCATAAATCAGGTAAGAAAAATCTAATTTGTAATTGTAATACAAATTTTAGATAGCTTCAGCATTGAATTTAATAAAAAGAAATGCACTATTTTAGCAGCCTGAAAACCAAAGAAGTTAAAAATTCAAAACTTAATTTGTGTCTTTTTCGTGGACTTGGCATATCCATTTTTACTCATATTGTCCAGTTTATCGCTTATTTATATAACATGTTCAAAGATCAGTTTGAAAAGTAAGAAAATCCTGATGCGCTTTTTTTTTTCTATCTGAAAATTACATTCTATAAATTCAATTTTTTTTTTTTTTATCCAACTGTGTCTTTTTCTGAGAATAACCCTTAACAATTTAATTATAAAAAATAAGCACGTACTAACTACGCCCAATAATTACTCAATTATGCCTTCATTTAATTGTTTGAAATGCAAATATGGTTATTTATTAATCTTAAATGAAGACAACCATGTAGTTTTTAAGATTTTTTACATACTTTTATCAAAAAGACCTTTTTTTCTTTTAACCTTTTCTTGACATTGATACACATCAATATTCCCAACACAGTAGATCTAAGATTGATTTAAAACTCTTTTTCTTTTTTTTGCGGTTGCAAGAAACCTAGAGTTGTAGAAATAACAATAAAATTAAATGCCTTATCGATTTAATGTACAGTAATATGTCACGCCTATATTGGCGGAATTATATTAGCCGTACTTTTTTTTGCTTTTTTTAGAAACGAAGTTTCTGGTAGGAGAAAATTGCGCGTTGCGGAAATTTTAATTTTATTGTATTATAAAATGAGTAAGTAATATGCGTGTGTACATAGGATAATTTTGTTATATAGTTTTTCTTCTGAGTCAAGATTCCTACAGCATTTTTATGTTGAAATTCCTGGATTTCCTGCTTTTTAACTAGTATGCTGCATCTTATATGCCAGATAAAATTTTTATTTATTTTTCCATGTCAAAATCAGGACGCATTATAAGCGTGTAAATACTGTTAAAAAAACTCAGAAAAATTTTTCATTAAAATATCCCTATTAGAAAAACATAACCGAAACTTTTCAAACTTTATCACAGAATTATGTGATTTAATAAGATCAAGACTGTTATTCGGAAATCGCGGTATCCAAAAAGAAACGCCTTTAGGTACATGTTAGAAGATTCCGATTAATTTCACTAAAACGTTTAGTCATATATGTATCGCAATATAACACCATTTGGAAGAACATTTAGAGATGGAGATACCATGAACAAAATTCATAAAAGTTTTTTCAGTTGCGTGTGAAAATATTAAAAAGGAACTCTTATAAATCATTGTAAAACTGTGTTTTCATGCACATAAAAAAATTGATTTTTTTATTTTTAAAATTTTAATCTATTCATTATAAGTAAGTTAATTGTTTCTTATAAGTAATTGAACAATTTTCTATAATAGCCTTATAATTTTCTCACATTTTTAACTGAAGTCCAAGATAAATTTGTATCTCAAATTAATGTTTGTGTTGTTTCTTTTTAGTCACTTAGACTCGTGGATCTTGAAGCAAAATACTTTTATTAAGCTAGTCCAAGACACTTAACAAATATGCAATTAGATTTAGCACTTGACGATTCACAACCCTCCAAATTACGCTTGTAGACTAACTATGCTAAGAGAAGCGGGCAGTTCCAAAATCTGAGTATGCGTGCTCATAAAACACACCCCTCCTACGAGCGATACATTTTTCTTTTCTTTAAATGATTCTAAATGCACAAACACATACGCATCAGAATTATATATAAAATACACACAAAATTATACATATCAAATTAAGATATGAATGAAATATATTGCCTAGATTATATCAATTTGTCTTTATTAACAGTTCTATATAATTATAATAACAGATTAATGCGATATTAATTATTCTGAATGCTGTTAAACATTTTGATATCGAAGGATTGTTTCCATAGCAATAATACGTTTCTCTATAGATAATGTTCATGTTTGTCAACAAACTGGCTTGTTGTGTGACAACTCAACTTAATGTAAGCAAAATTTCAAACTAAATTCCTTGAAATTATGCTAAAATGCTCATATTTTTTACGTAGTTATAATATATTGTATTATATGTAAGAAATAATCCGTTGTAAATTACTAACTTTGCGAGAATTGTTACTTTCTGCCTACACCAAGTTGAGAAGTACGTCTTTTTTGAGTGCGTGACGCCACATGCACATTATCTATATTTGTTAGTCGATGCCAACGATATAAAAATTGCACTGACAGCACTCAGAATCATGTCCTAAGCCGTTAAGTTTTGTACTTTTGTGTTAAAAATGGTTTCATTTTGTTACAAAATTTAAATTTCCAGATTTTAAACACATGCTTCCTTTTATAAATAATTTAATTTTTACCCGTTAAAGCCTTGTTAAGGGCTTTGTGAAAAACATAAAACTGTTTCTGTTTTTTTAAATAACTAGGGGGCTCGGTCCCCTACGAGCTACGCTCGCCAACCCCCATCCAGACACCGCAGACTCTAAATGCACGCTAATTTGATCGGCTGTAAAAAGATTTCGAAAGATTGAATTATAATTTTAAAAACAGTGGCGATCTCCCTATAAACGAATTTCTATTCATTTCTCTTTGATTGGGGAATTTTAACGCCAAATCCGCCGCGGTACTACTTGATTATCCTGTCGACCAATTTCGCCAAATTATATAAATCGCCAAACCACTCGCCAAATTATACAAATTTATATAATTTTTATTTTAAATAACAAAAGAACAAATAAATTCGTACAACATTAATAAAAACACAAATAAAACGTCGAAATAAAAATAACTTGATGACGTATACACGTGTAACAACATTTCAAAATAAGCTAATATAAAAGGAATTAAGTAAAGAGAGTCTTTGTCTCCTGGTATTTTTTAACAAAGCGAAAAGAAAGTTCTTTCAAATGAGACATTTTAAATTAATTCTCAAAATATCAAATAAATGTCTAGCGCAATTTCTAAATTTAAACTTTTTTGCAATATTATTTTGTGTTCATTTTATGTAATAACTATAATGTGACGTAAATATGACGTAATTTCTCCTAAGACTTCTAACGCATGTTAATGAATTTATTATTTTACAATATCCATTCTCTTTTAAAATTCACGTGTATACTTTTTATGACGTAATTTTTAATAAGTTCCTGCTTTTTATACGTAATTATTTAATTCTAAATTGAAAGTTTTTTTCCTGTTTATAATAGTCACGTGTAAATAAATTTTTAATTTGAAGCAAACATTATTGCTTGCGCTTTTTATACAGTTGGCAACAGTTTAAATTAGCACAATTTTCTGAAATCTGTAAAAAATATCTCTAGAAATGCTGAAAATTTGAATTTAAAATAGAAATAAAACCTGAAAAAATGAGTAAAAATAAAAAAATTAATGCAATCTGCACTCCGGCAAATTCTAACGCATAAAATGATCTAAAAATGATTACACTGTCATGTATAGTTTTTGCTGCTATAAAACTTTTTTAGTGGAACGATTTTGTCCAACTTTAGCATTAAATAACT
Organism: Maratus speciosus; assembly: GCA_963932465.1. NCBI lineage: Eukaryota > Metazoa > Arthropoda > Arachnida > Araneae > Salticidae > Maratus > Maratus speciosus. Next base: position 394,790,697 of record OZ010793.1, on the reverse strand, counting down.
CTTAAAATAATTCTTCGATTTGAAAACTGTCTACATCAGCGTGTTTATCAAACATTTCTGTATAAAACCACCGATTTTCATATTTTTGTATGCATTATTTTTGTTAATATTAACGAAGAAAGGCATCCGGTCACAAAAAAATCAAAACCGGCGGCGGCGGCGGCGGCGGTGACAGCGGTAGTTACTTTTTTTTAGAATAGAGAGATTATAAAGAAAAGTATGTTTCTTTTAAATTTTCATGAAAATGACCAAAAAAGTCTGATATTCTACATTGTTTTCCTTTTTCTGTCTATTTTCACAGTTATAAAATAATCATGTGGCCACGATAACAGAAATTGCATTCAATTTTTTTTTTATTTTTTTTTTTTTTAAGTAATATCGAAAACTATTTGAGATTTCTAATTTGACAAAAGCATTTCGTTCTATCAAAATCTGGTAGAATGAAAATGGTATACATAGAAAGATATTTCAGTGTTGTGAATGAATATAAATGCTTAAAAAAATTCGTATTTACTCGATAAACCCACAGGGGTAAAATATAGATGGAGATGAAGTGTTTTGATTTGACGTGATGTTAAAAATACAACCCTGAAACCGGTTAAAACCGGACAAAATTAAGTCCAAATACTTGCGATACCACAGAGTCTGCTTGCGGCTGGCCAGAATGAGGGCATTTAAATTTGAGCTATAGTCGCCTTCATATTGTAAACCGTTTTTACGGCATACTACATCTCTATTATTACTTACAAGGAAGGTCTCCATACGGGCATACTCCGAAAAATTTGAAAAAAATTATAGAATGTTCTACTCATGAGGATATATATGTTTTTAAAAAAATTTCAGGCGGAAACTCTATAGAGCGTCCGTAAAAAAAGAAAAAAAATTTCGATATTTGGCGATTTATCACCGGTTGGCGATGGAATAAAATTTCAAAAAATACTTTTTTTATGTCAAATACTCTTTAAAGATAAAAAATTTTCATATTGAACTTGTTTAAATAAATTTATTTTAAATAACTTGAGTTTTATTTAACTATAATTTTGTCATAGCGATATTTATATGTATTTATATTTAACTATCAAAAATACGATTTAAAACGAAATTCAAAATTTAAATTAATTAAAATGGTTTCAAGTTCAAAATTAAGCCCAATCGAGCATTGTCGATTCTATTTTGTTGCTATGGAAACAACTTCTTAGATATTGAAATGTAGAACTGCAGCATTCTTCATCTGGCTGTTATTTTTGAGTACGCTTAAATGTATGAAAATAATTTTTCCAGTATGATTTTTTATATATAGATGAAAATATTTTTTCAGTGATAAATTAAATAACTGCAGTAACAAGCGACATATATATGTATATACATATTAAACTCTCTCATTGTTTAAGTTTAAATTCCATGTACCATTTACACGCCTTCTAAAAACCTATTAACAAACAATTTTCAGTTACTTTAAAATCGTTTGCTTTTGGCGAGGAAAAGCGCTGCTCGCCAAATTGCATGATGCTTTCGTTTTTTCATTCCAAATATTCGAAATTATTTTATTTTTTTTACAGATTTTCTACTGTAATTCCATCGCTAAATTTGACTGATCCTTTATTACATACATAAGTAGTTTAATTAGTATTTTTTTCCAAATATTCTGAGTACGCCCAGTAAAAAGACCTTCCTTGTTAGAACTTTGTTCGATAAACCCTTTCACTTTTAACCTACTTATAAAAAGTTTCAATTCTTCTGTATAGTAGGCAATAAGAGGAGTTAAATTCAAGTGGAGTTTAATCAGGTTTTACCTCATTGGTTGAATGTAAAACTAAAAAAGCGTAGTTCAAATGCTTTCTAGAATTGTAGGCAGACGATTTTTTTTTTTTTTTTTTTTTTTTTGACTTAGAATAAACTCATTCCTGAATCTTGAATATTTCAAAATATATTTTTATTTCTTCGCATTTTCTTGAAAAATGTAATTTAATCAAGGTATTTTGTTACTATCTATTGCAAGTGTTTTGTTGTTGTTGTTGTTATTGTTTTTTAATTTCATTGGTGATTTGGCGCAAATAAAAATATAATTATCTATATTATTGCCCCGTTTCTCCATCAGAGAATAATACGACAGAATATTCACGTCGAGTGTGAACCTGTTCTGCTACAGTTTTTAATAGTTTAACTTAACTGCTATCCAAGCATTTATTTATTTTTACATTTTTTAAGGAACATTAGAATAAAAAAACATTACTTTTACAGTACTCATAAAAAGTTATTTTGTTTTCTATTTCAGTCGCTAAAAAAACTTTATTAATAAACTCTTCTGATTAATTAGGGTTCCATATCTTATTCTGGGCGTAGTTCACCCTAATATCAACCGCCTTGCTAGTGTTTTCTCATATGTTTATATTTTAAATATTAAAAATTTTCCATATGATCTATTGAAGTGAATACTCTGGATACACTCTATTCTTTTTTCTTTTATTTTTTTATATATTGGAGTAATTTTGTTCCTATCCTTAGAGAAACATTCTTAAAAGTTACAAAATATGCATATATCTCAGAAAGTAAGTTAAATCTTTTGATTCTGAAAGTTTAGGGGATCCTCCGATCCGCGAGAACAACTAGTGTTAATTTCATCACCCAATGTTCCATATTTTAGGAAGAGTAGTTATGAAATACAAATAGACAGTGAGGTTTTTCTAATCCTAGCTGTGTGGCAACCCGATATGTCGCATCTACATTGCACGAGGTCTTTCGATTTTTTGTGGGGAAAAGATATTCAATATTATAATGCATTTATCTAAAAATTTATAGCAGTAATTTTATTTAATGCAAATTTTAAAGTAAGAAATAATATTTACGGTGTAAATTGAATAGATAATGCAAAAAATAACAATTTGCAGATTACGTGATTTTTAATGTAAAACGGCATTTGTTAAAAGTATGGTATTTTGTTTCTAATTTCCGAACTGGTCAAATAAAAAGAAGTTACTTCGACTAACTTATTTTTTAAAAAAAAGAGCTTATAGCTTATTAAATTAAAATAAAGGCTTATAAGGAAGGTCTCCATACTGGGCATACTCAGAATATTTTGAAAAAAAATACTAATTAAACTACTTATGTATGTAATAAAGGATCAGTCAAATTTAGCGGCGGAATTACAGTAGAAAGTCTGTAAAAAAATAAAATACTTTCGAGTATTTGACGCGAAAAGACGAAAGCGTCACGCGATTTGCCGAGCAGTACTTTTCCTCGCCAAAAGCAAACGATTTTAATGCATCTGAAAATTGTTTGTTAATTGATTTTTAGAATGTGTGTAAAAAGTATTTAATGAATTTAAACATAAACAATGGGAGAGTTTAATAAATACATTTTTTCGTATTACATATTTATGTTGCTTGTTACTTAATTTTATTACTTTAAAAGCAATTTCATCTATAAAAAATACTTTCATACGTTTAAGCGTATTCCAGAATAAAGGCAAGATTCATTTAGCAGTTATTCATTTCAAACCAAGTAATTCGTCGTTTCCATAGCAACAAAATTGAACCGAGAGCGCTCAATTGGACTTAATTTTGAGATATTAAAACAATTTTATTTTTCTTTTAATTCATAAAATTTGATATTTAACTTTCATTATAAATACATTTATGACAAAACTGTAGCTAAATCAAACCAAAACTGGCAAAACTACAGTTATTTAAGTTAAATTTATTTAAACAAGTTCATATATGAAATATTTTTATCTTAAAGAGTATTCGACATGAAAAAGTATTTTTCGAAATTTCATTTCATCGCCAACCGATGATAAATTGCCAAATAAACGAAAATTTCATTATTTTTTTACGAACGTTCTATCGGGGTTCCGCCAAAAATTTTTTATAAACATATATATCCACATGAGACGAACACTCTGTAATTTTTAAAATTTTTTCTGAATATGCCCGTATGGAGACCTTCCTTGTTAGAAGAAAAAAAAATCTGTCAACAGTGCTGCCAAGTCTCCGGCTTTTTTATATACCCCTATTTTATTACAGAAAATGTTGTTTTATTTAATTAGAACATCTGAGCTATTTAAAAGAACCAGATTTTCTCTAAGATGATAGCGGTGCTCAAAAAGTCGGAGACTTGATAACTCTGCTGTCATTTTTACTTGATAACCCATTTTACTTTTAACCCTCTCGCCGCGCAACCCGGGAGTTTCTCGGGCAACCCGAGATTTCATCGGGGATGCATTTTCTCCGTCTAATTAACCCGCCTTGATTATTCCCACAAGTTACTTTTTATTGTAAATTTTGCCTTATCTAATCTTAGAATTTTCCCGATTAAATCCGACGAAAATTTTTGTTTTGAAAAACCGGTGGCAAAAGAGTAAAAATTCTTAAAAGACGCTCGTCGCGAAGGAATTAAGTACTCAATTTTTGAAGCTAATTTGATAAAACAATTACGCAGCGAGAGGGTTAAGTATGTACCCCTGTGAAACGTTTTAACAGGCATTTTTCAAAAATACTTAATTGAAAACAGCATATGCTTTTCTTTAAATTTATTTCATGTGAATAGGGGACAGTGCTTGTAAGCCACCTAAATGGAAGGATCTTAAACTTTTCTCCTTGGTTCAATGTAATGCTGAAAAAGCCCAAATGTCAATATGAAACTCTAAAAAAAAAAAAAAAAAAAAGTAAATTTACACTATTTTATTATGTTATATTATTACTAATGAAAATTTAGTAATAATATAACGGCTATTTCAATTATATTATTACTAATTATATAAAAAGAGCATTTGAAGTTTGTTCAAGCCATCTCCTAAAAGAAGAACTAGATGCAATTAGAAAAATAGCAATAGAAAATAAAATTCCATCCCGTTTTATTCAAAAAATTATAAACAAGTTTGAAGTGGAAGATTATGGAAAACGAAGCGCAGTTCTAGGTAAAAGATTTAAATGTTGTAAAGTTAACTACGTTCCAATGCTTTTTGAAAATATGAGGCATACCCTTTTCAAATATAATGTAAAATAAATCGCAGCCCCTCCGCCAAAGTTAAAAGATCAGTTAAATAATGAATTTGATCCCGTCCAAGCAATTAATAGATTCGGAGTATACATTATACCTTTCGAAAAAGATAAGAAATATTTTATTTATGTTGATATGACGATGAGAAAATTTCGTGATAGAATTAAAGAGCATAAAGCAGATATCAGATTAAATAGACTCCATACTGCATTATCAAGATTAGCTCAAACTCAACCTATAAAAATAGATTTTAATAAATCGAAAATCATATCCCGCACAAATAATTACCAGGAAGTTATTATAAGAAAATCAATTGAAATAATCGCCACTAAAGATACAGCTTGTAACTATGCACTATCGTACGATATCCATGGAGTGTGGACCAATTTGCTGCATAATAAATGAAAGCTCATTTTGTTTAAAATTTGAATAACTTTATCCGGCATCTCACCTAACGTACAACTTTTAAATTGAAATAAATTTCTTCTAGGCAATTCTCGAATAAGTGCAAAGAAAATAATATTTAAATCCCCCTGATGACGGCCTTGTGAAGATTTAAAACGTTCTGGGGTTTTTTCTATTGTATTTAAAGTATTTTGATATTTTTAATACTTAAAAATTATATATATGCACCTGAAAATAATTCTTGTACAGGTATTTGTACTGTTTATATGAATTTAATTAGTAAATTTACACATTAAAACGGTTATACTGATGATACAAAAACGAATTGTCTATATGTGTAAAGTGGCGTGTAAATTTCCAAATACACGCCTGGTGTGTTAAGTGTCTTGCTTAAGTGTGTTAAATTAATCTGCTTAAGTGTATAAAAAGCTATCAAATAACACTGAAATACACAGTTTAAATTATAAATTGCACATGAGTACACATACTTGTAGGTATATCTGTGTACATAGTACATAACCTTTATAATTTGCGATGTAAACTGTGAACTAAATATTTTCGTTGTCGCAAAACAAATTTACACGAAGAACAAACTCGTGTGCTTGCTGACTTTGTTCTTATTCCAGCAGATTTGTTGTAAGACCACAAAATAGTGTAACCTTAATTTATAAACAACAGGATCGTCTGAAATTATTTTTACTCCATTCCATCTCTCTGTTAAAGTTGTTTTGAAGGCCTAAAATAGTATAGTAACAATTTATTAACAGAACTTTTATAATCTGATCAAATACACTGTAAAATCAAATTTTGTACAAAACGAAATCGGGACGCCAGTACTATTTTCGGATTTTTTCCCATGAATTTCAGTCACAAGTTTTCAAAAATACATCTACATTAAGAGGAGAAATTCTCCATTTAATTCATTCTACAGTAAACTGGCAATACTTACCCGAGACGGGATATGAACTCAGAAGCTGCATCTTTCCACAGTAATATCTTGACCACTCAGTTACTATTACACAAGCCATGTTTTTGAGTATCAATATTTATTGTGTTCATGTAAGTACATATATTTATGCGTAATATTCTGTTCTTGCACATATTTCTGCGTAATATTGTTACACATAATCATGTGTAATATTCTGTTCTTACACATATAGCTGTGTAAAATTCGTACATATATTTCTGTGAAATATTCTGTTCTTACGCATATAATTACACAGATATATGTGTAATATTGTTACACATATATCGGTGTAGTATGCAAAATGCACAGATATATGTGTAATGTGCAAAATTTCTAAATTTACATTAACACACCAATTCGGGTAAATCCGTACAATTTTCTACAATTTACATACTTGTTTGAATCTGTGAAAATATTACACACTTCCATTAATCCGATAAACGCGCATAAATACAGGTAAATGTTTACGACAAGAGTGTAAATTTTATGACAAAGGTGTAATTTTACGAATTAAACATATACGTATATAAAAGTGACTAATTTAGACATCTATTTTTTAGAGTGTCCCGAGAAACGATTTATATTTCTGTAGAATAAATTGATTCATAAAACTTGAATATAAGAAAATATGTTCTTATTTCTTCTCATTTTCTTGAAAAGTTTAATTTAATCAAGATTTCTTTTACCATGTACTCTCGAATTGAAAATAATTTCTTTTTTTTTTTTTTTTTTTTTGATCAAACAAAATAACGTAAGAAAAATATTATAATGCATTTCATTCCCCTTCTTCCTTCTTTTATTCACAAAAATAGAGTAATTTAGTTGCCATCTTTACAGAAATGTTGTTAGAAAGTACAATACTGAAAACTGATTCAATTTTTTTTTTAATTCTGACAGTTTATATGACATCATCTGATCCAAGCGGATAACATGTTGTTAATTGCGGCGCGCAGCATTTCATATTCTAAGAGGAGGAACTGTAAAATACAAACAGACAGTCAGATTTTAATATAACAGATTCAGAAAAACTTACACCAAAGCTCTTACAAGTAAAGCAATAAAAATTCCATTCGTCTATGAATAAAATTTGCCACGTTATCATGCCCTGGATTTTAAACACGGAATTTGAAAAACTTAAAAACTCGTTTTCAGTGCTTAAAGCTGAAAATTTGTAACATTCAAAAGATCGCATTTGATAAGTTTTGATTGTACAAAAATGAAATTCTTAGTATTTATCTTTTAGAATATAAAGAATTTTTTTCCTGATTATAACTTATGGGAGATAGGGAGCAGAAGAATTTTTTCTTGTTATAGCTTATGGAACATAGGGCCATATATAAATTTAAATTTCATAATTTAAAAAAATAATTATTATTATTTAAACGTAGGAGGATTTTCGTGTGAAGAACATTTGAAATTTTTTTGCAATTGAAACTGTACCGCTAAAACGGACGGTTTAGAAATTAGCTACTGATCAACTATAAAAATAAGCGAGCTGTATAACTAAAAGTATTATATAACTAATTTTCTGATCATTAAGCTATTAAAAACCAAACTGAATAACTAAATGCACCAATAGAATTTTTTTTTCGATTAGCTAAGTTATTCTGATCCGCTTAATCAGTTGTCAGAGCCAAACATATGCAATTATACCGGGTATCCTAAAAAGGACTGACTGATTTTAAAATTCAGTAACTTGCAAACGGTGACAGATATTTAAAAAATTCTTGCAGGAGGGTCATGCATGAGGTCAAAAGTTTTTTTACAGTGATTTTCGATTTTAGTTCGAATTACAAAAAATAGATGGCGCTGTAAGCAGTAGGCGCTAAATACAGGCTCGATTTTTTGGTCTTTCTGTTCTTCCATGCGGAAAAAGGAGATGAAAATGTATTGATTGGGTCCCGAAGTGCCAAAAATCGAGCCTGAATTTAGCGTCTGTTGATGGCAGCGCCATCTATTTTTTGTAATTCGAACTAAAATCGAAAATCACTGTAAAAAAACTTTTGACCTTATGCATAACCCTCCTGCAAGAATTTTTTAAATATCTGTCACCGTTTGCAAGTTATTGAATTTTAAAATCAGTCAGTCCTTTTTACGACACCCGGTAACTTTACTATATCAGAATGAATAATTTTAATATTTTAAAAAGCATATTAAGATGATCCGTCAAGGAAACAGACTTAAGTACATTTGCTTGACTCGTGATAATTCCAGATTACTTCGTAAACAGATACGAGTTAAGAACTCTCCAGCTGATTGCAGCTAATTCGTTGTTAAATTTAAGACACCTATAATGATAAAAATTAGTATTCAACATACATGTAAGTTTTCAATGTTTTGTTTACATCTTTATTAAAATTAATAAAAAAATGCATTGCAGCAGTCAACATTTTGATAATGACATCTACTTTTTATTGCAATCAATTGTTTGTTAAAAACTTTTAACAATAACACAAAATAGCAATTAATTCATTAACATTCGATATGACAAAACAAAACTGGTCGGATGTGGCAATCCCAAAACTTCCTTCTATCTCATACATATTAACTTGCACCAAAAAGTAATCAGTGCCAAATTATATCAAGAACTAACTGAATCTGAAGTTTTATGAAAATTCGTACATTATTTCTTGAGATATAGCAATTACAGAAATTGAGAAAAATGCACATAGCAGGGTCCCCTGTTCGGCGATTTACACCAACAAGTAATCAGCACCAAATTATATCGGGGACTAACCTAATCTAAAGTTTTATTAAATTCCGTTCTTTGTTCTTGACATAGAGCGCCGACAAAATTGGTGTCACATACAGGCTCACAGTGTAACAGACAGACTCACAGACAAACATTTTGTAAAAAAAATAAGTTTTGGGGGGATCAGGGGTGCCAGCGCTGCGCCAGAAATGGCCGATTGCTACCACTAAATTTTATTAGCATTCTTGTCCTTATTTAAATGTCATAAATTCTGTCATTAAATAAGTCAAAAAATACTATTAAAATTTAGTGGTAGCAGTCGGCCTTTTCTGGCGCAGCGCTGGGACCCCTGGGGGATCTCTGACCCCTAAAACGTATAAATCCGCCGAAAACCGTAATTCGGAAATTTTCTCGAATCCAACACTTTCTTCTTGTAAAGATCAAAGAAAGTAAAAAGTATTCGACAAGTCACATTGAAATTATTTATTTATATTAAATTATCAATGCTAATACCTTGTAGCTTTCCCTAGGCGGCGAATCACATATTTTAAACGATTTGGCATCGATTTGACTAGCTGTAAGTTAACATTTTTGTCAATTTTTTGCCACTTTTCAATCAACACTTCCTTAATCTACGTTTTAGAAGAAAAATGACGTTCGTGTAATTTATTTTCCAAATGAACCCACAGGTGTTCTATGGGGTTATCTGGAGATTGAGTCGGAGTTTTAATGCCATTTGGACAGTTGTATAGCAACCAAAGTCGTGTTTTCAGGACGATATGTTTAGGATCATTATCCTGGTAAGTGCGTAAGGCGCAATTTATCTGCACTTTGCTGCAAACTTTCTTTGTGAATAGCAATGTATGAGTACTGGGTCATTGTACCCTCTATGTATACTAATAAAAGAACAAATCGCTCTGTCTGTCTGTGTGCGATGGCTAGCAAACTCTACGGCACATACGAGGTTCAAAATTTTTTTGAAAAGAGTCCAAGGCCTCTTCTAATGCACCATATCCTCAGAATTTTAATATTCTAATTATTAGCTGAGTAATTAATTAATATTCGAACATCACTCTCATCAAAAGTACGCCTTTTTTCCTTCAGACTTTCGGTTGGTTGGTTCATAAAGCATCGCTCATCAAAAATACGTTTCTTTGTTTCCGCTTGCTTTCAGTTGGTTGGTTGTATTAAGCTTTCGCAGAAATAATTAAGTAAACAGGGGTACAATTAAATAAACCAATTTGAGTGTTTAATGTTTTAAGAGTGACTGTTTTTTTCAACTAAACATTAAATTTTAGCATGAAGGTGAAACACATGCTTTGAAAACATATTTAATAATAATGAGCGTTTAAGAGAAGGGATTAGTTTCAAATGACGTCACAATCTAGCAACCAACTTGACAACCTGGCAGACTTTTTGTTTGCCACACTGTTTTCTGTTTTTTTTTCTACTTTGATTGGTTGAGCGATAATATCTGCTAAAAAATCGGCGATTTTGGTTGGTTTACGGAAAATTGGAGGTGCCTGTTTGATGCTGATTTATTTAGATAGCAAGAAATGTGTTTTTTAAACGTTAAATAAAAGATTAGAATACTCCTTACTGGTTCTTTTACCACTAGAAATTAGAAATTGGCAACAATAAATCCTTGCATTCTAATGCTTTCTGCTGCTGTAGCGGGTAGCAACAGTTTTAATAGAATTTAAATTCTCATTTTTGATACTGATAATGATTTTTTTTTCAGAAGTGTTTTTTTAAAGACATTTTTAAACGCATTTTTTAATTGCTATCTTTTATGTTTTAAATACAGAAAAATGTTCCGAATTTATCGCCCGCCTACTAAACAGTGCCGCAGGCGGTGGGAACCCATGTCGGATGTTCGTACAGAACTTTTTCCACCCTTAATTTATGAGTGGGGGCGCTAATTTCACTAATTGGTTTATTTCTTTTATATGCTTATTTTAAACGGTTGTCACGTTATGTTTTATTGTAGTATTCTTCAGAACGGCGTGCGATTTGTAAAAATACGGCATAAATGTTACTTATTCGAGATAAAAATTTCAGAAGTCTTGATACTACTATTTTCGAAAAGTAATTTCAGCAAATATCTTAAATCCTTGGTTAAGACCGCCCCCCCCCCCCCCCATCCATGTATCTACGGGTAGGTTGCGTGAAGAGGTTTCGCTCATATGCGCTTTTGCTAAGAACAGAGTGCGCTCCCTGGTGGTGGAATGTAGAACTAACAGACCGCGATTTCATTTAAAGTAGGAAATCTAACAAGGCGATCTGTTTGAAACTTCAGATAGTTTATAACACATTAGAAAAAGTTTATATAAGAATGGCGCGTGAAATTTCGGGAAGGTGGGGAGAGGAGGAGGGGCGATAGATTTCTTTTTTTTTTAACTTTTGCGTTTCTTACCATTTCTCGTGCGGTTTTATCACGGAGTCCTGAGATAAATGAGCCTTATTAAATATAAAAATGTCAAAAGTTTGTTACCACTATTTCCGAATAGTAATTTCAAAAATATCTTAATTTCTTGCTTAAGACCTCCACCCCCTCGAGTAACATATCTACTGATAGGTTGTGTAACGGAGTTATGTTCAGATACAGTTTTGTTAAAAATACAGTGCGCTCCCTGGTTGTGGAAAGTGGAACTAAGAGACCACGATTTCATTTAAAGTAGGAAATCTGACAAAGCGATCTGCTGGCAACTTTAAGATAGTTTATAACACATTAGGAAAAGTTTATAAAAAATGGCGCGTGAAATTTCGGCAGGTGGGTGGGGGGAGGGGAGGGGCGAAATATTTCCTTTTTTTTACCTTTGCGTTTCATACCGTTTCAGGTGCGGTTTTTTGACGGAGTCCTCAGATATATGCTACTTAGTACATATAAATGTGACAAAAGTTAAGTTACCACTATTTCCGAATAGTAATTTCAACAAATATCTTAAATTCTTGCTGAAGACCGCCACCTCCTCGAGTAACATATCTACTGATAGGTTGTGTAAAGGAGCTTTTGTTAAGAATAGAGTGCGCTCCCTGGTGGTGGAATGTGGAACTAAAGTAACGCGATTTTGTTAAAATTAGGAAATCTATCAAGGCGATCTGTTTGAAACTTTAAGAACGTTTATAACACAAAAGATAAAGTGTAAAAAAGAATGGTGCGTGAAATTCCAGGGTGGAAAGGAGGGGCTCTAGATTTCTTTTTAAAAAATTAGCGTTTCTGACTTTTTATATGCCGTTTTTTGAGGGAGTCATGAGATATATGCTACTTATTAAAAGTTACAGACATTATCTCTGCTTTGAAAAACACCTACTTTTACTTTGGAGAGTAGATAAAAACCATAGGGTAAATTTTAATGGGAGTTCAAATTTAAACCAAAATTTTAAAAATACAGCATTTACAGATTTTAAACTTTAGCTTCCCGGCCTATATTTATAGACTAATTAAGAGTATGTAAATTTTAAAAAATTGATTCAGAACTTTTTGTTCGAAATGGAAAAAAATCGACTTTTAAAAAGAAAAAGAAATGCTTTTTAACGCGAATTCGTTAAAATTTGAAAAACGAACTAACCGATTGACTTGAAATTTTCACGTAAGTTGTAACAGCCCTTTGACCACTGTTTCGTACAGTAATATTTGTATAGAACATATTGCGCTCCCTGTCGGTGGAAGGTTGCACTACCCACTATTTTCGAATAGTAAATTAAGGAAATTTCTTAATTTATTATTTTAGTCAACGTCCTTATTTTAACACAATGTTTATCGAAGCATCTAAATAGACCAGATTTACATCTCCTATAAAAATTTAGAAACGTTCGGAGGGGTAGAAATATTTTTTACAAAACAAAATGTCTGAAAATGTCCTCGAAACCAGTAAAAACCTGAGTGTTTTGTCGCAGTTCCGCTCGCTTTCGGTACGCATAGACTCCCAAAATCAACTTACGCAAAATAGTACGTATCTTCAATTTCATATTTTTCTTGCGATTTTTTATATTTAAAAATATAAATTCAGACAAAGGGGAATTAAAGGTACAAAATCATACAAATTTGAGGTTCATTCATCACGGGCCCGGGCAACGCCAAGTGGGTCTGCTAGTTACAAATAAATGTATGACACCCGAAGCTCCCTTACATCCCCATAGCAACACTCCCCTACCACCGTGCTTTACCGTCGGCACCACATTCTTTTCCTCGAGCACTGTATTTCACTTTCTATACACTAATATTTTGCTATTTTATCCAAAAAGATTGAACTTCGATTTGGCTACAAATATAACATCCATGCAGAAAATTCCAGGCTTATTAACGTGCGCTTTACCCCTTTCCGGCATAGACAATTTTTGTTGTAAAATGATGAAATGATTGACTGACACCGGAATTTACAAACGACATTTTTAGAAATTAAAAACATGTCACTTTAAATGTTCATTGTAAACGCGAAACTATACTAAAATATTCGTGGTGCCGTTCGTAAGTTTGGAATTAAAATTAGGTGTCCCGACCTGGGTACACTGCGTCGGAAAGGGTCTAGTCTAGCCAGCCTGTTTTTCATGGAGATATGTGTCTTTTTCAAAGCAGATCTTGTATGAAAAATGTATTTTTCACAGTGTTTCGAATTTTTTTAAGAGTAACACTAATGTCATGTAGTTTGGTGCAATTTTTGCTAACTTGGGCGCTTTGACTCGAGGATCTCTTTTAACTTCTCACACAATCTATCTTTCATCAACCTCAGACAGTTTCTTGGAGCAACCACTTCTAGGCTGATTTCCTAACGTTCCACCTGATTTAAACTTTTTAATTAAGTAGTGGATAGTTGTTCTAAGCCTTTGCACAATTTCAGCAATAACATTTTCTGTTTTTTCTAGAAGAAAATGGTGAATTATGATATTTTTAAGTTAAGTTGGTGTCTCTTTGCTTTTTACCCAATTTTTTACAAATTCTTAAACAAAATGCACGAAACACAAATTAATCTTGTCAAACTACGTACATTCCTGTAATTTCCGAAACTTTAAAGGCTAAATTTTGGCAAAGAGTCACGAATTTCCAACAATATTACCTCTCTCAAATACTTTTTTGAACTCGTAATTATGTGTGTTAATGAATTAATTGCTATTTTTCGTTATTTCTTAAATTTATTAAGATAATATTGGTTGAAATAAAAAGCAGCTATTGTTAGCTAATGCACATTAACTGTGATCTAAAGGTTTTCTCTTTTTTTTCGTAATATAAGACAAAACATTGGAAACTTCATGCATGTCCAATGCTTATTTTGTGCACGGTACATTAGTACACCGCTGATTTCCAACTGTTTTTCTTAACGTGATACTTAAATAAATGTCAAATTCTAATAGTTTAAAATTACTGAAAATTAAACTATAATATCCATGCGTCATAGTAATATTAACCCTATCGCTCAAGAATTGTTATTTTTCTAATCCTTCTTTAACCCAGGAGAACTCGCTGCATGAGATTTTCTCTCACCGTCGTACTTTTTTTAAGACTCTTATTTAAACCATTTTTCATTTTAATTAAAATTTAAAAATGTTATTTCAATTATTTTACCTTTTTGTGAATAAAAGTACTAAGACAAACAAAAAAATGATATTAAGCGAATGTAAAGTAAAAGAAAAGCAATTGGGCACCGTGAGAGAATTTCTCACTAGCGAGTTCTCCCGGGTTAAATTGATACAATTAAACTCGGTAAATTTGGGGTTATTTTCATTTGACTTTAAGCAAAAATCACCATTTTAGTGATTTTATATTGAGTGATTTCAGTTGTTGTAGGCGTTTCTACTTGTCTGCATTCAAACGATCATGGATTATGGAAGCAATTACAGTGGTATGATCAGTCCACTGTTCCTACCAAGGTAATTTAGCAATAATTCAAAATTTTGAAACTTTTATTTCACGCCGTTATATTTGCAAAATGTATCCGAATATGCGTACCCCTCTGATCCTGTAAAAATAATAATAACTAGGTTGAATCAAATATTCGTAACAAAACCGCAGCGTGTTAACTTGTGTCTATGTGTTTTAGAGAACTTGTCTTATCACATCTGAAAGTAGCTCTTAAGAGAATACAAAATTAAAAAGAAAATACTTCTGAAAAATAAAATGTACAACAATGTATAAACTTTTTAATTTCATTGATAAATCATTCATCTCATTGAGAATAATGACCCAAAATATATACACTACTGCAACGCCTAGCCCGACTATTGAAGACTGTTATAGAAAGAGCACGACTACAGACGAGCCCTCTAAAAAAATTATAAACTGATTTTCCTTATGCAAACGATATCATAGAGAGGGCTTGAAGGGCATCTAATACATCAGAAACCGATAAGGCTTCGAGCTAATGCATTGCTCTTAGCGGAGGTCTTGAAAATGTGGGAATTCCTGTTTACGCCTATATATAGCGCGGCAATGCTTATTTTGGATTATTGTTGCCCGTAGAGTTTGCATTCGAATTTTGAAATTTAAAAACTCAGACATCAATTTTGAAAAAATCGGACTATGTTATTATCTCTGCCTTATAAGATCTATATTTGTGGTAATTAACATTGAAATTTATCAAGCCACTGCTGCAAAATCGTATTCATTTCATTGTCAGATTAGAAGCTTTGATCATCTTTGGCTACCTTCAGCTTGCTGTGCTTTAAAAAGGAATTTGTAATCAATGATTTATCAGCAATTACAAAAAAATGCATTTGCAAACCCAATTTCTGCAACTACCACCAATAGTCGGGAAAATATTCGAATTCTTTTGTGCAGCCCTGCATATCATCTATAGGCAGTCAACAATCGCGTTTATAGTTTCTAAACGCCAATCGCGCAAACCAGTAATTTAATATACATTTATTAAATACATCACATCGTTAATAATAATAAATATTATAAATGCAAACTAAAATAATACTAAATAGTTATGCTGTATACATTCATTAAATACATAACATCAGGTTAATGACTTTTATCAATAAAAGATGTTTGCGAATGTTGTTTTATTTTCATCAGGATGAGTATAATATTTATATCGCATACATGTACTATACCTACGAATGTAATATATAGGTGTTTATCTATACCTATATCATATTATACAGTTCGATACAAAAACTTCTTCAGTTACCTTTAATACAGGGTGTCCAGCGAATAAGACCCTCATTTCAAAATTAAATATCTCAAAAACAAATATCAATAGAATTATGCGGTAAACGGTTTGTTTATTAGTTAAGCTGTAAAAATGTCATTCAGAAGTTTCACAATTTAGTTGCAAAAACTGTTATCAGATGGCGCTATAATCGCAATGCCTATAAATTGTGCTTTGAAATCTAGAGCACTAGCGTCTCATTCCTAGATGGATCCCTATCGAAGGACGAAAAGTGGGAAGTCCGCTGGGGTGATGTGCAGAAACGGAGCCATATGTTACAGAATTGAGATTTGTTTCAAATTTTGTCATAAGCTATTTCGGTCTGGATACCAGTATCTCTATAGCATGTCTTTTCTCTCCTAATTGGTAGATCATGGAATCGAATCCAAGCAGAGGGGGGTTTGAAAAAATTGGAAATCTTTACTTTTTAATATTTATTTAAATTGTGAAAAAAGTTTGAATTAAAAAAATTAAAGTTTCTAGTTTTAAAATTTAATCAAGCTAAAAGAAATCCCTTTTTTAAATCATTGATCATTTATAATAATGATTCATAAATATTTTTTTTTTAATTGTAGAAAATAGTTTGAATGAAAAAATACAAAGTTTCTATTTTTAAAAACTTAATTAAGTTAAAAAAATCATTTTAATTTTTAAAAACTCATTTTCATTTTTTTTATCATTGTGCACAGAAGTATGGTGCAGCTTCTAGCGATATGATCCGAAGTTTTGGAAAGGAGTGCAGCATCCAAAATACTTTTGCTTCAGAGTTGATGATAAGACTTATAATCAATTCCTTTTAAAAATGAAATAATTTAATGCATAACTTCTGTCCCTAAAACTTTGTTTTCTAAGAAAAGAAATATATGTGTTGTGCTAAAACCAAGATATTATGCCATGATTTAAAAATATAAATGAAAAGTGCAAAATTACTTTTTTATTTATAATAATTCAGGTATAAATAATAATACCAAAATATTATCCCGTGATTTAAAAATATAAAAAATAAATAAAAAGTACAAAATTATTTTTCTAAATATATGCATTTTTATTTAAATAATTATATGGCATTAAAAATTTAATTTAATAAAATATTTTAATAAATTCTTATATAATGATTTCTAAACTTTTTATTGAAAATTCTATTAATTGAAATTCTCTAAAATTAAAGCTGGTGCAAGAATTCTGTGACCAGATTTCTCCACTTCTGCACATCACCCCAACGAAAAAGTGGACTTTCCCAATTTTCGGTCTTCCATAGGGAACCATCTAGGAAGGAGAGACTAGTGCTCTGCACTTCCATAGATTAAGGACCAAGATGGGACATTTACGGCAAAATCTGTAATGGCAACACTACTAGCGTCACTACCGACAAGGGGGAAGAATTAACAAGCCTCCAAAATTTACCTATGTTGAAGAAATATGTTGACCCCCTATGCTTTGAATATCTATTATTTCCTAAAACAAAGCAGGTGTCAGACGATATTCTATTCATGCTTGCTTTGTTTATTTAGCTGCCTTTTTTTTTTTTTACCGTACTTGTATTGATCACCTTTAACTTATAAAATGATAATTAGAGTAATAATATAAAAGAAAAATCCTAGCAAATTCTGTTAATAACGTAAATATCTAAGTTTATGAGATTAAATTGTGAAAAATCAAATTCAGGTATTGTGTTGATTTATTCATATCGAATAAACCTTTATTGAGTGTAATGTCAGTGCCTCTATTTATTTTTAACTGTTAGATTTATATAATTCTAAAAATTTGTCGAAATGAATTTTTCCCCATCTGTAATTTTATTATTATTTCTTATATGTTAATATTATAAATATTATTGAATTGATTATACGTTATTTACATTTCAAACAATATTTTTATTTTATCTGTAAGAAAGTGAAAATGCGTAATTTTTAAAAGATTATTGTAACAATTGTTTAATACTTTAAACTTCATAAATTAATAAAACATCGACTATAAAAATTTTCCTACCGAATTGAAATATTTATGAAATTTTCTGGGATTTGTAGAGTGCAATACTTCGTATATTTTTATATTACACCATTACTTTATGTAACTTTAAATCCAATTATATCATATTTACTTCATATATAGAATTCAAGACGAAATTTTTACCCTATTTTTCGTTGCACTTTATATCGTTCACTCATCATGTTAAAAAAAAAAAAAAAAAAAAAAAAAAAAAAGCATATATCCGCGCATGAACATAGAATAGATATTAGATATGTAAAATAGAATATCTATTCTATGTTCATGCATCGATGTAAGATTCTATTGAAAACGTAAGCATGAAACATTAAAAAAAGAAAGATCACAATAAGGTAGATGCTCAATGATAAAAATTTTACTAAGTTGGGGAGTTTCTTCCCCATTGTCACAAAAGGCGCTACGATCGCAATCGCATTACCATTATGCTCTATGGGAACGTCCCATCTTGTATGTTAATCCATGTGGACTTCTAAGTACAATTTATAGGCATTGCGATTACAGCGCCATCTGTTAACGGTTTTTACAACTAAATTTTGAAACTTCTGTATAACATTTTTACAGCTTAGCTAATAAATAAACCGTTTACCGTTTAATTCTATTGATTTTTGTTTTTGAGATATTTAATTTTGAAATAGGGTCTTATTCGCTGGACACCCTGTATGTCACATATATATTATTAACTATACGCAATGGACCCTATGCACGCAACCTGAGGTCGAGGCTAAAATTCGTCTGCTGGCGGTATTTACTGGCGGTGTTTAGCATAGCAGTCTATGGAGTGTGATTTATTAATGCTTGGTTGTTAAAAATACTGCAAAACAATTCTTTGTTGTAGCAGCATAGTCTTAATATATTACAATATAAATTCAAAATGTTGTTCTGTTTGCGAGAAAATTTCCTAAGTTTGCAAATTATCAGTTAAAATGTATGGATGTAGCCTGGGTCAAGGCTAAAGTCGTCTGCTAGCTGTGTTTGCGCCTGCGCACACTGGTTTTCTGGCGGTGCAGTGACTAGAATAACAGATCAACATACCGCCAGCTCTGGCGTCTGACGTCACCTGAATAAGGTCCATTATAATATACTAGTTGGCATCATGGAGGAAAGAGATAGATGGAGATGCAGTATGCCGTAAAAACGGTTTGCAATGTGATGCGCGTTATCGCTCAAATTTAAATGCTCCCACTCGGCCCAAGCAAAACAAGCACCTCGAATAGGATCCGAATTCTTTGACATCACCTGTGCATTTTTTTCTCTAAGTGAAAGTGATCTGCTTATTTTTAAGCATTCCATTGATTGATAAACTAAAAACTGTATTACTAAAAGTTTTCTTCTTTTTTTTCGTGATAGAACGCGCTTGTGTTTGGACCTACTGTAGCGGATTTTAGGGTTACTTTTTGGCGTTACCCCCAGCCACCTTACTCTCCATCTATCTCTTTACTCCGTGAGTTGGCATAGCAACCCATAGATTAAGGACCAAGGTGGGACATTTACGGCAAAATCTGTAATGGCAACAGTACTAGCGTCACTATCGGCAAGGGGAAAGAACTAACAAACCTCCGACATTTACCTATGTTGAAGAAATATGTTTATCCTCTATGGTTTGAATATCTATTCGTTCCTAAAACGAAACAGGTGTCAGACGATATTCTATTCATGCTTGCTTTATTTATTTAGCTGGTTTTTTTTTTTTTGGTTTTTTTTTTACCGTACTTGTATTGTTTATTTTTAACTTACAAAATGATAAATAGACTAATAATTGTTGGTTTTGGGGGCACACAAAGTTAGCAGAATAGCTCGACATAAACATTTATTAACACTAACACGAAGACAAAAATATATACATAGCTTAAATGCGACTAAGCACTGACATGTTTTTAACAGAACTGAATAATCTCGCTCGCAGAGCGGATTTGGAGAAACGTCACTGTACGCGCATGCGCTGAAAGAAAAGGGTAAGATAAATGGACGTTGTATTCCAACAATTCCCCCTTTACAACGTGCATTTTCTTAACAAAACAATATTCTCCTATTAAGCAAATTACAGAGAAATAATATTAATATAAAAATTACAAATGCAAATTATATACTTATATAAAAAAGGATACAGAATAATGCTGAAAAATTTTAAACATTTTGTCCTATCATTTCACAACATTTTTTATGTTTATAAGCGTTTAAAGCTTTGGTTAAAATGTCTGCAGGCATATTTTCTGTCTCTAGGTATTTGACCTCTATTTCGCCATTATCCTAAATTTCGCGCACAAAATGATGTCGAATGTCGATGTGTTTCGTGCGCGAATGGTAAACCGGATTTCGTACTAATTTTTGAGCAGACTGG
Source organism: Maratus speciosus (assembly GCA_963932465.1). NCBI lineage: Eukaryota > Metazoa > Arthropoda > Arachnida > Araneae > Salticidae > Maratus > Maratus speciosus. The sequence continues at coordinate 394,770,136 of OZ010793.1, read as the reverse complement.
TTATCACAAAATATTATAGTAGGCGCAGTCACTGTTTCAGGAGAAAGTTCACTTAAAAACCGTCTGAGATGCAAAATCTCTTTGGCGGCTTCTGACAATGCCATGTACTCCGCCTCTGTTGTGGATAATGCAACAGTTCGTTGTTTTCTCGATTCCCACGATATGGCTCCACTGGCGTATTTAAAAATGTAGCCAGTGTATGATTTTCTGTCATTCACATCCGACGCCCAATCGGCATCGACAAATGCAATCAAGGATTCAGAATCACGCTTAAAGATCAGTCCTTGAACTTGGGTTCCTTTCAGGTATCGCAAAATTCTTTTTGCAGCTATCCAATGAGGTTTACCTGGATTGTTGTTAAATTGACTTAGGAAATTCACAGCGTGAGTTATATCAGGTCTAGTAGCAACTGATAAATACATAAGGGATCCTATTAATTGACGGTAGGGAATATTATTCATTTTAGACTTTTCTTCTTCAGTTTTGGGACACATATCTTTAGTAAGCTTCACGTTATTATCAAAAGGTGTAGATATTGGTTTGGATTCTTGCATATTAAATTTGCTCAGAATATCTTCAATGTATTTCTTTTGTGTAATTTTAATATTGTCCCCGTTTTGCATAAATTCTATGCCCAAACAATAGTGTAAGAGACCTAAATCTTTCATTTTAAATGATTTTGCTAATTCATCTCGAATATATTGATAATCTTCTTTACATTTAGTAAGAATTATGAGATCATCAACATAAACAATGATAATAGCTTCAATGGGAGATTTAGAAAAATACACACATTTATCAGCATTAAGTGATTTAAACTTCATTTGTTTCAATTTTTCATCTAATTTTTTGAACCATTGGCGACCCAATTGTTTTAATCCATAAAGGGATTTTTTTAATAAACAAACTTTGTCAGCATTAGATTCATTTTTAAAACCTTCAGGTAATTCCATGTATATTTCTTCAGTTAAATCACCATTTACATAAGCCATAATAATATCTAATTGATATGCAGTGAACCCATTTTGGATGCCATATGCGATCGCAGTTCTTATTGAACTTAATCTAGCCACAGAAGAAAAATTTTCGTCAAAATCGATACCAGGTTTTTGTGTACAACCTTTTGCCACCAATCTCGCTTTAAATTTCTCGATTGACCCATCTGGCTTATATTTTGTTTTTAAAACCCACTTAGATCCTATAATTTTCTTATGTTTTGGCCTATCTACTATTTGCCATGCATTTCCTTGCATTAATGAATTAAATTCTAAATTTATCGCATTTATCCATTCGTTTTTATATGGACTATTTAGAGCTTCAAATAATTCAGGACAAGAGTCAAAAGAATTATTTACTGCAGTTTGAGATTTTTCTTCTTTCGGAATAATAATTGTTTGATATTCCTTTCGAGGTCTCCCTTTTCTACCTGTTTTTATTTTTCTTGGCCTCCCGCGCGTTCTGAAAGAAGGGGGGTCGGAAATTTCATCAGATTGCCAATCAATTTTTCTCTTTCACTGTCGCCACTAGAATTGTCTGGTTCCGTTTTCATGACAGGAAATATTTCTGATTGTTGCGTAATTGTGTTTGTGCTCGTATTTTCATTATTTTGAGAGAAAGGAAAAATTAATTTTATTTCGGTGTTACAGGAGGGATCATTTTCAAATTCGTTAATAAATCGAACATCACGGCTTATAACAATTTTTCTAGATTTCTTGTTCCAAAGCCTATATGCTTTTGATTCATTAGAATAACCTACAAAGATATGTTCTTCTGATCTAGGATCAAATTTTCCCTTATTTTGCCTTTTATTAAGTACGAAACATTTTTGCCCAAATATTTTGAAGTATGATAAAGTTGGCTTGATGCCAAAGAATACTTCATATGGAGTTTTATTTTCGCTTAAACGTCGTGTCGGGCAGCGATTGCGTATGTAAGCAGCACAATTTATAGCTTCGGCCCAAAAAGATTGTGGAAGATTACTTTGTAATAGTAAACACCTTGCCATTTCAGTTAACGTTCTATTCGATCTTTCAGGGGTGCCATTTTGCTGAGGGGTTAAAGGGGAAGAAAATTCTCGTTTTATACCGCATTCTTCGATATATTTATCAAATTCTTCGCCGCAATATTCTAAGCCATTATCTGTACGAAGAAATTTTATTTTCTTTCCTAGTCGGTTTTCGACTGCTGCTTTGTATTTAACAAATGCATTCTTAACCTCATCCTTGGTTTTAAGAAAACTAACTTCAATATAACATGATTTATCATCAATAAAAGTAAGAAAATATCGCGATCCTCCATGGGAAGGGACTCTCATGGGCCCACATAAATCTGAATGGATCCGAAACAATAAATCATTACTTTCAAAATTTGATTGTTTAGGAAAAGGGCGGACAATTTGTTTACCTTGAATACAAACTTTACAATCTTTAAGAGACTCATCATCATTAAAATTTAAATTTCTAACCATATTATTAGATTTAAGTTTCTTTAAATCAGACTCATTTAAATGTCCTAACTTTAAATGCCATTTTACAAAATCACTTACCTGTGCTATTGCAGCTCTTTCGGTGATTGGATGTACATAATATAAATCACCTTGACGAACAGCTTGTACTAGTATAGAACCATTAGGCTCAATTATTTTAGCATATCGTTCTTTAAAAAGCACAGAACGATTATTAGCCGTTGCTTTTGACGTTGAAATCAAATTACATTTTAACTCAGGTACACACAGAACGTTCTTAAGTTTGAGATTAGTAGTCCCACTACCGTTAGGCACTGCAATAAGAACTGTTCCTATTCCTGTGATTTTTGCTGTTTTATCAACCGCAAGCTGTATTGTAGAATTATCACGAGGATGAAATTCTGTAAATAAATTTTTATCTTTGCACATATCGTCGGTACCATGTCAAACTATCCAATGTGAAAAAAGTGGGCTACTTTTTTAAAATTAAGATTTCTTGATTGGCACCACTTTTTTGAAATAGTAAAAGCCGCTTTATTTAATGACATATTAATTAAGGCAATAAGGGGTAGTTAACAAGAGGAATTTTACCCTCTTAGAAAAGTGGTGCCAATCAAGAAATCTGAATTTTAAAAAAGCAGCCCACTGTTTTCACATTGGATAGTTTGACATGGTACCGACGATATGAGATGTACAACCGCTGTCTAAACACCATGCAGTACATTGATGATATACGTCGTTGAATGCCATACTAACCGGTTCTTCATAACTAATCATTGAACCTAGATTTCCTTTATTTAAAGATGCAAGCTTTCTGTCAGCTATTTTCTTTCTACATTCGTTAGCTTTATGCCCGATTTTGGAGCAATAATTGCACTTGAAATTACGATAATTTCTTTCTGCAGGAAAATTTTTATTCGTATTAGTCTTCCATTTTTCATTTTTCTTCTGTTCTTGATTATTTCTCTTGTTTTCTATATAATAAGCATTTTGTGAATCATGAGTCGTTTTTCCTTTTCTAGCTTCCCATTCTTCTAGCATCTTAATTTTCAAAGAATCGGGTTTAGGTAATTCATCTCTCGATTCTATAGCGCATCTAAAATTTTCGAAATTCTCAGGAACACTGTAGAGTAGAAGAATTGATAACAAATCATCCACAATTTCTATTTCCATTTCTTTTAATTTATCAACAATCTCAAAAAAGATATTTAAATGTTCAGACATCGTTTCACTGAAACTCATCTTTCGAAACAGAAGCTGTTTTAAGAGAGTTGCTTTCTTTGCGGGACCTCTTGATTCATAAACGTCTTTCAATTTATTCCATACAGAAATTGAAGTCGCACAATGCTTGATGTGGCACAATTCACTAGGATTTATGGCCAGAATTATATCAGCACGGGCTTTTTGATCAGCCTGGAGCCATTTCTTTTCATCAGCGCTACCTTCGGCCGGTTTCTCTTCTTTGCCGGTTACGTAATCCCAATGATCATTTTTTATTAATACTGCTTCAATTTTAAGTTTCCAGCTATCAAAGTTGTCTTTACCGAGCTTTTCAATTGTCGGAACATGTGACATGATTAAATAAAAAATCTCGCAGCCACAAATTAAAACAGTTAATGACAGAACGTAGAAGCATTCTTAGTTTTGGTTCAGGCTTAAGACTTTACGATTCGAAAGTTCGAATTAAAAAATATTTCTGCTATTTATAGCGCAGTGGAAGAGTGCTGGGCCCATAACCTTTGTTGGTTTTGGGGGCACACAAAGTTAGCAGAATAGCTCGACATAAACATTTATTAACACTAACACGAAGACAAAAATATATACATAGCTTAAATGCGACTAAGCACTGACATGTTTTTAACAGAACTGAATAATCTCGCTCAGAGCATATTTGGAGAAACGTCACTGTACGCGCATGCGCTGAAAGAAAAGGGTAAGATAAATGGACGTTGTATTCCAACAATAATATAAAAGAAAGCCGCCAGAAAATTCTGTTAAGAATGCAAATATGTAAGTTTATAAGATTAAATTGTAAAAAATCAAATTCAGGTATTGTGTCAATTTATTCATATCGAATAAAATTTTATTGAGTGTAATGTCAGTACCTCTATTTATTTTTAACTTTTAGATTTATACAATTCTAAAAATTTGTCGAAAGGAATTTTTCCCTATCTGTATTATTATTATTATTATTATTTCTTATATGTTAATATTATAAACATTATTGAATTGACTGTACGTTATTTACATTAAAAACAATATTTTTTATTTTATCTGTAAGGAAGTGAAAATGGATAAATTTTAAAAGATTATAGGAAGGTTGTACCTGTGGTTGTCCCAAGGAAATAACGCCATTTTTGTGATCATTTGAGGTCATGCCGGCAAAAGCCGTAGCGAATACCTCATAGCTTAAATAACAAATAAATAACAAAATCATTAATTTGATTGAATGCTGAATTTTAAGTAATAAATAATATTATAATGTAAGTTAAAGTTTTATTACATTAAAATGCATCTTTTCAAAATTCATTTGTAAAAAATATTACGTTCTTTTAAGATTTGACTTTTTATTTCAAAACTGCTGAAGCCCACATGAAATCATTTTGACGAAATTAGATAAAAATGAAGTCATTTGGCGAACCTAGAAGAAAGATTTCAGATTTGGGAATTGAAACAAATGCTTAACAAGTGACATTTTTTTCGCTTAGTCATTCTGCTTATAGTTGCTTTGGGAAAAATTTTAAGCGCGTCATCTTTAAGAAAAAGTTATTTGAAAATCTGTGCTTCTTCTTTAAATTTATTTGATCTAAATATAGGTCAATAATTTCATAGATACATACATGCTAAAAAGTTAAATTTGTTATTGTTCAACCTCCTTGGTTAAATATTAGTAATTTAAAAAAAAAACTATAATCTAATATTTGTAGATGACAATTTGTCGGCAGACGATTTTTTCTAGTTCATATTAAGTTGCTTACTGAAGATGAGTGCGTAAAATTATGTTTTATTTCTTAGCACTTCGTTCTATTTCGTGCTATAAATATTTCAAAGTATAAAAAAGAGCGAAAGTAAGGCAGAAAATGTAAAGTAGAACGGAGAATTATTTAAAAAATACTCTTAACCTCCTTTTTTCTTATTTATTTATTTTTCTTCTGTAATCCCCATTTTTATTTATATCTTCATTTATTTCAAGAAAAAATGGTTACCTTTCTCTTTTCTTTTCTATTTTAGTTTTGGTTATAGATTTTTAAAATGTTTAACACTAATTTTAAAAGTGCTTAAAACTTCTAATACGTAAAATGATATGCAGTTTTCAAACAAATTATATTTGGAAGTATACCCCCCCCCCCCCCCTCGTATTCGACGGTGTAAAGTTTGAAATTTTTGCGATTACTGTTCATCTTATTTTGTTACTATTTTGTACTGTTCATCCAATTTGTTACGGAATATTAGCTGGAGGCATTTTTATTTTTGAAACTATTTATATTGCTTTAAGTGATAACGGATTACTATTCTTCCATGATAGAGCCTGCACGCGATAGAGATAGATTTAAGGGGTTCCGGGACACATTTTAAAATAGTTTTTATTTATTGAGTTGAAATTTTGAAATTTTTTGTGATGGTTAACCATACCATTTGTAATCAAAATCACATGATAAAATTTCTCATAATTAAAGAAAATTAATATAATTTTTTTTTTTTAAGTGAGGTAATTTAAAATCGTTATAACTCGAAATATTATTTGTAAAATTTCAATTTTTTTCATTAAAATAAACAAACATATATAAGTTTTAATTTTGATTCAGCATTTTAAAAAATATTAATTTAAATAAAATTTAAAAATATTTCAAGAAAAAAATTTTAAAATAATGATGTAACTTTTAAAAAAAATCATATTTTCAAAAGTGAATTTTTTTTTTTCAAATTTTCTGAATCTAAATTAAAGTAAAACAATTGAAAAAGACATTTTTCAAGTTTGAAAGATTTATCTTTAACGGTTCTTGAATTATAACAATTTAAATACGAGAAGTGGTGAAAAAACCAATCATAAAGAAAAACGCATTTTCACAATAAGTCGTTTCCGTGACAACCATTGCTTGAAAGTTAGATTTTGAAAACAAACCAAAACGAAAATAATAATATTTCCTTTTCCAATTAAGATAGAAACATGATTTAAACGTTATTTTAAGCAGAAAAAAAAACAGAGAAAATTTTATTTCAATGATTTTTTCTTTAGAAAGTTTGAAGATTTTTGTGTCTCGGACCCCCTTAAAAGAAATCTTGCTTTAAAATTAATTTAAAATCCATAAAGTATGAGTAAATTGAGATGCAGTTTTCAAGCAAATTGCATTTGAAAGTACATTTTTTTCCCTGCGACGGTGTTAAATTTGAAAATGTGCGATGTTTAGAAGTTTAAAAAATGGCAGTAACCAAAAATTGCAAAACCGAAATTTCATCGTCTAGTGTTGCCATTCGCAAAATGACGTCAGCGTTACGGACAGATAAGTTTGTCTTTTATGATATAGATAGATAGAAAAAAACATGTTACTTTATTGTATGTCCGCCCTTGTTGGCCCTTCTGACACGGATAATATCTAAGTGCCGAATTTTGTTAAGTTTTCAAATCTCCAGAATCAGTTTTTTTTTTTTTTTTTTTTTTTTTTTGTGTGTGTGTGTGTGGGGGGGGGGGGGGGGTACGGTGATATAGTTAGGTATGTATGTGTGTGAATGAGTGAACACGATAGCGCTCAAACTATCGTTTCGACCGAGCTCCTATTTAGTGAATATGTTAAATGCCACTGTCACAAGAAATGTATACATTTTTAATGGATTTGGTATCTACCCATTTTTCAATCATTCTGTGACTATAACTCATAAACATTTTCTCTTATATATCGGTTATTCAATTAAATTATTTTTATTGCTCACGTTCATCTTATGTCGATACTATAGATAAACGAATAGTTATATGGCCGAATAGCCAAATTCCGAATATTCGGCCAATCCGAATACGGAATGTACGGGGACCAAATATCAACATTTTTTTACATATACATTTTTATTACAAATTTTGATTTTCAAATTTAATAAAACCTATAATTGTTATATGCTGTTGACGTTTACTATAGCACGATTCCTACTGAAAATGAAGCATGTAAACATTGATAGTTCATTTACAGGAATAATCAAAAATATTCCATTATATTACGGCCAATGGGAAAAAATCGTTTCAAGTTCATTTTGATACTGTTACACAATTTCAAATATAATCAAATTGATATGCATTTATGAAGCCTACTAAAACATGCTTTCTGTAGAATATAGGGTTCAAAGCATTTATTATTCATTTACAGGATCACACAAAAGAATTCTTTTGCATAAAGATTTTTGGAGGAAAAATCGTTTGCAGCATATTTTAATTATGTTACTCTATTTCGAATATAATGAAATTGACATACAATACTGAGGTTTATTACAAGATATGCATAGCAATTATCGTTCATTTAGAGGTATACACAAAAGATTTAGATAAAGTACTGTATTCGAAGTACTGTACATTAGCGTTAATTGCAGAAAATATATTTTCAGTTATGGCATGTATTTTTGTTTAACTAAATTTTTGCTTACTTCATAGTGCGTATAAATGTTATATATCATATACAAGGCTACACACAAGAATTCGTACGCATTACTGAGCATGAGCGTGAATTGCTTAAATGTGGTTTTTAATTTGAGTTATGCATTTTCAAGCTCAACTATATTTAGTATACTAAGAGATATTTATACAATGTAAATAAAATCATAGATAGGCCTGCAAAAAAGCTGATACATAGCCGCCTATGGATAGTAATTCCTAGAAATGTGACTTCTGTAGTTTTTAGAGATATTGAGGGTCTTTGCCTGAATTAAATTTCAGCTTACTATGTGTCGTGAATAAAAAAAAAAAAAAAAAAAAAAAAAAAAAACTGTAGATAAGCAGGACTGCACAAAAAGATTCAAGTATGTTTCCATTGGTAGAAGTTGCTGAAGGTGAATTTTCAACCTATTATGCATTTTCTCAGCAAATTAATAGGCCGGTGAGCCGGCAGCATAGACACATGGTTCGTACGGATACCGTTATTTCTCCAAGAAAACTACCAGTATCTTTTTAGAGAAAAAGAAATCTAGGTTAAACGCGCAAAATTTCGCCTTCTTTTAAGAAGAGATTTTCTATAAGATAATACTGGTGCCAAAAAATTTTCTGGTCTTCAAATTTTAAGGAGGCGTACGAATCATGAGACAGCCACCTCATTGAGTTGGAAGCTGAAATTCCAGAATTAGCTAAAACTCGATTCCCATATTAAAACGCAATCGGTCTGCCAAGTCATATCTTGGTGGAAAACACCTAAAAACCCGATTTTACCGGTTGACTTGTAGGTTTACCATTGTGTTTTCCTGCTCCTAGTCCGCCATGTTTTCATGTCTTTGGGTACAGGAAAACGCAATGGTAAACCTACGATTCGACCGCTAAAATCGAGTTTTTAGGTGTTTTCCACCAAGATATGACTTGGCAGACCGATTGCGTTTTAATATGGGAATTGAGTTTTAGCTAATTCTGGAATTTCAGCCTCCAACTCGATTAGGTGGTTGTCTGTGCTGCCGGCTCCCGGTCTATACGTTTTAGCATATTATGTGGAAATTATACAAATCTATAGATTAAATACAGAACTGCCCAAAAGAAATGGAGTACTTTTCCTGCTATGGAAAGTAATTGCTGATATCTGATTTACAAACGTTTTATGCGTTTCATAAAATGTTTATCTTATATACTTTATTAAACAGCGAAGTTTTGTTATCCTGGAAGTATCGGAAAGGGTTTTATATTCTATGCTTGACGCATGATTTTTCTGTCTTGTTTTTTATCAATTTAATAGTGCACCATTATGCTGCAGCTAAGCTGAATAACTAAATGCATCAACACTATTATCTTCATTTTATTTAGCCCGTTATGTTTTACTTAATCATTTGTAAGAATCAAGTATGACAATACCAGATCAAAATAAACTGTTTTAAGCACTAAAAAACACATTAGCATAATCTCATTACTGAAACACACTTAAGTGATTTTGCGTGGTTCATAATATGTTCCTCCGAAATTGTCGGAAGGTAAATGTAAGTTAACAGCTCTCCATCAGCTAATTTAAGCTGATACATAGTTAATTAATTAATTATGGGTGTATTATAGTGCCCGTAACTGTGCAATACTAATATGAATTGCTTTTGCTCTTGCAGTATTTAAATGTAAAATGTTTAATGGAATATTTGAAGACACAAGATTTTCACTGCGCTAATTATCGGCGACAGTAAAATGAAAAAAGATATTTTGAAACAAAAAAGACATTCGAACAAAAGGACATTTACCTTTACCTAAGAATCTCATCCCTTAAAACATTTTTATGCAAATACTAGCCAAGGTACCCGGCGTTGCCCGGAATTTTAAGAATGATTGTTTTGAAAAACCAATTTCAAAATTTAACATACAACATTAAAACAGTCGAAGTGTTGTACACATGAATCAAATGGCAACTCAATATACAAATGTATAAATTTATATAACAAACGCAAAATTATACAACTATACATGAACTTATTTCCATTCATCATTGGAGCAATAATGTTAAAATACACAAATATTTCCATAATCGAGTTTTTATCATGCTTCAATATATTTTTTCACACTTATATGACGTTATATGTTCCCCACGCCCTTTATATTTCCAATATGATGAAATATTCCATTTTTTTATTCGTCAAATTAATTAAATAATTATAATTTTTCATATGGAAATCATAAAACAGAAAGAAATATTATGTAACATTCACTTTTGTTTTTAATTCGTCAAACTATTTATTTTATTTTCATTTTTCACGTGGAAATCTTGCAGTAGAAAAGTTATGATGTAATATTCCATCTTTTAAAATTCGTCAAATCATTTATTTCCTTTTTTCACGTGGAAATCTTACAATAGGAAAATAATTGTTGTGGTAAGAATTTTATTGTGGAAATTTTAATTGTTGGTAACAGCTATAACGAAAAATGTTTAAATTTGATTGGAAATTGCTATTAATTTTGTGTTTTTTTATTAATTAAAAATTAATTATAAGTTATTCCGATTCTGGTTTATTTTAGTTGCCTCGGACGTGTTTAATACACATGTACGTAACATTTCACAATTCTGGCTTCCAAACTGTGAATTTGTATAACATTACAAACAGACAGATAGACAAATTTTCATTTTTATATATTAGGTGGGGGGAAAAAAAGTAACATCCAACAGAGCTTTCAGTTCAGTATTTAAGGATGTATACCATTACTGTCCAACGCGGCGCCCATCAGAATGTTTCTTGTTACTAGCTTTAAAAAAATAATAATAATCCATTTTAAATTATGCTTTCTTTAAAGCAAATATTTGATGGTTTTATTTATTTATTTACTAGCAAAACCCACGGCTTTGCTCGCGTAATACTTGGAATATACCAAGTGGTATTTGTCTGCCTATTTTTATTAAAAGAAATTATATTGCTACGGATAATTTAAAAATTACTAATTAAGCCACAGTTTGACTAAACTTCATTATTACACTGCATTAGGCAGAAATGATACTTAAAGTAATGAGAAGAATTAAACTAATTCTAGATAAATGATAATTTAGAGTGTATTTTGAAGCTTTTACGCTCATTTCAGTTTTCATTTGAAGATTTGAATTTTTTTTTAACCGTTCTTATCAAGCATTTATATCTTAAAAGTAAGTTTCCCCTAATACTAAGAGATGTTTGTAGCACATAAATAAAATCGTATACAGGACTGTGCAAAGAACTGGATACATGACCGACAATGGATAGTAATTGCTGGATGCGTGATTTCAATAGTTTTAGCATGGTTTTGGCTGAACTATATTTCAGCATAATAATTAGCGTGTATAAAAATCGGTATTTAATATTCAGGGCTGTGCAATAGAATTCGAATAAGTTAACGTCTTTTGGTAGAAATTGCTGAATGGAAATTTTCAACTGTGTTATGCGTTTTCTTATTAGACTAAATTTTAGCATAATATGTAGAATCTGTACACTTCTTTATATCATATACAGAGCTGCACAAAAGAATTGCAGTATTTTGACAGCAATGAGCGGTAATTGTCTATTTGTAGTTTTTAAATGTATTATACGTTTTCAAACATGTTTATTTCAGTATCTTAATTACCTTATTATAAGGCGAAGTTTTGTTAAAGCATTCTGAAGAGTTGGAAAGAGTTTCATAATCTATGCTTGACGCATGTTTTTTCTCTCTGTTTATTTATTTTTTTCTTTTTTCCAAAAGATTCGTCTTTAATATTTTTGATCTGATGGAATAAAAATTGCGTAGTCGTTTAAACTAACTAAGTCAAAAGTATTTTAGACTTATGATTAAAAGTAAATGCTGGCAAAAATGGTATCCCTCACGTTACATTATTACCGCCTTTAACGCCCATGTTTTTTTTTTTTTTGTTTGTTTGTTTTTTTAAGACGCTTTAATCTTTTACAGATAATTAGCTGGAAATCTGTACTCCTCTTTTTTTTTTTTTTAATTAGGGTCAATAATATTCTACTTAATTCTAGTTTAATTTAGTTTTGTACACTTCACCGGTGACAGGTATGGACAAACAGCGATTTTACCCCCGACTTATCTCGGAGCAAACGGTGAAGTGATTAATCTCCTTGGACGTATGTAAACTCAAAAAAGTTGTGATGAAATGATTTCTTTACATGGACAGGCGATTGTTTTTTTTAATTTTAAAATAAACTGATTCATGCTTCTTCGGTTTTTCTTTGAAAAAGTAATTTAAGCATCATATTGTTTTCATCATCTATTTGTATAAAAAATATTTTTACTTTTCAATTTTAATGTGAAATTGACGTCAATAAAAACGCAATAATCCCTATTGTTTCTCCCTTTCCCATTTTAACTACAATAACAAATGCAAATATGATGCCATTTGGGAGAATTTATTCATAAGTATTTCAGGTTGATGGATTAAAGTAAAAGCTTACAAAAATTTCCTTTTCCTCGCTAAACTCTTCCGCTATTAGTGGTTTCCAGAAAAGTTTTAATCACCATTTTTAAGAAATAATTAGTTGACTATAACTGCTCCTTCATTAAACTTTTTTTTTTGTAATCAGGAATAATTTTATATTCCCAAGAAGTTTAAATTCGTCTTTGTTTAACCTCCTTGTTTCAATGTAAAATTTAAAAGAAAAGAAAAGAAACTACGAGGGTCTATCCAGAAATAAGGTTCTCAAAGAGCTACAGCCCCACTGGAAGGTGCGAGGCGAAATATAGCAACAGCACTGTGCACAGCTCTTCCCGCACTCGTGATTCCCCCGGCCGTGCTTCGCTGCGCCGCTGATTCTTGGCTCAGCAGCTGTCTGATATGGAGATTCCCATTGTTGATCCCGCCAAATGCGAGATTCCACCCGTAATTCGCTTTTTGCACGCCAAAGGACTCCACCCGTGGATATTCGACGTCAGTTGACAGAGGTGTATGGCGAGAAGTGTATGTCTGTTCAACACGTCCGAAAGTGGTGCAGGGAGTTTAGTGTCGGTCGGAAAGAAGTCCACGATAAAGAATGGAGTGGAAGACTGTCAGTTTCGGAAGCGGTTATCGGACATCGCACCTAGTGATTATGACCCAAAGTTAAGTTCACCCAGAGTTCCCCAAATTAAAGGGGTCTGGGACACAAAAATCTTCAAATTTTGCAAAAACATTTTATTTCATAAAAAATTTCTCTATTTTTTCCTTCTTAAAATGACATTTAAATCATGTTTCTATCTGAACAAAAAATATTATTTTTTTCGTTTTGGTTTGTTTTCAAAATCTAGCTTTCAAGCAATGGCTGTCATGGAAACGACTTTTTGTAAAGATGCGTTTTTCTTCATGATAGGTTTTTTCACCATCTCTCATATTTAAATTCTTATAACTCGAGAACCGTTAAAGATACAGGGTTCAAACTTGGAATATATCTTTTTCAATTGTTTTACTTTAATTTTGATTTAGCATATTTGAAAAAAATATTCACTTTTGGATATTTTGGACTTTTTTTCCTTCTATATATATAAAAAAAATTTTGATTTGGAAATGGACCATTGAAAATCTGCGTAGATATTCCGGGTAGATCGGCATCCAATTTGAATGCTTAAGCATGGCCTTTCGTCGTTAATATTTAAAAACTGATGCATACAAAAATATGAAAATCGGTTGTATTATAGAGAAATGTTTGATAAACACGCTGAGGCAGACAGTTTTCAAATCGAAGAATTATTTTAAAAGAGATATTTAATGCTGAAGTTGGACAAAATCGTTCCATTAAAAAAGTTTTATTGGAGCAAAAGCTATATATGAGAATTTAATAATTTTTAGATCATTTTATACGTTATAAGTTCCCGGTGTGCAGATTGCATTTATTTTTCTTATTTGACTCATTTTTTGAGGTTTTATTTCTATTTTAAATTCAAATTTTCAGCATTTCGAGAGATATTTTTTACAAAATTTAGAAAATGTTATTAATTTAAATCGTTGCCAATTGTATAAACAGCGCAAACAATAATGTTTACTTCAAATTAAAAATTTATTTACCCGCGACTATTACAAACAGGAAAAAAAACTTTAAAATTAGAATTAAATGATTACATGTTAAAAGCAGGAAAATTACGTCATAAGAACCATATTTACACTTGAATTTTAAAAGAGAAACAAAATCTTAAAATAAAAAAAAAAAATCATTATTATGCATTAAAACTTGTAAATGGAGAAAATTACGTCATATTAAAAATGGCCAAAAAATATAACAAAACAATTTAAATTGAAAAATATATTTGCGCGAGATATTTTGAGATAATCTTTTCAACTATTATCGTGAATTCGAAGACAGCGCAAATAATATTTCCTTCTAACAACAAAAGTATTTTCACGTGAATATTATAATAAGAGAAATAAAACTTTGGTGTAAATTACGTCAGATTTGAAACGATACATTTAAAATGAATTATTTAAAAGAACTATCTTATAGTGCTGTTAAAAAATACCGGGAGACAATGACACTGTTTACTTAATTCATTTTACATTAGCTTATTTTCAAATGTTTAACTAATTTTTTTAATTAAATACGAAAACAGCCATTGTATCTCTTAACAGCAGCAGATTTGGTCTTAAAAATCCCCAATCCAAAGAAAACGAATGGAAACCCGTTCACAGAGAGATCGCTACTGTTTTTTAATTTTAATTTAATATTTTTAAAGCCGATCAAATTAGCGTGCTTTTTAGATTTTGGCGTGCCTGAACGGGGGCGGAGCTCCCTAGTGATTTAAAAAAAAAGTTGCACCACTTTTTTTTTTCGTTAAATATTTTTAATTTTTTTTATAAATTAATATTTTTTAAAATGCTGAATCAAAATTAAAACTTATATATTTCTGTTTATTTAAATGAAAAAAAATTTAAATTCTATAAATAATATTTTAAGTTATAGCGATTTTAAATTTCCCCACTTTTTAATAAATTTTAAACTTAAATTTTTTTTAAAAAATTCCGAGAAGTTTTATCATGTGATTTTGTTTACAAATGATAAGGTTATCACAAAAAAATTCAGAATTTTAACTCAATAAATAAAAATTATTTTAAAATGTGTACCGAGCCCCCTTAAAGGAACACTTGGGTGGCCAACGCTTCCGGAAAGACAATGACGTCAAAGAAGAGGTGAAACGCCTCCTCAACGGGTTGGCGGCGGAGTTCTACGACATTCGGATACAGAAATTGGAGCACCGTCTACAAAAATGCGTAGAAAAAAGATGGCGATTGTTTAGAGATATAGAGCAAACTTTCTTGTATCCAACGATGTAAATTTCTATGAGAATGAACAATGTTGTCTATTTCTAAATTCGGTGGGAACCTTATTTCTGGATCGACCCACGTATGATAATTTCAAGATAACAGATGTCGACAAACAATTTTTTTCTATTTTCGAATAAACAGATTCATGAAGATTGAATGTGTAAAGTTGTGACAATATTTATTAGAATTGCCTTGAAAAATGTAATTTAATCAAGTTCATTTTTTTTCTATCCATTTAAATTCAAATATATTTTTTATTTTAATGCGAATGTGACGTCAATGAAAACCTAACAATTCCTATTGTTTTACCTTTCCCCCTTTATTCACAAAAATGTAGCAACTTAATTGTCTTTGTAGGTTTCGACGAAATGGCGTTGATTGGGTTAGATCCTGGGACCTACTATGTGGGAGGAGAGCGCCGTAGCACAGAGTAAAAGGCTAGATCGGTTGTTCTTTGACCAGTAACTCATCATCTATTGTTTGGTGAAATTTTATAGCTGGAGATGACGTCGCTACAGGCATTATTACAGAAATACTACTAGTAAATCTTCAGATTAGGGGATTCAACATCAATTCTGCAAAACAATTTAATTTTCATCACACTTCAAACAATATCTAGTATTCTGAAATCCGTAATTAATGATGTTAGAATACTTGTATACTTCTAACCGAATAAGATTTCTCAAAGATTCAAAAAATCTAATCTTTAAGAATGTTAAATTATCCAGATTTCCTTTAATTTTCTTTTTCCGCGAGAGTTGTTCAATAAAGAATAATCATAATTTTTTTATATGACCGTATCCTCATTCATCGTCTAAATTTTAATAGTGCTTTTCAAAGTAGTTCATATTCAATGCAATGCACGTGTCACTCATTTTTTCACACTTGCTGGAAACTATTTTTTTAAATAGGTCCCTCAAAATCGCCTCCGCCGTTTTCACCAATACTTCTAAAGATGAAAAATACTTCCACGAAGTAATGTGTTTCTTCACATTAGGGAATTTAACACACCTTGCTGTAACATCACCTAAAATTTGGAACAAACTTCCGCGCGACCGTCCTGTTGTTCGGGTATAAGAATCTCGAAACTCATAGCGCACAAACTCGTCTCGTGTTCGCTTTTCTGTTATCAACATGTGGATCGCACGCAATTATAAGTGCAATATTTTTAATAGTTCTCATATCTAGCGATCTCCTCTGACAATAATAGAGATGGTATTAATTTTGATTTCTGAATGTGCAGTTACAAGAACTTTGGGTCCATGTTCCTTCGAAGATGGTTCCCTTTCTCTTCGTTAAACATCTCAAACCATCTTCTAACTGTTCTACAGGAAAGAAAAGACGCCTCCTTTAGCATACGCTTCGACTGACTATTTCTTTAGGCAAAAGCAAAACTTCCAGTAGGCAAGAGCATACTGTTCATTGCGTGTTGCCTCCATCGTTAACGTAGGCGATACTGAAAGTATCTTAACTTTCAGCCTGAATTTTTTGCGCCTGTAAATTAGAAACAATGCTTTGGTACTGAAATAAAATGTTTTTCTAAATTTACACTACATAATAATAACTGTCGAGTTACGATATCGAAATTTTAAAAAAAAAAAGGGGGTTACTGCAATTAGTATTATAGGCGCTATTATTGGCGCGGATCTTAAAAATCAGTAGAAATTAAGCATAAATGCCGAAGTCAATGAGTTACGCAGTTATAAAAACTACAGTATGCAGCCCGATTATGCCACATTATCCAAGATACGAGTAGATGATAATAATGATAGATTTTCTAATCTTCCGTAATGAAGTCTATTTCCAAGGTTAGGATGAAACAAACCGATATTAGCAACAATAATTTTAAATGTAAATGTGGATATCATTAATCGCTTTCGACAAAAATATTCCATTGTACCAAATTGTATTAGCTACAATATGCCAATAGGCAGTGGTCCCATTTATGGAAGATTACTTAATAGGTTTTAAAAATCCCGCCTTAGCTAACGTGATAAGCAGACAGAAATAAAGCATAAATGCCTAAGTGAATTAAATGGTATTTGTCAAAAAGGGCGAAATACATAACAACAAAAGGAGTATGAAGTGCTACCATTATCGCAAAGAGTTGTTGGTTTCTTTTTCAGAATCTTCAGATTTGGCGAAAGATTGAGCAAGTAAATTAAATCTAACAAAAACATAGCTGTGAAAAAAGGGAGTCAAGTTCTGTAAAGACAATGGCAAGAAAAGAAGTGATATCTAAGTGGGTGCCAAGTTCAAATAAAATTCACTCAAACTTACCTACTGAAGTATTATAGCATTTTTTAAATTGTTTAGAAATAAAAATTATTGATAGCATATTAATAATAAATCTACAGTTTATTTCTAGAGAATAAGTTTTTACCTACGAGTCATTTTTTTTATTAATGGCATTATTATATCAAAACTTGATATTTCATGTTTGGAGGCCTTAAATTGAGTTTATTGAGGCTCCTGAAAAGGGTGGAGTTTCTAGAGTGATGACCAAGGACAAGCGTATATGTATCTGTCTCTTTGTCAGGCATTAGTCTGTTTGTAATGATGTTTCCGGTGAGGGGCGAGGATCACTAATGTGGTAATCAAAGACGAACTAAAGTGTATCTGTGTGTGTATTTGTTTATCAAATCTTTAATCTGGCTCATTTGTTTATTATAATAACAATACTGCAAATTGTTATAATGACATTGTTATTAAAATTATCATCAGCATTTTATTAAAACATGAAAATGATAGGCATAACATTTATCCAAAACTATTAAAACAATGATACAATACTTCAGCAGATAAGTTTGAGTGAATTTTATTTGAACTTGGCACCCACTTACATATCACTTCTTTTCCGGCAGTTTTCAACCATTTGGAAAAATGGTTATTGTTCTCGTCAGGGTAGGAAATCAAAAGCATATCTGAAGGTTTTTATTGGTTTAATCCGCATTTTATTCGTATTCTGATTGGTCTATACAGTAAGTAATATGTATTTCCCTTTACTTTCAACAGAAATGGATACCTTCTGTTGCCACTATGACAAAAAAGTAATAAAAACTACAAAAAAAAATTAATAATTCAGAAACAAATTGAGATACAGCTTTCAATCAAATTGCATTTAGAAGTGCATTTTTTTCTCGATCCGACGGTGTAAAAAGTAATATTATGGAATGTTTAGAAGTTTAAGAATGAAATTTCATTTAAAATTGGCCGTCAGATTTCTTGGAAATCTGACGATGGAAAAGCCTTTTCCCGAACAGCCAATGAAATGCTTGGATAATACGTAAGTTTCAGGTGGATAATAACTAATGAAAAGGAAAGAAAATGAATAATAATTTCTGCCAAAGAGTTAATTTTAATTCGTAAGATTTTCACGTGCAAAAGAAAAATGGAATAAGGTAATTAAAAAAAAAAAAAGATAAATAGGACAGGAATGAATACATATAAATATTTCACACCAAATACGAGTCGCAAGCGATTTTTGTTGCTTGGAATTTTTACGTTTAATAACACTATTAATGTTTAATTCATGGCGTACGTAATGTATGATCAACTCCGTGCGATTTTTTATGTTTTAAATTTTAGTCTTTGAAAAAATCATTTTCCAAATGGTCGTTGTAATTTATTAAATTGCTTTTTTTTTTTTTTTTTTTTTTTTTGTTTGTTTGTTTGTTTGTTTTTATGGAACTTGGCTCCTTTTTTTCACAGTTATGCTTTTGTTAGATATCATTACTTTTTGTAAAGTTACAATATATTTAGACACTTTACTTAATGCTTTTTAATGTGTTGACATGTGACTATTTTATTCACCAAGCAGCATTCAATTTTAATTTTAATTTCCTACAACAAAGTATTTGGCTATCAATTTGCGGCAGAAATCTATATTTTAATACTGCTGTATTATTGAATGCATGTTTTAAAACGAAATGTATTGATTCGAAATTTTTATTGTTTCTGAAACAACTATAATCATATAGATAATTAAATAAAATTATAAATTATTAGAAAATTAAAATTTAAAAAATATTGCAAGATTTAAAAATAGGTTAAATTTAAAAAGCAACAAATTTATTAAAATTATCTGAAATTTTCTTCCTTTTATTTTTAATGAAGTCGCTAATTTGTAGTTACAGTAAATAATCTTATTATATAAATCTTCTCTCCTCTGAAATTTTCCCTTCGCCACCTTTCTCCGTCAATATATAACGTGTAAAATTATATATATATATATATTATAACGAAACAAATTGATGGGTTAAGTCGAACAATCACGTCGTGCTTTTTACGACATATTACTGGATTAGTACCACATGTTAATCAGCCGGTGGTGAGGTTGTATAGTAGTCATACCACTTAGCGCAAGCATCGCTACTGGAGGTGTCAACTCTGTGGAAATTTAGCAGCTGTGGAGCGATGATAATATTGGTAGAGTACAATCAAACACTCATTTATTCATGATGAAGACAAGGCAGATTAGGCCGCGTGAGTGGTGAAAAAAGGCTCATGAAGAAATCTGGTGTTTTCCCAATTAAAAACATGGAAACGTAATCATAAGAAACTGTTTATTCCATCAGAACGTACCAACATTAAACAATTCCCACAGGATGAGAAATCAGAGCCATCCCGTTTGAGCACTAACTAGTTATTCATGCGAAAGAGATGTTAAATAACGAATTATATTCTACGCGACTTAGGACACCAGGTAACAGATTATGTAAACAATCAAACAGCACAAAAAATCTACTTCTGAGCTCATGCTCGAGGTATTTATTAGAATGCGCGGAGGATATCCGATTGAAATGGAAACTTCAGGCTAACCAAACAAAATCACGAACGAGACTCGAAGTGAAACTGCGATCCGTCACTCAGCCAATGGAGAGCAATCGAGAAAAGTCACAGAAAAGAATCCCGGCGCTGCTAATGGAAGGATTTCGATGTGAAAAAGCTGTCTCCCAGCTGGCGGGAAAATGAGATGAAATAGAATAAAAATGTAAAAAAAGCTTTTATAAACATTCGAAAAATAAGTAACTTCGTTCAGTTTGGTAGACGATAAAATAATGAAGGAATTAAAAGTTTAGATTAAGTTTTTGAATAAAACTATTATTAAGATACGCGTTTTAAATTTATAGGAATTTAACTAGAAATAAATAATAGAATGTATTAAAAAAAAGGAAATAATGAATATGCCGGCAATTTAGAATAATTTAAATGACTAGTAAAAGTTAAAAAAAATTTTATAACATATATATATATATATATTAAACATTTTCTTTTTTTTTTCTAGTAACAATAATTAAAAAATCTAGATACCCTACCTCATGATTTTTTAAATAAGAAAGAAAAATCATGCGTTAAGCCTAGATTATGAAACACTTTCCAACACTTCCTGAATGCTTTAACAAAGTTTCGTTATTTTGGCTAATAAGGTAAATAAGATAACTAAGTAAACATTTTAATAAACGCATAAAACATTTAAAAAACTGATTTCGGCAGTTACCGTCCATAGCCAGATATGTATTCTAATTCATTTGAACAGCCCTATATTTGATCTGTAGGTTGATATATACATATTATGTAATGGGAAAATATAGTTTAGCAAGAAAGCTCATAACTTGTTGAAATTTCTCTTTCAGCAATTTATACTAATAGATGGAAATGTACTTGAATACTTTTGTACATCCCTGTAGTTTACCTAGTACCTTTATTACGCGCCACTATGTAGTTAAAATTTAATTCAAACTAAAACACTCTTAAAACTATTGAAATCACATTTCCAGAAATTATCATCCATAGTCGGCCGTGAATCCAATTCTTTGCGTGACCCTGTGTATCATTTTATTTATATTCTAGAAACACTTCTTAGTAAACTAAATGCAGTTCAGCATGAAAATGCATAACTCATTTAAAACCCACCTTTAATCAATTGCCGTTCATACCCATTAACACTTAACAACTCTTTTGATTTTTTTCCTGCATATGAATTATAGCATTTATACACACCATATAGTATGCATAAATATAGTGAAACGTAAAAGCCATATAATATTTAAAAATGCATTTCCAGCAATCATCGCTAATATACAGTACTTCGGATACAATATAGTACCTGAAATCTTTTGTGTATCCCTGTAAATGCTATGCACTTTGTATTATATATGAAATAACTTATAGTAAAACTGGGCGACGTATATCAATTTCATTATATGCGAAATAGTTCAACATAATTAAAATACGCCGCAAACAACCCCCTTTTTTTCAGACTTTTTTTTTTTCAAAAAAAAAAGTCTATTGAAATGCAGAAGATCCTACCTTTTTTCCGCCCATCCTATCTAAATTCTCTACATTCATGGTTTTCACCAAACAATTCCTTCCTGCCAAGAAAAGTCACTTTGAAGCAGAGCGCTTTGACCAATTAGATTACAAGATGACAAATTAGCCCGGATTTAACATTTGGCGCTTTTTTGGCAAATTAAGATTTAGCTTAATTGATGTAATATTAAAGTAAAAATGTAACCTCCCCAAGTGGGTAATTAATCGATTTTCACATTTTTTTTTTCGATTCCTTAGTTTTATAGTGTAAACGAACTTCTCACCAAATTTGAAGTCTTGTAGGTGCGGTAGATATATGAAATCTTTTTGATGAGTGAGTGAGTGAGTCAGTGATAAAATTAACGATTATCAGACATTTTCAAATGTCATTATCTCAAAAACTAATTATACGTTATTTATAAAATTTTGGATTCTAGGTAATTAGGGTGGCCTTACTACGTATTTCGTGTAACAAGTATGTAGGTCCCATAGATTTCCAGTAGTAGAGTGTGGAAATTTGGCGAAAAGAGCTCGAAATAGTTCTTGTAATATAACACACTAGTATGTCAGACGAAATTGACTGACACACTGCCGTGTGTCTAGATTAAGAATGAAAGTAACATGATGCAATGCTTAGCAGACATTTAAGGGAGACCAAAGTGGTCGCCAGAGGTGGCTAGTTGTAGTAATAGTAATCAACTATTTTTGCAGTTGTGTAAATTTTGTCATAACAATTTTCAACTTTATGTTGCATTTTGCTGGCTGGTAAAATAAATCCTTGGCTGGTAAGATTTTCTTGAAATTCCCCACATCTGTACATGTTACAGTGTTCGAAATCCTTGGTGGTCCGCTGGTCCGAGACCACCGAAAATTCAATCGGGCCACTAATTTGAAAAATTTAGTGATCTGTAGGACCAGTAACTTTTTTTCCTCCCTGGCAGGTTAATGTACATTTTCCTAGTCCTGAGAAAACCGCAACCAAACGCAAATCACACAGTTTAATTTTATTTTAAAAAATAAATAAAAAATAAATAAAAATTGCATTAAACCTTATTTTCTGTTGAAATAATCTAATGTATAAAAGTGAAAATTTGTCTGTCTGTCTGTTCTATACAAATTCTATACAAATCCGCAGTTTGGAAGCCAGAATTGTGAAGTGTTACGTACATGGGCATTAAAACACAGCCGAGTCAACAAAAGTAATTCGGAATCTAAATAATTTATAGTTAATTTTTAATTAATAAAAAACTAACAATTTAACAGCTATTTAATATCAAATTCAAGCATTTTTCGTTATAGTAGTTGCCAATAATTAAAAATCCACAATAAAACTCTTATCACAACAATTACTTTTCTATTGCAAGATTTCCACGTGAAAAAAGAAAATGTAATAAATATAAAATATATAAAGTGAACTTTAAAAAGTTCACTGTCGACTAAAATAGTGAAAAAGATGTTACACGTTAAAAATATATATTTTATTTAAAGCTTCTTTGTACTTTCAAGCATTCCAAGCTCATCATCAGAGAAAATTTTAATAACTAAATGTTGTTTATTTATACAAATACGTCACTTTGTTTTGAAAATGAGAGAGCCAATAATTATTAGAGTTGAAAGTAGAAGTAGCAGTTTCTTGGATTAAATTTAATTAGAGAAAATATATACTATTATTAACTGCATTACTAATATTCCCTGATGATGAGCTTGGAAAGCTTGAAAGAACTAAGACGTTTTAAATAAAATCTATATTTTTGACTTGCAACATCTTTTTCATTATTTTAGTCGCCTTTTAAGTAAGACAGTGAACATTTAAAGTTCACATTATATATTGTGCATTAAATAGGAAATGAAAAGATAGAGTTATAAAAACACAACACTTTATTTGTAATTTATGGAATCGACTAGACTCTTGCTAACACCGAGATGCAAAAAGATAATGAAATATTGATGCCAGATATAATTAAGATATAACAATTCTCCCCCACTAATGGAAGAGGCATACACTGGAAGGTAGATAATTTGAAAAATAATATAACATTGGGTAACATAAAAATTTACATGCTGGAAATGAAATAATCTGTTCTTTGTTGATACTCATCAAATATTCAATCTCTGTACAAGTTTTCGGATACGGGTCGAACGTCAAAACCCTGTATTTGGTAGCTGTAGTGAAGTGGAATCGGTGCGTGGCTGAAGTTTAGAAGTCGTCTTTAGGCTAGCTTTATGTTTGACATCTGGAGTACTTATACTGGAGTTAACTTGCTCTGCACAGAGATTAATTTGAATTTCCTCGTTATTATATCTGATGCACATGTTTCTGATCTTACGGCAGTTCTCTTGGCTGCACATCATTGCTGAAAGTTACGGATGGTTGTTTCCGAGGAACAGGAGAAGCTGTCTGGATAAGTGGATTCTGGATTGGAACTTCGCAAACGAAGCTGATTATAATGCCGTTTTATGACATAACCGTCGTTCAATTCAATAAGGTAGTGAACTTGTCCCAGACGTTCAACTACAGTTCCATATTTCCATAAAATTGAGTTTGTGTAGTTTCTACATTGTACTCGAGAACGTACTCGAAAAGACTTGTCGAAGTATGGCTGAGGAGCTTTATTTCTAAAATATCCTTTCGTTTCAGGTTTAAGGAGATCTAGTTTCGTTCTAAGATTTCTCCCCAACATTAAATCAGAAGGTGTTTTCCCACAGGAAAGTGGATTAGCTCTGTAGCGGAATAATAATTCTCATAACTTTTCCTGAAGTGTACCCGACTGAAATCGCACGCATTTCAATTTTGTTTTTAAAGTCTGCCAATATCTCTCTGCTTGACCGTTTGTTTCTAGATGACTAGGAGCTATAAATATTTAAAAATGTATAAATTCTTTTGATTTAAAAATAGATGCATTATCACTTACCAAAATTTCAGGCAATCCATGTCGACTAAATATTTTTCTAAGATAATGAATAGTTGATGTCGTATCTGGAGGTTTCTTCATTGCATAAATCTCAGGCCACTTTGATTTAGCGTCTATCACAAACAGAAGAAAGTGTCCCATTAGTGGTTCGGCATAATCCATATGAACTCGCTGCCAGTTTTTTGTAGGCGTATCCCAATTATGTATAGGAGCTTTTTGTGGATTTTTCTTAACATCGCAGCATTCTTTGCAACTCTTGACCAAATTTTCGATATCTGAATCAATAGCAATAATTTATAGCAAGAGCTTTCATTTTCCCAATTCCTACATGCGGTGAATGAAGTACCTAGAGAACGGCAAGTTGAAGTTTTTGAAGAATGATTACTCGCTGGTCTCTAGATAAAAAATCTTCTTGTAAGGTTAACTCTGGATCACAAACATTTCCAAACAAAACAGTTTCTTTAAGATTTGGAAGTTCTTTATCAAGAGCTGTTTCTCCTGTAGCTGCCACAGTCTCGATAGGGATATGGCCTTTTACATTTTCTTGAAAAATATATTCATCATCAATAGTTCGTATTTCTTGATCATCAGTAAGTAGGGGATTTCGAGATAAATAATCTACATTGACATGTTCAGTTGACATGCGATATTCGATTTTATAATCAAAATTTGATTTTTAAAAAAATGTGCCTAACGAAGCATCCTTGTAGCAGATAATATAGGGAGCTTCTTTTTTGGATGTAAGATGGTCATCATTGGTTTGTTGTCTGCTACCAATGTAAATTTTCTACCAAATATGTAATCGTAAAATTTTCTACAAGCCCAATAAACAGCTGTAGCTTCTCTGTCTAACTGGCTGTAATTCCTTTCTGAAGCTGTGAGGGATATTGATACAAATGCTATTGGCCTTTCACTTCCATCAGGCATTCTGTGAGAAAGTATACCAGATAACCCAAATGGACTGGCATCAGTTGCTAAAATAACAGGTAATTCACACGTGTAGGGAATTAAAACATTATCACTAGCAATTTCACATTTAGCCTTGCCTTTATCCAAGCAGCTTCACACCTAGCAGTCCATCTAAATGGAACATCTTTTCGTAAAAGTTCATTTGATGGGCTGAGAATGGTTGAGGCATTTCTAATGAATTTTGAATAGTACAATACAAGACCTAAAAATTTCTTTAATTCATCTACATTTTTCAGTCTAACAGCATTTTGAATTGCTTTTACTTTTTCATTTGATTTACTAAGTCCTTCAGAACTGGTAATATGACTCAAATATTGCACTTATTTCTCGAAAACTTTGCATTTATTAACATTGAGATAAAAATTATATTTCCTAACTTTTTCTAAAACTTTAGTTAAACGAGCTGTACGTTCCTCAAATGTTTTACCTTGAATAATTAAATCATCGAAATAGGCCCTTACCCCATCTAAATCTTGAACAAATTGATCTATGAACGCATGGAATTCATTAGGGGTTGTTTTAATACCGAAAATAAGCGCTTGGCTAAATATGTTCCACACTGTAAAAAAAAATCTGTAAAGTTGCTAAATTTTTCTAGGAAACTGGGATTCCTAGAACTTTATATGTAAAGGCAATAACAAAAATTCCTGCAACAGACGCACTTTTGCGACGAAAGTCAAAAAATCTGTAAGGTTACTAAGAATTTTTTAGGAAACTAGGATGCCTTGAACTTTTCATGTAACTGCAACCCAAGTTACAGATAAATTTAAGTAAGATTACTGTAATTTTAGCAGATTCATTTGTAAAGTTACAGATTTTTGTAGCTTTACAAAAGCTAGTTTTGAAGATTCGCAGATTTTTTTGTGCAATTACAGATGAAAGTTTAGTAAGCATGTAACTTTACATCTGTAGAACTACAGATTTTTTTTTTACAGTGCACGATGTGTAGATATGTCTTGAACTTTCGCGCTGTCTTCATCCACTTCTAAATGTAAGTACGCTTTACAAATAAATATCTAATGTGCAAAAATAAGATCCACCATGAAGTTTATAGAAAATATCTTCTATTTTTGGTATAGGGTGTGTTGAATCATGCAACTGTTTATTTATCATAACTTTGTAATCGGCACACAAACGTACTGAACCATCAGACTTAGGAATAACTACAAGTGGTGTTCCCTATTCAGAATGATCAACCTTTTCAATTATTCTATCTGCCAAAAGTTTATCTAATTCAAGATCTACCTTTACTTTAGTGCATATGGTACAGGTCGTGGTTTTATATAGACTGGCTTAGCATCATCGCGCAATTTTACAGAGCATATATAATCTTGAACCTTGCCAACTCTCGGTTCAAAGACATCCGAATAAGGCTTTAGAATGTTATCAATTGAATGTTTAATGTTATTGACTGGAATCTGATTTACATTAACTTTATCAGAATCGTTTAAATTGATTTTGTGGCTTAGAATCCAGTTTCTTCCAAGGATAGCATCTTTTCTTAAGTTAACTAGATATAATTCTCCTAAGCAGGAATAACCTTTTTAACTTGTGCTTATTTTGACAACACAAACTGGCTCGAAAATATCACCCGTATAACTTCTAAATAGTATATTTGTTTTCAGGAATGGGGCATGTTCCGTCCCTGAAGTATAACCAGCTCCCCCTAGCGAGCAGTCTGTAAAAAAGGTATTCATTAAGCTGTTGATCGTTAAAGCATCAACACGTCTGTAAACATTCCATCCAAAATTACGCGATGGATATTAATTATACTTTACAATCAATTCAAATTAGTCAAGTTTTATGTTTTATGTGAGTGTATTGTGCAGTGTCAATAAAATCAATTAAAAATAAATGAAACGTCTACAGTCCACCATACCAACATTGTGGTCCTAAAGACCCAGAGTGCTACTATGGATAAGCTCAATAGATTAAAAGGCATCGTAAAAGCTACCATCACCAGATTAGAGCAATTTTTAACAGATACCGCTGGCATAAAAACAACGAATGTGAGTCAACTAGAAGTCAAATTAAAAAAGACGGAAGGTCTTCAAAATAAATTTGAAGAAATAAGAGAACAGTATTTTGATATCCAAGAAATATTTGCGCAACAATTACAAGAAATCGAAGATGATATCAACAGTGCGAATGAGACACTCGAACAAGCAGAGGTAAGCCTAAAACTTTTATTAGCCTCTATTGAAAACAAATGTATTATTGAAAATGTTAATGATCATTCAGACGAAAACAAAACGAAGGTTCGCCTCCCAGAAATTCCTTTACCTTCATTCGGAGGTGATTACTGTGATTTTGCTAATTTTAAAACGCAATTCACTAACTTCATTATTAATAATGCTCAATTAGATAATAGTCAAAAGCTATTTTATTTAAAAGCTTCTTTAAAAAATGAAGCTAAACACTTAGAATTACCTGATGATGATTTTAATTCATTGTTTCCAACTGTGATACACAGATACGAAAACAAAAGATTATTATTCGATTCGCATATTTCTGCAATTTTAAATAATAATGCAGTATGAATCCCCTAAAGAATTGTGTAATTTTATTGATTGTATTAACAAAAATATCCGTGCACTGAAAGTCATGGAATATACGCAAAATAATTTATCAGAAAGTGTATTCATAAATGTAAATCTAAAAAAATTGGATAAGGAAACTCAAAAACATTTTGAATTATCTCTTGAAACATTAAATGTCTCAACGTTCGATTATTTAATTTCTTTTTTTTTGGAAAAAAGATGCCTTGTTTTAGAATCTATAAATTTATTGTCTATCGTCAGCCAGTCGCAATCGAAGTTCTCCAAAGCTAGGTTTAATTGCGCAATAAATAAATCCAGATCATTTTGTATCAGCGATAATAAAAAAATAAAGATAATGTAAAGCCATGCGTGTTATGTAATTCTCAGCACCCTCTTTCCAGATGTTCTGGATTTTTAAACATGAGTGTTCGAGAAAAGAAAATGATTGTAAATAAAAATAAATTATGTTCAAATTGTTTACGATTACATCAAGGTCAATGGAATTCTAAATTTACCTACAGGCATTGAAAATCATTACATAATAGCTTACTATGTGAAGTAAAACGGCGGTAATAAATAAAAATAACGAGTTTGCTAAAAACAAACAAATAAGCAATTCTGAACCTGAGAATAAAGAAGCACCATTAATCGGTGCTAATTTGTTAGTAGATGATAGAAGAAATTGCGCAATATTAAACACAGCTATAATTTTAGTAAGTGATGTGTTTGGAAATAAAATTAGATTAAGAACAATTTTAGACAATGGGTCCTCGATTAATGCATTAAGTAAGAGCGCATGCAAGAAATTAAATCTAAAACCAAAACCATTCAAGAGTATTATTTCTGGTATTAACAAGTCTCACCAGGAAGTACAGCAAATTTTCAATGCAGAAATATCTAATGAACAGGGAACATTTTCTAAAACGTTAGAATTTGCAGTTCTACCAAAAATAACAAACAACATTCCGGTTGCAAGATTAAATATTTCAAATTTCTGCATCCCTAACTACATAGAATTAGCTGATAATAATTTCCATATATCTGGTCAGATTGATGCATTAATTGGTAGCAAGTTATTTTTTAACATTTTAACCCCTTGGGGACGAGCGACCAGTATTCAGGCCGCATAAAGTGCTCATAATCGGGGATTATTCTCACGAGTAAATTTTTATTGCAAATTTTGACTTTTTCAACCCGAGCATTTTCCCGATTCAATTAGGCAAAAATTTCTGTTTTAAAAAAACCGGTGATTAAAGATTAAAAATTCTGTAAAAGACGCTCGTCCTTAAGAGGTTGAAGAGTGAGCAAATTCATTTAGCAGATGCTAATTGTATATTACATAATACAGTATTTGGATATTTAATCACAGATTCACTTCCACAAGTTGAAAATCAGTCATATTGTTGTCTTTTAACTGAAAATAGATTAGACAATACTTTTACAGAAATTTTTTGAAACAGAATCTTTACCTGGTGATAATAACGAAGCTGTTAAAGAGGATGAAGAAATATTTTGTGAGGAACATTTTAGAAGCACCTATAAACGCGATCATACCGGTAGATTTACACTACAGCTACCAATGAAAGAAAATGCAGGATCAGTGTTAGGAAGTTCTAGAGAAATTGCAGCTAGGAGATTAAATTATTTATTATGGGCTAAATTATATAAAAATAAAACAATGGCTAATTTATATACAGCTTTTATGGAAGAATACAAATCTCTGCGGCACATGACACAAATTAAAAGTGAAAACGAAAATAAGCTGTCTTATTACATTCCACATCATGCTGTATATAAACCGGAAAAAATATCCACTCCCCTGAGAGTTGTCTTCAATGCAAGTTTAAATACATCTAGTGGTTATTCATTTAATTCTATTTTGTTAAATGCGGGAACGGTTCAGCAAGACTTATTTTCTATTATAACTAGATTGCGTACCCACAAATATGCATTCTGCACAGACATTAAGAAAATGTACCAGCAGATAATGATCGACCCACTGCAAATAAATTTGCAAAAAAGTCTTTTATTCTTTGGAAGTCTAGTAAGGACGCTCCGATAAAAATATTTGAACTTAACAAGGTTACCTACGGCACGGTAAGTGCTCCCTTCTAGCCACGCGGACGTTGAAGGCTCTTGCTGATGAAGAAAGAAAAGATTTTCCCAAAGCTGCAGAAGTGATACATAACGACATGTGCGTCGATGACTGTTTATCTGGTGCAGGTTCCTTACAAGACGCACAGGACTTGCAATCTCAATTAATTCTGATCTTAAAAAGGGGAGGGGTGGACCTACATAAGTGGGTCTCTAATCATCCTGAATTATTACAAGACGCAGCCATATCAGAATATGCATTTGACGAACACTCACAGCAAATTTCTGTAAAAACTTTAGGGATGCTTTGGGAACCTCAATCGGATCATTTTACTTTTAAAATTAGTTTCGAACTTAAAGATGTTTATACTAAGAGAGTCGTTTTGGAGCAAATTGCTAAAATTTAGGATTCCTTAGGCCTAATTTGCCCTATACTAACCAAAGCAAAAATTTTCATGCAACATTTGTAGGAATTAGAGGTAAATTGGAACCAACATCTGCCTGCCAGTTCTCTTCGGGATGGCAAAATTTTCTGATTAAATTGACAGAAATAAATCATCTTACAATTCCGCGGTATGTTTTGCCTGACAACATTGTAAGTCTAGATTTACACGGATTTGCAGATGCTTCTGTAAAGGCCTGTGGAGCAGCTATCTATATAAAATCTCTCTCCACAACTGGACAGTTCAGCTCCAACCTTCTGTGCAGCAAATCCTGTGTCCCCCCCCCCCCCCCTCCAAAGCCAATGACCATTCCGCGATTAGAATTGTGTGCAGTTCTAATTTTGACAAAACTGGTTCAAAAGGTAATTCCTATTCTACAGTTATGTTTTAAAAAAGTGTGACTGTGGACAAATTCTTCAGTTGTTCTATTTTGGCTTAAGAGCTCACTGCAGTCACAGACAAAAAGAAATCAAGATGGCCGCTGTCATTTTAGCTGAATTGAAAGGATGGTCTAAATTCAAATGATTGACAAGCGAGTTCTTCCAATCAGCAAATAGAATATTCTTGGCTCATGTCCAATACGTTTCAGGTGGTCTAAGAGATTTCTTTTTTCAACTGTCTAGCGTAGATCAAAACCGTCTGTTTTGTGGAGAATCTGGATAAAGCCGTAAAAAGAATTTTAATCTGTTTATAATAAGGGTGCAAAAATTAAAGCGATTTGACTTTCAGAAAATAAATGAATATTTTATTCAGATATATTCTTTTTTTTATCTTCAAGTTCATTTTACAGCTTTTACAAACATAAAATTGAAATTAGCGCAGTATAAAAACTATTTTATTTCACATAACGAAATTACATTTAAAATCAAGGGGGAAGATATTGAATGAGGGGGGAAATACCAGGTACAAATATTCTAAAATAACTATCTTTTGTGGGGATTGTTTTTAGAACATGAAATTTATCAAGAGATATATAAAAGCTAAACAACATTGAAGGTTAAAAAAAAGATGTTCATAAAATTAGGAGAGAAAAAGTTAACCAAATAAACTGTATATTTTGTACTGTAGAGGGGTGGAGGGGAGAACGGGAAATATTAATTTTGAGGAGAAGTGGGGGGGGGGGGGTATACATCTAAATCCCAGCGTAGTCATTTATAGGTATAGTACATAATTTATTGTTGTTAGCACTAAAATATATGACAGAAAAAATAAAGTTTTCCAAATATTCAAAACTTTGTGTGATGTTAGCAGAAAGGTAGAGGGCGAAAAGTTTAGTGTAATTTTCAGGCGGAAGAAAATTTAGATTATATTTTATTTTTACAAGTAAGTTATAAAACATAAAGGAGTTTTCACAATTTGAAATTTTAAGTGCATAGGAGTAAATTCAGGTGTGTGGGGGGGGGACGGGGGGGGAGATTTCTGTACACTAAATATTTTTTAAATGATGCAGACAGTTAAGAATGTTTTTTGTAGCGGTTCGTAATCTAAATAACAATAAAATACTTTTATTTTCATTTACATTTTTTTCATTTTTAACACTTTCCAAGAAAGTTGAAAAGTGTTTATGAATTGGGTTTGTCCGTCCGTCTGTCTGTCTATCCGTGCTCTAACTAGCGTAAATATAGTCGGATTGCCATGTAATTGATATACGATATTCAAAATCATCATGGTATGTTCGGTGCACCATTCATGGTTCATTTACAGATGCACTCAAAAGTATTCGCTACATTATGGTCTATGTGGGGGGGGGGGTTATTTAGGATGTATTTTAATAGTGTTACACAATGTTAAACACAGTTAAATTTATGTACATTGAGACACACTTTAAAATTGTTACTATAGACTATGTTATGTGTAATGCTTAACGTACGAGTATAGGGGACTCAAAAGTATTCCGTTATGTTATAGCCCATGAAGAAATATCGTTTGCTGCGTATTTGATTGATATTACTCTGTCACAAAGATAATGAAATTGATATGAATTTCTGAGGTGTCCTAAGCCTACTTTCTGTACAACATGAGCATTTAACAATTATTTACGGGGTCAGATAAAAGAACTTGGTTCAATATGGTCTACGAGAAAAACTGTTTGTAGCGTATTTTGATCACGTTACATTATTTCAAACATGACGAAATAGATACACGTTACTTTGATTTACTACAAGATGCTTGCATTCGAATATGGTCTGCATTTCATTTAGCGTTCATTTACAGGGAAACATAAAATATTTTGATACAATACTGTATCCGATATAGCTATTAAAAATTAATGCTGAAAGTACATTTTCAATTACAGAATGCGTTTTTAAGTTTAACTAAATTTTTGCGTACTACGTGGTGTGCACATATTTTTCAAACCCTATACAGGACTACACAAAAAAATTCGTAACCATTGCTGAGAATGAGTATGAATTTCTTAAAGATGTTAGGTTTTTTTTAGTTATAAATGTACAAGCTCAACTACATTTAATATGCTTAGAGATGTTTGTATCATACAAATAAAATCCTATACAGGGATATTCAAAAAACTGGATACATGGGCTGCCGATAGAAAATAATTCCTGCAAGTGTGATTTCAGTAATTTTGAGCATGATTTTGCATGAATTAGATTTCAGCTTAATGCTGTTTGACGTGTATAAAAATCTGTATTCTATATACAGAAATGCACAAAAGAATTCAAGTATGTTTCCGTCTATTAGTAGAAATTGCCGAGGGTGAATTTTCAACTGTTTTATGTATTTTCTTACAAAACTAAATTTTAACATAGTATGTAGAATCTGTACAAATATATGCAGTACAAATATATCATATACACTGCCTCATATGAGCTGCACAAAAGAATTGGAGTACCTTCCAGGTTATGGGTGCAATTGTTGAAATCTGCTTTTCAAACGTGTCATAGGTATTACAAATGTTTAGTTAGATATCTTCTTTACTTTATTAAACGGCGAAGTTTTGTTACAGTGTTCTGGAAGTGTCGACGTAGACGCATGATTTTTCTTTTTTCTTTATGGACATACTCGGTTCAGTCGATTACTCAGGCACCTTTGGTATCTACGTTTGATGGTTCTTTCTGAGCTAGTCGGAATAAAATGATTTCGAAAGGTTTTGAGAATTTACTTGCACGTTGACGAGAAACCACAATATTTTCCTTACAAATATCTCTCTAAAGACATTTTCCTTTGAAAAATACAGTTAAAATGTTTTTTATGCACAATTAAATGTACACCTATCGCTTTATTGTTAACACTTTCGTACATAGTTGAAATGATTTAGTTAATATTATAGATAATAAAGATTTATAATTAGGACCAAAAAAAGTAAAAATTAAAATGTTTTAAAGACTGTAAATTAGATTTTTTAACTTCATGAATTGTGGGTAAGACAAAGGAAGAAACAGATTTTTTTTTTTTTGAGTGGGGGGGGGGGGGGGGGAATTTAATAGATGACTGATTATGTAACTTATTAAAGATTTACAAATAGGGCAAAAACATTGAAATTAGGAGTTTTAGAGACTTTAAATTTTATGAGCACGGAAATAATGGGGGGGGGGGAGAAAAGAAAACGTCAATTTTATATGGGGGTGGAAGAAATTATATAATCGATTATTTATTGTTCAATATGAAACAGATAAAGCTGAAAATGTATTAAAAAAAGACTTTCAAAGATTTTAAACTTAAATAAGGGAAAGAAGAAAAAAAGTGGGGGGGGGGGATTTTATTTGATGACTTATTTATTTACCTTACTAAAGAATAAGAAATAGGACAAAAAAAGACTAAATTTTGTGTTCTTGGTAAGGGTAGAGTCAGAGCAAGCGTCAATTTTGGTGGGGGAGGAGTATAGTTATATGATTATTTATGGTTACAATAAATTAACAGATAGAGTACAAAATGTTTTAAAAAAAGCAATGACTTTTAAGGTTAAAATTTTGTGATCTGAGGGAAAAAAAGAGGAATAAGCAGAATTAGTTCTTTTTTGCGGGGGGAGGGGGGCGGAAGTTTATCGGTGACTTATTATTTACTTACCTTAGAAAATATTTACAAATAATTTAAAAAAATAATAAACGAAAAAAAAATTAAGGACTTTAAATTTCAGATGCTTGGTAAGAGGGAGAGGCGAGGAGGAAATACCAATTTCAGTTGGGGTTGGGGGGGGGGGGGAGGAGAAATTTTTATGATCGTTTGTTTATTGTTAAAATAAAGTGGCAAATTGAGCAGAAAAGATAAAAAAAATTAAAGAGTTTTAAAGGGTTTTTATTTTAAAATATGGGTACCGTGATGAGGGAGCAAAAGGGAGAAATGACATTTCCGATAGAGGCAATTTACAAGAAATTTTAATGAAATGAATATGGTGAAATAAATTGATAACGAAATTTATGACTGACTATTTATTGTTAGTTTAAAGTAACAAATAAAACAGAAAATTAAAGAAAATATTAAGGAATTTTAAAGATTTTAAACCTTGATACTGTAAGGGAAGCAAAACGGGAAACGAAATTTCGGAAGAAGGGGAGACAAAGAGTGCAAGATGTTTGGATAAGAATATGGTGTGCATCGAATTTATTGTTCATTTACAGGGAAACATTAGGGATGATTGCTGATAGTGAGTTTTAAATTATGATATGTTTGATTAATGATAAGTTATGGTATAAGTTAAGTTAAACTAATATTTTTGCACAGGCACATAGGTGGTGCATATGAATTGCATAGAATATGAAAGAGTGATCAAAGGGCTCCAATGCGATGTATCTCATGAGGGGTGTCGAAAAATGTTAGAAAAGTGCCGGCTAATTATGCTATCAGCTAAATGTCCTGTCGGCTAATCGCCTTTTCGGCTAAATGTCCTCCCGGCTAATTGCCACGTTCGGCCAGTTGTCTGTCGGCCAATTGTCTGTATTGCTGAAATTATTGCTATTCCGTTGCATAGACACTACACAAAAGATTTCATCAGTAGTATCGAGAATGACCATGAATTACTTAAAGATGTTTTTTAATTTGATTTATGCATTTTCAAGCTCAACTACTTTTAGTATAGATGTTTGACCCGTAGCCAGTCGCAGACATTTATCCGACAATCAAATAGCCTTCAAGACATTAAGCAGATAGCAGTTAGCTGACACGTGCATTTAGCCGATACGTACATATAGCCGACAACACAATTAGCTGAAATTTACATACAGCATACAGGACAATTGACCGAAATGGACATATAGTAATAATTTTAGCAATACAGATAATTGGCCGACAGGCAACTGGCCGAACGTGGCAATTAGCCGGAAGGACATTTAGCCAAAAAGGCGATTAGCCGACAGGACATTTAGCTGATAGTATAATTAGCCGGTACTTTTCTAACATTTTTCGACACCCCTCATGAGATACATCGCATTGGAGCCCTTTGATTACGCTTTCATATTATGTACCTCCCGTTCCCCCTACCCCAATTTGTATCACCGGGAGCATTTTTCTGACTTTTCCGACATCCCTCAAGTGATATATTATTGGACTGGGCAACCCTTTGATCACTCTTTCATATTATGCACTTCCCGCTAGGTTACAGTTAATTTGCAGTTTGGTTACAATTGCGATTAGTTACTCTTAGATTACGGTTAGGTTATAATTATGTTACGTTTAGGTGATAATTAGATTACACTTACGTTACAGCTTGGTCATGGTAAAGTTATGTTACAGTTACATAACAGTTAGCATAGGATTAGGTTATAACTAGGTAAACGTTAGTTACAGTTAGATTATGGTTAAGTCCCAGTTAGGTTACATTTAGGCTACAATTAGGTTACTGTTAGGTTTTAGTTTGGTTACGGTTACTTCATAATTAGGTTACACTTAGGTTACGTTTAGATTATGGTTAGGTAACTGTTCGGTTATAATTAGGTTACGTTTAGGTGATAATTAGATTACGCTTAGGTTACAGCTTGGTCATGGTAAAGTTGTGTTACAGTTACATTACTGCTAGCATACGATTAGGTTATAATTAGATAAACTTTAGTTACAGTTAGATTACGGTTACGTCCCAGTTAGATTATATTTAGGCTACAATTAGGTTACTGTTAGGTTTCAATTAGGTTACGGTTACTTTATAATTAGGTTACCCTTAGGTTACGTTTAGATTATGGTTAAATAACTGTTAGGTTACGTTTAGGTGATAATTAGAATACTCTTAAGTTACAGCTTGGTCATGGTAAAGTTGTGTTACAGTTACATTACTGCTAGCATACGATTAGGTTATAACTAGGTAAACGTTAGTTACAGTTAGATTACGGTTACGTCCCAGTTAGGTTACATTTAGGCTACAATTAGGTTACTGTTAGGTTTCAGTTAGGTTACATTTAGGCTACAATTAGGTTACTGTTAGGTTTCAGTTAGGTTACATTTAGGCTACAATTAGGTTACTGTTAGGTTTCAGTTAGGTTACGGTTATGTTACACTTAGGTTACGTTTAGGTTACAGATAGGTTATAGTTACGTTACAGTTTGGTATTGGTTAGGTTACAGTTACGCTACAGTTAGTTTATGCTTAGGTTTAATTAGGCTAAGATCAGGTTACAGTTACGTTACAGTTAAGTGGGATGAATGTCCATGTCGAATAATTGTCCTCTGTTGGCTAACTGTCTTTTCGGCTAACAGTCGCTGTCGACTAATTGTCATGTCGGCTAAACATCCTGTCGTCTAATTGCTGTCTGCTAAATGTCCCGTTGGCTAAATGACATTGTAGCATATAAATAAATAGGGATATGACAAAAAACTGGATACATGCCCGTCCATGGATAGCAATTCTTAAGCTAATGTTAGCCTTAGAAGTTTGATTTCAGTAATTTTCAGCGTATTTATTTCTGAATTAAATTTTAGCTCAGTATGTGGCGTGTATAAAAATTTATAAGGAACATAACAGAGCTTCACAAAACAATTGAAGTACGTTTCCGTCTATTGCTAGGAATTAATAAATGTGTATTTTCAAATGTGTTATGTTTTTCTAACTGAACTAAAAATGTAAGAAAGGGTTCATAATCCATACTTGGCACATGGTTTTCCTTTCTTGTTTTATTTATTGTCAATAATTCATCTTCTTATGTTTTTGTATTTCTCAGTTGCAATAATCATGATTTTTAGGGTTCCGTACTTAAAAAGTAAAAACGGAATCATTATAAGATCACTCCTGTGTCTGTCTGTCTGTCACAGCCATTTTACTCGTAAACTACGGAACGTGGGAAGTTCAAATTGGGAGATTTAATAAAGACTATTGACCCACATATTTACAGATTATTAAACATTCACAAATATATGTGGGGAAAAACGTAGAGGGGATAATTAGGTTATTTGAAGAAGAAATATATTTTCTT
This sequence comes from Maratus speciosus, assembly GCA_963932465.1. Taxonomy (NCBI): domain Eukaryota; kingdom Metazoa; phylum Arthropoda; class Arachnida; order Araneae; family Salticidae; genus Maratus; species Maratus speciosus. Next base: position 394,732,146 of record OZ010793.1, on the reverse strand, counting down.
TGTATATCGTTTGGGGTATCGGTTAAAAGATTCCGTAACGCCGAACTCAAAAATACATTTCTTTTAATTTTAGATATTATAATTTCAGAGATATCGTCGAAAATGTAGTGCAAAAATATGTCCCTCCCCCCCATCTATTTTCAAATCTACTGAAACTAAAATTATGAAAAAAATTAGAGGTAGTAGAGGAATGTAGTAGAGGTACTCGCAGGAAAATTATAGCGATTGCCCTAGGTGGCATAGTTTTTCATAAAATCGCATTTTTCTGTTACATACAGATTTCTGTTTGCGGGCATTCAGCAAAGGTATCGAAGAGCGCTAAAGGTACCTATCGTATCAAAAGTATAAAATCATTGTTTATAATGATTTTCGAAAAAAAATCGTCGGTAATTCGCCGAGATATTAAGATTCCTGTCAATGCCGGCGAAGACACTAACGAGCTAATGCTAATCCTATGGGGAGGAAAAAGTAAAGAAAGTGCGATGTAGAGACGGATCTCGGCTATACAATGGCAAAAAAAATATTTTAAAATATCGAAATGCAAAAGAGATATTAGAAAAATCCTTCCCCATACGATTAGCATTAGCTCGTGTGTGCCTTCGCTGGCAGGGGCAGGAGCCTTAACCCTTAAAGACACGGTTGGTTTGGACATACATAATGGCAGAGGCGGCGTACTCTATATACCATCGGTTTTTAAATACTAGATAACAACTTTTAATGATATATTTGTGTAATGCAATACCCAGTAGCAGCATAAAAGCAGTAAACGTCAAATTGTTAAAAACAGACCAATTTAATTATAATTAATCGCATAAATACTATGATATTCGCGACTAGTTTGCGTTGAGTGGATCTCTCAATACGCCTCCCGTGTCTTTAAATGATAATTAAAGACCTATTTGAAAAAACGCGGCACGGACAAAGTCGAGTTGCATCTGTGCGACCCCCTTTCGAAGCGCGCTTAGTACAACGCCAAGTTTAATCTTTGAACAAGGATTTTATTTCATCTACACTCTAAAATGAAAAATATTACTATGTTGAATTTAGTTTTATGAAATGCCAAATGAAATTTAAATATGCAGTACTTTTATTGTTAGTACCAAATTAAGTTCACCATATGCAGATTAAGATACGTTTAAAAAAAGAGTTATACAAAATAGCAATATTTAATTTTATTTCGGCTTCATATCTCTTTGAACCTTTGTGGTATACTCATTCATACTTTTCTAATATATACAGCTATACCCAACTCTACGTTGAATAGGTTTTTACAAAGTTTCATTATTCTTTTAAATAATACAGTTAATAATTCATATATTTATTGTACGGAACCCTCTGAGCGCGAGTAATACTTGTATTTGACCGTTTATTTTATATACAAGTTATATGCATTGGTCTGCCAAGTCGTATCTTGGTGGAAACCATCTGCAGAACATCAATTTAGTGGTTGATCTGCAGGTTTACCATTGTGTTTTCATGCACCCAAACTTCAATATTTTCATACATTTGGGTGCTGCAAAATACAATGATAAACCAATCGATCAAATACTAAACTCCGGTGTGCAGGTGTTTTCTATCAAGATATGACTTATCAGACTATTTGCATTTTAATATGCTAATTGAGTTCTATCTAATCCTAAAATTCCAGCCTTCAACTTGATGAGCTGATGGTCTGTGCAATTGCCACCCGTCGAACAAATCCCTTCCTGTGAAATCTTGTATCACTCTTTAGGAATCTGTGGACAGGCACAAAAACATCCTTTGTTTTTATACCTCGATTGTGTATAAAAACCTTTTTTAATTCATCACTCTGAATTTGGAGATTTTTGTAATAAATACAGCTGTATTTTTTTTTTTTTTTTTTTTTACAATTGTTTGAGAAAGATTTGTTTTTATTTTCTCTGAAAACTGCTTGGATTTTTCATTACATTGATATGCAATTCTGATAATGAATTTCATAGAATTCCATTTCAAAGCAATATTTCGAATTTCTTCCAATTTTACCAAAGCATTCTTTTTCTTTATCAGAAATCAGAGAAAATAAATTTATTTTCTGCATCTTTATCTTTAGATTAAGTTACAATTTTATTTTCCCCGCATTGCTGATAGAGATTTTTTTTTTTTTACCTTGTCAGTTGAAAGCTCACAGTCAAATATCTCCAGAGATTCTCCATCTTCTTCCTCTACTTCCAAGTTAATAATCAGGAGGAGTTGCCGTAATATCCTTTACCAATCTGTGTCCTATATCGGAATTTGGTAAATTAGCAGTGCTTTAATTTATAGTCTTTACTTGAACTTACCGATCATGACAGTGTTAAGCTATCATTCGTTGTTGCTAAGAAACTGTTTTTACTAGTTTATAAATTAGCTTGGTAAATTATCACTGGTTTTACTTTGCAGCCTCTACTTGAACTTGCCGATCAAGACAATGTTAAGCTGTCATTCATTGGTGCCCAGAAAATGTTTTTATCAGTTTGTTAAAAATGTCCTACTGACATTTTCTATGTAAATAACGCAGTCTTTCAAAGTGACAGACTGGTTGATGATGGTATTATCCTTCTCGTATAATTCTTGAAAAGCTAATGACAAATTTACTAACTGTTGCTTTGTGAGCCTTAATTTACTCTCTACTCATTTGATAAAACTCTGTCATTGAATAATGAATTTTAGTAAACGAAAGTGTGTGCCATTACAAATACATCATGAAATAAAAATGTTAACTAAGGCAATCTTTAACCAGGATACCAATGTAAATTGAAAGTAAAGATGGAGTGTTATTAAAATTCATAGATAAAGACCAGAGAAGAATCCGTAACCAAATTCAGATTTTTGGGAATGATGTAAAAGTTTGTTGCATATTGTTGATGGAAATTAAAGAAAGTGTATTTCGTGAAAATTTCAATTCCTAGCAGTTACATAATTAGAGCTCATCTGGCTAAAGAATCGATGTATTTTCTCAAATCTTCCAAAAAATAAAATACCTTATCCTCAAAATATTTTTAAGTGATTTAAATAGACGGTCATTCGACGAAGTAAGTTTTGGAGAATGGTACTTGGATTGAAACACTTAATCTCAATTATAATATTTTGTGTCTACAGTGGGCAAAGATACGTGTGGTCTTGTTGGAAAACAATGCCTAATTGTTGATTATTTGAAGCTGCTTTTAGCGGATTGTTTGATTTAATTCACTTAATTATAAACAGTATTTCTGCAAACTACTGCTATAGTTTCCAAGTAACATCTATTAATAAACAATTTTCTTGTCTCACTGAATGCGAAGAAAAATCTTCTGTGGGTAAGAAACTGACTTTTGCTTTAATTAAAAGGCCTCTTCGAAGTAGTCATCAATGTAGTCTAAATAAATATTAATATTGTTATTATTCCTTATATTCCATGAATTACGAATATAATCTGAAAATAAAAACTATGCGTAAATCTGGTTTTTGAACAATGTAGAATAACGTTGTTTTAAAAATATCGACATATTCTGTAGAAATTGAGTCGGGCCAAAGTTTTAGCTTCATAATACGTAATTTTTTTGTACTGCTAATTGTACTGCCCGGTTCCGGGAACAAGAAATTTCCGTCCGAGGAGACCTGTACATTCAAATTTTTAGACAACAAAGGCTTAGAAACTGATACAATCAATTATGACTCGTATTCAATCATAGAGCCTCGCTTATAGAAAAAATTTCAGGCCGAAACGTGCTGGATCGAACCGTAGGTAGAACCAGAAGTAGGCATACTTCTATTAAAAATTGTTACATTTTTTTTTTATCATATTTAATAACTTCAGTTAATTAAGACAATAATAACATTTTAAAATAAGTGGTAGAAATTTGCTTGATTTGCCTCCGTCAGAATATTGCTTATAGATCGAATTTGGCAAGCTCAAAAGTGGAGGTTCTATTATGATTTTATGAGATATATAATTTGCAATGAAATGCTGATTTGGGTGGACTTTCTGCAGAAAATTCCTTCGTGAAAACATTTCATTTATTAACACAATCAAATTAAACCTCGTGAGTTTGGTCTCCTTATTCACCACCCCTTCTTTCTTTAGCATTTTTTGAGTTTCTCCATCTTCACTGTTTTTTTTTTTTTTTTTTTTTTTTTTTTTTTTAATGAAGGTAGTGCAGATGGCCTTTAGTAATGTGGACTATGGTGATTTCGAGTTAAGTTAGAAAACTTAAACAATCGGCTGATTTTCGTCAATGTTTTATAACGGTGGATGAAACATGAATTCGCCATTATTCTTCAGTGATGAAAGAGCAATCTAAACAATGTGAAAGAGCAGCTGAAATTGCACCAAAGAAAGTGAAAACGGTTTCACCTGCTGGAAAAGCCATGGATACGGTTTTCAGGAATTCACAAGATGTTGTGATCATAGACCACCGACAAAAAGGCAGAATCGTCACCGGACAGTGTTATCCTTCTCTACAGGACCAATTGAAGAGTGCTTATTCCGACAAAATTTCCCTACCTGAGCAAAAAGAAGGTGTTCGTTCACCACAGCATTGTTCTTGCACACATGCCTGTAGTTTTCGCTACAAAAGTCAATCACCTACGCTCTGTAGTACTTCCACATGCACCGGATTTTGCTCCCAGCGATTATTTCCTCTTCCCAAGCCTGGAGAAATGGCTCGGTAGTCGGAAATTCACTTCAAAATATGGGGTTAAAGCAGACACCACCACTTCATTTCCAAAGATAGATAAGGCTTATTATACTAAAGATAATAAAAAGTCGGAAACTCGTTGGTTTAAATTTTATAAGTTGTAAGGAACTACGTTAAAAAAAATGAAATATTGTCAAAATATTACTATTTTCTTTGTCGGGCTGATAACCTTTCAAAACACACTCGTATCGACATCAAATTTTATTTTCCCTCCAAAAAAAAAGGCGGAGTTCATGAAAAATGGTCCTAGTTGTAATTAAAATTCGACCCCTCATGCTAAAAACATGACACTATAAAACCTGGTAAGACGGAAACATAAACAATAGATACGAAATACCGTTTTAGATGGGTTATTTGCGTCTTTGCAGATACACTTGCCAGGTATTTTTAGGGAAATAATGAACAAATTCCGTTTAAACCAGGATTCCGTTACAGCTGCATATCAGAAAATAAATTTGTTAGCTAGTAGACTTTCCTCTCTCTTTTTCTCTCATTCTGTCCTTGATTCTCGGCAGTATTGCTAGGAGTTATCGACACTCTCTATCACAGTAGTGTTTCACTACACTTAGACTAACATTTCCTGTTTTTGCTATGATGTGCTATATACCAACTCATCGACAGGGCGTGGATTTGATCTTCAAATAGGTAGCCCCTGGAACTGCGCTGCTGTTCACTGTTCAGACATTTATAAAATGTAATATTTAACCTTACAGTCTCATTATTTTCAGATTTACATTATTATAGTTAATGATAAATTTTCGCGTTTCCTTACCGTTACAAAAAATGTCTTTCCGTTACCTTTGAGAATATACACTAGTAACGGGGAAAAAATGTAAGCGCTAATGTTTAGTCTGTGGGAGCGTTATTTTCAAATATCTCGCTTTCTTTATAATATTTTAAAATGAATTTTTTTTTGCATAGGATTGCTGAGGACGATCTACAACCGGGCTGTTTTTTTACTTTTTCGATTTTTGGTTTCAGATATTTAAAAAAAAAAAATTACTTTTACTTTCGGAGCCGGTGGAATCGTTTCTGAAATTGAAGCAATAAAAAAAAAACTATAACTAAAATCGAAAAAGTAAAACCTAGCCTGGTTGTCGATCGTCCTCAGCTATCCTATGCAAAAACAAATCATTCAAAAATATTAAAATCAAAGCGGTTTGGAAATAACGCCCCCATAGACTAAAATTAGCATTTTCATTTCTTCCCGTGTCTGAAGTGTGCTCTTAAATTAAGATGTGTTATACAGGACAAATTTCGCATTTTCTGCGACTTTTAAAGGTGTACTGTCCCCTTAAAAATTACAAATATTAAAAATAATAAATATTAAATTATTTTTTTAAAGTTTCGAACAAATTCATCAACCCTTTTAAAGTTAACAATCTTTAAAACTTACGAATTTTAAGTTCTTGTTAAATCTTAGTAAATTTAAATTGTTCAAATTATGAAAAATTAAAATGATAAAGTCATCAATGAAAGTTCTTAGCCATGTTTTAACGGCATGAAAAATATGCTAAAAATTAATATAATAAGAAAACAAATAATGCAGATGAAAATCAACTTTCAGGAATTTCTACCAGTTAACGGAAATATATTTGCATTTTTTTGTACAGCCCTTACATTAGCAACAAGTTTTTATACACGCCACATGTTAAGATAAAATTTATTCCAATATAAACATGCTTAAAACTACTTAAATCGCACTTCCAGAAATTATCATCCATGGCGTGCATGCATTCAATTCTCTGGATAGCCTTGTATATTATTATATTTATATTTTCCAAACATATCGTTCTAAATATAGTTGAACTTGAAAATGTAGGATCTAATTTAAAAAAAAAAATAAGCAATTCACTCTCATTCTCAGCAATTCTTCCTAGTTCTTTTGCGTAGCCCTATACATTAGGGTGGGTCGAAAAAACCGAAATATTTATAATCGAAACGTAATAGCGCGGAAAAGTTGCCTTTTGTAAAAAAGATAAAATACGTAAAATATTACACCGATTGGTTAATATCTTTTACCGCCGCAAGGTGTCCAAATTTCGAAAAAATCATAAAAAACATACTTTTAACAATTTTTTTTTAAATTATCCAAACATACTTATTCAATTTCTAATAGAACTCAATAGCCACGCCAAGATATTAGTAATGTAACATTAACATTTCATTTTTGTGACATCGTTGCTTTTACCGCCACAACAGGGCCAAAATTTCTAAAAAATGTTAAAAATTAAAGTTTTCCATTTTTTCAATTTTCATAACTTTTGTAATGTTTTCAGATTTTTTACATTTCTAATAGGCTGGGAAAGGCATTTTATGTTATTAATTTCATGCACATTGTTAACCATGATCACTGTAATTCTATAAAAAAAAATTGCTCAATGATAGAAACACCTGCAGCTGTCTGCACGTAAAATTAATTTCTCGCTGCTAGAGGGCCACGTTTTACTTTGTTCGTTTTTTTTTTTTTTTTTTTTTTTTTTTTTTTTTTTTTGTAATGTACTCCTTTTACTCTATACTTTGAGGGCCCTAAAGATAGAAATATCTGCCAGGTTAAAGAGGTGGCAAAGTTTCATCTTTTCGAAGTCAAGGAGGAACATATCTCTTTGTACTAGAAACAGGTCTGAATTATTTTCGTCATTTGACCCCATCGTCTGGCAAGGTGACTTCTATATGCAATGACATTATAGATTTTTTGAAGAAAAATGAAATCCCGACTGGAATAATAATTGCAGTTGAATTTCGCGGAATTGTCTTCAAAACAGGATGCAAAGGTGGTGTTATAGTAGGATTAGTTGAGAACAACTTTTAAAAAAACACTTTATTGGCTTCCTTGAACTCACTTCAATGAGCTTCCACTGTGACATCTTTTCAAACATCTTGATGACAAAAAAACAGGTTATCTATCATATTGTGGCCCAATTGGTTGATCTCTTGCGATTTGCGAATTATTACCAATTGCAAAATTTAAGCCAATTTAATCTGATCACCTAGCTGTTGATAAAGATGATTTGTCAACTGACCAGAAGTATATGTCTGAAATATTGCAAGCACTTTCAACACGCGTGTATACAATTGACCTTTTTTGCTGAGTCCCTGGACAAATATTTCACGCAAGGTGGATCATTACTGCTATTCGAATTTTGAGACTCTACGTTGGAACAAAGAAACCCTCTTTTTAACTTGTCATACTCTTTGAGTACATCCTGAAAATGTACTGCATCAGTTGGTTCAGAATTAAAATGAATCACTCATGTTTTCCAGATCTGTGCACTATAGTTAGTAACTTACGTTACTTGACAGATAATCTACGAAAGATTATAGTTCCTGTATTTTCACGAGATGACTATTTCGCAAATCATACAAATAGCCTCTTTGGAATGATAGCATATGAAGAGGAGAACATCAGGGCCCCAGCCATGAAGAAAATTGCAAAAGCACGAAGTTTTGTGGACTAGAATAGTGCCATCCGTCACTTTATCATAGCAGACTTCAACACTGAAGCTTAAAATTGTATGGCTTTAGTCTACTGACAAAACTGGAAACTAACGGAACCACCTGTTATGGTTTCTTTATCGACTAAAAACGCTGGTGAGTTAAAAATTTTCGATTAAAGATACTAGATATTATAACTTTCCTTGTCCCACTCAATCACTAGAAAGATGCGTGAAATTATTCATTGAAGCACTGATAAAGTTTGTTTACTAGAACAGAGGGAGGATCACATCTGATCAGTTTTGTCCTCTCGAGAAATAATGGCTTCATCTGAAAGCAAGTTATATTATAAAATTCATTTACATTAAATTCTTCTTCATTTTAAATTTATTTAACCCGTTTCGGTTAAACGTCTCTATATTTTAATTCATAAAATACTAAAACATTTTGCTCATTTTATATAATTTTTGTGGCATGAATTGGCTGTTATGAAGTAAAACATCAGTAGATGAACCGATCGTCAAGAAAAATGAATGATTAACTTTATTTTCAAGTCTATTACAAATAGTTATAAAAAATTATGATATATTAATAGATATAAAGTAAAATTATTTATTTCTAGACATATTATAGAAATTATAAAAAATTAAAAAAAAATGAAAAAGTGAAATTTTTGAAATTTTTACAAAAAATAAAGTCTTTTGCGGCAAATAAAGATCTGATTTCATCATAATGAATATTTACCGGGACATTTCTCATATCTTCATGTAGTTATTGCGTTCTATTAAAAATTGTATTGGTATGTTTGGATAATTTTAAAAAAAATGATAAAAAAAAACCATGTTTTTTGTGATTTTTTGAAATTTTGGCCCCCTTGCGGCGGTAAAAGATATTAACCGATCGATGTAATATTTTAGAAATTTATTCTGTATTACAAAAGGCAACTTTTCCGCGCTATTACACTTCGATTATAAAAATTTCGTTTTTTTCGACCCACCCTACTATACATGATGTATATAATTTAAATATATAACCTTGTATGCAGAAATTTAGTTGAAAACGTAAATCAAAGCTGAAAACTCAATTTCAACAGTCATCCATAATAGACAATAATTCATGTACAGTATTTTATCCAACATCTTTTATGTGCCCCTGTAAATGAAATAAAATGTGATCAAAATCATCTTCTAATGTAAGCATCTTGCAATAAACCTCAGTAACATATATGAATTCCATCTTGTTTAAAGTAGTAAAACATAACTAAAACACGCTACAAGCAGTTTTTTCTGTAATGAAACTGAACTCTTTTCTGTGACCCTGTAAATGAATAAAAAATGCTTTGCAACCCCTTCAGGAAGTACGTTTTATTGCACCTCATAAATTCATATCAATTGCATTATGTTCGTAACAGAGAAACATTAAAATACGCCGCAAAGGTTTTTTCTTCATAGTTCATAATATAGCGAAATGTACTTTTGAATTCCCCTGTACACGAACCTGTGCACTTCAATAAGGTGCATAAATTTTATGTTTAAACTGTTTTACATCATTAAAATACACCGCAAATGATTTTTCCCACATAGGTCATAATATAAAAGAATACTTTTGAAAGTCCATGTAAGTGAAGTATATAAATGATTACGCGCTTTATTATCAGTGCCATGTATCCCATGATAAACTTCAACAACGTATTTCAATTACATCACAATTCAAGTATATGTACGCTAGTTAGACCACGGACAGACGGGCAGTGAAACCAATTCATAAACATTTTCCAACTATGTTGTAATGTGTTAAAAATATGAGTACCCGTCCAAACGTTTTGTGTTGGATATACATATAGAAAATATAGAGGTTGTAGAGAAAAAAGCGGGACCTGGTATTAATTGACACTATATAACCTGGTAAGACGGAAACACAAGCAATAGGTGCGAATTACCGTTTCAGATGGGCAGTTTCCGTCTTTGCAGATACAATTACAGTAGAGCGCCGATTATCCGAACTCCAGTTAACCGAACTTCCAATTATACGAACAACCTATTTCTCTCAAAAAAAAATTTTATCCGAACAACCTATTTCTCTCAAAAATTTTTTTTTTAATGATGATGAGATTGTGGATGAGATTTAAGATGTAAAATAAATTGAAGAAATGAAAACGAATGCCCTGAAAATGACCCAAATCCATCGCATAACGAAGCCTTTGAGTGTTTGGAAACAGCTATGAAATGGCTTGAATGGCAGAAGAACTCTGATCCTATTCAAATAACGTATTTAAGAAGAATTCGAGATATGGCAACATTGGAAAGAACGTCTTATTTGAAGCAAGCAACAATCGAAAGCTATTCTGTTTAAATTATAATCTCTGGAGTTCAGAAAATGATAAAAAGAGAAAAAGAAAATTTTAAATGATAAAAAAGTAAACAAAAAGACAGTTTTTAAACACGCTAGCACTAACTGGCGCTACCAGTCCTAAGCCTGGATAAAGTGTGAAGGTATTAGTATAGTGAGAAACACCCCTTAAATTGTCTGTCCATTTATCCGAACTTTCGCTTATTCGAACTAGGTTCGGTCCCGACTTGTTAGGATAATCGGCGCTCTACTGTATAAGATATATTAAGGGGAATCAGGGAAATATTCCGTTTAAACCAGGATTCCGTTACAGATGCGTATTAGAAAATAAATTTGCTAGCTACCAGATTTTATAAAAGATTATATTTTACCTTACAGTCTTTTTTTAGTTTTACATTATTATAGTTAATGATAAATTTTCGCGTTTTTTTACCGTTACAAAAACTACCTTTACGTTACATTTGAGAACCCACATTAGAAACGACAAAAAAATGTAAGCACTAATGTTAAGTCTACGGGAGCGTTATTTTCAAATATCTCGCTTACTCTTTAATATTTTAAAATGAAATTTTTTTTCATAGGATAGTTGAGGAGGATCTATAACCGGGCTAACATATACTTTTTCGATTTTGGTTTCAGATATTTAAAAAAAAATTACTTTTTCTTTCGGAACCGGTTGGAATCCGTTCTGAAATTGATACTATCCTAATATTAAAAAAAATTAAAAACAAAATCGAAAAAGTAAAAACTATTCTGGTTTTCGATCGTCCTCAGCTATCCAATGCAGAAAAAACAAAAAAAAAATCTATTAAAATAAAGCGAGAAATTTGAAATTAACGCCCCCATAGACTTAAAATTAGCGTTTTTATTTATTCCCGTGTCTGAAGTGGGCTCTTAAAGAAAGATGTGTAATACAGGACAAATTTCGCATTTTCTGCGGCTGTTAAAGGTGTACTTTTTCGTTAAAAATAATAAATATTAAAAGTAATAAATATTAACAATATTCCTTTAAATTTTCAAACAAATTGATCAAAACTTTCAAAGTAAACATTCTTTAATACTTACTAACTTTTTGTTTATCCTCTGTTTATGTTAGTTTGTTTATGTTTGTTGTTGTTGTTTGTTACTTTATGTGTTATATTTGTTTGTATGTTGTTGTGTTTTTGTTTGTTATATTAACTAAGTTTTTGTTAAATCTTAGTAAATTTAAATTGTTCAAATTACTGAAAAAGGAAAATGATAAAGTCATCAATGGATGTTCTTAGGCTTGTTTTAACGGCATGAAAAATGTGATAAAATTTAATATAATAAGAAAACGAATAATGCAGATGAAAGTAAACTTTCAGCAATTCCTACCAATTAACTGCAGTATATTTGCATTATTTTGTACAGCCCTTGCATCCGAACAAGTTTATATACACGGCACATGGTAATGGTAAGATCAAAATTATTGCAGTATAAACATGCTGTAAACAACTGAAATCGTACTTCCAGAAATTATTATTCATACGCGTGCGCATGCATCCAGTTCTTTGAATAGCCTTGTATATTATTATATTTATATTTTACAAACACATCTTTCTAAATATAGTTGAACGTGAAAATGTAGAATTTAATTAAAATAAAAGCAATTCACCCTCATTATCAGCAATTCTTCCTAGTTCTTTTGCGTAGCCCTATACATGCTCTATAGAAATCATATATATAATCTAGGATGCAGAAATTTAGTTAAAAAAGGATATCATAGCTGAAAACTCACTTTTAGCAATCGTCCCTAATAGACAATACTTCGTATACAGTATTGTATCTAGCAACTTTTATGTGCCCCTGTAAATGAAATAAAATGTGATTCACATCATATTCTAATGTAAGCATCTTGTAGTAAACCTCAGTAACGTATACGAATTTCATCTTGTTTAAAATATTGAAACAGAAATAAAACACGCTGCGAGCAGTTTTTTCTGTAATAAAATTGAATTCTTTTCTGTGATCCTGTAAATGAATGATAAATGCTTTGTAACCCCCTTAAAAAGCATGTTTCAGTGCACCTAATAAATTCACATCCATTTCGTTATGATTGCAACAGAGAAACATTATTAAAATACGCCGCAAACGTTTTTTCTTCATAGTCCATAATATAATGAAATGTACTTTTGAATTCCCCTGTACACGTATCTGTGCACTTCAATAAGGTGCATAAATTTTATGTTTAAATTGTTTTACATCATTAAAATACACCGCAAATGATTTTTCCCACATAGGCCATAATATAAAAGAATGCTTTTCAATGTCTATGTAAGTGAAGTATAAATTATTACACGCTTCATTATCAATGTCATTTATGACATGATAAACATCAACAACGTATTTCTATTACATCACAATCCGAGTATATGTACGCTAGTTAGAGTACTGACAGACGAGCAGTCAAGCCCCACTCATAAACATTTTTCAACTATGTTGGAGAGTGCTAAACATCTGAGTACCCGTCCAAACGTTTTGTGTTGGATATATAAATAGAAAATATAGAGGGCTTAGAGAAAAACGCAGGGCCTGGTAATAATTAAAATTCCACCCCCTCAACTAAAAACATGACACTATAAAACCTGCTAAGACGGAAACATAAACAATGTGTACGAAATACCGTTTTAGGTGGGTTGTTTCCGTCTTTACAGATACAATTGTAAGATATTTTTAGGGGAATCATGAAGCTATTCCGTTTAAACCAGGATTCTGTTACAGTTACGCATTGCAAAATAAATTTGCCAGCTGACAGACTTTTATAAATTGCGATATTTTACCTTACAGTCTCATTATTTTTAGATTTACATTCTTATAGTTAATGATAAATTTTCGCGTTTCCTAAACGTTACAAACAGTTCCTTTACGTTACATTTGAGAATCCACACTAGTAACTAGGAAAAAATGAAAGCGCTAATGTTAAGTCTATGGGAGAGTTACTTTCAAATATCTCGCTTCCTTTTTAATATTTTAAAATGAATTTTTTGCATAAGATAGCTGAGAACGCTCGATAACCGGGCTAGTTTTTATTTTTTCAATTTTGGTTTCAGATATATTTTTTTTAATTACTTTTACTTTCATAACCGGTTGGAATCCGTTCTGAAATTTAAACTATCCTAACATAAAAAAAACTATAACCAAAATCGAAAAAGTAAAAACTAGTCTGGTTGTCGATCATCCTCAGCAATCCTATGCAAAAAAAATCATTCAAATATATTAAAATCAAAGCGAGAAATTTGAAAATGACGCCCCCAAGGGCTTAAAATTAGCGTTTTTATTTCTTCCCGTGTCTGAAATAGGCGTGCATGCATCGAATTCTTTGAACAGACTTGTATATTATTATATTTGAATTTTCCAAACATATCTTTCTAAATATAGTTGAACTTGAAAATAAAATTAATCAATTCACTCTCATTCGCAACAATTCTTCCTAGTTCTTTTGTGTAGCCCTATATATAGTCTATAGATTAATCAAGTATGCAGAAATTTAGTCAAAAATGTATATCATAGCTGAAAACTCACTTTCAGCAATCATCACTAATAGACAATACTCATATACATCATTGTATCCAATATCTTTTATGTGCCCCTGTAAATGAAATAAAATGTGATGCACATCATATTTTAATGTAAGCATCTTGTAGTAAACCTCAGTAAGGTATATTAGTTCCATCTTGTTTAAAATCGTGAAACATAGCTACAACACATGCTGCAAGCACTTTTTTCTGTAATAAAGATGAACTCTTTTCTGTGACCCTGTAAATGAGTGATAGATGCTTTGCAACCCCTTCAGAAAGCATTTTTTTCACCTTATAAATTCATATCAATTTCATTATGTTGCAACAGAGAAACGTTATTAAAATACGCCGCAAACGTTTTTTTCTTCATAGTCCATAATATAACGAAATCCACTTTTGAATTCCCCTGTACACGTACCTGTGCACTTCAATAAGGTGCATAAATTTTATGTTTAAAATTGTTTTACATCATTAAAATACGTCGCAAATGATTTTTCCCACATAGGCCATAATATAAAAGAAAACTTTTGAATGTCCATATAAGTGAAGTATAAATTATTATAAAATAATACGTATTACAAAATAAATTTTCTAGCTAGCAGACTTTTATAAAATGCTATATTTGACCTTACATCTCATTATTTTTAGTTTTACATTATTAAAGTTAATGATAAATTTTAGCGTTTCCTTGAAGTTACAAAGAATATCTTTATGTTACCTTTGAGAATTCGCACTTGTTACGAGAACAAAATGTAAGCTCTAACGTTAAGTATATGGGAGAGTTATTTTCAAATATTTAACTTCCTTTTTAATATTTTTAAATGATTTTTTTTGCATAGGATGGCTGAGGATGATCTACAACCGGGCTAGTTTTTACCCTTTCGATTTTAATTTCAGATATTAAAAAAAATTACCTTTACTTTCGGAACCGAGGTGAATCTGTTCTGAAATTGAAACTAACCTAATATATATATATTAAAAATACTATAACCAAAATCTAAAAAGTAAAACAGGGTTCGTACGGTCCTTGAAAGTCCTTAAAAGTGCTTACATTTTTCAAAGGAAATTTTTGGTGCTTAAAAGTACTTATTTTCATGCAAAATCGGAAAAAAGTCCTTAAAAGTGCTTAATTTTACTCTCATATTAATTCTTAATCAAAGGTGAAACTCTTCTGCATTTCTTTTAATTTCTGATTTAAAAAAAAAATCTTAATCCCGCCTTGCCTCCCCTTCTGAAATTTTACTTTCCCCTTTGTAATATCAAATTTAAAAACTTCATTTTTTTAACCTTTTTCTACTCTCGGGGATGTAAGACCTGCGCCAGACGAAGCCAAAATTTGCGCAAAGCTGCTACAAAAGAGCTATTTTTTTTTTCCATTTTGCGCCAAACCTACACCAAAACGTACTTAGTGCCAAGATGAAATTTAGCAGGATTTCGTCGATCCGAGAAACAAAAAAAATAAAAATCAATTTTTTCTATGCCGCCAATTGCGTCAAAAAAAAGCAAAAAACCGCGGTCAAAAGATCTCGAAAAACACGCGATGTTTGTCAAATGATCACAAAAAAAACGTGAATTTTGTCAAAGGATCGCTAATTTCGTCAAAAACGAACAAAACGCGGTCAAAAGATCGTAAAAACGATAATTTTGTTAAAAGATGGCGAAAAAAACGCGCAAATTTCATCAAAAGGTCGCAAAAACCCATAAATTTCGTCAAATGATCGCGAAAAACACGCAAATTTCGTCAAAAAATCGCGAAAAACACAAGAATTTCGTCAAAATATCACGAATAACATGCGAATTTCGTCAAATGATCGCGAAAAAAACGTGCATTTTGTCAAAGGATAGCTGACTTCGTAAAAAAACGAACAAAACGGAGTCAAAAGATTGTGAAAAAACGCGAATTTCGTTAAAAGATCGCGAAAAATACGTGAATTTTGTCAAAAGATCGCGAAAAATACGCAAATTTCGTCAAAAAATTGACAAAATACGCAAATTTCGTCAAAAGATCGCGAGAAACACGTGAATTTTGTCAAACGATCGCGAAAACCATGCGAATTTTGTCATAGCAAAAAAAAAAAAATACGTTAATTTTGTCAAAGGATTACCAATTACTTCTAAAAATGAACAAAACGGGGTCAAAAGATTGTGAAAAAAAGCAAATTTCGTTAAAAGATCTTGAAAAAACCCACAAATTTCATCAAAAGGTCACAAAAAACCGCAAATTTTGTCAAAAGATTAAA
This sequence comes from Maratus speciosus, assembly GCA_963932465.1. Lineage (NCBI taxonomy): Eukaryota > Metazoa > Arthropoda > Arachnida > Araneae > Salticidae > Maratus > Maratus speciosus. The sequence goes on along the minus strand of OZ010793.1, from coordinate 394,715,907 downwards.
AAAAAAAACCACGCTAATTTCGTCAAAAGATCGCGAAAAATACACGAATTTCGCTATAAGATCGCGAAAAATACGCGAATTTCGCCAAAAGATCGCGAAAAATACGCAAATTCGTCAAAAGATCGCGAGAAACACGCGAATTTCGTCAAACGATCGCGAAAAACATGCGAATTTTGTTATAGCGAAAAAAATCCCGTTAATTTTGTCAAAGGATTACCAATTACTTCTAAAAACGAATTAAACGGGGTCAAAAGATTGTGAAAAAACGCAAATTTCGTTAAAAAATTCGAAAAACTTCACAAATTTCATCAAAAGGTCACATAAAATCGTAAATTTTATCAAAAGATTAAAAACAACCACGCTAATTTCGTCAAAAAATAGCGAACAGCACGCTGATTTCAACAAAGGATCGCAAAAACTACGCGAATTTTGTCAAAACATCGCGAAATATACGCGAATTTTGTCAAACGATCGCGAAAAATACGCTAATTTCGCCAAAAGATCGCGAGAATTAAGCTAATTTCGATAAAAGATCGCAAGAAATATGCAAATTTCATCAAAAGATCGCGAAAATACGCAATTTTCTTTTTATTAGCATTAGAATTTCAATTTGCGCCAAAAACAGTTTTTATTGCTACAAAATTAATTTTTGCTGCTACAAAAAAAGGATTTTACTGCTACAAAATCAGATTTTTGCTGCTAAAATAATAGATTTTACTGCTCCAAAATTCGATTTTTGCTGCTACAAAACGGCTTTAGTGTACTTTCATCCCTGTGTTTGTCAAATGATCACGGAAAAACGTGAATTTTGTCAAAGGATCGCTAATTTCGTCAAAAACGAACAAAACTCGGTCAAAAGATCGTAAAAACGATAATTTTGTTAAAAAATGGCGAAAAAAAACCGTAAATTTCATCAAAAGGTCGCAAAAAACACACGAATTTCGTTAAAATATCGCGAAAAACACAAGAATTTCGTCAAAATAGCGCGAATAACACGTCAATTTCGTCAAAGGATCGCGAAAAAAATGTGCATTTTGTCAAAGGATAGCTGACTTCGTCAATAAACGAACAAAACGGGGTCAAAAGATTGTGAAAAAACGCGAATTTCGTTAAAAGATCGCGAAAAATACGCGAATTTTGTCAAAAGATCGCGAAAAATACGCATATTTCGTGAAAAGATTGCCAGAAATACGCAAGTTTCGTCAAAAGATCTCCAAAAATGCGCAAATTTCGTCAAAAGATCGCGAGAAACACGCGAATTTTGTCATAGCGAAAAAAAAAACTTTTCTTGTAAATTTTTCGTAAGGTAAATAAATAAGTCATCTAATAAACTCCCTCCCTAAAAAATTAAAAAAAAAAATGTGCTTGTTACTTTCCCCCCTCAACTTATAAAGTTTAAAATCTTAAAAATCATTGCTTTTTTTAAAATTTTTCTGCTCCATTAGTTAATTTATTGTAACAATAAATAATCGATCATACAGTTTTATTCCCCCCCCCCCTCCAAGTCTTTAAGTTAATTATAAGTCTGTTAAACAAACCCCCCCCCCCCAATAATTAAAGAAAATTATGTTTCTCCTCTTTGTTTATCTTTACAATAAGAAAGTATTTGATTCGGGAAAATTTTCGACCGATTTACACGTTTTAGGGGTTAGATATCCTGAAAAACATGTTTTTACAAAATGAGTCTGTGACCCTGTTTGTCTGTATGTGACACAAATTTTGTGGGTGGTGTATCTCAAGAACTAATGCACAAAACGTAATAAAAATTTATATTCAGTTAACCCTCGATATAAATTAGTGTTGATTAGTTTTTGATGTAAATCGCCCAACAGGTGGTGCTGCTATGCTGTATTTTTCATGATTTACGCCATAGCTATATCTCAAGAACTAAAGCACGAATTTTCATCAAACTTCAGATTCAGGTATACCTTGCTAATTATAGGTGCTGATTATGGTTTGGTGTTAATCCCCTAACAGATGGCGCTGCTATGCTGCATTTTTCACGATTTCTGTAATACCTATATCGCAAGAACTAATGCACGGATTTTCATCAAACTTCAGATTCAGTTAGATGTTTACATAAGATGTTGCTGATTAGGTTTTGGTGTAAATCACCCTACAGGTGTCGCTGCTATGCTATATTTTGCAGTATTTGCACGGTTTTAACAATAGTTGTATCTCAAGAACTAATGCACGTAATTTCATATCTTTAGAATGCTTATGAGGGGCATAGACCATTTAATTTTGGCACTCTGATAATGAATTTGTAGTATTAACATGTATTAGATAGAAGAAAGTTTTGGGATTGGCACATCTGACTAGTTTTTTCTTCTGCTGTATGTTATTTTAAAATTTTCCAAATTTCTACTGCCACATGGTGAAATTCCCCCCCCCCCCCTTCCCATCCATTTGAATATTTAAAACTTTTACAAAAATGAAAGAAACCCTTTATTAAAAAATGCATGTTATAATTTATTAGTTTATTTAATTTGAAGGTCCTTAATTTTTTTTGGTTTTGGTCCTTGAAAGTCCTTAAAAATACTTGATTTTTATTTAAAGAAATGTGTACGAACCCTGTAAAAGCTTGCCTGGTTGTAGAGCGTCATCAGCTATCCTATGCAAAAAACTTCATTCAATAATTTTAAAATCAAAGCGAGAAATTTTAAAATAACGCCCCCTTAGACTTAACATTAACGTTTTACTTTCTTCCCGTTTCTGAAGTGGGCTCTTAAAAAAAGATGTGTTACACAGGACAAATTTCGTTCTGCGATTGTTAAAGGTGTACTGTTCCCTTAAAAATAATAAATATTAAAGTAATGAATATTAAAAATATTTCTTCAAAGTTTTGAACAAGTTGATCTATAATTTTAAAGTTAACAATATTTAAAACTTTCTAACTTTAAATCCTACTGATTTTTAATAAGAAAAAAACTTTTTCGAACTTAAAATGTTAAATTGTCGAATATTTTATACATATACAAGAATGGGAGACTTGAAACCGTGTCTCCTGGCCAGGCCACAAACATGTTCTAGCAAATTATGACTTCGTAATTTTATTATTTGTTAACTATTTTAACTTAAAAAATACTTTAAAAAGAACGCGTCTATTTTTTTTTACCGTTTTACTTAATAAACTATCTGTATCCCCTGGTAACTTGTAAAAGTTGTACCTCTCACTGTACCGTTCAGAAATTGTATATATACAAACGAAATGCATATTTTCCTTCGTTATTCATAGAAATATAGAATTTGAAATATTTCATTCTTTCAAGAGTATTTTGTTGAAATTAAACAATAACCGTAGAAAAAAATAAATGCAAGGTTTGAAATAGGAGTGATCTATTTTAACACGATACAATAATCCAATCACAATTAAATCGTTTCCATTTGCTAAAATGTTTGGATACTAGCCAATCATATTTTTAATAGGCGTGGTTTTCATCGTCTTGGTAGAGGCGGAGAGCATAACATTACGAGGCCGTTTTTGACACATTATTCATCAAAATCTTTGCAAATTTTGCTCAGCCTAATTGTAGTAGAACTATTGAAAGCATGTTATTGGAAAGCTTAAACTCTATATTTTCGTTGTTATTAAAAAAATTTTCCTGAATTTTGCTGATATGAATGTTATAAGACTAAAAAGGACACAACACCTCGAATTTCACTGGATCCTAAATTGACAGGATCCTGAGAATTAAACTACAACAAAAATTGGAAAAGTAGAAAATAGCCCGTAAACAGATAGTCCTCAGCTATCCTGTGCAAAAAAAATCATTTAAAAATATTAAAAATCAAGCAAGATACTTGAAAACATTGCTCCCATAGACTTAGCATTAGCGTTCGAACTTCAAGCCGTGACTAGTGTGGCCTCTTAATACACCACCCCACAAATTTAAACATTCGTTGCCAACAGAGTAACCACTATCCAGTCTCTTTCTGAAAATTATCATTGGAACCATGTATCATCTAAATCCAATCCAGCAGATATCATCTCCAGAGGTGCAACAGCCAAGGAGCTCATAAATAATGATTTGTGATGGTTTTGGCCAGAATTTCTTCAAAGGGAAATTATAGTTCCCAACCAATTTCCTATTCTCACAGACATTGAATGTGACCATGAACTCAAAAGTGATTTCAACTTATTGACTATTCGTAATGACTCTAACGATTTTTTTATGTATTATATAATTCTTCTAATAATTTTCTAAAACTAATAAGAATATGTAATTTTGTTTTTAGAAACCAGATTCAACTTAAGAGCATCGAATTAAAATATAGTACACATTTTTTAGTAAAAAAAGCCCAGGAAGGTAAGTTCGCTCCTGAATTAGCAGCACTCAGAAAACGGCACAGTGTTCCTTCTTCCAGTAAGTTCAAGGAATTAGACCCATTCATTGACAAATGTGGATTACTTTGCATTGGTAGTAGATTAATCAATTCTGACTTACCTTTTGATGCTAAGCACCAATTAGTTCTCCCCAGTGATCACAAGCTCACTAATTAATTTTTGAGTACTTTCGTAAGAAGTGCTTTCACATAGGTGCTCAGAGATTAGTTCATCAAGTACGGATGAAATATCTATCTATATTATAAAGGACAAACATATCTGTGCGTAACGCATACGTCATTCTGCGAATGGCAACACTTTGAAATTTGAAATGAAATTTCGCTTTTGCAATTTTCGCTACTGCAAATTTTTAAACTTCTAAACATCCCACATTTTAAATGTTTACACCGTCGTATGCAGAAAGAAATGCACTTTTAAATGCAATTTGTTTGAAAGCTGTATCTCAATTTATTTCTGAGATATTAATTTTTTTATAGTTTTTAATACCAATTTTCTAATCGTGGCAACTGAAGTACTTCATTTCTATTAAAAGTGGATTAGTTATTTTTATTGATTATATTCTTACTGATGCCATTTTCTCATTGCAATTAAAAATATCATTTTTAAAAATTTGAACAGAAAATGACGTTATGCTTTAAAAAAGACACAATTTCCCTGATGATGCTCTTATGTTTCCCTATTTTTCATTTTGCTGATATTGAGTTTGAGACAATAGGCAAAATATTTCAGCGACTGAAAATGACGTCATATTTAAAAGTAAACGATAATTTTATTTGATAAAACGAGATATTTCCCTTTGAATACGTCTAAAAGTTATAAATTTCTGGAATTTTTACGCGCAGGTACAGATATTATACTGAAACCTCAAATCACGAGTGGGAATTTTAACATGGAAAGTTGTAATAGTTGACAAACGTGACTTCAAGCTTGAAAAAATATTTATTAATAACCTATTGCGCGTTAAAATGTTTTTGAATGGTTAATATGGATGTGAAACGTGGAAAATGACTTGATTCGGTTTAGAAGTAAAGGTAGAAAATTCTATGATTATATCGAGGTGAAATCATTTATGCGGATTTTTTATTCCATAACCAAGCATCAATTAATAACTTAATCAAAAATACTTATCTTGATTATATGTTACTGATTACGTATATGAATGAAGTTTAATTTTTCAATAATTTTAACAGTTGAAGTTTATGAAAAAAGTATTTTGTTAATCTTAGGTTAAAATATGTCTTTGGAGAGTTAAATTAACAAGTGTAAGATGGATTTTTTATTCTAATTATTTTTTGTCGATGTATTATAAATTTGATGCAACACTTCCTTTGTAAACATTTTCTTTCGTCGAAATTCGACGGGTTCCACCTCGTATATATAAAAGCCATTCTCAGAGTGTATGTCCTTTATACAAATCTTCAATTTTTGACCGATTTGCACAGAACTTGATGTACATACGTTTTAGAACGTGGAAAACATCGCTGTCTACATTAAAAAATCACCAGACCACTATTTACTCCTTTTTTCTACCATCTTCCATAATTTAACATTATAGAAATATCTCTTTTTTAATTTTTCTAATTCAACCGTTTTTTTCCTGTTGCCACACCCTAAAAAACGGCAAAGTAATTTAAAGAAAATGATAACGCGCGTATTTGGATAATAAAAATTCGGATTTTCTCGCTATATTTTTGCATTTTTGAAATCGACGTCATTCTAATCAGGAAACGAAAATTTTCCCTATGTATGGGTAAAAATTTTAACTAAACGTGTGTTAAAATGACGTAGTATCTTCATTTGAATGATTTTAAAGTTAAAAAATTTATAAACACATGTATAATAATCACTTATAAACAAATAAAGTTAAAAATGCTATAAAAAGTGATAGAAAATCTTTATTAAGATTGACGATCGTTTCGTCGCACCAACGGCGACATTTTCAAAATCATTTTTTTTTTTTTCTATCATAAATGATTTTGAAAATGTCGCCGTTGGTGCGACGAAACGATCGTCAATCTTAATAAAGATTTTCTATCACTTTTTATAGCATTTTTAACTTTAAAAAATTTATTTTAATACAGGCGTTTGAATTTCAAGAAAACAATTCGAGAAAAAGATAATAAAAAAATCGTTTGCTTTGCTAGATGTGACGTCAATTTTGTCATTATTATTTTAAACTGGTTCTAAAAACCGGCGGCTACAATTTATTTCCTCTTTCTTTGTAATGCTGAATCTTTAATTATATCATTTAGATAACTATTTTAATACTTGAAATGCAGTGATAACATTCTACGATTTATATCGAATACGGTTATATAAAACACGATTTTTCTACGATTTATATTAAATAGAAATTATAACATATCTACTATTTTTTAGAGTAAGTTTTTTTCTTTTTAAACAAAATTTCCTGACATGGAAATTGATATCATTTTCATTTTTACGGCTGTGGATTTGGATTTTATGAATGTAAATATGAGTTTCCATTTTAAAATGATCGGCAATGAATCTTTGTATACATGTGTTAAAGATGCCTGATATACTGTCCTTTAATGGAACATAAATAAAAATCGTTTTTAATTTGAAACACGAATATATTTTTAACCTTTAGTATATTTGTTAGATTTCTCAGCAAATACAGGGAAAAGTAACGCCTGTATTAAAATAGATTTTTATTTATTTCAAAAACATTCAAATGAAAATACTACGTACTTTTAAGATACGTATGGTTAACGTTTTTACATATATATATGAAAAATGTGCATTTTCTGATTAGAATGACGTCGATTTCAAAAATGCGAAGATACAGCGAGAGAATCTGAATTATTTTATTGTGCTACCACACCCTAAAAAACGACACAAATAATTAAAAAAAAAGGCAAACACGTGTAGTTTCTTTTCATAAACCAATACAAATTCAGTCTCTCTCGATATATTGTTACATTTTTTAAACTGATGTCTCTCTAATCAGAAAATGCGAATTTCTCATATTATAAATAAAAACTTCAAAGATTTCAAAAAACTTAAAACTTCCATTTAATATATTTGAAATTAAAATTTTACTAAAATATAGGCTTTTCTATTCCAAGAAAAAGGATCAGAAACATAAATAACTAAATATGGCGCAACCTTCAATAAATTATGACGTCAATTTCGATAAATATGGCCTCAAACTGGCTCTAAAAACCGGTTGCTATGATTTATTTCCTATTTCGTTATAATTTTGTTTCTTTAATTATACCATTTACGTAAATGTTTTAATATTTTAAATGCTGATAACATTCTACGATTCACATCAAATACCATAATGTAAAATCTACTTTTATACGATTTATATTAAATTGAAAGTGTGAGTTTCCGTTTAAAAATTATAGGCAATGAATCTTAGGATACCCCTGATTAAAGGTACCTGATATACTGCGCATTAACAAAACATAAATAAAAATCGTTTTTTATTTGAAACACTAATATATTTAGTGTATTTTTTAGATTTCTCAAAAACTACATGAAAAAGCATTTTTGGTACTTTCGTATTATAGCGAGCAGTTAATCGTGAAAATTTTCACTATAATTCTCTTATAATCTGAGTAGCACATTTCGCTCGCTGTGCTGATCGGTTTCTCCAAACGAATCTTGAATTAAATGAAATATATCGTTGAATTTGATCCGTCATTTTAAGGGGGTCCGGGACACATTTTAAAATAATTTTTATTTATTGGGTTAAAATTCTGAATTTTTTGTGATGGTTAACCTTATCATTTGTAAACAAAATCACATGAAAAAACTTCTCAGAATTTTTTTTTAATTTAAATTTAAAATTTATTCAAAAAGTGGGGTAATTTAAAATCGTTATAACTCGAAAGGGGCTGTTCCAATATTACGTAAGCATGTTTTTGGCAATTTTGACCCCCCCTCCCCCTTGTCAGCAAAAATAAGCAAATCGCAACCCCCCCCCCCCCTCTTAATAATTACGTAAGCAAATTTCAGCCTCCCCTCCACACACTTTTTTTAACCGTAATAATTTAATTTAAAAGAAAAATTAGGACTTAATTCAAATAAAAAAAAAACTCTACTCGACTTAAAAAAAATAATAATAATAAATGCTTGTTTTATTTCCTTACAATTCTATTTAAGGAAATTTCTTACATCACAATTTTAGAAGAACTTAGCCATTTGTAAAATTTAAATTTGAACATGCCCGTACCTATTCCGATGCTGACCACGGCTGCTCAAACCATTTTTTCATACCTGTTATGACATTGGTTTCCAGTTATACTTGATTATCTTCATCGCTTTCTTTTCGAATGCAATCTTGATCAACTTTATTTTCATTGATCCACTCAACATCTTCCATATCTTCCACGAATTTTACGACTCACATAAGTTCATTTGTTTGACGAGCAGCAATTCTCAATGGCCGTATAAGGCAGGTCTTCTCGCTTTTTTCACTGTGTTGGATTTTTTTGTGTCTGTTTGCTGGCTTCTGAGATGCATGATATTGGCCACAACTTCCACAAGTTCTTACGGATATTTGCGACTTTATGGAAGGGCAAAAATATTCATACGGCATCTTTAAAAATCCCTTTGCTGTAATATTCAGATTTAAGGCCAGGCGGAGACTTAAATCTATAAATTCCCCCTCCTCACTTGTAATGATGTCATTTGACGATTGTATCATTTTAATTGGAGGATGAATGAATCGTCCTTTTAATATACGAAATAATCCACTACGTGCAGGGGAGCAACAATTCTTTTCTTCGCATTTTACAATTTGCAGCAAGTATTGACTTTCTTTCGAATACCAATCCAAGTCATAACCAAGAAAGTCTGGTTCGCCTGAATCAACATATGTGGCAGTAACAGGATAATCGGCAATGTTTAATGAGTTCCAAATTTCTGCGAGAGTTTTACCAGCATATGCAAAGTTATTTTGCTCCATTTCTTCATCAAAAATGCAGCCGCTCTCATCGAAATAGGAACCATAATGGTCATGAGGGAATATAAGACTAGACAGTTCTCGACTGAGTGGTGCCATTCGCTTTTCTACTCGATTATATGCACTTTTTCCAGGAGCAATAATTAATAGAGTTTCAAAATCCTGAGTATGAGTATTTGCTATGGAAGAACTGTGTTTCCCACTTCTTATAGCTATAAACGTTGGACCAGAATAACCTATGGCTTTACTTTGACCTGCCAGTTTGGGAGCAAACACAATACCAGCGTAAACAGATGGGATAACTTTGTGGCGTTCAGAAATGACCCAGTCGTGGTCGGGTACGGATACATGATACTCCATATGCATCAGTATCGGAGCCTGTTTATTGACTGCTGTAATTCCCAAAGGTACACGTGCTTTGTCATCCTGTGAAAGAAAAAACACTTGCATAGGTCCAAGAATTGAAGCTAAAGTTTCTAAATAGCGGATGGATGTTACTGCAAATTGGGTATCAATGTGAGATCGGTGATAGTCAGCCAGATCCCAAGAAAGTTTTACCGGCTCTGTGGTGACATGTCTTCGACCCTCGATGTTTGAGGAATTTTTTGGAAGCAAACGAAGATATGCTCCAATCTTGCTTATTGCAAAACCAACCTTTTTCAGTTCTGTAGTCAAGTCATCGAGAGTTTTGACGCTTCGTATTGACTTGCTTCCTCTTTTTGAATCAGCAGCGCTTCTAATAATAGCTTCGTCTGCTATTGCCTTAAGCAATAATGGTTGATCTATGTTTAAACTTGGTCTTCCTACTGATTCCCTCAAAGCTATTTTTTTTTAATGTCTGGATCATCATGGCAGATTTCTTTAAGCTTTGTTCGTTTGGTGGTTCGATGTTTTCTTTGGTATTCAGAATTTTGTCGTTTCCTTTTTAAGGATTGTTTTTCTTTTTTTAGATAACTGGAAACTTTATTTATCTGTTTTTGAATTTGAGAACATGACATGGAGTCCTTAGCAGCATACAAGGCATTGAAACTTTTCTCCAGTTCTGATTTTTTTTTTTCAGAAGCCATCTGAGATGTGGTTTTCTTCTTCGTATAAATTTGAGAATCTTGTTCCTTCTCTTTATTTTCTTTCGCTTGTCCATCAGTAGAAATTTCTTTTGATTTTGGTTTAACGCTATCAACTTTAGTAGACACAGCAACCTTTAACGATAATAAATTTTTTCAATCAATTCATTCAAACTTTAATCATTTTTTTAATGTCATTATTTAATCGTAATCTCATAATATAACTTAATTTATCATTTTTCTAATTGAATTTATTTATTACAAAGTTATGACTTAAAAATAAATATTTATAATAAAAGAGTTCATAAAAATGTGTATTTTCAAATATTATATTTTTAAATGCTCACTTTTCCTTAATCCTTAATTTTCATTCAAATATTTCACGTTTACGTGAATTTAATTTCATGCTAACTAACACGCTTGGCTACAATTGAGTCCATCTAACGGAAAAGTACTTAAAAATGAGACTTGACATTCATAGAAGTATAAAATACATTATTTTCAATTCAATTGGATTACATTTCATTTTTATTAAGCTACAAAATTTGAAAACCGTAAGAAGATTATCTGATAAAAAACTTATATATTTCTTAATTTTTCCCCTCATGGATGTATTAATTTTCGAGTTATTTGAAAAGAAAAATAAGGTTTAGGTTAGCTACGCCATATTTAAAAAGTAATAACTCATTTTTTGACATTTCCTTGGTCTTTATTTATTGCCATACTGACCATGGCAGTACTGACCTTCGCCAGGCTACACGGTCATTTTATCTTATCTATCTTTTTTCAATTTTTACAAGTAGTAATTATGTAAACTTAAAGTGATGATAAAATATATTTCAAATTTTAAGAATAAATTGATAATAATTACTTTTATAAAATAATCAAGAAAGACCGATTTCTTTTTGGTTACCTTACGCAGTTCGTCCTCAATTCTTTTTAGCACCAATACTTCTAACTCTTTGTCAAAATTTTTTAGTTGATGATTTACAGAAGAACTTGATTTAAGAATGATAGACCGATATGCAATATACTAAAACTATCCCTGAGAAAATATTTAACATTTCAAAAGGCTAATCATTCAGAATGGGGTTAAACTGATTAGTAACTTTTCAGCTAACTCTATAACAAAACATGTAGAGCAAAAATAGGATATATTAAAACCATTATAGAAAAATACGTGCATAGTAACAGCGCAAATTCCATCAAAATCTGTCCAGCAGAACTTTTTTAAAAGGCTAATCTTTTATAATCGGCCTCATCTGATTATTGAACTTTCTTCCATAATTTTATATATAACTGCCTGACGTAAATGCAATATTCTAAAACCATCCGTGTAAAATTATCCAAGAAACGATGCAAGTTCCAAGGGAATCCATTAATAAAAACCTTTTTTTAAATACTAATCTTTCATAATCAGGTTCACATGATTTTAAAACTTTTCCCTATAATTCTATGACTAAGCAACATAAAACAATATGTTATTTACTAAAGAGAAACTGATCTCCTGAGAAACTGATAGTCGGATTGAAATCCATTCAGAAGCTCTCAAGTTAAAAGCAGCCGGAACGAAATTCCCATTTGCATTTTCTATACATAATAGATTATTTTGCGTAGTTCGATTTGGTATCTGTTAAATTCGTGTTTTATTTTATTTTATTTTATTTTGGCGTTTTAATTTCGTTTACTAATTTAGTTATGAAATATTACACGAAAACAAACAAGTACTGAATTATTTGCACCGTTTTGGAGCAATTGAGTTAATATTTTATAATTGCATGCACATTTAAAAATATTCATGCTTGAGAATCACTTTAAAATCTATAAAAAATCTATAAATTGAAGTAAACTTTTCAAACAAATATTATTGAATTTTTTTTTTTTTTTTTTTTTTTTTTTTTTTTTTTTTCTATTAGACGTTGGAACAATCGAATGTACGATGTTTAGAATTTAAATTGTAGTAAAATCGAAATTTGTGGATAGATTAGGTTATTGTCACCAATAATATGATGACAAAGTTGCGCAGAGACATGCCTTTTCTTCATAATATTGCATTAAAAGCAAACGGGTTCATCTTTCGTAATGGTTTCGTTGGGCTGCAGGCACATTTAAAAATATCCATGTTTGAAAATTACTTTCAAACCCATTAAAATAAAAAAAACTGAGATACAATTTTCAAATAAATTTCTTTTGAAAGGAATTTTTTTTCTATTCGACAACTTAAAAAATTAAATTATGTGCTGTTTAGAAGTTAAGAAAAATTGCTGTAAAGGAATAATTTGTCTGTTAGGTCGTTGCCATCAACAGTATGATGTCAGCGTTACTCACTGACATATTTTTACTTTATAATGTAGATATACGCCATACAAACGAGAATTTCACTATATGATATGCCATTTGGTGGATTTGTTTTTCGTATTGTCAGAAAATTACAAATTTTTCTGTTACACCAGCCGAAGAAAACGGGCATTGTGATAGTACAGCTCAGACATTTTATTATGGTGGCGAGACAATAACGTATGTTTTCTAATTGTCATTTTAATGATTTGTGGACGAGAATGCACAAATCTCAGTTATTGTGATTACTATAGTAGTTCCTTTTAATTTATTATTTTACATGGAAGGTCTCTTATAATTGACACGGGCGAAGACGGGTAGTTCTGCTAGTTGGCCTATAAAGGCTAAAATCATGGCCCGAAAAACAGTGCACATTTGTGTCACATGTTTCAGGCATAACCCAAAAATTTCTAGATCAATTCATGGGAGATCTCTGATCGCAACGCGTAACAACGAACTCCACGTTTCTCAATTCAGTTGTAGATTTTTGTGGCCTCCTTCCACATCAAGTACAAAAATCAGAGAAAAGGCACTTATTCCAAAAGTTATGTGGTCATATTTATATGCATGGCTGTTAAGGTTATTTATCCAGAGATAGTAAGCGATTTATCCACTGCTGCATTCATCGCTGCGCTTAAAAGATTTTGCGCCAGTAGAGGCAAAGTAAATACGCTAACTTCTGGCAATGCAACTAATTTTAAAGGTGCGTCAACAGAATTAAATAACTTTAAGAAATTATTGACCACTCCCAACAAGGAATTGTCAAATTTCTTTGCAGAAGAATTCATAACTTGGAAATTTATCCCTCCGCGATCTCCTAATTTTGGCGTTCTTTGGGAAGCTGGCGTTAAGTCCTTCAAACATCATTTGCTGAGGGCCATAGGAAATAATAAAATCACTCTAGAGGACTTTGAAACCCTAGTAATCATAATTGAAGGGATCCTAAATTCCCGGCCTTTATTTCCGCTTTCTGATGACATAAATGAGTTTGAAGTACTTACGCCAGGCCATTTTTAATTGGCAGACCCATTACCAGTATTCCAGAGCATATATAAAGAAAAAATTTGAAATAACAAAATATCCGGAAACAACTTTTCATCAATTGATTTTTCGAAACAAACATTCTCAAAAATCCCAGCAACGCCGGGTACTTTAGCTAATTGGAAATAAAATAGCTAATTAATAATTTTATAATTTACTAGAAGGCTCTGCCCCCTGCAAGCCACGCTCGCCAACCCCCGTTCAGACACTAGCAGAATATAAAGCACGCTAATTTGATGGGTTTTAAAAAGATTAGAGAAGATTGAATTATAATGAAAAAACCTGTAGCGATCTCCCTGTAAACGGGTGTCCGTTCCCTTAGATGCGAAAAGTTAAGGTCGAATCAGTTGCTGATACGACATCCAATGATTGTTTTCGTGTTTGATTAAAGAAGATCAGTTAAACATTTGAAAGGAAACTAAAATAAAATTAATTAAGTAAAGAGAGTCTTTGTCTACCGGTATTTTTTAACAGCGTTATAAAACGATTGACATAATACAATTTACTACAATTACTACAATTTACTGCTTTAAACCCTTTAAAAAGGGCGGTGGTTCATTTTTGGACTACTTAATTTTAATTCTTAAATGCCACATCGGCACCAGAATATTGGAATGAAAATTTTCCTTTTATTAAGTAAGTGAACAAAAGCATTTTCCTATTTCGAAATTTGTTTGTAAATTCTGGTGCCATCCACTGATTTCAACATTTTACGAATAGAAATACCTTGCCCCTAAAAGGGTTAAACGCATATTAATGTATTTATTATTTTAAAGATTCCTTTCTCTTTTAATATTCACGTGTAAATACAATTTACAAGACATAATTTTCAATATTTTCCTGCTTTTAACACGCACTCATTTAACAGTAATTTTAAAGTTTTTTTCTGTTTTTAATAGTCACGTGTAAATAAATTTTTAATCGTTAGGAAATATTATTCTTTGTGCCGTTTTCAGAATTGAAAATAATCTCTATAATAATAGTCTAAGTCATGTGACTTTCATCAACAGTTCTGGGCGGATCCCTTCGCATTTTATATTCCAGGTGGCCATTTTGGTACTTTAATGTTAGCCAGCCACAGGTGATAAGTCGCCAAATATTATTCTGTCGCCATCATTTTACTTATATTATAATGGTCCAAGTCATGTAACTGCCGCTTTTCATAAGAAAGGTCTCCATTTTGATTAAAGAATCAAAATTATTTTCTCGAATAAAACTACATAAAAGTTGCCATGGTCGTAAAACATTCTTGGTACTTTTATGTTAGCCGGGTGCAAATCTCGCCAATAGCTTTTTTTTTAACTCGCCAGTTAGCATTTTTTTTTTTTTCGAGTGGTAATTAAAACGGTACTATTTGGTTCCCATCGACCAAAAATCCATCACCAAAATATAAGATTAAATGCCAATAATGGTTGGTCGTAAGTGTCACATTCACTTGACTTTAAGGAAGTTACGTGTTTATGCCATCAAGTGATTTTTATTTCGACGTTTTATTTGTATTTTTATTAATTTTATACTAAGTTATTTGTTCTTTCTTTATTTAAAATAAAAATTATGTCAATTTGTATAATTTGGCGAGTGGTTTGGCGATTTATATAATTTGGCGAAATTGGTCGACGGGATAACTAAGTAGTATCATTAAAACATCGCTTTGAAGTTGAAATTAAATGTCATGATTTGTTGCATTATTTAATATTTAGCACAGATGTCATATATGCACCGGGTTTGGCATGATTTTTTTTTTACGACAATTTGGACTAAACCTCGTTTTCGAATACCAGTTACATATGTATTTTTAAAAGATTTTCTATTATTTTTAAAATGAAATAACAATAAATTAAAAAAAAGTTTAATTAATAACTATACAACAAAACAATTTATAAAAAAATTTTTTAAATAAAAAGAAAATAAATGTAAATAAGCATTTATTACTAAATAAGCAACAATAGACGGGTTACCATGTCAGGCAAAATAACGCCATTTTTACGCCAATTAGGTGCCCCGATGCGTATATGACATCTGTGCCTAATATCTTTCTGTACGTTTCGTTTAAAAAAAAGAAAGAAGTGAAATCCATGAACTTTAAATGCTTCAGTTTTAAATGAAAGTTTTGTATTAAATAAAATGATGATGAAATTAAAAAAAAAAAGCATTGTTCTTAGCATATATTTAAGGGAGGCCAAACTGGTCGCCAAATTAGTTTAAAATAATAAACTTTTCTAAAATAAAAAAAATCGATTATGATTCAAATTTGAGTTACCATCATTAGAGAAAAATATTTAAAATTAGAAAAAAATTAATATTTCGAAAACTAATTCGAATTTAAAAATTCTAATACCAGTTTTGAGATCTGCGGATCAATACGGATTTTTGGTGTTAATTTCATTGCATAATATTCCATATTTTTGAAAAAGTCGCTGTGAAACATAATCAGTTGTTTAATCAGCCGTTTCATAAAATCGTTTCATAAATTCATTTCATTAGGATTTTATATATATAGGGTAGGTGCACTATTTAATTTTTAGTAAATTATTATTTTATATTTGTTATGCTGAAAATTTTTGGATAACTGCAAAGTAAGTAAATTTATTCTAGGGGGGGGGGGGGGACCCAAAGGGACTTAATAGAATTTGTGCAACGGACCAGTAAATTCTCATGCTTACTGGTCCTTTGGATCAGTGACTTCTTTTTATCAAATCTATTACTATTACAGATATCACTAATGCATTTTGGTACTTTTCCACAATATATCCTCGTAATTGTTTTAAAAAATTGTGGAATTTGGGCTTTAGAAAGTGAAATTTGATGAACTTTTATTCTTGTTTATATACGTATATATAATTTGATATATATATATATATTACTCTTTTTATATACAAATTACTTCTGTTTGTATATAAAAGGAGAGAAATAGTTTCATTATATTAGATTAATTGTATAAATATTGAAAAATCTTGTGTATAAGAAAATGGTGAATAGGTTGCCAGAAAATGTGCATGAGAAATTTCCTTCTCTTGCCAAGGTCCTTACAGTCGAACAGTATGTACCTTTCTAATATATTTAATACTTTGAGACAAAGGTATAAAATAAAAGTATTTACAGGAAAACAAAGAATATTTTATTACTGTTGTTATCCAAAAAAGTACGAGTAAAATAACTTTCAAAATCCCAAATGAACTTGATATCAACATATTAACTTATTGTGAATGAAACAGCTACTGACACAAACCTGTAATGAAAACGAGAGTTGCAGTAAAAGATTTCTTGGCGTGGAAGACATCTCAAGGACTAGCAAGTTACATTTACAGACAGAAATTCAAAAGAAACTTCTGCCTGAAAATGCACCCAGCTGTTATAAAAATTCCAATAGAAGACTTCTTCCGTAACTCATTTCCCCAACTTCTAAAAGTAGGCTTCATAACTCACAGACCAGAGATAACTTTATGTAGTTTTATTGCGCTTCATTATAAGTTAATATCTTGATACTAAGTTAATCTAGAATTAGCAAAAGATATTTAATTGTACATTTTTAAACAGTTCGTTGTATTTCGTAAATAAAAAATGAAAATTTCACTTTTATTAAGTACGCGAAAATATACTTTTACTTATTTACAAAAACAATTTCTTGTAAATACTGGTGTCGTTCAATTATTTCAACATTTTACTAATACAAGTACCTTGCACCTGAAAGGGTTAAAGGTAAGTTTGTTTATAAAATTTTATTGAGAAACACCAGTATAGAGATTTTAAAGTTATTGGTGCGACTCATCCAACTGTGTAGCTGTTATACCTACTAAAATAGGAACTGAATAACCCTTGCTTCAAAAAGTTGTATCTTTCTCTGAACTTCCTTTTCCAAAGGCTCTGTGGTCATCAACAAAAGAAAGGGAAGTCTCAATAAAAAAAAAGGGCTGTGGTAAACATATCAGGGGTATCCTCATAAACATATCAGACCTATGATCTGTCGCTGAGCAGCAGAAGACTGCTACATCAAAGACACTGCTGTTGTAGCAGGGAGTAGTCTGCTTGCAGCTTAAAAATCTGTATGGGCCCTCACTCGTATGAAAACTATCTTAGCTTGGCCCTATCCTATCTCACAAAATTGGCACTCGCCACTCGCCAGGCGTCGAGTAACACTTAAAACGTGGCGATTAACTTTATTGTCCTCACTCGCCATACTCAATGGGCACCACTCGCCAAACGCGATGGTTGAAAGATCGATGCCAGGGAGAAAGGGGTGAAATTCGTTCGGAATTTACGGCGTCCAAATCGGCGATTCTCCCGAACATTAGAAAAGAAAGTAGCAGGGGTGATTCTGTCTCAAATTTTCCAAAAATTTAAGGCATTCGGTTCTGAAAAAAAAAAAAAACGGTCATCAGTCCGAAAATTCGGACATAAAAATATCGCTAACTTCGACATGGTCGCCGAAAAAAATCAATTTCGTCAATTGTTCGTAGAAAAAAATCACCAATTCTGTCAAAGAATCGCGATAAAACGTGAATTTCGCCCAAGGACCACGTAAAAAACGCGAATTACGTCAAAACATCGCGGAAAAAGGCAAATTTCGTGAAAAGATTGCGGAAAAACGCAACTTTCGTGACAAGATCGTGGAAAAACGCAAATTTCGTCAAAAATTCGCGGAAAAAACGCAAATTTCGTGAAAAGATTGCGGATAAAACGCAAAATTCATGAAAAGATCGCGGAAAAACGAAAATTTCGTGAAAAAAACGCAGATAAAACGCAAAAATCGTGAAAAGATCATGGAGAAAACGCAACTTTCGTGACAAAATCGCGGAAAAAACGCAAATTTCGTCACACGATCGCGGAAAAATACAAATTTTGAGAAAAGATCGCGGAAAAAACGCAGATAAAACGCAAAAATCGTGAAAAGATCGCCGAGAAAACGCAACTTTCGTGACAAAATCGCGGAAAAAACGCAAATTTCGTCACACGATCGCGGAAAAATACAAATTTTGAGAAAAGATCGCGGAAAAAACGCAAATTTCGACAGAATCGCGAAAAAGAATTACAAAACTCTTCAAAGTATCACGGAAAAACGCATATTTCGTGAAAAGATCACGGATAAAACGCAAAATTCGTAAAAAGATCGCGGATAAAAAGCAAAATTCGTGAAAAGATCGTGAAAAAAACGCAAAATTCGTGAAAAGATCGCGGAAAACGCAAATTTCAACAAAGAATCGCGAAAAAGAATCACATAATTGTTCAAAGTATTGCGGAAAAACGCAAATTTCGTGAAAAGATCGCAGAAAAAACGCAAAATTCCTGAAAAGATTGCGAAAAAACGCAAAATTCCTGAAAAGATCGCGGAAAAAACGCAAATTTCGTCAAAATATCGCGGAAAAACACAAATTTCGAGAAAAGATGGCGGAAAAAACGCAAATTTCGAGAAAAGATTGCGGAAAAAACCGCAAATTTTGTGAAAAGATTGCGGAAAAACGCAAATTTTGTCTAAAGATCGTGGAAAAAACGCAAATTTCGTGAAAAGATCATGAAAAAACGCAAATTTCACGAAAAGATTGCGGAGAAAACACAAATTTCATCAAAAGATCGCTTAAAAACGCAAATTTCGTCAAAAAATCTTGAAAAAAATGCAAATATTTTCAAAGAATGGCTAACCCCCCCCCCCCCCCCCCCACACACACACACACACACACACAAATTTCGTTAAAAGATTACAAAAAAAACGCAATTTTGTGAAAAAATCGCGGATAAAATGCAGATTTCGTCAAAAGATCGCGAGAAAACGCAGATTTTGCAAAAGGTCACGAAAAAACGTGAATTTCGTCAAAAGATCGAGAAAAAAACGCGAAATTCGTTAAATGGTCGCAGAAAAATGCATATTAGTTGGTGCCGAAAGAGGGTGGGGTCTGTCTCTGCTGTAACCTTTCTGAAAATTTCCTGTGAATTTATTTCATTGCAATTAACAGTAAAAATAAAATTTTTCAGTTGAGTGTAATCATATTGAATGGTAAGTAATATATATTAGTAAATTACAATGTTGATAGTTAGAAAAAACACAATTTTGTGTGGAGCGTACATAACTTTGTTACTGGCCAGTGGTTAAAAAGAACTGGCCAGTGAAAAAAATCAGTATACTTGCCAGTGGCCAGTGGGTAAAAATGTTAATTTTGACCTATACCCTATCTGTATATAAGGTTATTAAGTGTACGCCTAGCGATGGGTGTGAACCTTGATATTCTAGCTAATAATATAACTTTTCGACATACACTGTGTACAACATGGACAGGACTGCATGAAAGCTAGATATCATAATTTACTTTGGTACAATATACATATCATCCGTACTAAAAATATATGCTTTGTCAACAATTATATTGATAATATTAATTAAACTCCTTAATATTATCTATCTTACTACTATTTATCACTAAAAGTTGCCAACCCGATGTTATGTATACAATAAGTTTATACAAAATTATTAGCCCCGGTATGCTATTTCTTTCTCCCAACTATTTATGTGTCGTCTCCAGAAAATAACATTCCGTTGTATAAGCCAGCCGTAAAACAAAGCAGATGTATCATTGTACGGGATAATCTCTACTGTAATTTTTTAAACTTCTAAGCATTGCACATTTTCAGTTTTTATACCATCGTATAGGGGAAAAAAGAACTTTTAAATGCAATTTGTTTGAAAACTGCATCTCAGTTTATTATTTTATATTATTTTACCATTTTTAAGGATACGAGGTTGAACCCGTCGAATTTCGACGAAAGAAAATGTTTACAAAGGAACTGTTGCATCAAATTTATAATACATCGACAACAATAATTACAATAAAAAATCCATTTTACACTTGTTAGTTTAACTCTCCAAAGACATATTTTAACCTAAGATTAACAAAACACTTTTTCCATAAACTTCAACTGTTAAAGTTATTGAAAAATTAAACTTTATTAATATACGTAATCAGTAACATATAATCAATATAAGTATTTTTGATTAAGTTATCAATTGATGCTTGGTATTACGGAATGAAAAATCAGCAGAAATGATTTCACCTTGACATAATCATAGAATTCCCCTCCCCTTTAAATCTAAACCGAATCAAGTCATTTTCCACGTTTCATATCCATATTAATTATTTAAAAACATTTTAACACGCAATAGGCTATTAATAGATATATTTTCAAGCTTGAAGTAAGTTTGTCAACTATTACAACTTTCCATGTGAAAATTCCCACTCGTGATTTGAGGTTTTAGTATAATCTCTGTACCTGCGCGTAAAAATTCCAGAAATTTATAATTTTTAGACGTATTGAAGGGGAAATATCTCGTTTTATCAAATAAAATTATCGTATTCTTTTAAATATGGCGTCATTTTCAGTCGCTGAAATGGTTCGCCTATTGTTTCAAACTCAATATCAGCGAAATAAAAAAATAGTGTGAAATATAATAGCATTATCAGAAAAATTGTGTCTTTTTTGTGTCTTCTTAACGTGATTTTCTGCTCAAATTTTTAAAAAAGATATTTTTAATTGTAATGAGAAAATGGCATCAATAAGAATATAATCAATAAAGATAACTAAACCACTTTTAATAGAAATGAAGTACTTCAGTTGCCACGATTAGAAAATTGGTATTAAAAACTATAAAAAAATTAATATCTCAAAAATAAATTGAGATTCAGCTTTCAAACAAATTTCATTTAAAAGTGCATTTTTTTTCTACATACGACGGTGTAAACATTTAAAATGTGGGATGTTTAGAAGTTTAAAAATTTGCAGTACCGAAAATTGCAAAACCGAAATTTCATTTCAAATTTCAAAGTGTTGCCATTCGCAGAATGACGTATGCGTTACGCACAGATATGTTTGTCCTTTATAATATAGATATGTAATAAATGTACGTTAAATTATTGTTTTAAATGGTGTTGGCAACATCAAATATGACTGTTGATTGTCATATTTGCAATCTATTTATCTAGCATGAATAATACACAAGAACTTTTAAATACACAAGAACTTTACATAATATACATCAAGTAAAAGTTATTTTTTTGTAAAAATTTTTATCGTTATAAAAGATTTCACCAATAATATTTTTAGAATCATTTTGCTATTTATGAAACGTGAATCACCTTAATGATTATTATTTAACCTTAACCTCGGAAAGCTTTTTAATTTGCTATTATTAATAAAATAGTTCGTAAAAGCCTGTAATTTTCAAATTCTATATTTTTTAAATGCTCACTTTACTATCGACAATGTTTGTTCTTTATTTTTTCAAATGTTTCAATTCTCGTGGTTTTCATTTTGCGCAACTATTACGCTTGGCGACAATGGTGTCCGTATAACGGAAAAGTACCGTACCTTTTAATTTTACCAATATAAAGTGACAATTAATAATAAAATGCATTTATTTAATACGTTCAAGAATATCATTTATTTAGATAAATTACAAGCATTAATAATAATAATAAATGCAGTATCATATATAACGCATACAGCTAAGCTAACCTAATTAAGTATGCGTATTTATGATCCAAAAAAAGAATTATCGCTACCTTTTTTAAAAAAAATAATAGACCTAAAATTCTGTCTGAATTTTTCTTACTCTTACATGTTTACAAACACAAACCCACACTGTCTGTCATTACAGCAGCGATTTAACCAAGGATATTATAGTTAGCCTCTTAAACGAGATTTTTCAACCTATTTTGAGCCATTCCTTAATCAATTTATAGCAGTCCAAAATCTCATATATTTACATAGGCGTAACCAGCCTTTTAAACGGATTGGAGATGCCCAGACTTTTTAACCTGAACTTATTGGATACAAACAATATCTTATATAGTAAAACCTGCTAAAACGGAACTCCATGAAACGGGGCAAATTTCCGTTTTAGACAAGTTTTCATCTTAGAACGTATAATTGTGTGTTATTTCTTTTAAAAAGGGCTCAAACGCAATTTTGTTTGCGTGAGGAGGGATGAGAAGGGGTTTAAAACATCAAAACTAAATCTAATGGTTAAAAAAAAAAAAAAATGTAAATGTCCTTCTATCAGTGACATAAGACAGTGACAAAATGTGGTCACAAGTGTAAAACCTTTTCGCACCCAAGTGTAAAACCTTTTCTTATAAAAATTAAAAATGGCTTTTAATCATGCTGGAAACTTCTATATGCACAGGGGAACACTGCATGAGATCTAAAACTATCTCAATCACAGTCTTGTCGATGAAATTTTACCGGATGATGAATCTCAGATAATACATGCGGTACACCTGTACATACGTACGAAAGTTTTTCAGAATGTGACTCCATGACTTCTTAGGGATCACCGGAGGGACCCAAGACATTTTGGAGGAAAGTCTATGTAAATAATTATTATAATATTATAAATAATTATAATATTCATTAATACCGTAATTTCCAGCCTATAATCCGCGGATCAAACAATCATGTTTCGACCCAGAAATTTTATTTCATTATTGAAGTTAAATATTTTTCGCGATTGAACAAGTTACGTTGTATGAAACAAGACTTCTGAATCCGATATTGTTTGATCCGCGGATTATAGGCCGAAAATTACTGTAATTCATGTTTTTACCTCAGAATGTGTCGAATATATTAGGTAAAGCAGCTCATGATAATATACACTAAATTTTATCAAGATGAACAAAAATTATACTATCATGATGCAACTGTAATTACAGATAGGTGGTTGTCTGTCTCTGTGTATGTGTACGCGCGCGCGCTGAACTCTAAAAAAACAATGCACAGCCGTAAGATTTGACAGGACCTGTATGCCTGAACTCATGCATATCGAAGACAATTTCTGTAGTTTTTCAATTAATTTTTTATGCTAATTTTTTCGCATTTTAGTGCAATTTTTTCAAATTAGTAAAAAAAGAATCCGATTTCAATATTTTATCCAGTAAACTTTATCTTCTTTTCAATAAAGAGTTTTCGAGATTCTTACAGCGATTTTTCAATTTTTAAAAAAAAATTAATGTTATTTTTAGAGCGTTTTTATCGCATTTCGTGGTGATTTTTTTTCCGACATTCCTAAAAGGAATCCGGTTTAAATATTTTACCCAATTAGTTAATTTTCGTTCCCTGTGGTTTTTTAAACTTTTCTAAATATTTAATGCGATTTTTAGCGAGGTTTTTCGTGCTTTTAGGCGATTTTTTAAACCGAAAAAACTCTCCGGTAATTTTTGCAATTGTCGTGATTAAATTTGAATTGGAATAATGTCAAATCAGTTCTTATAAGAAAGCTGAAAATTTAATTTTGCTCGAAATAAAAAACGCAATAATTCAAGATTAGCTTGTTTCGAGACAGAAGAAGTCGTAACTTGCTCGGGAGTACGTTGCCGAAGGCAGTCCCCCCCCCCTCCCCTAAATCCTAGATTTGTTTAATTTTATGTCGTTAAAAAAAAAAAAAAAAAAAAAAAAAAAAAAAAAAAAAAAACGAAACTCTATTAGTAATGAAGTTTTCTTTGAGGGACCGGGTTTGAAATAACGTGCGGGATCGCGCGATTTGTGCACACAAAAGGAAAGTTCCGCATAATAAAAAAATGCTGTGCCGTATTTCCCTCTCCAAATTTTTTCACAGACCTGTGATTCTTTAGTGCGTATTAAAAAAAAAAAATTTTGAAGTCCGCGATTTTTATTTCTTTTATAGAATTTCTCAAAATCAATTCCTGAATCAGTCCCGAAAAAAATTGAGAATTTCTTCAAACGATCGGGGAAAAATATCGGGAATTTCGATAAAAAAGTGCAGAAAGTAATCGCCAATTTCGTCAAAAGATTGTACAAAAAAATTACGAATTTCGATAAACGATTGACGAAAAAACTTTGCAAATTTCGTCAGAATGTCGCAGAAAAGAGTAGAGAATTTTGTTAATTGGTACGGAAAGATATCGAGAATTTTCCCGATGGGTCGCACAAAACTACCGCGAATTTCCACAAATGATCTCTCTGTAAAAAAATCAGTTTCGCCAATCGGTCGCAACAGAAAATAAATTTCGTCAAAGGATCACGGTAAAAACGAGAATTTTGTCATAGGGTCGCGGTAAAAACGAGAATTTCGTCAAAGGTTCGCAGAAAGAAAGCAGGAATTTCGTCAAATGATTGCGAAAAGAAAAAGCGAATTTCATCAAAAGATCGTGGAAAGAAAACGCGAATTTCATCGACGGATCGTGCAAAAGAAAAGCCAATTTCCTCAAAATATCGCGGTAAAAAATATGAATTTTGTCAAAGGTTAGAGGTGAAAAGTGCGGATTTAAACAAAAAATCGTGTAGAAAGACGTGAATTTCGTCAACCGATTTTGGGAAAAAATTGTAAATATTATGAAATGTTCGCAGGATAAAATCGTGAATTTGGTCAAAATTTACTGCACTGGGCTAAAAGATTGAAACCGGTTTCCTTTTCCTACTTTAAAAGAACACCGCGAAACGAGAAGAAACTCTAAAAATAGTATAAAAATTTTCAGAGAAATAAAATTACTATATTGACTTAAAAGACTCCAACCATATTTCTTTTACGAATGTCAATAAATGGCCGCGAAACACGAAATTCAACGAAACAACCAACCTCCAGATTAATTAGAATTTTTTGTGCTATTATTTTTCATTTTCAAAGGAGGAAGTGTTTGTGTACCCCCCCCCCCCCACTTTCCCCCGGCTAATCGCATTTTGGAATTATCGTTTCGCATCTGCATTTAGAGTTGCAAAGGGTGGAAAAAAACGGGTTTATTCCCGGGAATAAACCGGGTTTTTTGGGAAGGAAATTTTGAAAATTTCCGGGAGTTTTAGAAAGTTTTAAGCATGAAAAATTTTTAATTTATTATTTATAATGATTTCAATTTTTGTCAATGTAAACAAAACTACTAATAACATAAAATATTTTAAAAATTGCCCGGTTTACATGAAAACTAACGAAATAAGGCTTGAACTGCAGAAATATTAAGTAAGAAAAATTAAAATATCATAAGTAATTTGGTAGTTTAATCGTCGATAAGTAAAAGGTAAAAGAGGCAGATGAGAGATTCATCTTCCCTAACATGAATATAAACTTCACCTATGTTCTTCGAATCAACGAATGTAAATGTGGCATATTTTTATGGGCTTAAATATCATTGCGTGGAGAGATATATCTACAAGAATAATATATACATCTTGCTTAAACAAGTATTTAATAACGAACACATTTTACAGCAGACGATCACAGAAAATACAGATTCGGCATAGCATACAATTACCGCTTAAGCACAAAAACATTCTATTTTTCTTTCGCGCTAGTCGCGGTTACAGTCAAATACACCACATCTCCTCCCTTCCAAAACTTCTTCTATAGATCTAATCGCTTTGGAGGTTTCCGGACTCTAGTGGATCGGCGAACTGGTTGTGGTGTCGGAGTTGAACCCTGGGCTATGAGTGGAGCATGCTCTGGTGTAGGAATTGAGACTGGCGTTGCATCAGTCGTCTCCGTCTCCCTACAGGTCGGTGATGGTGTTGACTCAACACTGCACGTCGGAACCTCAGCATCTTGCACAGGAATGGCTGGTTTTTGCAGACTGGCGTCGGAGCTCTCATTCTTTTTCCTCTATGTCTCATCCATCCCGTATTTGATCCACATGTCTACGCCACAATTGGCCATTTACATCCACAGTGTAATGTAGTTGCCCATCTTTACTAACGACTCTTCCAAACCTCCATCTCTTGTCTCCTTGCCGGTAATTTCGTACAGCGACATTGTCGCCAATTTGGAACCCTCTATCTGAGAATTCATAAGTTCCTTTACGAACTTTTTCTTCCACTCTGCTCTTAAGATCAGGACGCAGCAGGTCGATTCTCGTCCGAATCTCTCTCTTCAACATGAGTATCGCTGGACTATGGAGTGTAGTCAGGTTCGGAGCTTTTCTGTATTGCATAAGGAACGTACTTAATTTTTGTTGTATCGTTCCGCCATAATTTTGCATAGCTCTTAAAGATTTCTTCACTGTAAATACGTATCTTTCGGCCTGCCCATTGCTAGATGGCTTAAAGGGCGCAGTGGTTCTGTGTTTAATGCCGTTATTACGCATAAAAATGTCAAATTCGAACGATGTGAACTGTTGACCGTTGTCACTTACAAGCATAAGTGGCAATCCAAATCGTGCGAAACAGTCTCTTAAGCATTCAATCGTTTTGGTTGTTGTGGTGGATCTCATTGGATAAGCTTCCAACCACTTTGAATGAGCATCTACTATAATCAGGAACATATGCTCAAAGATAGGTCCAGCGAAATCTATGTGGATACGTTGCCAAGGTGTACTAGGATACTCCCAGTAATGCACCTTCACTTTTTGTGGGTCGGTTTTATATCGAGCACAGTCTACACAGTTCTTGGCCGTGTTTTCTATGTCCTTATCGATGTTTTTCCAGTAAACGTACGATCTCGCGATAGATTTCATTTTTACAGCACCTAGATGGCCATGATGCAACTCTTCAAGCACCTGAGCCTGATACCGTTTAGAGACGCACACCCGCTGACCTAACAGTATGCAACCATCTTGTAGACTATATTCTGCTTCTCTTCCACTTAAAACTCCTCCACTCTGTAACACATGAAGTATTGGAGCGAGGTCTGCATCCAAAAGAGTTTCTTTGGCTAAGTCACTAGCTGTGACAGGAAGAGTTTCTATTTGTGCTAACTGAAATAGAGAAATTTCATCTTTAACGTCTAGCTGTTCGGAAGTGGACGGCAGCCTAGACAAACAGTCAGCATTACCATGGTTTTTTGTATGACGATACTTTATGTCAAACTGGAAAGATTGTAATACTAAAGAATAATGTAACAATCTTGTCGCTGCCAGAATTGGGAGACCTTTCTTCGATCCGAAGAAGGCCACTAAAGGTTGGTGGTCAGTTAATAATGTGAATTGTCTCCCTTTTAGGTAAAGATAACATTTCTTGACACCCCATGCAATTGCGAGTGCTTCTTTATCAATCTGAGCGTATCTTTGCTCAGTTTTTGTGAGAGTTCTGGAGGCAAAAGCTATTGGTCTTTCCGTTCCGTCAGGTAAAGAGTGGGAAAGTGCCGCCCCTACCCCAACAGGAGATGCGTCAGTTGCCAATACCAATAGCAGTGATGGATCATAATGCATTAGGACACGCGGAGAGCAAATTTCATTTTTAATTTTTTCAAAAGCTTCCTGACAATCCTTTGACCAAACCCATTTAACATCTTTCTGTGTTAATTTATACAAAGGATTCACTATTGTAGTCAAATTAGGGCAAAATTTTCCATAAAAGTTAACAAGCCCTAAAAAACTCTGTACTTCTTGTACGTTTGTAGGTCTAGGAGCTTTCGAAATCGCAGAAATCTTCTCATCAGTTTTATGTAAACCGTTTTCATCAATTTTGTGCCCTAAAAATTTTATTTCTTTTTGAAAAAATTTACTCTTACCGAAATTTAATTTCAGCCCATGATCTTTACATTTCTGAAAAAATTTTCTTAAGGCCTCTAAATGTAAATTATCACCTGATCCAGTCACTCTAACATCATCCATAAAAACTTTAATACCTTCCATCCCCTGGAAAAGACCATCAATATATCTTTGCCAAATAGCTGGGGCAGAATTTAAACCATACATTAAGTCTTTTACATACATATAACCCTTTATGAGTATTTATAGTTAAGAGTTTTTGGCTATCGGGATGCACTTTCATTTGCAAATATGCATGCTTAAAATCAATTTTTGAAAAATGTTTACTCCCATTTAAGCTTGAAAATATTTCCTCTAATTTTGGTAAAGGATGTTGTTGTATCATTATATTTTGGTTTACGGTAACAGAGTAATCTGCACATAGGCGTATTGACCCATCAGTTTTTTCAACCAGGACAACTGGTGTTGCCCAATCCGAGCATTCTACCCTCTCTATGATACATTCCATTTCAAGCCTATCAATTTCTTGTTCAACCCTAGTAGTAGGAAAACAACAGTTCGGGCTCAGGAGGAGGCGGTGCGGCGGTGCCGCACCGCATCCTCATCCCGTCCCCCCTCCGGCACCGCCTCCCGCACCACCTCCGACACCGCCCCCTAGCGGGAAAAATGGCCTTTTTAGAGTATTTTCATGCTATAACATGAGAGTTGAACGTTAGATCGACTAGATTATCATACTATAAGATGAAGATTAAACTTACATTTGAATTTTGAACAACCTTTACCTTAATGAGTATTATTAATTAAGCAAAATAATGGAAAACAACAATTTTTTAGGAAAAAGCTGATTTCTGTAGATTTTCTTTCAATTGTAAGATCAGAATAACAAATTAAATGGAGAAAGTTAAACATATATCTGAATTTTGAACAATCTTTACCTTAATGAGTATTATTAATTAAGCAAAACAATGAAAAATATCAATTTTTAATGAAAAAAGCTGAATTTTTTCAAGTACAAGATCAGAATATACTCTTAAATGGAGAAAGTTAAACATACATTTGAATTTTGAACAATCTTTACCTTAATGAGTATTATTAATTAATCAAAACAGTGGAAAATATCAATTTTTAATGAAAAAAGCTGAATTTTATTCAACTACAAGATCAGAATATACTCTTAAATGGAGAAAGTTAAACATACATTTGAATTTCGAACAACCTTTACCTTAATGAGTATTATTAATTAAGCAAAACAATGGAAAATAACAATTTCTTAGGAAAAAAGCTGATTTCTGTAGATTTTCTTTTAACTGTAAGATCAGAATATCGACTTAAATGGAGAAAGTCAAACATATATTTGAATTTTGAACAATCTTTACCTTAATGAGTATTATTAATTAAGCAAAACAGTGGAAAATATCAATTTCTTAGGAAAAAGCTGATTTCTGTAGATTTTATTCAACTACAAGATCAGAATATGAACTTAAATGGAAAAGGTTAACCATATATTTGAATTTTTAACAATCTTTACCTTAATGAGTATTATTAATTAAGCAAAACAGTGGAAAATATCAATTTCTTAGGAAAAAAGCTGATTTCTGTAGATTTTATTCAACTACAAGATCAGAATATCATCGTAAAAGGAAAATTTAAACATATAATTTAGTTTTTGATGCACCATTACCTTAATAAATTTTGATAATTAAACAAATAACAAAGAATAATATCGAATTTTTAAAGAAAAAGATTAATTTTATTAATCCAATAATGATTTTTACATCATTATATAATACTTCGAACCTATCCAACGTTTTTTATTCGTTATTGGCTTTAAATTTTATCATTTTCATATAAAATTTCGAGTTTTCAAACCAATTAACTTAATTTTACTACATTTTAAATGTGGATATTTCTAGGTAAATAATTAATTTTATCTTACACTTAGTAATTTTACACCAACCTAATTGATCTGCTACTGTTTAGACTACTGTAGGATTATGTTTCATCATCACACTTCTTCTAAAAGTAAAAATAACCAGATTTCCCGCCCCCCCTTTCATGAATTACATCTACGCTCTCTTCAAACTCATAAGAAAATCCTGCGTTTTCCCCCCCCCACACACTTGAAGGGAGGAGGATACAATAGCGTTACGTCACTTGTTTACAAAATATCGATATGTTGACGATTTGATCATTTTTCAAGATGTATAAAAGAAAGTATCAATATTTTTACATTATTACAAGTATAATTTTACAGTTTAATGGATAATTATTTATTTATTATTGGATACCCAATATTATCAACAGATGAATTAACTATACCTGTGCTGAAACTACATTTCACATACTTAGCCACACTTTAAAAAATTTCACTTCAATATGTAAATATTAAGTGCATTTTTAACATAACACATGTTTTTCAACACTAGTTCCTATACGAGAATTTTGTTTATTAAATAGTATGTATTCACTTTCAAATTGCTTTTACTTGAAATTATATAAACCCTTTTAACAGAAAATTTGTTTAATCACAGAACGAACTGTATTTAACACGTTCAACCTCAATATCGATAATTAAGCAAAACAATGGAAAATATCAATTTTTAAGAAAAAAAATAAAAACAGATTTCTTTAGATTTTCTTTTTTTCAGCTACAAGATAAGAATAATAACTTAAATGGGGAACGTTAAACATATATTTTAGTTTTGAACAACCATTACCTTAATGAATTTTAATAATTGAACAAATAACAAAAGGAAAATATGATTTTTAATGAAAAAGACAAATTTAAACGAATTTGATTAAATTTTATACCAGTTTGAGATTTTATCATACTTTTAGATGCTAGCTATGTAGAGTTTTAAACTTTCAATAAGACACACTTCAAGAAATACTCATTACTAAACAAAAATAAATTAATTTTAATCTAATCAATGACTGAAAATTTCACATTTAAAAAATATTTTCATGAATGTGCATAAAAAATGAGAGTTTACAAATTAATATCCTTATTTCTATTACATTTAACTGGATTTTTCTATATTCGAGCTAAATTTTTATACACAAAGCATTATTTAATCAAATCCAGTACTTTCAGATTTAACGAAATTCAGCGTTTTTCGCTTTTCAAACCAATCGTATGAGCTAAAAAACAACAGCGCCTCCTATAATTTTATAGCGTTGAGTGAAACGAGTGGAATTTTTCATACTGTTTGCTGTTTTCGTTATATGAAGACGTCAGCTTATATTCTCCAGTTTAACTAAAATGATGCAAGAAATGTCTTTAACAGAGGAAGATTCAAGTCAATCTTACTTAAAGGATATGAAATCAGCTATACCCAGCCAAGAAGTACATGCTTCGAACATTGAAATAATACCTTATTCACCAGAACAACTAAAACCACCTTTTACTTGCAATCAATGCGAGAAATCCTATTCCAAAAAGAATACATTAAACAGACATCAAATATCCCATTTGGAGAAAAAGCCTTTTGAATGTGAAATATGCTCAAAGACATTCATTCAAAGCAGTGATTTAAAACGACATAGTGTAACTCATTCCAGGACATCTACTACATATAAATGCGATCAATGCGGGAAAGATTATTTACAAAAGTGTCTGTTAACAATTCACAAGAGATCTCATAAGAAGTTTTATGATTGTGATAAATGTTCCAACTCTGTTTTAACAAAGTCTGCTTTAACTAAACATAAAAATGTTCATCCCAAGGAGATACATGTTCCAACTCTTTTTAACAAAGTCTGCTTTAACTAAACATAAAAAAGTTCATCCCAAGGAATATGAATGTAAATACTGCAACATTAAATTGTACGATGAAGTTGAATTTTTACATCATAAAAAAGTTCACCCTAAGAAATATAGTTGTAAACACTGTAAAATTATCTTTTATCTCCAGAGGGAGTTTATTCATCATCTGATCAACATGCATAAATGAAAAATGCAAACTTTGTTAAGTCATAAACTTGATTTGAATATCTGTATATTTTAAAAATGTATATGTCCTCCTATAACTGTTGAAAATGATGAATAAATATTGTTTAACTGAAAAAGCTTTTGTCGTTTATTTTTGCCATATCAACTTGTGATTTTTCTTGACTCTATCTCATCAAATCAAAACGATTTTGCTAAAATTTTAAAATACATATTGTATATTTTTTTAAGTTTATATTTTTTTTAATTTCTTATCAAATGAAACATGAGTTAACTATATTTTATTAATTTCATATTAAAAACCTAACGTTTACCATATAATTTTATTATGTTCCGTCTAAATTTTATCTACCCAATTAAATTCTATAATCCCTTCTTATTAGCAAACATTACTATTTAACTGGAAATTTCACATTAATGTTTTTCTTTTTTCATCATTGTACATATAAAAATAAGAGTTTACAAACTAATTTCCATAATTTATCACATTTGAACTTAATTTTTATACTCAAAACATTATTTAATCAAATTTTTATACTTTCTGATTCAGTGAAATTCGGTGATTTTTCATTTTTTAAACCAATACCACAATATTTATCGACATTGGACTTGATTCTTCCCTTGTATATTTTTACATTACACAATTAAGATAGGTATAGACTTAAGACAGTTAAAAAGAGAGTTATAAGAGAGTTAAAAATTGATTATACTCAATTTTCACCTTATATGAATTGGTCCTACATGTCATTTCTTATTGCTACAATCACTTGATATATTAAAATTAGTCCGAGTTATTCAGTCTATAGTATTAATCAAATTATCATATGTTTCATCTTACACTTCTAAGATTTCTGAATTATCATCCATCAAGTTGCTTAAAATATTAATACTGTGTTTATAGTTCTATTGATACATAGCCTACATGAATATAATCTTTAATTTTAACATTTCATATTTTAAATGACCTAGTTTCAAAACTAAACTATATGAATTTTTACTACATCACTTATCAATATCACAGAATGATTTATGCTTTACACTTTTCTAACAATTATCAGATTCTTATAACATAATTTCTTGATAACATATATTATACTACTGATTTGTAAGCATGCGTGAGTTGTCACGTGATCAAAACGATTGAGAATAATATAAATTTTCGAAAAGCAGCGCAGTATTTCTCATTTCAACTGTTAGACTTGGGAGAGAGGGTGACTTTAAGTGCGCAACTCTGATAAATTTCCAGATTTTAATTCAAGTGAGGAATCGATTTCTTTGTTAGTGAATAAAGTAAGTTTTAGTATATCATTACAACGTATATGTATTAATAAAAATAAATAAATAAATGATTACTTATATATTAAACCTTTCCTAAGTATATACATATATTTCTTTTATTGTACAGATGTTGCAGCAAGATGAATCAAAACAGCAGCAATCCTCTTTATCAGAAATGGATGATCTGAATGATTCGCTCTTAGCACATGTAGAGTTAAAGAATAATAAATATGTAAGTACTTAGATATGAAATACTATAATTCATATATGAAACGTAATTAGAGTAAATTTAAAATCAAATATTTTATTGTTTGTAATTTAACAAATGTTTTTTATCCATATCATTGAAGAGAATTCTAATTGTTTACATTTATTTCTCTCACAGATGTGTTCTATTTGCTACAAACACTTTTTAAGTAAATGGAATTTAAAAGAACATACACAGATCCATACAGATGAAAAACCCTATACTTGTGAAGATTGCCAAAAGCCGTTTTCAAGAAAATATGAATCAAAAATGCATACTACATCATATAGTCTATCACCAGCTGTATGTAAACTTTGTGAAGATATTCAAGAAATAACCAGACGTTTGAAGAATTTAACAATCAAGGAAGAGATTTAGACTATGTACTCAACCTATTTGCATAAGAGTTACCACAATATCCCAAAATTGAAATTTCGAAGGCACACAGTGGATGTAAAGAAATTTTTGTTACTCATGATTCTCGTAACCACAATGTTGTTATCAAGTGTTTATCAAATATGTTATCAAGAAATTATGTTATAAGAATCTGATAATTGTTAGAAAAGTGTAAAGCATAAATCATTCTGTGATATTTGATAAGTGATGTAGTAAAAATTCATATAGTTTAGTTTTGAAACTAGGTCATTTAAAATATGAAATGTTAAAATTAAAGATTATATTCATGTAGGCTATGTATCAATAGAACTATAAACACAGTATTAATATTTTAAGCAACTTGATGGATGATAATTCAGAAATCTTAGAAGTGTAAGATGAAACATATGATAATTTGATTAATACTATAGACTGAATAACTCGGACTAATTTTAATATATCAAGTGATTGTAGCAATAAGAAATGACATGTAGGACCAATTCATATAAGGTGAAAATTGAGTATAATCAATTTTTAGCTCTATCGCTGTCCTAAGTCTATATCTTAATTGTGTAATGTAAAAATATACAAGGGAAGAATCAAGTCCAATGTCGATAAATATTGTGGTATTGGTTTAAAAAATGAAAAATCATCGAATTTCACTGAATCAGAAAGTATAAAAAATTGATTAAATAATGTTTTGAGTATAAAATTAAGTTCAAATGTGATAAATTATGGAAATTAGTTTGTAAACTCTTATTTTTATATGTACAATCATGAAAAAAGAAAAACATTAATGTGAAATTTCCAGTTAAATAGTAATGTTTGCTAATAAGAAGGGATTATAGAATTTAATTGGGTAGATAAAATTTAGACGGAACATAATAAAATTATATGGTAAACGTTAGGTTTTTAATATGAAATTAATAAAATATAGTTAACTCATGTTTCATTCGATAAGAAATTTAAAAAATTATAAACTTAAAAAAATATACAATATGTATTTTAAAATTTTAGTAAAATCGTTTTGATTGGTTGATAGAGTCAAGAAAAATCACAAGTTGATATGGCAAAAATAAACGACAAAAGCTTTTTCAGTTAAACAATATTTATTCATCATTTTCAACAGTTATAGGAGGACATATACATTTTTAAAATATACAGATATTCAAATCAAGTTTATGACTTAACAAAGTTTGCATTTTTCATTTATGCATGTTGATCAGATGATGAATAAACACCCTCTGGAGATAAAAGATAATTTTACAGTGTTTACAACTATATTTCTTAGGGTGAAATTTTTTATGATGTAAAAATTCAACTTCATCGTACAATTTAATGTTGCAGTATTTACATTCATATTCCTTGGGATGAACTTTTTTAAGTTTAGTTAAAGCAGACTTTGTTAAAATAGAGTTGGAACATTTATCACAATCATAAAACTTCTTATGAGATCTCTTGTGAATTGTTAACAGACACTTTTGTAAATAATCTTTCCCGCATTGATCGCATTTATATGTAGTAGATGTCCTGGAATGAGTTACACTATGTCGTTTTAAATCACTGCTTTGAATGAATGTCTTTGAGCATATTTCACATTCATAAGGCTTATTCTCTAAATGGGATATTTGATGTCTGTTTAATGTATTCTTTTTGGAATAGGATTTCTCGCATTGATTGCAAGTAAAAGGTGGTTTTAGTTGTTCTGGTGAAGAAGGTATTATTTCAATGTTCGAAGCATGTACTTCTTGGCTGGGTATAGCTGATTTCATATCCTTTAAGTAAGACTGACTTGAATCTTCCTCTGTTAAAGACATTTCTTGCATATTACTCATTTTAGTTAATCTGGAGAATATAAGCTGACGTCTTCATATAACGAAAACAACAAACAGTATGAAAAATTCCACTCGTTTCACTCAACGCTATAAAATTATAGGAGGCGCTGTTGTTTTTTAGCTCATAGGATCGGTTTGAAAAGCGAAAAACGCTGAATTTCGTTAAATCTGAAAGTACTGGATTTGATTAAATAATGCTTTGTGTATAAAAATTAAGCTCGAATGTAGAAAAATCCAGTTAAATGTAATAGAAATAAGGATATTAATTTGTAAACTCTCATTTTTTATGCACATTCATGAAAATATTTTTTAAATGTGAAATTTTCAGTCATTGATTAGATTAAAATTAATTTATTTTTGTTTAGTAATGAGTATTTCTTGAAGTGTGTCTTATTGAAAGTTTAAAACTCTACATAGCTAGCATCTAAAAGTATGATAAAATCTCAAACTGGTATAAAATTTAATCAAATTCGTTTAAATTTGTCTTTTTCATTAAAAATCATATTTTCCTTTTGTTATTTGTTCAATTATTAAAATTCATTAAGGTAATGGTTGTTCAAAAACTAAAATATATGTTTAACGTTCCCCATTTAAGTTATTATTCTTATCTTGTAGCTGAAAAAAAGAAAATCTAAAGAAATCTGTTTTTATTTTTCTTCTTAAAAATTGATATTTTCCATTGTTTTGCTTAATTATCGATATTGAGGTTGAACGTGTTAAATACAGTTCGTTCTGTGATTAAACAAATTTTCTGTTAAAAGGGTTTATATAATTTCAAGTAAAAGCAATTTGAAAGTGAATACATACTATTTAATAAACAAAATTCTCGTATAGGAACTAGTGTTGAAAAACATGTGTTATGTTAAAAATGCACTTAATATTTACATATTGAAGTGAAATTTTTTAAAGTGTGGCTAAGTATGTGAAATGTAATTTCAGCACAGGTATAGTTAATTCATCTGTTGATAATATTGGGTATCCAATAATAAATAAATAATTATCCATTAAACTGTAAAATTATACTTGTAATAATGTAAAAATATTGATACTTTCTTTTATACATCTTGAAAAATGATCAAATCGTCAACATATCGATATTTTGTAAACAAGTGACGTAACGCTATTGTATCCTCCTCCCTTCAAGGGGGGGGGGGGGGGGAAACGCAGGATTTTCTTATGAGTTTGAAGAGAGCGTAGATGTAATTCATGAAAGGGGGAGCGGGAAATCTGGTTATTTTTACTTTTAGAAGAAGTGTGATGATGAAACATAATCCTACAGTAGTCTAAACACTGTAAGATCAATTAGGTTGGTGTAAAATTACTAAGTGTAAGATAAAATTGATTATTTACCTAGAAATATCCACATTTAAAATGTAGTAAAATTAAGTTAATTGGTTTGAAAACTCGAAATTTTATATGAAAATGATAAAATTTAAAGCCAATAACGAATAAAAAACGTTGGATAGGTTCGAAGTATTATATAATAATGTAAAAATCATTATTGGATTAATAAAATTAATCTTTTTCTTTAAAAATTCGATATTATTCTTTGTTATTTGTTTAATTATCAAAATTTATTAAGGTAATGGTGGATCAAAAACTAAATTATATGTTTAAATTTTCCTTTTAAGATGATATTCTGATCTTGTAGTTGAATAAAATCTACAGAAATCAGCTTTTTCCTAAGAAATTGATATTTTCCACTGTTTTGCTTAATTAATAATACTCATTAAGGTAAAGATTGTTCAAAATTCAAATATATGTTTTACTTTTTCCATTTAAGTTGATATTCTGATCTTGTAGTTGAATAAAATCTACAGAAATCAGCTTTTTCCTAAAAAATTGATATTTTCCACTGTTTTGCTTAATTAATAATACTCATTAAGGTAAAGATTGTTCAAAATTCAAATATATGTTTGACTTTCTGCATTTAAGTCGATATTCTGATCTTACAGTTAAAAGAAAATCTACAGAAATCAGCTTTTTTCCTAAGAAATTGTTATTTTCCATTGTTTTGCTTAATTAATAATACTCATTAAGGTAAAGGTTGTTCAAAATTCAAATGTATGTTTAACTTTCTCCATTTAAGAGTATATTCTGATCTTGTAGTTGAATAAAATTCAGCTTTTTTCATTAAAAATTGATATTTTCCACTGTTTTGCTTATTTAATAATACTCATTAAGGTAAAGATTGTTCAAAATTCAAATGTATGTTTAACTTTCTCCATTTAAGAGTATATTCTGATCTTGTACTTGAAAAAATTCAACTTTTTTCATTAAAAATTGATATTTTTCATTGTTTTGCTTAATTAATAATACTCATTAAGGTAAAGATTGTTCAAAATTCAAATATATGTTTAACTTTCTCCATTTAATTTGTTATTCTGATCTTACAATTGAAAGGAAATCTACAGAAATCAGCTTTTTCCTAAAAAATTGTTATTTTCCATTATTTTGCTTAATTAATAATACTCATTAAGGTAAAGGTTGTTCAAAATTCAAATGCAAATTTAATCTTCATCTTATAGTATGATAATCTAGTCGATCTAACGTTCAACTCTCATGTTATAGCATGAAAATACTCTAAAAACGCCATTTTTCCCGCTAGGGGGCGGTGTCAAAGGGGGTGCGGTGTCGCAGGGGGGCGAAAGGTGGTGTCGGAGGGGGTGCGGGAGGCGGTGCCGGAGGGGGGACGGGATGCGGTGCGGCACCGCAGCACCGCCTCCTCCTGAGCCCGAACTGTTGTTTTCCTACTACTAACCCTATATTTTAAAGAAAAAGGTACGGGTCTGGTTCTACAAAATTTTGGTATTTACATCAGATTTAAGTTCCAACTTTACTTCATAATTATTAATTTCACCTAACTGATCGTCGAAAAGTTCTTTATACTCTTCTAACAATTTATTCAAATCATATTCACAAGATGTTCTCACTGCTTTGATAGAATTCCAATCCAAATTGATACTATATAGCCATTCACGGCCAAAAATTGTATCCAAATTTTCCTTAACAATGTACAAATTTAATTTGAATTTTTGATTTTTGTATTCAACATCAACAGTAACAAATCCCAAAGGTACAATTATTTCACCTTTGTATGTTTTAAAAACTACTTTTGAGGGCTTAATTTTTTTCTTCGAAATCTCACGAAATTTTTTAACGCTCATTACCGAGACGGCCCCTCCAGTATCCAGTTCCATACTTACAGGTTTGTTTTCAACAATTAGTGTTAACATAATAGGAGGTTTTCTTTGCTCCTCCTCTTTTAGCGAGTTCAAATAAAAAAAATACATTGGGATAACATTTTCACTAGAATACTACCGTGTTTGCTTTTAACCCTTTGTTTGCGGCAAAACAGGCTTTTTGAATGTGCCCAATTTTTTGACAAAAATGACACTTAGCTAATTTAAATCTGCAGGAATGCTTATCGTGATTAGTTGCCGTACACCGTGTGCAATTTGTTTTTTCCCTCTTTCCCCAATGATTTTGTTTTTCAAGGCTTTTCCTTTGCGAAACACATTTTGACTGCTCTTTATTTTTTCCCACGCTAAATTCCTTAATTTCTAAAGATTTCCCCATAATCTCATTTGCCCCTTTCATAGCTTTCTCCATAGCTAAAGCAATTTTTAAGGTATTCTCGATATCTATATCATCTTCCTCGAAAAGTCTATCTAATATTGCTCTATCCCTTAACCCGCTTACAAAAACATCCCATCGTATTTAACATTTCTTGTTTATACTGACAAGGAATTGCTAAGGAGCGAAGTTCAGCCATAAAAGCACTGACACTTTCCCCCTCTCGTTGCTTACGATTTAGAAATACATGCCTACTAGGAATTATAAGCGGCGTCGGAGTGAGGTGAGCTTTTAACGTATTTTTTAGGGTAAGGAAATCTTTATCGGAAGGACTGTCAGGAGCTAGCAGGTTTTTCAACAAATTGTATAATTTTGCTGACAAACTAGAAATAAAAACTTTCCCACGTTTGCCATCCGGAACATTTTGAATGTCCATGAATGCTTCGAAGCGTTCTATAAAAGCATCAAAAGCTTCATTTGTATCATCGAACTTTTCAAATTGAACCGAAACTTTAGGTTCGTGTGTTTTCGGGCCGGCAAAAGTGGCTAAAGTTT
Source organism: Maratus speciosus (assembly GCA_963932465.1). Classification (NCBI taxonomy): domain Eukaryota; kingdom Metazoa; phylum Arthropoda; class Arachnida; order Araneae; family Salticidae; genus Maratus; species Maratus speciosus. The sequence continues at coordinate 394,675,952 of OZ010793.1, read as the reverse complement.
CCATTAAGGCTTTATTTTGTTCTATTAAACTTTGAACGAGCTGCTCCATTTTTATCCTTCTTTAAAAGATAAATACAAAAGAATTTTTTTTTTTTTTTTTACCTTGGGCAGTCTTCAGCAGCTAATTATCCATCGGCGTTGTCCGTGGTCGTAATGACTTTGAAACTTTTAGTTACAAACACCTCGTCGCCAGCTGCCGCGTATTATTATGGACTTAAATATCATTGCGTGGAGAGATATATCTACAAGAATAATATATACATCTTGCTTAAACAAGTATTTAATAACGAACACATTTTACAACAGACGATCACAGAAAATACAGATTCGGCATAGCATACAATTACCGCTTAAGCACAAAAACATTCTATTTTTCTTTCGCGCTAGTCGCGGTTACAGTCAAATACACCACAGTAAACAAAAAAGAAAATGAACAAAATTAAAAGAAATCAATGCAAAAATACAAAGCAGCTTGTTAGAAAATTAATATAAAGTATGCTTGAATAAGAGATATGCGAGCCAACAGAAACTAAAAAAAAAATATTTTTGAAAGAAACATTCAAACCTCACCTATTTACAGCTGACATTGTTGTAAAGCTAATAAATTATAAAGACTTAATCTGTAAAATCATAAGTTTTGTGAATTCATGACATAAAACCTATCTTTTTGGAACCTTTCTTCCCTGAAATTTCTTTAAAATAAAAATTTCAAATTGAAAAATAACTGGTTTTGTTTATCTTCAAAACTCCTTCAAAATTTCCAATATTCCCCAAAATTCTGGGTTTATTCCCCAAAATTTCCGGGTTTATTCCCGTCTCTCAAAATCTACGGGTTTTTTGCAACTCTATCTGCATTCCCTTTCAATTTTTTTTTTGCTTCTTTCAAGATTTTAAACTACGAAAGTAAAGAGACAAATAGTTTCTATCCTCGTCAAGAACTTGCGTTAATTTCTGATGAAATTGCAGAAACATGCAATGGAAAGAACGGTGTTAAAAAAATCTCCCACAAGCAAAAGACTTCAAAGTGGGATTATAAAGCCACCTTTCTGACTTACTATGACTAATACAGATTCTTGTAAATATTCTGGTTTAAAAAAAGATAATCAACATAATTTTCTTCAAAAAAAAAAGAAAAAAAAAAGAACGTGGGTTTCTTTTTTTTATAACATTTCAAAACTTGGGCTGTTAGTTTTCTGAACTAAAGTAATTTGCTAAACTAACTGAACTCTGCTTTCACTTCTTCTTCTTCTTCTTCTTCTTCTTCTTTTTTATTTTTATTTATTTAATTATTTTTTTGTAGATTTCGATTTTTTTTAATAATTGTGCTTGAGTCTGCGCAAACGGGGGGGGGAGGTGCCCGGGCACCCCCCCCCCTGGTTACGCCTATGTATTTATAATTTCCACCGATAATTTAAGGAGAATTCTAAATTTATTCTCACAATATTCAAAACAGATGCTATTTACCTATGCAATTACATTACGTAAACAAAGGGGAATTGGCAGTTGTAGGGGAAGGGAGGGAGGGCGGACCTACACCTATACATATGGTGTCTCAAAGTCTAGCCCAATTACGAAAGATTTTTGCGCATAGGGTTTTCATTAGAACTTTGACCTTTAATTACTTAGGCCACAGGTCCTAATTTTAAAGATCCATCCACGTCTGTCTTACTAAGATCTATGTTTGCGCTAAGTTACATTTTAACTGATCGAGTCATTGCTGAGAAATAGTGTTCTTTTCATCGTCAGGTTGAAGTAGATACATAGGAAATTTTGCTCACCTTCAGCTCTTCGCGTTTCAATTACATACTCAACGGTTTTTGATATTTAGCTTCTATACAGATTTCGATAATTTTCATAACCAAATACCAACTTTCGCTAAGCCATGTTAATCAGTTTCCTTTCTTTCTTTTTACTGTATCAATATAACACACCGGGATACTTGATGGCCCTTCTTTGTTATATCGTCCCCCACAATTGCGATCTCACCAAAATGATCGCCAACCTACTATCATATATACACGCAATATATACGCTATATATATATACACCATATACTATATACAGGGTCATCGAAAAATAATGCCTAGATTTAAAAAAATCATAACATCGAAAACTTTTACGTTAAATGAGTAGTTCATTCACTACATGATAACTGGTGAACGCAAGTTTGGATTTAGTTCACCAGAATTCGTTTTCGTGTCTGTGTTATGCGCGGATTAGTTGCGCAGTCATAAAGGTCAACCGACGCGCCAAACTGCAGCTGCTCAGTACATGTTTTTTTCTTCGAAAAAGAAAGGTCCAATAACTTTGTCATGAAATAACCCGCATACCAAATCACGCACTGTGCTTTTTGTTGCACGGTCATCATCGTACTGAGCAGCTGCAGTCTGGCGCGTCGGCTGGCCTTGAAGACTGCGAAACTAATCCGCGCATAACACAGACACGCAAACGAATTCCGGTGAACTAAAACCAGACTTGCGTTCACCAGTTATCTTGTAGTGAAAGAATTACTCATTTAACATAAAATTTTCGATATTATGATTTTTTCAAATCTAGGCATTATTTTTCTATGACCCTTATAACGGAGAATTGGGGTGGTTCAAAGCCGCCTCAAGACTACAAGCCAGACACGCCCTTCATCCCCCCACGTGTGACGTCACAGCCCGGGGCTGGCTAACTGCCAACGCGCCAGCCCCGAACATTTGAATTTTGTATCTTTCTATTTTACGTGCACGTGTGTTTTACTCAGCCTGATAACACATTCTTTTCAAGGTAAGTTTTATTTTCAAATTATATTTATATGCTATCAGCACAATTTTTATTTCTTGTGTTCAAAATCTTTTATTTTTAATTTCTTTGAAATAAATTAACTAGCAAATCCTAGTACGATTCTATCAATAATACCATGTCTCAAAACGAAACTATATTATTGTAGTTCTATTTCGTTCCACATAGACCAATAATTTAAAATGGCAAACATCCCTAAATCGTGTCAAGACTTATATCATTTAATTTGTATTTTGTCACACCATCCTCTCTTTCTAATTTGTTCAGAAATTTTCATAAAAGTCGCTGTGAATACATAGCATTTTTATGTTGTTTACTTCTTTTAAAGCAAACCCCGATCGATATACATGTATCAATTTATTTTTGTGTTTTAATCTTAAACGTTTGCTATCTTAATAAAAATTCTTTTTATAATTTTTTGTTAAATTATAAATGCTTATGTACTGCGTAAATAGAGCTATGGGGATAATGTTTTTGAATCTCCCTATTTTTGCCACAAATGTAAACAATTTATTTACAAGACTAGAGGAAGGGTTGTTAGTACCCTTATGCAAAACAGTAGTTGCCCCCCCCGCCCCCACCCACACACACACACCTTCTTCGCAAAAATCCTATGTGTTTCCATATACATTTTAATGTTTAATTAAAAGTAACAATAAATAAAATTATTATTCTATAATTATAAATTTACTTTTAGATCTAGTCAGGAAATACTTTTCATCTCATAAAAATTGATTATTTTAAGCTTAAAAGATGTGAACAAACATTTAAGAACCCACACAACATTATTTTGGAAATGAAATATTTATATTTGTGGAAGGTTTTTGTGTTTTTCGATGTTTTTTTTTTATCAGCTATTACCTAAACATTCGAGGAAAATGAACATAAATTAGGAATATTTTAATTCCAATTGATGAAAGTCTTTTCTTTCTTTCTTTTATTTTTTTCTTCATATGTCAATACACTTTTTAAAAATCTATTGCTTATACCTTACATAATATATCAAACTAATACAAAACTAAATAATAATTTTCTGTTTCATGAACTTGTGTTGTTTTAGTATTATGCCAGTTTTGTGGTTTTTAATTTAATGGATTTTATGTGAAAATTACCCATTTCTGATAAGTAAAGTTTACAGTACGAAAATTTATTTATAAGAATACTTAATTTCATGTATACTTTAATTTTACTATTTATTATATGCAGGTTTCAAATCACTTAATATTTAATAGGATATTCACTGTATAATTTCAAGACCGATTAAAATAAAAATATAACACAACTTGAATTTGTTTTCATTTAACATTCACTTTTCTTCCACTTTAATTTAATTTTTAAATGTGGGTTTTGATTGGCACACTTAATGTTATTTATTTATTTTGAAATAACTGAAAGCAAAATAATTCGATTTATGTGTTTAAACTACAAATTTATATTTACATATATATGTATGTAATAATGTATAATGTCTTGTTTTTGAATATATACCAAATAGATAATTGATATTGTTTCTAAATTTCAAAGTAGAATAAATAATAGAAACTGTCTACTAAAATAAATTTAATACTTGGGATTTTCTTTTCATTAACGAACGAATTTTCTTTAATGTAACTTTAATTCTGATGCACATTTTCATTGACACAGTGGTATTATTTCATAAATATTGTTTTTGTGTTATCGTTATTATTATTGTTTCGAGTGATCGAAATTGATTAAAAAGCACTTAATTAGGGTCTTTAAACTATACGTTTTTATTTTTTTCCCATATGCTGTGATAATAAGTTGAAATATAGAGGAAAGAATTAATATGTTTTAATAACGCATGTGCTCTCCACGGCTGATCTAAGCCCCGCGTCGTGACGTCACGAAACCTTGTGTTTGGCTTGTAGTCTTGAGGCGGCTTTGGGTGGTTCAGTTAAGTGGGGTTTGATACATCGAATATACGTAATATGCACATCATATATGCAATATTATGTCACGTACGTCTTATACACATGCCACATCCATATGTATGCGTCATATATTACTGAATTTGGTCACATGCTTCATATAACTTGCAACTTGGCGATACATCTCAGTCGCTTGGCGATTAATTCTCGGGACCGCTGTAACAAAGAACTACAAAATCGATTGTTATACCTAATATAAAAACAAAAATATATAATTTGATGTACATATATGTGTATATATATGTATCATCAGGGACAAAAAGGTAGGAAGAAAAAATGAAAAAGTTATGATATCCATAGGCTTTTCTATGTAAATTAACATTAAGAAGTGACACGTGAATTAAATAAGTATTGCACTGCCGCGCAATACTTAAATATTACATGTAAATGAGGTAAAATTAGGTACTTTTCCAGTATTCCTTGGCTTTTTTTTAAACCTTGGCGCAATTCGGGTGTTAGAAAGTAACATTTGTTGCCAAATGATATAAAATCTACGAAAACAAACCTGAACTTTTATGTTTATATATGTATTTATATATATAATATTTTAATATGTACAACTTTATTCTGTTTATGTATAAAAATAGCTAAATGGCTTCTTTATATTAAATAAATTGAATAAATATTGGGAAAATTGCTTGCGTATATAAAACAGTGTAGGTTAGCAGAAAAAATGCTGTCAAATTTCTTTCTCTTGGCCAGTTTCTTTCCTTACCAAAGCTCTATACTGGAAAAGTACCTAAAATTACATTCATTACTGTTTTGGCACTTTTATGTTAGCAGGGCGCAGGAGATAAACCGCCAATTATTGTTCCCATCGCCAACATTCGTATTAATTTCATTTAAAACACAAACCTTTCACTCATTTTCTTTAAAATTCATAAGTTAATAAAATACATTTATTACATATATATTACCATTTAAAATACACGCCTTTCACTCATTTCATGTAAAACAAAGAAAAAAAAATGAAGAAAATAATAAAAAAGAATACCATAAACCAAGACATTTTATTTCAACACCAATGCCTTGTTTCTAATTCACACACACAAAAAATAAAGCTGCTAGTAGCGAGAAAAAAAGTCTATTGTTGAGATTTGCGCCTGGATAACGTAAAAGTACCCTTTTTTTAAAGCAAAAAGTGGCGAAAAAACGGCGATTAGTCCGTATAATACGTAAATATTCTCTTCAAATATGAAAATATGAAATCATAAATACGTACATTAAATAAGAATAATTAAAAGCTAATATAATCTAAAACATTGCCTTGATTAAAATGAAATAGAACAAGCATGATAGATTTAATTAACAGTACTGGTTTATTACGATTATTTGACTGATCTGACTGGTCTAATTTTACCACACAATAATCCCATACCATAACAATTTTAATGCACAAGCTTCAACAAATTTATCTCGATGATATAGAAATTATTTGTCTTTCGTTATATTCTTTTTCATCATCTTTTTGTCGTTTTTATCATCGTCTTCTGGAAGTGGAGCTTTTGCAACTGAAAACCCAACGCTTTTAGTATCAGAATCTGTGTTTGCATCTTGAGCGACTTTATCAACGAAGCGGTCTGCTTCTTGAACGGCTTTTATCCGCTTTAAAACTTTGATTTCATTATTTTCATCCTGCAGCTTTGACAAAACTTTTTCATCGATATTAGGGACTTGTGTAATTGCTTTTGATCGTTCAGGTTGCTTTTTCTCTTTAATCTTTTCTTTGTTGTTTTTATCATGATACTCATCTGGAACTAGAAAACCAAAGTATCCAGGATCAGAATCTAAATTTCGACTTTCCTCTTGAGCGACTTTACCAACCGAGCTTTCTACTTCTTTATCGTCTTCTTTTGCATTTCTTGCAACCTTGATTTCATTTTTTTCGGGAAGCAGCTTTGATATAACTTTATCATCGTTATTTGCGTCTTTAACGATTGTTTCGGCCCCTTCTGCAGAACCCTTAATTTTGTATTTTCCATTATCCAGTTTCAATAGAAGTCCTTTGAAAACAGCGTTTTTTAGACTCAATTGGATGCTTTCCCAATCTGGCACATTTTTCAAAGTTGATTTCAAATGCCTTTCAATACCGTCCAAAGAAGCACCTTCAGAGCCGACAACTTCCTTAATAGCTTTCATAATTAGTTCTTCGATATCGACCTGCGGTTTACCCAACATATTTTTTTTCTATTGATAATTCGATTAAGTTACCGTTGATTCCTTTAAAAAAAAATGGAAATTGTTTAAAACTTTTGAAAAAAACTAGAAAACTGATTTAAAAGCAAATTTTGTTTTCAATTTCTGTTATCTTAAAAATCAAAAGAATTTTTGGCACTGATGTCATATAAAACGCCCCATATTGGCACGATTTTTTTCTGAGGCCGATGTCATATACGCAACGGCTATTTAACTGGCGCCAAAATGTCGTTATTTTGCTTGATATGGTAACCCGGATGTTGTTGTTTATGCTGTTGATGTTTTCGCCAAATTCGCGTCGGAAAAAAATCGCGCCAATATGGGGCATATATGACATCTGTGCATGACATCATTTTTTTATTGCAGAAAACTATATTTTATCATCGCTCGTGATTAGCAGCATGAAAAACAAAAATAAAGTTCATGGAGCTATTACAAATGCGGAAAGATCAGAATCAAACACACTGATAAATGTAAAAGACGCGGCGATGAATGCAGAAACCATCACCTCATCGAGTTTTAAGGATGAAATTCCTGCATTAGATAGATAGATCACGATTAGTGTATTATACCCTGTTCGCACCGAATATTTAAGTTATCTTAGACCGCCATTTTTCAAGTGGTACCCTCTCCCGGAATTGAATGCCTGTTCACATCGAAAAACTTACCCAAGAGAAGGCATGTCCGGATAAGGCAAGCACATTTGCGTTCAATGTATGAAGTCAATCACCAGAGAACGCTGAATCTACGCCCAAGTAAATTCTGGCTAATCGCGAAAACCCTGAACCAAAACTCTGACCTTGTGGGCAGAACTGAAATCAGCTTATTCAATGCTAATTTGGGCAGGGTTTGGGCTAAACAACGTGATTAAACCCGGTTACACTTTTTCGGCGGTTTTTGGCGAAATGAACAGGCCGTTTATATATTGAGTAAGCAATGCCTAATAGTCTAAGAGCTAGCAACGTCAAAAAACACGTGATTTTATCAAGGCTCATTTTTTCATATGTTCTTCCCTTTTATGGTGTAGTACATTTTCAACCGGTCTGGCAGTCGGGAGACGTTGCGTTTACCAGTGGCAAAAGGGGTTATGCAGGTCAAAAAACTTCAAAATTACGTCATTTTATCAAGGCTCATTTTTTTATATGTTCTTCCCTTTTATGGTGTAGTACGTTTGCAACCGGTCTGGCAGTACGGAGACGTTGCGTTTACCTGTGGCAGAAGGGGTTATGCAGATCAAAACCCTTCAAAATTACGTCATTTTTTCAAGGCTCATATTTTTATATGTTCTTTCCTTTTACGGTGTAGTATGTTTTCAACCGGTCTGGCAGTCGGGAGACGTTGCGTTTACGTGTGGCAGAAGGGGTTATGCAGGTCAAAAAACTTCAAAATTACGTCATTTTATCAAGGCTCAATTTTTATGTGTTCTTCCTTTTTATGGTGTAGTACGTTTGCAACCGGTCTGGCAGTCGGGAGACGTTGCGTTTACCTGTGGCAGAAGGTGTTATGCAGGTCAAAAAACTTCAAAATTACAAACAAAAATCCTGCTAAAATGATGTAACATTTATTTATACTAACTATTTGTGATATTAATCTATTATTGCCAGACATTACCAATGTCGCTAAGATCCTGCCAGATCCACATTTAAAGATAACTTATTACTCTTTGGCTATCAGATGATCTATAATTAATTTGCAAGACATAATTTCGGTTGCAAAGTCAATGCCACGGCATTAATTCCCAGATAGCATGAACAATTGCAGCAAGATTAATTTTTTCTTGATATTTTCTTGTCACGACAAATTTGAAGTAATAATATTGCTGCAAGGACACTACTAGGTAGACGGAATATAATCAATCGCTTTCTTGCAACGCAACTTTGCTCTAAACCTGGTACAACACTGTCATAAAATAACGACGTAAGCGAAAAATTCCTTTTGTTGGGAGGAGAACAGATATAAACGCGCATGCGCGGAAATTTGACAAAGACAAAATTACAACACTTCTTTATTGAATCCTATGAAGCAGCACCATTGGATTAGCGTTCAAGTAAAGAACCCAGATATAAAGGTATTTATTATTTTAATTATTCAAATGTGATTCAGATATTTTTGTATTTTTTCTGTACAAACTACAACTTACTTCGTACAGAAATTCTAATAAATTAAAAAGTTATGTTTATTTACTGAGGAATGCTTACATTTTTTTAAAATAGTTTGGTTTTGGTCCATGTTAAGGCAGTATTGAAAATTTTAATTTTTAAATGAATTTTTCTCAACTTTAAGGGGAATTTCTAAGATATCGTTTTAATTAATATTTGCTTTTTTTCTTGCTCACGCCGATAGAGCAGTGTTGAATTCAGATATTTTTCTCCGGAACTAATTTCTGCGGCTCTGGGGGGGGGGGGGGCATTTTAGAGATTCGGTGTGGAAATTGCTTATTAGAAAGCATAAAATCTCAAACCTTCCTTGGGAAATGCTCCTCCTCTTGAATTCAGCAGTGCGTTCGAATGTATTTTTAAATTTAAATTACCTTTTCATGGCCATTAAACCCTTTTCTATATATAAATATTAAGTATTTTAAACAGTTCCTTAGTGTGCTATTCTCCATGCTTCTTATCATGGACTTCTATTGTATCGCTATTTTCTAATTTTTATTAAAGTTATTAACAGTATTTCCTTCCGGCGTCAGTTTTATTTAATTCTTTAAAAATTTTTCTTTTCTTTTGACATAACTGCTTGTTAATCGGATGTGTATAAGTCTTTTTATTTCCTATTTTTCTTAAATTTTAAATACGAATATTTTGAAATTGTTAATTTTTCGCGTCAGCAAACCTGGGCTTGAAATGTGCCTGCGCAAATCGGAACAATATTCCGGTTCGCAAAATTATGCCAAATATTGATCTGGTTTGCAGTGTTGTAAAAAAATCAGAAAGGTGTACGCTAAAGTCATGAACGTCATGTCTAGAGTATATACGATATAGATTTATTCGAGAAACCGGGGGGTATACGGAGCTTTTTTAAAAAATCCAGAAGGTATACGGCGTATACCTCCGTATACCTTCCAATACACTCCGGATGGTTTGTGAAATTATGGTAAATATCGTTCCGATTCGGTAACACATATTATTATTATGGTCTTATACATATAGCTTTTATTGTGCTGACTATAACTTTTTTGATTATTTTGAATTTTGAATGCATTTTTTAAAATTGATTTTTATTGTTAGACATAAATTTGCCTAAAACTTAAACAAAAAATTGTCAAACTTTGAAAAATAGATTTCCGGCCCGTGAATTTTTGCATTTCGAGTCCTGCCGCAAACAATTGTACTGAAACTTGATTGGTAAGTTTTTTTTGCAAGGAATTAGAACTAAATAGGGGAAGACGGGGTACAATGAAACAAGGGGTACAATGAAACATTACTTGTAAAATCAATCAAATTTGTCATACAGAGTTGCAGTTTATATATATGTTATACAACTATATGTTCCAATTACTGATGTGATTTGGATTACATTCACACCTCTACAACAGTAGCAATAGAAGATTATTGCTTTTGCACCATTGAAAGTAACTTTCTTTACTAAAAGTAATTTTGTTTCTTTTTCCTTGTTTTTATATGTAATAATTATTTTTTCTATACGTTGTTATCTTTGGGTTGTTGTCTTCATACCTCCAAAACCAAACTAAAAAAAATAAATAATAGAAGTTTGAAAATAAATTTTTATTTAGTAACCTCAGTGCGGGGTACAATGAAACACTTGCAGACGGGGTACAATGAAACATGCTTTATTACAGTTATAAAAATAGTAAATAGAATATATTAGAAGTAAGAGTAGGAAAACAGAAAAAAAAAAGAGTTTTGTTCTAACCAGGTCAGTAAAAAATGCTCTTGTTAAGCAATTAAAAAATAGAAAGAGAAAAAAAGCTAAGAAGGGATTGTTTTGAAAACAAACTCTGCCTGCTACAGACTCTGATGAAGATCCAGATTTTTTTTCCAGTCCCAGCTGGTCATCGAGGTACTAAGAATGACATAGCCCCACACAACATGTATGGTACAAGCAGTATCCGTATAAATGGAAACATAAGGAAATATATACCGTTGGAGAAATCATACATAAATGAAGTCAAATGTGAAGTACTTGATATAAAAAAAACTCCAACCAAGTTTTAATTTTTTTTTTTTTTTTTAGAAACTTACATTTAAAAAAAAAAACTCAATTGTGTTGAAACTACCATCCCATATTCCTTCAGGAGCAACTGAAATATAAGCAGAAATGCTAATTTTTGAAACTGACTTGAGCCAATTTAATATAAAATGAAAGGTATTTCTTAAACTAATAGAATTTTATTATTTTTCATCTTAGACTATAATATTTTTATCAAGTTTTGTTTCTGTATTTATCTCATTTTTCATAAAATAAACTATACTGGGTGAAAATTGCTTCCATCATTTAGAGTGTTTCATTGTACCCCAGTATGTGTTTCATTGTACCCCGGCATACGGGGTACAATGAAACACTGTAAGACATTTATTTTTTGTTATTTTTCAAGAATAAAGATATTGTTTAGAACCTAATAAAAATTTATTTAGATGGGGAAAATACAAGGTTAAAAATATGCATTCATTATATTTTTGTGCATGCAAAATTGTGGATAGGAAAAAATAATTAGTAAATTTTGTTTCATTGTACTCCGTCTTCCCCTAACTAAAATGCATTGACTAATCACTTAAACCCTCCCCCCCCACCCCCCCACCCCCCAAAAAAAAAGTCCTTCCGGCCAGTGCCGGGAGGAAGAGGTAGCTTTCATATTCCTTATTTTTAAAAAGCCAACTTATATTATTCAAACACACGAAGCTCAATTAAGTGGAAACCGAATGTAGGAGATTCAATACTAATTTTTATCAATACTAAATCATTATGAATGAGAATTTCGCGAAATTAGTCAGCTTTATCCAAGCTTCTTTTATTTAAAGTCACTTATATTTGGCTGCCAAATTCGGCGATTTCTTAAAGTGCCTGCGATTTTAAGACAACATGGTAGATGAGGCTAACCAGTGAACTTTGTCGAGACCTTAGTAATTGCTGTGCACATGCTCACTCATATCGGAATCGGTTGATATATACGAGTGCTGTCGCAGGCAAAAAATCAGATTTTTCAAAATGTCACCCATTTTAGAAATTGAAACTGATATATCTGAGCCATTTTTTAAGATAAAGACAAACAAAAAATGCTCCTGAATCCTTATATCAAGGTCGAATACTTAAGAAAGAAACCTTTTTCAATTTCTAATTTTTTTGCTCCTCACTTTAAATATAATTTTTTTTTTAATTTAATGACCGCCATTTTGAAACAAGATGGCTGATGAAGCTGGCCAGCGAACTTGGTCGAGATATTGATGTATACTATCCACATGCCTTCTTCCATCGAAATAGGCGAATAAGTGTGGTATCGCGTGACAAATACAAGATCGTTTCAAAGTGTTAGCCATGATAGAAATTCAAAGTGCTATAATTCAACCACTTTTTAAGATATAAACAAAAGAACAAATTTTCAGAAACAAAAACTGCTCCAGAATCTTTGTATCAAGGCCAAACACATAAAAAAAATCTTTTTCATTTTCCAATTTTTTAATACCTCATTTTAAATTTTAGATTACATTTTTTTTTTAAATGGCAACCCTTTTGAAACAAGATGGCGAATGAAGCTGGCCAACGAACTCGGTCGAGACATTGGTATGTACTATGTACAGACCAAGTTACATTCAAATCGGTTCATAAATACGCCTGTTATCGCGTGACAAAATCAGGTCGTTTTAAAATGTCAGCCACAATAGAAATTCAAAATGTTATAACTCAGCCATTTTTTTAGATGTAGACGAAACAAAACCTGTTCCGGAATTTTTGTATTAAGGTCAAACACATACAAAAAAAATCTTTTTCATTTTCCAATTTTTTGGTATCTCATTTTAAATTTATTTTTTTTTTATTTTTTTAAATGGTCACCATTTTGAAACAAGATGGCGAATGAAGCTGGTCAACGAACTCGGTTGAGTTATTTGTATGTACTATGCACACACCAAGGTACATCCAAATCGGTTCATGAATACGTCTGTTATCACGTGGCAAAAATCACGACGTTTCAAAATGTCAGCCACGCTAGAAATTCAAAATGCTATAACTCAGCCATTTTTTAAGATATAGACGAAACAAAAACTGCTCCCGAATCTTTTTATCAAGGTCAAACACATAAGAAAAAAATATTTTTTCAATTTTCAATTTTTTGCTACCACATTTCAAATTTAAATTTTTCTTAAAATTTTAAATGGCCGCCATTTTTAAACAAGATGGCGGATAAAGCTGGTCAACGAACTCGTTCAAGACATTGGTCTGTACTATGTATAAACGAAGTTACATCCAAATCGGTTCATAAATACGCCTTTTATCGCGTGACAAAATTCAGGACGTTTCAAAATGTTAGCTTCGCTAGAAATTAAAAATGCTATAACTCAGCCATTTTTTAAGATATAGACAAAACAAAAACTGCTACGGAGTCTTTGTATAAAGGTCAAATACATAAGAAAAAAATATTTTTCTATTTTCAATTTTTTGGTACCACATTTCAAATTTTAAATTTTTTTAAAAATTTTAAATGGCGCCATTTTGAAACAAAATGGCGGATGAAGCTGGCCAACGAACTCGGTCGAGACATTGGTATGTACTATGTACACACCGAATTACATCCAAATCGGTTCATAAATACGAGAGTTACAGTGTGACATAAGTCAGATATATATATATATATATATATATCAATTTTGAACGGAGGGTGGTTTCGGGGTCTGGGGGTCATGATCGATGAAAATATACCAAAATGTTTTGAAATCGCTTTCCTCCGAACGGCTGCAATAGGTAGCTTTTTGTAAAGAAAGCTACATAAAAAAAAGTCCTTCCGGCCAGTGCCGGGAGGAAGAGGTAGCTTTCATAATCCTTATTTTAAAAAAGTCAACTTATATCATGCAAACACACGAAGCTCAATTTAGTGGAAACCGAATATTGGAGATTCAATACTAATTTTTATCAATATAATGAATGAGAATTTCGCGAAATTAGTCAGCTTTATCCAAGCTGCTTTTCTTTAAAGTAACTTATATTTGGCTGCCAAATTTGGCAATTTCTTAAAGTGCCTGTCATTTAAGACAACATGGTGGATGAGGCTAAGCAGTGAACTTGGTCGAGACCTTAGTAATTGCTGTGCACATGCTCACTCACATCGGAATCGGTTAATATATAGGAGTGCTGTCGCATGCAAAAAATCAGATTTTTCAAAATGACACCCACAATAGAATTGAAACTGCTATATCTGAGCCATTTTTTAAGGTAAAGACAAACAAAAAATGCTCCTGAATCCTTATATCAAGATCAAATACTTAAGAAAGAAACCTTTTTCAATTTCTAATTTTTTTGCACCTCACTTTAAATATATATATATTTTTTAATTTAATGGCCGCCATTTTGAAACAAGATGGCTGATGAATCTGGCCAGCGAACTTGGTCGAGGTGTTGATGTATACTATCCACATGCCTTCTTACATCGAAATAGGCGAATACGTGTGTTATCGCATGAGAAATACAAGATCGTTTCAAAATGTTAGCCATGCTAGAAATTCAAAGTGCTATAAATCAACCATTTTTTAAGATATCAACAAAAGAACAAATTTTCAGAAACAAAAACTGCTCCGGAATCTTTGTATCAAGGCCAAACACATAAAAAAAATCTTTTTCATTTTCCAATTTTTTAATACCTCATTTTGAATTTTAAATTTAATTTTTTTAAATGGCAACCCTTTTGAAACAAGATGGCGAATGAAGCTGGCCAACGAACTCGGTCGAGACATTGGTATGTACTATGTACAGACCAAGTAACATCCAAATAGGTTCATAAATACGCCTGTTATCGCGTGACAAAAATCAGGTCGTTTTAAAATGTCAGCCACAAGAGAAATTCAAAATGCTATTACTCAGCCATTTTTTTTTAGATATAGACGAAAGAAAAACTGTTCCGGAATCTTTGTATTAAGGTCAAACACATACAAAAAAAATCTTTTTCATTTTCCAAATTTTTGGTATCTCATTTAAATTTTTTTATTTTTTAATTTTTTTAAATGGCCGCCATTTTGAAACAAGATGGCGGATGAAGCTGGCCAACGACCTCGGTCGAGATATTTGTATGTACTATGTACACACCAAGGTACATCCAAGTTGGTTCATAAATACGCCTGTTATTACGTGAGAAATATCAGGACGTTTCAAAATGTCAGCCACGCTAGAAATTCAAAATGCTATAACTCAGCCATTTCTTGAGATATAGACAAAACAAAAACTGCTCCCGAATCTTTTTATCAAGGTCAAACACATAAGAAGAAAATATTTTTTCAATTTTCAATGTTTGGTACCACATTTCAAATTTAAATTTTTCTTAAAAATTTAAATGGCCGCCATTTTTAAACAAGATGGCGGGTGAAGCTGGCCAACGAACCCGGTCGAGACATTGGTATGTACTATGTATAAACGAAGTTACATCCAAATCGGTTCATAAATACGCCTTTTATCGCGTGACAAAATTCAGGACGTTTCAAAATGTCAGCCACGCTAGAAATTCAAAATGCTATAACTCAGTCATTTTTTAAGATATAGACGAAACAAAAACTGCTCCGAAATCTTTGTATAAAGGTCAAATACATAAGAAAAAAATATTTTTCCATTTTCAATTTTTTGGTACCACATTTCAAATTTTAAATTTTTAAAAAAATTTTAAATGGCCGCCATTTTGAAACAAAATGGCAGATGAAACTGGCCAACGAACCCGGTCGAGACACTGGTATGTACTATGTATAAACGAAGTTACATCCAAATCGGTTCATAAATACGCCTTTTATCGCGTGACAAAATTCAGGACGTTTCAAAATGTCAGCCACGCTAGAAATTCAAAATGCTATAACTCAGTCATTTTTTAAGATATAGACGAAACAAAAACTGCTCCGAAATCTTTGTATAAAGGTCAAATACATAAGAAAAAAATATTTTTCCATTTTCAATTTTTTGGTACCACATTTCAAATTTTAAATTTTTAAAAAAATTTTAAATGGCCGCCATTTTGAAACAAAATGGCGGATGAAACTGGCCAACGAACTCGGTCGAGAGATTGGTATGTACTATGTACACACCGAATTACATCCAAATCGGTTCATAAATACGCCTTTTATCGCGTGACAAAATTCAGGACGTTTCAAAATGTCAGCCACGCTAGAAATTCAAAATGCTATAACTCAGCCATTTTTTAAGATATAGACGAAACAAAAACTGCTCCGGAATCTTTGTATAAAGGTCAAATACATAAGAAAAAAATATTTTTCCATTTTTAATTTTTTGGTACCACATTTCAAGTTTTAAATTTTTTTTAAAATTTTAAATGGCCGCCATTTTGAAACAAAACGGCAGATGAAGCTGGCCAACGAACTCGGTCGAGACATTGATATGTACTATGTACACACCGAATTACATCGAAATCGGTTCATAATTACGACAGTTACAGTGTGACATACGTCAGAAATATATATATATATATATGGATATATATATATATATATATATATCAATTTTGAACGGAGGGTGGTTTCGGGGTCTGGGGGGTCATGCTCGATGAAAATATACCAAAATGTTTTGAAATCGCTTTCCTCCGAACGGCTGCAATAGGTAGCTTTTTGTAAAGAAAGCTACATAAAAAAAAAGTCCCTCCGGCCAGTGCCGGGAGGAAGAGGTAGCTTTCATAATCCTTATTTTAAAAAAGTCAACTTATATCATGCAAACACACGAAGCTCAATTTAGTGGAAACCGAATATTGGAGATTCAATACTAATTTTTATCAATATAATGAATGAGAATTTCGCGAAATTAGTCAGCTTTATCCAAGCTGCTTTTCTTTAAAGTAACTTATATTTGGCTGCCAAATTCGGCAATTTCTTAAAGTGCCTGTCATTTAAGACAACATGGTGGATGAGGCTAAGCAGTGAACTTGGTCGAGACCTTAGTAATTGCTGTGCACATGCTCACTCACATCGGAATCGGTTAATATATAGGAGTGCTGTCGCATGCAAAAAATCAGATTTTTCAAAATGTCACCCACAATAGAAATTGAAACTGCTATATCTGAGCCATTTTTTAAGGTAAAGACAAACAAAAAATGCTCCTGAATCCTTATATCAAGATCAAATACTTAAGAAAGAAACCTTTTTCAATTTCTAATTTTTTTGCTCCTCACTTTAAATATATATATATTTTTTAATTTAATGGCCGCCATTTTGAAACAAGATGGCTGATGAATCTGGCCAGCGAACTTGGTCGAGGTGTTGATGTATACTATCCACATGCCTTCTTACATCGAAATAGGCGAATACGTGTGTTATCGCATGAGAAATACAAGATCGTTTCAAAATGTTAGCCATGCTAGAAATTCAAAGTGCTATAAATCAACCATTTTTTAAGATATCAACAAAAGAACAAATTTTCAGAAACAAAAACTGCTCCGGAATCTTTGTATCAAGGCCAAACACATAAAAAAAATCTTTTTCATTTTCCAATTTTTTAATACCTCATTTTGAATTTTAAATTTAATTTTTTTTAAATGGCAACCCTTTTGAAACAAGATGGCGAATGAAGCTGGCCAACGAACTCGGTCGAGACATTGGTATGTACTATGTACAGACCAAGTAACATCCAAATAGGTTCATAAATACGCCTGTTATCGCGTGACAAAAATCAGGTCGTTTTAAAATGTCAGCCACAAGAGAAATTCAAAATGCTATTACTCAGCCATTTTTTTTTTAGATATAGACGAAAGAAAAACTGTTCCGGAATCTTTGTATTAAGGTCAAACACATACAAAAAAAATCTTTTTCATTTTCCAAATTTTTGGTATCTCATTTAAATTTTTTTATTTTTTAATTTTTTTAAATGGCCGCCATTTTGAAACAAGATGGCGGATGAAGCTGGCCAACGAACTCGGTCGAGATATTTGTATGTACTATGTACACACCAAGGTACATCCAAGTTGGTTCATAAATACGCCTGTTATTACGTGAGAAATATCAGGACGTTTCAAAATGTCAGCCACGCTAGAAATTCAAAATGCTATAACTCAGTCATTTTTTAAGATATAGACGAAACAAAAACTGCTCCGAAATCTTTGTATAAAGGTCAAATACATAAGAAAAAAATATTTTTCCATTTTCAATTTTTTGGTACCACATTTCAAATTTTAAATTTTTAAAAAAATTTTAAATGGCCGCCATTTTGAAACAAAATGGCGGATGAAACTGGCCAACGAACTCGGTCGAGAGATTGGTATGTACTATGTACACACCGAATTACATCCAAATCGGTTCATAAATACGCCTTTTATCGCGTGACAAAATTCAGGACGTTTCAAAATGTCAGCCACGCTAGAAATTCAAAATGCTATAACTCAGCCATTTTTTAAGATATAGACGAAACAAAAACTGCTCCGGAATCTTTGTATAAAGGTCAAATACATAAGAAAAAAATATTTTTCCATTTTTAATTTTTTGGTACCACATTTCAAGTTTAAAATTTTTTTAAAAATTTTAAATGGCCGCCATTTTGAAACAAAATGGCGGATGAAACTGGCCAACGAACCCGGTCGAGACATTGGTATGTACTATGTATAAACGAAGTTACATCCAAATCGGTTCATAAATACGCCTTTTATCGCGTGACAAAATTCAGGACGTTTCAAAATGTCAGCCACGCTAGAAATTCAAAATGCTATAACTCAGTCATTTTTTAAGATATAGACGAAACAAAAACTGCTCCGAAATCTTTGTATAAAGGTCAAATACATAAGAAAAAAATATTTTTCCATTTTCAATTTTTTGGTACCACATTTCAAATTTTAAATTTTTAAAAAAATTTTAAATGGCCGCCATTTTGAAACAAAATGGCGGATGAAACTGGCCAACGAACTCGGTCGAGAGATTGGTATGTACTATGTACACACCGAATTACATCCAAATCGGTTCATAAATACGCCTTTTATCGCGTGACAAAATTCAGGACGTTTCAAAATGTCAGCCACGCTAGAAATTCAAAATGCTATAACTCAGCCATTTTTTAAGATATAGACGAAACAAAAACTGCTCCGGAATCTTTGTATAAAGGTCAAATACATAAGAAAAAAATATTTTTCCATTTTTAATTTTTTGGTACCACATTTCAAGTTTAAAATTTTTTTAAAAATTTTAAATGGCCGCCATTTTGAAACAAAACGGCAGATGAAGCTGGCCAACGAACTCGGTCGAGACATTGGTATGTACTATGTACACACCGAATTACATCAAAATCGGTTCATAATTACGGGAGTTACAGTGTGACATAGGTCAGATATATATATATATATATATATATATATCAATTTTGAACGGAGGGTGGTTTCGGGGTCTGGGGGTCATGATCGATGAAAATATACCAAAATTTTTTGAAATCGCTTTCCTCCGAACGGCTGCAATAGGTAGCTTTTTTGTAAAGAAAGCTACCTAAAAAAGTTATAAAATAGCTTTGTGTGATACTTAAAACCTCGGATACCATAGCATCAAGATATTATTTTAATAGTTACAAAATAGTTTTTTGTGATAATTAAAACTTTGGACTTTAAAACCTTAATTCCATTGTTATATTGTTAATGTCAGATTCGAAGACTATTTATTTGTGTTATTATTAAAGATGTTTCGTTTTGAATCCTTTTTCACATGTAAAATAGTGTTCAACTGCATATTTATTTATTATTTTCTTCTATGATAACAATCTTTAATAAAATGTAATTCTTAAAAACCGACACTAGTCACCCGAAGTAAAATTTAACTTTCAAGCTAATGTTAATTCTATGGACAGTTCTTTGCATATTTCGAGCTCACATTTTAATATTTTTTAATATTATTTTTTGCATAGGATACACCTGGTTGATATATATAGTTGTGCAATCGCACCTTTTCGAGCTTTTATGCAATTTTTTATATGCAAATACTTTCAATTTTGTAACCTGTTCTGAAAGTGAAACTGTACTCATATAAAAGAAAACTGTAACCAAAACCGAAAAAGTACAAAAGCACAACAATATATGGGGCATTCTCACAATCTTTTGACTTTTATGTCCCTGAATAATAATTTTTATTTTAATACATTTTTTTTTCATAATACTGGGGAACATTCCATTGCATGATTGCATAACAATATTAACGAGATAAATAAGTTTTGGACGATGTTGGGAGTCCAAATACCAGGAAAACTCCTATACCGTCCCGTCCCTGATGCTGATTTTTAAATTTGGAGCTGTCTGTATAAAATTGTTTCAATAAAAGTAATTCGATGTAATTTTTTTCCGAAACTGGGACAATTGTTTAATATAAATATTGTGCAAAAAATTAACCTGCACACATTTTTACGGTTGATATTATTTTTTGAACTCTGTCTCTGGATTTTTTATCCTTACCGGCCCTCTTGCTAAACTTATACAGAAAATCACTTCAGACGCAGCCACAGAATTTTTTTTCAAGTTTTTTCTCATGCAGAAGTATGCTAGAGAAAGAATGTCTAAAATTCTTTGACAGGAAATTTACTGCAGAATTTAAATCAGCATTTAAATATCAATTTCAAGATCGTGGCTTTATTGGTAGTCTTACCGTCCCCAAGGTTTATTTCTGCTTTTTTCGAGGTAAATTAAGAAAAAAAAAATTTAATCCAATGTTAACAACTGTTTCTAGAAATCAATGAACATTGTGGCTATCACTTAGTCTTAACATGATTTTCCTAAAAATAGGTGATAATTTTCCTTACCGTTCCATCCTTACCGTCCCTTTTTTTCCCATTTCGTCCCTTTTATCCTATACCGTTCCCCCTCCTTTTTTTTTTATCTTACCGTCCCTTCTTTAATACCCCTTTAAGACAATGTTGTACAAAAATTCTGTATTAATTGTACTACATTTTTATTATTTCTTATTTGAATGTTTTGTGGGTACTATGCAAATTCATTATAAGTAAAAATGTAGAAGAAAATAAAAAGTTATAGTGGTAAAATGGTAAGGAAAATTAAACTCGCAAGTTTAACTTAAACCGCAGTTAAAAAAAAAAAAAAAAATTCGCTGCTGACCCTTTTTTCTTTATTTTGAATCATTAAGGTATTTGTCTATCAGATTAAAGTGTGATTTTAGCATGTTTAATTTCACCAGATTTTTATTCCCGAAAGTCAAAAGTTTGTGAGAATGCCCCATATATACTCGTAGTCCTCAGGTATCCTATGCAAATATATATATTATTTAAGCTGTATAGCATTTTAGCTGTAAAGATTTCTCCCATATACTAACGTTAGCCTTCGAGTTTCTTCGCGTGACTAGTGTAGGTTATGTAGTATAATTATTTAGTGGGTTAAGTATATGTATATGTACTGTTATGAGACTAATTCGAAAACACGCCGATCGCTAATATTAATACAATGGGGGAATTTTTTAAAGGTATTTTTGTTTGCATTTTAATATTTTAATTTTTTTTGTATTTGAAAGCTGAGGTGGTTCTGTACAAAGATCCTTTTGCATTTTTTTAAAATTTTGTTTACAAGTATTTTTAATTAGAACACTTTCACTTTCGGAATCGGTTTCGAAAGTGAAAGCATCCTCATAAAAAAATCCTGCAAACAAAATCGAAAAAGTGAAAAAGGTCTTTTTGAGATCGACCTGAGCTGTCATATGTGAAAAAAACAAGTTGGAAATTGCTCGTCAAACGTGGCAAATGAGGTGCGTTCTTACTATAACTAGTTTTATAAATATTTTTTGAACCACATATTCTACTGAATGTATATTTTAGTGCACTTCATAAGTGCATATCAGTTTCATTCTCTTCGAAAGGCTGTAACATAATTAAAATGCACTTACAATAATTTTTCCCATTGGCTGTAATGTAACGGAAAACTTTTGACTGTCCGTGTAATTAAGCTATACATCCGATTTTCATAAAATTGGAAATGACTCAACAAAATTTTACAACAATTATATATTTAAAATTTCAGACCGTTCGGAAGGCTGTATCATCATTAAAATGCACTTGCAATAATTTTCCCCATTTGCCGTAATGTAACGGAAAACTTTTGAATGTCCCTGTAATTAAACTATACATCCGATTTTCACAAAATTTTAAATAACTCGACAAAATTTTGCAACAATTATATATTTAAAATTTCAGACCATTCGGTTGGGTAGTTTTTTCTCTGTTATATGCGGACGGACAGACAGGCGGACCGAACGACGACTATAGGTGTTACGCATTTATATAATTACGAACGCACCTAAAAATCATTTAAAAATAATCAAATGAAAACGAGATATTTTTAAGAATTTCTCCCACATAATTAACATTGATCGAACAAGTGTTTTCACGTGACTGAAATAGCCTCTTACACTAGTCATGTGGAGAAATTCTAACGCTAATGTTAATCCTATGGGAGGAGTCTTTACAGATTTCTCGCTTGGATTTTAATATTTTCAGAAGAGTTTTTGCATAGGGTACCCCATGTCGATAACTTTTATCGTGAATTTGTACTTTTTCTATTTTGGTTGCAGTTTTTTATATAAGTACAGTTTCATTTTCAGTATCGATTCTAATCGGTTTCAAAAGTGAAACTATCTTGATATGAAAAACTGTAACCAAAATCGAAAAAGTACAAACGCACGATAAAAGTTATCGACCTCACGTACCCTATGCCAAAAATCTTTTAAAAATATTAAAATGCAAGCGAGAAATCTGAAAAGATTTTCCCACAGGTTTAACATTAGCGTTAAAATTTCTTCGCGTTACTAGTTTTAGCCCTTTACGCGGAAAAACTCGAACTCTAACGTTAAACCTATGAGACAAATCTTTACAGATTTGTCTCGTTCACTTTCGGAAGAGGTTGGAACCTGTTCTGAAAGTGAAACTATTTTCGTATAAAAAAAACTGTAACCAAAATCGAAAAAGTACACAAACGCTAACATTAGATATCGACCTCAGGTGTCCTGGAAAAAAAAAATCGTGTAAAAATATTAAAACGCAAGCGATAAATTTGAAAAGATTTTAACCATAGGTTGAACATTAGTGATCAAATTTCTTCCCGTGACTAGTGTAGACCCTTTACGCGGAAAAACTCAAGTTAAATCTATGAAAAAAATCTTTACAGATTTCTCATTCGAATTTTAATATTTTTAAATAATTTTCGTTAATCAGGATACCTGAGGTCGATATCTATTGTTGTTAGTTTGTACTTTTCTATTTTGTTTGCATTTGTTTTTTTTTATATGAGGATAGTTTCACTTTCACAACGCATTCGAACCAGTTCCAATAGTAAAAATGTCCGCATAAAAAAAAAAAAAAAAAAAAAAAAAAAAACTGAACAAAATCGAAAAATTACAAACGCATAACTATATATATCGATCTCAGGTATCCTATGCATATATTTCTCTCTCATTTAAGCTGTATAGCTTTATCACTGTGAAGATTTCTCCCACATACTTAGCATTAGGGTTCGAGTTTCTTCGCATGACTAATGTAGATTCTTAAGAACTTTCTTCAGTCACGGGGAAAAGAAAAAACGCTGATGCTAAATCTATGGGAGCGTTATTTTCAAATATCTCGCTCAAATTTTAATATTTTTGAATGATTTTTTTTCGCATAGGATAGCTGAGGACGATCTACAACCTGGCTAGTTTTTACTTTTTCGATTTCGGTTTCAGATTCTTTTTTAAAAAATACAATTACTTTCGGAGCCGGTTCCGAAATTGAAACTATCCTATTATAGAAAAAAAACAATAATCAAAATCGAAAAAGTAAAAACTAGTCCGGTTGTAGATCATCCTCAGCTATTCTTTGCCAAAAAAAAACCATTCAAAAAATATTAACATTTCAGCAAGAAATTTGAAAATAACGCTCCCATAGACTTACCATTAGCATTCGACTTTTTCCAAGTGACTAGTATGGACACTTAACCCTTTAAGACCGGGAGTTTTTTGGTAGAAATTGAAAGTTTGGGTTTCCCCTTATCGATAGGATCGTATTTGATTGAAAAAAAATATTAAAAAATACCCGATGTCAGGTTATCACAAGAAAGAACCCGTACAATTTTGTGGGTTCGGCCTTAATGCAGCCGTTTCCGGGTTAAATCTACACAATTGTGTAGTTTGGGATTATGTGTGCAAAAATCTAAAAATAAAAGTTTAAGCAAAAAAAAGTTGTTGTTTATTGAGATAACTTTCATAAGCCACAATGAAAATATTTGAAACAATTTTTGTTTTTGGACAGACCACTACAATTTCATTTTCTGAGACGTGCTCATTGCTCGCACACCTCTTAAGAGCCTTTGACAAATAGTATGCCCTTCACTTCGTTTGGATTGTGTCTGATCCTTCAAATTTCTTTTTTTTTTAGTTTTTCCAGCAGCGGTATTTTGTTGAAATACCGATCGAAGTACATAAAACTAGGTCTGAACCAGAGTAAGGACTACAGCAGGTCCTAAACCTAGATCCTTGTGGACCAGGTCTGTACTTTCCCACTGGTATAATACAAAATTTAAAACTATCCCAGATGAGGCTGTTACAACAGAGTGTGGTTTGTTTTTTATATACTGCTTTACTGAGGCACGTCCTAAAAAAAGGAATCGTCTGCTCATCTATGGAAAATTTTCCCTGATCTCCTGGTAAATTCAAGCAGACACTACGGAATCTGTCGAGCATTTGCTGAACTTTCCATAATTTATTATTTATTCCTGATGGTTTACTTGCTGTGTCGACAAAATGGAATGAATTTATCAAACTTAAAAATCAATCTCGTGGTATGCATATAACTCATATAAAACTTATAAATCATATATGGCATCTATAACTCAGAGCAGAAACATACAGTTCGTTACATGTGCATATTATATATCTAATACTATCCATTTTAAATAGAACTCATGAATAGTACAAACCTATTAATTTAAAATTGGTCAGCTTTAAAAATCTAATTAATAAAAAATAAATTGCTAAATACATAAGTTTAAAAAAAATCACTTAAAAATAAAAATTTTATATATTAGGAATTGTATCTATTTTGGAAATGGTAAATGCCGGACCCGCACAATTGTGTGGTTCATTTGTTTTTCAACTTTTCTGAAGCCTAATTAAATTTATCAAAGACAAAATCAATTAAAATAATGAATAAACTATATGAAAAGAAATGTTAAATCTAAGCAAACACTATAAATCATATTTAAAAGAAATTACGACAGTAGGTACATACTTTTTAGGTGCGTTCGTAATTATATAAATACGTAGCACCTATAGTCGTCGTTCAGTCCGTCCGTCTGTCCGTCTGTCCGTCCGTCTGTCCGTCCGTCTGTCCGTCCGTCTGTCCGTCCG
Source organism: Maratus speciosus (assembly GCA_963932465.1). Taxonomy (NCBI): domain Eukaryota; kingdom Metazoa; phylum Arthropoda; class Arachnida; order Araneae; family Salticidae; genus Maratus; species Maratus speciosus. The sequence continues at coordinate 394,650,526 of OZ010793.1, read as the reverse complement.
TCTGTCTGTCCGCATGTAACAGAGCAAAAACTACCCAACCGAATGGTCTGAAATTTCAAATATATGATTGTTGCAAAATTTTGTCGAGCCATTTCAAATTTTATGAAAATCGGATGTATAGTTTAATTACAGGGACAGTCAAAAGTTTTTCTTTACATTACGGCCAATGGGAAAAATTATTGCAAGTGCATTTTAATGATATTACAGCCTTCCGAATGATCTGAAATTTTAAAGATATAACTGTTGCAAAATTTTGTCGAGCCCTTTCAAATTTTAGGAAAATCGGATGTATAGTTTAATTACAGGGACAGTCAAAAGTTTTTCTTTACATTACGGCCAATGGGAAAAATTATTGCAAGTGCATTTTAATGATATGAGAGCCTTCCGAATGATCTGAAATTTTAAAGATATAACTGTTGCAAAATTTTGTCGAGCTTTTTCAAATTTTAGAAAAATCGGATGTATAGTTTAATTACAGGGACAGTCAAAAGTTTTTCTTTACATTACGGCCAATGGGAAAAATTATTGCAAGTGGATTTTAATGATATTAGAGCCTTCCGAATGACCTGAAATTTTAAAGATATAACTGTTGCAAAATTTTGTCGAGCCCTTTCAAATTTTAGAAAAATCGGATGCATAGTTTAATTACAGGGACAGTCAAAAGTTTTTCTTTACATTACGGCCAATGGGAAAAATTATTGCAAGTGCATTTTAATGATATTACAGCCTTCCGAATGGTCTGAAATTTTAAAGATATAATTGTTGCAAAATTTTGTTGAGCTATTTCAAATTTTAGGAAAATCGGATGTATAGTTTAATTACAGGGACAGTCAAAAGTGTTCCGTTACATTACGGGGAATGGGAAAAAAATATTGGAAGTGCATTTTAATGATGTATCAGACTATGCGCTTTATGAAGTGCAAAAAATTATACATTCAGTACAATATGGGGTGCAAAAAATAATTATAAAACTAGTTATAGTACGAACGCACCTCATTTGCCACGTTTGACGAGCAATTTCCAACTTGTTGTCTATTGCTGTCGGATGATATATAGTCTTTTTAAAAGCAGAAAATCTAACCCTGTATTGTAGTTGGTACCCCCTAATTGTGTTTTATCAAAACATCTAAAGCATATAAATGTGCAGATTTGGTTTTAAATCGCACAAAAACAGTAAATAGTCATTCTCTTTTACTTTAGTATCGCCGCACAATTGTGTGGGTCAGGGCTTAAAGGGTTAAGATGCTACTTCAGTCAAGCGGAAACACCCATTCGCCAATGTTAATCCAATAAGAGAATTTTTTTAAGGTAACTCGGTTGCATTTCAATATTTTTAAATGATTTTTTTTATGTACTTTCACTTTTGGAGCCGGTATAAACAGTGAAAAGAGTGAAAGTGTCCGCACAAAAAAAAAATAAAAAGAAAGAAATAAAATTAAATAAAAACTTCAACGAACTTAAAATAAAGTAAAAAATCACAGTTGCAGAAATTTACTCAGCTATCCAATGCAAAAAAAAAAAAAAAAAAAAAAAAAAAAAAAAGTCTTTTTAAAATATAAAAATACAAACGAGATATTTTAAAAAATATATCTCGTTGGATTAACATTAGCGATTCGGTCATTTTGCCTGAAGGGTTATAATTTGTGATCACCTTTAGAATTAATTCTAAGTAGAATTCTTGAAAACAGTAAAAATTTAACTTGTAACTTTTAAAATGCACTCTATCGTTTCTCTCTTTTAGGATGCAAAGACACGGAAATAATATAGAGAAGAATGTTAAATAATTGTATGTTAATTTGGTAAATATTATGTTAATACTTTGTGTTAGAAACTGTGTAATTGTGAAAATAAACTTTGCAATTTTATAGACTGTATTGTTTTATTATAACTTTGCTCTTTTTAAATTCTTGAAACTTTTCAAATATGTTGTTTTTGTGTAATTATATTTATTCAGATTTAAGAATAGGGAAATTTCAATTTTAAAATGAGTTTTTTTTTCCCTTCTGGAAGTTAATAAGTTTTAGCAATATATTCCACTCTGGCCAAAAAGAAATGAAAATAAATTATATTTTCTTTAATAAAATTAAGATTGAGGGTGTGTGTTTATACTCATCTAGGTTTGCTTTGCATTGGTTATGTACATGGACCATTTATTTTTAGATAATGTTTTTAATTACCTTCTAAGAATTAGAAGGGAATAAGCAACTAATTGAGAATTGGCGAGTCTAATAAAACTTCTAAACAAATTAAGGTATTAGATGTAAATTTCCAACTGGGCGAAAAATGTCCGGACCAGGATTCAAACCCGGGACCTCCTGGCTGAAGCCGCCAGTGCTCTGCCATCTGAGCTATTCCGAACGATTCTGGTCGAACTATTTCACCCAGCTAACCTTGATGATTACAGCATCTGGTCTGAAACCTGGTTCAGCTCAACAGAATAAATCTCAGGTAATGGAACTCCAGAAATCGCTGGATACGAAATTACACTAGATTAATATTAACCCAATTATTCTAATTGGTAAACAAATCATAAACAATTAGAATAATTGTGTTAATATTAATCTAGTGCAATTTCGTATCCAGCGATTTCTGGAGTTCCATTACCTGAGATTTATTCTGTTGAGCTGAACCAGGTTTCAGACCAGATGCTGTAATCATCAAGGTTAGCTGGGTGAAATAGTTCGACCAGAATCGCTCTGGATAGCTCAGATGGCAGAGCACTGGCGGCTTCAGCCAGGAGGTCCCGGGTTCGAATCCTGGGCCGGACATTTTTCGCCCAGTTGGAAATTTACATCTAATATGATTTGTTTACCAATTAGAATAATTGTGTTAATATTAATCTAGTGAAATTAAGGTATATTATTGGAAGTTATTGGGGCTTACCAGGTAGTTGAATGGTTAGCCCTATGGCCTCCGATTCAACTATGTCGGGTTTAATTCCTGCGGGTGTGGTAGCGTATTTGTGATGATTTGGAATCTATTTTAAACTATAAATCCTTGTTTACTCGGTCTATATAGCATAAAAATGTCAAGCATTTGACAAACCTCCGATTATATGGAATCCTGCACAAAACTCGCACAACCTTCAAAAGTACGACTAGTAAAGGCGTACAGATAAAAAATATACAATCAAAAATTGAGTAGAAATGCGGCAACTAGTGACCATTCACCAAAGTTTGGGAAGAATTTCATTTTTATACTAAAAATGAATATTCGATGAGTCCTTAAAAAATAAAGTTCTTTTATCATGTTTTGGGGGCATTTTTAGCTCAGGGAGCGGGAGGGGCAAACTAAAAATTTTTTAAGTATGTTAAGAGACAGCTATCGTTTATTATGTTCTTTTTTTTTTAAATCGAATGATTACCATTTGCAAATTGATACGATCATTTGTTACATAGTTGCGACAAGTTTTGTGAATACGAGGTCGAAAACTATAATTTGGTGCAAGTACCGTAGGTTTTTACAGCAGCAACTGATAACCATTCAAGAAAATTTATCTGGTAAGATCTGGTAATTTTGGCACTAGAAATGAAGATACGATGAGTCCCCCCAAAATAAAGTTGTTTCATCGTGGGGTTCTTTTTGTGGAGGGGGGGGGGGGTTTACACGGCATGGGCGAACAGAACTTATTTTTTAAATGTCAAATTGGGTATCGTTTGTTATGAATTTTTTTTATTCTGAATCAAATGATATTGCACGCAAGCCGATACGATCATTGTTTACAAAGTTAGGCCAGGTTATAAGTAGTGAATTTTGGTAAATTTAATGACTTTGAAATAAACTCAAAATTATCCTGATTTTGATTATTGCTATTTTGAAGACATTTAATAGTTTTGAGATGACTTAATATGATATAAAAAACTATTTTTAAACGTAAAATAAATGTGACAAAACTACGCTAAAAAATATAATATAATTTTCCACTTTGCATTGATAAAATCTTTTCTGTAACTTTCTTATAAATGTTCGTGTCGACTTGCCCATAATGTTATTCAAATGCATACGAAACGATATCCCACTTGACCTATTTAAAAAAAGTTGAATTTTGCTCCCTCGAGCTAAAATGCCCATCCCCCCCCCCCCACACACACACACACACACACAAAAAAAAAACACGGTAAAACAACTTTACATTTTGGATACTTATCGGATCTTTAATTTGTAGTGTCAAAACGACGTTTGTCTCAAGCTTTCGTGAATAGCAATCACTTGTTACTGTAAAAACCTATTTTACCTGTAAAAGACTTTGTATAAATAAAACCTGCCGTAACTTTGTAAGAAATGATCGTACTGACTTGCTGATGATTTCACCTGATTCAGAATTATAAAAAACATAATAAACAATATCCCATTTCACCTACTTATTTATTTATTTTTAGTTAACCCCCTCCCTGAGCTAACAATGCCCCCTTTTGCGCACAAAACATAAAACAACTTTATTTTTTTAGTACTCATTGGATCTTCATTTTTAGTATCAAAACGAAGTTCTTCCCAAATTTGAGTGAATGGCCATCTGTTGTCTCAAAAAATCCTATTTTACCTGTGTCCTACACGCAAAATTCAGAGAATTGATAACATTTCAATGAAATTACTACATATTTGCAGCTATACTTGTCATGACAAGATTCCGAGTTTGCAATTCATTTGCAGATGTTCTGATATGACAATATTGCAAATTTACAATGAGTTTGAAAATAATCTGACATCGCGATATTACTAGTTTGCTATGATTTTGCAGTAAGATTACTGCAACAAGATTGCAACTTGCACGACAACTTGGCTGCAAGTTCAAAGTATGGTGACTTCGGAGTTTGCATAATCTTGTTGCAGTCTTGTTATGACTTTCAGACTTGTCATGCTGAGCTTGCTGCAACATTGCAAGTCTGCACAGTAAGATTGCTGAAAATTTTCTGCAAACTAAAATTGCTATCTGGGTTATGGCAACCGAAGTGCCTGTTTCAAGAGTGGTTTATAGTTAAAAAAATTATAAGTTAACTTTACGTCATTTTGTCAAGCTTAAAAATTACAAGATATTACTCTTTGGCTATAATTAATTTGCCTATAATTATTTTGTCAGACACAAATTTGGTTGCAAAGTTAATGACAGACGGCTTTAAATATGGCAACCGAAGTGCTTCTTTCAAGAGTGGTTTATAGTTTAAAAATTATAAGTCATCTTTTCGTCATTTTTTCAAGCTTAAAAATTACAAGATATTACTCTTTGGCTATCACACAACCTATAATTAATTTGCCAGACACAAATGCGGTTGAAAAGTTAATGCCAGACGGCTTTAAATATGGCAACCGAAATGCCTGTTTCAAGAATGGTTTATAGTTTAAAAATTATAAGTCATCTTTACGTCATTTTATCAAGCATAAAAATAACAAGCTATTACTCTTTGGCTATCACACAACCTATAATTAATTTGCCAGACACAAATTCGGTTGCAAAGTTAATGCCAGACGGCTTTAAATATGGCAACCGAGGGCCTGTTTCAAAAGTGGTTTATAGTTTAAAAATTATAAGTCATCTTTACGTCATTTTATCAAGCATAAAAGTTACACGATATTAATCTTTGGCTAGCAGACGACCTATAATTAATTTGCCAGACACAAATTCGGTTGCAAAGTTAATGCCAGACGGCTTTAAATATGGCAACAAAAAGCCTGTTTCAAGATATTGTACCTTCTGTGGGGATTTGGCTTCATTTAATGACAGTCAATGCTTAATTTTAAACAATAAACCACTCTTGAAACAGGCACTTCGGTTGCCATATTTATGCAACCGAATTTGTGTCTGGCAAATTAATTATAGGTAGTCTGCTAGCCAAAGAGTAATATCTTGTAATTTTTATGCTTGATAAAATGACGTAAAGATGACTTATAATTTTTAAACTATAAACCACTCTTTAAACAGGCACTTCGGTTGCCATATTTAAGGCCGTCTGGCATTAACTTTGCAACCGAATTTGTGTTTGGCAAATTAATTGTAGGTTATCTCCTAGCTAAAGAGTGATATCGATTAATTTTTAAGCTTGATAAAATGACGTAAAGATGACTTATAATTTTAAAACTATAAACCACTCTTGAAACAGGCACTTTCGTTGCCATATTTAAAGCCGTCTGGCATTAACTTTGCAACCAAATTTGTGTCTGGCAAATTCATTATAGGTTGTCTGCTAGCCAAAGTGTAATATCTTGTAATTTTTATGCTTGATAAAAGGACGTAAAGATGACTTAAAATTTTTAAACTATAAACCACTCTTTAAACAGGCACTTCGGTTGCCATATTTAAAGCCGTCTGGCATTAACTTTGCAACCAAATTTGTATCTGGCAAATTAATTATAGGTTGTCTGCTAGCCAAAGTGTAATATCTTGTAATTTTTATGCTTGATAAAATGACGTAAAGATGACTTAAAAATTTTTAAACTATAAACCACTCTTGAAACAGGCACTTCGGTTGCCATATTTAAAGCCGTCTAGCATTAACTTTGCAACCGAATTTGTGTCTGGCAAATTCATTTTAGGTTGTCTGCTAGCCAAAGAGTAATATCTTGTAATTTTTATGCTTGATAAAATGACGTAAAGATGACTTATAATTTTTAAACTATAAACCACTCTTGAAACAGGCACTTTGGTTGCCATATTTAAAGACGTCTGGCATTAACTTTGCAACCAAATTCGTGTCTAGCAAATTAATTATAGGTTGTCTGCTAGCCAAAGTGTAATATCTTGTAATTTTTATGCTTGATAAAATGACGTAAAGATGACTTAAAAATTTTTAAACTATAAACCACTCTTGAAACAGGCACTTTCGTTGCCATATTTAAAGCCGTCTGGCATTAACTTTGCAACCGAATTTGTGTCTGGAAAATTCATTATAGGTTGTCTGCTAGCCAAAGAGTAATATCTTGTAATTTTTATGCTTGATAAAATGACGTAAAGATGACTTATAATTTTTAAACTATAAACCAATCTTGAAACAGACACTTCGGTTGCCATATTTAAAGCCGTCTGGCATTAACTTTGCAACCAAATTTGTATCTGGCAAATTAATTGTAGGTTGTCTGCTAGCCAAAGAGTAATATCGATTAATTTTTAAGCTTGATAAAATGACGTAAATATGACTTATAATTTTTAAACTATAAACCACTCTTGAAACAGGCACTTCGGTTGCCATATTTAAAGCCGTCTGGCATTAACTTTGCAACCAAATTTGTGTCTGGCAAATTAGTTATATGTTGTCTGATAGCCAAAGATTAATAGCTTTTAATTTTTATGCTTGATAAAATGAAGTAAAGATGACTTATAATTTTTAAACTATAAACCACTCTTGAAACAGGCACTTTGGTTGCCATATTTAAAGCCGTCTGGCATTAACTTTGCAACCAAATTCGTGTCTGGCAAATTAATTATAGGCTCTCTGTTAGCCAAAGAGTAATATCTTGTAATTTTTAAGTTTGATAAAATGACGTAAAGATAACTTATAATTTTTTAACTATAAACCACTCTTGAAACAGGCACTTCGGTTGCCATATTTAATGCTGTCTGGCATTAACTTTGCAACCGAAATTATGTCTTGCAAATTAATTATATATCGTCTGATAGCCAAAGAGTAATAAGTTATCTATAAATGTGGATCTGGCAGGATCTTAGCGATATTGGTAACTTCTGGCACTAATGGATTAATATCACAAATAGTTAGTATAAACAAATGTTACATCATTTTAGCAGGATTTTTGTTTTTAATTTTGAAGTTTTTTGACCTGTATAACCCCTTCTGCTACTGGTAAACGCAACGTCTCCGGACTGCCAGACCGGTTGCAAACGTACTTACATCATAAAAGGTAAGAACATATAAAAAATGAGCCTTGATAAAATGACGTAATTTTGAAGTTTTTTGACCTGCATAACCCCTTTTGCCACAGGTAAACGCAACGTCTCCCGACTGCCAGACCGGTTGCAAAAGTACTAAACCATAAAAGGGGAGAACATATAAAAAAAATGAGCCTTGATAAAATGACGTAATTTTGAAGTTTTTTGACCTGCATAACCCCTTCTGCCACTGGTAAACGCAACGTCTCCGGACTGCCAGACCGGTTGCAAACGTACTACACCATAAAAGGGAAGAACATATAAAAAAATGAGCCTTGATAAAATGACGTAATTTTGAAGTTTTTTGACCTGCATAACCCTTCTGCCACAGGTAAACGCAACGTCTCCCGACTGCCAGACCGGTTGCAAACGTACTGCACCATAAAAGGGAAGAACATATAAAAAAATGAGCCATGATAAAATCAGGTGACGAAAACGTTGCTAGCTTTTAGACTATAAGATAACTCAGTGAACATCGCCGCGTCTTAGATCTGAACAAATGTAAAGTATGCGCATGCGCTTAAAATAAAACCAGTCGTAACGTCCAATCAATAAAAGCGAAGCTTTAGACGGCATTGAGAATGGCATAGCATTGTGAATGGATAATACTTAAGCAAAAAAGCAGCAAAAAAGACGCCCGTCTGACATTGGTCTTATAGTCAACGAGAGTGAGTGGTTGTGCCTGTATCTAGCTGAAGAAAGTTGAAACTCACTGAGAGAGTTTGTGGAACTCTCTCAGAAAGTTCGGCTGTCTGAGATATCTTAAGCATCCGATGCGAACAGGGTATTACAATCACTGAGCTCCATAATAGTACGGACAGCTAACTTTCCGATCCTTTTTCTGCCTCGACTACATCACACTTTCAAGTAATAAGTCCTAAACTTTTCTTAATATTAGAAGCATTTTTAAACTTTTTCCGCATACTTTTTATCAATTTGGTTTTTCCTCCATCATTTTGATATTTTTATGAGCAATACTTCACAATTTTTCCATTTTTTTCGTTGAGCTTATCTGAAATTTCATTTTTAACTAATATCAAATTAAAATTTGCGATTAATTTAAATAAAATATATATATTTTTCAATAAAAAAATATATGTCAGTGAAAATTGTAGCAACTTCGGCTTATTTTAAAAATAAAATCCAATTTGAAAATATCTACCCCATACTACTCTAGGGGAGGAAATCTATGTCTTGCCAAAAATTTTCCTCGGAAAATCTTTGGAATTGTATTCATGGGCGGACCGCTGGATTCAATGTATCAGAATAAGCGTACTATTGTAGAGCTCAATGATTACAATGGAGCAGATCTGCCCCGTCATATCTTATGGAAGATGTCATATCTTATGGTTTTATTACACGAGGTGTCAAAGTCACTTGAAATTCCAGGCGTCTCAATGTTATTCTATGGCTCCAGGAGAGACGCCCGGAAAGCAAGCGATTCTTTTATGTCGGAGCGTCTTTGACGCCTGAAACGAGGCGAGTCGCCAGTAACAGCCTATCAAATGCATGGAAATCTGTCGATAGAAAAGCCTTTTCTCGAACAGCCAATGAAATGCTTAGAAAACGAAAAAAAGGGTATGGTTGCTAAGGGAAACCTGACGAGTCGCAAGCGATTTTTGTCGCTTCGAATTGTATGTGTACACGAGGGGTCAAAGACGCTTCAGATTCCGGGCGTCTCCATGTATTCCTATGGCTCCAGGGGAGTCGCTTGGAGCGCGAGCGTCTTTTTTCTGTCGGAGCATCTTTGATGCCCCAAACGAGGCGAGTCGCCAGTAACAGCCAATCATATGCTTGGAAATCTGATAATAGAAAAGCCTTTTCCGGAACAGCCAATGAAATGCTTGGAAAAGACGGGCCATGAGGCGGCTGTTGTCGCTAGACGCCTGGGATTCCAAGCGTCTTTGAGTCCTCGTGTAATAACACCATAATAACACTATTAGGAATTTGAATGGTTGACTTTTAGGTCCCAAACTACCTCATTGAGTTTTACATATTAAATTCATGCATTAGGTAGAACTCGATTAGCATATTAGAAGGAAACTAGTCTATCACGTCATATATTAGTAGAAACAAATAACAAACCAAATTTTAGTAGTTGATTTTTAGGTACCAAAACACCTCAGTGACTTCACGTATAAAATCCACGCATTAGGTAGAACTCGCTTAACGTATTACAAGGGAACTATTCTGTCACATCATATCTTAATAGAAACAAACCACAAGCCAAATTTTAGTGATTGATTTTTAGGTCCCCAAACACTTCATCGAATTTACGCATAAAATTCACTCATTAAACAGAACTCGATTAGCATATTAAAATGGAACTGGCGTATCACGTTATATCTTTGTGGAAAACACGAGCAGACTAAATTTTAGTGTTCGATTTTTAGGCCCCCAATCACTTTTATTCAAGTTTGAAAAATCTCACTTTCACTACTGTCAGATATATTTTGAGAATACAGTTTCCAACATACACTCATGTTTGTAAAAATTATAACACCGTGAAGGAATGACACGATTGAGCTGAAATTTCAGAGAATGCAAAATATAGTGTTATACCGGGAGGCGGCAGCATAGATAATCACATCATCGAGTTCACGGCTGAAATTCCAGAATTAGTTAAAACTCAATTCGCATATTAAAACGCAAACGGTCTGCTAAGTCATATCTTGGTGGAAAATACCTGAAAACCTTATTTTGCAAGTTGACTCGTAGGTTTACCATTGTGTTTTCTGCTCCCAGTTCCCCATATTTTCCCACCTTTCGGTGCAGGAAAACGCAATGGTAAACCTACTAGTCAACTACTAAAATCGGGTTTTCAGGTGTTTTCCACCAAGATATGACTTAGCAGACCGAATGCGTTTTAATATGCGAATCGAGTTTTACTAATTCTGGAATTTCAGCTGTGAACTCAATGAGGTGATTGTGTGTGCTTCCGCCTCCCGATCTACGTGTTATGCAAATGATTCTGATTCCCAAGTCACCACGCATGCGTGGCTAAGCAGCGCCCTCTGGACTGCTGCTGAAACCGTATAAATAGAGGGCGGTAGCGAGCTGTTGAGAATTGCCTATGGTTATTTGCTAATGCTAAACGTTAGATGAGACGTAACTATGCCTCTACGACGAAAAAAGGCGGCATTTCAGCCACTGGCGGAGTTTGAATCGCAGAGAATCATCGGCCTTCGTGAAGAAGGAATTTCCTGTCGTGCAATTCAGCTCGTGAGCAGCGTAACAGCAGCAGAGTGATGTGAATTTAGTAGTGGACCGACGAGTATCGGACAACTCGGAAATCTGAGAGTGGACCCCGAACGGTGACGTCAACGCGCGATGATAGACACATGGTCCGAATGGCGCTAACGGACCGTACAGCTTCATCTAGACAGTTGGCAGCACATTGGTCAACTGCTACAGGTGTATCACTGTCTCCATCGTCAATTCGTCAACGTCTGCTGCACCATGGACTGCGTGCAAGACCTCCTTTATACAGGATCCCCCTCCCGCAAAACCATCTACGACTTCGGCTGCAATGTGCCCATGCACATAGAGACTGGCATGCAGATTGGCAACAAGTTGTTTTATCTGACGAATCCCGCTTTAGTTTATGGTACCATCATAGCCGCATTCGTGTTAAACGCCATGCCGTTGAACGCTGTCTTCCGGAGTGCATTATCGAACATCGTAGTGGACGAACACCGAAAGTTACGGTCTGGGATGCGATTGCGCATCATGGATGATCGCAGCTGCTACGCATAACAGCAACAGGTACATCAGTGAAGTGCTGGAGCCCGAAGTCGTTCCTTTCCTTCAAGGCATATTCCTGGAGCTATCTTTCAAAAAGATATTGCCCGCCCACATGTTGCAAGGAATGTTTAAGACTTCTTGCCAGCAGAACACATACAGCTTCTTCCGTGGCCTCCGTATTCACTGGATATGTCGCCCATTGAACATGTGGTGAATTTCGTTGATCGGCGTCTCGCTCATTATCCTCCTCCTATAGCTTCTACAGATGAACTTTGGGTACGCATAGAAGGAATATGAAATGCTCTTCCCCAGGCAGACATTCAAAATCTGTTTGACTCCATGCCACGTCACGCCGTATAAAAGAACTTATTGTAGCGCGTGGTTGCTACAGGGCCAAAACTAGCCTTTTTGCACCCGGGACAAACATGGATTTTGCCCCCCCCCCCCCTCTTCCGCAAAATATATTTACAAAGAGAATTTTACTAATTTTCTAATAGCCGACTTATTTTAAATTTTAAAATATGTAATCGTGAAATATGTAACACTGAACTACGTAATCTACAATGGCGGATCCAAGGGGAGGTCACGGGGGTCATGACTCCCCTCTGAACACCAACAAAAATATTCTAAAAATCATTTTTAAAATGAAATATACTGTTGAATCCCTATTATCCGAGTCCCGCTTTCACCGATTTAGTCTCTTCTGATGGAGTGATGGTTTCCATTATTATGAAACAGCCATTATAAATGAAGGGTTAGATGAAGATGAAAGAGCAGCCTTAAAAAGTTAGAACTCTGATTTTCTGGTCAGATTGGGGAAAAAAATGGCCATAAAAAATTTTTTTGACAAAAAAAAATTATGGCCACTTTTTTCCCATCAGAAGAAAATTATCCATTCCAAAGGTTCCTTCATTTGGCGCCCCTTCGTTCTGGCGCCCGGGCACATGCCCCCTCTACCTCCCCCCCCTTAGTTTCGGTCCTGGGTTGCTACACTAAATACTGATTTCGGACACTTAAAAAATACTTAAAAAGAACGCGTCTATTTTTTTTTACCGTTTTACTTAATAAACTAGAACTGAATCTCCTAGTAACTTGTAAAAGTTGTACCTCCCTCTGTACGGTTCTAAAATTGTATATATACAAACGAAATGCATAATTTCCTTCGTTATTATTCCTTCGTCTACATAGAAATATAGAAATCGAAATATTTCATTCTTTCAAGAGTATTTTGTTGAAATTAAACAAGTGTTTAATTTCAGATGAAGATTCTGTCCAGATGAAGATTCTGTCCAGATGAAGATTCTGTCTGTGTCACTCTCTATTGTGTACAGTATAACCTCGAAAATCCGGCATTGTCAGGACCATGACGATGCTGAATTTCTGATTTCAAAAATACTTTTAATAGTCTTAATGGTGCCGTTATTCGTAATTTAATTCATACCCAAGTAATAGAGAGAGTCTTTGAGAAAATTAGAAAATTAAATATTTTAAAAAATATTAAAATTAAAAGTTTCTATTCATATTTTCTATGTTACAAAAAAAAAAAAATCTAATATATATCATTTCTTCTCGTGTAATTTCCTAAACATCGATGTCAATTTTATTTGCTTCAATTCTTTGAACAGCTTTTTAACAAGTTTTAATTTTACACAAATGTAGAATATTGATTTTGAAAATACAGTCTTATTTATCTAAAGCAGATGGTTTTCCAGTCAAATTTAAGCATTTTTCCACTGATACCTTTTCTTCTGTACTCAGAAGGGATTCAATTTAGCATAGCATCTGCGATCTCACTGTCAGCCAATCCATCGCTTTCAATCTCGAAATTTTTAATTGTTTAACGATTTATTATTTTTCTTTCTCCTATAAGGTGGAAGTGTAAAAAAAAAAAGATTGATGACTTTGATGCTGGATTTTTGAGGTCACACTGTACTTTATTTACTTTTACTATACGTATGTAATTTGTGTGTTTATAATTTTATTTTTTATTTTTTTCTAGAGAGAAAAGAATGAATCAAGAAGAAAAATTTAATGAAGTTCCTGTTAATTATATCAATTCTTTATATGTAAATGAATTACTATATTAATTCTTTATATGTAAATAAATAGAATTTTATAAACTGAATGATGTTTCATTTGTTTTCGAGACTATTTCCTTGATACTGAGAAATATTTTTCATTGCTTCAGTCTTAAGTTATTAAAAATAATTACAATCAGAAAAAGAACAATTTAAGTGAGTTAAATTATACTTTAAAGAACTAAAAAAAATAATGTTAGTTTAGTATTTGCTCTGTTGTACATAGGATAATATTTCTCTGGTAAAAGAAAAACATTGGAGAAGGGAGGAAGGCATAGGATTTTTAAAATTTGTCTTATTGTAATATGTAATTTACATTGTTAAACAAGCAAGAAATTACTATTTTTATGTAAAAATGCTGGAAAGATCATTGAATTTGTGAAAAAAATTCTTTTGCATTTTGCATCATTAAACAATTTTCAGAGAAAAGACTAAATATATTCCCGTGGTCATCAATCAGAATCCTATGGAGGATTTATTTTATAAATCTGACAATATTCTCTAAATAATAATTGAAAATTCTAAGAAATAAGTTTAATAAATGAAAGAATTAAAAAATTTAATGAAGTAGTAATATAAAAAATATACAATCTTCTACAGTCATTAAATGTACACTATATTGGAATTCCACATATTTGATGTGCTATTTATTGTAGGTAAACACAGATTTCATTATATATGTATACAATAAAAAATTATCTGATCCTGAATAGTGAACTGGATTCAAAAGGTAAGTAACTGAAAGTATAATTAAATTTACTATGTATAAGCATAGACATAGAGTTGTATGTTCTCAAGTCCCTGTAACATTTTAAATACTTTTTCTTACCCTCTAATATAAAAAAGCTTTTAGTTTTTTATTTTATATTGAATTTCTCCTTTTTCTTTTGTTAAAGGATAAATGACAAAAAAAAAAAAAAATCCCTTTGCTTTTTTTAATTTTAAGTTGCCAATAATTTTCAAGACTCTATGCCTATGTGTATAAGAATGATTTTTTAATACTAAATACGTGAAATTTTTCAAGTTGCTAACTAAGCGTAAATAAACAGAGTGAAAAATGTCAAACCCGGATCCCTGAAATAGTGCTCCAATGCACTGTTGATTTGCGCCGAGTTAGCAATGTAAAAAATTTCACGTATTTAATCTTCAATAATTTCACTGCTGATAATTAATTAAAATTTTACTTTGAATGGTTTTTATTCAAATGAAAGTGTTTTTCCTTAAGAAATTTTTTTTTAATGGGATTACACATCCCTCATGCGTAGACACTTGCATGCTAATGTTAATCCTATGGGAGAATTTTTCTAAATATCTCGTTTGCATTTCAATATTGTAAATTTTATTATTTGTTACTTGTGGTCAATCTGTACAAACACCTTTTTTTTTTTCAAGTTTTCAGTTTTTGTTTGCAATGTGTTTTTTTTTTTTCATTAGAATATTTTTGCTTTCGAAAGCAGTTCTGAATATATCCTAATAAGCAAAAAACCTTGTAAAACAAAGTCTAAAAATGGCCTTTGTATCAAAACTGCAGGTATGCAATGCAAAAAAAAAAAACGCAAGCGAGATATTAAAAAAAATGTCCCTGAGGATTAACATTAGCAATCAGGTGTTTCTGTGTGAGTGAAGTAGCCTCTTAACATTATTAAGCTTTTTTTATTAAAATAGGATCTAATAATGTAGCGAATTGATAAAAATGAAACATATATTTTATACATACATAGTAAAAGACAGGGATGTAGGAATTTCTTTCAAGGTAAAAAATGAACATATTTATTAAAATAAGCAATTTGATAAACATGTGGACTAATAAAAACCAGTATTTTTCAATGTATAGATAATATTTGACTAAAATTTAAATTTCCACAGGAACAAACAAACAACAACAACAACAACAAAAAATTATATGCTCAGCTCAGAAAAATTCTAAGTTGAGTTATTTATCTCATTTTTCTATCAAATAAGATCTTATGATTTATAAAAACCTCATTTTCATTTTTTATGCATGCTTGTAATAAAAGCCTTTCATCAATCTTTGATTGCAACTCCTGTAACTACCCTTTCGTTTCTTCCTTTTCACATGCTTATCATGAAACACTTACAAACTCCCTCAGATAGCGTCAACTAGGAACCTTTTTCAATCCTTTACAAAACATTTACAAACTTTTCATGCAAAGCCTTTAAAAAGCATTCAAACATTTACGTAGCATGGTTGAAAAAAGGCTTTAAAAAGCAAAAAATGCTATCTGGGAATAATCGTAGAAAAAAATAAATCCAAGGTTTAAAATAGGAGTGATCTATTTTAACACGTTACAATAATCCAATCACACCAAAGGAAATATTAAATCGTATCCATTTGCTAAAATGTATCGTTATTAGCCAATCAGACTTTTAATAGGGCGGGGTTTTCATCGTCGGATTAGAGGCGGGCAGCATAACATTAAGAGGCCGTTTTTGACACATTTTTCATCAAAATCTTTAGGAATTTTGCTCAACCTAATTGTAGTAGAATAAAGGAAAGCATATTATTGGAAAGTTTAAACTCTCAATTTCCGTTGTGCGTTTTTAATTTTGTCTGAATTTTGCTGATATGGATTTTATAAGACTAAAAAGGACACAACACCTCGAATTTCACTGGATCCTAAATTGACAGGGTCCTCAGAATTAAACTACAACAAAAATTGGAAAAGTACAAACTACACTGTTAAAAATATCGTGAAAAATTACCTCGGTTTTTAAAGGCTATCTATTTTCTGACCAAGGAGAATGTTCCATAGGAGTTTTTAGATCGTTCTCATTGGTCAGAAAATAGATAGACTTTAAAAACAGAGGTAATTTTTCACGATATTTTTAATAGTGTAGCCTGGAAACAGATAGTCCTCAGCTATCCTGTACAAAAAAATCATTTAAAAATATTAAAAATCAAGCAAGATATTAAAAAATAACGCGCCCATAAACTTAGCATTAGCGTTCGAATTTCAATGCGTGACTAGTGTGGCCTCTTAGGCTGGGATTACGGTGCCTCGCTCGACTGTATCTTACGCTCGATCGTAGGATAGGCGTTCCTGCGATCAATCGTAACTTGGTATTACGGTGCCTCGGCGCAAGTCCTCGTGCTTCGGCGTAAGTCCTCCTGCAGTCAGCCAATCACAGGGCGCAGTTACATTTGTTGTGGTTGCGCGCGCATCCACTTCTGTCTTAACTTACGGCTGCTTCCAAGCTGTCGTAAGATCGCGAGGCACCGTAATGCCGTTTACGTTTTGTTTATATCGTAAGTCTCTAAGTTGATCTTAAGTGAGGCACCGTAATCCCAGCCTTAATGGTAGAGCACTGGAGCGCAATTTCAAGGGGTCCGGGTTCGATTCCCGGCTTGGACATTTTTCACTCTGTTGGTTTACGCTTAGATAGCAAAGTGATAATTCACGTCTTTAATAATATTGACCCCTTGCATTGACGTAACGTTGCTATTAGCAACGACTGATGCTATTGCGTCTAGAGCACACACGTGGAGCACAGAACTGCCCGTTAGCCGTTAAAAGCACGTGTTATCTTTCTGTTTAATTTAGATCTATCTTATTTTTATTATTATAGTGCAAATAAGCCTAATAAGTCAAATGGAGAGCACCACATTCGCCTTATGTTTGGGCGCCATATGAAGCAATTCCAGACATGTGATGTCATGTGCAACCCGTCTATAGTGTATATTTACATTGAAATGTCATGGAAATTAAAAGTCCGCTGAACGAGCTGAAGTAGGTAGTAGGTCACGTGATGCTTTTCCCGAATATTTTGGATTTTGTGTGAGTGAACATAGGCATGTATTTCTGTTACTAAAACCATATTTTGGAAGGTTAAAGAAATGTAGTCGTTGGTTTTAATTGTTTTGAACCATAAAAAGAATGAAATAATTGAATTATTTTTAAATTCCTTTCTTTGATAAGACGTACTCCATAACAAAACCCTCTGACCGCGCGCGCGGTGTTAGCTGCACTTCTGAACAGACCTCTAATCAACCTGTACCTTACGCTTATTTATTCAACCTACCAACCAATCAATCAACCTCTTTCCTGAGACGAATTTGTAAACAAATCATTCAAGAATAACATGATTCGGAATGTTCTTTTTTATATTAGCTTTATAGAGTGACATTTTAAAACTGATGCCGAAATGAATTTTTTGCGTGTTGAGATATTTTCTTATCGACATGATATTTATTTTTTGTGCCATATTGAGAATTAATTAATTGTCGGAACGAAAATGTCTGATGCTCTGGAAGTAGCCGTTAAATCGGCATCTTACAATATAGTTTTACAAGTAAACGCTTTTAAGTTTTATGTAATATCTTATACTTAAATTCTTATAAATAATTGGGTTTGTGGTTCACCTAATTTTGTTTTAAGCAAAATGATGTACAGTCGTGGGAAAAAAAAAAAAAAGTAATAAACGCCCTCTACTCCTACTAACTCTGCAACAAATTATCGTAGAAGAAAGTTACTGGTACCAAACGATTGAAAATTAAGTCTACTTTTAACTGATGTATATAAAATTTTCTTAGGGGACCATCTACATATTAAAACAAGCCCAAACTTTGTTTTTACAATAGCAATACCAAAGTTTGACACTATAAATAAATTGTACATCCTTCAATTAGCGTAAATACAAATTTTCATGAAATTCGTACGATTAGGGGGGGGGGGGGGGGCAGCAATTTAATTTTGTGCGTATTGTTTTTGAAATTTGAAAATATTGCAAATGTCATATGCAGAATCGATAAGCTTCAAAAAGAGAGGAAAGTATCAAATTCAGTGTTCCTTAGGGCCTGATTATAGTCTATGCAAAATTACATCACTTTTTTCTAACAGTTTTTTTCCGCATTAAACCTTATTTAATCGCAGAATTTTAGGATTAAATAAGGCAAAACATATTTTTCGAACATAGTAATGTGATATTAGATGTAAATTTCCAACTGGGCGAAAAATGTCCGGACCAGGATTCGAACCCGGGACTCCTGAATCCTGGTTTGGACATTTTTCGCCCAGTTGGAAATTTACATCTAATATGATTTGTTTACCAATTAGAATAATTGTGTTAAAATTATTCTAGTCTATAGTAATGTGAGTTTGCTTAGGCCTCCCCCCCACACACACACGCCCACTCCACCACCATCTGATAGCATATATTAGTTAGTCGATGAATTTTCGATTAAAAAAATGTTTGGAGTTACTCCATTCAACTTTCTGAACAGTTTACAATAATACTGTTTGTTCAGAACCGTGTAACAATATTAATAAAAACTTAGTTCTTAATTTTACACAGAGGCGAAATATTTCCACTGGTGATAAAGACCTTGTGTTTTAAAATAAACGTGCACTTTCATTTATAAAGCTTAAACATTTTTCTAATGACATAATTTTTAACAAGTTTTCTTTCCGCTAATGCCAAAACAAGGCCTATAAAGTAAAAAAAGAAAAAAATAGAATTTTACTAAATTACGTCACATTCTGGCAGGCTCAGACTTGCTCGCCGGGCAACCGACCTGCAGGTCGATGCACCCTAAGCCAGGTAAAGTTGCTCCCTCCTTCAGGTGAAGCTAATAGTTTTAAATTTACTATAAGTATTAGATATGAAGTCTTAAATCATTTAATAATTTAAAAAAAAACTTTTTTGAAGCATTTTTTATTAATGATTTTTATTTCTCTTTGCAAGGCAGAAGAATTGATTTTTTTTCTTGAAAGTTTCTTTACTTCAGAGGACCATTTAAATTCTTTAAAACCTAACGTATATATTCTGTAATTTTGTTTGTGACCAATTGCGACATGGTCTGCCCAAGAATTTTCAGCCTGTCTAGTACCAAAGAGCATGGACTCTCTTTAAATATGTATATATACACACACATATATATATATATGTACATATTTTATTTTATTTAATGTGTTTTGTAAAATCATTTATAAAGTATTTGGGTACTTTTCGGTTAGCCGGGCGCCAGTGTTATGTATACATGTATATGTCTATATACATGTATATATACATATGTATAGATATACATATATGTGGATATACATGTATATATGTGTATGTATACAATATATGTATATATACATCAATGCAAAAACCCTTAACGGGTTAAAAGTTTGTGACGCAGCACTTTATCTTATGCTCTAAGAATTTTAAATATGGAACTTAAAAATAATGATATCATATTTTGAGTGACGCTATGCTATTAATTATAATCTCTCTATATATTATTTATTTCATCTTTTTATTTTTTTATAATCGCATGTGCAAAAATTATGTTCAATTTAAAAAAATGTATAAAAGTTTATTCATTGATGCTTTAACATTTACACCTCTCATAAATTCCAAGTATGCGTTTTAAAAGATATGATATCAAAATTTTAGTGACGCTTTGATGTGGCTTTAAACGATTTGTTTTAAAATTAAATTTAAATTATTTTTGTTTTGGCTAAGATATATTCACACATCTAAATAATAGTTTTAATTTTCCAATATGCTTTAAATATGTCACTTTCACTGAATTTATATAATGCATTTAAATGTATTTATTTGAATAAATTGATTTATCCTTTGTCCAATGCTATTAAAAATTTAAAATAAGATTTGCGTAAATAATTTTTTTGCCTCATAGTATCCATTTGAATACATTTCCCTTAGTTTGGATACAATGACGCAAAAAAATTATTTACGCAAATCTTATTTTAAATTTTTAATAGCATTGGACAAAGGATAAATCAATTTATTCAAATAAATACATTTAAATGCATTATATAAATTCAGTGAAAGTGACATATTTAAAGCATATTGGAAAATTAAAACTATTATTTAGATGTGTGAATATATCTTAGCCAAAACAAAAATAATTTAAATTTAATTTTAAAACAAATCGTTTAAAGCCACATCAAAGCGTCACTAAAATTTTGATATCATATCTTTTAAAACGCATACTTGGAATTTATGAGAGGTGTAAATGTTAAAGCATCAATGAATAAACTTTTATACATTTTTTTAAATTGAACATAATTTTTGCACATGCGATTATAAAAAAATAAAAAGATGAAATAAATAATATATAGAGAGATTATAATTAATAGCATAGCGTCACTCAAAATATGATATCATTATTTTTAAGTTCCATATTTAAAATTCTTAGAGCATAAGATAAAGTGCTGCGTCACAAACTTTTAACCCGTTAAGGGTTTTTGCATTGATATCATTACTTTTTTGAGGTTATTGAAAAAAATAAATAAAACAATAAACACACACAAAAAAAAATTAAAGACCAATACAAAGAATTCATAGTCAGGATTTCAATTCACCTTCAATCTCTCCCCCCTCCCTCCCCCCAAAAAAGGATGACCATACTTCAATTTTAAAGAGCATCGTGCAATGAGATTTTTATAAGAACTCTTTGGTAAGATATGGAAGTAATGTACAACATGCATGTTTAGAGGGTATTTCTGTTGGTTTGCTTCAGAGATATAAAAAGCTATGTTAAATTTTACTATATAAAAAAATTACTTTGTTAAGAAAATAACAAGAAATATTACTCTTTAAACCTTTATATATATATATATATATAACAATCATCTCTCACTTATAAAAGTAATTCCATACATTTATATTAAATCCAAAACTACAAATTTCTGCTTCTCCCTTTTCTCATTCCTAGTGCAAAAAAATTAAACATTCTTTAATTTTATATAAAATAATCTTTCACCATCCCTATTTAAAATTCTTTATTAGCAATAATAATAAATCATATAATATAATCCCCTGAGCTCCGAAGATTCCACTTCTGCTTTTGCACCCACCTCTCCAGCTTACCTAAATAATAAAATCTTTCAAAAATTAGTTTGAAAAAAAAAAAAAAAAAATCTGCAACATTTGTTGCTTACTAACATAAATAAATAAATAAGCTCTAACTTCCCTAATGTACAGTCATGGAAAAAAAAAAGTAAACACCCCCTACTAACTCCTCAACAAATTACCGTAGAAGAAAGTTACTGGTACCGAACGATTGGAAATAAAGTCTACTTTTAAATGATGTATATAAAATTTGCTTAAGGGGTTATCTACATATTAAAACGAACCATAACTTTGTTTTCTTCAGTAGCAGTACACAATTTTTACAGCATAAATAAATTCTACACAATTTAATTAGCCTAAAAACAAATTTTTATGCAATTCGTACTATAAGTTCCCGAGAAATTAATTATTTTAAAACAAGCTTATTTTAAGGGCTGTATCCAAATTGAAGTTCGGTACTCGATTGTTAACCGAGAGAGCCCCCTTCTTGATCAAGGCACCTTAAGCGTCACTCAAGCAATCAATGAAGTTTGCTAGATTACAGGACAGCATAAGACATTTCAAAATATCTAGTCACTTCTATCATAGACGGCCCCTTAAACCATAATTTTGCCATTTTTTAAGCATAATTTGAATACTATTTGGAAGAAAAATGTGAAATTTTGCATTTCCATAAAGCAGGACTTAATAAATCTAAATCCATCAAAAAGATTTTAGGTTACAATTTATAATTTTTTCGAATATTAATTTCCTAATTCATATCATAAAATTATAAAAATTGCAAATTCAACGTATTTATGTTTGGGTATGTTAGTATCACTGCTACACAAAAAATTAGAACATTAGGAGCATAATTTCAGGAGATATGAATAAAAATATGAAAATATAATTTAACATTAGAAGCACTAAATTTTGAATGTTTATATTTCAAAAACTTATTATTCAAATTACTTGAAATTTGGTGCCTAGGCATAGTTTGAACCGAAGATTTGAAATATCTCGTTAAAATTGGGTATTGCCATTGAAAAAAATGAAATTTGGATTTGTTTTAATATGTAGATGGCCCCCTACGCAAATTTTATATACATCATTTAAAAGTAGACTTTATTATATTTCCAATCGTTCGGTACCAATAACTTTTGTCTACGATAATAATTTGTTAAGGAGTTAGTAGAGGGTGTTTACTTTTTTTTTTCCAAGACTGTACATTACACCTCTTCTCCCTCCCCCTACTCCCCAACATTAAAAAAATTTAAATCTTTATTTTTATACAGAAAATTCTTTTATATAAATTATCCTCCTATTCCTCAAAATTACCACTTTCCCACTCCAGCCTAGAGATTTCAATCTTTAAAGCTTTTTAGAAAATCGGATCTGCAAAGTCTGTTGCTTAATAATAAAATATATAATCATGTACACTTTTAATTATTTTTCACACAATCAATTGATGTCATGATAATAGTTGTTCTGAGCGAATATTGTGTTGGCTGGGCTGTCGTACAGATAGCTCAATTGGAAGAGTACTGGCAATTAAAGCCAAGTGTTATTAAAGTTCACTGTAATTCAAGATGTTTAATCCCTTCGCGACAAGAGCCCTTTGGTTAATTTTTATCCTTTTACTACAGGTTTTTAAAAACAGAAAATTTTCTGTAATTGAATCACAGAAATGCTCCCATTAAAGAAGGTAAACTTTACAATTAAAAATAAGTGGTGAGAATAATGAAGGATTCTGAACACCTTAAGTGGCCAAGTATACCGGTCGCTCATTCCCAAGGGCTTAAAGATGCTTTTTTGCTATTATAACCTTTAGGATTTACAATAAAAAAAAATCTTAATCACTTCTGAGGTAAATAAAGACAGTGGAAAAAAATCAAGATGGCAATGTTTTGATTGGCAAATTCTAAGCTGAGTAATTTGTGCTACAGAATGAAAAAAATATAAAGTTGTAATAATGTCCTCTTGTTACAGATACTAAATCTTTAAGGTTTTTGATGGGTGAACTACATATGAATACAGTAGAAGATCTTTATAATGCACACCTTGGTATGAGAAGTTGTGCGTATTATAGAATTTTGCATTATATAGATCATATTTCATACATCATTAAATTTACTTCGTATACATGCTTTAAATTACATTCCTTGGAACCAGAAAATGTGCAAATTATGAAATTTTACATAATAGGTATAGATCACACATTATTAAATTACCTTAAATATATTACCTTGAAATATAACATCCAAATATACCTGGGCAAAATCATTATAAACAGTGGTAATTCATGACTGACAGTTTTGGGAACACTAAATGCATGGCTGGCCAATTTATTCTTTTTCACTAATTTTAATAATGAAATCTTTGCCTTATTTTTAGTAGAATTTTCTTTCATTAAATAAAGCAAAAATTTATAAAAAAAAAAAAAAAAAAAAAAAAAACCAACAACAAAAAAACTTTTGGAAAGCATGCATTTTAGTGCTGCAAGAAAAACCTGTCATGAGCTTCTCTGATTATAACACTCATTTACAAAAAAATTTAATATAATAACAATGTTTTCATTACTCCAAAATAATGTGTTAAAGGCGATAATGTATCATATTTAGTGTTCCAAGAAATAGCAATATTTGTAAAATTCATGTGCTTCTTAACTATAAAATTCATTGTTTATATCTGAGAAATACATTACATCTTCTGCATTAAAATTTTTTAGTGGCAGGCTTTTGTGATTGAACAAGGACTGCTTGCAGAGTGCTTTTAAGGATTTTACAATATAAAATTATGGCTCTTGAACTACTATTAATCAAATACAGTAATAGGGATAAAAAAAAAAAAAATCATTAAATAGTTTATTTTAAAAAATTACTTGTATTTTCATCAGATATACTGATTATTACTACCATATGTTATGTGTAACATATTTATTAGAAAAGTTACAACTATTTTCATGAAGTTTTGGATTCCCCCCCCCCCCCTGACATACTGTCAAATTTCGCGAGGTTTTTTTTTCTTGTGATGTTCCTCCCCCGACCGAGAATGGAGCGGGTTTTTTTACAATCAACTGATTAATTTTGTTTTTCTTTTATTGCTTCTTTTTTATGTTAGTGTGGTGATCTTTCAAATGCTATTGCACAACGAGGCGATAAACGCGCTACTCTGTAAGTGGCACGGCAACCCTCCAGTATACAGGTGGAATTGATAAAAAGAGTTTTTGTTTATATGCGGAATGTTACAGAATAGTGACTGGTTTAATGAAAGCAGAATAAAAACTTAATATTTAATTTAAGATGCGAGTAAGATTAATATATTAATTGAAATGGTTACTGAGTAATCACTTTATTAGTTTATACAAAGTCTAATTATCATGACAGCTACAATGCAGCTGCTAATGAAATTTTGTGAAACCAATCTTTTCTAAATAGTAACATGTTCTGAATTGTTCTTATTTACAATTATACTTCATTACCACAAATACCATATAAGGGAGCTGGCTACTTTTATATTTTTTAAAAGTAAATTATTTAAAGCTTTCTTTTAAGCATATTAACTTTAAAATTAAATAAAAACAAGTATCTTACTTTCGCAAAAAAGCTGTTTTACCTTATTTATCTATAAACTTTAATTACTAAATAAGGAAAAGTATCATGATGAAAATTTTTACTTTTAGGAGCTCAAAACAACCAGTCAGTATAAAATGGTTCATTTTGAGCTAATCGTGATAATTTAAGTATATAAAGTAGAATTTACTATCAGTCAAAAATATGTCCAAGACTGAAATCAGTCCTGAGACTGAAGGTCTTGCAACCATGGCTGTAATCAATTAGCCTAAAAGAAATGCTTCAGGTGTTTTTTTTTCTGTTTTTCTTTTGTTACAGAGATAAACGGCAAGAATTTTTTTTTTCCCTTTAGGTTAAATTTTATAAAAATAAAATACTACGATGCTTTAATTTTTGAAGCTGAAAAGAGTTGTATAAAAAAATAAAAAATAAACGAAAGATGTCATTTTAAGTCAATTTTCGTTTATATTATTATTAGAAACGATTCGCAAATGAATCATTTTATAAACGGGATTGGAAATCTTAATTTTGATTTCGTCATACCTTTTATTTAAATTGTGCGTTCTTTAAAAATGAAAGATTTTGTTTAATTTCTTTAAAAGAAAACTCAAAATTAAATTAGTAATCTATCTGTATTACACTCGCATATCACAAGAAATATGCCACACATGAACGTTATTTTGTAAGGAAAACAGTTATAAGTATTGTTGAAAATAAAAACAATTCAGAACATTATACTAATTAGAAAGGATCGGTTGCAAAGAATGCTGTCTGGATAATTAGAAATTGTACTCACTTTCTCCCCTTGGAATACCATTTCAAGATCTTTGATATTTCTTATTTCTCCAGTCAACTTCGCGTATCGCGTAGTGATACATGGCGAAGTCTTATGGCGAACGCTATGAATTTTCATTTCGATACGAGATTTTTTTTTTAAATGTGAAATATTTTCTCCTTAAAAAATGTTTACTTACTATGAATAACAATGAAATAAAATACCTATAATTACAAAATACTGCTCCATTTTAAAAAATCAGTCTAAGTATTTTAAAGCACATAATAAACTGTTTTCGTAGTTTAAAAAAAGATTTATTGCCAATATTCAGATTTTTAACTGTGACCTAAACCGCGCAAAACCGATGTGCAACGTTCTGTCTGCTAGCCCATAGAATAACATGTAATCCGCGATCCTAAGAAGTCCATTTTTTCATGCGGATTATATAAAAATTAAGAGTTTTCCTAGATACTAGGTTAGTCTTATCCACTTCGTCAAAAACAGATTCATTTTATATATTAATGTTTTAAAAAAAATCTAGACCGTTTCGGAGAAAAAAAAAAGACAAACTTACACCATCGAAATTGCTTTCAAAATGGGTTTGCAGATCTGAAAATATACTGCACGTAGAATTGTAAAAAGTTCAGAATAGGATTAGACTGCAGATATAAGACTGTTTTAAAAAAATCAGAACAATAGGACCTATATTTGATGAGTTATTAACAGGCGGCTTTTCGCATTTTCTTTGATGTCGAGTTAGCTGTATATATGAGTTCCGCCATCTACGAATTCTACGATACGATACGATATGATACGATTTTAGGCTTAAGACTGCGTCACTCGGAATACTACCGTCTTCCATGATATATTATATATGTATGTACTACACAACACTGGCGCCCGGCTAACCGAAAAGTACCAGTATTTGTTTGAAATGTGTAGGCTTTGTGTATTCGTACAATGCTGTGATTGTAATTTCCTTTATAAAAATTTTTATTATATTGATTTTTGTGCTTGATGTACAAAACTATTTATAAAGAATATTTCTGGCAAAGAAAATGTAAGTCAATCATTCTTTTTTGTTAAAAAATACATTTTAATATGAAAACGGGACTGTTTCAATATTGTATATAAATGTGATAATCAGAACGGCGGTCAAGCTATTTTGTATATACATTAGAACAGGGCTTTTTTTTTTTTTTTTTTTAACAAATTTTTCACACAGTCTTCGAGCACGTATTTCAGAAAAAATCGTGTTAAAGATGTATGACAAAACATTTTTCTCCCTTCGTTGACTGGTGTTTCTGCTTTCGTCGGGAAATTCCATCGAAAACGCCAACTTTGACAGTGTTTTCTGTAAGATCTATTGTGGTTACAAAAAATACGGAAAACTTCTTTTGATTACAAAGTTTCTGAATTGAATAGCAATACCTGCCAGTTTCATGCATTCTCAAACAAAAAATAATTAAAACGTATGTCATAAAGTTGCCCCTTGAATTTAAGAACAGCCTTAAGAAATATAATCGAATAAATTTCAGGTTCATTTAAGAATATTATCACGGGCCCGGATAACAGCGGGTGGGTCAGCTAGTATATACTAATAAAAGAAAGTTTTGCTCTGCGTGTGGTGGCTTGCGACATCTGTCTGAAAATTTGGGTGAGGGAAGTCCAAGATAGGTCCTGATGCGCCTGGAGCTCAGATTTTTAATTGTTTATGACCGGCCCCCAGAGCACCTTAAGTTTTTATACCCTGAATTGCTCATAACTTGCTGTCTTTTTATCCGATCTTCTTCGTTTTGGGGGCCCTTTTCCCATTTAGTTACTCTCTGCTTCTACATTCCAGTTAAGACGTTGGGCCACCTGAAATTTTTGTGCTCCATGCATTTTTCATCCCCTAATATTGTCAACCTCTCAATGCATAACTTTAAAATTGTGAGTTGGACTCCTCTCCCCGGTCCAGCATCCTTATATTTTTATTGGGCACCTGGTGCCCTTTTTTAAGAATTTCCCCACTTTTTTTCGCGCTTCTTTAAAAGTTTATTTGAATGATTAATACATACCCTATGCTTAATTTCGACTTATTGAGATCTAAAGCGCTATGTACTCTAGAACCTTTTAACATGTTTTCATCTTAGGGCCCTGCTCTCAACTATCAGTTGGCCCCTTTTGGATCTCCCTTAAAAATGGTCTGATTCACTAACTTTTTTTTTTAAACAACATGTTAGGAAATCCAGCTACTACACGAACGACAAAAATTTTTTTTGGGCTTCAGCTACCACCAAATTTGAATATTAATCGCCTTTTTGGGGCCCTTCGTGCAGCTTCTTTAAAAATGATCCGATTCTTCCAATTTTTTTTGATGTAGTTCTAGCATCCTTTGACTATATATAAAATACGAAAATATTTCCTTATGCCCAGCTACATTCCAGTTGAGACCCTGGGGCTTGGTACAGGGGCACTTGAAGTTTTTGTGCTCTAAATTGTTAATAAATTGCCCCCTTTTAATCCAATCTACATTTTTGGGGATCTTTTTCCATTTAGTTTTTCTTCCGTTTATACATTTCAGTTAAGGCACTGGACCCCTAGGGTAACTTTTTGTGTGCCGTGCATTTTCACCCCCCTAATTTTATCAGACTCTCATTCCATAGCTTCAACATTGAGTCTTGAACATCTCTCCCCGATCCAACAACTTCATATGTTTATTGGAACCCTAGGGCTCTTTTTTAAGCATTTTTTTTTTAAAAAATTCTGATGATTAATACTTATACCGTGTGCTTAATTTTGACTAATTGAAACTCTAAAGCGCTAAGTACTAGGACCTTTTAACATGTTTACATCTTAGGCCTTCCTCTCAATTATCAGTTGGCTCCGTTTGGTCCCCCTATTATAGCTCCCTTAAAAATGGTCCGATTCACCAGGATTTTTTTCCTAAGAACTTCTTACATCCTCCAACTACTACATGAATAACAAACACAACAAAAAATACTCACACTTCAGCTTCCACAAATTTTGAATATTAATCACCGTTTTGGGGTCCTTGGTGCAGTTTCTTTAAAAATTAACCGATTGTCTTGCAATTTTCTTTAGCATAGTTCTAGGGTCCTCCAGATACTTTATAAACCACTAAAAAATTTCCTTATACTTCAAGTACTACCTTTATCAATCTTCTTTTTCGGCATCAACTTACGTTTAGTCACCGCAGCCATAAAATTACAATTCGCGTTACTGTTAAAGGTAAGTTGTTAACTTTAGAGGGGTGGGGTTTCATCCGTAAATTAAATATCGCGTTAATGTTAAAGGTAATTCGTTAAATTTACAGGGGGTGGGGGCCACAAGCACCTTCCACTGCTTGGAAACACATTCTTTCCCCAGGTTCTAGGGGCTCTCTTTCAACGGGAATTGGTTCATTCAACCTAGATTACGATTCAGCTACATTCTGTATTATAAAATTTGTCTTAAAGTTCAGTTACCAACATTTTCGAACATTAATGGTGTTTTTTTTCCTCGGGTTCAATGTGCCCAATTTCAACGGTAATTGAATAATTAAACTTAACTTAGTATTCAGCTACTTTCTGCATTATGAAAGTTTATCTTAGACTTCTGTTACCATTTTCTAACATTAACGACGCATTCTTTTCTTGGTTGTTATGGGCTCTATTTCAACAGAAATTGGCCCATTCAACTTAGCTTACAATTGGTTTAAAGATTATAGTTCCACTGCCAGGATTCACATTCATATCTCGGGTTCTATGGGCTCAATTACTACAGGGTTTGCAGATTCAACTTTATTTTCGATTGTCTCCGGCGCGTACGGAACACTTCTGGCATACACTGTCTTTGGTAGCAGGGACCCAGGCCACAGGTTCATTCAGAAAGAGGTTTGTTGGGAACACACTAGATGCTGCCGAAGTCAGTGGGCCACCCCGAAGACCAGGTTCATTTGAACTACTTTTGGAATATATAAAATCATACAAACCTGAGTTTTGTTTACGTTATTATAACGAACCCAGGCAATGCTGGGCAGGTCAGCTACTTACATATATTTATGTATATATGTAACTTCAAAACAAAATTATGCAGAACTTTTTTGAGTGATAAGAGGGCACACAAACTTTACTTGCTCCAGGGCGCTGAATATGTAGGAATGCCACTGAATAAATATAAATCAATGAAAAAATTCCAGGTTGCAATTCATACTTTTTTCGAAGCTTAATTTCATAATTTATATTATAAAATTTAAAAAAATACAAATTCAATGTATTTATTTTTGGGTTTTTTAGTATTATAACTGCACAAAACATTATATTGGGACTATAATTTCAGGAGATATTAATAAAAATATGAAAATGTAATTTAACATTAGATGCTCTAAATTTTGAATGTTTATTATATAATTCAAAAACTCATCATCCAAATGACCTGAAATTTCGTTTCTAGGCATAGTTTGAACCGACAATTTAAAATATATTGTCAAAATTTAGTGTTGCTGTTGAAAAACAAAACATAATTTGGTCTGGTTTTTATTTGTAGATGGCCCTTAAGTAAATTTTATATACATCGTTTCAATGTAGACTTTATTTCCAATCGTTTGGTATCAGTAACTTTCTTCTATTATAATTAGTTGCAGAGTTAGTAAGTTGGGTGTTTACTTTTTTTTCCATGACTGTATGTTATTGTTTTGTTAAGACTCTTAACAAAATATGATGGCTCTTAACTTAAGAGCCGTCATATTTGTAGAAAATTGCATTGATACTATATAAACTTTTAAACTTAATAGTAAGGATTTTCATATAATGTACAAAGAATTTGAAAAAAAATGTGATATTAAAGTTTGATAAATGGTCCATTAAAAATTCTTTTTGTTCTAAAATATGTTTCGCTAAATGAATTAAAATAATTAATAACTTATAAAGCAGTCGATTACTCATATTTTCTTTTAAGTTTCCATAAACAGTAGGGGAGAGTGGTAATGAATGGGCCAATTTTTGGTTTTGTAATTTTTGTAATTTTTTCTAATATTTTTGGGGGGCTCAGAATTGGCTCTTCAGTTACTTTACTTATTTGGTTATATTAAAAAAGTCATAAAAATTGGATTAGAAAATGTCTATAATGAATGATAATAGAAAATAAAAATATAGAAATTTGGCCCATTCTTCCCCACCCATGGGGCTGAATGGGCCTTTGAAGGTAATGAATGGACCACTTACTGAATTCAATGAAAAAATGTGAAATTAATCTTTTATTCACCACATGTGACAAAATGACTTGACATGATATGATCAAAAGCATATTGAAATAGTAATACACAATGCTTATCAAAATTTATAAACATCAAAAGTGATATTAAATCACATAATTGTAGCAGAAAAATGACAAAATAATGAGATTATAAGAAAGAAAGAACATAAAATATGCATAAAAATAAAGATAATACATATTGTGATTTAACAAAATTTATATTTTTCAAAATTAATATTAAACGACATGGTTGTAAGTTGTAACAGGGTTGAACTGCCTATTAATTGACTATATAAAAAAAATTTCTGGTATTATTTATTGTACCCATCAGATCCAGAAATAAACAATTACACTAGATTAATTTTAACACAATTATTCCAATTGGTAAATAAATCATATTAGATGTAAAATTCCAACTGGGCGAAAAATGTCTGGACCAGGATTCGAACCAGGGATCTCTTGGCAGTGGCGTAGGAACTCTGAACAAACATGAGAAGCCGGGGCATATTGCGGACAGCTAGTAACGCGGATGTTTTCGTTCATTTTGGAGGGTTCGTTCATAGTGTTGCACGTTTCACAAACAGAAGCATAAAAGAGAAGCATATCAAAAGATCACCAACTCTTTAATCCAGTTAAAATAATTTTTAACAGATATACTTGATACATAGAAACTTAATTTATGTGCGATCTTGAATACAATATTCAAATTTAAGGCTTCTCCCACTTCCATTTACCAAACATTAAAGTGCTTTCTGTTGTTTTGCTTAAAAATTCTTTACAAATCTCATCCAAATCAATTTTAAAGGCCTCCTCTTTATAAATATGTTATCTGTGCAGGTAATTTGTAAAAGACCTATATAAGACCCCCTTTTTTCTGGAAATCGAGAGGGTTGTAAACAATGAGAAAAAAGGGTGAAGGCTCAAACAAGTATGCTCACTTTGTTGTTTATTGTGTGAATTTCCTAGAAAAAGTATACTTTATTTTTTAATTCAGCAATGTATAGTAAACAGATGTGGTGCGAGAATTTCTCCCGGGAGAGCTGAGCCCGTCTGAAATATTCTAGGGGAAGCCACAGCTCCCCCGGTTCCTACGCTCTTGTCTCCTGGCTGAAGTCGCCAGTGCTCTGCCATCTGAGTTATCCCGGACGAATCTGGTGGAACTGGGTGGGGCTGGTTGAAAAGTTCCACCAGATTCGTCCGGGATAGCTCAGATGGCAGAGCACTAGCGGTAGCGGCTTCAGCCAGGAGAACCCTGGTTCGAATCCTGATCCGGACATTTTTCACCCAGTTGGAAATTTACATGTAATATAAACAATTAATCTAGTTTTACATCAAATGGGAAAATACTGGAATGTGTGGTCAACAACTGGATTGTTCACCTTAATCATATACAAATTAACTTATGTTTCTAATAAATAACTAATATTTCTTAGGGTGAAAATGGGCAAATTATTTTTTAGACATCGCTATAAACCTATTCTAAATAGACAGTAATTTTATCTAAATCCATGACAGCCAGTTATGTTTCATATTAAAGAGAAAATTAGAAAAGAGAAAGAAAAACCATATTTTCATGATCAGGGCAAAGGTGGCCCCATTCATGACCATGATATAATGGCTTATTCAGCCCCACTTATACTTCTGGAATATATTCAGGTTTTTTAGTACATTAAATTCAAATAACATCTAAATACATCCTAAAATTAGTTTACAGATATGCAAAGACTTCCTAATACACATATCTGCAATGAAATAATAGATATTTTTTCGCTTATTTATTTTACTGAAAAGGGAAAAAATTTACTTTTCAATCAGATTCTTGACCATTCTACTCTAGTGGGAAAATGGCTTCTCCCAAACAATGGAAAATTTTATGAGTTCGGTAGAACAAATATAGCTACATCTATTCCTGGCATCTAAAATAATTTTATGCAAATACTTTTTCATATTTTCTTCATGGCCCATTCATTACCACTCTCCCCTATAATGTTTTTATCCAATTATTAAATGTTATTCAGATTATCTAAGCAGGTGGAAAAATTACAAATACAGTAAAATCTGATAAGATAGAATCGCAGACAGAGTTCCTCAGAGACAGTTTCAGGAGAATACTGCACACTGCCAACACTTTTGTTAAAGAAATAACACCCTTTTTGCACCTGATCCGAAAAGTAGAACACTTTTTGTTCTTGGGGGGAAAAAAAGGCACCTCTATTGCTTTTACTATTAAAAAAGGATTAGATTGTAAAAAACAGACTCATTTTCTTGAAAAGAGTACCCTGACTTATACATATTAAAACTGTCTTAAAAAATCAAAAAATGCCCTTATAAATCTAAAAAGTGCCCTTTTCTCACCTGCAGCCTCTTTCACTTATGCTAAAACTTGGGAGAACTCTGCAAAGAACTGGAAAAATATTTGAGTGTTCCATCTTGCTAGGTAAACCATCTGTTGTAATTATTCTTATATTTAATACAGAATTCCATTGCAAACAAGTTCCGTTCTGACAAAAAACATGAATTTTTTGAAAGGATCGTAGAAAAAATGCTAATTTTGTCAAAGGATCACGAAAACGATCGAATTTCGTCAAAAGATTGCAGAAAAGATGCGAATTTTGTCAACAGATTGCAAAAAAAAATGCAAATTTTATCAAAGCATTGCAAAAACCCTGCAAATTTCGTCAAAGGATTGCGAAAAAAATTCGAATTTCGTCAAAGCATTGCTAAAAACCCATGAATTTCATAAAAGGATTGCTATAAAAACCTGAATTTTGTCAAAGGATCAAGGAAAAAATGTTGATTTTCGTCAGAGGATAGTGAAAATAAAAATGTGATTTTCGTCAGAGGATCAAGAAAAATACAAGATTTTCATTATAGGATCGTGGGGAAAAACGCAAAATTCACCAAAGATGGTGACTTAGATGCCAAAGCAAAAAATTTAGTTGCCACATGGTGACTGCGACCATGAATCTGCACCTATACTGTTATATATCATTGTTTTCATAATCTGTCTGTGATCATCATGTTGCCAACCATGTCACAGATGATGCTGACAAGATTAAAGAAATTAAAAATAACTGGTAACATTCCTGTAAGTGATCAAATCAAACATCTATCAATGAGCTGTTTTAAACCCATTACTTTTTATCTGGCAGTTTACTTCTTAAGCAGGTAAATGAACATACAATAAGCATGTAGTTGAAATAAAAGAGTAAATTTCAATCTAAACTCTAAAAGTCAAGGGCGGATCTGGAGAGTCCTCAAGGGGGGGGGGGGGGATTTTGGAAATTTAGAGATTCCAATCTGGGTCGGGGCTAATTTTTTTCACTGTGGGTCGGGATTGGGTTCGGTTGACTTCTATTTTTTTCTGCTGGTTGGGTTAACTTATACTTTTTAGCTGCAGGTCGTGTTTGGGTCCGGTTTGCTTCTATCTTTTGCTCTGGTCGGGTTAACATATTTTTTTGCTGTGGGTCGCATTTGGGTCCAGTTGACTTCTACTTTTTGATGCGGGTTGGGTTAACATCTACTTTTTTGCTGCGGGTCGGGTTTGGGTCCGGTTGACTTCTACTTTTCTGTAGCGAGTTAGGTTCACTTCTACTTTTTAGCTGCGCATTGGATTTGGGGCAGATTGACATATATTATTTCAGGTTTGCGTCAGTTTCTGGTTGGTTTTTTACTCTTGCGAGAAGGGTTCGGGCTGGCCCTAATTTTGAAAATAAAGTCTAAATATTTTTTAAGATAAAAGCTATATACAGTAAAAGCTCCATAACAGGCACGCACAAACAATTATTTAATAATTCTTTTTAATCTTCGGGATTATATAAAAAATAATAATTTGTATAAAACTGCTTGTCTCTTTTTATCTAAGATCAGTTGCAATTCAGTAGAGAATGCTTTGAAACTTATTAAAAAATATACCGGGTGTCCTAAAATTGACTGATTTTAAAATTCTGTAACTTGCAAATGGTAACAGCAATTTAAAAAAATCTTGCAGGAGGATTATGTAAGATGCCAGCAGATTTTTCACTGTGATTCTTGATTTTTCTTTACAATAGCAGACACTAAATCGGTGCACGATTTAACACCCATTCTTTGCCGTGCCATCTGTCGTTGCTATTTTAAACTAAAATTAAGAATCTCAGATTCTCAGTAAAAAGAAAAATTCTGAAATTCAAAGTAAATTTTCTGAAATGTTACAGCAGAGAGGTGCGGGGGGGGGGGGGGGGGATTTCCTCCTTGCACTGATTATTTTTGTTGCAGGTCATTTTAGCGGTTTTCGATTCGGGTCAATTTCAGCCTGATTGTGGATTCCTGCAAATAGGGTTTGGGTTATCCCATTTTCATCAAAAGTTACTTCAGTATATTATTTCAGATTAAAAACTATACCTATAATAATTAATAATAAACATAGGTGTATGTATGTGTGCTGTTTTCTAAAGAGACCACTATATTTTTTCCACGACTCTTTGATAAAAATCGCATTTTTTCCGCGACTCTTTGGTGAGATTTGCATGTTTTCACAGCCCTTTGATAAAATTTGCATTTTTCCATAGCCGTTTGATGAAATTTGCATTTCTTCCATTGCCCTTTGACGAAATTTACATTTCTTCCGCAACCCTTTGACGAAATTAGTGTAATTCTGTAGACCTTTGATAAAATTCGTATTTTTTTCCCATGACCAGTGACCCGGAGCCGAACAATTTTTGATGCTCCAGCTCCAGCTCCGCTCCTAGAGAAAATACTGTGGCTCCGGCTCCGGCTCCAACTCGGCTCCGACTTCGCGCTTTTGAGTTGCAGATTTTAATTTACATGTTTAATTTTTTGCTCACAAATACTTTCTACCTTCATTAAAGATCTGACAAAATGCATTTTTCTTCTCATCAAACTTCAAATGCTTGTTCAGAAAGTATGACATCTTTTAGCTTTTGCTTTTAAAATAGAAAGTTTGGTGGAATTTTAAACACAAAAATCTTAAATTTCTTCTACACTTTTCAAACAGCCAAAATTGTACAACTACACATGCAAACAACAAGCGGCCATATTTGTTTTCGAATAGTGTTGTCACTTAGTTCAAGTAGAAAGTAGAAGTAAGGTAGTGTTACCATGTTTTGAGAAGGTTTTCTTCTCTAATAATAATAATAAAAACCTAAAAAATGATATAATTAAAATACTGAATAATGATGTACAGTAGAAGATCTTTATAACGCAAACCTAAAAACGCAAGGTTGTGCGTTATATAGAATTTTGCATTATATGGATCACATTTCACACATCATTAAATTTACCTTATAAACACGACCATATAAATCTGAAACATACCAAAATACATTAGAGTATCTTTATACTGCACTTCTTGTCACCAGGAATTATCCAAATTATAAATTTTTGCATTATATGATCATTTTATATTGTTTATTTTATAAACATGGTCCAACTATACCTGGACCCAATCATTCATTATATTACTCATTTCCAAAAATATAATATTTATTGTAATAATAGCAATTTTTTTTCATTAAAAAGTTTTGAATTAAGCAGATAAAGTTGAATTAATGTATCAAATCTAGAGAGTAGCAATTTTTACGATGTGGGATTTCAGGTGCTTCTTACCTGCAAAATTCATTGTTTACATCTGAGAAGTTGTGCGTTATATGGAGAATTGCATTATATAGAATCGCGTTAAAAAGATCTTCTACTGTAATTAAAATATTTTAAGTCTAGAAATTTAAAAGACTGAAAAAAAAAAAGATTTAAAAGAATATTAAAAATTAAAGGAGCCCTGGAGCTGGGGAAAATTTAGAGCTCCAGCTCCAGGAAAAACACAGCTCCGGGTCCCTGCCCACGACCCTTTGACAAATTTCTCGTTTTTCCCCCGATCCTTTGACGAAAATTGTGTTTTTTTCAGCGATCCTTTGACGAAAATCGCTTTTTTTAAGCGATTCTTATAGGAAATTAGTTTTTTTAGGCGATTCTTTGGCAAAATTCGCTTTTTTCCACGATTCTTTGAAGAAATTCACGTTTTCTCCGTGATCTTTTGACGAAATGGGAGTTTTTTTGAGACCCTTTGACGAAATTCGCGTTTCTTTCGCGACCCTTTGATATAATTTGGGATTCTTTGATAAAATTTGAATTTTTTCGCGATCCTTTAACGAAATTTGAGGGTTTTTTTTTTTTTTTTTTTTTTTTTTTACGAAATTCACGTTTGCTCCGCGATCCTTTCAAGAAATTCGCATTTTCTGTGATCATTTGAAGAAATTCGCATTTTTTTCATGGCACTTTGACCAAATTAACGTTTTTCATGCAATTCTTTGGTGAAATTGAAGTTATTTTCTGTGAACAATTCACAAAATAGATTTTTTAAGGCGACCATTTGTAAAAATTAGCGATTATTTTTATGTCCGAATTTTTGGATTGATGATTTTTTTAAATTTTTGGAACCGATGCCGAATGCCTTAACACTAGCATTACGGCGTTTTCCGTATACCTATAACTACGATCACCGGTCATTTTGACCGCTACTCTCGAATAAATGGAAAAGCGTATTTTTTGCTAGTATTATGTAATTTAAAACTTGTAAATATACGACATGCTTTTTTAATTAGTAAACTATATAGTTAATAAGATAAAAAATGTAAACAAATGCTAATTTACCATAACAAAGAGTTAAAAAATAAAAAAACATTCAAGATTTTAAAAACCTGTTATAGTTTAACAAATTTAAATACAAATTGATTTTATTTAAAATTAAGTAAATTTATTACTTACATTATTCGGTTTGACAGCATACACAGATTACTGATTTCTTAATTTTGCTTGTACAGGTTCCACAAACATATTTTCTACAGTTTTCGCAAATATTCTGAGTTTTGTTGCCTTTACAAGTATTTATTTGGCATTGTTTACGTTTACGGGATGGAGTGTGACAAGCATTAATTCTCAACTCGTTAGAAGAAGAAAGCGTTGGTTTTTTTGATGAAACGTACATCTTTCTGAGCTCCTCAGCTGTATCTAAAATGAAATCACGGTGGCTGTAGTTGTTATATGCAGTCGTCTCGCTATAAATAATCCATGCATTTATAGCTGCAAAATCAAGAATGTTAAAAAAAATTGAACTGGCCAACGTCTGGATGAGGACTTCACAGAATATTTTCTGGCCATCTGATCCAAAACATCAACTCCATATTTAATATTAAAGACGTGAATTATCACATTGCTAACAAGGCGTAAACCAACTTAGTGAAAAATGTCCAAGCCGGGAATCGGCCCCTGGAATAGATCTCCAGTGCTCTACCACTAAACCACAAGGACGATGCTACTCTTAGCATCTCTCACTAATATAAGTCGGTAAGGCTGCTACCGCAGCACTAGCGTAATTTCACTGCTGAAAAGTAGTTGAAAAATTAATTAAAATTCCATATTTGTTCGCATTGTAAAAATTTACAACTTCAGGTTTTTGTTTTTCATTAGATGAAATTTCCAATATTGGGTGTAAACTACACAGGAGCAAGACGTTTTTGTTCTTTTTTCCTTGATAAGACGTAAGCGTTATATTTTCATGCTTAGCAATCTTACTAGAATACAGCACATCTCTTGTTTTCTTGAAAGAATTAGGTACTTCTCTTTTTGAACGATTTATTGTACCAGCACAGCTTATTCCTGCGTCTCTCATTTGTTTTACTAAATTGAGTGATGTAAAGAAATTGTCCGTTGTCAGGTTTTTTCCAGTGTTGTAGTCATGTTCAATCAAGCGGAAAGCTGCATGTTCGTCAACCATTCTACCATAGGGCCTGGTTTCATCCTTACCCAAATACAGAAATCTATCCAGTAAATATTTTGAATGCACATAAGTAGCAAGCCAAAACTTAATGCCAAATTTGTCCGAGGCATATACTGAATAAATCGACATCGTGTCTTCATGGGAAACCATTGTTCATCCACTACAATATTTTCCCCCGGTTTATAATTCATTAAGCAATTTTCAATAAATGTATTCCAAATATATGAAATAAGGGCAAATGGATCAGTTTGAAACCTTTGGGATCTAGTTGACTTCATGTCGAAGCGCAAATACTTCATAATTTCCAAGAACCTATCCCTGGACATTGTCTCATCGAAGAATTTCAGACCCCAGGATTTTGACCACAAACTTAAAATAGAAAGACCTTTTGCAGTCAAAGCTCCTCGAGCATACAGCAGTGATATGAAAGCGTCTAACTCATTCAGTGACAAAGACCAATGGCTGAATCCATATCAACTCAGGCAGGGGTGTTACCTTCATAGTCTCAGAAGTTTTTGAATTGAACATATGTTAAAATTTAAGAAAAAGTAAGATACTTGCAGGGCTCCCAAATGGTCCCCTTTTTCCCCCCAAAGTCCCCCTTTTAAAAAAAGGTCCCCTTTAGTCCCCTTTTATGCATTTTGGTCCCCCTAGTCCCCTTTTCAGTGACTGAAAAAAATCACCGCAAAATCAAAAGAATTCTAAAAATCGCTAAAAGCTCAAAAATCGTAGAGGGCGAAATTTGTTACAGTGGACTAAAGTGTTGTATTTGGAATTCTTCCACGAATGTTAAAAAATGACCTTTGAATACGGACACATTTTAAGAAACTCATTAAGAAATCGCATTAAAATACTAAAAATTAAAAAATCTCACAACACAGAAGTTACTATGTTAAGCTACTGCTTGACCAGTCTTCAAAGACAGACCTTTGTGTGCTGCCAAAAAAAAAAAAAAAAAAATGTCAAATGGAGAGAAGCATTGAATTAGGAGGAGACAAAGGATTCAAACTAAAAAAAGTCCTTCCGGCCAGTGCCGGGAGGAAGAGGTAGCTTTCATATTCCTTATTTAAAAAAAACCAACTTATATTATTCAAACACACGTAGCTCAATTAAGTGGAAACCGAATGTAGGAGATTCAATTTTAATTTTTATCAATACTAAATCATTATGAATGAGAATTTCGTGAAATTAGTCAGCTTTATCCAAGCTGCTTTTATTTAAAGTAACTTATATTTGGCTGCTAAATTCGGCGATTTCTTAAAGTGCCTGCCATTTTAAGACAACATGGTGGATGAGGCTAACCAGTGAACTTGGTCGAGACCTTAGTAATTGCTGTGCACATGCTCACTCGCATCGGAATCGGTTGATATATGCGAGTGCTGCAGGCAAAAAATCAGATTTTTCAAAATGTCACCCACGTTAAAAATTGAAACTGCTATATCTGGACCATTTTTTAAGGTAAAGACAAACAAAAAATGCTCCTGAATCCTTATATCAAGGTCAAATACTTAAGAAAGAAACCTTTTTCAATTTCTAATTTTTTTGCACCTCACTTTAAATATAATTTTTTTTAGTTTAATGGCCGCCATTTTGAAACAAGGTGGCTGATGAAGCTGGCCAGCGAACTTGGTCGAGATATTGATGTATACTATCCACATGCCTTCTTCCATCGAAATAGGCGAATACGTGTGGTATCGCGTGACAAATACAAGATCGTTTCAATGTGTTAGACATGATAGAAATTCAAAGTGCTATAATTCAATCACTTTTTAAGATATAAACAAAAGAACAAATTTTCAGAAACAAAAACTGCTCCAAAATCTTTGTATCAAGGCCAAACACACAAAAAAATTCTTTTTCATTTTCCAATTTTTTAATACCTCATTTTAAATTTTAAATTACATTTTTTTTTAAAAATGGCAACCCTTTTGAAACAAGATGGCGAATGAAGCTGGCCAACGAACTCGGTCGAGACATTGGTATGTACTATGTACAGACCAAGTTACATTCAAATCGGTTCATAAATACGCCTGTCATCGCGTGACAAAAATCAGGTTGTTTTAAAATGATACACAATAGAAATTCAAAATGTTATAACTCAGCCATTTTTTTTTTTTTTATAGATGAAACAAAACCTGCTCCGGAATCTTTGTATTAAGGCCAAACACATACGAAAAAAATCTTTTTCATTTTCTAATTTTTGGTATCTCATTTTAAATTTAATTTTTTTTTTAATTTTTTTAAATGGTCACCATTTTGAAACAAGATGGCGGATGAAGCTGGCCAACGAACTCGGTTGAGTTATTTGTATGTACTATGAACACACCGAATTACATCCAAATCGGTTCATAAATACGAGAGTTACAGAGTGACATAGGTCATATATATATATATATATATATATATATATATCAATTTTGAACGGAGGGTGGTTTCGGGGTCTGGGGGTCATGATCGATGAAAATATACCAAAATTTTTTGAAATCGCTTTCCTCCGAACGGCTGCAATAGGTAGCTTTTTGTAAAGAAAGCTACCTAAAAAAAATGAATTTAAAAAGCTCACAACACTGAATCATTTAAAAGGAAATGGATAGAGTAAAATGCCTTTTTGCATATTTTTAATTATTGGAATGCAATTTCTTTCAAACAAGACGATATACCTCTACAGAAAACTTTCGGTTGAATCAAGAATTGAAGTATTTCTGCCTTTCTCTTTATTTATTTTTCATAACATTTAAAATTGTTTAATAGTGTAATTTATAACTGAAAACAATGCTACAATACATATTTAACCATCCAAATTACCATAACATTTTTTTTTTTGGCTTAAATATATTCTTTTCATCGAAGAGAAAGATAAAAAAATTTTGTACTTTTTATTACCCAGTGCCGGTGCAACCATCGGTCAAACGAGGCGAGTGCCCAGGAATGCCCTATAGAATTCGAAATAACGTTTCCTTGGTATATTTTTTATCTGCATTTGTTTTTAATGTTTTTTCATGATAATAAAAAAAAAAAAAAAAAAAAAAATGAGTATTAACTTTATACAGGCAAAGTTGGTATAATTTTCGGGGAATGTATAGATTTGGTGAAAGTAACTGTGAACGTAAAAATTAAATATTTAAAGTATTGTAAATTATAGAAGATTTTTCAAAATCGAAAATAATTATGCATATCGAATGTGAAATTAGTGGTATTTTGGTACATTCATTATCTATATTATATGAGGGCGTGAGTTTCAAAACTCGCCTTATCAAAAATTGAGTTTTCTAAATAAATTTATTCTTGCATTGAAAAAACATAAGTCTGCAAAAAAAACTAGTTTTATCTTGTATTTCAGCCCTTGTAAAATCTTGATCTACAGTGAAAACCAATGGACACGGTTAGAGGTTTTTTGCGATTTTCCCAGATTTGATTTTCTGGATGAGGTGCGTTTTGAAACTCATGTCGTCATTTATTATTCTATGATGTATACAATTTAAAAGTAAATTTTATTAGATCAGTATTGCAGTATATGTTTAGGTCCCATTAACTCCTTTGCCAGACGCCTGTGCAATATTGCGCCGGCCCTGCTAACTGCTTATTACCTCATAAAAAACAAAATCCTTTTTTATGTTCTTGGAAACAATACGAAATTGTCAGAATTCTCATTATTATATATTATTATTTATTCTCATTATATTTAGAATTTGTTCATTTTATATAGACTGATTTTCAAATGCTGTCCATTGATCTTATTTAATCAATCACGAAAACAGCCATTAAATGTCTGAACAGCAGCTGATTATACCTTAAAATCCCTCAGTGAAGTGGAAATGAATGAAAATCTGTTTACAATGAGATCATCACTGGTTGTTTAATTATTATTCAAATCTTCCATAATCTTTTTAAAGTGGATCAAATTAGCGTGTTTTTTGAGTCTGCAGTGTCTGAACGGTATTTGTTGAGTGTAGCTCGTAGGGGGCAGAGCCACCTAGTTTATCAGGAGAAAGTATTGGAATCATGAAAATAATTTCCATTTTTTGATAGATTTATATGTTTTAGGTTGACCAGAATACGATTTGACTATTTTTTAAAATCTCTCTCTATTTGTGATACAAAATTTGTAGCTATTCTATCTCTATCTCAAAACTAAAGCATGGAATTTCATCAAATGTCATATTTAATTAGACTTTGGCGCATATAGGTGCTGATTAGGTTTTGGTGTATACGAGCCAACAGGTGGCATTGCTATGTTACATTTTTCACAATTTACATGATAATTATACCTTAGCATAGTTAGGGTACAATTCCATCAAACTTCACATTCATTTAATCCTTGACATAAATTGGTACTGATTAGATTTTGGTGTATTTCATGACAGGTGCAGTGGCGCAGCCACGGGAGGGGTTTGGGGGTTAAAACCCCTCCCAGAGCTAAGAAAAATTACTATAATTGCCTGTTATATGAATCAAAACCAAAATTAATATTTAAACGTTTTGACGTTATTCGAAATCCGCCGCTTTGAGAAATGAAACTCTATTCAACAAAGTGATTCAATTAAACGGCGAAAATTCTACTTAAAACTATGAAAGCGCATATTACATGCATTGATTTTGTGAAAATTGGTTATTTGGACTAAGTCACTTTTTCGAGACGTCTTATGCTAAAAGAATGGTCATTTCCTGCCACACAGACGCTTTGAGTTTAAGTATTATACAATGGGCCATTTCTTAATTGCACTTCTTTGTTCCATGTTCGAAACACTAATAGACCATCGAATTTCAGAAAAAACATGAAACATACACTTTGCAGATCTCTCTCAGTTTCAAACGCCCTGTTTTACACTTTTTGCTCCCAATTATATCTAAGACCAAGCTTTTTACGTACCCAAGTAAAAATCTTTGTAAAATAAAAATTAAAAAAGTAGTAACTATAAAGTTGTAAAAAGCTGTTTTTGATTGTGATTGAACAAATTATCGCAATCAGTGCGTCATTCGAACCATTTGTTCCTTAGGAGATCTGTACACAAATTTAAAGAATATATTCCATTAGTTAGTAATGTAGAAACGAGTAATGGTGCTTGCTCTCGCAGAAGCATTGCCACCCTTCTCAGGTAGTAAAGAAGCATTTATTGTAATTTCATTGAGTTATAGATAATATGTCTGTCAGTAGGGATTTTGAAAAGAGAGGGGTTAAATGTAAAACATTTTCTTAGACTGTATAAAACATAATTATACACAATTTTATGCTAATCATGCATTAATTTAAATTAATAAGCACATTGTTAAAAATCTGCAGTTTCAGCTTTATAGTCACTCGCTATTA
Source organism: Maratus speciosus (assembly GCA_963932465.1). NCBI lineage: Eukaryota > Metazoa > Arthropoda > Arachnida > Araneae > Salticidae > Maratus > Maratus speciosus. The sequence goes on along the minus strand of OZ010793.1, from coordinate 394,606,358 downwards.
TAGAAAACGGTTACTTGAATATATTATGGAATATTCTCATTATTTTTTATCATTCTCATTCTCATTATACCTTAAAAGTAACCACCATGTCAAAAACCAAGTTTTTATACCAACTACACTATATGGCCGAAGGTGACCGGTCACTTGCAATTTTAGACGTTTTGTTAAATATCTAGAAAAATACATGAGGAATTAACCTGAAACTGCAGGTCCGTAAATAGTATAGTATAGGTCATATATTTACGCGAAGATTTTTTTCCCAAAAGCCTGTAGGGGACCGTCAACAAATTGAAAAAGAACGAATATCTTTTGGATAACCCTGTAAAAACGAATGTAGCAAAAGCGTTCAAACTCGAGATTATTAATAAGTGGCTTATTGTAATATACTGTGTTCATTTTTATGAGGATAGCATGTATACTCGTAGAGAAATTTAGGTTTTTATAAAAACAGTCTCAAATTTCACCAAGTTTTTTGCTTATAATTTGCAGAGTTCTTATTATAAAAAAAGTTCTTGTCAGAAAATATGACAAACAACATTGTACATAATACCCTGCAATCAGAATTAAAAAATAATAAAAATTGAATGAAAAACGAATAGGTTTACTAAAAAATGTTTCACTGCGCATGCGCGAATGCAATCAAAATATAATGTGCTTAATGTATTAGATAATTATATAGAGCAAGTTTTGTGAAAGTCTCAAAATCATAGCGTGAAAACTCTGAAAATTATCGTCAGTAGAATAAGCTCGAAATCCGTTGTTCCCAAATGGAAGCAAAAAGATGAGGGGTTGTATCCAAATATAGCAGTACATGCAAAATTGTGTACGCTGTCTTGGCACTAATTAACAGATATTTGATACAACCCCTCATCTTTTTGGGGACGACGGATTTCGAGCTTATTCTATCGACGATAATTTACAGAATTTTCATTCTATGATTTTGAGACTATCACAAAACTTGCTCTAAATAATTAGCTAATACATTATACACATTATATTTTGATTGCATTCACGCATGCGCAGTGAAAAATTTTTTAATAAACCTCCTCATTTTTCATCCAATTTTTATTATTTTTCAATTCTGATTGCAGAGTATTATGTACAATGTTGTTTGTCATATTTTCTGAGAAGAACTTTTTTTTATATTAAGAAATCTGCACATTATAAGCAAAAAACTTAGCGAAATATGGGACTGTTTTTATAAAAACCTTAATTTCTCTGCGAGTATACATGCTATCCTCATAAAAAGGAACACAGTATATTACAATAAGCCAGTTATTAATAATCTCGAGTTTGAAGATTTTTGCTACATTAGTTTTTACAGGGTTATCCAAAAGATATTAGTTCCTTTTCAATTTGTTGGCGGTCCCCTATGGGCTTTCGGGAAAAAAATCTTCGCGTAAATATATGACCTATACTATACTGTTTACACACTTGCAGTTTCAGGTTAATTTCTCACGCATTTTTTTAGATATTTAACAAAACGTCTAAAATCGCAAATGGCCGGTCACCTTTAGCCATATAGTGTATATCGCACGAACCGCAGTTTTAGAACGTTTTTTGCTCTTGCATCCTTTTAATTTCGAAATTTTAGAAAACTGTTCTTGGTGATCATTTACGTTTCTAGGGTAACAGCCATGCCAAACTTAATGTATCTAGCTCTAACAATTCCTAATAAATCATAATTAAGGCTATATAATGCTGCTAGCATTTTGTAGGGATAATACGTAAGTAAAAAAGCGTGCAAAAAGACGTCCGTCTGACATTAGCCTTAGATCGTTTTCAGACTGTTTTCCGCTCATTTCATCCTTTTTAAATTGAATTCTCTTTTTAGGAACCGTTCTTGAGCATTTATACATCACAAAAGTTATCACCGCGCCACATTCTAACCTTCTATACAAAATGTATCACACAAATTGCAATTTTAGAAAGTTTTTTTTTACTCTTGCACCCTTTAAAATTTCGAATTTTTAAAAAACTGTTTAGGGCATGCATTTAAGTCTCTAAATTAACAACCATGCCAAATTCCATGTTTCTAGCCGTTGTTTTACCGATGTAAAATACAGCTTATGTTGAAACGGAGATAGTCACCATTATTTTGCCATTATTATTAAGGTTCCACTCTACGCTTAAAAAGTAAAATCGGGATTATTATAAGTTCATTCGTGCGTCTTATTTTTCTGGCGGTCAGCGAGGGAGTTGAGGGCACTCGGTGTACCTAAGCGACGTAGAATCTTCCAAGGATTGTCGGTAATGATTTTCGAAAAAATGTGTTCTGTAATTTGCCGAGATATTAATTAAAAACCTATGTAGAAAACGACAGTACGGATCAAAAAAGTGTTGCTACTTTGTGACCTCCTTTCGAAGCGTGCTTGGCTCAGTGCCAAGTTTAAACTTTGTATAAGATCTTTTTTTTAGGTAAGGTGAAACATAGTGATAACCACTTTTTATTCCAACTGAATTCAATTGTTGAAGGCAAATATTAAAAAGATAATTCATATAATAATTCCAAGACATTAAAAGTCAAGTAATTTTGAGACAAAAATTGCTTATAATTCAATAAATAATTCATTTATAAGAAAAAAAAAACTTTTCGATTAAAAATCATTTCAATAATTATGTCTGAATATGCTTTTATTTTTAAAAATGAATAGAAAAGTTTCACGTTATTAAGCGTACTTTTTTTATTCCTTGAAAATTGTCCCCTATTACATGAAATATAATTTACAAGTGACTTTTCGTGAGAATCTCTGCGACCTCTTTCCGAAGCGTGGTTGGTTCTCTACCAAGTTTAAACTTTGTACAAAGTCTGTGTTTTAGAGTGAGAAATATTCAATGGTTTTCATTCCAGTAGAATTAAATTATGGCATGTGGTATTGTTACATGTACGCAAGTAAATATTATCTTTGAACAGTTCTGATATTTTGTATGGAACCCTTTGTATGAGAGTTAAGTTCGCACACGATCGATTATCTTTTTAAACCCCTACAAAAAAAAAGGTTACTTTATAATATTAGTACAGGCATGACTTCAATTTGAACCCGGATATTTTTAGAGAACTTTAACAATAATAAAGATGTTTTAACGAAATTTTCAATAGATTTACGTTACTTAATGGCAAATTCGATGTCATGTAAAGTATTGGAAGTGCACAATAAAAAAAAATAAACAATAAAATACCATGTTTAATATCAACTACATTCCAAAATATGGATTACCTGATTGAGCACTAATTGGACGTAAATGATGATAAATTCCACCAATTTTCGTGATGTTGTTACATTTGACAAAAGCATGGTAAGTATATTGAAAATTTTGTTAAAATGGCTTCATTATTATTAAAGTTAAAAACAAGAATTCGAGATTGTCTTGGAATGAAATCCTGTGTATTTTTGGTTGAACAAGTGGATTGGAATTCTGTTATTTTCTATGCAAAAATTATTTGTTGGACTGTACGCTTACAACTCTTAAAGTTTGCCTCATCATCTTTAAACACTTTTTATAAATCTAACCTAGTTTGGGGTTATTTCATTGGTGCATTTTATGTTTTCTAACTCTAATACTGTAAACGCTGTTTAAATGAAACACAACCAATGTAATTGCGGGTAAAAAGCCTTACGATTTGATTCATTAAAAAGACAGATTATATTAACCGGTGATTCAAAAAACCGGCGAACACCTTCAAAAAACTCAAAACCCCCCCCCTAGAACCGAATTCTGGCTGCGCCACTGGACAGGTGGCAGGCACTACTGGATTGCAATTTTAATGACTTCTGAGAAAGTCAGATTGTGGCATGTATGAGATTAAATTTCACCAGATTTGATACGTAGGATGATTATGAATAACTGATGATTCAATATTGGTTTTGATCACGCCCCACGGGGCTTTGCCATACTATAACGTTTTCCGATGAACATTATAGCTTATCCTAGCTTCTGTTGTGTAGAAAGAAACTAAATTTTATGTTTGAGGAAAATAAATATATGTATTAATCTAATTTTAAATTTTAATATTCAACAGGAATCATTATTATGCTGTGCTCTTTTTATTCACTGATCACTGTTATTTTTTACCTATAAAGAGAAATATCAAGGTGAATGCCGAAATATTGAATACTTTTTTATATTCTTGCAGTAGGATATTTAAATGTGTTTCTATAAAACAGTGTACATTGTTTAATGACATCTTATAAAGATAACCATCTAACATATTTTCTGAAGTAATTTTAAAAATTTGCTTGCATATTTAGGAAAATTGGTGCAATGTTTTTACTCATGAACCTTTTCTAGTCTCCTTTTTTAATAAAAATGGCCTCCCAATGTCCTCTTTTTAAATAAAAATGGTCCCCCAAAGTTCCCTTTTTAAATAAAAATGGTCCCCCAAAGGCCCCTTTTTAAATAAAAATGGTCCCCTTTCCCCCTTTTTGAGGACTAAAATGTGTTGGGAGCCCTGTACTTGTATATTTTCATTTTGCCCAAAAAAATTCCTGGCCCGAGATACAGGCCGCCAAAGATGACATCCCCGGCATCCTTTCTCATTTGCAATTTTCGATAAAAATTTTAAAGTGCTGTATCTCTAGAACGGTGCAAGATATTTTGTTGCTGTTTATTTTATTTTAAAGATAATATTCTTCTGTTTAAAATGATATACCCAATTTTGAAAAATGTATTCAACTTTTCTTGTGGCAGCCTTTTGAAAAAAAAAAAAATTATTTCAAAAAAAATTTTTTTTTTGGAAATGCCAATCTCAAAATTTTTGATTTTTTTGCTGTTGATCAATACCATTGGGAACTACCTTCACTGTAAAGGAGAACTTCCACTTTTGAGTTTAACAAATTTTAGAAACGTTTAAAAAATTCAGAGAAGTTTACAGGAACTGTATATATACAGTTCCAGTAAAAGTCACTGAATTTTTGCTTATTTGTATCATATTTGTAAGGATAAGCCTACTATATATCCTAAACAAGTTAGAAATTGCAATATCAAATGTGGCAAATGAGGTGTGTGCGTACTATAACTAGTTTTATAAATATTCAGACCTTGGTGCAATAAGTTACACTCTTGGGCAAAAAGGGCATGAATACAAAATTTATTATGATTCTACATATTAAATTCAGTAATACGGAAGTAATATGAATTCATCTTAAAAGGACTTAATCGCCATGGCATGGTATATCATGGTATATCATATCTATCATGGTATATCATTGAATCAATTATGTATTATAGAATTTTTAAATAGAATCAAGAAAACTTTTATTAATGTCTTTTATGTTTTAATTTGATTTTCATAGCATTTGAAGTGATACATACTTTATTTTCAATACCGAACATAGTAAAACAATCTCAATAACATATATCAATTACACAGCAATACAAATTATATTAATACAAGTTAGAGTTCAGACAGATGAGCAGATAAATCGAATCCATAAAGACTTTCAACTATGTTGGAAATTGTTAAAAGCACATAAATAGGTCGGAATTTGACTTTTAGAAATTTATGTCAATAGACGGAAGCATACTTGAATATTTTCATACAACCCTGTATTTTACCTACTATCTTTATATACATGCCACTATTTAGCTAATATTTAATTAAGATTAAAACATCCTTAAAACCAGTGAAATCACACTTCCAGAGATTATCATCCATAGACGGCCATGTATCTAATTATTTGCGTGGACCTGTATATCATTTTATCTATATTCTCCAAACATATCTTAGTATACTAAATGTAGTTCAGTGTAAAAATGCATAACTCATTTAAAAATCACCTTTAAGCTACTTTCATTCATACTCAGTAAACCCTTAAGATTTCTTTTGTGTAGCCCTGTATATGATCTACAGCATTTTTGCACACAATGTAATATGGAAAAATTTAGTTAAACTTAAAAACTCAAACACAACTAAAAATGCACTTCCAGAACTTAAAAACTCATATCGCAACTAAAAATGCACCTCTAGCAATCATTGCTAATGTACAGTATTTCCAATAAGGTAAAGTATCCGAAATCTTTTGTGTGTCCCTGTAAACACTATGCACTTTCTATGACACAGGAAGTAATTTTTTGTAAACCTCTGCAATAAAGTATGTATCACTTCAAATGCTATGAAAATCAAATTAAAACATAAAAGACATTAATAAAAGTTTTCTTCATTCTATTTAAAAATCCTATAATACATAATTGATTCAATGATATACCATGATAGGCAATAATTCTAGGCTGCCATGGCGATTAAGTCCTTTTAAGATGCATTCATATTTCTTCCGTATTACTGAATTTAATATATGGAATTACAGTAAATTTTGTATTCATGCCTTTTTGCCCAAGAGTGTAACACTTATTGCACCAAGATCTGAATATTTATAAAACTAGTTAATACTATGCACGCACCTCATTTGCCACATTTGATATTGCAATTTCTAACTTGTTTAGGATATATAGTAGGCTTATCCTTACAAATATGATACAAATAGCAAAAATTCAGTGACTTTTACTGGAACTGTATATATACAGTTCGTGTAAAATTCTCTGAATTTTTTAAATGTTTCTAAAATTTGTTAAACTCAAAAGTGGAAGTTCTCCTTTACAGTGAAGATAGTTCCCAATGGTATTGATCAACAGCAAAAAAATCAAAATTTTTAAGATTGGCATTTTCAAAAAAAAAATTTTTTTTGAAAAAAAAATTTTTTTTTCAAAAGGTTGCCACAAGAAAAGTTGAATACATTTTTCAAAATTGGTATATCATTTTAAACAGAAGAATATTATCTTTAAAATAAAAAAAACCGCAACAAAATATCTTGCACCATTCTAGAGATAGAGCACTTTAAAATTTTTATCGAAAATGGCGAATTGGAAATGGTGCCCGGGATGCCATCTTTGGCGGCCTGTATCTCGCGCCAGGAATTTTTTTGGGCAAAACCAAAATATACAAGTATCTTATTTTTTCTTAAATTTTAACATATGTTCAATTCAAAAACTTCTGAGACTATGAAGGTAAGATTTTTTCTTTGGCTGCCTGAATTGAAATGGATCATACCCAATATGGATTTTGGGATTTTTTACGAGCCTCTTTTTCAGTGCACTGTTGAATATGACGCAATATTTTTTCGTTGATAAACAATCTCCATGCACTAATTGCACTGCCATCAACTATTTTTTTTTTTTTTTTTTTTGCATGCGACGGTGGCCAAGACACTTCTTGTAAGACATTCTGATGGGGACGTCTCCCTGTAACATTTGTTGAAATATTTCCTATTTTCCAAATTGAACCATCATTTGCTGTTTCTTCATCTTTTTTGTTTTCCTCGCATTGGGTACGTCTAAGCTGTTTACTAGTTCTGTTTGGTGGGTCTTGACTACTTTCTTGATCTTGACTGTTACCACTGATTTCATTTCTAGAATCTGTACTAGCAGCAGGCAAAGGAATATTTTCTGGATCTAAATTATCATTTTCATTTGGTGTTTCGTGAAAAGACTCTTCATCAGATGAATCATATTCACTTGTTCCTGAAGGAACAATCCAGCCTTCGTCAGATAACCTGGATATAGTTTCTATATTAAATTTTTCATCATGTTCAATATCTGAACCAGAATTATCATCGGAACTAGTTTCAAAAATTTTTAGCGCATCTTCTTTTGTTAGATATTTTCTACAAAACACTTCTACGCGCCATGACAAGAAGCAAATAAAATAAGAAAGTCTGAACCCTGACATTCACTGAAACGAAATGCAACTCAATATATTTGTATCCGTTGAAAAATAATATATCTTACGCAAAAGAAATGCGCAGTCAGAAGGCGCGCTGCCATTCTAAACATATGCCAAACAGGTGTTTTTCCTCTCCCTCCCCTTTTCTCGCTTCCCACCTAACAAATAATGCTTTGAAATAAACAAAGCAATATTTCCCTTACCACAGATGCATCTGCTTATCTATTAGAATAGCGGAAACAGCTATGAATGTGAAGAAAATAACTTGACATGTGTAATTTTTTAGATACGGTCAAAATGACCGGTAGCTGTAATTCTAGGTATACATACTAATATTTAAAAAAATAATTATTTAAATTGAACAAAAAAGATTTTGTGTAATATTCTTGCGTTTTTAGGAAAAGTAAAAAAATATTCAGACTGTAAACAGGAAATTTAAAAAGTTATGATACGTTAAATTGGATTTACGGTCAAAATGACCGCTGTCGTAATTCCAGTGTTAACCCTCTCGCTGCGTATACATATATACATGAATATATTGTTCGAATATGTCCAAACTCTTTTTGAAAGAGTTTCTCTTTTAAATAGAATTATATCATAAAAAAAAAAAGATTTGCTGCGGAAATTGCGGATTGTGCAAATTTTGCCACTTTTATGTTGACCGTGGAAATCGCGGGATGCGCAGCGAGAGGGTTAAAATTTCAGAAAATTAGGAACAGAATCACCCCTGCTCCTAACATCTTACATAACCCTAAGTATTTTTTTAAATAGCTGTCGCCATTTACAAGTTATTGAATTGTATTTAAAATAAGTCAGTCCATATTAGGACATCCGGTATATTCAGTAGCTATGGGATGGTGGCTGAAAGAAGCATTTAAAAAAATAATTAAAGCTGGCTTCGATATGTCAGTTAGAGATTTACCTGGGCTGAAATTTCCAGGTTCAACCAATATAAAAAAATATATATTGGCCCGGCCTGGTATGAAAGCTAAAAAATCGACTACAGCCCAGCCTGCATTTTGCAATTAAAATTATTCATAAAGTGCGCTTACTTATGCTCATATTTTATTTTAGATTATGTTCGAAATTCATGAATACTGAAAAACATTAATATTGGTGACTATTTAGGCAATTATGTACATAAATGCTGCATAAAAATCATTACTTAGACAAATACATTCAAATGAAAATCCAGTAAGAAAATTAGTTTAGAATGAAAGAAACGGACAATAAAAGAAAATCACAATTTTAAAGCTCTACAAAGAAAAAAAATAGTTTTTTAAAAATGCATCTCTGTAACTTATCGATTCAAATTAAATTTTTAAAGATTTCGTTAAACAAATGTACAACATAAATATAATTTTTACGAATAACAAATTAGTAAAATGACAAACCAACTTGGGCTCAGAGAGAAGAATTTAGAGAAGTGCACGGTTGGTGGTCAGGCCAATACTGCTTATCATACGGCTGAAATGGACCGAATGTTTAGCTTTTATTCCGGGCCGGGCCCCGACCTGGAAATTTTGGCCAATGCAGGCCTCTAGGAAGAATGAAGTCCAGGCCAGGTTCGACCTGGAAGAAAAAGAAGTCTGGCCGGACCCGAATTTGCAGAAAAATTTAAGATCAGGACACGACTCGACTTTAAAAGAGAAAAACCTTACCCAGGCCAAGTCTCATAGTTTTAAAATGGCGCGACCCGGGTTGGGTCGCGCCATTGTCGCGGGGGGGGGGGGGTCGCACCCCCCTTAGATTCGCCATTGCTAAAAGTAATAGAATAGTACTAGTGCTGTGACAAAATTCCAACCTTTATGAATTGCAAGTTGGGTAGTTAAAAAATGAACAAAATTACACCAACCCAATAAACCTACGTTAAAACCAACCTGAGTAGATCAAACAGCTATATGATGTATAAAGAAAACTGACATTTAAATTAACAATAACAATATTTATTTACATATTATATAATTACATACAAAGAAAAGGAATTAAACATTAAAAAAAAGTATCATTAAGCTACAACATATCATTTGATCTTGGACATAAACAAATTCTCCTCAGTTGGAGATTCATTTGCACATGACTGTATTTTTATCATTAAGAAATATTTAATCAGCAACAACATTAGTTGTATTATATTATAATTATCTTTCCTTAATTAGAAAAATTATTACCTAATCACACAAAACTTCATAGTTGAATTAAATTGATTACCTGAAAATTCCATATTTATAAATTATGCATTTAATTGGATAAATATCCAAACATTTAAAACTTAATAATAATTTAATTATTAAAATAAAAATCATAAGTTCCACTCTTGGTCTTCTTACAACTCTTTAATCAACAACATGTAGGATATAGGTATGTCATCATAGAACTAATAATGAGAGGAAATATACATGGTGACCTCTAAAAGTGCTATTACATACACATAAAAATTTCAAGCGACAAAAATTTTCTTGCGGCTCGTCAGTTTTCCTGCAACATATGTACCACTTTTTTAATTTTCCAAGCATTTCATTGGCTGTTCGGGAAAAGGCTTTTTATCATCAGTTTTCCAAGCATTTGATTGGCTGTTACTGGCGACTGCCTTCGCTTCAGGCGTCAAAATCGCTCCAACACAAAATAGTTGCTAGGTTTCGAGTGACTCTCTTGAAGCCATAGGTTAACATTCAGTCACTCGAAGTTAGAGGCAACATGTAATAGCACTTTTACATGGTAGGAGTAGGTTGACATGTTGGATGTTCAGGAAACTTGTTGATAAATGATGCAGCATATAAAATATTATTTTAACGTGACCCTAAGGGTCTAACTTAGATGTGTAAAAGGCTCTTTAATACAGGCTGAAATGAGTCATGATTAGCAAAGGTAGAGAAACTCACCATACCAACAACAACATTAAAAATGTTGTGTAAATTAAATATGCTTAATGGTAACAGACTCTGAAGTTAGAAGAAGCATCTCTGCTATAGCCTTCAAAGTTTAAAATAATGTCATTAGTTAAATTTAAATTTAAAAATCTTATTTAAATCAAAATAATCTGATTTTTATTTTTTAAATCGTAATTTTTTCATACCTTGCCCTCCTGTAATATATTTTAAAAACTTCATATAAAAATTATTTTTTATTATGAATTTATTAATTTATATATATATATGAACTATATATATTTTATTTTACTGTGAAAGAAAAAAAAATTGCTTTTTGCTTTCTTCCAGATTTTGATGAGGATTTTATCATCTCTGTGTAATGCTGTTGTTTTAAGATTCATAACAAAGGATGCTTTAGGTGTTGTTAATGTTAGGTGAGTGTAAATTGTTTCAGTTATTTATGCCTTATGTGTGAAAATGAAATGATTGCCAAATTTAATGAATATCATCACATCTTATGTACTAAAAAATATGCACATGACAACTAAATAAATTAAACAATTAATTACATTTTTCCCCCCTGTTCATGATTATTAACATAATTTTTTTTATTTTATAAAATTGTTAGAAAGCATGAATTAAGTATTATATGAAACTACTTAATTATATGCAAAGTCATCTTCGGTCACTTTTTAGACATTTTACTATTTGTTCTAGTTTTGCCAAAACCAAATTTACATGTTGCTAAATTAACTCTTCATATGTACAAAGCATCATACATTTATCAGATCAATGTTTAATTTAATTTAAAGAAAGGAAAAAAATTAGAATGCCAGTTTGATGAGGGTAGCGGTAGATAAACTACTTTTTTATTATAGTAAACTACAACTACTGTATTGAAAATTTAGTTAACTACAACCACAGTGCAGAACCATTTATCCGGAATGCTTGGGGTCAGATGTATTCCGGATAACTGGTTTTTCCGGTTAACTGGTTGTGCATTAAAGCAGCATCCATTTGATAAGTTTTGTGGAATATGTGTGGTTGTGACATTATTTCTAATTTTAAATTATTAGATTACTTGGATTAAAAATCAATGCAAGAAAGATCAAAAATTAACCAGAGTTTAAAAGAAGGTAATTTAAGGGAATCCCTTAGGGACAAAAATTCTCCTGTTTCCTCTGCATAAAAATTTAAACATGTAAAGTACAACTAAATATGTTTCATTTCAAATACTAGATGTTGTCATCAAATTATACAATTGTTTCAAGCAAAGCCTATGTCAAACTGGCACTGTATGACACCTTTTTCTGCAAAGATTCTGAAATCAATCTATCAGAAATATCATTCCGGATATCTGGTTTTCTGGTTAACTGGTTTCCAGATAAATGGTTCCATACTGTACTTGTTTTAAAAAGTATCAACTACAAACTATTTTAAGATTTTGTCAAATGATTCAATTTACACTCAAAATTGAAGTCACGGTTTGAATAATAAAGTGACCCCTCGTTATATTGTGTCTGCTGGAGCTGGAATACAATGAAAAAAGTGAGATGTGATCAGGGCCGAAACTAGCCTTTTTTTGCACCCGGGGCAAACATGGATTTTGGTGCCCCCCCCACTCATTAAGCATGTACTTAAATGGTGTACATATGTAAATAGTGCATTAAACTTAACAAAATTCAATGTCAATTACTTAATGCTTTCAGATCACTTATCCAAGGTACAGTAGGTTCATGTTTATTGAGACATATAGAGCAATTTTTCCTGATAAATCAGCTGCCCTAATTGCCAAAAATAAAGTTAATGAAATTTTTGAGTTTGATCTTTACATTTTCTCCTAATTAAATGGCTTTCCAAATTAAACAGTGTTCCAAATAACCAGAATCTAATGTATATTTGTTTTTGTGTTGTTGAATTTCTACAAAAACTTTCTGAAGCTATTTTACATTAGTGGATATAGCCAGCACATATCTTTTTTTTTTTTTTTTCTGCTGAAAATTATTATTTTTTTTCTTTTAGATTCATGCTGTTATATTCCACCTGTCACTTTTTCAGTCGAGAAGCTTTTCGACGTTCTGGTTTATCAAAGTGTAATGTGTATGATTTCCTGCAAAAATGCAATTTATTATGGTTATGGTAAGTCAGAATCATATTTCATATAATTGTTCAGTTGTAATACTTTCCAACATAGTTGAAAAGTGCAAATTGATTTTTATTTAGACAATACTTTTAAATAAATTTACAATATTTTATACGCATAAAATAATATGGCTTAAGTCATTTTGAACAAATAGTTGCAAGTTGCATAACTTCATCTAAAAATCAAAGTAAACAAATTAATTCATAATTTTTTTTTTTTTTTTTTTTTTTAATTTGTGTTTTTATGGTATGCCTTGTTATATTGATAAACTTTTGCTATAAATATTTTATTTTGCTTTGACAAATGTATATATTTTTTCTGATAATGCACATTAAGAAAATAAACGATTTGTTGCTGAAGGAAATAAATGAACTAAAGGTTTTTTTTAAAGGTGTTGAATCTATCCTAATATCAAATTTCTAAAATAGTAGGATTCTACAGAAGTTCTGTAAAGAATATTAAAAAAGAAAAGTTAACACTTAATTAGACTTAATTATTGCTAAAAAAGAAAGAGAGTTAGTAGACATCATCGCCTAACTACCCCAAGAACAGACCGGAAAATGAGATGTTTTTACCAAAAACAGAAAACTACCAGTAACTTTTCTTACAAACAAAATACAAGATGAAGGAACAACATCAAAACATACTCTGCAATCTCAGCTAGCAAAAAAAAAGTTACTTTCATGAGGCCTGCTTGTAAGTCAGAGTTCATGCCAACTATGATGAAAGAGAGACTTCAGAGGATCTGAAAATATAAAACTTTCACAAAAGAGTTCATTTATTTAAATTATTATCCTGTTTGTAAAATTGTATTGTTGGTGAACTGCATAAAATATATATATATATTTCTATTTTGTAGTAGATATGTTTTTCAAATGTGTCAGTTTTGTGATTTGATAGAAAATAACTAAATGTAGAGAAGAAGAACAGTACAAACAGGATCACATTACAAATGCCAAATAATATTTCCCCTCTTTGGTCTGTTATATCAAGAAAATACACTGGAAGGCTTTATATTGTTGAGAAAATGATGCAACAGGATAAGTGCAAGAAAATCCTCAGGACAAGATTTGTACCTCAGTTGAAAGAATCTTCCCTAATGGTGAGAATACAATACTTATGCACGATGAATAAACCACTATATACTATCAGTCTAAAAATATTATACACTTTCTAAGATATTAAGCACTCTATGTAATAGATTGACTCAACCGGCATGAAACCCATATAAAACATTTGAAAGCTCTTAAAATGGGAAATAGAGAAAATACTGTAAAAGCACTTATTTTCGTGAGCTGTAATTTTCGCGAAAATTGAGATATCGGTGATTTCGCGAATTTTATATGAACTGGACTCAAAAATACTTAAATAGGAGCAATACTGACACAATGATTCGATACATCCAGAATATTCTTGTACCTTATTACGACAAGCAGAGAGAGCTTCTTGGGTTAGTTCCAGAAGAACCTGGTGTAAAACGTTTTTAACTATCGAGGGCGGTGTCCTTTAAAAAGGATACCTAATTTTAATTCCAAAATTGACAAACGCCACCAAGAATATTTAATTAAAATTTCCCTTTTATAATGTACGTGAAAATAAGCAAGTTCGTATTTTCTAATTAATTCGTTTATAAATTCTGATGTCAGTCCATTATTTCATCAGTTTATAAACAGAATTACTCTGTGCCCGCTTCCTGCACAGGAGAGCTCCAGCCTTTAGACTTAATTGTAAACGGCCAGTTCAATGGTTTGCTCAAGAATGAGTTTATTGAGTGGTATTCTAATGAGCTTAAATTTCTAGAGGAAAAGGAATATGTGGACCTGCGAATATCACGACTAAAACTGATTCATGCTTCTTGGATTGTGTGCAAATTGAATGATATTGAAGCCAAACATGAGATAATTCTGAATGGCTTCAAAGAAGCTGGTATAAATATTGTAAGTGAATGAGTTGCATTCTATTAGTTGTATTATTGCTTTTATTCAAGAAATAGTTGTAAGCATTCAAGAAATTTTTGTACTTATTTGTTATTTAAGGGTGTTCTCAAATCCAAAAGGGCAACTTCCTGACATAAGTTTTAATTTATTTTTGTTGGGAAATGCATGAAACTAGGTGGTGGTGTTGTTCAGAAACTATGTCATCGAGCTGTTTTTTCCCTTTTTTTGTAAACGCAATAGATCTTTCAGAAAATAGTGTCAAAGTAGGTGTTTTGAACTGAATTTCCGTGCGAAGGAAGAAAGAGCACTCAAGAGCGGGCGAAAAACGGGTTTGTCACGTGATCAAAACAGCTTATAACTCAATCGGTAATGGATTGATCAAAAAATGGAAAAAACAGTTCAATTCCAAATCGCTTCCATGGCCAGGCTTTCCAATTTTATACCTTTCTGTTAAAAAATGAATTTGTAAATGTGTCAAAAAGTTTTGCGCTTGTTGAGCAGAGCAGTTAAGAACAGCCTTAAGTACTGTAATCATTAAATTTTGGATAAGTGAAAAATTTCTGATTTTTTATTATTATTTGAGGCGAAAAAATGAACATATTTTGCAAGGCATAAATTTTCGCGATTACGACGGGCTCGTGAAAATCACGGAAATAAGTGCTTTTACAGTAGCCATCACCACCAATGAATTATTGGAAAAATTAATGTATGAATGGAGATATAATCTTCACATATGAGAAGTTATTCAGTCATACATTGAATGTATGCCTAGTTGTATTAAAGCCATCACACTAACCAAAAGAGATCATAAGAAATAATAAAAGATTAAAATATATATATATATATATTTCTTTACATTTAATAAAAATAATTTACTAACAATTTAATGTTTTTCTTTTCATAAGAGAATATGTAACAATTGCATGCTTTTTGCAATGTATACCTTCTAAATTTTTAATTTTAAATAAAGAAATTGTGTTTTTCCAATTGGATCTAAAAATTTGGCAAAATTCTATAAATATGCAAGATATTTAAATACAAATCCTCATACTAATGCTTTTCACAGTTACTATTTCTTGATTTTTTGACAAAATTTGTGGTTGTTTCGCGATCTTTTGACGAAATTTGCGTTCATTTCGCGATATTTTAACGAAATTTGTGCGTTTTTCGATTTCCTTTTACGAAATTCGCGGTTATTTCGTCCCTTTTGACGAAATTCACCGTTGTTTCGCTATCTTTTGACGAAATTTGCAGTTGTTTCACGATCTTTTGACAAAATTTGTGTTTTTTTGGCGATCTTTTGATGAAATTCCCGGTTGTTTTGCCATCTTTTCATGAAATTCGAGGTTTTGGGATGGTTTGACAAAATTTGGGGTTCTTTCGTGATCGTTGACGAAATTTGCGTTATTTTACGATGTTTCAAAGAAATTTCCAGTTATTTTGCCCTTTTTGATGAAATGCGCGGTTATTTTGCCCCTTTTGACGAAATTCGTCGTTGTTTCACGATCTTTTGACGAAATTTGTGGTTGTTTTGCGATCTTTTGACGAAATTCGTCATTGTTTCACGATCTTTTGACGAAATTCACAGTTGTTTTGCGATCTTTTGTGAAAATTTTTGGTTCTTTTGCGATTTTCTGAGAAATGTGCGTTTATTTCACGATCTTTTGACAAAATTTGCGATCTTTTGACGAAATTCGCAGTTTTTTTGCGTTCCTTTGACGAAATTTGCAGTTATTTTGCGATCTTGAGACGAAATTTGCGTTTTTTCTGCAGTTCTTGGACAAAATTCGCGGTATTTTTATGTCCAAATTTTCAGATTGATGACCGATTTTTTTAAAAATATTTTCAGAACCGAATGCCTTAAATTTTCGGAAAATTCGGAACAGAATACGGTACATATTATTCTGAGATCGATTTTATGAAGGTCGCCATACGGATCTTTTTATTTGTAGTAAAATTTTTCTATCTTAGGGAATTAAGGAATTCGTTGTTAAAATCGAAATCATTTGTATATGTTTCTGCAAAATTTCCCCAGGTAGTTAAAATTTCCCTAGATCGCTGGATCGGACATATTCTGCACCCCTAATGCCTCCCTCTCTTGCCATCACATTAATGATTGCATAGTTAGTATCCATTGATGATTGTTTCCAAAATTATTATTATTGTATCAGTATGCTTTTTTTCTTTATTTTTAGCCTTCCTACTTGTTTAATGTGCTCATCTGTTTTGGGATATGTTTGGTTATATTGGTTGGAAAATCCGAGCCCTGATTTAGTACCCAACTATTCACTAGGTGTACTTATTGTTCTTATATCTGTCTTCATTGAAACCATAGCTGAACCTGTGTATGTCTTTAGTAGGATTTATCATTTTGTCAAACTTAAGGTAACAAATTTCATTCTAATTTGTTTGTTTTTTTTGTGCCACTTTTTTTTTTAAATTATCCATGAGTGTTTTCAAAATTTTCCTATTTTCTGACTTTTTCTAAAGCCTTTATCTGCAATTTTTTTTATGTGTATAAAAAAATTATGTGTTTTATTGCATGTATAAAACAATATATTAAGTAGGGTAGTTGTTATTATGAAAAAAATGCCAAAAAAAATCTCAGTTTAGAAATTAAAAAGACTAATTTATTTTTTAAATTCATTAAAACGTAAAATCTTTTATTGTATTTTTCTTTTTCTTTTGTTTTTTTTCCTGTCTCTTCTCTTAACTAACCATGGCTGTTTTCAAAATCTTAATAATTTTTTGTTTATTCCATCTTTATTTTCATCTATTATATTAAAATCTGTCTGTCTATTTGTTAGTAGTGTACTGAGTAATACCTTGGCTGAGTATCGAGTAATTGTGTGTAAAAAAGAATCGTTGATTCGCACATGTGGTCAGTTTAGGGCTAACACCCTTTTGTGTGTGTGAGGTGTACACACACACACATAAACATGCATCTTGAGCATATAATCACATTTTTTAAAAATTAACTTCAATTCGAAATTTAATTTATTGTGCACCTTTTAAGAACAATTTTTGTAAATTCAAAAAATTTAAAATAGTAACATTATTTTTTAAAAAGGGGAATTTATCCATAAAAAGTACAATTAACCAATATATAATTAAAACTGAATTTTAAACCATCATTACTCATTTTGACACTGAAATCTGTCTATAACATTATTCTTTCTGTAACAATTATTAATTGAATAATAATGCAAAACATTTCATATTTTCTAACTGTAGCTTATTTAATTTTGATTAAAAAATTTGTATTGGCTTTACAGTTTCTTTTCATATTTTTATATGTACTGCATACAAAGGTTTTATTTTAGCAAAACTGCAGTTTTTCTGAGGCATGCCAAATTTACAGCCAAATAAAAGAAGTGTTCTATCTTTTGAAAGTAGAACAATTTGTTTTTGCATCATAATTTGCAATATAACAAATTTAATTATTTAAAAAAAAATTATTGCATGTATTATATTTTCTGTTTCTACAAACTGTTTCTTTATCCAAAATCAGTCTTTTCCTGCAGAATTAAAAATGACTTATTTTTATTTGTGTAAATATAAAACAAGATTAATTTTAACCCCTAGAGGGACGGTGGGTATGTTATATCCCACTTGATTTTAATCAAGGTTTGCTCCAGAATCTTTTAACCCGGGAGAACTCGCTAGTGAGAATGCCCAATTGCTTTTCTTTTACTTTACATTCATATAATATCAACTTTTTTTCGTTGGCTTAGTACTTTTATTCACAAAATAGGTAAAATAATTGAAAAACATTTTGAAATTTTAATTAAAATGAAAAATGATTTAAATAAGAGTCTTAAAAAAGTACGACTGTGAGAGAAAATCTCATGCAGCGAGTTCTCCTGGGTTAATTAAATTTTACTTTTATAACTTTGATGAAAAAAAGTTGTAAAATTGCATTTCATTATTTTCTAATAAAATTTTTTGAAAATTCTGATTTGAATTCAACATTACAGAAACACAATTACTTGCCTTTGAGAGGGTAAATCTACATTAATTTTACATAGGTTTTCTTACCTTTTTCTTTATTTTGTAGCTATATTTTTATGTACCGAGTACATAGTTTTTATAAGAACTGTTGCATATATTACGCATTTGTATTTGAGTAGGTTTTTACAGATCAGTTATAAATACCTTTGTCTTCAAATATGCTTAAAAAATAAAAGCCTTATATCTACTCTTTATTCGCCGAGTACTCGGTATGGTTCTACTATTTGTATTTTTCCATTACTCCTCCTAGAATATTGAAGGCTGGGCGATAAAATTATGGGTCCAGGATATCATATAAGGTCTTAAAGTTTTAAAATTTGAATTAGTTTCTGAAAGGTTATTTTTTGTCAATTTTACTGACAGTTTTGTCGTGGTGCAACTAAGTTACTCTATTTCTGTAGATAAAAGAGAGAAAAGGGGAAACAATAGAGATTATTAGATTTTTTTACGTCATTTTTTTACTAAAATTGCAATGTAAAATTGGCTTTTATTTTAATAGATGATGAAAACAGCATCTATTTACTTAAAAGCTGATAAAATATTAAAAACACATGCAAAGATGTTAGGTTTACATAATATGTCCCAAGACCTTTCGAGGTGCACATGCTCAATAGACTGGCTTCGCTTGCACGATCGTAGCATTATTATTATTTTTTTTCTGTGTTTGTTTTCTCTTCCAGTCATATTCTTCTTCCCCTTGAAAATGAGTGTGTGTACGTCTCAAAAGGTCTCAGGACAGATTATGTTAATCTAACATCTTTACATGTGTTTTTAATATTTTATCACCTTTTAAGTAAATAACTATATGTTTTTAACTTTTATATTAGTCAAGGTGAAAGTTCCTTCATAGCACTGTTTTATTGTAGTGTTTAGATTTTATTGAAAACAGTATCATGATTAAATTATATTTTTCAAGAAAATTAAAAAAAATAAAAACTTATTTTCATATATTCATGCTTCAGGAATCCATATACAGTAAACTCTGTCTAAGGCGGAACAATCGGGGCCGAGAATTTTTTCCGTATTAGACAATATTTCGCCTCAGACAAATGTTACTCTATCTCTATGAATTCGCTGGGATTTGAAAATCTTTCTGAGTTAGACAGATATCCGTCTTACACAGAGTCCACCTGACAGAGAGTTTACTGTATTTTAAAAAGCAAAAAATCGTCTGTCAACTTGGACATTAACGTAAATTCTATTGATCTAAAAAAATCATTCCAGTGCATCTTTTATCATTTTTGCATTCAACCAAAGAGGTTAAACAAAGACAAATTTGAGCCATTAAATGAATTTAAAGAAGGAGCCACAGTTTATCAAGTAATTATTTTTTATAGATGGCAATTAAAACTTTTCACAAAGATGCTTAACATAATGGTTTAGCGAGAGAAATATATTTTCGTAAGCATTTATTTCATTTCTTAAACTTGAAATAGTGTTGAATAAATTTGTTTAAAAGATACTATATTTGTATATGCTGTTGTGGATAAGAGAAGGAAAAAAGAAAATTAATTTTTATTGATGTCATTTTGTTGTTAAAATGGATAAGAATAAATATTTTTTATTTGAATTGATGGTGAAAACAGTATCGTGATTAAATGATATTTTTCTAGAAAATCTGAAGAAATAAAAATTTATTTTCACGTATTTCAGCTTCAGAAATACATTTATCTTAAAAAGCAAAAAAAAAAAAAAATGTCTGTCGACAAATTGATATAAAGAAATCATTCCATTGTTTGTTTGTTTTTTTTTTTAATTTTATTTTTAACCAAGGAATTAAAACAGAAACAAAATTAGTTTCTTTGCATTTAACTAGAGACTTATTGCTCCCCATTACAAAAAAATGTATTTAAAGAAAAATCATAAATTTTCAACTATTTCCTTAAGATGTTGGATAAAACTTTTCACAAGGGTGTTAAAAGTGAAATGTTTAAGTCAGAAAAAAAAAGTATATTTTTGTAAGCATTTATTTTGATACATAAATATGAAATGTTTTTGAATAAATTAGTCAAAAATGTTATTTTTGCATTTGTTCCTGAAAATGACATAATTTTTATTCCACTAACTCCAAAATTAGAAGCCAAATCTTGGAAGAGTGAAATGTTTTTGATAAACAAAATTATTGAAATGCACACTTTTGTTGGGAAAGTTCTTAACCTGAATTGTAAATATGATTTATAACTGGAAATATAGTAATTAATAGAATTAATATTATAATTGTCTTCGAAATTTACAATAACGTTAGATTTCCTCTCTCCCCCCTCCCCCCCCCCAAAAAAAAGAATGATCTCATTCAATTTAAATGCAACACATTGGGTTGCCACACACTCATTTATATTTTTCATGTGTCTGAAACATTATATTAAGGACTAGTAAAAAAAAAATAAATAAAAAATAAAAACCTAAAAATATGCCAATCATAATAACGAAGCTCTGGCTCATTCTCGTCCATAAATCATATCTGTAAAAAGACAATCAACAAAAATGATGTTACTTTGACGCAATCATTGTAAAATGACCCAGCTGTATAAATGAGAATACATGTTTTCTTTGTCTTTGCCATGTGTAACAGAAAAATGTACAATTTCCCTGACAATATGAAAAAAAAAAAAAAAAAAAACCAAATGACATAGCATATAGTGAAATAGTATTATTTTTAAATATAAACTTACATTTAATTCATAAAACTAAATTAAAATGATCATATGATAATGCTCCTTTTCTAGATGCTGTATGTAATTGCATCAGACATAAAATTTTGTTTGAAAAGAGAAAGAACTGACTGTAAAAAACAAACAAAAACAGTTGCTATGTTTAATTTCTTATTTAATATAAATCATAGAAAATGTTACAACTGCGTCTAAAGTATTAAAACATTTAGCTATAAGACAGAGGTCGAAAAAACTACTTTTTTATTGTAGTGAATTACAGCTACAACTACTTTATCAAAAATGTAGCCAACTACAACTGTGCTTGTTATAAAAAGTAGCAACTACAAACTACTTGTCAAAAGTAGTCTCTACTTTGCTACTTTCAGATTTTGTCAAAGGCTTCAACTTACACTCAAAACTAAAGACATGGATTAAATAGTACAATGATCCCTTGTTATATCATGTCTGCCGATATACAATTAAATAAGTGCGATGTAACCAATGACATTGAAAAATTAAGAAAGATAACATACCAGAAAGCGTTTTGTGTTTGTCTCCAAAATGTTAGTTTATATACATATTACAATCATCTAAACGAAATTAAGAGAGATACATGATCAGGGATCAGTTTAGGAAGAAATTAGGTCCTTTGAAAAGGACCCTTCACAAAATTTTTCACTTCAAAACAGGACCCTTCACAAAATTTTTTTCATCTTCAAACAGGATCCTTTACAAAATTTTTCACCTCAAAACAGGACTCTTCACAAAACTTTACACCTTAAAAAGGGGCCCTTCACAAAATTCTTTGTCTTAAAAAAAGGTCTTTTACAAAATTTTTCCAGCTCTAAATTAAACTTTTCACAAATCTAATCATTTAAAAGTAAAATCTTATCTGTCACTTTTACATATATAAAGAAAATATATGTATTTTACATACATATATCTTCTTAAAAATACATAAAAAAGAACTTGAATATAATGTTTATTTCAAATTTGCAAAATTAGATTTTTCACAAATATAAAAAAGCTCTTCACAATTTCACAAAAACAGGACCCTGAGTGAAAAGTCTGGACAGAACCCTGGTGATACAATCAATATTTAAATTTTTACAGTTACATAAAGAAAAATCTGAAGTGAATCCATTTGAATTTTCGATCAATTTGCAGAATTTTGTGGTTTCACTAATATAACAACTAAATAAAAACTTAGATCGTAATTTTACAAAGGTAGGATGTAGAAAACATGAGGAAATTTTAACATACAGTAGAAGATCTTTATAACGCAATTCTCCATGTAACGCACAACTTCTCAGATGCAAACAATTAATTTTGCAGTTAAAAAGCACCTGCATTTTCACATTGTAAAATATTGCTACTCTCTAGAGGACTAAATTTGATACATTAGTTCAACTTTACCTTCTAATTTAAGACCTTTTTACTGAAAAAAATGCTATTATCACAATAAACATTTTTGAAAATGTCTAATATAAGGGATGGTTGTATCAGTTATATGTGGATCATGTTTATAAACTAAAGTTAACAATGTCTGACCTATATTATGCAAAAATTTATAATTTGGATAACTCTTGATAACAAGGAATGCAGTATAAAGATATTATAATGTATTTTGATATTTTTCAGACTTATTTGGCCATGTCTACAAGGTGAATTTAATGATGTGATTCATATATAACGCACAACCTTGCGTTTTTAGGTTTGCATTATAAAGATCTTTTACTGTACATGCATACATTCACACATATGCATTGAATCATTGTAAAAATAGCTAAACGGATTTAGAGCACCTCAAAATATAAAAATATATCAGTATTTCCATAATGACGACATTACTTTTCTTACATTGTCTGTGTTAAAAAAAGTTAAAATATGATTAAACTACAGCTTATTTTTCCGGGAGGCACAAAAACAGAACTATATATATGAACAAGCAATATAACGAGAGGCTATTCTTGTATATGATTTGTTTATGCAAAATCATACCACTACTTTATGAGAGTTAATTATATTGAGTTGTCTAATTTTATAATGTAGAAAATTACAGAAAAACAACAGTAAATCTGTAAATAAATAAAAATAATATAATAATAAGAAACCCAGCATTAAAGTATGAAGATTTAATAAAGATTAAATAGACAAGTGTTGTCATCTAGAAGATGAATTTCTTTTAGTATTTGATTCTAGCAGCAAGTGTAAATAGGGAAAATCTGACTTCATGCAATGCATTGCTATACATTGCAGTTGAGATTTATCACTGAGCGAAATTATTCAGCAGAACGAGTTTTACGCAAAAGAAGCAAGTTATGGCCACATGATTTGTACAATGGCACACTTACAGGAAACTTTTTGAATTTTATTTATGAAAAATGTACATTGTCATTATCTTCTCCAAATGACATCAGTTTCAGATACGAAAATGTGGCATCTAGCGAGTTAGTCTGAATTTTTATTTATTAAAAAAAAAATATTGTCCATAATCAACAGAAAAGAAAAAACTAATTGCCTTTGAAAGTTAAAAAAAGATTTGTATAAAGATAAATTATGGCAATCATTTGGAAAAAAAAGAGGGTAAAGAGTAGTTTGAGGTTTTTTAAAAATAGCCAATAATTTTACTGTTTACATAGTATGTGTATCAACATTCATTTAAATGAATGTAAAATGTAGATTTGTTTAAGAAACATACACTCAAACTCTGATTTATATATATATATAGATACACTATATGCCAAAGGTGACCGGTCACTTGCAATTTTAGACGTTTTGTTAAATATCTAGAAAAATACACAAGGAATTAGCCTGAAATTGCAGGTGTGTAAACAGTATAATATAGGTCATATATTTGCCTGAAGATTTTTTCCCGAAAGCACATAGGGGACCGTCAACAAATTGAAAAAGAACGAATATCTTTTGGATTCCCTGTAAAAACTAATATAGCAAAAGCGTTCAAACTCGAGATTAGTGGTGTACCGAGTAGTACTTTGGCCGAGTAGCCGAGTACCGAGTACTCGGCCACTGACTACTCGGCCGAGTACCGAATACCGAGTACCGAGTAGTTGCGTAATAAGAAAGAAAAAACATTGATGTGCACATGTGAGCTTGTGTGTACATATATATAAATATACCTGTGGTACATATATATAATATATATATATATATATAGTATATATAAATTAAATAATTAAATTTGAAATGTATTTGTGCACCTTTTAAAGACAATTTTTGACAATTCAGAACAGTAGCAAAAAAAAGGAGAATTGACACATAACAAGTTCAATTATTAACCAATATAAAATTTAAATATTCTACAACCTTCCAATTTATTCCGATATCTGAAATCTGTTTATCAAAAATAAAAATGTTAATTGGTTACTGCAACAATTCATTGAATAATCCAAAACATTTCATATTTATTTTGTAACTGTACCTTATTTTCTTTTGATTAAAAATAAAAAGAGAGGAACAAAAAGAGATACAGGCTTTCTTAACAGAAGACTTATGTAAAACTGACACTCCATTTGCATGGTGTGTGTGGGGGGGTGGGGGGGGGGGGAACTTTCCGATTATGTGCAACCTTGCAAAAAAAATTCTTATGTGCACCTTTAACCACTATTTATTCTGAACGTATATTTTCAGAGGCAGGAAAATTTATAGTAGTAAAAGAAATGCCCTGTCTACTGATAATGTAGAACGTTTGGTATTTTTGCACCATAATTTGAAATATAATAAATTTAATTATTAATTTTTTTATTACATTTATTGTATTTTCAGTTTCTTTATCCAAAATAATAGCCTTTTCTGTTTTCCTATACATTTAAAAATAACTTATTTTTATTTGTATAAATATGAAACTAAATTTTAATCTGGAATTATTTTAGGAGGGTTTTTGTTCTTAACTTTTAGTATAGAGTAGCCTCCCGCTTAACCGGCCTAAACGGAACCGGGGGTTAGCCAATTAAGAGAAAAAACAGTTAAACTGGAGAATTTAAAAAATGTAAATAAATAACTGCATATTTAATTAATTAAAAGTGTAGGATGCATTTAATTTTTTAATTTGTAGTACATATTTTCTATAATTTGTGAAATTAATACTAATAGTAAGTAATTTAATAGTAATAAAAGTTATCACTAATAACAAATAATGAACAATATTCAATACAAATTAAATTGTTGAAAATCTTGTCACATACCAAGAAGCTGAAATTATTCTACATTATGTAAATTTGAGTTAATTAACCATAAAGAAATGAGAACCGAAATTTTCCTTTATGAATTTTGCCAGATGTTGGGAAAAAAAGCCGGCCGGTTAAAGCAGAGTTCCGATTAAGAGGAAGGCTACTGTATTTTGTAGACATATTGTTAAATACCGAGTAAATAGTTTTATGAATTATTACATATATTATACATTGATATTCGAATAACTTTTTACAGATCAGTTTTAAATTCATAAGCTTAAAAAATGAAATTCTTACAACTACTCGGTATTGGCCGAGTACTCGGCCAAAATTTCGCCGAGTACCGAGTACTCGGCAAATTGGCCGAGTAGGCCGAATACCGAGTATTTACCGAGTACTCGGTACGGCTCTACTCGAGATTATTAATAAGTGGCTTATTGTAATATACTGTGTTCATTTTATGATGATAGCATGTATACGTTTAGTGAAATTAAGGTTTTTATAAAAACAGTCCCAAATTTCACCAAGCTTTTTGCTTATAATTTGCAGAGTTCTTAATGTAAAAAAAAGTCCTTTTCAGAAAATATGACAAACAACATTGTACACAATACTCTGCATATTGGATGCAAAATGAGCAAGTTTACTAAAGAATGTTTCACTGCACATGCACGAATACAATCAACATATAATGTGCATAATTTATTAGCTAAGTATATAGAGTAACTTTTGTGAAAGTCTCAAAATCATAACTTGAAAATTCTCGTCGATAGAATAAGCACGAAATTCGTTGTACCCAAAATGAAGCAAAAAGAATAGGGGTTGTAGTTGTATCCAAATGTAGTAGTACGTGCAATATGGTGTACGCTATCTTGGCACTAATCAATAGATATTTGATACAACTCCTCATCTTTTACTTCTTTTTGGGAGCTGTGGATTTCGAGCTTATTCTAGCGACGATAATTCTCAGAATTGTCAAGCTACGATTTTGAGACTTTCACAAAAGTTGCTCCATATACTTAGCTAATACATTATGCATATTATATTTTGATTGCATTCGCGCGTGCACACTGAAACATTTTTTAGTAAACCTGCTCATTTTTCATCCAATTTTTATTATTTTTTAATTCTGATTTCAGGATATTATGCACAATGTTGTTTGTCATATTTTCTGAATACAACTTTTTTTCATATTAAGAACTCTGCAAATTATAAGCAAAAAACTTTGCGAAATTCGGGACTGTTTTTGTAAAAACCTTAATTTCTCTACTAGTATACATGCTATCCTCATAAAAACGAACACAGTATATTACAATAAGCCACTTATTAATAATCTCAAGTTTGAACGCTTTTGCTACATTAGTTTTTACAGAATTATCCAAAAGATATTCGTTCTTTTTCAATTTGTTGACGCCCCCTATGGGGTTTCGGGAAAAAATCTTCGCGGAAATATATGACCTATATTATACTGTTTACACACCTGCAGTTTCAGGTTAATTCCTCATGTATTTTTCTAGATATTGAACAAAACGTCTAAAATCGCAAGTGACCGGTCACCTTTGGCCATATAATGTAGATAGTTGTTATTCTGAGAAAACATTTTAAAAATCACAACTCATATGTGAAATTTGTTTAGCTTACTTATTTTCTTAATCATTAAGATTGTATTTTTTAATTTTGATGATCTTTTAAAATTTTGTGAAAGCTGTCATTTTTAGCTTTCATGCAAAAATAATCTAAAATGAAGAAAGAGAAACATAACCTACTAGCCATAAGAAACACACATATATGTATATATATATATATATATATATATATATTGCATTTCACTTGTTCAGTATGATTTCATGGACTAAGATCGTATTACATTGCATATAATTTTTAAGATATAATAACACTAGCATAATTGCTTGAATATAAATGCTGTGTTAGTCTGAAAATAAAGAACTTGAGAGATAAGAACTTGGTGTGAGAATTGAGATGTCAGTTTGTGTATTGAACCTTGTTTTGAGATATACTACACTTAAAATGATTCTTAGTCAGTTTTTTCTCTATTGAATGCAGTAACATGTTTCCCCCATGATATATACCATGTGTTAATTAAATTACAGTTATAGGTGCAGTTTTCCAAAATCTGGAAGGAAACAGTGGCTCCTAAACCGAAAAAATCCAGTGGCCACATTGTGAAAGCGAAAAATAATTTATTTAATATATACACATATACATGTACAGCAAAACACAGACTAATTACATCAAATGTGTATATTTAATTTAATGATAAAAATTCTTGAAATTTTGAATATTAATTAAGTATAATATAAATCTTAAACTATGTACAGTCAGAAGATAAAGTTGGGTAAGATACAGTTAAATATATATATATATATATATATATAAGCTGAACGTGAATGATCAAGATAGTAAGAAATATCAGAAAAACAATATTTCTATCCTTCTATATATAAAAAAAAGTTTTGATGTTTTGATTTGGAAATGGACCAATGAAAATCTACATAGATATTCCGGGTAGATCGGCATCCAATTTCAATGCTTAAGCATGGCCTTTCATCGGTAATATTAAAAAAAACTGTTGCATACAAAAATATGAAAATCGGTGGTATTATAGAGAAATGTTTGATAAACACGCTGATGCAGACAGTTTTCAAATCGAAGAATTGTTTTAAGAGATATTTAATTCTAAAGTTGGACAGAATCGTTTCATTAAAAAAGTTTTATTGGAGCAAAAACTATACATGAGAATTTAATCATTTTTAGATCATTTTATACGTTATAAGTTCCCGGTGTGCAGATTCTATTTATTTTTCTTATTTGACTCATTTTTTTAGGTTCTATTTTAGGTCTATTTTAAATTCAAATTTTCAGCATTTCGAGAGATATTTTTTACAAATTTTAGAAAATGCTATTAATTTAAACTGTTGTCAATTGTATAAACAGCGCAAACAATGTTTACTTCAAATTAAAAATTTATTTACACGTGACTATTACAATCAGAAAAAAAAAACTTTAAAATTAGAATTAAATGATTACATGTTAAAAGCAGGAAAATTACGTCATAAGAACCATATTTACGTTTCAATTTTAAAAGAGAAACAAAATCTTAAAATAAAAAAATCATTATTATGCGTTAAAACTTGTAATTGGAGGAAATTACGTCATATTTAAAATAGCCAAAAAATATGGCAAAACAATTTGAATTGAAAAATATATTTGCGCGAGATATTTTGAGATAATCTTTTCAACTATTATCCTGAATTCGAAGACAGCGCAAATAATATTTCCTTCTAACAACAAAAGTATTTTCACGTGAATATTAATAAGAGAAATAAAACTTTGGTGTAAATTACGTCAGATTTGAAACGATACATTTAAAATGAATTATTTAAAAGAACTATCTTATAGCGCTGTTAAAAAATACCGGGAGACAATGACACTGTTTACTTAATTTGTTTTACATTAGCTTATTTTCAAATGTTTAACTAATTGTTTAAATTAAATACGAAAACAGCCATTGTATCTCTTAACAGCAGCTGATTTGGTCTTAAAAATCCCCAATCCAAGAAAAACGAATAAAAACCCGTTTACAGAGAGATCGCTACTGTTTTTAAATTTTAATTCAATATTTTTAAAGCCGATCAAATTAGCGTGCTTTTTGGATTTTGGTGTGCCTGAACGGGGGTTGGCGAGCGTAGCTCGTAGGGGGCAGAGCCCCCTAGTATACTATAAAAATCAAATTACACTTCAAACATTTGTTTTTATATAAGAAAAATTATCTTTTAAAATAACACATGGCGACTTAGGCACCAAAAGTTAGTAGTCCCACCAAAAAATTTAGTCACCATGTGACGACTGGTGACCGTGAATCTGCACCTATAATTACATTCTTATGTAGAGTTCACTCTAGAAAGAAGAAGGGTGAGAGCTAGTAATTAAAAGAGCACTATTGAAGCTGGAAAATGCTACTAATTTATTAGAAATGAACCTTATTTCAAGAGAAAATGTATTATTGAGTTTCATAACAATTAAAAAAAAAATCCTTTCAGCCTGTACCGGGAGGAAAAAACTTCCCTATTCTTTATTTTTAAGAATTGTACTCAAACACACAAAGCTAAAGTGTTTGGAACCTGATTATAGAAGATTTTCCCATTTTTTGTCAATACTGAACTCGAATAGCTGAATTGGAAATCGCCATAAATGAACTGGTTTCATTTATAGTGATTTATTTTTTAGGAAACGAATTTGGCAATATCTCGCCAAGCTGGACGACATGTCAAGCTGTGGTTCTGAATACATAGTTTATTGTCATGGATATGAATATGTAGTTTTAAGCATATGAAAATATGAACAATAGTTGCAACAATGAAAAAAATATACATGCTAGAAACCATGTTCACTAAAACTTATAGCTTAAATCCTCTTATGGAGGATTCCTGCTGCCTTGTTTCAAAATGTCCACACCCTAGAATTATTATATCTCAACCATTTTTAAGATAGCGGCAAAACAAAAAGTGCTTCAGAATCCTTGTATTGAAGCCAAACATTTAACAAAAAACACTTTTAGGATTTCTAATTACATCTTTTTGAATTTGAAATCTTTAAGTGGCAGCCATATTTAAACAAGATGGCAGATGAAGCTGGCCAATGAAATCTGTCAAGACCTTTGTAAGTCCTATACAAATGCTTAATCATATCCAAATTGGTTCATAAATTTGATTGCTAGCACATGACAAAAATCACACATATATATATATATATATATGTGTGTGTGTGTGTGTGTGTGTGTGTGTGTCAAAAGACCAGTCTTGTATAGTTTTTAAACTTATTTAATTAAACTTGATTAAATAGGGCTATTTACAAGATGGGTTGGGTTTAAACAGATGGTCATGCCATCGCACGACTGGATTCATCTAGACAAGTGGTGAAGTCTGATAACACAAAGCATTTCCACCAGTATTTAAGTAAAAATAATTGCTGAGTACATTACATTACAACAAGGAAATTGTGCAGAGTAGACAATTTTCTGGTATACAATAAGTGCTGAATTTGCTCCATTTTCATTACAAGGAACTTTTGTTGTGCCAGCGCCATTTAGTGCTGAGTAGGATTGTTGCTGTGTTACTGTTTCTAGATTTGTTATGCATCACTACCATCGGTTGGTCACCTTACCTCTACTGATATATTTATCAACATTTGGACATATGGTGATTTTGTTGTCTGCCGTCTTGATCATGATTACTGAAAATATACCGAAATTTTTTAGATATGCTTTGCTCCGGATGGCTGCAATAGGTAGTTTGCTACTTTTTGTAATGGAAGATACTTAAAAGAGAAAAATATAATTTTTCGGTATAATAAATAAACATTAATTTCAAATGATTTTAAAAATTAGAAATTTAAAAATACAAGTTAGTTACTGCTTGATTTAATAATCCTGTGTTTTTCCTAAAGAACTGAGGAACTTTTATATTATTTGTAAGCTGTTGGGCATGCAGATGGAAAATTTTTTACAAGAGATCTTAGTGCAACTATGGTATATTTAAGTATTTTTTAAAAGGTTCAAGGTGAATTTTCTCAATTTTAAGAAGGGCAAAACGTCACATTCTTTAATATTGACTTAGATAGAACATTAGTCTATCTATACTTAAATTTTTGCTTTTGCATTCCATTAAAACAATTCTTATGACTATTATACTGTATTTATATGTATATAATGCAATAATTCCCCCCCCCCCCAAAAAAAAAAAAAACCAAAAAAACACTGAATTATTATTCTTATTATTTTTAAATAATTATTAATTGTTGAAAAGAATCTTTTAAAAATGAACTTTATAAATTTGATAGCTAAAATGTATCTTTAGTTGATCCTGATGTCATTGAAATTTATTTATTCCGTTTACAATTTGTTACTTAATATTGTTTTTGATTTTGTTAGGTACTTATTGAAGGATTGTCTTTAACCCTGAAAAGTGTTTCCATGGTTATATTTCTATGGCTTTGGCCAGGGAATGCAGTTTATGCTTTTTGTATTAGTCAAGTAAGATTTTTAATAATTTATTTTTAAAATATCTATATATTTTTTGTATTTGCCACATCATCATGTAACGTGTGCACTCTGATTTTTAATATCTTATTTGGTGAAAAAAAAACAAAAAAATAAATTCATTTGGAAAATAATGGAAAATATTTCTAATAGATTGTGATCCATTAAAATCTTACAGCTTTTATTATTATACAAGATTCAGAGTGAATTGCTTCATGCTTTTGTAAATTTAAATGCAAAATTGGTGTGCAAAGGTTTTGTGGAAGATCAGCAATCACATATTTAACAAGGTTTGCTCAGACTCTTTAGAAATGAAAATATTTCCATGCAGCACCTTAAAAAATTCCATAACATAAGTTTCCATAACATCCATCACCTACTCGCCATGACTTTAAAACTGAAAAATCATATAATTTCAATAAAAGCTGTATGATTTATCTTTCTCAAGTATGCAGACTTTCCCCCACATTTAAAAAGGGCACTTTTTTATTCTTAACCCCTTGAGTACGTCATCAAAAACAGCGAATGGCTTCCAGCTACCACCAGTGTTGCTGCATCTTGCAGATTTTTTATTTAGAAATATTGAATTTACAGCAGAAAATTTTCAATAGCAGTTTTCTTTTACTTTATTTATGGAATATCTATCATCTTATAAAGCAAAAATTACTATTAAAACTTACTGGTGATAATTCGAAATGCCTAAATTAAAAATCAGTCAGATGCAGCAACATTGGAAACCACGTATGTAGTGTATGTTGCCGTCGTTACGCACATACTTTCAACCACGTATGCATTGTACATGGGTGTACTCAAGGGCTTCATAAATGGTAACACATTTTGTATTCTGAAGGGCACTTTTCAGATTCTTAATGGCACTTTTTTATTTTTAAAGGCATTGTTTCGATTTTTTAAAGCTACTTTTGATATTTAAAACTCAGGCCATTTTTTTCAAGACAAGATTGAGTCAGTTTTTACTATGCAAGTAAATTTTTTAATGCAAAAAGGTGAAATGACATTTTTTTTTTTTTATTGAGGGGTAAGAAAGGTGCTATTTTGTAAACTAAAATTCAGGCAGGGTACAGCAACCCGCTGAGTATGATATATGTATATATGGCATGAAAGAGATTCATCTTTAAAGGGAGTAAGATAAAAATCTTAACATATTTACAGAGGTAAAATTAAAGTGATTACTGTGGCTTCACGCAACTTCCGTACCATTCTAAAAAAAAAAAAAAAAAAAAAAAAAAACTGTTTTTTTGCATATGCCATGTTTTTACTTTTCAAAATTTACTTTAAAATTTTTTTAATTCTAGGTGCATGTCACACATGATGAGTATATGGTATTTGACTGGCCTCTGTATATATATATATATATACAGGGTGTTTCACTACCAGACCGACAAACTTGCAGGAGGTGTAGAGGGCACAGAGACGGCTCGGAATCACATAGCAAAGCAGGGTCGGAAATGCAATCCTAATGAGATAGAGGGGTTGTTAGGGTCTGAATCATAGTGACAGCAAATTGACATTTAAAGACCAAATGCTGTTTTGACATTGGATTTCGTTACACAAAGATTATTAGGTGCTGAAGCACTTCTACTTGATTCAAAAAAAGAAAATGTGCATGCTAAGACTGTTCATGATAATACTGCATTTGTGTCGTCAACTCTAGAAAATCAACCAAATGCTGTTTTGACATTGGATTTCGTTACACAAAAATTATTAGATGCTGAAGCACTTCTACTTGATTCAAAGAAAGAAAACGTGCATACTAAGACTGTTCATGATAACACTGCATTTGTGTCAGTCAACTCCCAAAGAAGTCTTTTGTAAAATTTCTAATTCAAAGTGGCATACTTCAAAATATTGTAGAAAGAAAATTATGTGTTATTCATGTGGAAAAATTGGCCAATTGAAATGAAACTGTAGAGTTTACAATCTATTTTTCCCATCCCTTTCCACCCTATTGCATATTTATTACCTACTGTAAACTGGATTCCTGTATTTCTTTTCTTTTTCTTTTTTTACTTTGTTTTTCAGCTTGCTCACCGAGCATTTGCTTACATTTGGCTGCCGCGAGTCGTTGGAGAGGAGTTGAGCGTGCGTCTTCCTTTTTGGCATGTAGCCATTTCGAGTTGTGATCGCATTTGCAATCTCTTTATGTTTAATTAATTATTTAAAGTTATTTTCAAGTTCATTTCCATTTCAAATTGCATCTTAGTTATTTTTAGGATATTTCTATAAGTTAATAGTTTTTCCATGTAGTTTAAAGTAAAAGTAAGAAGCTTCTGAGGTATGCAAATCACGTGCTTCATTTTCATTGGCTGCTGCTGCACCGCTTGCATTTAAAGGTCCACGATTCAGTGAGTAGGTTGTGTCCGGTGTTCAGATGTCTGCTGTCTCTTGTGTTGTGTTCCGTATCCTGATGTGTTTTTAATGAAGTATCGCGGGAAATTACTGGAGTTTCGGATACGCATTTATGAAAGTTTATTCTTGTACTTTGATGAAGTGTCTAGGAATACATTGCCTAAGAGCAGTGTAATATAATGAAAGTTAGAAGTATTTCGTTGTTATTCATAAAGTTAACATTATGTATCTTAGAAAGTTTAGATGGAGATTTATACATGTAAGTAATTATGAAAGTTAGCGTGAGTCCAGCATATTTTAGAAAGTTTATGTTTCGAAATGAAACTCACATTCGGCTCAACACTTCTATTCCTATTAGTTAATTATGCACTTAATTTTGCTTGAACCTCCAATTAAACGGCGAAGTCAGTGTTTGGAATACTGGAGTCCAGTATCATTTCTCATCTGTAAAGATAAAAGTGCCACGAGACCGAGATGGTTTCATTCTGTTATTTCATGTGCTAATAAAGATTTTCCTGGATACTTCTTTGTCTTCTCGAGGTATTAATACAACACCAGTATCTGTAAGTACTCTTTTACGTTTCTTTTATTACAAGAAGATAACACCAACCAACATAGAATACTCTGCTATGGAAAGGGGAATGTTATTTGTAAGTGAATATTTAACTGATATATCTACTGAACTTAGAAAATCAGACACTTACGAAATTAACAGAAACTTCAAAGCTGTTAAAAGTTCAAATGAAGAAAAATTCGCCTCTTCAGCAGTGTCTTTTGTTGCTGGAAACGTTAGAAAGAATGAATCTACTCTGGAGCAACTTCTCATATGTGATCTAATGAGAAATATTTCACGTGTTTAGAATCTTCTTCAGGAACTATAAGTGTGCATCGAAAACAACAAATCTTGAAATTAAAGGTGTTGAAAATATTATTGGAAAATTATCAAATGGAATGGAAATTATTCTAAATAATGTGCTTTACGTACCAGACTTAAATGGACAGTGGATTTCCATTAGGAAAATTGAAAGTGCAAATTATGCAGCTATTTTCAAGAATGAAAAAGTGTTTATTGAAAAAGGCAAAAACCGGTTTTGTTTTGATAAACTTGGTTTGAATGGACAATATGTAAGTGACTTTGTCCCTGTTTATGGAACTGTACTTGCATCAAAAGAAAATGATTGTGTTATCTGGCATCGTAGACTAGGTCACTTGTGCAACTAAGCTCTGAAGCAGTTAGGACTACCAACTTCCTTGAATTTTCGTGAAATATGTACACATTCAAAGTTATGTGCAACACCTGTTAGAAAAGGTCCTAGAAAAAGAAAATCTGAATCAATGGTGATGTTTCACACGGATATATGTGGATGGATAGTACGTAAGACTTTTGCAGGTGAGCAATATTTTATGACTTTAATAGATGACTATTCGCGTTTTACTGAAGTTCACTTACTTAAACAAAAATGTGATGCAGCAAATGAACTTAAAACTTTTTGTAAATTAAATTCTACATTAAGGAAAATTTGATGTGACAACACAAAAGAATATGCTGATGGTGAATTTTTAAAGTTTGCAATTGAAGCTGGTATACTTATTGATCCTTTACCACCGTATGCTTCATGTTTGAATGGTGTATCAGAACGTGCTAATTGAAGTCTCTTAGAAAAAGGGTAGGCGATGTTATATGAAGCTAATTTACCTAAGAACTTTTGGAGTTTTGCACTTCTCACTGCTGTCTACATAAATAATAGATTACCTCATGCATCCATTGAAAATTACACTCTATACTTCTTTATTTATTTTCAACAAGGTCGCAGTCCTAGAGGGAAGAAGACTGTAAAAGGATTCATTCAGCATGTACAAAATAGGCCCTACTCCTCCACATTAATTTTAGTCACCAATGTGAGGAACCGATTCGACATACAAATAAATTTGAATTTTACAAGGTGTTGGTAAAGACCAACAGAAAGATAGCTTCTGGTACAGTGACATGTGATGCATACCGGGCAATTATTTTGAACTACAACACAATGTCAAAGGGAAGAATTATTTATTTTGCATAAAAAAAAGTGTGAGGTATATATGTACTACCACACAAAAATTTCAGAAAAGTCAAATCTAAAGTGCCGAGGAGCTTAAATTGTCATAATTGAGAATTATAATATTCAAGTAAATCAGCAAAATTATATCAAACTGAAATATATGAACCATAAGACTTTATAATGAAGTAGATTATTTTTGGTAGGCAATTTGACGATCAGACAGACTGGAATATCTCAGATTTTTCAAAATATACCAAAACAGAAATTTAATTATTATAGTTGACATGAACATTATTTGGTAAACAAAACATTTCAGATAATTCAAAACATTTATAAATATTGAAAAACATACAATATGTTGCAAATATGATCTGGAGATATAACAAAAGTAAACAAAACTTATCCTTAACAAATTTTAAAGTTGAGGCTTTTGTCATCAGTGTCACAGCAGTCACTCCACAGAAAGCAAGGAGATGACTTCAAAATTCTGCCTGCAAAGATTCCAGAATAATTTTCAACCTTCTTAATGGAGATGGATAGAGAGTTGTATCAAGGCGCCATTTGATACATCAATCAGTTGACAGCTGAGGCACAGTTGACAAATGAAAAAGATGAAAATGACAGTTAATAATAATGAAAGTCAGGGTCCTGTTTTCTTCTATTACTAGAAGGTCTAATAATTCTGGTTTGGTAGTTATTGGGAGATTGAGATATACTATTTTCATTCTCAGGAATATCTGTAGGATTTTGGTAACTCGTGCTTGGTCTACTATCTACTGAAGTTGGACAGAGATGATGTTTTCTCTCTTCAAGGTAAATCAATTTGTTAGTATGGATGAGTATAGGAGATGCGTGCTCATCTTCAATAGATTTTATTTGTACAATAGCAGGTGATATAACTTTTTGAATTATAAATGGGCCTTGATTTTCTTTTTTGAATAACTTAGGGAATTTTACAAATACTTTGTCATTTATATTCAATTTCTGAAATCATCTTTACTCACTAGCTTTTTTATACACATTTTGTCTGTTAGTTTCTATATTAAGATATGTAGTTGTACAAATCTGATCAAGGAGTTTTGTCAATTCATAGATGTCACTATCAAGGATTTTCCAGTGAGAGTAATTTTTATAATTTGAATATATATCAGTAATTTTTCTGGCAAAATGAATAAAATTTGATGTATACTTAATAGCAGGATGAATTGTAGCATTATAAATTGACTGATGAATCATCATTGCTGTATACACGTCATATCCTTCAGTTACATAGTGCTTATTGTCGTTTTAAAGTGTTTATGACTTCAGTTTGTCTGTCCGTGCTCTAACTCTTGTAAATATACTCAGATTGCCCTGAAATTTTTGGATGTTATTGACGTTTACCATAGCACAATCCCTATTTCAAATGAAGTTTGTTGCATGCTTAGTTCATCTAAAGGGACAGTCAAAAGTATTCTGTTACATTATGGCCAATGGGAAAAATCGTTTCAAATAATTTTGAATGATGTTACATGCATCCAAACATCACAAAATTTATATGCATTTATGAAGTGCACTAAAATATGCATTCTGTAGAATATGCGGTGCAAAGAATAATTATTATTCATTTACAGGATCACACAAAAGAATTCCGTTACATAATGATATAGAGGGGTGGAAATTGTTTGTGTTTTTTTTTTTTTTAATTATGTTAAACTATTTCATATATAATGAAATTGATATGCATCGTTGAGGTTTACTATAAGTTATTTCATGTATAATATAAAGTGCATAGCATTTACAGGGACATACAAAAGATTTCAGATACTATATTGCATCAGAAGTACTGTACAGTCATGGAATAAAAAAAGTAAACACCCCCTACTAACTCCTCAACAAATTATCGTAGAAGAAAGTTACTGGTACCGAACGATTGGAAATAAAGTCTATTTTTAAATGATGTATATACAATTTGCTTAGGGGGCCATCTACATATTAAAACGAGCCATAACTTTGTTTTTTCAATAGCAGTATACAATTCTGAAAGCATAAATGAACTCTACACCCTTCAATTAGCCTAAAAACAAATTTTTATGCAATTCGTACGATAAGTTTCTGAGAAATTAATTATTTTAAAACCAGCGTATTTTAAGGGCTGTACCCAAATTGAAGTTCTGTACTCGATTGTTAACCGAGAGAGCCCGTTTCTTGATCAAGGCACCTTAAGCAGTCAATGAAGCCTGCTAGATTACAGGACAGCAGAAGAAATTTCAAAATATCTAGTCACTTCTATCATAGACGGCCCCTTAAACCATCATTTTGCCATTTTTTAACCCTCTAAGTGTTTGGGCCGTATTATTCCGTTCACTAAGCTCCAGGTTTCACAGCAATACAAGCAATATTTAAGATAATATAATTCTATAGATTTAATGAATTTTAAATACATTGAAGAATGATTAATAGTCTCAAGGATTACATACATATTTGTAATTGAGTTTTTTTTATAATGTTGAAAGAATCATGTTTTCATAGCATATAAAACAATATGCAAAGAAAACAACATTACAATTTTACCCTTTTGCAAGACGCTCGGAGGGTTAAGCATCATTTGAAAACTACTTGGAAGAAAAATGTGAAATTTTGGATTTCCATAAAGCAGGACTTCATAAATCTGAATCCATCAAAAAAACTGTAGGTTGCAATTCATGATTTTTTCGAATATTAATTTTATAATCCATAATTCATATAAGAAAATTATAAAAATTGCAAATTCAACGTATTTATGTTTGGGTATATTAGTATTATTGGGTACACAAAAAATTAGCGCATTAGAAGCATAATTTCAGGAGATATAAATAAAAATATGAAAATGTAATTTGACATTAGAAGCACTAAATTTCGAATGTTTATAATTCAAAAACTTATCATTCAAATGACTTGAAATTTGATGTCTAAGCATAGTTTGAACCGAAGATTTCAAATATCTCGTTAAAATTGTGTATTGCTATTGAAAAAAATGAAGTTTGGGTTCGTTTTAATATGTAGATGGCCCCCTAAGCAAATTTTATATCCATTATTTAAAAGTAGACATTATTTCCAATCGTTCGGTACCAGTAACTTTCGTCTACGATAATTTGTTGAAGAGTTAGTAGGGGGTGTTTACTTTTTTTTTTCCACGACTGTACATTATGGTGATTGCTGGAAATGCATTTTCAATTATGATGCATGCTTTTATGTTTCTCTGTATTTATGAATACTATATGGTTTGTATAAATGCTATAATTTATACAGGGCTACACAAAAGAATTCGTAAGGGTTACTGGGTATGAGCGCAAATTGCTTAAAGGTGGTTTTTAAATGAGATGCATTTTTACGCTGAACTTTATTTAGTTTAGTTAGAAATGTTTGTAGAATATAAAGGAAATGATATACAGAACTACGCAAAGAATTGGATACATGGCCATCTATAAATGATAATTTCTGGAAATGTGATTTCAGTAGTTTTAAGAGTGTTTTAGTTTGAATTAAACTTTAGCTAAATAGTGGCATGTAATAAAGGTGCTAGGTAAACTTCAGGGCTGTATAAAAGTATTCAAGTATGTTTCCATCTATTAGTATAAATTGTTGAAAGAAAAATTTCAACCGTTATGTGTTTTCTTGCTAAACTAAATTTTCCTCTTATATAGTAATATACAGTTGCGCTCAAAAGTATTTTGACAACCTTATATTCTCTCTTATTTTATTTAATATAAAAATGTAAAGGAAAATATAGTCCCTATAATAGAGAACACTATGACTGCAGTTATTAAAATGTATCAATTTTCAAGTTGTTTGTTTACATTCGGTGCCACCGAAGAAATATGACTCCTCCTTAGCTCAAAAGTATTTTGACAATTAGTTTGCATTTAATTGTTTAAGGTGTCAGTGGCGCTATAGCTTCGATTAGTGTTTATATTGACTTATTATGATTAATTTTAAGGATCAGGAATACCGAAATGTAAAAAATATTGAAGTGATTCTAGAAAAGCCGCTGTAAATGCACTTAAGAAAGGTAGACTGCAAGCTGACTTTTAACGTGTCTCGGCAACTTGTTATTACATGGAATAAAGTTTTTAATAAACAGATATACATCGAAAATAAGCCTCAAACTGGCCATCTGAAAAAAAAAAACAACTTGCAATGTTGACTGTATTATAAAAATGATATCTACAAGTGATTGTCGTAAGTTCGCTGTAATAATAAAAAATGAATTGAAAGAAAATTATGGCATAGACATACACGTTTCATCAGTTAAACGACACCTAAACCTCTATAGTTTACATGGCAGAAGTCCAGCAAAAACACTTATCTAATTTGATAAGAATAAGAAGGCTAGAGTTGCATTTGTAAAACGGCTTAACCCTTACAGGGGCAAAGCAATTCCATTGCTTAAATGTTGAAATTAATGATTGACACCAGAATTTTGGTTTAAAAAAATTCTGTTTATTATGTGTGTGAAATATAGCTTTCTTTTATTTACGAATAAATTTGTTTTAAAATTCCGGTGATAGTCATTAATTTCCTCACTTTAGCAATGGAATTGCTTTGCCCCTGAAAGGGTTATGCCGCTTTACAAATGCAACTCTAGCCTTCCTATTCTTAGTAGATAACAAACGTGTTTTTGCTGGTCTTCTGCCATATAAACCTTAGAGGTTTAGGCGTCGTTTGACTAATGAAATGTGTATGTCTATGCCGTAATTTTCTTCATTTTTTATTATTACAGCGGACTTACGACAATCACTTTTAGATATCATTTTTATAATACAGTCAACATTGCAAGTTGTTTTTTTTTCGGATGGCCACTTTGAGGCTTATTTTCGATGTATTCCTGTTTATTAAA
Organism: Maratus speciosus; assembly: GCA_963932465.1. Taxonomy (NCBI): domain Eukaryota; kingdom Metazoa; phylum Arthropoda; class Arachnida; order Araneae; family Salticidae; genus Maratus; species Maratus speciosus. The sequence continues at coordinate 394,565,520 of OZ010793.1, read as the reverse complement.
AACTTTATTCTATGTAATAAAAAATGCCGAGACACGTTAAAAGAACGAGCTAGCTCTGCTTGCAGTCTACCTTTCTTAAGTGCATGTACAGTGGCTTTTCTAGAATCACTTCAATATTTTTTACATTTTGGCATTCCTGATCCTTAAAAATAATCAGAATAAGTCAATTTAAACACTAATCGAAGCTATAGTGTCACTGACACCTTCAACAATTAAATGCAAACTAATTGTCAAAATACTTTTGAGCTAAGGAGGAGTCATATTTCTTCGGTGGCGCCGAATGTAAACAAACAAGTTGAAACTTGATACATTTGAATAACTGTAGTCATAGTGTTCGCAATTATAGGGAATATATTTTCTTTTACATTTTTATATTAAATAAAATAAGAGAGAATATAAGGTTGTCAAAATACTTTTGAGCGCTACTGTATCAACACACAGATCAAATACAGGGCTGTTCAAAAGAATTGGAATACATATTTGGCTATGGATGGTAACTGCTGAAATCTTTTAAATGTTTACTTAGTTATCTTATTTACCTTATTTCCCTAAATAAGGAAGATTTGTTAAAGCTTTCAGGGAGTGTTGGAAAGTGTTTCATAATCTATGCCGTACGCATGATTTTTCTTTCTTGTTATTTGTGTATTAATTCTCTCGCTCAATCCGTTCGCCAGTGGATTATAAACAGTTGTATGCTTGATATAAATTTTAATTTTTTAACAGACAGCATGGAAAAGATCACAGGTAAACTGTGATGCAGTAAAAGTACACTGGTTATCAAAAATTAAGGAAAAGTCACAAAAGGCTAATTTTCAAATACGCGAACACTCAAAAGGAAATAATATAATTCGAGTAATTAATATCTCTACAACACAGCTAGCCCATATAACATCTCATTCAGGTCACACATGGTCACAAGTGTCACAGTCACTACGGTGAAGCAAAAAAAAATAGGAAATTCCATACATCTCATTATGAGTCTCAAATGATCACTATATGTGACTCCACTGAGAAGTCAGTGTGACTGCTGCTTTGTGACGAGTCACTATGTGACTTTACAGTGTAGTTACATTGTGACTCTCATGTGACTGTCATTTGTAGATCCAATTTCAAAGTCATTGTAATGCTGCATTGTGATAAGTTACCAAATAATGTCACATTAAAGTCACATGATGACTTTCAGGTGACAGAGAGACTACTGTGAAGTCACCATTGTGCTCTTTTGGGGAAAGTCATCATGTGACTTTATTGTGACATTATTTGGTGACTTATGACAATGCAGCGTTCACGATGACTTTGAAATTGAGTCTACAAATGACAGTCACATGAGAGTCACAATGTAACTACATTGTAAAGTCACCTGGTAATTCGTCACAAAGCAGCAGTCACATTGGCTTCTCAGTGGGGTCACATATAGTGATCATTTGAGACTCATAATGAGATGTATGGAATTTCCTATTTTTTTGCTTCACTGTAGTGACTGTGACACTTGTGACCATGTGTGACATGAATGAGATGTTATATGGGCTAGCTGTGTTGTAGAGATAGTAATTACTCGAATTATATTATTTCCTTTTGAGTGTTCGCGTATTTGAAAATTAACATTTTGTGACTTTTCCTTAATTTTTGATAACCAGTGTACAATACTTGTTTTTCCATGGGTGGAAATATAAGATAGTAAGACTTTTATTGCAGCATTAGCTGTGATATGATTTAGGTTATATAATTCCATGTGCCTTGACAAATTGTCAATGCAAGTGAGAATGAAGGAGTGATTTTTTAATGGTCACAATAAATCTAATGAGATTTTCTGTGAGGGTTCAGTAGGCACAGGAGCTGGAAGATATGGAGCTTTAGGAGGATTCCGATTCTTGTATTTTTTGCCCTGAGGTGGCCATCCCTATATTTTTTGCAAGTTTCACAGCTGTTAACAAAGTTTGACAACAGCTATCATATTTTTCCATATAAATCTTTTTCTCACATTTTGCAGTTTTATTATGACCTGTATGTTTTAAAAGAGCAATTTTAATGACTTTAGGAATAAACTTATTTGGCACACAAGCTCTATGTAATGAGTTTTCCTAGTTATGAGCAGATTTACTAAAACATAACAAATTATTATCTGAATTGATGTAATATGCCCTGTATTTGTTTTGGTGGTTATTTTGCTCAATATCCTCAATAGTCTTTTTAGTTTTTAGTACCTTATCTTTGTTTTATTCCTCTCTCAGTGTCTCATCTGAGATTTCATTACTGGGAACTTTTACAATATCAATGCTATTAAGATTTTCATGTTCATCACTTTGATTGCTATTAGGTTCACTTGTGTAATTTTCTTGTTCTGGATCAACTGTTTTGTTTTCATTTATGTTTAAGTGTGCTGGTATATTATTTTCAAGATCAAGACTGTTATTTGAAATTGGTAGTATTTCTTCACAATTTACAAGGTTAGGATTAGTGGACAGGTCTTGATGAGGAGGTTCTGTTTTAAGACAGCTGAGGTAATCAGCTAAGATATTACATGCATGTTTTGGCAGTTTTATAACCCCACTGTCTGCTGATTAATAATTCATATTACATAATTTGATTTTATAATATTAAATTCTATAATGGCTGATGCATTTCTTCCAGATTTTATCTTCAGTTTGTTACACATCTGCATTTTATGGCTACTTTTGGTGGTATTTCAGGAATCCTGCTAATGTGATGACAAAATTACCAATTCATAGTTTAAAAGGATTACTTCCAAGATTGCCTTATTTTGTGAGTATTAGAAATTTTATTCTATAATAAAATTAAAGTTATTTTTTTATTGTCTTAGTATGATACTATTTGATTATTTTGCAATATTTTAAATAGAAGCAAAAATGAAATGGTGACTAAGACAAAATTTTTAATATGTACAGTGCCAAATATCATCATATAAAACTGTGACTAGTACTAATCAATTTTTAATAATGGCTACCAATTACTGCTAAACTTAAATTTTATTTGGAAGGTCATCTACATATAGAAATTGTACTCAACTCTAAATTTTTCAATATTGCTGCCTATTTTCCACATCATATTTGGATTTTTCCATAAATTGTGCATTTGAATAACACATAGGAAATCATTCGGTTAATTAGCTTAGGAAATGTGCTGGTTTAAAGTTTGGAATTCCATGTTAAATTCATTTTTAATCATTGCAAAAAGGATGAGTGTTGGTAGTTTTTGAAGCATAACTCAAAACTACTTGGCGTAATAAGCTGTCAGTATGGTTTGTGTATTTGATGCTTCTAGAAATCAATTTCTGCTAAAAAATTTATGGGTTACACTTAAGAATTTTTTCTATTTATTTTTTTTTTAATTAATTTTTGAAATAAATGACATTATTAACTAATCAATCAGTACCAGTTACTTTTATATATGAGGATTTGCTGCAAAGTTTTTTTCCCTTGACTGTACATCATTCATGTTTCTTCAGGTTGTGAAAATTCTTGACTGGAAGTCACTTCATGACTTCAAGATAGGCTCGTTTTGATTATCAGATTTAAAAAAAAAAATTAAACTTAATTGTATACAATAGCTCTGAAATTTTAATACAATATACTAATCTCTTAGCACTCTTATTAATTCTTTTATTATCTCTTATTATCTTATCAAGTGAAAATTTGATTTAGAAATTATGAGATTTAAGAGAAAAATCATCAATTTGAAAATAAATAAATTTCCCTTATTGTTAGCATTGGGCACTCTGGTTGAAAATTTTAACTTATTTTTGCACTAACTATAAGAGTTTGCACTAGATTAATTTTAACACAATTATTCTAATTGGTAAGTAAATCATATTAGATGTAAATTTCCAACTGGGCGAAAAATGTCCGGACCAGGGTTTGAACCAGGGATCTCCTGGCTGAAGCCGCCAGTGCTCTATGCATCTGAGCTATCCCGGACGAATCTGGTGGAACTTTTTCACCCAGCTAACCTTAATGATTTTAGCATCTGGTCTGAAACCTGGTTCAGCTCAACAGAATAAATCTCAGGTAATGGAACTCCAGAAATCGCTGGATACGTAATTACACTAGATTAATTTTAACATAATTATTCTAATTGGTAAATAAATCATATTAGATATAAATTTCCAACTGGGCGAAAAATGTCCGGACCAGGATTCGAACCAGGGATCTCCTGGATGAAGCCGCCAGTGCTGTACCATCTGAGCTATCCCGGACGAATCTGGTGGAACTTTTTCACCCAGCTAATCTTAATGATTATAGCATCTGGTCTGAAACCTGGTTCAGCTCAACAGAATAAATCTCAGGTAATGGAACTCCAGAAATCACTGCTTACGTAATTACACTAGATTAATTTTAACACAATTATTCTAATTTGGTTCCACCAGATTCGTCCGGGATAGCTCAGATGGTAGAGCACTGGCTGCTTCAGCCAGGAGATCCCTGGTTCGAATCCTGGTCCAGACATTTTTCTCCCAGCTGGAAATTTACATCTAATATGATTTATTTACCAATTAGAATAATTGTGTTAAAATTAATCTAGTGTAATTCTCCAGCAATTTCTGGAGTTCCATTACCTGAGATTTATTCTGTTGAGCTGAACCAGGTTTCAGACCAGATGCTATAATCATTAAGGTTAGCTGGGTGAAAAAGTTCCACCAGATTCGTCCGGGATAGCTCAGATGGTAGAGCACTGGCGGCTTCAGCCAGGAGGTCCCTGGTTCGAATCCTGGTCTGGACATTTTTTGCCTAGTTGGAAATTTACATCAAATATGATTTATTTACCAATTAGAATAATTGTGTTAAAATTAATCTAGTGTAATTATGTATCCAGCGATTTCTGGGGTTCCATTACCTGATATTTATTCTTTTGAGCTGAACCAGGTTTCAGACCAGATGCTATAATCATTAAGGTTAGCTGGGTGAAAAAGTTCCACCAGATTCGTCCGGTATAGCCCAGATGGTAGAGCACTGGCGGCTTCAGCCAGGAGATCCCTGATTTGAATCCTGGTCCGGACATTTTTCGCCCAGTTGGAAATTTACATCTAATATAAGGGTTTGCCATAGCAAACTATGCTTGCCAACCCCCATTCAGAATTTCCATCCTCTAATAAAAAGGGCAATGTGTCCTGTTTTAAAAAGATTAACCAGTTACAGAAGATTCAATGATATTATCATGAACAGCAGCAATCTCCGTAATCAGGTTGATAAGTAATATCAATTACACATTTTGAAATCAGCTTGTATAAAATGGTTAAGTTAAAAATGTTGCTGCCTCTCGGACTTTTATAATGACGCTATGGGCAATATTCTTCCTTTCAGTTCAAGGTTACAAAAATTAGTCTGCTTGGGAATAACATTCAAAACCGCAATATATTGAAAAGCACTGTGTTTTTAAAATTTATGCTCATATTTTATGTTTATATCAAGTTTTACATATTTTCAGAAATGGATATAACTTATGCATGAATTCTTTCCTCTATTTTAATGCACCATCTTACATATTTTCAGTTTATTTTTAAAATATAAGTTGTTTATTTTAATTAATAAGTAAATACAAAATTTCTTATGTCATTTATTGAATAGTAATTTGTACAAAATAAATCTAAAGTATTTTACGCATGCATTTGTTTTTATTTATGCTGCATCAAGTCACACTTGCTAGCTGTGTTACTTTTACACCATATGATTTGCACTGTGATATCACATGAATATTGTCCATAAGAATATTGTTTTAAATGTATCATTATAATATATGATGTACTTTTTGTCATTAAATATGTTTCGTGTGTAATAATGTAATTATTTTAAGGTCACATGTAAATATATTTTTTATGCTGTAATTTTCCTCATTTACTGCTTTTAACATGTGATCATTTAATATTTCTGTTTTTAATAGTCCCATATAAATACATTTTTTTATTAAAATTAAATATTACCTTGTGTTCTGATTTACGATTTGGAAAAGTCTCCATTTAAACGGTGAGAGTTTGAACATCCTGAGCTGCCTCCCTCTCTACCATGCCTCTGAATTAAGATGGATTAATTTTACTAAAACATACAGAAATCATTTTAAATGTTTGACCTTTCAATTATTAAGATACACATACATTTTAACATCTGAATGAAAATATTATTTAAACTAAGTATGAAACATTAGACAGACTTTTAAATGCATTTAAATTATTTTCTAATTATTATTTTTCAAAATTTTGAATTGATAAGTAATTAGTTTTGATTAAAAGAGAAGTTTTATTCTGGTTAAAAATGCTTTTTTATAACTATTTTATGCATCATAAATCAGTAACTAAACTATTTTATTGTTATTTTGAGCAGATCTTTTTCAAACTTTATTTTTGATCAATTTATTTATTTATTTTTAAATTTGAAGAATATTTTTAACTTTATCTGAAATTCTTCTGATATTTTTTAATGGCTAAAGGACAATAGTGTTTTTTAGAAATTCTAGTAAGTTACTTTTTGTTAATACTTGTTAATTGCTGAATAATAATTGATTTTATTTCTATCATTTTCCCCTCTTTTTAATAAACACAATAGGTGAAATAATGTACATAATTTAATTTTCTTGCCTTTTTTCTCCCTCTTTTTTTAGATGTAAAATAAAGAAATTTTAGATCAGTTTTATATCATGTTGAATAACATAAAAATAAAGAGTAAAATGTTTATAAAAATTTGGGCGACAAAGCAGTTTTGAGAAGGTTTCGATATATCCCAGATTACTTTATTTGTGTGCAAATAAATGTTTCTCAGAAACTGTCAAATTAATTTTTATAGATTTTCAAATAATCACTTGAATGTTATCCAAAATTTAAATATTTAAAAATCTCATTTGTATTGTAAAAATAAGAGGGAAGCAAGAAAAAACTGAACCTTGTCAAGTTTATAGACTTATAAAGTTATTATTATTTAATTGTAGTAAAATCAGTTTATTTATTTTATTCTTTTAATTAACTTAATACTTATAATTTAAAATAGTCGTGATTGCTATTATATTTATTTATTACTACTTCCATGTTTTATTTCATCTTCTTATAACTTCTGTAATTTTTTCCTTGCTATGCTTTTTGCAAGAAAATAAGTTATTTTAGTGAGAAATGAATGAATAACTTTATGATTTTTTTCGGCTTGCATATATATTATTTAGCTTCTGTTTTTTTTTATCCCCTTATGAATGTTTAAATGCTGTTGAGTTTGTTTTATATATTTTAATTTAAATACTGAGGTCTTATTCTGGTCTGGTAGAAAAATGTTATGTCTTAAATTTTATAGGGGTTGAATAGGACCTCAGGAAGGTTTTGCTTCTACACAATGCTTTTTATTTTTTTAGTTTGTAGATAAGGAAGATTTGCGTTTGACATGGAGCTTCTTTAAACAAAGTCTGTTAAAACAGCTACTTACTGAAGGTTAGCACTATTGTTTTTAGTTTTAAATTTTGTTATTCTTAAAGTGCTTAAAAAAAAAAAAAAAAAAAAACTTAGGAACTAGTCTTAACCATTCATAGCTATCCCATTTTGAAAATTTAACAAGAAAGAAAAATTATGCATCAAGCATAGAGTATGAAATAATTTATATATCTGTATATACACTGCAAAGTGTGCTGAAATTTAACTTAGTTACAAAATGCACAACACAGTCAAAAAATCATGCTCAGCAATTTCTATCAATAGACAAAAATGCACTTAAATAATTTTGTACAGCCCTGTATATAAGGCATTCTCACAAAATTTTAACTTTCAGGAATAAAAATCTGGTGAAATTAAACTTAATAAAATAACATTTTAAACTTATAGACATGCCTTAATGATTCAAAATAAAGAAAAAATGGTCAGCAGCGACGATTTTTTTTATTTAACTGAGGTTTAAGTTAAACTTGTGAGTTTAATTTTCCATATCATTTTACCTCTCTAACTTTTTATTTTCTTCTAAATATTTACTTATAATGAATGTGCATAGTACCCACAGAACATTCAAATAAGAAATAATAGCAATGTAGTATTTTTAGTACAAAATTTTGGTATAACATTGTCTTAAAGGGATGTTAACGAATTGACGGTAAGGGGGAAAAAGGGGATGGTAGGGGGAAAAAAAGGGATGGTAAGGAAAATTACCACCTATTTTAGACAAATCATGTTAAGACTAAGTGATAGCCACAATGTTCATTGATTTTTAGCAACAGTTATTTCCATTGGATTAAATAAAAATAAAAATTAAAAAATTACCTTGAAAAGTGTAGGAATAAACCTTGGGGATGGTAAGACTACCAAAAAACCAAAATGCTTGAAATTAATATCTAAATGCTGATTTAAATTCTGCAGTAAATTTTCTGTCAAAGAATTTTAGCCATTCTTTCTTTAGCATACCTCTGCATGAGAAAAAAGTTGAAAAAATTCTGTGGCTGCATCTGATGTTATTTTCTGTATAATTTTACCAAGAGGGACAGTAAGGAATCTAAAATCCAGGGACATAGATAAAAAAAATAATAACAAATGTAAAAATGTGTGCAGGTTAATTTTTTGCTACATATTTATATAAAACAATAATCCCTGTTTCTGAAAAAAAATTACTTTTATTGAAGCAATTTTATACAGACAGCTTCAAACTTAAAAATCAGCATCAGGGACATGGGACGGTAAGGAATTTTGTGGTATATTTGAACCCCCAGCATCGTCCAAAACTTATTTATCTCGTTAATATTGTTATACAGTGATGCAATGGGATGTTTTCTAACATAAGAAAAAAAAACACGAATAATAATACGAAATAAAAATTATTATTCAGGGACTTAAAAATCAAAATTATGTGAGAATGCCTCATATTATCTACAGATTTTTATACATGCCTTCTATTAAACTAAAATTTAATTCAGGCAAAACATGTATACTTTAAGAAGTTATCCTTGATAGAGAGCAATGTATCCAGTTTTTGGGATAGCCTGTGTATGAATTTATTTTATATACTACAAACATCTCTGTATAATAAATGTTGTTTAGCTAGAAATTGCATAACCCAGTTAAAAAACCTTCGTAAGCAATTCATGCTCATGCACAGTAATGCTTGTAGCCCTGTATATGATCTGTAGAATTTATACACACCACATAGTATGCAAAAATTTAATTAAACTTAAAAATACGTACTACAACTGTAAACACACTGCATTTATCGCTCATAGACAGTACTGTAATTGAAATCGTTTGTATATCCCCGTAAGTGAAAGATAAATGCTATGCACATTGTATTTTATAGTAAGCTTCTTGAAGTGCACCTCAATAGTTTATTTAAATATTTTATTATGTCTGTATGTGACATAATTAAAATATGCTGCAAACAGTTTTTATTTTTAGACCATTATCTAACCATTCTTTTTTTTGTGACACTGTAATATTTAGTATAACAGGTTTAACTATCAATAAACGAAGCATCCTCAAAGGACAAATTAACTGGGAAGTTTACCAGCAAAAGAGTATCTTGAAATAAAATAATAGAGACTTTTCACAGGTTCTAAACCAGTTAAAAAAAATCAGTTCAACAATACTTAATTTTATAATTTAAAGTCAGAGTATTCAGGGATGTCTCTTAAACAATGTGAAATTCCCCCAAGCAAATAATTAAAAGAGTTGGTTACCATTAAAAATTTCACTCATATGGTCCCATAGAATTGAGCTTAAGCAAACATGGAGTTTTGAATCATTTTAGGTCTGTAGTGCTCAGCAGTTGTTAGAATTCCCACAACCAAGGACGTAGGTGATATGCATGCTCACTCTCAGCTACAATACAAAAAAGGCTCCAAATTCATTAAAAAAAAAAGAAAAAAAATCCATGATGGAACCAGGTTGTAGGTCGCAAGGCATGCTTCCTCTCCGACACTATACGAAAAGCTCCGAATTCCGATAAAAGGAGAAATCTATAATGGAACCAGGGGAGTAGGTCACAAGGTGCATTCCCTCACTGGTACTACACTACAGGGCTCCGAGGCTGGGCACTGACCATTGTTATTCTTTTGAAAAGAACTTACTTAGCCCACAGAATAACCTCATTGTGGATAACGCTTGTGTGCCCTTGACTCACAATAGATGTGGACAGCCTACAAGGTCATTCACAAAGTATGTCATTAGGCCCTGACATACTAATCCGCGGTCCACAAAAAAATCTGCTATCTCCTTAATTCTCTATACAATTTATATCGACACATTTACAGTAATGTGTATACCATAATTCGCAGATAAATATAACTCTAATGGGACTTCCCTGAAGTTCCTAATTCTAAAAAACATGTCTGGAAACCAGACATGAATTTTTCTTTTGTTTACAAGAACCTAGTACACTGTCTTTACAACATTTCACAGACCTCTGCTAAGAAAACTCCCAGCACCCCTTGACCTAAACATATAATTCTGTCAATAAGTCACTGGAATTTCTAGCATCTAAGAAACAAGAGCCACCCTTGCTGCCAGACAAAAATCCATGAAATGCTTTCATGCACTAATTTAAAAAAAGCAAGATATAATTCATTACCTTATTAAATGACTATTTAAATTCATATTAACAATTTTATTTAAAATAACCCTGTAATTTTATTTAAATTTTTCCAAATAAATAAGTTTAAATACATTATAATTTTTGCCCATAACAATTCAATTACATTGTTATGGAAGTTACATAAAGTATAATCTAAAAATTTTAAATAGTCTAAAAAAAGCTTTATTATTTTATTTCATTTTGTTTTATTATTTATCTTTTAATAAATATTACAAGCAATAAAAATATACTATTTAGTGTTTGATATATGTATTTTTTAGACATATTTGTATTATAAGATTTGAGTAGAAGGAGTGTTCCATCCCATTAAGGTTTAGCTAACCGATTTGTTTTTAAAATAAAACTTCCCAGTACATTATAATATTTTTTAAAGGTTTAATTTATAGCAACTGCAACTTTAATACATAACTGTATTTACAAATGTTTTCAACTTGGAGTAAGATTATGAATTCATATAAAGCTGCATATTTTTTACACACATAATATGAAAGATGTTTACTATAAATACAAAATTTTATTTTAAGAAGAAATCATCTTTCAGTTTGTTCAGCTTGCAGCTGAAATCCTGTGAAACTAGATTGGAATGATCATCAGTCTTTTCTTTCTCTTGGAGAGTTTCAGTGATTTCTTGCCAATGCGAATTGCATATCATCGTCAACAAGAAAAAAAGAAAAAAAAAATCAGGTTTCCTGAATTTTAGGACTATTGCTATAGCGTCTTGGTTTGCAGACTGCATTCACTAAAGGGCAGAAAAGCAACAATTTTTTGAGCAGTGAGATTATTAATTTGTGTCCATTGACATTGAATAACAAAATCCTGCAGTCCTTTGTAATGCTCAACTTGAAGATCAGACTGTTGCTATCGAACATAGGTTTTCACTTTCAACTCTTACATACAGTAAAACCTGTGTAAGTTGACCACTTGCGGTGCCGCACTTCAGTGGTCAACTTAGAGGAGTGATCAACTTATAAAAGGGTGATGATAAATTTACTTTTTTTAATGTAATATTCATAGCATATCATTTTCTCCCACAAAAATTTTATTTATTGACAGGCTTTAAAATAATATTGTATTACCATGCATATTTCTAACACCTTATAAAAAAAAGATTAACTACAAGAATAAATTAATAGTTTTGTATCAATTTTAAAATCAATTAGTATTACTGCTATTTATTTTTTTAAAAACAGTCAATCAATATACAGCCAATTAGTGATTCTTCAAACTATACTAGTTATTACACATAATTTATAAAAAACATAAAAAAAAAATATTTCTGCTTACCAAGTAGCATCTGGGGTTATTGAAAGAAGGGAAGGAATGATAAGAGAATAGGAAATAGAAGAAAGAAATCTAGAATCAAGAACTATCTCACCCTTTTAGAAATTCTAGTTAAAAAGAAAAAAAAAAAAAAAAGACAATTTCGTGGAGAGTTACTTTTTTTTTTTTTTTTTTTGTAATTCATGATTTGTTAGCTTTTTGGATGGTCAAGTTATAAAGGGTTTTGATAGGCATTTTATAATAGTTCTAGTCAAATTTGTATAATTTCAGTGGTCAAGATACAAGATAGACAGGTGGTCAAGTTACAAAGGGTTTGTCTTATAGTTTTGTATAGGATAAATTTGGTTCCTGACAACAGAGGTCAACATAGACAGGTGGTCAACTTACATAGGGGTCAACTTTACAGGTTTTACTGTATATATAAACAATTTATTTTTTAAATAGTTTCTTTGATTTGTGAAGGTGGGAAAACTGTCCTCTGATTACCAATCTGTAGCATGCAAATTGTAACATAATTAAACATTCACATTGAATTTGTCTACATGGGGTATTGTGAGTTATTTATGTGACCCATCCTGACTAACCATATGAAAACAGTTAAGGGTAAAACATTTAAGGGTAATCACAAAGAAGAGTGAGAAAGACAGTAACTTTGTACCATTCTGTTTGCAATGAGTAACATGCTGATCGCTCAGTGGCTTCCCATCAACAGACTTTAAAACTCTGGCAATTTTTTCAGCAGGGAGTGTGTTATACAAGTGCATGTCCATTGACATGTTGATTAATTGCAGGTCTAGATCTTCTCCCACCGATAAGTAGCTCATAGCTTCAAATGCAGTTTGATAGGCTCGGCATAGGGGTTTTGATTCAATGTATTCTGTAAAGCTATCAACACCACTTTTGTTAGTTCATTATTTTCTTGGTGAGTAAGTCAACAATTAGTTGCTGCCATCGAATCTATAAAATAGAGCTGTGAGTAGGAAGGATCTTCACCATTGCGTAGAAGAAAGTCCAAAATGTATCGGTCAACTTGATTGTGCATTTTAAAGCAATATGAACCTTTATCTGGAATGTGCTTCTGCATTGCTGAAAAATATGTGAAAGCCATTGCGCTATTATATTTTCTAATGTGTGGGACAAAATTTGGACTGTTAAGACAATCTCTTTTGCTTGATCTTTTACAGTAGGATTTGGTACATAACATTGATTTGGTTCAAACAATGTTAACATTGATTAAGGCTCTTATGACAACAGGAATTGAAATGTTCCTTAGTCACCTCGCTACTGAAATCAAGAGCATTACAACAATTTTAATTCCTGCTGCCATCATGAGTTAAAGTAACACACTTTTTTTAATACATCACAAAAAAAACCTGTCTCTCTCTCAAAAAAAAAAAAAAGTCGCATTTTTATTTATAACATTTTATGATTCCATCAGAAATTATAATTTTTGACATGAACAATAGAGAAACATTATATATCATATATATTAAATGAGCAAGCAATTTTCCCGATTATGAATGATATCATAAACGACTGGATTGATTTTCATGAAACTTGCATCCTGTACTAAATCGAGCACAAGAAAATGATCTAGCTATGTCCCGAATTTAAGAAAATTCGTTTTTACAGGGTAAAACAAAATCAGAGGTGAAACTTCTGCTTACTATAAATCGAACAATGCTCATGCTATTTACACTAAATGTGCTTTCTATACTAATTTGAGCAAGAGAAACAGCTAGGTTTCGAATTCAAGAAAATTTGTTTTGGTCAATTGAAACAAAGTCAGCACTGAAAATGTTGCTATATATTGAAAATGGCTCAAATGATTTTCATAAAACTTGGTTCTTATACTAATTCGAGCACAAGAAATCGATCTAGCTAGGTTGCTATTTCAAGAAAACTCGTTTTCTACTGTTAAAACAAACTCATTACTCAAAATGGTGGTACCAATTGAAAACAATTCCTACGATTTTTATGAAATATGCTTTATTTGATTGTGAGAAAACCAGCCAACTAAGTCTCGACTGCAGTAAAAAAATGTTGGTAGGTTTAAAGCAATTTTTAAACATTTAATTTTCCGTAATCGAAATTCCCGCCAATACTAATGTTCATTTATCAGCAACAGGTTCAAAGGATGATCACGAAGGCAGCACTCTACATTAAATCGTGCACTAGATAATGGTCTATGTAGGTCAAAAGTACTGCAACATTCATTTTAACTGACTAGGAAAAATAAATTTAATTTATTTTACCAAATGTTGATTTTGTGAACTTAAGTATTTTCATAAATATAATTGTAAATATAATTGTATGCTAACAATTTTGATAGATAGCTGCGCTTATACGTTTGCTATGTTTAAAACTACTAACATATTGTTAGAAATATCGCTGTAGTTTGTTGCCATGGCGATACACCCTGGCGCAAAATTATCAGCAGTTTTAAAAGCAAGAAGATTTTTCTGCCAAAATTGCCACATAATTCCTGAAATGTCTCATTTTAGCCGCCAACCATTGACTTGGACAACGATTGTTGAAGAGTAATCATTTAAATTTTTACAAAACATGGAGAATAGCAGTCAGAATATACTGTCGGCAATCGTATTCAAATAAAAGTATTTTATTTTTATAAATAAACAATCCAAATTTTCTTCTATATACATTTTTTTACAAATTGTTTACAATAAAAAATTTAAATTCTACTGCCCCCTCTTCCCCCCAAAATGACATTATACACTGGTTTCCAAAAATTAAGGAAAAATCACAAAAAGAGCGATAACTCGCTCAAAAATTAACCTATCCGTATGAAATTTGGATATGTTCTTAACTAAAAGATTCTGATTAAAATTACAAAATACAAATTAATGGTACTGCAATCGGATTGCGTCATATGTGCAGAGCATAAAAATGCATGCTACAGAGTACGGCTGCTGGTGTCGCTGTGATTATGAGATAAAAAAACTGAGACAGCCAATTCATTAGTATAGCCTCGAGGTATCATTTGTCCGCGTATCTGCGATATAGAGCTATTGGAAGATTGGATGTAGACCAAAGTCAGACAGAGGTGGCTAGATTGCTAAATATGAGTCTTTCTGTTGGTCATAGGCTTTGGCAACAATATCAAACCACTGGTTCCAGAAGGTTCAGCGAAGAACGAGCAAGAGCTATGACAAGCACCGATGACTGATATTTGCGGTTATGTGTACGAAGGAATAGAACATCAACCCCTCTCATCTTAAATCCGTCCTTGCTGCAACCACTGGAAGGTTGGTATCAACGTCTACTATGCGTAGAAAGCTTCATGAAGGTAGTCTTTACATGATGCGACCAGATATTTTTGTGCCGCTCACCTTATGTCTCCAGAGGGAACGTTTAAAGTGGGCACGTCAACATGTCCACTGGATGGCTGATCAATGGAGGTGTGTTGTCATCACAAATGAGTTCCAGTTTAGCCTCCAAAGTGATAGTAGGCATTGTTTGATTTGGAAAGAACAGGGAACTTGCTAATATCCGTCAAACATTCGTAAAAGAGATTCGTATGAAGAAGGCAGTGTCTGTGTTTGGGATGGTATCTCTTTGGGCATACGTACAGACCTCCATGTCTTTCCACGTGAAACTGTTAATGCTCACGTCTATAGAGATGACATTCTTGATGTTTATGTGCACCCTTATGCCAGTGCAATAGGTAATGATTTCCTGTTACAAGGCGATAACGCTAGACCGCACAGGGTTCACATCGTAGAAGATTATCTTCAGCACCAAACAATTCAGCGTATGGAATGGCTAGTGTGATCACTGGACTTGAATCCCATCGAGCATCTTTGGGATGCTTTAGGAAGATGTCTCTGCTCTCTATCCCCCTCCTCAGACCCTTGCCGCACTTACAACTGCTTTACAAGTGCAATGGCTCGCACTTCCCAGTGAATTTATTGGTCGCATAATTGACAGTATCGCTGTATGTGCTGTATTGCTTCTAGGGGTGATCATACTCCATATTAAAGGTACTTTTCCTATACCAAACTGAAACGTTTATTTTGTTTATTTTATAATTGTATTAATTTCTGAAACATCACAATCGTCTGGTAATTTCTTTTAATGTTATTTTATACCTTACTATGTGTTGTAAATTGTGTCTCAGTTTTATTAAAATCTACTTGTAACATTTTGAGTAATCGCTGTTTTTGTTGTTTTTCCTTAATTTTTGGAAACCAGTGCATTTAAAACAAAACAATCCTTTTTATATTATATCTGAAACATGTCATTACTTTTGCACCACTGTGACACCATTTTCACTGACTTTTTGCTTTTGACTGTGCTAAGAATATGAGCCATAGATTTAAATACCTATATACTCCATGACTTATTGATGTTTTCCAAATAGTAACTTTTACTTTTTGATGTATATAGAAAAATAAATATAAAAGTAAAAATAATTTTGTTAAACACTCTTTTATAAACATTCAATGTTTATCTTCAAAATCACGACTTATTTCTTTTTACGGCACAGGTGTCATATGGGGCATTCTCACAATCTTTTGACTTTTATGTCCCTGATTAATAATTTTTATTTTAGTACATGTTCTTGTGGGGTTTTTTTTTTTTATTTCTTGTACTGGGAAACATCCCATTGCATGATAGTATAACAATATTAATGAGATAAATAAATTTTGGATGATGTTAAGGGTCCAAATACCAGGAAAACTCTTATACCGTCCCGTGTCAATGATGCTGATTTTTAAATTTGGAGCTGTCTGTATAAAATTGTTTCAATAAAAATAATTCAAAGTAATTTTTTTCAGAAACTGGAACTATTGTTCTATGTAAATATGTAGCAAAAAATTAACCTGCAGACATTTTTAGGGTTGTTATTATTTTTTAAATTCTGTCCCTGGTTTTAAGACGCCTTACCGTCCCTCTTCTAAAATTATACAGAAAATCACTTCAGATGCAGCCGCAGAATTTTTTTCAAGTTTTTTCTCATGCAAAAATACACTAAAGAAAGAATGTCTAAAATTCTTTGACAGGAAATTTACTGCAGAATTTAAATCAGCATTTAAATATCAATTTCAAGCATCGTGACTTTATTGGTATCTTACCGTCCCCAAGGTTTATTCCTGCACTTTTCGAGGTAAATTAATTTTTTTTTTTAATTTAATCCTATGTAAATAACTGTTTCTAAAAATCAATGAACGTTGTGGCTACCACTTAGTCTTATCATGATTTGCCTAAAATAGGTGGTAATTTTCCTTACCGTTCCATCCTTACCGTCCCTTTTTTCCTATACCGTCCCCTTTTTTTAACCTCACCGTCCCTTCTTTAATGCCCCTTTAAGACAATGTTATACCAAAATTTTGTACTAAAACACTACATTGTTATTATTTCTTATTTGAATGTCCTGTGGGTACTATACAAATTCATTATAAGTAAAAATTTAGAAGAAAATAAAAAGTTTTAGTGGTAAAATGGTAAGGAAAATTAAACTCGCAAGTTTAACATAAACCTCAGTTAAATAAAAAAAATTTTGCTGCTGACCACTTTTTCTTTATTTCGAACCATTAAGGCATTCGTCTATCAGATTAAAATGTCATTTTAGCAAGTTTAATTTCTCCAGATTTTTATTCCCGAAAGTCAAAAGATTGTGAGAATGCCCCAATATATGCACCACGTTGGCGCGATTTTTTTCTGACGCCAATTTGTCAAAAACCTCGTTTTCGAATACCAGTTACATATATATTTTTAAAAAGGGAATAGCAATAAGTAAAAAAAAGTTTAATAACTATAGAACAAAACAAATTATATAATTTTAAAAAAGAAAATAAAAGTAAATAAGCAATTTATTAATAAATAAACAACATACGGGCTACCATATCAAGCAAAATAATGACATTTTCGTGCCAGTTAAGTGCCTCGGTGCGTATATGACATTGATGTCAGAAAAAAATCGCACCAATGTGGTGCGTATATGACATCTGTGCCCTTTTTTCTTATAATGCATTACTTTGATGCAATTACCATTGATTTTTATGAAAAAATCAATGTTTATTTTAATATGCTAGGTTGCACAAGCGAGTGAATTAGTTAAAAAATATATAATTTTTACACATTCTCTTTCTTAAGATAAGGAAAAATGAATCATCATTTAAACTACCTGTTTAGAATTTCTAAATTAATTTCTCAACATATTTGTTATTATTAGACTATTAATTGATAAAAGCATATTTTTTTACACCTTTTTATTTAACCCAACTTTGTTTTTGTATGTAAAGATGAAATTTTGGACTCTATTTTTAATACACTTCTTGAGAAGCTAGAAATATTAAAATTATGTTCACAGGCGAGTTTTCGATGACAATGCAACATTTTATTATTTTCAATAATTAATTATAAATTAATGCATTAATTTTAAGGCTTTTTAATGTTATCATGCCATAGGTGATCAATCTCCAAATATTCTCTGTAAAGCTTACAGTTCTATGAGAGTTAAAACAACAATGGATTTAATTATGCACCAATAAACGCTCTCAAAAATAGGCCAAATGGTTGTGAAACTGCAACAATGAAACATTTCGATGGCTAAAGAGTTAAAAAAATTACAAATCAAAAATTAAGAGTGTAATATTTTAAAAAAGAGTAGTCATCATCAATTAACAGTTAATTACTTAATTAATTTACGATTATACGTTGAGCAATCAATTTAGAAATCCTAAGAGGATAATTTAAATTGTGTTCAGTTTTTTTCATTCCATTTCCCTATCTTGAAAAAGAAACAGGGCAAAAATTATTTAGTTTTTAATAAATTCATTTGCTTGCATTTTCTATAGAGTGCAAAAAAATCCATGAATTTTTCATAATCGAGTTCGGTGTCCACGCCAAATGAATGTATTGTAAAAGAAATTTTTGAAAAAAAAAAAAAAAAAAAGAATGAATTGTAGTCAAACAAATAGACATGATTTTCAAGATAAACATTGAATGCTTATAAAATAGAGTTTAAAAAAAAAAAAAACTGTTTTTGATTTTATACTTATTAGTAAGTATTGTACACTTCATATTTTATTTATAATTTATTTTTTACTTCTTAGCCCTTAAAATGTATTATTGTTGCTGTTTATGGCAACCAGTTGGGAAATTTTGGGGTGTATTTATTGGAACAAAATTAAATCCATTGTTTTCTTAACTCCCTTATGATTAATTGCACGAGTTACAGAGAATATTTGGTGATTTATCACCTGTGGCAGGGTAATCAAAAAATGCCTAACAATTTATGTATTAATTTATAATTAAGTTCTAAAAATAATAAAAAGTTGTGCTGTCATCGGAAAAACACCACAGAACGAAATTTTTATATTTCTAGCTTATCAAGAAGTGGGTTAAAAATCGATTATAAAATTCCATCTTTACATACAAAAATCAGATTGAGTGTTCAAAAAACTACTGAGCGAGGCTCGGTCTACTAGGTACTATATATATATAGAAAGAGAGAGAGGGAAAAAATGATTATATTGTGTTTTAGGATTACACTAGGCAAACAATCAGTTGTGTCTTTTTCAATGCATTACTGATTTAATTTATTGTTATAGTTTTTCAAGTGATCTATTTTTGAAAAATCTTTTAAAACTCTATCTTTCCCCAGGTGAACGTTATATTATGACATTTTTCAGTGTGATGTCTTTTGCTGAACAAGGTATGTATGTGAAGCTTACTTATTCCATATCAGTTGGAAAAATATCATAAATAAATTCTAAACATAGTACTAATTTTTCATAGGACTTTATGATGTTGTAAGCAATTTGGGATCCTTATCTGCACGTTTTATATTCCTTCCAATTGATGACAGTGGCTACTTATTGTTTACTCAGCTGTTGCCTAGAGATAAGAGGCTTATCTCACTTGTAAGTATAAGTTTTGAGTGATGTATGCAGGGGTAATATATATGTGTATATATATATATCAATACAAAAACCCTTAATGGGTTAAAAGTTTGTGACACAGCACTTTATCTTTAGCTCTAAGAATTTTAAATTTGGAACTTAAAAATAATGATATCAAATTTTGAGTGACGCAATGCTATTAATTTACCTATACATATATACATATATATATCAAAATTTATTCATTGATGCTTTATCATTTACATCTCATAAATTCAAATTATGAATTTTAAAAGATATGATATGAAAATTTAAGTGACGCCTTGATGTTGCTTAAAACGATTAGTTTTAAAATTCAATTTAAATTTTCTTTTGGCTAAATACATTTACACATCTAAACAATACTTTTCATTTTCCAATGCACTGTTGGATATATTACTTTCACTGAATCTATATAATGCACTGAATTGTATTCATTTGAATAAATTGATTTATCTTTTGTGCCACGCTATCCAAAAATCAAAAGTAAAATTTATGTAAATAGTTTTTTGCTTCATTGTATCCAAACTAAGTTAAATGTATGTAAATGGATAATATGACGAAAAAACTATTTACATAAATTTTACTTTTGATTTTTGGATAGTGTGGCACAAAAGATAAATCAATTTATTCAAATGAATACAATTCAGTGCATTATATAGATTCAGTGAAAGCAATATATTTAACGGTGCATTGGAAAATGAAAAGTATTGTTTGGATGTGTAAATGTATTTAGCCAAAAGAAAATTTAAGTTGAATTTTAAAACTAATCGTTTTAAGCAACATCAAGGCGTCACTTAAATTTTCATATCATATCTTTTAAAATTCATAATTCGAATTTATGAGATGTAAATGATAAAGCATCAATGAATAAATTTTGATATATATATGTATAGGTAAATTAATAGCATTGCGTCACTCAAAATTTGATATCATTATTTTTAAGTTTCAAATTTAAAATTCTTAGAGCTAAAGATAAAGTGCTGCATCACAAACTTTTAACCCGTTAAGGGTTTTTGTATTGATATCATTACCTTTTTTAGGTTAGTGATAAAAAGATAAAACTACAAAAAAAAATTAAAGACCAATGCAATAAATTCATAGTCGTGATTTCCATTGACCTTTACAATCCTCCATCTAAAACGAATCAAAGTGTCACAAGAATTTATGAAAACAATTTGTGTGTGCATATTCCAAGATTTCATTAACTAAAATCGAGTTAAAGAAATCTTTTAAAATTTGAACTTTTTAACACTATAAGTTACTCATAAATATGATACAAATAGAAATAATTTATCTAACTGAAACTGTTTTAGCCAACATTTCAATTATCAAGTGTAAAATAAGCGATATTTGGAAATTTAAGCGTTCCATGTTGTTAAGATTTTACGTTTCCTTTTCACATGTTTCTATGAAAACGCAGACATCTATTGTAAAAGAATTTCATTTTTACTTTATATTTTTAATGTTTTGAACTCTTGCACTGTAATACACCAAAAGTGTTAACACTTTTCAACATGGTATGAAATATGCTAAAATTGACTATATATATATATTTTTTTGTGTACATGTAAAATAAAACTTTTTCACATTATGATCCACCTTAAGTTTATTATACAGGTATAAATAAATAAAACAAATCAAAGTGTCCAAGAATTTATGAAAACAATGTGTGTGCATTATTCCAAGATTTCATTAACTAAAATCAAGTTAAAGAAATCTTTTAAAATTTGAACTTTTTAAACCGTGAAAATAGAAAAATAATTTATCTAACTGAAACCGTTTTAGCCAAAATTTCAATCAGTAAGTCACAAGCGATATTTGTAAATTTAAGTGTTCCATGTTTTTAAGATTTTATGTTTCCTTTTTACATGTTTCTATGAAAAGCACACAGTTATTATAAAGATATTTCATTTCTGCTTTATATTGTTAATTGCTTGAACTCTTGCATTGCAATACACAAAAAGTCTTAAATTTTTTCAACATTGTATGAAATATATTGAAATTGATGAGTTTTGTACCGTGCATTTGAAAATAATAATTTGTGCTAAGCATTGACGTTTGTTTGGTTATGCTTAATGCAAATCTATGCTTTGCTCAAGCACCAATGAAACTTTAACAATAACTTATTTTATCTCAATAAAGTTTTTGTTTATTTTACAATACACAGGAATATTTCCTTCAGTAAAATTATTGAATGTATTTATACTTACTTTTGCATGCTATATGTGATTATTCCAAGAAATTATGTCTGGAATAACAAAAATCATGATCCATGTAGCGCTTTCAACTGTTCAAATGGTAAAAATGATCAAAAAATTGTATGCTAGACAGCCAGTAAATTTTCTTGTGAAATAATTTGACATAAATCTGAGCAGTGTGTTTATGACATGAAAATAAAATAACACAATATCATGCTGAAAGGGATTCAAATGCAGAAATAAACATAAATGGGATATAAATGTTTAAATTTTCTTGAGCAACAATGTAATAATGGACTAGAAATCATAATGAATGCTTATAATAAAGTGAAATACAGTAAACTCTGTGAACTCTGCAAAATGCATAAGCTGCAAACATCTATTATCTGCACTATGTGGAACATAAGTAATGAAACTCATTTTAACATTTAAGTTCATAGATGAATTTAAATGATGTGTTAATTTTCGCTAAATAACAATTTTTCCTTGAAATAAACTGTGATTTAAAAAATTTCCTTGAAATAAACTGTGATTTAAGAAAATTCATACATTTTGTACCCAGCACTTGAAAATAACAATTTGAGCTTGACCTTTGTTTCTTTGGTTAGGCTTAATGCACCTATGCTTTGCCCAAGCTCCAATGAAACTTTAACAATAACTGATTATATTTCAACAAAGTTCTAGTTTCTTTTAAAATACACATGAATATTTCCTTTAGTAAAATTTCTGCTAATGTACCTATACCTACTTTTGAATGCCATATATGTGATTATTCTAAGGCATTATGTCTGGACTAACAAGAATGAAGATTCATGTAGTGCTTTTACATTGTTCAAAAGGTACAAATGATCAAAAAATTGGTTGCTAGATCATCAGTGAATTATCTTGTGAAATAATTTGCCATAAGTCTGAGAAGTGTGTTTATGACATCAAAATAAAATAACAATATCATGATCAGGGGTAGGAAAATGCATCATTTTACTAGCCACTGGCGAGTGAATTTTCTGACAGGATGAGTGAATTTTTAGGTAGTTATTGAAAACTGCAAACTATACAGGTATGCCGAAAACGTTTTTTTAATAAGTAGTTAGCTATATTTTTCAACTTTCTTAATTACTGCGATGTAAACATGGTACAAAATTCTATTTTATATTAAACTTTCATCTCTCATTTATATTTCTCAATTTTATAGGAAAGAAATATATGAAAATGCATTACAGTAATCAGTGACCTGGAGCCGGAAAATTTTTGATGCTCTAGCTCCGCTCCGAGATAAAATACTGTGGCTCCGGCTCCAACTGGGCGCTGACTTTGCATTTCTGAGTTGCAGATTTTAATTTACACATTTAATTTTTTGCTTACAAATTCTTTCTTTCTTTACCTTCATTAAAGATCTGACAAAATGCATTTTCCTTCTCAACAAACTTGACATGCTTGTTCAGAAAATATGACATCTTTTAGCTTTTGCTTTTAAAATAGAAAGTTTGGTGGAATTTTAAACACAAAAATCTTAAATTTCTTCTACGCTTTTCAAACAACCAAAATTGTACAACTACACGTGTAAACAGGCAGTCATATTTGTTTGTTTTCAAATAGTGTTGCCACTTAACTCAAGTAGAAGTGAAGTAGTGTTACCATATTTTTGTGAGAAGTTTTACATCTTTAATTTAAAAAAAACCTTAAAAAATGATATAATTAAAATACTGAATAATGATGTAATTAAAATATTTTAAACCTGGACATTTAAAAGACTGAAAAAAAAAGATTTAAAAAAATAATAAAAAACTAAAGGAGCCCTGGAGCAGAGTAAATTTTAAGAGCTCTAGCTCCAGGGAAAATACAGCTCCGGAGCACTCCGGCTCCGGGCTACGGTTCCAGCACCAGGTCTCTGACAGTAATAGTAGCCAACTATTTTGAGTTGCGTAATTTTGTCATAAAATTTTTTAACTGTACATTGCATTTTACTGGCTGTTGAAATAAATCCTTGGCTGGTAAGATTTTCTAGAAATTCTCCATCCTTGGTCATAAACATAATAGAAATAACTTATCTAACAGACACTTTTTTATCCACCATTTCAGGTGTCTGACTATGTACAGAGCAATTGGGCTATTTAATTATTTTTTAAACGTATTTTTATTAAGATTATGACTAGAAAATGTGAAAAAAAGCAAAAAATATTTTCTTCATTGACAAATTTTGGTTAATGGAGGAATTTATAGTAAAATTTAGTGAAATTTGGCCCAAAATGCTCTAAAGAAAATTTGGTACTTTTCGGTTAGCCGGGCGGCAGTGTTATATATACATGGATATGTATATACAGGTGTATATCTATACACAAATACAAATATGTGCATATACCTGCATATATGTGTATATATACAATATATGTATATATGCATATATATGTATGTATATATATACAATATATGTATATATACATATATATGTATGTATATCCATGTATTTATAACACTGGCGCCCGGCTAACCAAAAAGTGCCGAAAATTTTACTGTATGTTAGTTTCCTTTGTACATTTCATATTTATGACATTGGTGAAGTCAATGAACTGAAATCTAAGAAATGTTTTAAATGTTTCAAAACTTATAGCATATTGCACTTGTTTACATGTTAATTTTCATAAAATTCATCAATGTCATTCCACAAAAACATCCATAAAACAAAAAATATTTATTTTAAATTTAAATCTTTAGTTCATTGCCTTCACAATAGTGTAAACAACATAATATTTTAAATTTCATAGTGATATTCCAATAATTTTCTGAGGAATAATGTTTTGTGTATGGAATTTTTGCCGAAAATTACATTATCCAAAAAATGCATTTAAAGTTTAGATTTTTGTTTTACTACAAGAATTTCAGTAATTATACATCTAAACTTCACTGTTTTTATAAGTCACTCATTTCTTTAAAAGTACTGACCCTTTTTTAATCTCTAGAAGGCCATATTTTGCCCCCACCCCCCCACCCCCAGTTTTTTAACAAAGCAAAGCATGACATTTCACATCAAAGATGCGACCGTTATCACAAACACCATATTCTTCAGTTTTAAGTGACTTGGATTGTTTGTGGCTTATTCAATACCTTTTAATTTCATGTATAATTCAATATTATACAATTTTGCAGGTAAATAATAAAAAAACAGAGCTCCGCTTCTGTATCTAAGCTAGTCAGTGATGATTTGGCAACCAGAAGCAGAATTTTCAGTATCAATCTGCAGCAAACCAAAATTTATTTGCGACCCAACAATACTGAACCAAGCTACTATAATAAATACTCACAGTAACCCATAAAATAAGCAAAATTTACATTTTACAAAGAAAATTAATAACAAACACAATAACTCCTAAAACAAAGTAAATTTATGATTTTTTTAAGCTCAATATTTATTTTTAAGCTGGTAGATTGATCTGCAAGGTCTAAAATAATCTGCAGCGCTGCTGCCGTGCTGCACAGTTTCTGCTATGGAGATTTGGTACACGATCACTTTCTACGCCATGTCATTCATATCATTCCACAAAAACACCCATAAGACAATAAATATTTCTTCTAAATTCAAACCTATTTTAAATTTCATAATGATATTCCAATAACTTTTTGAGAAATCATGTTTTGCGTATGGAATTTTCACCGAAAATAACTTTGCAAAAAATGCATTTAAAGTTTAGATTTATGTTTTACTACAAGAATTCACAGTACTATGCATCCAAACTTCACTGTTTCTACAAGTCATACTCATTTTTTTTAAGTACTGACCCTTTCTTTATCTTTAGAAGGTCATATTCCCCCTCCCAGTTCTTCAACAAAGCAAAAGATGACGTTTCTCATCGATGTAAGCGTTATCGAAAACACAATGTTCTTCAGTTTTAAGAGACTTGGATTGTTTATGGTTTATTCAATACTTTTTAATTTCATGTATAATCTAATATTATGTAATTTTACAGGTAAATAATGAAAAAAAATAGAACTCATCCTCTGTATCTAGGCCAGTCAGTGCCGATTTGGCATGCAATCACTTTCTACGCGAAGGCTGTCAATCCAAAATTCAGACATGGTACAGGCTTAGCAAAAAAAAAAAGCTGAACTTCACGGCCTCATGGAATTTTGACGAAATTCACATTTTTCCACAGCATTCAGATGAAATTTGCGCTTTTTCTGTGATACATTGACGAAATTAGCGTTTTTCCCCGACCACTTGACGAAATTGAATTTTTCTGCAATCTTTCGAAGAAATTTGTGTTTTTTTTCCACGATCTTTCGCCAAAATCGTGTTTTTTTCCGCAATCTTTCGAAGAAATTCACACATTTACCACAATCTTTCGTCAAAAATCGCACATTTTCCACGATCTTTCGCCAAAGATTGTGCATTTCCACGATCTTTCGCAAAAATTTGTGCATCTTCCACGATCTTTCCCCAAATTTCGTGCATTTTCCATGATCTTTCTCAAAAATTCACGCATTTTCCACGATCTTTTAACAAAATTCACGTTTTTTAACAAAATTCACGTTTTTTTATCATCCGACAAAAATCGCATTTTTTCGCGATTCTTTGACGATATTCACATTCTTTTTTCGCGATCCTTCGACGAATTTCATGTTTTTTCACGACCTTTCAAAGAAATTCGCTATTATACGATCTTTCGCCAAAATTCGCGTATTTTGCACGATCTTTCGCCGAAATTCGCATATTTTACACGATCCTTTGACAAAATACGCTTTTTCTGCAATCCTTTGATGGAAATCGCGTTTTTCCAGTGATCCTTTGGTGGAAGTCACATTTTTTCCCGCCATCCTTTGAAGAAATTTGCACTTTTCCCGCGATTCTTTGAAGAAATTTGCGTTTTCCCGCGATCGGTTGAAGAAATTTGCTCAATTTGGCGCGGTTCGTACTCGCATTTTTGTTGTACTAGCTGTTACCTGTGACATCGTTCACGTAACATAAAAAGAAGAAATTAATTAATTAAGAAAAGCATTTCCCTTCCGATAATTAAAAACATACATAATAAACCAATTCTTTATCACATTTTATAGAAGAAAATCTCTCCATATATATATTACGCTATCGCACGTGGCACAGAAAGCGCAATTATTTGTTAATTGTTTAATGGCAACGTCCAAATGAAACACATCTCATTGGTTATTGAACAACATTTAATGCATCCCCATACCTATAAGGGGATTACCATAGGGCACCCTGTTCTGTCGCCAAATTCCCATAGACTTCCATTGTAAACCAATAGGGTTTACTTGCTTACAGAAAATCAACAAATTGCGATATTTTAATGCAACAAAAACTGATATAAGCTTAAGGGATTATATTAATTATATTTAACCCTCTCTCTGCATTTTTTTTTTTTTTTTTTTTTTTTTTTTATCAAAATAAGTTCAAAAATTGCACCTTTTTCTATTACATGTTTCAAATCTATATATAGCTTAGAAGCTAAGAGTTCAGGATCTTAGATGGGATAGGATATTAGAAATTAGGCGAATTCAGGGCTGTCACTGGAGACTATTTTTATAGTTTCGCACCACTATTGTAAAAAAATCAATTTTGTAGTACAGTTATCTTGTAGATGTTGTTAAAGTCTATATGGAATTTTTGTACTTAAAAAGTGATCCCAGTTGAATTAAAAAATAGTCGCCAGTGGAAAAAATGAATCCCCGAGGAAATCTCGGATTGCGTAAATTTTGTTACTTTTACGTTGCCCGAGGAAATCTCGGGTTGAGCAGCGAGAGGGTTAAGGGAGTCCAAGTAAATTAAATTATGAATAAAAGTAACATGATGCTATGCTTAGCATGAACATAAATTTTAAGGGAGACCAAACTGGTCACCAAGGGCGGCTAGTATGAGTAATTTAAGGTATTTCTTTATATAGGATCATTGACATAACTCAGGTTTATACGCTGAACCAGAATGTCTGTTTACATCATGAAGTAATAAGAAAATGGCACAGATGTCATATACGCACCGGGGTACCTAATTGTTGCCAAAATAGATTATTTTGTTTGACATGGTAACCTGACTATTGTTGTTTATTTATTAATAAATTGTTTATTTACTTTAATTTTCTTTTAAAATTACATAAATTAATGAAACTTTTTTTTTAATTTATTGCTATTTCCTTTTTTAAGTAATAGAACATAATTTAAAAATATACATGTAATTAGTATTCGAAAACGATGTTTTCGCAAAACTGGCATCAAAAACAGATCGCGCCAAACCAGGTGCGTATATGGCATCTGTGGCAAGAAAATTATCGGATGATACTTTTTTATATGTTTTACAATCATACTAGGCTTCAAAGGTGGGCGAAGAAATGATCATCTAGAATATTATTAAGTCTTTACTACACAAAAAGCGAACCTGTTTGCAACAATGTATTTATTTTTGCAACAAATGTCTTTCTCTAAAAAAAGCAAATTGACTACAAACCCGATTACAGAACATAACCTTTCTATGTAGTTAATTTTTTACTTTTTAAGAATGAAAATACATATTTCCTGCTAATCATTACGTCATTTTCGACATTGATAATTTTACTGTGTATATTATTGACATTTGCTATCCATTTGCTCTTCAAAAGCTTTTATTTTTATTTTTAAATGTTAAATTAAAATTTAAATCTTTATGTTAACCGTGCACAGACGATAAACCGTAAGCATTGATAACTATTTTCTTTAAATAATAAGAATTAATACAATAACACAATCTCATTTTATTTCAACATCAAAGCATATCCGTTTTATATTCCCTATATGACGTCACATTTGCCTTCATTCCACAGATACTCAAAATTCAAAAAACTTGTATTATTAAAAATACTTGAAAATTTCCGTTTTAATCTTTCAATCAGAAATTAAATTATTATTCTGGGTTTTTATCTTTTGGCAACAAAAAAAAGGAAGATGGTTAAATTTTATCGGAAAAATGTCAATTCATTGCGTATGAAAAATAATGAAATTTTGGATTATTAAGCAAAATATTTGAATAAAATAAATTAAACATAGCCTATGTTCATTTCCAGGTTGTAATCCATCTGTATCCAAAAATGCAAAAGCATTAATTCATCCGTTTAGACGCAGGCTTTATTCAAACTTTTGGACACACATTGACATTTATAATATGATAAGTATTACATCAGCTCCCGCTAATCCCCCCCCCCCATTAAAAATGTCAAAAAATTTTAATGCATATTTGCATCGATCCCAGAGATAATAAAATTCACTGCCGAAAAAGCGGAATTCCGCGTTTTCGCGGAAAAGTAACA
Organism: Maratus speciosus; assembly: GCA_963932465.1. NCBI lineage: Eukaryota > Metazoa > Arthropoda > Arachnida > Araneae > Salticidae > Maratus > Maratus speciosus. The sequence continues at coordinate 394,536,292 of OZ010793.1, read as the reverse complement.
TGTCTGAAAATTATATGTGTTTGCCAAGTTACTTACACATTTATCGACAAGCTTGGCAGACCAGCCCAGAAGTAGAATTACACCCAAAAATAGAATGTTCATGAAATTTCAAGCAAAATTTATATTATTATGTAAAAGTGAATAAAACATGCCCTTTAAACAAAACAATGCTACCCAGCACATACTTCAAGGGGGAGAGGGGGTTGGTGCCAAATGAAGATATTGATTGTTTATAGTTTCATACAAAAATGTATGTATATATGAAGTAACAAGATACTCGCAAGCTCATGTTAAACTTATGGGAGCATTCTTTTCAAATTTGTGAAATTGAAAGTAACTTTAAAAAAAAAATAATAATCGAAAAGTAAACACTAACCCAGTTAGAATTCAATCTCAGCTATTCTAAGCAAGAAAAATACTCATTTAAAACTATTAATATGCAAGGGAGATATTTTTAAATGTATACTCCCATAGGTTTAACGTCAGCAATTCCAGTTTCTTCTCATGACTAGTGCAGATTCCTAACCTTCAAATTAATGTTAATCCTATGAGAGCATTGTTTACATATTCCTTGCTAGCATTTTAATTATTATTAAAATAATTTTTATCTTTTAAGAATTTTTTTTTTTTTGCATAGGGTACCTGTGGTTGAAAATTTTAATTGCGTGCAAGGAAGGTGGGGATGCCAAAATCCATATCGCCTCTGGTGCAAAAAAAGCTAGTTTTGGCCTTGATTTTTGTTTGGCTAGTTAAAAGTCAGCGAGTAACGTAAACAAACTTCCATTACAAAGTAGGAAGATAATCTGTGGCCTATAATCTCCTAGAAAAAGTAACTGGTTTTGAAGGGAAAGGCGTTTTAGCCCTTAGATTACCCGCTCCCCCCCCCCCCCCCCCTCATCCACTACACAATTAAATCAACATACCCAATTAGGTTGGCAAGACAATATCAACATTTTAGTTTTTATATAAAACAAACATATCAAGCTCCTTTTTTTTTTTTCTCAGAGTGAAAATACATTTTGGCAACATGATTGTAAAAAACGAACTTTGAATCAGGATATGAAAAAAAATCAAAAGAAAATTATTTAAAGCTTTCTTTTAAGAATATTAACTTTAGAATTAAATAAGAACAAGTATCTTACCTTTGCAAAAAAAAAGCTATTATAGCTCTTATTTACCTATAACCTTTAATTACTAAATAAACAAAAAGAACATGAAGAAAATTTTTACTTTTAGAAGCTCAAAACAACTAGTCGGGATAATATGATTCATTTTGAGCTAATCGTGTGCTCTGAACAAATTATTCACGTGTCTTCTGATTGGTGTTATAGCAATAGGTCGTTTCCTGCCAGACATAATCTGCAAATATCACAAATTTTCTTTTAAAATAGCATTCTATTCTAATACTACAAAAGAAAAACACGATGTCTCTTTCCCCTTCATGTTGATCACAAATAGCAATCAAGTAAGTTGAACATCCATTGCACATATCATTGGAGTTGAAAATTAGTTTGTTTCAAGTTGGGAAATTTTTTTATCCCTCCCTCCCAATAAATATCTGTCGCTGCGCACCAACGAATCGATAAGGAAACGACGAATTTAAACACTAAATCCATCATTATAGTGAATTTCTGCCCGTTAACAAGTAAACAAACAAACGTGGATTAGGATTCAATTCAACAAGATTCAATAAATGATTGAAAACGTGAGCTACGATCATAAACAAGAAATTAAAAATAATTTTTTTTGAAAGTTGAAAAAAAATTATAAATAACAATTATATTGAATACATATAATTAAAAAAAAAAAATTCCCCTTTTTTAAAAATGAATCTAAATATTTTTTCGACAAAAAGCAGTAATATGAAATAATAATTTCTTCATAACAAGAGAGAAAGATAATATCAATCGAAATTTCATTTAATATATTTAATATTTTAAAACGCATAATAATTAACATTTAAAATTTTAATATTTAAAAAAAAAAAAGATTTACTGCCTACATTCAGATTGTTAACTCAACTTAAGAATACCTAAAATGACTTTGCAAATAGGTGGATTAAGACTCTTCTACATACGAAGTGACATCAAACCTATTCACCAATCACAGACGAGAAAAGTAAAAAAAGCGATTTTTAAAAATAAAACGAGTTTTCCCAGATAAAAGATAAGTCTTATTCACTTCATCTTAATAAGATTCATATTATATATCAATTTAAAGAAAATCGCCCGTACCGTTTTCGAGATTTTGAAATTAGGAACTTCTTACTGTACGAATGTTTTCGCTTTAAAAATGACTATTTAGATCTCAAAATATACTGCACGTAGAAATGTAAAAATTTCAGTATACGATTAGACTGCAGATATGAGACTGGTTCTAGAAAAATCAGAACAATAGGACCTATATCTGCTGAGTTATTAAAAGGCGGCTTTTCGCGTTTTCTTTGATGTCGAGTTAGCTGTATATATGAGTTCGCCATCTACGAATTCTACGATACGATTTTAGGCTTAAGGCTGCGTCACTCGGAATACTACTGTCTTCCATGATACAGTAGAGTCTCAAAAATCCGCACAGCTTGGGACCAGAGTCTGTGCAGGTTTTAGAATTTTGCAGATTTTAGAGTTTTGCAGATTCTGGTTTAAATGATTTATTTTTTTAACTTAACTGTATCCATTTGAGGGAAGAACATGTAATAATTTAATTTAAGCAAATTAAACTCCAATCCCTTTTATTTAACTGTACATTATCATTTTAATACCTCAAATTATTTTTATTACTTTTAAACATTTCTTGTACTATCCTTTGTTTGGGAACTTTCATTTTATCTTGATGAAGTTTTTTTTTTAATTTTAGAAACAGCCATTATTTCCTATTGATTCACACAACTCTGCTGCTCCAAAAACTTGAAAGAAATTTCACCGAAAACCAAACCTTCTTCAAACTTTTTTTTTTCACAGTCACTGTCAGACTCGGTTTCACTGTCTTCTGCTGGGTTCATTATTGAAGAAATAATTGCATTCATGATTTAACAAAATTTCATCTTTATTGTTCACCAATTCAACAATTTCTTCTTCTTTGAAAAGTTCTTGTGAATCTGTTTTGAAATTTTTTGCATAATTCAACAGTTCAAATTCTTTAACTTGAGGTAGGGTTAACTGAAAACCTGAAAAATCTGTATCTTCATCCTGATTTTCGATAAATAAAGAGCCAGACCATATTTTATGCCATGCATCAATTAAAGGATCTTTTGTAGTAGAAGATCATACTTCATCAGTTAAATAAATACAGTCTTTTATGCTAAATATTTTTTTGAACTTTTCTATTGTTTAAAATGATAAATCAGCATTAATATGCTGCTATAAAAAAGTTGGCTTGTACTGACATTTTACACTATGGATCCATACCCTGATCCATAAAAGCTTTTAATTTTTGAAATATCCTGTCTCATTACTATTTTCTCATAAATTTACGTTAAAAATAACTTTATTTTCGTTCACTGATATGTAGAATAAAGATTATAAGGAATACTTCTTAACTGCTATTTCACTGTTTACATTTTGAAGTGCATGCGGATTTCAGAAGATTGCGGATTTTAGAAGTGTGGATTTTAGAGAGACTATACAGTAGCCTCCTGCTTAACTGGCCTAAACGGGACCGAAGGTTAGCCGGTTAAGAGAAAAACCGGTTAAAGCAGAGATGTAAAAAAAAAAATTAAATATGAATCTGCGTAATTTAATTAATTAAACCCGTATGATGTATTTAGTTTTTCAATTTGCGTAATTTAAAAAAAGTACATATTTTCTATATTTTGTGAAATGAATACTAGTTATAATTAACTGAATTGAAAGAAAAATTATCGTTGATAACAAATAATGAAGAATATTTAACACAAATTAAATTGTTGAAAATCGTGACACACACCTTTATAAGAAGTTGAAATTGTTGTACATTATGCATATTTAAGTTAATCAACCATAAAGAAATCAGTGACCTTCTTCTGTTGAAGGCAAGATGCCCGACATTTTGCAGCATAATTTCTCTTTAACATCATAAGTTTAACCGAGGAAGCTGTTAGACACTGCTCAACATAGCGTAGTGCCAACTCTAATACTTTTACTCCTTCCATATGAGGAATTTTAGCAGTATCAACTTCAACAGGATCATCACCAGACTCCTCTTCATACTGAACAACATCAGTTACAGTCCGAATTATATCCTCGTCAAATAATGTTTCATGCTTCAGATCTTTATCACACTCAAACAACTCTTATACATCTTCTACGGTGATCTGTTTGCATCCCTGAAGCTTTTTAAATGTTTGTGCAAAACAGTTTGCAGATTGATCAGACATTATAGAGTTCCAAGGGGCGGGGAGAGGGGGGGAGGGGAGGAGATTGCACTTTTGACCATTAAAAACACAAAATCTTAGATCTTCCGGGGGGACATCTCATTGTTCCTGTGGGGAATGTCCCCTGTCCGAGCCACACCCTCAATTCAACGCGATATCCATTTATGACTGACATTTTCCTTTCTGAATTTTGCCTCCTTCCCCTCGGGATTGCACTTCAACTTGAAAGCGTAAACTTAGTTCTCGAGGCCTTCATCCCTGAATTTTGCATGTTGGAAAAAGAACAGTTGGCCGGCTAAAGCGGAGTTCCAGTTAAGAGGGAGGCTACTGTATATATATATATATATATATTCATCAAAAAACTATCTGAACTTTCAGTAATTATGTTTGATTTGTTTCCTGATTTCCTAAATTTTTAAAGGCTATATTTTAAAGTAATTGTTAATAGAAAATTGTTTTATTTGTAGATTTTTAAGATGTTATTTTTATAACTGATTTGTAATATTAATGTTTACTAAACATTTTGCCATGTTTTGAACTGTATTTTACTACTTACCATTTAAATTATACAATTGAATACTTTAACTAATGTCCATGTGTAATGGTAAGTTGGAGTGATGAGTATGGTATTTTATTTAAAAGAAATTATGCGTAATAAATCTTATTAATTTAAATTTAGTCTTAATTGAGAACATGAAATTCAGGAACAGAAATTATAAGACAGGAACAGAAATTATATAGAGTGTAAACATGAGGATATTGTTTACTGGATAGCTGATTCTTCGGAAGAAATTCAATCTACAACACTGAATAAATCGTGGGTGAGATTTTTACCTAAAGTGGTAACATCCATTGAAAATCTTAATGAGGACAATGTTGAAGATATTGTTTTGAAATATTTGGTGAAGGAAGTACCTGGTTGTGAAAATTGTAATGTAGATGACGTTAAAGAATAGCTAAATAGCGATGAAATGCTGGAAATAACTGAATAGACTATTGTAGAAATGATAGAAGATGAGGAGGAATGTAATGATACAGAAAAAAAACGACTCTCTGCCATTTGAAAAAAAAAAATCCCTCATACTGAAAGTTCTGCATCTTTAGAACTGGCTTTAAAATATGTAGAACAGCAAAATGAAGCCACTCCTGCTCACACTATGCTTTTTAAGCGTTTGCTGGATATTGCATCTAAAACGAGAAATAATGTATTAAAGCAGCAAAAAATTGAAAATTTTTTTAAATTGTAAAGTATCCTGTATAACATTACAAAAGGAATAAAAGTATGTACATTCTTTGTCATCCTAATTGAGTAAAGTTATAATAGGTAAGAATTTTCTACGTTTTTTGGAAAATCCAAGCTTTCAGTATCCAAGGTGGTGTCAGCCCCAATTACCTTGGATTTTCGACTCTACTCTACCTGATTATATTAATTTTTGAATATTTATCAATTTTTAATGCGATTTTCAATGCTCTTTTGAGTCCCACGACGATTTTTTGACATTGGTAAAAGGAATTTGGTTTAAAACTTTTAGCCTAATATAGTAAATTTTGTCCATTTCGATTTTTGAATTTTAACAATTTTTAATGCAAAAATTCAATGTAAACGTTACATATTTTCATGTTCTGCGTTGAATTTTTTTCAATTATGAAAGAACTTCGATTACAATGTTAACCCATTTTAGTAAATTTTGAACACAGCAATTTTTGAATATTTAACAGTTTTAATAAAATTTGTATTATTTTTTAGCAAATTTTGACCTCAGTGATTTTTAATAGAATTTTTAATGTGACTTTCAATGAGATTTTTAGCAGTTTTCTTCAGACCAGCGGCTATGTTTTGACATTTGTAAAAGAAAGCCTAAGATAGTAAATTTTTTCTTCTACTATTTTTTAGTTTTAGCGATTTTTATTGCGACTTTCAATGTGATTATTAGTGTTTTTTCAAGTTCCATGGTAATTTTTTAACATTAGTAAAAGGAATTCGATTTCAAACTTTTAACCTTAGTATATTTTGTCCTCAACGATTTTTGAATTTTATCATATTCAGTGTGGTTTTTAAAGATTTGGTGTTCCATGTCGATTTTTTTTTCTCATCATGAGAGATTTTCAATTACAGTGAATTCTCGATAAGTCAAATTCGAAGGGACCGGCAAAATTATTCGAGTTATCGTAAGTTCGACTTATCAAAAATCCTTAAATACATACAGAAATATATGAAAAATAATTGAATCACATACATAGCAATTGCAATTATACTGTAATAACGGAGTCTGCAAAATGAGCGCTAAAGAGATATATAATTGAATGCTTCATATAAGGTACTTACAAACTCAATTTTTCCGAAAAACCGTGTTAATTATGACTGTTTGAAGAAACTTTTTTGTCTTTCACATGTCAGAAAGTATGTAAACAAAGGAAAAGAGAATCGTCTCTACTTTCGAGATATTGCTGTAGTGTCGTCATTGCCGCATGTGCTTCTTGATTGTGTGGAGGTGAAACGCAATTTACTTCCTCATCATCCTCAAACTCAGAATTGCTCTCCACCTTTTTCATTGGTTCAACTGTATCTGAAGCACTAATTTCTCCGCAAACTGCGACATTTTCGTCAATATTCAAAAACCAATTATCGTCATCTTCAGAAATAACTTGATCGTGTAGATTTTCACTCACAACACATGAGTGCACATTGCTTGCGAAGAAACCACATCTACTGAAGCAATTTTTGATAGTGATTTGTTTCACGTCGTTGCTCCAGGGACTTGAAATCAGTCTAATTGCTTCTAACACATCACACTTTTGATTTATTCCATTTTCGTCATCTTCAATTACTTTCCACCCTTTTCTGTCGAAATGTTTTAAACATTTAATTATTCCCTGGTCTGCTGGCTGTAGTTTAGAAGTTGTGTTAGAAGGGAGAAATTCTAACTTGATAGATTTCAAGTTCAAAAGTTGACCGTGAGCTGTACACGGATCAACGAAGATCAACATTTTATGCTTTTTTTGCATGAAACACTACATCTAAATTTCTGATATACTCCTCGAACAATATCAGTGTCATCCAAACTTTGTTATTGGATCTTTACTCTACCAGAAGTGACTTTTTATGTTGACACCGCGAGGATTTTTGTATTTAGCGATGACCAGTAAAGGTAATTTTTCTATTCCAGAAGCATTTGCTCCAACAAGCACATTTAAACGTTCTTTACTTAACTTTTCACCGGAACATGATTACCCCTTAAACATCATTGTATTTTTAGTAAAACATTTGTAAAAATCTCCCATTTCATACATACTGTAAACGTCGTCCGCACTGTAGCCTGCAAGAAGTTTGGGTAATGAAACTGTCTTCCTTTCATCACACAGCGTATCAGACACATCTTTTGCTTCAGTGTCTAATGTCCGAAACACAATGTTGTGTTTAAGTCATCCCGTGCTTGCAGGGAATCCTTCCTTTCACATTCAATAATTTTGTGAAATCCAAAGCATTTTCATGTAACATCATACCACTTAAAGGAATTACACTCTTCTGTGTACTGCAAGGTGTAAACCACTTTACGAGGTCTTTTTCGATATCTTGGAAGGCACACGTATTCATCCTTTTGTACTTTGGGTTGACACTTGACTTACGTCTTTTGAAAATGCGTTCTTTATCTTTGAGTGTGGTAGATAGAGTGTTGCGAGGGATACCATATTTCAGGGCTAGATCTTTTTTCATTAAACTAGGATTGTTTTCAATATCTTTTATCAAATTTACTTTTTGTTCTAAAGTAAGAATTTCTAATTTCCGCTTCGACATTTTAAAAAACCCGACTAAAAATGTATCACGATGTGAAAGCAATAAGCACTAAAATGACAAGACTCAACATTAAAACAAAGAACCCGAATGAAATCTGAATAATGGAATCGAAAGATAAAAGAAAAATCTTTCCATAAAAGCGTGAGAAATTTTGCAAATTGAAATACACTAAGCCACCTGAGAGTTGAGAAAAAGGAATATGTAAAGGAGAAATGAATGGGGGAGGGGGAACAATTTGCCACCGAAAATGCAAACTCGCAGTCCAAGGTGAGAAGTAAAAATAGCATCCTTCAAAGGCCGCGAAGGAGTTCAGAAAAGTTTAATTTAACAGAAAGTGTCATTTTTGAGCTGTGGCTGAAAAATTAAGAAATTAGTCCAATTACTGTTATTTGTCTTTCTGAAAAAAAATCAACTTAAAAGATGTAGACTTCGACAAAACGAGAAAGTTTAACATTGATTTGTTTTAAAGGTGTATGTGAATACTGTGCGTAACTTTAGGAATGAAGACGATTAGGTTTCTTTTTCACATTTTTTATAACACACAGCACACAAATGTTACAAACAATCACAAACACTGAAGAACATAGAATGATGAAGTGACGTTGGGGTAATAACCCGCTGTTAGAACAAGTGACGTTCATAAAACATATTTTTGGGGAATACTCCCGCTATAAGAAACAGAATAACTGGGGATAAGACCCGCTATAACATAATGTGCCACAATGGCAGCTCAAGAACAACATACTCTATACTTGGGGATAAGACCTGCTAGAATACACAACGTGCCACAATGGCAGCTAAAGAACAACTGAACTGGGTCACATGACCGCAAAGCTACGGAGCTCGTTCGGCATGCGCACAAGGTCCGAACATGCCGCCCCGCGTTGCAATGTGCGTAGCACATTCAAAATATTAAAAATACACTATAAATACAAGAACTAAATAAAATACCAATACCATAAAATAATATTTCAATACAAATACAATAATAATAAGTTGCAATAACAAGGACTATACAATACAATAAAATTAAATTCTTTGTTACAAAATTAAGCTATTTTCTAAAAATAGTTCGATGTTTTCTTAAGAAAAGTTGAGTGCAAATTAACATGTAAATCTTAGGTGCACTTTAAAATAAGTAGACAATGAGAAAAGGTATGTACATTAGGTTTCATTAATTGGCAAGACACACAATCTAGATATGGATCTAAGAAAGATATTTGAGGCTGTTTTAACCTTTGCAACCCTAACATTACCATCCTTTCCTGGTATAACCTCTAAGATTCGTTCTAGCATCCACTTACAGGGAGGTAAATTGTCCTCCTTTATGACTACCATCGCCCCTGGTTTGATGTTTTCCCCCTTTACCTGCCATTTTGAACGATTTTGGAGATGACTCAAGTAATTTAATTGCCAATTTCTCCAAATTAATTGGACGAATTTAGTGATTCTCTGCCACCTAGATAATCTCGATTCTGTGATATCAATCAACTGAGGTTCTGGAATGGCATCGATAGGCCGACCAATTAGGAAATGGCCTGGTGTCAATGCATTAAAATCATTTATATCGGCCGATAACGGAGTTAAGGGACGCGAATTTAGTACCCCTTCGATTTGGGTGGTGACTGTTTGGAATTCTTCCATAGTCAATCTAGCACCTTTTAATGTTTGTTTAAGATAATACTTGAAAGATTTTACACCAGCCTCCCATAAACCACCAAAGTTGGGCGATCTAGGAGGAATGAACTTCCATTCAATAGCTTCTGAAGTAAGGTAATTAGCTAATTTTTCATCCGGTCTACGAACTAACTCATGAAGTTTGTGCAATTCTGATTTAGCACCCCTAAAATTCGTAGCATTGTCTGTCATAATAGAAGCGCATTTTCCTCGCCTTGAAACAAAGCGTTTAAGTGCGGCGATAAACGCATCAGAAGTTAGATCCGTTACTATTTCTAAATGAATAGCCTTTGTTACTAAGCAAACGAAAATCACGACATAAACCTTATGAAAAATCCCTTTTCTTTGATTTTTATATTTAATCTCAAAAGGGCCGCAAAAATCGGCTCCTGTATGGTTAAACGTAAAGTTTGGAGTTACTATTTTTGATGGGAGGTCACCCATGATTTTTTTAGCAGTAACTGGGTTGTTCCTAAAACAGACAACGCAATCATGCACTACTTTTCGCGCTAAATTTTTTCCACTTACGGGCCAAAACCGCATACGTACGTAATGGATTAAAGTTTGGGGACCAATATGAAAATACTTCCTGTGAAAATGCTCAAATATGAGTTTTGTGAGCTTATGGCCTTTCGGCAAAATGATTTGATGCTTCTTATCAAAGTTTAAATCTGAATTTTCCAACCTACCGCCAACTCTTAAGATATTATCTTGATCCAAAAAGGGGGATAAACATTTAATTTTACTGGAAGGGGGAACCCTTGATTCCCGTTTTAAACCCTTAATCTCTTCCTGAAATTTTGTACTAATCTAATTAGAGAAACTTCTGAATTTTTTATTTCTGGGGTTGTGAGGCTGCCTCTGCGCCGGTCTGCTAACTTACATTTGCAATTGTGAAAAAACCTATAAACATATGCCAGTATGCGAAGAATACTATAGTATTTACCACTTATGTTGAGAAAAAAATTTACTTCTTCAGGATTCCTGAAAAGAGAAAGAGAAATATTAGAATTGAAATCATTACAGTTATTTTTATATTTTGATTTAGTCTCTGGAATGTAATCTGTTTCTGGCACAGAAATAGTTTCTTGCTCAGTCACTAAGTCATCAGCTGCTAGGAAGTTTGGTCCCCTAAACCACATTGGATTCTCTACAAGGGAATTAACACTCGCACCTCTGGTCAAGAGATCGGCAGGGTTGTCCTTGCTGGAGCAGTGATACCAAGAGTTCGAATCTGAAAGTGCATTAATCTCTATGACAAGGTTAGCCACAAACTGCTTCCATCGCTTTGATGATCCTTTGATCCAGAATAAGGTTATTTTGGAATCCGTCCAATAGTACACTTTCGATGTGATTTTTTGATCTAGATGGGTTTTACTTTATTGGTCAGTCTTGCACTTAGTAAGGCTCCGAGAAGTTCTAGCCGAGGCAGAGTTATCTCCTTTATCGGTGCAACACGACTCTTTGAAGTCACGAGATTGACTTCCACCACTCTCTCTTTTTATTCTCAGATAAATTGCAGATCCATACGCTATTTTACTAGCATCAGAAAAGGCATGTATGTCTACAGCTATTACTTGATTCAAGCTACCAAGAATTTTCCTCGGAATTTTTAATTCTGCTAAATTTGGAAGTTCTTCGAGCCACTTTAACCATTTTTCGTGCACATTAGTTGGTAACTGTTCATCCCATGCTGTCTTCTTTAGCCATAGTTCTTGGAATAGGCATTTTATTCTAATGGTGAATGGCGTCAGCATGCCTAACGGATCGAAGATTTTACCAACTGCTTGCAATAGTAGACGTTTTGAGCTTTTTTGCGATGACAAGAATTCTATTAAACTTTTGACTTCGAATGTCAGACAATCTTCTTCTGTTTTCCAGGACATTCCTAATACCTTGCTTAGATTGCTTCCTAGGCTTATTGCAGCATGTTCTGTTTGAATATTTAAACCTTCCTTTTGCCAGCACTTCAGTAACGCTTCATCATTGGTTATCCATTTTCGAAGAATCATTCCTGCTTCAGACATTATTTTGTTAGCATTCAGGGTGTTATGGCGTAAATGCCCTCAAATTTATTTGTTTATAATTTAACTCTGTTTATCTTTCATATTGCGCAATATAATTATAAAACTGATTTCTTTTGACAGAAAAAATCTAATCTGTTTATCTAAATTGTTTATAACCCTGAATCAATATTTATGAGTAACATTATGATTTCAAGGTCATGTAATATAGATTTATTTACTTTATAATAATTTTGAATTGATGGTGATTTATTAGTTTTATAATTACTTGGATGTCATTTAAATGAATATTATAGCTATTTAGAAGATTTATAACTGCATATTGTAATTTTTATTTTGATGTTTATTTTATATAATATGTATCATTTTTAAAATGGTCAGTCTTGACTCTGTAACCAAGCAGAGAACATGTAACATGTCCTGACTCTGTAATCAGAGATGTCAATTGTTAAATCATGGCTCTGTTTAATACAGAGTGTATAATGGAAGTCCTGACTCTGCAACGAAGCAGAGAACATTTTTTTTGTATTGGCTCTGTTAAATACAGAGAATTACTATTATGGAACAATTATTATCTTCTAATGATGAATAGAATTTACATACTATTTCAGTTTTATTTAATAAACTATTTAACCTAATTGCTCTCCCATCTCACTTGGATTTTGAAAATTTATTTGTCAGATGAATTTCGGCGCCAACATTTATTTTTGGTGCCGAAACCCGGGAAACATTTTTTGGAAATAATAGTGAGCTATTGTGAAAGAGATTTGTGATTAACAACTGTGATTTATTTTTCAACATGTGATTAGTGTGTGATTTATATTTCAACCTGTGATTAGTGTGGAATTATTATTGTGCCATTTGGATTACGACATGCCATCTACATTACCTGGAATTAACAGGTAAGAAAATATTTTTTTCATTTTCTATGAATGGTTAATGTTTTAAAATAAGAATTATTCTTTATTTAAAATGGAAAATCTTGAAAAGCTGAAAGCAAAACGTTCTGTTGAACGAACGAGTTTCACGAAATTAATTACAAAATTAGAAACATTATTAAATGATGACATTGATAATACGAAAACCGATGAATTATTAGAGCTTCAAGAAATATTTCTCTTAAAAGAAACGGCTTTCCAAAGTTTGAATCGTGATATTGAAGCTCAAATATCCGACTTAAAAGAATATGAAAAGGACATTGCTAATAGTGAAAAGTACACTGACCAATTGATCAGTGCTAAATTTAAAATTAAAAATAGATTAAGAAAATGTAAAAAGGATAATGTTTCTATGATAGCAACTAGTCATGTAAATTCATTGAATGGTTCTGCTAGTGGAACAGAAACGAGTTCTGCCATGAAATTGCCTAAATTAAATGTTCCAAAATTTTCTGGTGAAATCGAAGAATGGGTCGAATTTTTTAACTGTTTTGAAACATCGATACACCAGAATAAATCACTATCTAAGATAGAAAAATTCGCTTATATAAAATCCTTGTTATGTAATCGGGCCTATAATGTGGTAGAAGGGTTTCCTTTGACAGAACAAACTTATGATACTTGTATTGATTTATTAAAGGACCGTTTTGGTAAGGTTGATGTTATTATTAATAAACACATGACTAATTTATTAAATATGGAACCAGTTAAAAATTGTTCAAATTTAAATGCATTAAGAAGATTGCATGACATGTGCGAAGTTAATATTAGAAGTTTAAGAAATTTGGGGGTAACATCCAGTTCTTATGGACAATTGCTAAATCCTATTTTGCTAAAGCTATTGCCCCATGAATTAGTGATTGAATATCATAGAAAACGTGATACTAGCAAAGAGTCAGATGTAACCGATCTAATTGCCTTTCTGAAATGTGAAATAGAATGTAGAGAAAAGGCTTTGTCAATGACAAGTTCTAAAAATGATGCATCCTCTTCTTTTGTACATAAAAATAAAACTGAATTTCGTGAAAAGAAAACATCAAATAAATATCAACATGCTAATACCTTAAATGCCACTATTAAAGTTTTTTGTGTATTTTGCAAAGGTAATGATCATTTATCTTCCGAGTGTAAAAATTTAGCTGATGATAAGAAAAGATTAATGTTACGTAAGGAGGGTAGATGTTACAAATGCTTTTTGAAATCGCATTTATCTTCGCAATGCCGCATAAAATTAAAGCCATGTCTAAATTGTAAAAGCACTGAACATAACAAATTATTTTGCTTTAAGAAAAGTTTGAAACCGGAAATTAATGAAAATCAAAATCAAACAGTTGTATCTAATTCTCATTGTAATTTTAGAAATTCTAAGCATGCTGTTTTATTGCAAACATGTTGTGTAACTGCTCAAGGTAATTCTAAATCAAAGGTAGTTCGATTATTACTTGATTCTGCAAGCGAAAAAAGCTTCATAACAAAAGCATTAGCTCGTGAATTAAATTTGCCTGTTTTAAGAAAAGAACATTTAACTGTATTCGCTTTTGGCATGGATCAAGGTCGCGAAGAAGAATATGATGTTTTTAAAATTAAATTGCGAAGTAAAATGAATTATCATCGTTTTATAGATGTTGAGGTGCTAGCTACCGATTTGATAAGTGCAACAACATTGAAGGTTCCCAATTCTGACCCTCTAGTTATAAAATACATTGAAAGTAAAAGATGGAGGTTAGCCGACCCTACGCCCGAGGAATCCGAAGTACAAATTTTACTTGGAGCTGATTATTTCTGGAATGTTCAGAGAGGTGTCGTTGAAGAAATTAATGACCATTTATATGTAGCTAATACACTTTTTGGGTACACAATAGTGGGAAAAATAAACTCTAAAGGTAACGAAACAGTTAATGCTCATCTTGTATCTGTTAATGAAATAGAAAATTTTGATTTGCAAAAGTTTTGGAAACTAGAGTCTTTGGGTATTTGTGATAGTAAAAATGAATTATTTTCACAAAAGGATTTAGATGCTCTTGATTTATTTAATGATAATTTAAATTTTGTAAATGGAAGATATGAAACTAAACTTTTGTGGAAAGTAAATAAAAATGAATTGGAATCCAATTTTGATGTAGCTAAACATAGACTTTGGGGATTAAAATCAAAATTGTGCAAAAATGAATGGTTACTTAAGGAATATGAGAAAATATTAAATGAACAATGTGGTTTGGGTATAATTGAAGAATGTGAGTTTAATAAAGATGAAATAAACACGTATTACATGCCTCACAGACCAGTAATAAGGGAAGATAAATCGACAACTAAAGTAAGAATTGTTTTTGATGCGTCATCCAAAGATAAGGGGGCAAAATCGTTAAACGAGTGCTTATTTCCTGGGCCCAATCTAAATCCTAACATATCGGACATTATTTTAAAATTCCGTCTCCACAAAATTGCTTTCTCGGCAGATATAGAAAAAGCATTCTTGCAAATCCAGATACAAGAAGAAGATAGAAATTTTTTGAGGTTCCTGTGGTTTGACAATATCACTAGTAACAATCCCATTTTGAAGGTTTTTCGCATGACCCGTGTAACTTTTGGTGTAACAACTTCACCCTTTTTCCTTTCTGCAACCATCAAACATCACATTGAGGGGTATAAAGATTTGTTTGGAAAAATAGTTAATATGCTGGATACTTCCTTATACGTTGATGACCTGTTTCATGGAGCTGATTCAGTAAATGAAGCTTTTGTTTTATCAAACGGTGCAGAGAAGATATTGAGTGAGGCCAATATGAAACTCAGAAAATTTAAAACCAATTCTTCCGATTTAAAATTTTTATGGAAGGAACATGGAATAAACTTTGAGGAAGACACTCTTGAACAAAATCTTTCGAAGGTATTGGGAATTATATGGATAACAGAAAGTGACACCTTGAAAATAGACATACAACCACTTTTAGTAGAATTTGACCATAAAATTATTACCAAACGTATTGTTTTACAAACTGTGGCAAAAATTTATGATCCTATTGGACTCATTTCCCCTTTCGTGATAAGAATTAAATTTTTAATGCAAGAACTCTGGGAACATGGAATTGACTGGGATTCTACATTACCAGATTCTTTAAGTGGAAAATTCAGAAAATGGCATAATGAAATAAAAGACTTGGTAAATTTTGAAATTCTTAGAAAATATTTTGTAACTATCCCAAAATTAAATCCTGAAACCGCTCAACTTTTCATATTTTCTGATGCTAGTTTAAAGGGGTATGGGTCAGTGGCTTATTTACGTGATTCTTCTTCTTGTGAAACTTCATTTGTAATAGCAAAGTCGAGAGTAGCGCCTCTCAAGAAAATTACATTGCCGCGCATCGAACTTCTTGGAGCACTTACGGCTGCAAGATTAGCGAATTATTTAAAGGAAATATTTAAAATTGTGAATGAAAATATATTTTGTCTAAGTGACTCCCAAATTACCTTGCACTGGATTAAAGGAAGTGCTAACAACTGGAAGCCCTTTGTGGCAAACCGCGTACGCGAAATTCAGGAACTTGTTGCTCCTGTACAATGGAAATTTTGTAAAGGAAAGGAAAATCCTGCAGATGTTCTCTCTCGTGGTTGCTCTGCATCTGAATTGATTAATAACGAGGTATGGTTACATGGTCCTAGCTGGCTGAAGGAAGAATCGTTACCAGTATTTCCCCCTGAAACTCAACCTAATCTACCTGATGAAGAGGTCTTGCAAGAACAACGTAAAACGCTTGTTTGCTCCATATCCCAAAATATTCCAGAATTTGAGCTTTTATTTAAATTTTCATCCTGGTCTAAATTAAAACGAATTACGGCTTGGTGCCTCAGATTCATCAAAAATAGTACATGCCCATCTGAACGAGTCTATGGTTTTTTGACTGTTCCAGAACTTGAAAGGGCAACAAATGCTATTGTGAAATTAATTCAAAACCATGAATTCGGAGACGAACTGAAAATTCTAAAATCCAGAAAGATCCTAAATTCTAAAAGCAAACTCCTTCCTTTACATCCATTTCTTGACGAAAATGATATTCTTCGTGTTGGAGGTAGGCTAAAAAATGCAAACTTGTCTGAATATCAAAAACATCAAATCATTCTCCCTAAAAGGCATCATGTTACAGACTTGATAATAAAGTATTTTCATGAGAAACATCTTCATAGCGGGACTCAATTGACAATTTCAGCAATTCGACAAAAATTTTGGATAATTAATGCTAAAGAAGCTGTGAAAAGAGAAATAAGGAAATGTACGAAATGTTTCCGAAATTCATCACACCTTTCATCTCAGTTGATGGGAAATCTGCCATCAGCACGCGTGACACAAGCTCGAGTATTTTCAAGAGTAGGAGTCGACTTAGCCGGCCCCTTTTTGATCAAACCTCGTAAGGGACGTGGTGTGAAACCCTTTAAACATTATGTTTGTCTGTATGTTTGTTTCGTAACAAAAGCTATCCATCTTGAGTTAGTCACTGATCTTACAACTGAAACCTTTCTAGCCTCATTGAAAAGATTTGTGGCTCGACGTGGAAAACCTCTAGAAATATTTTCCGACAGAGGTACAAATTTTGTAGGGGCAGACCGCGAAATAAAGAGAATGATGTCTCTAATTGCTTCTGATGAAAAATTGCACAAGTATCTTACTGACGAAATGATAGTATGGAAATTCAACCCACCTTCCGCCCCTCACTTTGGAGGCCTTTGGGAAGCGGGAATAAAACAAATGAAAAATCATTTGAAGAGAACAATTGGTGATCAGATTTTAACTTATGAAGAATTTTTGACCTTAATTGCACAAATTGAGTCATGCTTAAATTCAAGACCGCTTGTCGCTGAGTCTTCTGATCCAAATGACTTTACGGCTCTAACGCCAGGACATTTTATTATAGGAGCACCCTTGACCTCCTTACCTGCGCCTGATATCTCCTCTACCTATGTAACTCCTTTGGAACGTTGGAAATTGCTACAAAAGATTTTCCAAAGTTTTTGGAAAAGGTGGTCGTCAGACTATCTCTCACAATTGCAGCAACGTACAAAGTGGTTTAGAAGCAACCCGAACTTAAAAATCAATGACTTGGTGTTGATAAAGGAAGAAAACCAGCCCCCATTAAGGTGGAAATTGGGCAGAATAATTGAACTATTTCCTGGGGATGATAATATTGTTCGTGTTGTCAAATTAAAGACTTCTACTGGTGAACTGAAACGCCCTATCACAAAATTGTCTCCTCTACCGATGGACATTTAATATAATAGAATTTTACTTTATTTTAACTAACTTTATTATTATTATTTTTTTCTATGTCTAATTTTTGTAACTTTCTGAACTATTTTGTATATTAATGTCTTTTTCTATTTTTAGTTGTTCCAGAAACTGTTTTTTATAGAAGTAGCAGGATTTAATTGCATTTCATTTTAGTTATACTTAACATTTAAGGTAATATTTTAAATTTGTATTTAATATTTGATTATTTAGTATGTGATAGTGGAAATTTGGTAAGTTATAATTGTTCGATGAACTCCGTTCATGGAGGCGGAGGATGTTACGGCGTAAATGCCCTCAAATTTATTTGTTTATAATTTAACTCTGTTTATCTTTCATATTGCGAAATATAATTATAAAACTGATTTCTTTTGACAGAAAAAATCTAATCTGTTTATCTAAATTGTTTATAACCCTGAATCAATATTTATGAGTAACATTATGATTTCAAGGTCATGTAATATAGATTTATTTACTTTATAATAATTTTGAATTGATGGTGATTTATTAGTTTTATAATTACTTGGATGTCATTTAAATGAATATTATAGCTATTTAGAAGATTTATAACTGCATATTGTAATTTTTATTTTGATGTTTATTTTATATAATATGTATCATTTTTAAAATGGTCAGTCTTGACTCTGTAACCAAGCAGAGAACATGTAACATGTCCTGACTCTGTAATCAGAGATGTCAATTGTTAAATCATGGCTCTGTTTAATACAGAGTGTATAATGGAAGTCCTGACTCTGCAACGAAGCAGAGAACATTTTTTTTGTATTGGCTCTGTTAAATACGGAGAATTACTATTATGGAACAATTATTATCTTCTAATGATGAATAGAATTTACATACTATTTCAGTTTTATTTAATAAACTATTTAACCTAATTGCTCTCCCATCTCACTTGGATTTTGAAAATTTATTTGTCAGATGAATTTCGGCGCCAACACAGGGAAACATCAAGAGCTTCTTGCAGCGTATCTTCGCCAGATATAAAATCGTCCACATAAATATATTTATCGAGTAGGTGAACAGTTCTTGGGTGTAGGTTCGTAAACCGCTTGATGTGCTCCTTTATGGTAGCAGATAGGAGGAATGGAGAGGCATTGACTCCAAAAATAACACGTTTGAATCTGAAGACCTTGAAAGATTTTAAACCATCATCATACCACAGAAAACGGACAGAATCCGATCTTTTTCAGCTAGTGAGATTTGAAGGAACGCCTTCTCGATATCAGAAGAAAAGGCAATTTCGTATAATCTGAAGTGGATTAAAATATCAAATAGAAGTGGATTTAAGTTGGTGCCGGGCCATAAACAATCATTAAGGGACAAATCATTGTTATCATGAGAGCTGGCATCGAAGACGATTCGAACCTTTGTAGTAAGTTTATCTTCTTTACAGACCGCATGATGGGGCAAATAATAAACTGCCCTGTCTAAAACAGGTTCATTTTCTTGCACCTGTTCTATAATTCCTTGCTTTAAATATTCCGTGATTATTTCAGAATATTGTCGAAAAAGCTCTGGGTTTCGATAAAATTTTCTTTTTAGACCTTCCAAACGCTGTTTCGCAACATTAAAATTATCATTTAAATCCTTCCAGTCTTTTTTCCACGGTAACTGAACTTCATAACGATCGCCTACAAATTTGACAGTTTTATCGAATATTTGTTGTGCTTGATCAGTTTCCGATATTTTCGGATCATCATGTTTAATGCCTATAGACTCAAGCTCCCAAAATTGTTTTAAATTATCATTTATTTCATCGAAATCTCTAACGAAATTGCACATAGTAATATTGTTTGTTTGCGTGTTCTCCTCTAGCGCCCCAGTTGGGATCCATCCAAAAAAAGTGTCTTGCAGAAAAAGTTTATCATTTATCTTAACTGAATTATGCTTTAAAATTCTATAAAATAATTCAGCGCCAACCAATGCGTGAATTTTTCCCGGTTTGAAAAATGTGGGGTCTGCCAATTCCACAATATTCGGTAAATTAATGTCCGATACATTTAATTGCTTTGATGGAATTACATCCGTGATTTTGGGAACAATTAAGAAATCTATATTCTCCCTGAAAGAGCCATCTTCGTTTGTAATTACACTCGAAATTTTATTTTTTACATTATAAGTATAACCGTTTAATCCTGTAACGGGTACATTAATTATCCTTTTTATAAATTTCAGCATGTCAGCGCAATCCTTAGTTAAAATATTGACATTGCTAGCATTATCCAAAATTACTCTAAACCTTCGTTTATTTCCGAAAGTATCTTCTATAAAAACAAAGCATGTACTCAATAAAATTGATTTTCTTTCTTTACTTATATTATTCAAGGTCTTTAAAGATTCATTATTTATCGAAATGTTTTCCGTTTCTCTATTTACCGCACCTGCAAGAGGGGAGGAAATTTGGGGGGAAGCCAATTCATTTTTGAATTTATTTTCTTTTTCTCGATGAAGCGATGAGCTGTGTCGCAATCCACAGGTATTACAATTATATTTTGAAATGCAAGAATTTACGAAATGAGAATTATTCAAACAATTAATACACAGCTTATTTTTCTTCACAAAATCGTATCGTTCAGAAACATTCATTTTTCGAAACTGAGAACATTTGTTCAAATTATGAAAAGCCAATTTACACAGAATACAAGTTTTTCCATTCGATTTATCATTCGAATTCAGCATGAAATTTTTTTGTTTGTTCGAAAGAGGAATGTTTTTGTTTAAGGGTTTTGAAGCAGAGTATCTATTTACGCTTTCTAACGTAGAACTGCGGTTTTCCAAAAATGACATTAATTCATTAAATTGCGGGTATTCTGATTTTTTAATCGAATATTCAAATAATTTTCGAGATTCCTTATCTACCTTTTGCAATATAATATTGATAAGGATAGCATCAGACAGATTGTTTTGTTCATATTGTAATACTTTTAAGGCCCTCAAATTTTTATTTACACAATCAATAAAAGATCTCAATTCTTTAGAAGACTCGTAATGTATTTTTTCATAATTAATTATGGCTGATAAATGAGTGTCAATGAGCAAACGTTGATTTTCGAATCTTTCAGTAAGTGCTGTAAACAATGACTCAAAGGAATCGTCTGGGCTCTCTAGTTGTTTTGCTTCATTTTTTAGCGATGCTCGCAAATAAAACAGCTTCTGAGCGTCATTTAACTGAGCATTATTGATAATTAAATTTGTAAATTGTACTTTAAAGATTGACCACTCTTCATATTTACCATTGAATGTTGGTAGTGGGATTTCAGGTAACTTAACTTTAATATTATTCAAACTTATAGATTCAATACTATCAGCATGCACATTTATTTCAGAAACTTTAAGATTTTTAAGAAATAGGTTGAGACTTACCTCAAGTTTCTCGAGACGATCTTCGAGTTCATCTAACTCGTTTTCGATTTCTGGTAAGTCTTTAATCTCAGGGATATCATAATATTTATCCCGTATTTCTGATACTTTTGCTTGAAGCTCAGGTAATTTTCGAATCTTTATTTCGAGCTCAGTACTCGAGTAATTAATTTCGTCTGTATTATCTTTTACGAAATTTTCTAATTTCGTTATAGCACCTTTTAGAGCACCTTTTGTTCTATTTAATTTTTCCATAGCAGCTATTTCGCTGCGAAATCGACGGACCTCAACAATGTATGTGAATACTGTGCGTAACTTTAGGAATGAAGACGATTAGGTTTCTTTTTCACATTTTTTATAACACACAGCACACAAATGTTACAAACAATCACGAACACTGAAGAACATAGAATGATGAAGTGACGTTGGGGTAATAACCCGCTGTTAGAACAAGTGACGTTCATAAAACATATTTTTGGGGAATACTCCCGCTATAAGAAACAGAATAATTGGGGATAAGACCCGCTATAACATAATGTGCCACAATGGCAGCTCAAGAACAACATACTCTATACTTGGGGATAAGACCCGCTAGAATACACAACGTGCCGCAATGGCAGCTAAAGAACAACTGAACTGGGTCACATGACCGCAAAGCTACGGAGCTCGTTCGGCATGCGCACAAGGTCCGAACAAAAGGGGTCGGGACTTCGTGTAAACTTCGACTTAAACGAATATTCAACTTATCAGACTTCGACTTATCGAGAATTCACTGTACAATGTTTTAGTCCATTATGGTAAATTTTTATCCCTGCTATTTTTTTATATTTAGCAATTTTATATGCGATTTTGAATATTTAGCGACTTTTTGAGTTCCATGTCGATTCTGTGACAGACGCCCAATTTTTTTATCAGGATTTTTTTGACTTAATAACACAAAATTTCGGTTTTCACAGCAATTTTTTAGTAAAAGGAACTCTGTTTCAAACTTTTAGCCAAATATGAATTTTGTTTCACACTTTTACCTATTATAGTAAATATTCCCCTCTGCAATTTTTGAATTTTAGCGATTTTTAATGCGATTTTCAGTTTTTTTCTTTTGTTTTTTTTTCCCAGCAAGTTCTGTGGGGATTTTTTTAACATTCAGAAAAGGAATACACTTTCAAACCTTTAGCGTAATATAGTAAATTTTCTCCTGTGTGAGTTTTGATTTTTTTTCTATTTATCACAATTTTTAACATTTCAATGGTGACTTTTTAACAATCATAATTGAGATTAGATTTCAAACTTTTATCCTGTAGCAAAATTTGTTCTTCTTGATTTTTGAAGTTTTTGCGTTTTTTACACTTCTTTGCTTCTTCTACTGCGATTTTTTGACATTCGGTTTTTTAGTCTAACTAGGGGATCGTACCCGGGCTTCCCGGGTTAAAGAATATAGGTGAAAACATTTTTTTTAATTGAAAACTAATATTTTTTTTTATGCAATAAATTTTTGAAATTGCCCACTTACATTAAAAAAGCCTTTTTCATATGGATAATACGAATTATACAATCAAATACATCTTTGAAATTTATCAAAAGCGATATTTTCTTATTAGCCGCATGCTAAGAGTTATATGACCAAGATTTTGCTACTTATGGCATCCTTTTATATTCTGATAATTTTAGAGCTTATACATGTCTGTTAAATTTGTGTTTTATTTATATTATTTTGTTTATTTATTCATAGAAAAGTTTTTTTAAATGGATATTAGCCGTAAGAAAATGATGAACTCTTTATTTTGTTTTAAGGACAAATGGATAAATCTTTCGTAATCGAGCTCCATGCGATATAGATAAATTAAAAAATATTTCATGCTTTAAAATTGTTTTTAAAACCATTGACAATCAGTAAACTGAGATGAACTTTGCAAACAAATTCCATTTGAAAAAAAATTCCTATTTGGTGATCTAAAAATTTAAATTGTACCATTATAAATATGTTAGATTTGTATTTTTTCAATATTATTCTTTTATTTGCTTATAAAAGAAGTATTAATTTTGTTAATTTGTATTTTGTTTGATCATTTAAAAATCATTTTAACTCAAAACTTGAAGTCAGGATTGTTAGCGATATCTTTTATGTGAACAGACGCACTCTTTACTTGAGATCCTAATCTCAATTCCGGAGAATAAAAATTTCCGTAATTTATGATTTTTAGACGCATTTTGTGTTAAAATGTTTACTTTTATCTAGGAAAATGATCATTTTATTTTAAATATGACTTCATTTTCACTTAAATAAGCATTTCGCTTAATGTCTGAAACCTAGTATCAGTACACATGCAGAAGGAAAAACAATATAGAAAATTTATAAGGAAAAATATGTGTTTTCAAAAGCAGTATGTTATTTTCCGCTATCATGCCCCTAATATAATATTCTGCTCCTAATGGGATTTTGCGACACTAAACCTTATACAACAATTTTGAAATTTTATCAGAAAATAGCATGAATAAAGATAAAAATACCTCATTATTTCTCTCTTGTCTGCAATAATGAAAGTTATCTAATTTTCACCATTTTGAAGAAATTTCATAAAATGCTTTTAAAATTAAAATATAAAAGTGGGGATATTAAAAAAAATACACTGTAAAAAAAACGACGTTTTTATAGTACAAAGTACTGTTCATCTCGCACACAAACTCGATCACAGTGAATGTGCTGTATCTTTCTTTGGTTTCCTGACTATATTAACATGGATAATACAGTAGTTGCGTAAAATTAACAGCACAATGTGCTGGCAATTCGGACGCCAGCAGTTTGTGCTGTAAAAAAATGCGTCTAAAAATTGCCAGCACATTGTGCTGTTAATTTTACACAACTACTGTATTTTCCATGTTAATATAGTCAGGAAACCAAAGAAAGATACAACACATTCACTGTGATCGAGTTTGTTCTGGCAAATCTACAGTGGTTTTTTTACAGTGCAGATAGTGTGATCACATCTACAAATGAAGAGCTTTCAGTTAAAAAAATATATATATATTAGTAAAATTGGTTCAGCAGAAAGATCGGGGCAGATGACTAAAAACACACTTGTGTTTTAAATACGTAGATTATATAAAATTAGGAAAAATTAAGCAAATTATGTTATGTTGATAAAATTATAATAGAATGTCCTAAAGAATAGCAATACAATTTTCTTATTTGAGATAATTTTGGACAAAAATTTCAGGAACATAATATTATTTTAAACCACGAATTGTTTGTTTGCTCGTCTAGCAAATCCATCCTGCAGAGAATCGTCAATTTCTGTAATATAAATCGCTATTATTTGCATGTCACCTCTCTTTTATAAAGATACTCTAAATTTTTGTAAAACATTGTGTTTTATCAGTGTGTGATTTCGATTACATTATTTTCAAAAGTGAAGCATTTTCACCTGTGAAGAATTTCGAAGCAACTGGGCTGTGAAAATGACGCACCTCTACAAAACATAATTCAAGTTTAAGAATTAAAATACATGCTTTTTTATAAAATGACGTCATTTGCATTCACTAAAGCAATCCACTTTTACAATCCAGTTTTAACTTCGTCAATAGAAAAGTATGCATGTGACGTCATTATCATGGAATAACAGATAATATTCTTGACATAGCCCATATTTTAATTTCAACATTTTTTTTTCAGGTTTTATGAGAAACTGGCAACAAAAAGATACAGTATCGACTATTTTCGGTTTACTTTCAATGACTTTCAATAGAAATGGGTTACTTTTGTTGCCACAATAAGAAAAATGGTATTAAAAACTACAAAAAAATTAATATCTCAAAAATAAATTGAGATACAGCTTTCAAACAAAAAGCATTTAAAAGAGCATATTTTTCCTAATACGACGGTGTAAAAATTTTAAATGTGCGATGTTTAGAAATTAAAAAATTTGCAGTAGAGAAAATTGCAAAACCAAAATTTCATTTCAAATTTCAAAGTGTTGCCATTCGCAAAATGACGTATGCGTTACGCACAGATATGTTTGTCCTTTATATTATAGATATAGTAAATTCTATCTCTTTTCCATAAAATTTATTGGGATTTCGTGCAGCAATTTTCAAATTTTTCGTGAATCTTTTATGTGGCTTTTAGAGTTTTTTGCATTTTGCTGAGATTTTTTAACATTAGTAGAAGAAATCCTGTTTTAATCTTTTTTTAGCCCCAGTGATAGAATTGATAAAAAAAAAAAAAAAAAAAGTCCCAAGGACCAGTAAGCATGAGAATTTACTGGTCCGCAGTCATTATCACTGGCCTGCTACAAAGTACTTTTAACACCACCTTTAACCCTTTGAGTGACATCCCCCTCCCTTTCCTCCTGGAATATAAACCAAACTTCCTTTGCAGTTACCCAAAATTTTCAAGCATAATAAAATGTAAAATTATAATTTGCTAAAAAGTAAATAAACAGCACATAAGCAAAAACTTTAAAATTAATAATTAGATATTTTATTTCCGATTATTTATTCCAACTGACTGTAAGGTTTAATAATTTTTTAAATAAAATAAAATTGTGTGTTTTGTGTTCGGTTGCAGTTTTTTCAGGAATGGGAAAATTTGCATTTATCTGTCAAAGAGGGTAAGAAAGTTACTGGCCCTGCGGACCACTAAGTTTTTCAAATTAGCGGCCCGATTGAATTTTTGGTGGTTTCGAACCAGCAGATCACCAAGGATTTCGAACGCTGAGTCCAATATAAAAATTTTTGTCCTCTGCAACTTTTGCAAGGTTCCTTCGTGACTGGAAAACCTGGAAAAAAGGGAATTGTCAGGGAAAATGACAAACACTCAAAAAGTCAGGGAAAATTACAAAGTTTTTCTAAAACCTGGAAAAGTCAGGTATTTTTTTTTTATGTGTGTGTCAAGATTCTCCTGGATTCCGAGGTCTGTTCACAAAAAAATTCCAATTTTTCACTTGCAAGGAGAGTTTTCACTAAATTCACATTTTTAGCATAAAGATGTTTTAGCCTTAAAAATTTGTCGAGATATCATGAATATCTAAAAAGAAAAGCTGTAGCTGAAATTAAAATGTTAAAAGACAAAACAATGAAAGTTATACAACAAACTGCTTCTGAAATAACATAAATAAATGATATGATAGTAGAACTGTAAAAAAAAAATATATATAATATGAGTAAATTCAGTTATATGAGAAAAAGTTATTTTGAATCCATCTCAGTTGCATTTTAGATTTATTTTTATTATAATTGTTTTTAATTTATCATTCATTTTTATATTCTAAATGTCAAATGATATAGGCTTTTTAATTTAAATTTTATAAGCTATTTTCATTTTCAAAGCAAAGGCAAGTTTACATTTTATTCAATTTATTAATATTTCAGTGTATTCTCTTTTGCTGTATAAGTTCATTCATTAAGATCTAGAATTATAATTTGCATTTCTAAAAACATTGTGAATTATGGTCAGGGAATTGTAGGAAATATCGTCTGGAAAACCTGGAAAAGTCAGTTAATTTTATTATTCAAATAGAGTATGAACCCTGTTTTGATATTTTAGTGCTTTTTAGCAATTTGCTACGATTTTTCCCTATAAGAACTTTGTTTTAATCTTTTCCCCCAATATTGTGATTTTACCCCCTTCACAGTGAAGTTTATTCAGATTTCGTGCAGCAATTATAAAATTTTTTACAATTTTTTATTGTATTTTCTAGAGTTTTTTTGCGTTTCATGCTATTTGTTGGGGGGCCCGAGCAACACCAGACGAATCGGTGAATACTACAATAAACCTAAAATATATACATAAATTTTGTCACAATTCAAGCAAACTTACAGAAGTTAAAATGCGAATAGATGAAGAACGATAAAAGATCCGACCCCATAAACACTTTTCAAATTTATTGGAAATATTAAAAATCAGTTCCTTATTTTTTTAAATTGCTATTTTATTGGTGTGCTCATCCTTTTAAAAAAATAATAAGATTGGAAAATCTACATTCTGTATTCCCTTTGGCAATAGAAAGTAAGGGGATGCTCAAGATGAAATAAAAAAGTCTAGGCATGCCGTCATCATGCATCCCCCTCGAATACACAACTGGTTACAGTGCATATTTTTTTCGCGTATTAATTAAAAATATATATAAATTATTAAATTAATATGTGAAAAAAAATATACATAGTAACCTGTAAAATTTTTAACAGAAATTGCTTTCTAGAAGCTACTAATATGTAAAACTAAAATTACCACTCATTCTAATAATTAGTTTTTGATTTATGCTTAAAAAAATTCCTGAATTGCAGTGATTAAAAATAAATCAATGTTAGGAGTTCAAAACTGTGCATCTGCAAAATTCTCAAACACTTGACCAAATAACTTGCTAAAATTTAACGAACAATGCAAATATGATGTTAAAATTAGCTATCAGTAGTTAAAATTTGAAAGTTTGCTACAATTTCAGTATGTAGATTCCCCCCGCCCCCCAGTCAGAAAAAAGCATAATTTAAGCATAGCTTTAATTAGTATAGTCTGTATCATTAATTGTTTTGATATCCGAAGGTAAAATTTACCGAAGAATGCAAATAATTTAAGCATAGCTTTAATTAGTATAGTCTGTATCACTAATTGTTTTGATATCCGAAGGTAAAATTCAAATATGATGTCAAAATTAGCTACTAGTAGTTAAAATTTGAAAGTTTGCTACAATTTCAATATGTAGATTCCCCCCCTCCCCCCCCCCACACACACATACGCACACACACACAGAAAAAAAGCATAATTTAAGTGTAGCTTTAATTAGTAGTCTGTATTTCCAATTGTTTTGTATCAGTCACATTTTTATAGAGATGATTTACAGCAGAGTTAGTAGGAAAAGGTATCATTTTCCCCCATGACTGTCTAATACTTTCCAATTCATTATCATTAAAACAATATTATTTTTACATTTATCTTCACACTTCCTTTTTTTAGATTTATCTTTTTATGCATTCTTTTATATGAGCAGCCAGTTGCATGTTTGATTATTTAATTTTATGATAACAAAACTAAAAAAAGTTATGATTGGTGGTTAGATTTCAGACTGTTGTTTAATAAAAAGGATCTCCATGTATTTTTTTGTTGTTTTTTTTTTCAGGAAAATCTCTCACAATGTCTTCATATCCTTGAAAAACTCTTAAAACTGTTATTGTTATTAGGTTTGATGATACTGACATTTGGATTTTCTTATTCAAAGTTGTTGTTATTATTATATGGAGGCTCTGATCTTAGTTCTAGCATTGGTAAGTTTAAGCCATTTGTAAAATACAAATAAAAATATTTATAAATTATTTGTAATCTTTATAATTTTAAAAGTAAAAGAAAAAGTTTATAATTTTATATAGATGTAGATAAGATTTTTGGGTACTACTTAGTTATCCCGTCGACCAAAAATATATCGCCGAACTATACGATTAAATGCCAAATAATGGTTGATCGTAAATGTCACATTCACTTGACTTTAAGCAAGTTACACGTGTTTACATCATCAAGTGATTTTTATTTCGACGTTTTATTTGTATTTTTACTTACATCTTTTCAAGAAGAAAGTATTGGATTCATAAAAATTTTCGACTTCCGGTTTTCGACGGATTTACATGTTTTAGAGGTCAGAGATTCAGAAAAACATGTTTTTACAAAATGTCTGTCTGTGAGTCTGTCTGTCTGTATGTGACACAAATTTTGTGGGTGCTCTATCTCAAGAACTAATGCACGGAATTTAATAAAACTTTATATTCAAGTAGTTCCTAATATAAATTAGTGCTGATTAGGGCTGGGCGATAAAATCAATATAAATTATAAATCGTGATAACGATATCAAAAAATCCTATACAGCAGTACATCACGATTATCGTAATCATGATATAAACCGCAATTATCATAACCGTGATGTAAACCGCAATTATCATACTTTTTTATTAAACTGCAATCGGCACTTGTTCAACTTCGAGTACTCAAGATTCTACCATTCTAAACCGCAGGGCATATCGATGATCATGATTCTAACCGAGTAATTTCTCCTTGCCTAAACCATGATGATTCCTCAAGACTCTCCCAGCCTCAACCATGGTATTAAATACCAATTAATCGGTTTCGATCATCATGATAAAACCATGATGACTCCTCAAGATTCTCCCAGCTTCAACCATTGTATTAAATATGGAATCCTCGTTTTTCGATTATCATGGTACTAACGATATGATTTCTCTCATCCTAAATGGTTTTTAAAAAGGGGAAAAAGTGATATTGTTCAGATGATGGGCGGCAGCTGGTTTTTCTCATGCAGTTGCCGACATCAAATGATATTGTTTTTATTTCAATCTGGTATTTAGATTTCAGCGGTGTTGATGAATATTTGTTAATGAAATATTACATTTTATTTGCAACAGTGGATTTAATTGGACAAATAAAATAATACTTCCATAGCAATATGTATTAATGTTTATTCCAGGTTCTTTTTTTTATGCAGATATTTTTACTTCTCTGAAGCTCGTTTTTTTTCTCCTAATAGTTTCTTTTAAAAATTGACATATGTGAATATTTGGTATTTACTGCCTTTGTCATTGTTTGTTTGTGGGGAGTGGGAGAGAATATTTAGATGTCAATATTTATTTAATGTCACTAGAATTCAAAATAACAAACAGGGCAGAAAAATTAAGCATTTAAAGTTTGTGTACTGACAATCAAAAGAGCAGAGACGTAAATTGTTCGGTGTGTGTGGGGGGGGGGGAGGGGGGGGAGTAGTTTTTTTTTTCTTCATTTAGCAGACATTGGTCGAAACGCAGGAAATCCTCGTCCAAGTTCCCGGATAGAACAAGCATAAGAAATAGTCTCAAAGGTTAGGGAAATATATATTTTTTAAATCAGAATTTTTAAGTTTAAATTCTTAGGGCTGTTCCAGACCTGCCAACTGCTACGAAAAAATCGTAGTTGCTACGATTTGGACCTATAAACTACGATGCTACGAAAATCGGTCTTAAACTATGATTTTTTGCAAAACACACAAACACATTTTTTGTTTCTAGTTGCGATTTTTATCCCATGCAGCATATTTTTCAGGAGTGATTCTATTATGAAATTTCCAAAATTTCAACGTATTCATTTCCGAAAGTTAAAAAAAAAATCTGTTTAAAAAAATGGCTATTAGTCTGAAAAAAATCTGGGCTGCAAAACAAACTTCTTAACATAAAACACTCTTTATGTATATTAACCAGGAGTGAATCGTGTTTCTGTAAATATTTATACAGGAATTCTCTTCCTTAGAAACAAGGGTGCCATTTTCAGAATTTCTGAAAGGGGCAGGGGTGGTTCTTTGAGGGGCAAGGTCGCACGATTTGCGAATTTCATCAAAAGTTCATGGTAAAAAATGCAGATTTCAACAAAGAATCGTGATAGAAAAATATAAATTACGATTGTGGGGGAAAAAAATGTGAATATTTTGAAACGATCGCGTGAAAAAAATCGCGAATTTCATCAAAATTTACTGCACTGGGCTAAAAGATTGGAACCAGACTCTTTTTACAAGTGTTAAAAAAAAAAAAAAAAAGAAAAGAAAAAAAATCTGCGAAACGAAAAGAAACTCTAACAATCGTATAAAAAGTTTCAGAGGAAAAAATTTACTATATTGAGACTGAAACCTTATTCTTTTTACGAATGTCAAAAGATGGCTGCGTAACACGAAAAACCAACCAACCAACCAACCTCCAGATTAATTTCAATTTTGTGTGCTACGATTTCTCATTTTCAAAGGTTGGCAGGTCTGCTGTTCTCAAAAAAGTATTATTTCGCGAAAAAATTTCTGGCACATTCACAAATTTTTTAAATATAATAGCAAGAAATTAGTTGAAAAGGACAGTAACTCATTAAAATCCTTATCCGCTATTGCATAAAGTTACTTAACCCTTTGCACTCCGTTGTCGTCGCTGCAGCGACACCATCTTTCCTTTCAAAATTTGTTTTTGTCACCTGTAATAAAAGATAATAAAATTTCCTTATTTAATCTTAGTATTTTTGAAATTGTGTACTTGTAGGAAACTTCTTTTATAAAAGTGGTGCCGACCGAATAAAATTTGTGTAAGAAACGCCGGAGTCCAAAGGGTTAATTATTGCACTTCATGTACACAGCATACATGGGCGATGGAAGAACGAAATCAAGCGGAGGTAAATTTTGAAACACATTTGATTATGATTTGCAGATCACGCAGAGTTTTATTTTTTCTTAAAAAATAAAAAAAGGAGAATATAAAAATGAAATAAAATAAACTAAGAGTTTTTGTCGGGGACGCCGACGCATAGTAAGACAATTTTAAGCATAACAGCACAACAGCAATATAAATGTTATTTAACAATTATAAAGTAGTATAAACAATTCAAAATTTGACTTTAACCAAACTATTATTTTCTCTCTCTGTTAACGATTTTTTTTAGTTCTTTTACTTTCTACTATCTTTACAGGAAGAAACTATTGGATTCATGAAAATTTTGTCATCCGGGTTTCGACCAATTTACATGTTTAGAAAGTCTTGAACACGATTTGACTATTTGTAAAAAGCTTTGTCTGTCTCTTTGTAACACAAATTTTGTAGGCGCTCTATCTCAAGAACTAATGCACGGAATTTAACAAAATTTTAGATTCTTTTATATCTCGTTATAAATTAGTGTAAATTACTTAACAGGTAGGTGCATTTTTTACGATATCCACAATAACTCTATCTTAAAAACTAATGCACGGATTTTTGTCAAATTTCAAATTCAGTTATACCTTGTAAATTGGTGCTGATTAGTTCTTGGTGTAAATGGCCCAACAGGTGGCGCTGCTATGCTGAGTTTTCACGATTTTCGCAATAGCTCTGTCTGAAGAACTAATGCGCTGATGTTCAGTGAACATATACATTTTTCGCAATTATGATTTATGAGAAACCATTTACTGAATAATCACTTCAACTAAAATCACTTTAGAGTTATTTATTGCTATAACTGTTATTTAAGAAAACCCTTATTGATATTTCTTGAAATAATAATCTAAAACATTTATCCATCATAAATCAACATTTCATTTCCTGTTGTAATAGAAATATCTAAGCAAGACATAAACAATCCCATAAATTTGTCATTATTGTGTAATGTGTTCCTTTAGCAATTAGCAATTTTCAAACTATAAATCATGAAAAGTACTTTTATACTAAGGCATTATCGTTATTGCTTAAAAATAACAATTATTGTTATTTATATCTGGTGGTCAAGGACACTTCCTGGTTGCAGTACATTTTAAATTGGAAGGAGGAGATAGAGTCGAATCTTCAAACTAAATGCACGCAGCAGCTCAACCCACTTTAGCTGTGACATTTTTAATCTACGCAACTGGGCATCCACAAACCCTGGCTTTTGTTAAAATTAACAAACCGCATGTCTGTACCCTCAGGAAGATGTCAATATATTTGATTCAATATAATTTTATTTTAATCTCTAGTATATTTATTGACTGTTGACACAACATATACATCGAACATTAAAAGCTGCACTGATATTTATCAAACTGTAGATTCAGTTAGACTTAGACGTAGACATAAATTTTACTGATTAGGGCTTGGTGTTTACAGCCTATAAGTGGTGCTGTTATGCTGTATTTTTCACAATTTCCGCTATAGCTTTTTCTCAAGAACTGTCGCACGTATTTTCATAACATTTCAAATTCAGACAGATGTTGACATAACTTGTTGTTGATTAAGTTTTAGTGTTAATCGTCCAATAAGTGGCGCTGCTATGCTGCATTTTCCACAATTTTAACGATATCTCTACCTCAAAAACTAATGCATGAATTTTAATCAAACACCTTATTTTGTTACGGTTTCACATAAGTAGATCCTTTTTAGGCTTGGGTGTATACTGTCCAACAGGTGTTGCTTTTACGATTTTTAGATTAGGAATTTTGGTTACAGACATCTAATAAGGTTGGTGCTGAAATTCAATGATTTGTTTGAAAGATGCGATGCTTATATTTCCTTTTAAATGCATACTATTTAGTGCACCTATATTTTTAGACTATGCATGATGGTCATAGATTGTTATTTAATTTTACCTCTGTGATAGCGAATTTTGAAGTAATAACATGTAGAAATAGAAGAAATTTTTGCCATTGACACACCCTACTAGTTTCTTTTAGCATTTATTTATTTAGATTTGCTTATTTATACATAGTTTTTTATTAATCTATTTGAGAATGATATATATATTTTTTTAATTTGAATCTTTAATAAAATATATAATGAATATTGAAGTTATACATATATTATAAATGTACATATATTTTTTACTTCATATGTCGCAATATCGATATATCGGAATATCGTGATATAAAGCTGCCGATTTATCATGATATTTCATTTTAGACATCGCCCAGTCCTAGTGCTGATTAGTTGTTGGTGCAAATCGCCCAACAGGTGGTGCAGCTATGCTGCATTTTTCGCGATTTCTGCAATAGTTGTATCTCAAGAACTAATGCACAGATTTTCATCAAACTTCAGATTCAGTTAGTCCTTGACATGAATTGATGTTTTATGGATTTTGGTGTAAATCGCTCAACAGGTGGCGCTGCTATGCTGCACTTTTTGTAATTTCCGCAATAGTTCTATCTCAAGAACTAATTCTTGGATTTTCAACAAACTTCAGATTTAGGTATACTTGGATATGAATTAGTACTATTTAGTTTTTGGTGTAAATCCCTCAACAGGTGGCGTTGCTATGCAGCTTTTTTCACAATAACTCAATCTCCAGAACTAATGCACAGATTTTCATCTAACTTCAGATTCAGTTAGTCCTTGGCATGAATTGAAGTTTTATGAATTTTGGTTTAAATCTCTCAACATTTTCTCTGCAATAGACTCAAGAACTAATGCTTGGATTTTCAACAAACTTCAGATTCAGTTATACCTTGATCTGAATTATCGCTGTTCATATTTTTGTGCAAATTGCTCAACAAGTGGCGCTGCTTTGCTGCATTTTTCAGAATTTCCACTATAGCTCTATCTCAATAACCAATGCATGAATTTTCATCAAACTTGAGATTCAGATTTACCTTGATATAAATTAGTGCTGTTTATGTTTTGATGTAAATCGCTCAACAGGTGGCGCTGCTATGCTACATTTTTCAGAATTTTCGCTATAGCTATATAACAAGAATTAATGCACGAATTTTCATCACACTTCAAATTCAGATATGCTTTGATATGAATTGGTGCTAAATTGATGTAATTTCTTGTACTATTTAAATGATTTAATTGACGTGATTTATATAGAAGAAAGTTTTGTGATGGCCACAACATACTAGTTATTAATGTTGTACTAATTTATTTGTTCTTTTGTTATTTAAAATAAAAATTATGTCAATTTGTATAATTTGGCGAGTGGTTTGGCGCTTTATATAATTTGGCGAAATTGGTCGACGGGATAACTAAGTAGTACTGATATTTGACACCCCTATAAATGACTTTCTTTATTAAATAACCTAGTATAATCTGATGTCGTTGATCAATCCAGGCAAAAATTGGGGCCTT
Source organism: Maratus speciosus (assembly GCA_963932465.1). Lineage (NCBI taxonomy): Eukaryota > Metazoa > Arthropoda > Arachnida > Araneae > Salticidae > Maratus > Maratus speciosus. The sequence continues at coordinate 394,501,287 of OZ010793.1, read as the reverse complement.
TTTCAGACCCTTTTACAAAATTCCATTTAATAATAAGGATCCTTTACATGAAATTCCATTCAATAAAAGCAAACGCTTCATGAACTTATATCCTGTTAATATTTGAAATAAACAATTTACAAACAAAACTAGCTGACAGAAGGTAAAACTTTAGTAGGGAAACTTTATAAAAACAAATATATATGTATATCATAGCAAATGCGGTAGCGTTAAGCTATAATATGATTAAGAAATAGAAAATGCAAACGACTTTCTTAAATTTCTGGCGAACCAGTTGACGTACGACAATGAGTTTTCTTTTGAAAGATAGAACTCGACAAGACGAATAAACTGATAGCATTTAAAAAATTAATGTAGCTTTCAGTAGTTTTTTATTTAACCTTAAACGAAAAAAATGAAGACACAAAATTCAACAAAGTGTAGCTAACGTTCCAGTGGGTGGATTAACTTCGTTTTTGTTTTATTTTGATCCTTTTGTTGAAACTTAGAATAGGTTTTTTTTTCATCTTTGTATGTTTGACGGTCGCTGAGAAAATCGAATTTGTCTTTTATAATGTCTCCATAAAATTATAGAAATCTCTCCTTTTCATTTTCTAATTTTTTAATTCAATAACTTATTTCGCGTTGCCACTCCCTAAAAAGCAGTACAATAATTTTTTTAAAAAAAAGGATAACACGTGTACTTTTGTTTTCATAAGTCAATAAAAATTGAAATTCAACTGACAGATTTTTGTATTTTTGAAACCGACGTCAACCTAAGCAGATAATGCATAATTTTCATAAATATGTATATAAACTTTCTTAATTAATATTTTGAACTGGATTAATAGACACAATGGAGCACAAACGAGTTGATAGGAGAAAAAAAAAACAGGGTAAATCCCAAGCTTCTGTTCAGAAGCTAAATGTAAGTTTTTTTTTAATTATCATCATAACATCCTGACTTACACAAGCGATAGGTATGCAGTAATATAAATACTTCACATACTAAGCATACCTTAAAAAATACCATTCCATCTATTTTAAATAAGGAAGAGATGTCATATACGCACCAGAGTACATAACTGACGCGATAATGCATTATTTTGCCTGATACGGTAACTGAGCTATTGTTGTTTATTTATCAATTATTTTTTTATTTACTTTTATTTTATTTATTAAAAGTATAGAAATTGTTTGGTTCTATAGTTATTAATTAAACTTTTCATTATTTATAGTTATTTCTTTTTAAAGAAATAGAAAGTAATTTAAAAATATATCTGTAACTGCTATTCGAAAACGAGGTTTTCGTTAAATTGGCGTCAGAAAAACCCCCGTGCCAAACCCGTTGTGTATATGACATCTGTGCCTTAAATAATTAGGGTTTCGTTTAACTTTAGGTACTTTTGCTTGAGATATTGTCGAAAATGTACAGCAAAAAGATACGGTACTACTTGATTATCCCGTCAACCAGTTTCGCCAAACTATTCGTCAAATGATACAAACTGACATAATTTTTATTTTAAATAACGGAAGAATAAACAAATTAGTAAAACATTAATAAAAATACTAATAAAAACTTGGGCACAGATGTCATATACGCTCCATATTGGCACGATTTTTTCCGACGCCAATTTGGCGAAAACATCGTTCATATATCATCTATATCCGGGTTACCATATTAAGTAAAATAACGACTCTTTGGCGCCAGTTAAGTACCTAGTGCGTATATGACATTGCGTCAAAAAAATCGCCCCAATATGGGGCGTATATGATATCTGTGCCAAAACTTGAATTAAAAATCACTTGATGACGTAACAAACACGTGTATCGTGTTTAATGTCAAGTGAATGTAACATTTGCTATGATCCATTATTGTCATTTAATCTTATAGTTTGGCGATAATTTTTTGGTCGACAGGATAATCAAATTGTAACAAGCATGGTACAGATGTCATATACGTACCACGTTCGCGCGATATTTTTTCTGACGCCAATTTGGCGAAAACCTCGTTTTCGAATACCAGTTACATATATATTTTAAAAAAGGAATTAACAATTTAAAAAAGTTTAATTTAAATTTTAAAAAGTTTAATTAATAACAATAGAACAAAACAATTTATATAAATTTAAAAAAGAAAATAAAAGAAATAAACAATTTATTAATAAATAAACAACAACATTCGGGTTACCATATCAAGCAAAATAATAAAACTTTGGCGATAGTAAGTACCACTGTGCGTATAAGACATTGTCGTCAGAAAAAAATCGCGTCAAGGTGATGTTCATATGACGTCTGTGGCGATTCAAGTACACTTCGGAACGTTACTTTGAAATCGGTGAGTTTCATCGCCAAAATCGCCAAGATGCTTAATGATCATCGCCATCGAATATATAAATAATGCCATATTTGCAAACTTATAGGTCAAAATATAAGGGGAACCTCGGTTCACAACCACCTCTGTTTATGACCAGTTCAGTTTATGTCCAACTTCGATGATCAAAATTTGACTCGGTGGGCGTGCAATATCTCGGTTCACGACCAAGGCTGCTGAATAGTTCAGTTGGCAACCCTCACATAACTGTTGTTATTAGTCAAGTTTGGAGTAAGGTGTGCATATCAGAGAGCTTTGTGTACCTTTATTACTGTAAAAAAATTAACTTTTTGTTTTACTTTTACTCAGGTTTGCGCTAATATTAGCTCTCATTATGGCTTCTAAGAATGAAAAAGTGCTTAGTGATAGCAGTAATAGAAGCTTAAGCGAATTACTGTTCAATAAAAGAAATTGTAGCAAAACATGAGAACGATGTTAGTATAACCGGTCTAGCTAAACGATACGATGTGGACTCAGCCTTCGATTTCCACGATAATCTATATATATATTACGCTATCGTATGTGTCACAGAAATCGCGATTATTTGTTAATTGTTTAATGGCAACGCTCGAATGAAACACATCTCATTATTTATAGAACAGCATTTAATGCAACACCATACCTATAAGGTACCATAGGCTGGATCCTGTTCTATCGCCAAGTTTGTCGCCAACTTGGCGATATATCGCCAAATACCTGTAGACTTCCATTGTAAACCAACAGAGTTTACTTGTTTAAAGAGAATCAACAAATTGAGATATTTTAATGCAACAAAAAATAATATCAGTTTAAGGAATTATATTAATTATATTTAAGAGAGCCCAAGTAAATTAAATTATGAATAAAAATAACGTGAATTTGATTAAAAAACTCTGAACCTCTTAAAACAGTGTGCATTACTTGGTTAAATAGTGCATTATTGTGCGAAATAAGAAAAAAGTATTGGGAATATTTAAAAGCAACTCAGGTTTATTTATATTCAATATATAATTATCAAAAAATTTAAATGACTAGTATTAAAAAATGCTCTGACGAGCACCAAAAAAGTCTAATATGTCTTTAAGCATGAAAAAGGGTTTGACAAGTGCTTCTAATTGAGCATGAAAAAGGACAAGGGGTCCCTTCTTGGCTGCAGCTCACTGTCAATGCCAATTTTGAAAAAATCATATTTGCGCTTTTTCCATATAAAAAAAAATCAGCCACAGTTACGATAAAAATGTGTAGTGTAAAGACACAGCCAGTAAAGACGCAGCCTGATTAAATATGAACGTAAGGCGACTTAGTACCAAAAATCTTAGTTCCTGCAGCATATCACACTCATGCAGTGCCACCAAGAACGTCCACAATGTAGAACTGTACAGAAAACTGATCTGTAGTGCAGTGCAGACTGCTGCAGCACCCTGCACAGGAACAATTCTACATGTGCATGCATAACAGTATAATGCATTCATTGATTGTTGAAATTATATCCAAGTGGCTGTGGCTGTAAGATGTACTATGCAGTACAACAGTGTATATGTAAATTATAAACGAACATTAGATGCATACACCTTTAATACGGAAGTACAAAAGCACAGTGTGAGTGTGCGCTGAGGTTCAAAAGCATAATAGGAATGTACAGTGTAGTATAATTTGTAGAGAAATAATGGTACACAGTGCACTGTACAAAGTTGCATTGCAGACGCATGCGCAGTGCATTAGTAGGACAGTGGAGTTAAGATGTAAAGCACGGCAGAAAGTTTTACTAAAGTACTGCAAATTTATTGTATATGGAATAAGCGCAAACATGATTTTTTCAAAGTTGGCATTGACAGTGAGCTGCAGCCAAGAAGGGACCCCTTGTCCTTTTTCATGCTCAATTAGAAGCACTTGTCAAACCCTTTTTCATGCTTAAAGACATATTAGACTTTTTTGGTGCTCGTCACAGCATTTTTTAATACTAGTATATATATATAAAGCTATCGTATGTGGCACAGAAATCACGATTATTTGTTAATTGTTTAATGGCAATGCCCAAATGAAATACATCTCATTGGTTAAAAGCTACTGGTAGATAAGTAATTATTTTGCATACATATTTTTTAAGAATTAACTTTTTTAAATTTATAATTTTTGAGGTTTTTTTAAGCGATATTTTTCTGTAGGTGTAATATTGTATAAATTTATATTTTGTGCATTTTTATATGTTTTAAGATGTATATAACATTAACCTTTATAATAGTATAATGTTATGTTTTAAATTCACATGCATAATAAATTTATAAAATATGAATAAAATTATAAAAATTTATATATATATATTGTATTTATTTATATGTGTATATAATATGTATTTATATAAGTATATATAATTTTTTATATATAAAAAAATACAAATATAACATTTATAATATAAAAATATATGTTTTTGAAAATTTAAAGACCATGTTTTTCTGCTATCTTGAAAGATTTGGTAAAATGCTAAATCGGCCTTTTGGCGTCATTTCGGATTCCTCGCCAAATTCTTGCCAACCAGAACAGAATATGGAACTCTTCCCCTTGAAAGTGAAGAAGAAGCCAAATTAAGAAGAGAAAATTGAAATAAATTGAATCGAGAATACCGTCAAACACAGAGCATAAGCGATCACCAAAATAGGCTTAATAACCGTTACATGTGTGTTCAGTCATTGACAGTTGTATGTTAGTCTTTCTAGAGATAGATCTTTTGACTCTATAACTGTTGTTTCTCCTATTTCAGATATATTTAAATGTGTTTATAATGAAATTTTTAAAAATGCATCACACTAGCATTTCACAAATCTTAATTTGCCATATATCAAGCCTCCATCTTATACCGATATGCCATTTAGGTTCAAGCGTAAGAACTTCCCTGACCTTTTCATTCTTTAAACGTAAGTGTAATAATTTTCCCTGGCCATTTCACTTTTTAAACGTAACTGTTATACTTTTGAAATTTTAGCTCTTATTTAATTGTTAAGTTTGTAGTATAAATAAATATGGTACTACTTGAATATCCTGTCGACCGACCAATTTGGCCAAATTATACAAATCACCAAACTATTCGCCGTATTATACAAATTGACGTAATTTCTATTTTAAATAATGAAAGAACAAATAAATTAGTAAAACATTAATAAAAATATAAATAAAAAGTCAAATTAAAAATTACTTGATGACGTAACAAACATGTGTATCGTATTTAATATCAAATGAAAGTTACATTTATGATAATCCATTATTGGCCTTTGATTTTATAATTTGGCGATAGATTTTTGGTTGACGGGATAATCAAGTAGCATCATAAATATTATTCAGTCTTTTTTTTATGAAGTCCACTACACTGTTATATTTTTCAATGACAGTCTGCCCAGGCAACGCCGGGCAGGTCAGCTAGTTAATACATAATATGTTTGGAGTCAATTAATTATTCTATCTTTCATTACAAAGTTTTATGTTTCATAAACATATAATAATTTTCACAGAAATAACTTTTATTTTTTCCACATAATAATAACCTAAGTAAAAATGCTTGCATCAACTTCTGTTTATTGATTAATAACATTGTGATTTTTGAATGTTTTTATGTGTATTCATTATTAATAACTTGTGGTTGTACTATTGTAACATAACTTTATTTCAGCTGTTACATTGTTGCGGTGGCATTGTGCCTATGTATTACTTCTAGCTGTAAATGGAATCACTGAGTGTTTTAAATTTGCAGTCATGAATCAGCAGCAGTTAGATGCGTAAGTTAAAAATTTATTCCATACTATTGTAGTGTGTTTTTAGGGTTTCGTTCATCTGACGAAACCCTATTCGTCTCGCTCCTATGTCTGTCACAGCACCCGTTCTCAGAAACTATATACGTTGGAGACTTGAAATTTTGCATACTTATAGCTGAACACCTCACATCAAACGACGAATCATAAAATTTGGAAAAAGTCTTATATTTAACCCTCTGGGCTCTAACTTGTGTATTTTAAGCTTTTTTTTTCTAACTGATCCCCTAATTAAGTTGAAAACTTGAAATTTTGCATACTTATAGCTGAACATCTCATATCAAACGACAACTCATAAAATTTTGAAAAAGTTTTATATTTTACCCTCTGGGTTCTAACTTGTGTATTTTAAGCTTTTTTTTTCTAACTGAGCCCTAATTAAGTTGAAGACATGAAATTTTGCATAATTATAGCTGAACACTTGCGATCACACGACAAATCATAAAAATTTCAAAAAGTCTTATATTTACCCCTCCGGTCTCTAACTTGTGTATTTTAAGCAATTTTTCTAACCTCCCCCCATTGCTCCCGGTGAGTGCTTTTCTAACTTTTGCCGACACCCCTTTGACCACTCTTTCATATTATGCACATAGCCTTACATCTTTCAGTTCCACTTTTACCTGCCAGGGGGTGCCTACCTATCTCGGGTGCTATGGGCCCGATCCACTCGACTAATATATCTATGAATAGGTTGTAAAACGGACTTTCGTTCGGATAGAGGTTTGTGTAGAATAGAGTGTGCCCCCTGGTTGCGAAATGTAGAACTAACAGATTTTGCAAAAGGATAAAGTGTTTTGAAAGGAATATTAAATGAAACCCTCTGTGCGATCTGTGATCACACTTACCCACTTCTTTCATTATATGAGTTATCTAGTAATATAGCATCAATTTAATATTTCTATTTAAAAAATATACTTATTACTGTTATCACGTAGAAGTAAAATTAAATTAAATCTAAAAATAAATAAACTAGCAAAAGCCATGCTTTGTTTGGATTCACGAAGTATTATTTAATAAGATAAATATTTGAAAGTAACAATATTTTTTTTAATATTATTTTTGCATCTTTATTAAGCAAGAATGTTATTTTATGTTTTGGTGCATTTTAATTTTAGAAATGTAAATTCAACCAAATAACTAAGAATTTCCTCGGAATTTTTTATTTATGATATAAGACTGGTATAAATAAAAATATTTTTGAAGCAAAATTTTACAAAATATTTTTTAATTTTTAACTAAAATTTCTTTTAAAGATGTTTTTACATTTTACAATAGCCTCTGGTGGTTTCTTAAATGGTTTGAAATAGGTATGTTTCCAATCTTTGTAATTCACATCAAATAATCTTTGATACCAATCTTAGAATAATATATTCCAAGAGAGCTTGAAGAAAGTTACTTCTTCAAAATCCTATTTTCTGGAAAAGCATTTGAAATCTGCCCTGGTTGATACTAAGAATTATTAACTGTAAAACTTTTCATTCTAATTTCTTCTTTTTTTCTGCATGTTAGCGTACGAGAATTTTTTATATTGTAGAATCTCTCGTAAGGAAATTTTCCATTGAATGCTAAACCTTGAAGGGTTTTTACTCTCGACAACGCTACGTACGTTAAGCCAACTGATATCTCTTTATCCCCAATATCTACGACTGCTTTATCCAATGTTAAACCTTGGGATTTATGAATTGTAACTGCAAAAGCTAACTGCAGAGGAAATTGCTTTCTTGAGCAATTTATATTTCCACTTTTCCAGAATTTAGTTATTGGTGGAATCGGAACACAGCCATTCTCATAAGTTGAATGACTGTAGTTTTCAAATTTAACCATGATTATTCGTGACCTCTGGTCTGGTGGCCCGTGATTTTCTTCATAAATAATTTCTGCAACATAGCCTAGTTTACTAAACCTTTTTCGGTCCACAAATTAGAACGTAACATTACTTTAGACCCAATTGATAAAGTAAGAAATGATTCAAGTCCGTTTGTCATTTCAGAATTGACCAGTACAATTATGAAGAGTTTGAATCAAGGCAACAGGTTGATGCAGTTCTTTTAATTTTTCATTATTATATTCTTTTACGTCTTTATTCATTGAAAACAGCCTAATTGCATCTTTAACCACTTCACCGGCTGCCCCGAGATAACTCGGGGGTAAAAGCACTGTTTCCGCATACCATTCGCCGGTGAAGTGGTTAAATAAATGCTGTTCGCTTTTTGAAAGAGACTGTAAGCTTCTATTCATTAATATTTCATAGTCTTCAGTAGTGCATTCTCCATTGCTAATTCGATCAAGTATGCTACAAAATATTTGTTGAGTTTCATCTTGCCGGGAGGATGATGATAAAAAAAAAATATTTTTGAATAGTCGAAGAAAATAACAATTGTCCTTCCAAAAGAAAACGTTTTCCGCTCGGTTCACCTGTTAAGATTTCGATTTTTTACTAACAGTTCTTAGCGTGCATTTACATGTTTAAACAAATCGCCATGCCGAAATTCAGACCACTATCCCGAACGATATTACAGAAATCGCAATTTTAGAACTTTTTTTTTACGCCTGCATCCATTCAAATTTCGAATATTTTAGGAACTTTTCTGTGAGATCATTTACGCCTTATAAGTAAAAAGCACGTCAAATTTCATGTTTCTAACAATTTGCATATTCAGTAATTGTTGCAGACTAACAATTGCAAATAAATCATAATTTAGAACGTTCATAGAACGCTTTTATGTCGTTTCGAACTTTTAATTTCTACCTTTTTTAGAAATTATTCTTATCGAGTATTTAAAATAACCACTATGCGCCAAATTGTCGGTTTCTTTTCCGAACGGCATCACAGAATTTTCAATTTTATTAAATTCTTTTCTTTTCTATTCTTTTCAATTTCAAATTTAATAGATTATTTTCGCCTCTGTCTAGCAGTTTGATCCCCGTTAAATGTATGCTAAGCATTACAACATGTTACTTTTATTCATAATTTAATTAACTATCTCAATCCTTCGCCAAGTAAGAAGATTCTGATAGAGAAATCATGAACTCGTTACTTTTATGCTAGCGGGCGCAGGTGATAAATCGCCTATTATTGTTTCCTTCTCATGCATTCGTATTGCCTTAATTTTACTTAAACTTTAATCCTTTCACTTATTTTATATAAAATAACTTTAATTTAAAATACAAACGTTTAAGATACATGCCTTTCATTATTTAATTTAAAAAAAAAGGAAAAGAAAAGAAAAAAACTAGAGAACAGGAATTCTGCTTTTTCAGAATTTAGTGTCGCCCCGGCATTTCCATTACTGCATTTTCTTCTGACGGACTGATGGCTTCTATTATTATGAAACAGCCATTATAAATGAAGTGTTAGGTGAAGATGAAAGACCAGCCGTAAAAAGTTAGAACTCTGATTTTCTGGTCAGAATGGGGGGGGGATGGCCATAATTTTTTTTACGGCTGCTCTTTCATCTTCACCTAACACTTCATTTATAATGGCTGTTTCATAATAATAGAAGCCACCAGTCCATCAGAAGAAAATAACTCGGTTAAGTGGGTCTCTACTGCAGTACAAAACAAATTTCAATTTTAAGACTTAAAGCACACGTTTTATTTTATGTAAAATGACGTCATTCGCATCCGCTTAAGAATTCCACTTTTACGATCTACTCTTAAACATCTACAGCAAAGCATGCATAGCACATCACTATCGCGAAATAATGCACAAATGCAGCAAAAAGATTCCGTCATTTAAGAAAATCGAAAAAAAAAAAAAACCGGCTTTGTAATGATTCATAGATACTTACAATTAAATATAGTATATAATAGCTCCATTGTTTTAACAGAAATCATTCCTTTATATTTTTTTCAAAATAGCACGTATTTTAATTACATTTTCTTTTGGTTGTTACGAGAAAATGGCAACAAAAATATATAATTGCGATTTTAAAACTATTTTTCCTTTACTTTCTACAGAAATGAAGTACTTCCGTTGCCATATTCCGTCGCGACCATTGGTACCATTTTTTGCATAAGTACAATTTTTTCTGACGCCAATTTGGCGAAAACATTAACAGCATAAACAACAACATCCGGGTTACTATATCAAGAAAAATAACGACACTTTGGCGCCAATTGAGTTCCCGTTGCGTACATGACATTGGCGTTAGAAAAAGATCGCGCCATTATGGGGCGTATATGACATCTGTGCCAAAACTTTTATTAGAAACACACACAAATTATTTTATTATAAAATGCACAAAGTTTGATTTAATGTAAAACACACGCAATCTCTTCTATTGGATTGTCATATGAAGGATAATATCATCAAAATTCTGGGTTGTTATGGAATAAAATTGCCATTTTGGCACTAAAAGGATACCCCAATGCGTCTGAGACATCGTCTTTGCCTCCGTTTGCTCATATGTTGAAATAAGTTCAATAATAGGGAGATTTGGCACAGATGTCATATACACCCCATATTGTGGCAATTTTTCCCAACGCCAATTTGGCGAAAACATCAACATAATAAACAACAACATCCGGGTTACCATATCAAGCAAAATAACGACACTTTGGCGCCATTTAAGTACCCGTTGCGTATATGACATTGGCGTCAGAAACAAATCGCGCCAATATGCGTATATGACCTGTGTTTGTTTGTTTTTTTACCTGAAAACCTTTTCATATTCAACTCAATTCATTTTCAAAAGTTTTGTTTACATTAGGAATGAAACCTAAAATGCCGTTAACTTTGAATGCATACTTCTTAAAATTTACCATTTCTCTATAAAATCATTTTTATTTTAAAAATCTTTCTAAAAATTAACTTTTATGCAGTTTTATTCGAAAAAATAATCTTGATGGAAAATATTTATCTACCAGATTGAAGTTGAAGTGGATTTGTGCTATTATAATGAGGATAGTACGCGCTCGTTGGCAGGTTTATCACTGTTTGGCACAATTTGATAATTTTAGAATGAATTAACAGTTTTTTGCATATTAAGGATAGAAATTTTATTTTTTTTAAACTAAATTTTATAAAAGCACGTAGATCGAGTAATTACCAGTCCGAAAATGCATTCCATACTTTTTTCTGTCCATTATTTAAGTCTGTAGCTTAATTGAATTAATATATGTTTGACGAAGTATTTTTTGATCATTTTCAGTATCTCGACGTTTTTTAAAAAATCCTGTATCTCTGTTTATAATTATTTTATAGAGACGAGTTTGGTGTCAAATTGAAGCTTTTCTTCAGTAGATTCTTCTAGTCTTAATTTTATTTCTCTGCGATACTTGCTTTCTTAAATATCTGAAATTTTAAAATGCCACGTTTGGTCGATTTAACATGGACAAGTTGTCTTCAGTATAATAAGCAGTTACGCTGTTCTGGCTTTTGTTTCTTGGCGTTTGTTTGTTTGGCGGGGTTAGCATTTTTTTATAGCTTGGCTTGGCAGAACGACCGTCCTGCTGGATTTTCTCCCAGTTTATTTAATCTCTTCATTGTATAATAATTTAGTAAAATGTCTGTCTTAGTAATTTAAAACCAAGCTAGAAAAATATTTACGAACAATAAAAATAAACCCTATAAAATTTCTTTGTAAAAGTTTTAAAAAAAAAATTGTGTATATTGCTAAAGAAATTTTTAGTGTTAATTTCCAATTTTTCATTCAGGAAGTTAAATATTATTTATTCTTAAACTATATCAATTATTAGACTGGTTATTTATCCACGTTACATATATAACTTTGTTAAACATTGTGCTTATGTTCCTTATCACACATTCCTCCTCAGTTCAATGTTGACATCATAATTGACAGTGCATAATAAGTAAACCATTTTTGTTGCTATTTTTTTTTTAAATAATGTAATTACAGTCGAACCTCGTTATCCTGACACTCTAATGGCCAGAAAAAAGTGCCGTCATAAGCAGAGTATCGCAGTAACCGGAGTTGGATAAAAGTATGTTTCTAAAAAGCTGTATTTTTAATTAATTTAAGACAGTTTTAAATTCACAACTGTTCTTGCAGTTTTAAGCAATAAAACCTTATTATTAAACAAAATAAAGACAAAAACAAAATTGAAAAGAATAAAAATTAGATTTATGATGACTTGTTTTTTTATTGTTACATGAAATATTGAGGATTTAAGGTTTGCTTATTCCTAGATATGCTTCCTACAATTCTTTTTTCAATATTATACGATGAATTTTAATGAATATTCGTTTTTTCAGAAATGGATGCGAGATAATTTCTGATTGTTTTCAATGCAATGCATCGGTTTTAGTCGGATGAAAAACGCTGTGTAATCACAAGAAAGCACTGCCTGACCAGAATAAAAAAACCGCGAGTAGATTGATACTGGAGCTTGCGGGTCGTTCATAGTGTGTGGGTTTATTTATTCAGATAAAGGATTGAAGTAAAATTTCTCATTTATCTCAATTGGTATTTTAGACATTTTTTGAAAAAATTGACTAAGACATTTACCACTAATTTCCATGGTTATAAGATGTATTATGAAAAATGGGCAATTTTCCTAAACCGTCGCGATATCCGGAGTGGTGAATTATTTAACGACGTAAAATCCGGAATTTATTTACATTAAAATCATATACAGAAAATCAGGGATTTGAAAAACTGACGTGAATACCGGGTGTCGGGATAACGAGGTCCGACTGTATTTAATTTTCTAGTCATCTTTGAATATTGTTAAAGCCACTTTATTTAAAAAAAATAATTTTTAATTTTGAGTTGATTTTATCACAAATTTGTAACTGCTAATTTTAAGGGAATACCTATGTAATTACAGTCAAGTTCGATTATAATGAGGACAAAGGGACCACCACATTTGCCTAACAGAATTCTCACAATAACAATATTTTATATAATGAAACATGTTCAGATGAATTATTAAAAATTGCTAAATCATTACTCTGTTAGATGCAGTTTTACATTTTTTGATTAAAAGTACGAAAATAAATTGCTAATGACAGTTCAACATTGACTTAAATAATTTTTCAATTTTGTATTTATAAATCTGAAACAATTCTGTGAAAGTATAATAATTAAAGAACACATTCCTGCCATTTATTTATTAATTTAAATAGTTTTTATTTTAGGGTGTTCTTCTTTATTTTAATTAAATTTATTTATTTATTATTATTATTGCCTTCATTCACATCATGTGAATCATCATGAATCATCATGTGTCATCTCTTCTAATTACTTAAATGAACTCAGAAAAGGCCCAGTGGCAGAAAGTTTTGTAGCTGTCTGCGACAAGCTTTTAAAATTTCATAATCTGTCTGCAAATTTTGCATGTCATTTTAATGAATAGTAGATAATAAATTAAACTAGGAATTTTTTATCATTTTATTTAAGACATGGTAAGCATGATTCATTCTCATTAATTTTGCTTATAATTTTTCATCAACTAACTTCTTGTAGAATTTCTAAAGTGTGAAGGATCAGCAGAACCACACATAGGCAATAACGATGCTTTTAAAAAAATTCGGAAGCATCAGAGTCTTCAAGCGCAAAAAGCACTGAGTTTTTTTCTAAAACCCTTGAATGAATTTTTTTTTTTTTTCCAATCCTTTGACAAAATTCGTGTTTTTTCGCACACCTCTGATGAAATTCACGTTTTCCCCCCGACACTTTGACGAACTTTGCGTTTTTCTCGTGATCTCTTGACAAAATTCGCATTTTTTTTTTTCTGCGGCCTTTTGAGGAAATAATTTTTTTGTAATTCTTTGGTGATATTCACATTTTTGACATGGTTTTTTGACGAATTTCTCGTTTTTGCCGCAATTTTTGGACGAAATTTGCGGAGTTTTTTTGCGATCTTTTGACAATATTCGCGTTTTTTCCACAATCCTATGACGAAATTTGCGTTTGTTCCACGATCCTTTGGCGAAATTCGTACTTTTCCGCGTTCCTTTGATGAAATTTGCGTTTTTTTCATGATCCTCAGACGTAATTCGCATTTTCGCGATCTTTTGATGAAATTTGCGTCGTGTCCGCGATCCTTTGACGAAATTTGCATTTTGTTCGCGATCCTTTGACAAAATTCGCGTTTGTTTCACGATCCCTTGACGAAATTTGCGTTTATTTCACGATTCTTTGACGAAATTTGCGTTTGTTTCACGATCCTTTGCCGAAATTCGCGCTTTATGCCAAAATTCGCGCTTTTCACGCAATCTTTTGCCGAAATTCACGCTTTTTACGGGAATTTTTTACCGAAATTCGCGCTTTTTACGCGATCTTTTGCCAAAACTCACGCCTTTTACCCGATCTGTTGCCGAAATTCACGCTTTTTACTCGATCTTTTGCCGAAATTCACGCTTTTTATGCGATATTTTGCCAAAATTCACGCCTTTTACCCGATCTTTTGCCGAAATTAAAGCTTTTAACGCGACCTTTGCGAAATTCACACTTTTTACGCGATCTTTTGCCGAAATTCACGCCATTAACACGATCTTTTGCCAAAATTCACGTCATTAACACGATCTTTTGCCAAAATTCACGCCATTAACACGATCTTTTGCCGAAATTTGCGCTTTTTACGCGATCTTTTGCCGAAATTCACGCTTTTTAGGTGATCTTTTGTCGAAATTCGCGCTTTTTTGTCAAAATTCACGTTTTTTACCCGATCTTTTGCCAAAATTCACACCTTCTGCCGAAATTAAAAGCTTTTAACTCGATCTTTTGCTGAAATTCACACTTTTAATGCGATCTTTTGCCAAAATTTACGATTTTTACTCGATCTTTTGCCAAAATTCACGCTTTTACCCGATCTTTTGCCGAAATTCACACTTTTTACGTGATCTTTTGCCGAAATTCGCGCTTTTTACGGGATATTTTGCCAAAATCCGCGCTTTTTACGCGATATTTTGCCAAAATTCGCGGGGGAAAATCGTCCGAAAGTTGCGGACAATCATTTAAATTGATTTCATTACTGCAGACAATAATTGTCCGCAAAAGATTTTTTTTGTCCGCGACTATGTCGCCGTGTCGCGGTGTTTCTGCCACTGGGAGAAAAGGAATACAGTAAACTCCCTCAAATCCAAATAGCTTGGGACCAGAGGTTGTACGGATTTTAGAATTTTGCGGATTACTGGTCACTGCTTTGTTTGCATTTTTAAACAGTAGTTTGAATGTAATAATGCATTTGAAGTTATAATGAATGCTTACAGTATATAAAATATTAAAATAATTAAGTAAAATAATAAAAATTAAGAAAATTCATTAAATGATTAAAATATGTAAAGATCAAGTGAATAATTAATAATGCATGTTTAAATATGCATAATAATAATGAGAATTTTTTCTTCAATTTTTCAATGAAACTCGTTTCATAATAGTTATCGTACATTAATAATTAACATATAAATCATAAAATAATGAAGTTTTATTTCACGTTTATCCAGACTTAATAACCAAAAAAGATTAATACATAAATGTATTTAGTAAAAAAATCATGATCACCACTGATTTCAGCATAATCTTGAATTTTTTCAGAAATAAATTTATACTTATTCATGATAAAGCATAAATTCAGTCATATTAACCAGAATTATACATTAAAATGTGTACAAAATTATATAAAAATAGAAAGTCTTGAATGTTTCTCCTACAGTTTAACTGAAAATTTTTTTGTTTACATCCACAATGATGTGTGGATTTTAGGCATTAGCGGATTATTTTAGTGTTATGGATTTGAGTGAGTCTACATACTACTATATTTGTAAAAAAAAGGAGCTAAATCATTGAGGAGAAATTGCAGCATAAATGATAATCTCATTGAGATGTTTCAATCTAAAAGTATAGAACATGCATAGATTAACATACAGGGTGTTTATAAAGTCCCGCACCCATTTTGATGTTTAATAACTCATAAAATAATAAAGATAGATTAAAATTAATAACATAAATGGTTAGATAGGCTCAAAAAGTTTCATGACCCTTGTCAGTGAACTTCCACGTGTACCCCCTTCGCCGCACAGAGAATATCAAGTCGATAGTCAATTTCACGCCAGGTAGCGGCAAGCATGTCGGCATCCACAGAGGCTATTGCGGTTGTAATTCTGGCTTTTAAGTCATCAATGTTCAACACTCTCCTCCTGTAAACATTGTCCTTTACAAATCCCTAAAGGAAAAAGTCCAGCGGCATTATATCAGGTGATCTGGGTGACCAAGGAATTGTACCTCCTCTTCCAATCCATCTTCCTGGAAAATGGTCATTCAAAGAAGTACGAACGATGGTACCCCAATGGTGCACCATCTTGTTGCAAAATGACATGTGGCTGAAGCTCTTCTAGTTGTGGAAATACGAAGTTTTCCAACATGTCTACAGGAGAGAGTGTCGAACATTGATGATTTAAAAGCCAGAATTACAACCACAATAACCTCTGTGGATGCCGACATGCTTGCTGCTACCTGGCGTGAAATTGGCTATCGACTTGATATTCTCCGTGCGACGAAGGGGGCACACGTGTAAGTTCATTGACAAGGGTTCATGAAACTTTTTGAGTCTATCTAACCATTTATGTTATTAATTTTAATCTATCTTTATTATTTTATGAGTTATTAAACATCAAAATGGGTCTGGGACTTTATTAACACCCTGTATTTTGTTTTAGAAAATTTTAAAAAGAAAAAGAAGTTATTTTGTGATTATGCAAAATTTTTGTTCTCCAAATTCGAGTTTCCCTTGTTACAACTTGGTTTTCTGCTATTCATTTTTATATTAGGCCAACCATTTATTTTTTAATTGCTTACTAATACCGGATTCCGGTTAAATCCAAGCTTATTATATAAATTTGATTGTATGTCAAAAATATTGAATTCTAAAAGATCTGTGCATTATTGTATAATAATATTATTTCTAAAATGTGTAGTATTATTTCTAAAGTATGCTTTACTATTTTATAGTTATTGATACAAAGCTAACCATTTATATTTTTAGATACAACAAGAAAATGTTGTTTTTATCAATTGGATTCCTTTTTGCTGCATTTGTTTTTGCAAAAACTTTTGGAGCAGTGGGTTTCATCATGGCTAATTGTTTTAATATGGGACTTCGCATCATTCACAGGTATAATTTAATAGTTTGTTTATCAATGATCAAATAATTATTTTCAATTATTGTACATTTGTTATTTTCAATTTTGCTTGATATTTTTTTCTGTAGTTATTAGGATCAAACTGCCTCTAACTGAAAAAAAGTATTTCTGTATTATGATATTTAGCAAAATAATAATTAATATATTAGCTTTGAAGAAGTACTTATTCAGATCAATGATTTCTAAATTTTTAAATTCATTTTCAAAATTAATGTTGTGTATTATTGTACCTTCTAAGAATTTTAATAAGTTTTCTCTTTTCTGAGAGGGGGAGTATTTTTGTCATATGAGATGTTGCATCTATTAGTTTCAAACTCAGAAAACACCTGTTTCAAGAAACTTAACATTTTTGTGTCTGTATGCTCTTATGTTATTTTATGGGAAAGAAAAAAAAAAAAACTTGTGTTATTTTTTCCGTTTCTCTATTGTATTGTTTTAATTATAATTTACAATTAATATGTGGCAAATTACTCCCTAGAAAATAGGGGAACTTCTTTCAGTAGAATGTGTCCCCCCCCCCCCCCCCCCACCACCACCAAAAAAATGTATTTTTGGTGTTAGTCCCATTATAAAATTGAAAATGTCCTTTTACTGTGTTTCCCCCCAAAATAAGACTGGGTCTCATATAAATTTTTGTTTTAAAAGCTCACAATATGTTTTATTTTTATTTACAAAGTAGAGGCCTTAGTCTTAGTACTGGCAGAGAAAAAAATAATTGAAATACTATGTCATTTGACACAGTTAGAATACTTTTTATTATTTTTATGATAAAATGTAAGTTTATGACGTTACATTTTACTGATGGAAATGCTCTGCAATCCTGAGTTTTAGAGTCCCAAATCTTCAAACAACAAGATTGCGCAAATTGATGTAATTTACTATGTTTTCTATTCCACTGGTACTGGGATTGGGGCTTTAATGTTGAAAGAGTGAAATGCTTCCACCTGAGAAAAGGATGTCATATTCAAAGGAAACATTTGCCCAAAAAACTGAAAGAATAAAAAAAGGGGAGGTTTTTGCATTTCATTCATGACTTACATTTATTCTTGAATCGAACTTGCTTGCATTTCAATGCATTTATAAAGGGATTTTTTATTAGTAAACACACACACACACACACAAAAAAAATAAAGATTTTAAATTTATTACTTTAAACTAAATATACGTTGTTTCAAATATTCATCATGATTGGGTGCATTTTTAAAGTCAAAGCACCGTCTAGTAAAATGACTGTTTTAAAAAAGGGAGATGGACCAAAAAGATCATTCTTGGTCTTTTTTTTTGGCCGGGGGGCGGGGGGGGGGGGGGATATTATTTTTGAAGAAATACGGTATATAAAAAACAAAGGAATATTATTGTGTATTATCACTAAGAGTTAAACTACTTTATTTACAAATAAAAATCACCTTAACAAAATAATTTGCATAAGTATATGATTTAATTTAAGTAGATCATTTAAATACTATTGTTGTATTAAATATTATTGCAGCCGATTAATTATCATTAATTATTCTGATTTGTTTCTCTACCTATTTTACTAGTATGTTTCTCTTTTCTTTTAGCATACGTTTTATTGATGAGTACTTCAGTATTCATTACTTTTATTTAATTCGAAAACTCATTCCTCATCCTCTTGTGCTTACAATGCTTGCATCATCTCTTTGTGTAACTTCAATCTCTGAGGTAAGATCTTAATAAGATTATTTCTTTACTCAATTTTAATTAAATGTTATGTGACATTACTTTTAATAATGCAAAAGTTTCTAACTTAGCACATTGTTAGTATAGTGAATAAAAAATTTCTTATAATTTGATTTTAGCATTTGAACTAATGAAGATACTTCTATGACTAAATCTTACTTATGATTAGGGATTACAGTTCTGCATAGTTTTCAGTCTCACAGGGTTCTATTGAACCTAATGAGATTTGTATGGGATTTACTACTGTTTATTACCCCAAACTTTTTTTTTTTTTTTTGTATGTATATACACCCATCTGTTTGCATTCTAACTTTTAGATATGCTGAAATTGGTATTATTTTTAAATATCTTATTAAAGGCAACTATAGAATGTTCCCTATTGAAAATGATGTAATTTATAATTCTTTTATATGGATGCACTAAATAATTCAGATACATTAGTGTTTATAGGCAGCAATATGTATTTTAATAACATTAATCTATTTGGAGCAGATCAAAAGTGATATATATTATAGTGGTTTACTACTACATGATCATTATAGAAAATACTGTACCTAGCATACTTCTTTTACAGGGACACTTATATTTGAAAAAAAAAAAAAAAAAAAAAAAATCCCTGCCGGCTCGGGCCTACAGGCGGAGGTAGATTTCGATGTTAAGTACTAAATTCTCGACCAAAACTTAAATCAAGATTAGAGATAAAACTCAGTTTCTTTACAAAGAGTGAGCTGTAAGGAGCTAAACTTTTTGTGAAAATTATAATGTACACGAATACACACACACAAGTATATGGAATAGGTTTAAAAAATGGCTACAAAAAATTCAGATAACCTTAAAGTGTTAAAATATGTTAATATTTCCATATTCGGGGTTTTAATATGTTTCTTCAAACTTACATGGCGTTACATATTCACCTGCTGAGTTCCATTATATTTCCAATATGACGCAATATACATATTTTTTTAATTCGTCAAACTATTTATTTTATTTTGAGTTTTCATGCTGAAATCTTGCTCTAGAAAACTGAAAACTCGTGAAAATTTTGCAAAAGAAAAGTAATTGTTGTGGTGAGAATTTTATTGTTTTTTTTTTTTTTTTAATTGTTGGCAACTGCTATAACGAAAAACTTTTATTTTTTTCCTGCCATTGTTGTGTAAGAGCTGGTTTTATCAGAATCATGTTAAGACAGTATTCAAAATTTTGAACCCTCCCCATTTCCACCCTCTTTGGCCGATTTCGCCAATTTTCAATCCTCACCGAGATATTAGCCATATCAAAGTTGTTGGCGAGTTTGAGGACAATCCGTGCATAATTGCGACTTTTATCGTGCGGACAAAATTTAGTACATACATACATACATATATACATATATAAACTTTTTAGGTGGGGGTGGTTTTGGGTTCCTGGGGTCCTATAATGAAAAGTTATAAAGGAATTTTTCAAAAGTCGCACCATGGTAACAACTGCAATAGGTAGTATTTCTTACGAAATCTACCTAAAAAAAGTGCATTTGGTTGTGTGTTGAAATATGATAAAGTTGTCTTTCCAGTATACATACGACAGTTGCTGTAAAGATAGTATTATAGGCATTTGCAAATAATGAATATAATGTATAGAGATTGATCTTGGCAACATTTTAGATTTCATAACAATTTTCTCCTAATCCTAATGTTAGAAAGTATTTCATACAGTGATGGAAATTGAGAAATAAAAGGCAGGCGTCAAATGACGGCTACTGTAAATATCTTAGGCGTCAAATGACGACTACAGGCATCCCTCGACTTACGTAAATTCACACTTATGTAAGAAATTTCGAAAATCACATTTATGAATATACTAACGCGTTTGATATGCATTTGCATACTTTTGATAATTGTTTTATAAATAAAATATGCAGATAAAAACCACAACAATTATATAGTTTTATATATTAGATATAGTTATATTTTCATTGAGATATACAATCAGATCTTTAACAAAACAACTACATGTTACAATTTTGTTAGCTGAATTCAAACTATAATTAAACCTAAATTTAAAGTTTCGGTGAAGAGAAACGAGTGTATTTTTTTCTTCCAGCTTCAGAGCTGTTCGTTTGATGTAGATTCAAAATTAATATAAATTAATTCATGAATGTTAAATTTATAAATCCCATATTCCACAAGATACTTTTTATTTGAAAAGTGTTCTTTCAATTTTTTTAAATATTTTTTCATACTTTTATAGTTTATATCCAAGTAAATACTGCTGCATGCTACTTTATTTATAAAATAATACTGTGTAAGTAATGTATATATATATATATATATAATAAATATTGCAGTTTCTGACGAAATTTTACCTAATTAATTTTCAAATTCAACTAACACAAAAGTTTACGGTATGCATTACTTACATAACTTGAGGGATGCCTGTACTGTAAATATCTTAGGCATCAAATAGAAAATTTAGTTGCAATTTCTAAAATTCATTTTTAACATTACTGTAATATTATATGTTATTTTTTAAAAAAGCACAAATACTTGTTTTTACTTAAAATTAAAGAAGTTCTCATTCTCCAAAATTATAATAATTGAAAAAACTGTAAAACTGGTACAAAGCATTTTTAATTATTACTTTATTTAGAAATTTTTAGAAAAATGCACTTAATCATGTAAAACAAAATTAAAACTTGATAGCAAATCAAAAACAAAATTTTATTCAATGTTGATTATTACAATTGAATTTAGTGCTTAAAAAAATACCATATAATGCATCTGCATTTGAATCTTGTATCAAAAAGTGCACTATTTTTTTTTTTTTTTTTTTTTTTTTTTTTTCTAACCGTTAAATACACATTTTAAAAAAATAGCCGCCAAATCTGACAACCAAGAAAAATTTTGTAGTCATGAAATTCAATGATGTAGTTGCATTTGATGACTAACGACTGCTAACTTCAAACACTGGTTTCATAATCTATTTGTGAAACATGATTTTTTAAATTTTTATTATCAAAATCTGCAGTTATTTCTTTGAAATGAAAGTTTGGAAGAATCTCTGGTTTACATGAAAAAATTAAGATTAGTATAATTTTTATTGCTAAATGTGTAAAAACCAAATAATATTTCTTTTGTAGTTTAATTTGTGTTGTTGTTTTAACCCTCTCATGCATGAATTATTTTTAAATTGGTGAAAAAAATATTTTGCTCTTAAAATAGAATTGAAAGGGATTACCTCATATGAAGTTTACAAGCAATAAAAAATTATTATTAATAGTTATTGAATAGTTTTTGTGAAAATTTGAACTTTGAATGTTTTAATGCAAAATGGAATATAAAAAAATCCCTGCCGGCTCGGACCTACAGGCGGAGGTAGATTTCGAAGTTAAGTGCTAAATTCACCAACAAAACTTAAATCAAGATTAGATATAAACCCAGCTACTTCACTAAAAATGAGCTCTAGGGAGCTAAACATTTTGTGAAAATTCTAATATACACCAATACACACACGGATGTATGTGGAATAGGTTTGAAAAATAGCTAAAGCAAATTCAGAGAACCTCAAAGTGTTAAAATAAGTTAATATTTCCATAGTCGGGTTTTTATGATGTTTTAATACGTTTCTTCAAACTCACATGACGTTACATATTCACCTGCTGAGGTCCATTTTATTTCCAATATGACGCAATATTTTGTTTTTGTTTTTAATTCGTCAAACTATTTATTTCATTTTCAGTTTTCATGCAGAAATCTTACTCTAGAAAACTTATGACGTAATATTCAATTTGTTTTCAATTCGTCAAACTATTATTTAATTTAATTTTCACGTGAAAAACTTGCAATACAAAAGCAATTGTTGTGGTGAGAATTTTATCGCTTTTTTTTAATTGTTGGCAACTGTTATAACGAAAAATATTTATTTTTTCCTGTAATTGTTGTGTAAAAGCTGGTTTTATCAGAATCATGCTAAGACGGCATTCAAAATTTTGAACCCTCCCCGTTTCCATTCCCTTGGGCCGATTTTGCCCATTTTCAATCCCCGCCGAGATATTAGCCATCTCAAAGTTGTTGGCGAGTTTGAAAACGATCCGTGCATAATTGCGACTTTTATCGTGCGGACAAAATTTAGTACATACATATATATATATAAACTTTTTAGGTGCGGGTGGTTTTAGGTTCCTGGGGTCCTATAATGAAAAGTTATGAAGGAATTTTTCAAAACTCGTACCATGGTAACGACTGCAATAGGTAGTATTTCTTACGAAATCTACCTAAAAAAAATTTGGTTGTGCTCTTTTTTCAATTCCTACTATTAGTTCACACTCTCCCTATATATACAGTAAACTCTCTGTAAGGCGGACTCTGTGTAAGATGGAAATCTGTCAAACTCGGAAAGATTTTCAAGTCCTTGCGAATCCATACTCATAGAGTAAAATTTATCTAAGGCGGAATATTGTCTACTTCCGGAAATTTATTTGGTCCCGATCGATTCCGCCTTAGACAGTGTTTACTGTATATATATATCTTGTTCCAATTTTCAATCGTTAATAAAATACTTATTATTCATCCTGTCAAGTTGAAATAAATTTTTTTAAACTTGTACTGGATGACAATTGATGTTAATACAGTTTTTTCAAATATTAATTCATTAATTAAATTTTAGTTTTACGTGGGAGACAAAATGGCGGCCATTGGTTATTGGACAGCATTTAATGCGTCTTCATATCTATAATGGGGGTTACCATAGAGGGGACCTGTTCTGTTGCGAAATAACATCAAGTTTGTCGCCAACTTGGCGATATCTTTAATATTTCGCCAAATTCCCATAGACTTCCATTGTAAACCAATAGGGTTTACTTGCTTATAGAAAATCAACAAATTGAGATATTTTAATGCAACAAAAACTAATATTAGCTTAAGGGATTATATTAAATTTTTCTTTGGTGCGCTAAGTATGAATTGACTTTAAAAACAAAATTTTTATATTACTTGTTTAGATTTAAAAACAATAATTCTTTAAGAAAATCTTCTCACACACAGAACAGAAAGAAATGTATGAAAGATGCATTTTCCAACTGAATAATAATAAAAAAAAAAGATTCTGCCATGCATTTCTGTATTTTATAAGCATTATATCTACCCGATATATATAATATCCTAATGAAACGAATTTATGAAACGAATATATGAAACGCCTGAAATGTATCGATTCTTTGAATCGACCGATTAAACAACTGATTTTGTTTCACGGCGATTTCTCCTAAAATATGGAATACTTTGCGATGAAATTAATACCAAAAATCTGTGTTGATCCACAGATCTCAAAACTGGTATTAGAATTTTTAAATTCGAATTAGTTTTCGAAATATTAATTTTTTTCTAATTTTAAATACATTTTTTCTAATGATGGCAACTCAAATTTTAATCATAACAGAATTTTTTTTTTCATAATTCAGAAAAGGTTACTATTTTAAATGAATTTGGCAATAGTTGGTCCTCCTTTAAATCTATGCTAAGAACAATGCTTTTTTTGTATTTCGTTATCATTTTATTAAATACAAAACTTTCATTTAAAAATGAAACATTTAAATTGATGGCTTTCACTTCTTTTTTTTTTAAGAAACGAAAAGAAAAATATTAGACACAGATGTCATGTACGCACCGGGGTACCTAATTGGCGCACAAATGGCATTATTTTGATAAACGTGGTAACCCGGCTATCGTTGTTTATTTAATAATAAATGTATATTTACTTTTATTTCTTTTTTAAATTTATATAAATTATTTTGTTCTATAGTAATTAATTATTTTTTTGCTATTTCCTTTTGAAAATAATAGAAAATAATTAAAAAATACGGTACAATGTAGTAGTTATTCCGTCATCCAATTTCGCAAATTATATAAATCGCCAAACCACTCGCCAAATTGTACAGATTGACAAAATTTTTATTTTAAATAACGAAAGAACAAATAAATTAGTATAACATTAATAAATATAAAAATAAAACGTCAAAATAAATTCACTTGATGACGTAAACACGTGTAACTTGCTAAAAGTCAAGTGAATGTGACATTTACGATCAATTATTATTGACATTTAATCTTATAGTTTGCGATAGATTTTTTGTCGACGGGATAACTAAGTAGTACCAAAAATACATATGTAACTAGTATTCGAAAACGAGGCTTTCGCCAAATTTTCATAAAAAAAAAAAAAAAAACATGCGGTGCGTATATGACATCTGGCGAAATATTAAATTATGTAACAAACCATGACATTTAATTACAACTTCAAATCAATGTTTTAATTTACCACTCGAACAATAAAAAAAATGCTAACTGGCGAGTTGAAAAAAAGATATTGGAGAGATTTGCACCCGGCTTTTTTTTCTTTCGGCACAGATGTCATATACGGCCCCATATTGACGCGATTTTTTTCTGACGCCAATGCCATATACGCAACAGGTACTTAACTGGCTCCAAAGTATCGTTATTTTGCTTGATATGGTAAGCCAGATGTTGTTGTTTATGCTGTTGATGCGTTCCCCAAATTGGCGTTGGAAAAAAATCGTGCCAATATATATGACATTTGTTCCAAACTTTCATATGAAAGGTGAAGGGATCAGATCGTATTTGTTTATGGCATTTGATGACTTGAACTATTATAATATAGATGAAATGATGGGGATAGAATAATATTTGGCGACTTATCACCTGTGCCTGGATAACATTAAAGTATCAAAATGGCACCTAGAGTATAAAAAGCAAAGTGTTCCCTGCCCGGAACTGTTGATGATAGTCACATGATTTAGGCTATTGTTATAGAGATTGTTTTAAAATATCGGTTGACAAGGACTCTGAATGCTTAATTCATTTTATTTTAGCTTCTTTTCAAATGTTTAACTGATCCTCTTTAATCAAAAACGAAAACAACCATTGGATGTCTTAACAGCAACTGATTCTCCATTAAATTTTTGCAATCAAAGGGAATTGAATGGAAACCCGTTTACAGGGAGATCTGCACAGCTTTTTCAGTATAATTTAATCTTCTCTAATATTTTTAAAACCCATTAGATTTTTAGATTTTCAGATTCTGCGGTCTCTGAACGGGGGTTGGCGAGCGTAGCTTGCAGGGGGCAGAGCCCCCTAGTTTATATATAATTAAGAAGTAAAAATATAATTTGCGCAGTTTTCTGAAAAATGCTTTTCAGTATAATCTCATGGTTATCATGCATAAGAGACTTAAATATCATGTGATTGTTATTTTTCTGATTACCTTATACTTTTTTTAGGTTTACTTTTGCTGTGATCAAGGTTTTAAGTTGTGGATGTGGCATCTTGGCATTGGAATGTGCTGTTTTTTTGCTTTTATTATCTCTGTCTTTTTTAAAGAGAAGGCAGCTCTTAAATTTATTTATGACCAAAGGAGCGATAGAACATCGAGCTTCAAAAAGAAATCCTAATTTTTAAGTGCAATTTATACTTATTTAAAAATATTTTATATGTATACTTAGATTTATACATAGTTATTTTGTATATTAAATTATAAATAAAAAAGTAATTTATTTTCCCTTTTTGTTGTGGTGCTTTTAAAGTGGGTTAAAGCAAACATATACAATTTAAAATATTTTAATTGTACAGATCTGTTTAATAAATAACACAGTATTACTTGTGTGTGAATTTTTCTTCTGTTCAAACTATTCTTATGTTATCATAACATAATCATATGATTTATTTATTGGGGCTCTGGCAATGACGTATGTCTGTGTTCTAAAATTAGTTAAAATATTCTTATCAGCTATCAATGTGACAATGTAAACTGATTTTGTTGTTGATGATATGTAACATTGTGGAAGTTCTCTTAATTTTTCTAACATTCTCTTATCAAAATAAGAAAGCATTAACTAAGACAGTTAACTGTGTTTTATAAAAAATATTGATAATTTTGATGTCATTTTAATAATAATAAAAAAATACATTCTTTTATTCCTGTCAATGCACTTTTTTCTATTAGTCTATTTTATTCATATATTTAAGCAAGGCTTATTTAAACAAGCAGAATTATGGCTTTGCAAATAAATATTATTTATTAAGTATTCATTTTTAAAACTAATAATGCAAGACTGATGTATAATTGCTTATTTTTCAGTTGATTTGCTGATTCCAACAATTTAATGATATTTTATGCAGGTGTTGAAAATCTGTATAAATATAATAAAACACAGTGTAATGATTCTGGTGCAAGCCAGTCAGCAATAAGATGGAGCCTCATTAAGCTTAATTTCGATTTTGGATGTGTAGGCTGGGTTTTTTTAGTCATCTGCTCTGAGTTTTCTATTGAATCAATTTTAATATATATATTTTCTTTCCCTCTGATGATACTGAGTTTGAGACGCTAATCTCAAGGGAGGGGATGTTTCAGTGAGTAAAAATGATGTCATAGTAAAAAGGAAACAAATACTTTCATTGATAAAACTAAATATTTTAGAGCGAACGCATCAAAAACAATAAATTTCTGGATTTTGCCGATACTGTGATTAGAACCTCAAGTCCAGAGTACAAATGTTCACATGCAAAGTTGTAGCTAGCAAATGTGACATCAAGTTTGGAAATATATATATACTAATAAAAGAAAGTTTCGCTTTGTTTGTCTGTGTCTGCGATAACTAGCAAAATCTACAGCACTTATGAGGCTGAAAATTTTTCTGAAGATAGTCAAAGGCCTTTCCTAATGCATCTGAATATCAGAATTTTAATATTTTGTTAATTAATCGAGATATTAATTAAAAATGACTAGGAGGGTGACTCTTCAATAAGTGGGTAATTTCACTCATTGATTTAGTGAAAAATAAAAATTACATTTTAACCAATATTTTTTAATAACTAGATAAAGCATAGGTTACTGAGCAATATGCAACATTCGGCGCAAACTTTAAGCACTATATGTTTTTAAAAAAATTATTTTATAAACTAATTTGGTAATCAATGTCACTACTGTCCCCAAGATAATTGTTTACTTTATAAAACAGAATTTTAATAAAATTTATTAAAAAAATATGTTTATTTTATTCAATTGTATCTTTTTATAATAAAAAATGTTATGTTTATTATATCATCTGTGATAAATTGGAATATGTTTTAAGTTTAAAGAATAAGGAGACAGGAGTGACATTTACAGGGACAGAAGTGACATATTTTCAAAAATTTTCTGCTTAGAACATTTTAACAATTATACATTATTTAACTTTTTTTTTTTCAAACTATTTCAACAGAAAGATGCAATTTCATTTTGTAAAGACATATTTTGTGTATAGATAACACCTGTGTGTAGACTGGCTTGTTTTGGGGCACCAAAATGAGCACTCTGTACTTCTGATGCATACTTGCAAAGATAGTTTTCTGAAAAGTCTATTATAACTATAACTTCATTTGGATTAAATAATGTTCTTGATGACTTAATGGATGATAATTGTAAGAGTGTTTTAGAAAAGCATTGTCCAGTTTGGGCTACATTGGTCAATTCTTCTACAGTTGAAACTATTTTATTCTTAACAGTAAATTTTACTCTTATTATTTTTCTTTATTTTTTCTTTCTTCTGTTTTGAGAGTAACAATTGGTAAAAAAAGTCTCTTCTTTCTTTTCATCTTGACTAACTGTAATGGCTAAAGTTTTATGTTTGCAACGATTGCATTGACGATACATGCAGGCTTTTGATAAAGTATCACAACAGACTCGCACTCGCATCATGTGAACAATTTTGAAGTAATAACTTCAGAAAGTGAAGCTTATCAATCAAATATTGGAAAATTGGCATGTTTTATACATAAACAAGTTATCTCGTTGGTTTACTTCAGGATTTACAACCCAGAAAAGCTTTAACTTTCAGAATGTTGGATATATAATATACTAATAAAAGAACAAATCGCTCTGTGTGTGTGTGTCTGCGATGGCTAACAAAATCTATGGCACATATGAGGCTAAAAATTTTTGTGAATATAGTCCAAGCCCTCTCCTAATGTACCTGAGCCTCAGGATTTAAAAATTTGTAAAAATATTTGAGTTATTAATTAACAACCATAACTCACTCTCATTAAAAAGCCATTGAACGGCCTAATTAAAAAAAGCATTTATTTCTTCAAAACCACACGCTAACTAGATTTGGACCTCGATTTGAGGCTAGCATAAGGTTGTCCAATCAGGGTAGTTAAAGAAGAGTTAGCATTTGATACAATATCTTCATTTAATTGCTTCTTAACTCTACACTTATTTTGTTTGGTTCTTCACTCTTTTCTCCTTTGTCTTTGTTCCTAGGTGTTAGATTAGCAATTAGCTTTATCCTGCCACATTCTTTCTTTTTTTTACCCTATAGCTTCAGGGTTTTGTTTTATTTTTTCATGCTGTCTTCTTTTACTCTCTCTCTTTGTCTCTTACGTTTTTCCTATAAGGATTTTAAAGATGGCTTTTTAACTTTTGTTGTGCTGATATGTTCCAAACGTCCCTTAGGGGTCATCCATATATGATGTCACACTTTTTTTCAATATTTTTTACCCCTCCCTCCTCCCCTTTGTCACAAAGTGTCACACTTCACCATACCCCTCCCCCCCCCCTCATGTCACATGTCACGCTATATTACATAAACATATATTTGCAGTTCATAATCAAAGTACTATGTTATAGATCATATTTCAAATTTTATTTTGAAACTTTTAACTATGTGTTTTAACGACATTTGTGAGCATAATGATAAAAATGATTCGTGTACTTATTTTGTATGAAATAAGATTAAGATTTACAACAAAAACATAATTAATATACAATAGCAATAAAATATTAATATGAAAGAACAATTAAAAACAGCAGTATTTTTGAATTTGAAATGGAATTTAATACATTTGGCTTTAAATGTTATCTTTACTGTACGAACACAAAATACTTTAATTTCAAAATAACATTCAAATTTAATCTGCTGATTTTTAATGCTTTTATTTTAACCAAAATGTGTGATGTCACACTTCTTCTTACCCCCTTCCACCCCCTTGTCACAAATTCATGAACGCCCCTCCCCCCCTCCAAGCGTGACATCATTTGTGGATGGCCCCTTAGGAAAAAATATTAAATCATTTATTTATACTACACTTGAAAATGAAATATCAAAAACTAAATAAATATAAATTTAAAAAAGCAGGCTTCAAATAATTTTAAAATCTTGAAAAATGTAAACTATTTATTAATAAAAATGTAGTACAAGACATTTAAAAATCAAGATCTTTAAGTTTAGTCAAAAATTGTTAAAGAAATTTAAAAAAGGATTTCAAATATGTCTTTTAACTTTTGTTTTGCTGATGTACGCTCGAAATATCCCTTAGGATAAAAGATTAAATCATTTGTTTACACTTGATAATAAAATATCAAAAACAAAATCAAGATAAAAAATATAAATTTAAAAAGCAGGCTGCAAATAACTTAAAATGTTCTAAAAAAGTGTAATCTGTCTGTTAAACTGGAGCACAAGACATTTAAAAATTAAGATCTTTTAAGGTTTATACTCAAAAATTGTTAAAGAAATGTAAAACTTAGAACAATTAAAAAGAACAAATTGTCGTTCTTAGAAACAGAGTATAAATATATAATACTAAAATTAAAACTATTTAATAAAGTAAAAACTAACTGAGTCGCACATCGCTACTGTCCTTATAGTGTCACTTCTGTCCCTCAAATAAATAATCTGAAAGGGGACAGAAGTGACAGAGACAGTAGTGACAAAATTAAGAAATTTGCTTCTGTGTATATAGTAAGTTAGGTTTAGCAAGACTGCAATATGATATTTTGTACTAAGCAAAAGTATGTTATATCATGACAAAATAATAAATAAATAAAAACAATAACAAGGACAGTTTAAGTAGGGGACAGTAGTGACAAGTAATAAACATATTCTTACCTTTCTATCTATTTTGTACCTTGTAACTGCTTTTGAAGTTCAGAGAATTACACCATGTGATTTTCTTGGTAATCTATATGGTTGCTTCTACTAAATGCACCTGTTCACCAAATTTTATATGACCACATTGGTGGTCACATGAGCAGTTTTATACAAGAAGACAGTAGTGACATAAAAACTAGGGGACAACGTTTCTCTGACTCAGAATAAATATAAAACTATTTTTAATTTACAATAAAAATCATTCATTATGTACTTTGAAGTATAAATTTTTACTTTGAGTGGTAAAATTGTTAAAAATAGTTTGTCATTACACTTAAAACTGTTTCAGAAGATCAGTATATGGAGTGGGGGACAAGGGACAGAAGTGACAAATTGAATATTTAAAATAATATTAAAGTAAAATTTATAGTTATTTTCTTGAAAATACTTTTTGAAATTGTAGAAATACATTACAAAATACATTTTATGCTAAAAAAACCTATATGAATGACAAAAAATCGCATATAACCCAAAGGGATGGAAATTACCCACTTATTGGAGAATCACCCAGGAACTCTCATCAAAAATTCACTTTTTTATTGTGATCTCTGGATATCTCTGTTGCTCATGCCCACAAACCCATTTTTAAATTTTTTTACCAATTTTTCGCTGTCAGCGGGCACATATTTCAGACAAAATCGAGTTAAAGATATAAAATCATACAAACGGTGCCATACAAAGAGTTTGCAGGTCCCAGTAATAATTCTACTATCGGGGCCCATTATAAGTATGAAACAATAAATCCTGTTTAGACGGAAATGCAAATGACTGGTAAATTCCCTTTTATGCAGGTAATTTTAACTTTACAAAGTATAATTGCTTTTTTTTTATGGGGGCGGGGGTGCTGGAGCATGATTTTTTCCTGTTTATTGCAGGATTCCATTATGAACAAGCTTTATTAGAAAATAAATTTGCTGGATAGTACTTAAAAAAAAATCTATATAGTAGTATTTGCTTTCAATTTTATTATTTCTTTTACAGTATTACAGTTTATGATGTATTTGTAATTGCTTTTTCTTCTAAAGATTTTAAATAAAAATTTAAAATATTGAAGACATAATTAAATTTCAATTGAATTCATCAATTAATTTTGAATAAAAAAGTTTAAAATACGAGACAAATAAAATTCTAAAACTTAACCTGTGACTTTACACAACTTTCCAATTGAACAACTGTTGGGCCCTGATAATTTGCTCCATATCTATACGCACCTGTGACACAAATTTCAGGTTCATTTAAGAATATTATCACAGGCCCGGGCAATGCCGGATGTGTCAGCTAGTTTATTAATAAACTATTGCATGTTAAAATATTTTTTAAATAATAAATATGAATATGAAAGTATACATGTAAATTTTATGACGGTGAAAATGATCTCATGTTTAGATTTCGTTGGGGGTAAAAAAATGATTATGTCAGAGTCATGCAATTCTTGCTGATTTTTCATTGCGTAATACCAAAGATTAAAGCTTCAATTGATAACTTCATAATTGCTTATCTTGATCGTACGGGAAAATCCCATATCTTGTGCCAGAAAATTTGGCGAATTTTTTTGCCAATGAATGTTTCAATATAGTTTTTGTGATTTTTTTCGTGTTTGATAAATTTATAAATAATAGAAATGTAGTATAAATAATAATATATATAATAGTATATAATATAATGAGACTTTGGAATAATACATAAAAGAAAAAAGTTTTGTTCAAAAAACCATGAATGTCTTCATTGACAAAATGAAATGTTTACTGCAATGCTAAGAGACATTTACAATTTCATGCATGCAGTTTAAATTGAGTTTTAATTTATTATTTCATTGTATAATATTTATTTCAAGTAAATATTTGCATTGCTTAAATAAAATAGTTTGTGAAAGTCTGATTTTAAAATGTTATATTTTTTAAATGCTCGCTTTCATACCAACAACGTTATTTTTTCCAAATGTTTTATTTCACTTGAATTTCATTTTGCGCCAACTATTGCACTTAGTGACGATGATGTTGTTATAACAGAAAAGTACCCAGGTAAGTTTTCTTATTGTTGATGAATACTATATAGATATTTTTATATTTCTTACAGTACCGTCAGTAAAAGCTATTTTTACTGATATCACATTCAATCTATATTTGTTTCCATTTACTAATTAAGATAGAATTGTAATTCCTCCTCTGTTTTGTCATCTTATTTACATCAAATTACAATCAATTTTTTTTCAAACCTTAGATACCCATGCATCATTCAGAGTACCAATGTAACCAGAGTAATCAATGACCTGAACTTAACGTTTCAGGTCAGTTTTCCTTGTTGATGAATAGTATATGAGTATTTGTATAAAATTTTCAAATTAAGTAAAAACCACTATTTCTACCCACCATCCTAGGACAGGCATTTACTCTAGTACTAATTTAATAAAGAGAGAACTCCTGATTGATAGACTCATCAGCGCAGAGCTGAAAGGACTAAAGTCAAGATAATGAAATTTGGAGAGGAGATTGCTGTTATGACTTAGGCAAGCAATAAGAAAGGATTTTTTTTAATTCACCCCTAAGGTGGTTAAATGCAGGGTCGAAAGTTTTAGAGCATTTCACCATATCTCAGTAGCAGTTTTAGGTAGAAGCGTGAAATTCAGCACAGCAAATCTACTGAAAAATAGTTAAATGTATATTCCTGCGACTTTAGAAATTCAGTCACCAAGGGGGGTTAAAGGGGATGTCGAAAGTTTCACGTCATTTCGCCATATCTCAGCTGCAGTTTTAGGTAGGAGCTTAAAATACAGCTAAACCAATCTGCTAAAAAATGGCTAAATATTTCAGCGATTTTGTCGCCCACAATGGCTATGAACCTGATTATGTAGGGTGTCAATGATTTTAATCAGTTGATTTAAATCAGCGATTAAAATCATGATTTTAATCAACCGATTTTTTTTTAAAAATCATTGATTTAAATCAAAAATTTTCTAAATGGTTAAAATGTCAAAAAATATATTAAAATCTAACATAAACATAATTTGAAAGTTTCTACAGGTATTTTGACTTATGAATAAACAAAAAAAAAAGAGCTTTAAATAATTGTTTCTAAGCTTAATTCATGAGTATTGTAAAAAATTAAAAACAGTTGAGTTTATAAAAAGCATTGGTTTTAAGTTTTTATCTAAATTAAAACAGTTTAATTTAAAAAATGATATTTAAATCTAATATAATTTGCAATGTCATAAATTCCTTTAGGTAATCAATTTATGCATTATTTTATATAAAATTACACATAGCAAGTGTAATACATTTCTACAAGTAAAAGAATAAATAGTAATTAATAGCAATCTCAAGTTAAAGAAGAATGAAAGAATGACATATTTTCAAAGCTAAATCGTAAATGAATGCATAAGAGAAAAAGAAATAATTGATATAAAAATGCTAAGCTCAGCAAGAACTTCTTCGGTATAGGTTGAATAAATGTTTTTAACTTTGTAACTCACATAATACTAAATAAAAAATAATGATTAGAGATTGAAAAGGCAGCAAAACTTTTCTGAAAAAGAAAAAAAAAGGACCATTGAAAGCTAATGATCCACACTGAGAGATAATAATGCTATTACTTAAATATTTTGAGGATTTCAGATATAAGTGGCTAACTTAGATTTATCCTATGTGAATGGGTTTAACTCATTTTCATAATTCTTTTGGTTATGATACGCATACATGTGTGCAAGTTTAGATTTTGGTGGTTTACAGTAATTTTCCTAAATACAAATGCAAAACGAGCTGCAAATAATATTTGTTAGTTTTGTTATTTGTGTTACTAATTAATGAATTACTTATTTGCAGTTTTTAGTAATCCTGTAATTACTTATACTATTTCTTCTAGGACTTTTTTAAATGGTACCGCACCATGCCCCTTTTGAAATTGGCAAAATGCACCGTGCCTTAAAAAAAATAGTTGAAATTCACCTGTAGTTGTAGCCAGTGATTTCTTGTAAAAAACTTCCCCATTGAACAGTATTTCTAAATTCATGTGGCCAAGATCTTGCAAAAACATAGAAATTTATTTCTTTAGAAAATACAGGATATTATTAAAATATGTTATTTAATTGTATTTTTCAATTTGTTATTCATAAAATTATTAAAAATTAAGGACACTTTATTCATCATACTAAAAATTCTTTTTTTTTTTTTTTCCTTATATCATTACTAAACACATTACTAATATATTTCCTCATGAAATAGTACCCTTTTTTGGAACTAGCATTCTGTCCCTTTTCCTTTCTAAAATGAATACTAAATTATTATCATTTTAATAATTAAGTCTTAAAAATGTATAATATGTTCCTAATTAGAGAGTTAATTGTTTAATAATTATTAATTTGAAGTAATGCTAACTATTTAATATAAAAGGCAGTTAATAATTTTAATAAATGTTAAATATCACTAGTATTTATAAAGTTTTACAAAATTATTACAATATTAATGTATATAACATTATAATATGATACTACCTAATGAAACTACTAATTTGCAATTTTTATAATTTCTGTAATTACTAACTAATAATTATAATTTTATTAATTAAAGTGTAAAAACATAGATTATGTTAGCAATTAGTGGTTTAATTGTTTTGGAAACCTAAAACTCTTGGTAGCTATTCTGTATTTGAACGCTGGGAAAAAAATCATAAAAATCTGATTTAAATAAAAAAAATCTGATTTTTTTTATTTTTTTTAAAAAATCATGATTTTTTTACACTCTATGATTATGGAAGATTAGATGAATAATGCTGATTTTTGATTAGCTATTTTGCGTAACGCATTTTTCTAAGGAAAAGTTTTTTTAAATTTCGTAATACACGTTTGTGCCATATGAAATAGAATTTCGCTAAATGCTACATCATTTGGTAATTTTTTTTTTTTTCCGTATAGTCAGGGAGATCGTATATTTTTCTGTTACCATGTATCAGAGAAAATGCACATTCTCCTGTATAAAGCGGGTAGGAGGTATTATGATTCTGTCAAAGTAACTTCATGTTACCTGATTGTCTTTTAACGATTTATGTGCGGGAATGCACAGAGCTCTGTTATGGTGATTGCCTTATTATTACATTTTTATTTATTTTGCCTGTAAGGCCCTCATCGTTAACATGGGCAAAGCCAGGTTGTTCTGCTAGTTCTTATATAAAGTGGAAAATGATAATAACATAAAATTTTCAGAAAATTCAATAGAGGTAACAGCCCTTCCACTAATTACTAGATTGTGTGATATGAATAGTTTTGCTTTGAAAAAATTATGACCATAATACTGATCTTATCTTTCAGATGAGCTGAAATATTGAAAGTTATAGATAACCAATCTTAAACGAAGTTACAGAAAATTTTACCTTGTTTAATTACAGAGTTTCAACGATTATCTAATGTAAAATTTTATAAACAGAAAAGTGGTGCCAAATATTAAAAGAAGTATCCCAACAAACACTCGACTTCGGGCCGCATGGCGGTTTCGTTGCGGTCAACGTGAGTTAAGGCCATTTGTAGCCAAACAATACTGTGCCGTAAGTGACGCGCCACTAATTACGGCTGCTATCGCGGAAAAGATTACGGAACGGATGCGAGAAAACTGTTGCGTTTACTTTGCCCGCAAATTACTGAGGGCCGGTTTCTGGTAAAAATGTAATGGCCCACCATTGTTTAGAAAGTAGAGGGCTAATATTACCTAACTCGAATATTTATTTTAAAAGAGGAAATGTACTTTTTTTCTTCATTTTTTTTTTTTTTTTTTTTTTTTTAATATATATAAGCTTAATTATTTTAAATGTGAGTTTTGGTGAAAATATAGATACCTTATGATTTATATTTAAAGTAGTAATATAGATTAGTTATTTTTATTTAGTTTTAAAGTATTTTTTATAAATAATAAAATAATATTTCCAAAATATGCTTCGATATCTTTGCATGGATATATTTTTATTGTCACGCTAGAAACAATGAATGTATTATTTTTCAATTTCTATTGATTTTAATTGCTGAAATAAACAGAATACAAATTCACAGTAAATACACTTGAATAGGAACAATACAAAATATTTAATTACAGTAAGATGCATCCATTGAGAATGCATATTATACAGAACAAATACTAGGTATTTAATAATAAGTGTGAATTTATATTTTTTTCAAGTTCCATGAAAAAAAAATATTTTTCATAAACAAAAGAAAAAAAATATCAGTTTAATTGTTCCAGCAATCATTTATTGTTGAACGTGAGAGAGTTAAAAAACTGAAACTAAGCTATTTCGGAAACATAAATTTTTAATAGCATTTGAAATATATTTTCATAAAAAGTAAAATAATTGGAAAAGAAATTTAAAGTTCTGAATTCAGTATAAAGGAAAAAATAAACTTTTTTAAAATTAAATTCCTAGCAATTTAGTTATATTTATTTGTTTTATTATCAACATTTTACTAATAAAAATTACAGATAAAGCCATATATTGTTTTCCATATGTATAAAAATAGTAAGCTCAATATTGGACACATGAAAACCGATGTTAAATAAAGCGATAGGATTGCAGAATAAATTAGATTCTTTTATTATTATTATTATTATTATTATTATTATTATCTGGGTTCGTGTCACGGTCTTTACTCATTTTCATTCAAATGAAAAATTAATTCTTATAAAATTTAGAACATGTTGGGTGTTCATTTGCTTGTACTACAAAAATGAGAAATGCTATTCGATTTTTCTTGCATCTGAATAGGAATATATTCAAATTTATGTTTTTATAAATGAAAATGATTTCGTCAGCATAAGTCGAAAAATATATGATATGTATGTATGTATTTTGCCATTTATTATGAGAAAAAATAATTTCCTTATGTTAAATCGAGTTCTGCAGTGTATTATGTTCTCAGATTTTACTAAAATCTGAAAAGAAAATGTGTCTGTATTCGGCCATTCCAACATATGTAGATATAAGTGGAAATTGTGATTTGTGCAAAATATGGATATGAAATATTTCCTTAGCTGTAGTAAAGTAAAACTATATCTTCGTTGCCTTATACAATGAAAAACAGAAAACTATTTAGAAGCTTTTTTTCTCTCGCCTGGGTTAAAAATCGTTTTCGTCTTCTGAGATAAAGAAAAGTCTCCCTTGTTCAAGGTCAAGGACAGCAAGTAGGGGAAATTTTTCCGAGAATTAGACTGTACCCTTCATTCCATTCATTTTGTACCTGTTGATAAGTCGATATCAGTCAGTGCGCGAACAAGTATTCAAAATAATGGTTTTACGATTTGGATTTTTCAAAATATGGGTAAGTCTTATTATGTTGATCCATTAAAGAGTTATTAATTTATTTCATTATAATCTGTTGAGTTTTTTTGCATCAATATTAGGTTTTTTTGAAACAGAAAATATAATAGAATGATGTAAGAAATGTATTTGTCTTTATGGAATCACACGTATATTTAAATATATTTTAATTTCAGCAAACGCAAGACAATATTTACTTTATACTATGCTATTCACCGATTATCCATTATATTAAAATTTTGTGCAAATTAGGAAAAATAGCTAATTTGAAATAAAGAACGCTTTTTGAAAATTGTAAAGTTTGAGAGTTTATTTATTTATTTATTTATTTTTCAAATAACGATTGTTGTTTTGACAGTGCATGTCATTAAAAATGTCGCAAAAACTTGAATAGTTTAATTTAAGTAAAGTTTATTTTTAATATTAAAGATAAAATGTACTTTTCTTTTCACATATTGGATGTGAAAGTGTTTTCGTATGTGATCATCGTCTTGTGTAAAATTATGCAAAATATCATTTAATAGATGCTTGTTTAACTTTAAAAAAATCTTTTTGTAGAGGTTCGCTGAATTATTTTAGATATTATGATTATTCGTTTCATTTTAGATTCTTAAAATAGCTTGTTTTAGCGTAATAATAAAAAACGTAACTGTGAAGGAAAGATTTTTCTTTTCGTATTTTGAGCGAAGAAATTTAACAGTTTACCGTCGAAAAAAATTGATTCATTAAGCAACTGAAATTCTGAAAAATCAGAATAAAATGCAATAAAATTTAGAGAAATCATTCAAAATTTTGATGACATTTTTAGTTATTGAAAATGATTCTCAGGGATTTTGAAAAGATTAAAGTAATATATTTTTGTAATATTTAACTTTTAAACTATGAGAATAAAATCTAAATGTGAAATTTTAATATATTCAAATGATGCAAAAAATATTCAACATGTTTCTTAATAATTCTTTAATGAAAAAACATAACATATTGGTAACGGACTTACCATTATGTGTAAAAACCAATGAAAAAAAAGTGAAAAAAATCACAAACACAAACACGTTCTATATAATATAACATACATAACTTATAATTTGTTCTGTAAAAAATATTTGTTGGAAGATTGCTTAATTGCTTAAGTGTTTTTGCATTAAAAAAATATTTAGTAATAATCATGTAAGTACACTTTTAAAAAATATTATGCATTTTCTTATCTTGAATTATTTCGAAAGTTTCCCAAACACAGTGCTTGGCATAGTGAATTAATTAATTAATTTTGCAATTAATACTTTAAAAATGTATATGAAATGCAACTATTTAAAAATCGCATTACATATAAATTTTTAAAATGTATATTTGAATAAATAAATAAATTAATAGATTCACTGTCAAATATTGTGTTTTGGAAATTTTTGAAAAAGTTCAAGATAAGTAAATTTATAATTTTTTTGAAAAGTGTACCTTAATATTTTTTTTCATGCAAAAGCAGTTATCATTTAATTAATCTTCCAACAAATGTATTTTACAGAACAAATTTTGACATTTTAAGGAAACAAAATCATATAAGGCTTTTTTATGGGCAGCTTTGGGCTACATTTAATTATTGACAACCACAAATGGCAGGGCTATGGCTAGCTTCTGGCTAGCTTTTATTATTAATGACCATTAAAAGAATAAATGTGGCTAGTATGAGGCTATTTAACAGTTTCGGCTAAAAGTTAGTGGTATGATTGTGGCCATATTCATGCATTTACGGCCAATTACATTGTGGCCACATTATGTCCGCCGTGACACTTTTTTGACGGAGCCGTAACGGAATATGATAACGGGCCGCAATCAAACACTTGGGGCCAAGGCTAACTTAGCCGTGAGCGGTCCATAAGTTCTGTGTTTGTTGGGATACTTGTCAAGGGTTGTCAATGTGAAGGGGTTAAACTGTGAATTGTGAAAAATGTTTAGGGGTGCAAAAAACGCAAGTGACCTATTTTTCTAACTGTTTTATGCTATTTTATAAATTTATTAAGTATAAATATTCATGTGAATAAAAAATATGGGAAAATATAATATTACTTATTAAGTTATCTTGGATATTTTTTTTAATCAAACCACAACTGGCAGTTATTTTAGTAACTTGCTGCTTTAACAGTTATCACCAATTTAACCTGATTTTAATTTATTCTATTAAAAAAGTAAGCTATCCCATTGCCTTGAATTTAATATAAATTTTTTTCAATTTTAATTTTTATATTAAAATGCACATAGGTCAAAATAGAGCTAAATGTATAGTAAAACTTAGTTTTTTTTCTTTTTAATATTTTACAATGTTTCACCAAGAGATTACAGGTATTTCGGATAATTTTATTTAAATTTTAAGTCTATTTTGATTTGTTGTTATTATTTTAACTGTACACATTTTGTTCGAAGATACACTACAAATAGCTGCTTAATCATCTACTTATAATAAAATCTGAGTGCAGGAAACTGTCGGAACAATGCCGGTGCAAACCACTCTGATCTGCGAATGGACCGTAGCTGAACGCCATGTTAGGCTTAATGAAAAACATATCCTAACATATGACAGCTAAATGATAATTTTTTCTACTTGAAATCATGTCTGTTAAGCATATTTTCACATAAAGCACATGTATCATATCCATTTATAATGTATTAAGTTCTAAATTAAAATTAAGCTATTATGAACATAGAAATCAGATCTAAACAAACGATACTGTTGCCATTCAGATTCAAATTCCAGCAAATCTACAAACAAATGAATGACTCTTTGAACGCTTCATTAAAAAAAATATATATATAGGTTAACGCCGATGCTGGTCTTAAAATATTTGAAAAGTATATTAAAACCTTTTAATATTTTAACTTTGTTTAAAACCTTTAAAAACTATCCGATTAAGTTCTAAATTTAAGGGCCAAACCAACAACAATAACAAGTTCTAAATTAAAAGTAACGGATAACTATCGCCATCTGGTGGAGAAAAGAAATAGCTTTCGCTCTAAGAAGGTCCATGCAAGCACATTGCATTACATGTATTTTTAATTTATTCCGAATGATTATTCTTTTGCACAATTTCAGATTTCCTGTAACATTTGTTTTCTGTCTTATATGACAGTAAAAATTATCCGAATTTGAATATCTAAAACTTTCGAATGCATTTACAATAAAAAATTATTTCAATGGCACTTTAGCATTATTTAAAGGGACAATTTTTTCTGTACCGAAGGCTGCGAGCAGCGCCTCTGTAGGTTGTTTTAATTTCCAATAAATTAGGAGCTTATGTTTCTTGCTATAATTCTTTTGGCGTCAACTTTCTGTTGTAATCGTACTTTTTTTTTTACCATGTATTTTATCAGATTTGAAGACATTGCAAATAAAATTAATATTTCTTATCTGTACAACATATTTTAATTATCTTGCAGAAAAAATTTTGAATTTTAACATAGTTTGTAGCGGAAAAAAAAAAAAAAAGTCACGCTAAACAACAAGTTTTTAATGTAGAGGGAACCTAAACAAGCAATTTCGTCATAGAATGTGTAGTTGGAAATGGCACGTTTAAGCGCTGGTGACTAAATTGTAGTTTACATAATTTCTTTGTTCTAATCATAAACTAGTATCTATCTATCTATATTATAAAGGACAAACATATCTGTGCGTAACGCATACGTCATTCTGCGAATGGCAATACTTTGAAATTTGAAATGAAATTTCGTTTTTGCAATTTTCGCTACTGCAAATTTTTAAACTTCTAAACATCGCACAGCTTCAATTTTTACACCGTCATATAGGGAAAAAAATGTACTTTTAAGTACAATTTGTTTGAAAGCTCTATCTCAATTTATTTTTGAGATATTAATTTTTTTTTTATAGTTTTTAGTACCAATTTTGTAATTATGGCAACTGAAGTACTCCATTTCTATTAAAAGTAAAGGGAAAATAGTCATGGTTTATTTATTTTTATTGATTACTAGCGAACTTGCCCGGGTACGTCAAAAAACAGCAGGAATTACGAAAATGCTCTGAAAATCACAATAAGATATCGCGAAAAATTTTTAAATCATTTCTCAAATTCTGGAAAGAGAAAAAATATATCTATATTATGTTCGAAGATTGCAAGTTGATTCCTTTCACTAATGTGGGAAAATAGTAGCAAATCGCTAAAATACACTAAAAATCACATACAAAATTCCCAAAAAATTCGAAAATTGCTATACAAAATCCGAATAAACTTTATTGAAAGGAGGGCAGAATGTACTTTAGGCCAACAATGGAATGTCAAAAAATTGCAGCAGATCGCGAAGAAACGTAAAAAGCGCATTAAAAATCACAAAAAGTTCAAAAATCACGAAAGTCAAAATTTACTATAATTGGATAAAAGTTTCAAATCTAATTCCTTTGACCTGTGGGCTCTCTTAAAATTTATGTTTTGGAAATCATGCTAAGCATTAGATCATGTTACTTTTATTCGTTATTAATTTACTTGGACTCCCTTAAATATAATTAATATAATCCCTTAAGTTAATATTAGTTTTTGTTGCATTAAAATATCTCAATTTGTTGATTTTCTGTAAGCAAGTAAACCCTATTGTTTTACAGTGGAAGTCAATGGGAATTTGGCGAAATATTAGAGATATCGCAAAATTTCAAAATTCAGGGAGAACCTGCTTGCCATAGCCAAAAACTTAAAATAAAAATTTGGTTCAATTCTATGCATAACTTCATACACTTTTTGATGGTACAATGGCGACAGACAGGCGGACTATTGAAGATAGAAGAAAGTAAAAAAGTTATTGGAGAGATTTGCCCCCGAATAACATAAAAGTACCGAAAATAGAGTTGAGTTCTCTAAGACTTTACTTTTAAATTAAAAAGTACTTTCATTGGTTCACAGGTGAATGACATCAATACTTCAGGAATTAAAATATTCAATGCACGAAAGTTTTTAAATTTTTATTCATGAAGTTTAAAAAATGAATGACTCATTACACATTGTTTACATTTGTAAAATTAATCACAATTCTGAAATGTTCGTTTGTTTATATCAACAATCTGCTGTTGGTAGCTGGTTATTTTTATTTAGAAATAAAACATTATAATTGTATAGTTTTTGAAGAAGAATAGATGAGAAACAACGTAGATTATTTCCATAAGTCGAACTATTTGCCCGAACTTTTTGCCCTATTCCGATGCCCTATTTTCGGCATCAGAATGATGGTCGCGATATATTTTTTTCCGAGAATGAGCGAGACCCGGTATTGTCACCTTAGCGTATTATGTAAATAGATTTATTGAATATATTAATTAATCATTAGTTCCTTTGAAGAAAGATTTGTTTCTGAATCTGTAGTGATTTTTCACCAAATTTATTACTGCTTGTTTTTACTTTTTTGTTTGGGACTAACGAAATAAAATACAAACAAGCAGGAAGCAGGAATTCTGTATTTTCAGAATTTAATGTCTCCTCCGATGAGGAAAAAAAATATCTATATATATATATTACGCTATCGTACGTGGCACAGAAATCGCGATTATTTGTTAATTGTTTAATGGCCCGAATGAAACGCATCTTATTGGTTATTGTGTAAAAGTCCTTTGGCAGGATTTAGGCCGATGTAAATCGGATTTATTTACGTTTCGCTCTTTCGCTGCAATTATGGAGCTTCAAAATATCATTAGAAATGCCCGTAAAAGATATCGGCGAATGCTTGACAGTGAAGAAGAAACCGAATGCAGAAGAAAAAATCAGATCGAGAACGTCGTCAAACACAGAGCATAAACGATCGCCCAAATAAGCTTAATAACCTTTTTATAAAATACATTATTATTTCACAAATCTTAAATTGCCGTATATCAAGTCTCGATCTTATTCTGATATGCCATTTAGGTTCAATCGTAAGAACTTCCCTGACCTTTCCATTGACGTCACTTTCACCAACCAAAGCATTCCACCTTCACGAAATTATGGTTTTGTTCTTATATGTTACTTAATGAGAAGTATACGTATGAAATCGATTGCAAGTGAAAAATGCATCATTTTGATTCAAGCAAATAATAATTTTAAAAAAAAATGCAATTTTCCAAATAAAAAAGG
The DNA here is from genome assembly GCA_963932465.1 of Maratus speciosus. Lineage (NCBI taxonomy): Eukaryota > Metazoa > Arthropoda > Arachnida > Araneae > Salticidae > Maratus > Maratus speciosus. Next base: position 394,457,000 of record OZ010793.1, on the reverse strand, counting down.
TACATTTCTACGGCAAATGATTTCACTTTTTACTGAGAATTTTATTTTCTGCTTATTGCTTCTTAAGGTAAAGTACCCAGTAGTTGACACTGGACCAATAGTTGACACTGGACCAATAGTTGACACTTTTGTAGAAACAGTAGTGTAACAAGAAAACGTCACAGGTAGGAACATGAGAGACACAGAATTTTTAAAATCTATCACCTTGCGGCAAAACTGAGAACTAAAACTATAAACAGTCGAGCCCAATTCCAATATGGCGGAAGACAACATAGAAGCATGTGTGCAAAGTTGAATTTTTCGAATTTATCTTAAGAAAAGTGATAAGGATCGCACGTTACAGTAAGTATACCCGTAATTTATCTTAATTTCTGGTTATGTTTTGATTGATATTGATTGTTTCTATGTCCAAGAATTGTATTGGAATAAAAGTGATGCATTTTGTGCAAAATACCGGGAGTGTGTGTGAGTGTCAACTATTGAATATGAAAAGAAACAGATTTTCAAAAGTTGACACCCAGTGTCAACTACTCGCTCATGTTGGGGTTTTGTTAATCTAATTCAGTGTAATGAAAATAAGCTGGAATCTACCAGATAAATTCATGACTGACCTTTGAAAAACTAAAAATGCATTTAAACCAATAGATGACACAGGGTGTCAATTATTGAAATTAGGGAGTGTCAACTACTAAAATTAATTATTTATTTTTTTAGATGCCACCTACGAAGGGAAATTTTAGGAATTACACGGAAGAGAGCATGAGAGCTGCCGTAGAATACGTTAAAGTCAACAAAGCTGGGTAAAAAACAGCTCAACCCTCACAATGAAATCGATCATGGATGATTAGAAATATTTTATCGGATGCAAGAGGTTATTTTTCTAAGCCATCGAGTTTCTTCATGGGTTAATGCTTACTTGATTGCAACTGGTCTACAAAATGAAAATGACATTATTTTAATTTTATTCAAACAATTCAGATTTAAAACACACATTTTTATGCTTCATTTTTCTTTTAAAAATGAAAGTTAAACACTCTTTTTTTATGCAAATCATTTAATACAGTACATGCAATCATCTTAATACATTTTTGACGGTATTTACACTGCTGGAATTTCAAAGAGAGAAAAAAGTAGTAGTTCTCAAACCAGAGAACATATTATTATTGCTAATTGCGTATCGACACAAACTGAAAACAACAACAGGACACACTTAATTTGTAATGTAAATAAAGACACCCTTTTCTTCCACTTGTTAAAGCTACTGTGGCAAAACAAACTGTCACTTTTCTAGCAGATTCTGGAAGTTTCATATCACTTTTGTCAGAAAAGTTGTTTAACGATATTAAAACTACACTTAAATACAAACGACTATCCACTGGCACATGCATAAAAACAGTAAATTCAGATGTTGAATTTTCTGCATGCATTAGAGCTACAATAAAATTACAACATAAGTCTTTTTCTCACCATTTTTATATTGTGGATATTCCCGAATCCTCGACTTTTGAAGGTATTCTGGGATGTGACTTTATAAACAAATTCAATATCATAATAGACTCAGCTAACAAATGTGTACACATAAATAACAACTTAACTATTCCATTAGAGTGTCCAGATACTGAGGCAACTATCAGTAATTTAACACAATGTAACAATCACTCTGTTAGCACAAAAATTCAAGATGTTCTTCTAACACTTAAAGTGACATTAGAACCTCATGAAGAAAAATGGATATCTGTGTACACCAATAAAAATGACAACAAGAAATCCGTAAGTTATTTGTTTGAGTACATGCCACATAAAAAAGACATAGTAGGATTTGACGTCATTGTTCCAATAAATAACAAGCCTAAACGAAAAACTAACACTGCTCAACCGCATGATTTCTTTACTGTTTTGGTTAAAAACAATTCAAATACTACCATACACCTGCAAAAAAAGACAAAAGTTGGTGAATTATCTGAAGTTGAAGAAATTTTGGAGTACTCTCCTGAAAATTCAGAAAAGCATCATAACTCGGAACAACACTTTATTAATCTTCTACATGCATCTAAGGAAGCTTTAAAAAAAAGAAAAGAAGATTTAACACCTAATGATTTTGATTTGAAACACTTAAACTCTAAAGAGGCAAAGACTTTAACTGAGTTACTACTCAATTACTCTGCTGCATTTTCAAAATCTTTAAATACCTTAGGTCATACTGACAAAGTAATTCCAGACTTAAAATTTGTTAATGAATACCCTATCAAAACCCTTCCATTTCCCCTTCCTCAGTCTCTGCAAAAAGATGCTCAAGAGCAATTAAATCAACTATTAGAAGCTGGTATAATTGAGCGTAACTGATCCGAATGGGCATGTCCTATGTTACTTGTTAAGAAAAAGCTAGATGCTACTGGGAAACAAAGGTATCGCCTCGCTCTTGATCTTCGCATGATCAATACTATAATACAAGGTTCTTCATACCCTCTGCCTAAAATTCAAACAATTATTTCCAATCTGTCATCTTTTAAATTTTTCACTGCTCTCGATTTTCATCAGGCCTACCATCAAATCGATTTACCGGAAAAATTTCAAAACCAATTAACCTTCACAACCATGTTTGGTTCGTATAAGTACAAGAGACTTGTTTTCGGATTGAAATCCAGTGCTTCTATTTTTCAAGCACTAATGGACTCCTTATTGGATGAGTTACAGTTATAAGGTGTTTACACCTACCAAGATGATTTCATATTAGGTGCAAATTCATTTCAGGAAATGTATACAAAACTTGACAAAATCCTGAACATCTTAACTAAATACAACTTAACACTTTCACCTAATAAATGTAGTTTTCACAAAACCAGTATCGACTATTTGGGCTTTCACATTCAAAATCACTCTGTGTCACCAATTAAGTCGAACATTGTGAAAATAACTTCATTCCCCATTCCTATAACAAAAAGGCAATTAAACAGACTCATTGGTGTAATCACATTTTACAAATATCTTATTCCATCTTTTTCTGAATTGGTACAACCTTTGATAAACTTAACTACACCTAAAGCTAAATTTAAATGGACAAAGACACACCAGGATATTTTTGAAACTATACAGAAAATCTTCTTTAACTCGCCTATGGTAAGGTTACCAGATTGGGATAAAACTTTCTATCTAAACACAGACGCTTCAAATGTTGCCATTTCTGCCGCCTTGTTGCAAGAACATGACAATCAGTTATTACCTGTTGCTTATTTTTCTAAATCTTTAAAATCTTCAGAAAAGAAATACCCAGCATTAAAGCTAGAACTTATGGCAATTTACAAATCAGTTATTGCTTTTAAATATTACCTATACAACAGGGATTTTGTAATTCTTTCTGACAGTAAGCCTTTAAAAAAATACAACAAAACAACAAATCCTGCTGATATAACTACTAGATGGCTTATTGAACTTTCTGAATATTCTTATACTTTTCAACACATTCCTGGTGCAACAAATGTATTGGCTGACTATTTATCTCGTTGCAATTTTGAAAATGATCAGCAAACTTTGCTTACTAATTCTGAACTTCTACATGACACTCAACCATTACCTATTGTGGACTATGATACAACAGAATCTAACAACTACTCGTCAAATATCAACACTCATAATGTAAACTATCTTGTAACTGGTAATCAAACAAAATGTGATCCATTGTTAGAAATATCTAATGATACTTTCTGCATGGAACAGAAAAACGACCCTAATTTGTCTTCAATTTACAATGAAATTTTAACCAAAGGATCTTCACAAAAGTTCCCTAAATATTTCATTCATCCTGATTCGAAAGTTTTAATGATAAAGAAAGAAGACCTGAACAACAACTCCTTTTCTTATCATATTGTTGTTCCAGATACCCTAAAAAGTAAAGTCCTAACTATTTCACATCTGTCTCACTTTGGTTTCCATAAGACATATGAATTTCTTTCTGTTAGATACTTTTGGAAGAACATGTATGTTGACACTTTGAATTTTGTCGCCTCATGTATCAAGTGTTTGCAAGCAAAGCATCACCGCACTCCCCCTGCACCTCTACAACCCACTTACACGCCCAGATACCCTGGCCACACAATAAGCACAGATTTAGTTGGACCTTTCTCAAATGGAAAACATGTATTAACTGTCACTGATCATTTTTCACGACACGTAGAACTTTATCCACTTAACGATACTTCTGCTTCTAAAATAGTTAAATGTCTTTTCAGTTACATTACTACTTTCGGCAGACCTGCTGTGGTTTTGTCTGACCTAGGACCCCAGTATATTGCCCATGTATATAATATTTTAATGATACTCTTGGTATAAAGGTTCTTCACAGTTCTGTTTCACACCCCCAGTCGAACAGTCTTTCGGAACGTATAAACACCTCAATTAACACTAGAACGCCCGGAAGTTTTACTCAAGTTTCATAAAAATATTTCACACCAGAATTTTTATTTAAAATTATTTGACTGATTTATTTAACGTAAATCTGCGTTGTTTAAATTTAACTTATTTTACGAAAGAATTTTTGGTCCCAGTTGACATTTAATCATATGGTTGGAGTCGGATCGACTCCTTCCGGGCGTTCTAGTGTTAAATACTGTGTTACTACTCTGTTACAAGAAAGTCACACTTTTGAAAATGAAATTTTTATACACAAATCTCTTTACAATGGTTCAAGACATTCTACTACATTATTTTCCCCTAATTTGCTTCATTTTGGTCGTGAACTTTCATTAATCTTTGACACTTTTGATCATTCTTGTAATCAACCTTTTCTAGATAAACATATTGAAATTTATAAATTACTAGAAGACTTGCACAAAATTTATGAAAAAGCCTATTCTAACATTAAAAATGCTCCAGATAAAAGATATAAAATGTACAGTCGAAAAGCTAAATTAAGAAACATCTGTTTGAAAGACGTTGTATACTTAAAAACAGTTGACAAACTTAAACCTAGATATACAGGACCATACATAGTTACACATAAACATTCACTTGTTTCTTTCTCGATAAAAAGGTTACATGCTGCTGATGATACAGCATTTCGCGTGCACATAGATAGACTACTCCTTGCACCACCTCGTTATGGACATTTGTTTGATCCTTCAAGTCATGTTAATAACAGTAATTTCACTAGTAACTTTCAACCACACACTTATAATTTAAGACGAAGATAATCTTTTATTATTTACAAGACTTATTTTGAATTTATGTATTGTGACACTATGCTGTTAATCCCTGATCAAGATTATACATGTGTTGTTTATTGGTGATCTTTGACAATATTGTGGCTGGTCCATGAGTGTGTTGTTTCGAAGATCATGTGTGAACAATATTCTGTGACACTTTGCATTTTTTTTTTTACACACTTAAGTTAAGCAATATAAGCTTTCACTAAAACGCTTTCACTTTATTACAACTTAACCGTAACAAGTCTAGCTAGATATTCTTTTATCATTCAAAAAAAAAGAAAGGTTATAACTTTACAGGTCACTTATGTCTAAAATGTAAAAAAAAAAAAAAAAAAAAAAAAAAAAACTAAAATGTAAAAAAAAAAAAAAAAAAAAAAAAAAAAAAAACCCTTCAATTAAATTTTATACCTGCTTACATGACTTGAACATAATTTTACAAGATTATGACACTTCGTCTCTCACCATTTTAGGATTGTCCTTTTTGAGAAGTTTGATATTTACAACATATTTTTTTTCCCTTTTTATAATCATGGCCCCCAAGAAGTCGTGAACCGTTCAAAATTGTTGCCCTAAGGTTCACACAACACTGTGATGAGAGACATCTTTCACGTGAATTGGTTTTTAAATTCAAATTACTTACAAAGAATTTATATGAGATACTGAATCGCGCTCCTTTCGCAGATCACTGTGATCTACTGGGGAGCGAGGAGGCTCATGTTGTGCTCAATGTGAGTCGTCCTTTTTATTCCCTCTTCCTCTAGGGCTGAGGTCTTAAACCGAAGCCATAATACTTGTTGACTTACAAGATTTAGGGCCACACCTTTTTTTTTATGGGCATGCTTTAGGCACCTCTTTTTTGTGGTTGTTTTCAATTTTTACATTTATTCTCTTCATGTGTACATCTAAGTTTTAGTTACAATTACTCATACCTTATATATTTTGCATTTTTACTTTTAGTGTACTTGAATTGTGTTTTTATTATTTCTTTTAAATGCTTGCAAATGTGTATTACATGGCTGATCCCAAATAGGATCAAAGTTAAAAAGTGAGTCTTGGTACCAGGGACTCATAAAAATGATTGCTCACTGACTTTAAAGTTGCAATGGATCCAAAGACTTAAGCAACCTAGTTGAATTTATGCTTTACATGCATATAACTTTTAAACATATGTTTTTTTCTTCAAATTGCAAGCTCATATATAAGCATTTTCTAATGTGTTTACTTTGTAAAACTGTGTTTGAAGATTTACAATTTGAAAATGGACAATTTGTCTGTTTTTCTATAAAGCTGCAACGTACCGTCACAGCTTTTCCTCGGTTGCCCCGGTGAGATATGTGGCAGATTTATCTGCAACATATCAATTTCACCCCCCGTTTCTCAAAATCTACTTTAAACAAGTAAATTCATTATAGTAATTCTTTTTCCTAAAACAATTCATACTTCTACATTCATTTAGTTTTTTTCTTTTCCTTTCACAAGGAACTTTTCTCAACACATATAAAGATTTATGGTTTCAGATATTTTGTTTCACTTATTCAAAATTCTCATTCTCGATTATTTATTTAGATTTCCATTCCTAACGGTTTTTATTTGAATGCAATCACGATCATATTTAACTCCGTACAGCTGCTCTTTCCGTTAACCGTTCATTTTTCTTTAACGTATTTCATTTGCGCTATAAATAAACTACTCTCATTTCCTATTAGAACTTGACGGGTAAAAAAATGAAATAAAGAAAAGATGTATTTATTGGAATTGCAGTTATAAATTATATCTTCAATTATCATTATGCTTTCTACAGTTCACATGCATTGATTAAAGATTACTCAATCACATTTAACTGCAATCTGTTTTTTTTAAATGTAAACATAATCGAGACTTGTTGTCGCTCTTAGTCTTGAAACATGTAGGGTTGCTTCACATCCTGTGGCTGCGCCGAAAGGCGGGGCTGCTACGTAATTTGTCTGCTAATCCTGTCACCAATGCTTTGTCTTTGTAATATAGGCGTTAAAATCTTGATTAGTTGGCGATAATACAATATGCCAAGACATATGAGTTCAGTACGCATTATGTGAGAGTTCGCCCCTGACCGCCTGACAGGAAGGTCCGTTAAAGGACCGCGATGACCACCTCGGGAACTCAGCTTCCGTTAAAGGACCGCTGTGGTTTTCCTTTTTTCTGTGACAATGCGTAGCAGTGATGAAACGAATTTGTTTATACACATCGAGATACTTAATGTGTCCTTCTATATTGTTTCATATCCAAAGCTCCATTTTTATGAGATGTCTTCCTTTGTTTTTGAACATAAATAAATAAGTGATTGTACGTTCATCGATATGTTGGAGTTTTTTTAATCATCTTTTCAGCGAACCCGAGAACCACCATTTGATGCGATCCCCTTCAGATATAATTATCAAGAGAGGACTTTTATTACGAGTATAACGTAACATTCAGTGAGATTGTATTTAAGGGGATGAGGGACCTTTAAAATCAATTTTTTATTTTTTGCAAATTTCACTTTAAATATTATTTAAGGGTACATTATATGCATTATGGCATACATTTATCACAAACACACACACACACACAAAAAAAAAAAAAAAAAATCAGAAAAATAAGGAATTTTTCGTAATATTTTAGAACTTTTCAAAATGCCCCATGCGAACTGAATATCAATGAAAATCCCCAATACTTTTTATACAAGTTTGGTTTATATATACAGTGTGTCCACGTATAACCTGACCGACCTTTATTTTCACTACCGTTGGTCTTAGATGCATACTTCCAATTACAAAAATGTTCAAAATTAGGTGCAGGGTTAAGATAAAAAAAGTTTGAAGCGAAAAAACAATTTAGTGAAGAATTAGAGAATCTAAATTTTTATACGGTCCCCCGGTCCTATAAGTTATATTTAGTAAAATTTCCCTGTTACACTGGCAAGTAAGGCAAAAAAAGTCCCATTATTCTACGATTAAAATTGACCGAGTAATAGCTGTTTAAAGTTGGAGTATATTTTTTTTGCTGCATATTAGGGGTCATTCACAAATTTAGTAGAAATACAATTTTGTCAGATATATTAAAGAAATGGTTGAGAGTAAAATTAGCATTGCAATATGAATTTGAAATCTTTAATCATTCTGACATATTACTGCAAAATGTACAATTTGTACTGAACATTATAAGAGGATAAAAATAACAATTTTTTTGTTAAATAAAAGGATGAAAAACAACACCCTCAATTATTTACAAAATGATACATATTTTAAAATGCTGTTAGATTACACTGTCTTTCAAATTTTGGGTTGTGGTATGTTTTTTAGCTTTTGAAAATAGATTCTTATGCATTTTTTAGCACTGAATCCGAAAATGACCTTAATTTTAAACCATCACGTCAGGAATTTTCTCAAATCGCAAATTTCAAAGTTAAAAAGCTAAAAGTTAAAATTGATCCCCCTCCCCTCCCAACCTCATCTGATCCCCGAGCTGTTTATCTGTAAAAAACTCAGTATAAGCCAAAAAATCTAATAAATTATTGAATTAAATAAAATTAAACTGAATAAAAAAGTCTTACATCTATTTTATAGTATCAGATTTTTCGTTATTTTTTAACCTTGAAATTTACGATTTGCGAAAAATCTTGACCTGATGGTTAAAAGTGAAGGCAGTTTTTTGACTCAGCGTTAAAAAATACATAAAATGTAATTATAAAAGTTAAAAAACACCACCATCACAGGTTTATGTTATCTAATCTAAAACTCTTTCTTAAACTTCTTGACGGTAATCTATCCGAATTTTTTTTGTTATCCTCTAATATAAGTATGTATAAGAGGGTAAGAGTCGAAAATCATAATAATATTGCATTGTCATCGGATTTAAGTCAGTATGTAAAATTTAACTTCGATCGGACATTTCAACGTAAGTTAAAGTTCAAGTAAAAATTTTAAACTGGAAAGACGATCAGTGCAAGTTAAATAAAACCTTATGAAAATAACATAATTTTAGTTAAAAGAAATAATAGACTCAAATCCTTACAAAATGAAATATATGTTAAAATACAATTATTTTAACTAATCTGAAACTTAACTAATAAAAGTTAATCGTAATATTTGTACGATTTCTTTCAAAGCGCAGATACCTTGAAATAAGTTTAAGTACTTTATACACGACCCCTGAAAGCATGGTCGAAATCATCTGTTTTGATATGCAAAAAAGTGGTATAAGTCATGCATTTCAAAGTTTCATAACTCGGTCAATTTTAATGTTAGTTGAACGGGACTTTTTTTTGTCTTACTTGTTAGTGTCACAGTAAATTTTTAGTAAATATCACTTATAGGACCGGGGGACCGTATAAAAATTTAAATTTCGTAATTTTTTGATAAATGTTTTTCTTGACCCAAATCGCTTTAAAAATAATTCTTTGACTTATTTAAACCATTTTTGTAATTGGAAGTATGCATCTAGGACCAACGGTTGCGAAAATAAAGGTAGGTCAGGTTATGCGTGGACACACTGTATAAATAAAACTGTGCATCGAATTTTATAACCGCCTCAACCGCCCGGACAATGAAACTACGGCGAGACCGCCCGAGCGCCTGAGAAACTGGTATTTCGTTCCTACCCCCCTCGGAAATATCCAGCTATTGTCCCGGAGTAAGTGCGAGGGGAGTGATTGATGAGGGATTAAAGCAATGAACGGATGGGGAATTTCGGAAGGAAAACACTTTTAACATTTTCTACTATTGTGATACATGATATGTTTGCTAAACTTTATGTGTTATTCAAATTCGTATTTTACAATAATATTATTTTTAAATTTTAACTTATTGATCTGCATTTTATTTAGTTATTTGTGTACATAAAATGTATCGTACAGGAAAAAGTCTAACGCAAGAAGAAGCGTTAGCAATAATTTTTAACGAGGATACAGATACATATAGCTCGCAGTTTAATTATTATTAATTTTTTTTTTTTTTTTTTTTTTTTTTTTTTTTTTTGCATAGGATACCTGAATTTGATAACTTTTATTGTGCGTCAGGATGGGTGGGAAGGGTGCACCAAAATCCATGTTTGTCGCCCCGGGCGGAAAAAAAAGCTAGTTTCGGCCCTGATAATGAATATTAGAAATTTATAAAAATTAACAATGTCTATTTTCCAGAATTAAAAAAAAAAGAAAGATAGTCTGCTAACTTCTGAAATATTAACAAAATGAATCCATTCATCACAAATTTGTAAAAATTGAAAATATTGTCCATTTTCCAGAATTAGAAAAAAAATAATTCCTCTAGATAATTTTGTTTTACATATGATTTCCCTTTTGTTACTGTGTTTTCTATATGTTTGGAAACTTTACATCCATTAGGATCTATATTAATGAACAGGGCCGAAACTAGGGGCGTGCAGAGGGGGGATGTGCCCCCTGCGAGTGAACGAAAAGCGAAGGGATGTGGGGGGATTAAGACTATGTTTGTTGTTTCATACAAAAATGTATATATATATATGAAATACAAATAAACTCGCAAGGTAATGTTAAACCTATGGGACATTTCTTTTCAAATTTTTCGCTTGCATTTTAATATTTTAAAATTATTTTTTTTTCTAGGATAGCTTTGATCTTTAGCGTTGCTATACTTTGAGATTTCGAAACCTGTATTGAAAGTGAAAATAACTTTGCAAAAAAAAAAAATATCTGCAACTAAAATCGGAAAAGTAAACACTAATCCTGTTTAGAATTCAACCTCAGCTCTTCTAAGTGAGAAAAAAAATAATTAAAATTATTAATATATATGCAAGTGAGAAATTTTAAAAAGAATTCTCCCATAGGCTTAACATTAGCGTCCCAGTTTCTTCGCTTAACTAGTTTAGTCTCTTTACGCTCAAGCTAATGTTAATCCTATGGGACCATTGTTTACATATTTCTAGCTCGCATTTTAATTATTATTAAATTATTTCTATTTTTTAAGGATTTTTTTCTTTTTGCATAGGGTACCAAGTAGATAACTTTTATTGTGCGTCAGGATGGGGGGGGGGGGGGAGGGCAGTGCCTGATTTACGGCAGGGCATTCGGGGACCGGGCACAGCGACCCTAAAAGCTGGTGAAGGTTTTTGAATTATTGTCCTAAATCTTATGTAGTTTTATCATTCTACATTCTATTGTGTTCGAATTGCATTTTTTAAAAGTCGCATATTTTATTTGAAACATCCATATTTAATTACTTTATTATAGTGAATATTTTCTTTCGTCACTTAAAGAATATATTGTATTTTTAATTCTTATTTAATCCTGTTCCTGTTCTCGTCAGATTATTTGGGGATTGGTGAGCGTAGCTGGTAGGTGGCAGAGCCCCCTAATATTTTAAATAATACTGTAATTTGGTATTGCAGAAAATGTGTTAATAGCTGTTGCATACTTTATCATTCCAAATATATGGACTTGCATAGAAAAAGATGATCAGCATCACACAATTTATTATAAAACATTTACTCATTTAAATTTCATTATCATGAATTAAATATTTAAAAGTAAATTAATGATTATCGGATTTAATTTTTTAATGGGTATTTTAAAGTAATTATTAAACTCAATAGTGGTTATCTTAGTAAGTACTGTTTTCAATATATATATATATATATATATATATTGCTTAGTTTGTATTACTTGTATGGGGTTCCATCTGTATTTTGTACAATATTACAGTTATGATTTGATGCTAAATTTATTAATTTATTGATTTAATTATCGTAATTGGAAATAGATGATGATTTGTAATTATATTATGGTTATATATATATGTTACGGCCAAAACCCGAAATTGGCCAATTCCCGAACTGGCCAGCCAATTCGCGAATTGGCCAACAATGTTTTAAACTGACTGGCCAATTCGGGAATTGGCCGGCCAAAACTAGAACTGGCCAGATGCGATCGGCCTATTCCCGAACTGGCCATATGCGATCGGCCAGTTCGCGAAGTGTCCATACGCGATCGGCAATTTCGGGAAATGGGTATATAAAAACCAATTTTTACTTTTTATCCCTTTCTAACATAGTTGAAAGTGTTTATGAATTCAATTTGTTTGGCCGTCTGCCTGTCCATGCTCTGACTCGAGTAAAGACTCGGATTGGCTTGTAATTGTTAAATTATTTAGGTTTATAAATACATTTTGATATTGAAAGTGAAGTGTGTACTATTTTCGGTTAATTTACAGGGCACACAAAAGTATCTCATTACAATATCATCAATGGGTAAAGTTTTTCCAGTGCATTTTAATGTTGTTACATTATCTCAATTATAGTAAAATTGGTATGCATCATTAAGATGGGCAACAAACTGTTATCTAAAGTGTATTAAATAAATAGCAATTATAGTTTGTTCACAGAGACACTGAAAAGTATTTCGTTACATTGCCGTGAATGGTGAAAGATCATTTGTAATGCACTTAAATGATGTTACACTATTTCAAACATAATAAAATTCACATACCTAATTCATGTGATGAGCAATATGTTTTTATAGAGTATTGATTAAGTAGACATTATAGTTCGTTTATAAGGGCTCTCAAAAGAAATCCGGTAAAGAATTATGATATATGTGAAAATATCGTTTATAGGATATTTTAATGATGTTACACTACTTCGAACACAATAAAACTGTTATATTTTGCTAATATGCTCTACAACATTTTTTTCTATATTGGCTAGGTGGAATTTGTCGTTTATTTACAGGGTCACTCAGTTAATTTGTTTATTGGATTGGACAATGAATCTGATGGATCGATATTAGTCACAGTGGACGGAAATCTCCAGTTGATTAGAATATAATTTTCACAATAAACCCAATTTATCAAAATATATCAAACAGGCGGGAAATTATCCAGCATATCAGATAATAATCGCCAAAGCATGTAACGTTCTTTCCTATCACGTGTGCATGTCAGTGCCACATACCGGGCAGCCTTGAATCCCCACTTCGTATATTGGACAAGGCTTCCCGGCCAGTTCGCGAATTGGGCGGCCAAAACCCGAAATGCACTGTTAATTTCACGTATTTCGGGTTTTGGCCAGGAATCTTGGCCAGTTCCCGAATTGGCCGGCCAATTCGCGAACTGGCCAAGCTCCGGGTTTTGGCCGTAACATATATATCAGTGGCGTGGCGTCCGGTCATCGCTGGATGCGGCGATGATTAAGCAATATTTTAAAACTCTTAATAAGCTTTTAAAACTCTACGATCCAGTTTTAGCAGAACATTTGGAGTTCATGTATAAGTGAAGGTAAGATTTAAAGTTTCTTTTTTGAACATTCAACCATTGAATTTTAGAGTTAATAATTTTTCACCACAAACTTAAATAATTGCGATGACCACCGAAAATTTTCACGCCACGCCACTGATATATATATACATTTACTCAAGCGCTCTGTAAGCATCGGTGTAAGGGGTCCCCCGTAAGCATCTGTGCCCGGGGTCCCCAAATTTGTAAATCGGTGGTGGTGGTGGAAGGGTTGCACTAAAATCAATTTTTGCCGCCCCGGGCGCAAAAAGAAGCTAGTTTCGGCCCTGATAATGAGTTTTAGATCAATTTATTGCAAATTTATAGAAATTGACAATGTATATTTTCCAGAATTAAAAAAATATATATAGTGTGCTAATTTCACGAATATTAACAACATGAATCCATCTATCACAAATTTGTAAAAATTGAAAGTGTTGTATAGTTTTTAGAATTAGAAAAAAAAATAATTTCCTGTATATAACTTTATTTTCTATATGCTTTTCCTTTTTTAAGTTCATGTATTTTCTATATGTTTCGAAACTTAGAAAATCCGCTACATCCATTAGGATCTATAATAATGAATCTTAGATCCATTTACTACAACTTTATAAAAATCGACAATGTTCATTTTCCAGAAAAAAATAAAAGAAAAATCTTCTAGATAACTTTGTTTTATATATGCTTTTCCTTTTTTTAGTTACTATATTTTCTATATGTTTGGAAACTTAGAAAATCCATTACATCCATTAGGATCTATATTAATGAACAGGGCCGAAACTAGGGGCGTGCAGAGGGGGAATGTGCCCCGGCTCCAGAACGAAAGGCGAAGAGGAGAGGGGCAGCCAAATTAAGATTTTGTTTGTTGTTTCATACTAAAATGTGTATATATATATATGAAATACAAAGAAACTCGCAAGCTAATGTTAAACCTATGGCACATTGCTTTTCAAATTTTTCGATCTCATTTTAATATTTTAAAAAATATTTTTTTTCTTTTAAGGATAGTTTAGATTGATCTTTAGCGTTGCTATATTTGATATTTCGGAAACTATACTGAAAGTGAAAGTAACTTTTCAAAAAGAAATATATCTGCAACCAAAATCGGAAAAGTAAACATTAACCCGGTTTAGAATTCAACCTCAGCTCTTCTATGCAAGGAAAAAAAGTCACTTAAAACTATTAATATGCAAATGAGAAATTTTAAAAAGAATACTCCCATAGGTTTAACATTAGCGTCCCAGTTTTTTCGCGTGACTAGTATAGGCTCGTAACGGTCAAGCTAATGTTAATCCTATGGGACCATTGTTTACATATTTCTAGTTCACATTTTAATTATTATTAAATTATTTTTATTTTTTAAGGATTTTTTTTTCGCATAGGGTACCTGAAGTCGATAACTTTTATTGTGCGTCAGGATGGGGGGGGGGGGGGGAATCCATGTTTGCCCCTGGCGTAAAAAGCTAGTTTCGGCACTGATAATGAATATTAGATCCATTTATTACAAATTTATAAAAATTGACAATGTCCATTTTCCAGAATAATAATAATAATAATAATAATAAATTCATGAATATTACCGACATGAATCCCTTTATCACAAATTTGAAAAAATTGAAAATAATGTCCATTTTCCTGAATTAGGAAAAAAAAATTATTTCTCTAGATAACTTTATTTTCTATATGATTTTCCATTTTTTAGTTACTGTATTTTCTATATGTTTGGAACTTAGAAAATCCATTACGTCCATTAGGATCTATAATAATCAATCTTAGA
Organism: Maratus speciosus; assembly: GCA_963932465.1. Lineage (NCBI taxonomy): Eukaryota > Metazoa > Arthropoda > Arachnida > Araneae > Salticidae > Maratus > Maratus speciosus. The sequence continues at coordinate 394,441,761 of OZ010793.1, read as the reverse complement.
TCCATTTATTACAAATTTATAAAAATTGACAATGTAAATTTTCCAGAATAAAAAAAAGGAAAGAAAATTTTAATTCCTCTAGATAACTTTGTTTTCTATATGCTTTTCCTTTTTTTCAGTTATTGTATTTTCTATATGTTTGGAAACTTAGAAAATACATTACAGCCATTAGGATCTATAATAGCAAACCTTAGATCCATTTATTACAAATTTATAAAAATTGACGATGCCCATTTTCCAGAAATAAAAAAAGAAAAAAAAAAGAATATTTTAATTTCTGTAGATAACTTTGTTTTCAATATACTTTTCCTTTTTTTTTTTTATTACTGTATTTTCAATGTGTTTGGAAACCTAAAAAAAATCATTTATCATTATAAGGATTTAATATTTATTTTACTTTTATTACAAGTTTGTTAGATCAAAAATATGTAGAGTAATATGCATATATATATTTTCTGTATTACATAATATTTAAATAAATTTTGGAACAAATAGCTATTAAGTTATTATTACAAGTCATTATTATTTTTTTAGCGTTAAAATTTAACATTTATAAAGCTTTAACTTCTAGTAACAGGTTCAAATTTTGTTAAGAAAAAATAAATTTGAATTCTTGAGATATTAATTTCTAGATACAGTTATTTTAGTTACTATGTTTTCATAAATAGTATGTGTTTAGTAATTAGTAGAAAATCAATATGAACTTTTAAAATGCTAAAAATCAAAAATAAATCGTTTGCTATAATTATTTTTACGGCATCAATCAATAATATATTTTTTTTTAATCACAATGATGTTATTCCTTGAATAATTTTAAAATTCGATATTAAAATTTTGATATTTTCTTGGGATTTGCAAATATAACACAAAAAGTAGAATTTTTATTTTTGAAGTGATTTGTAAAATAATTTCGAACAGAAAATTTATTAGTTATTATTTTTTAGTTCGCATCTAATGTAACTTTTATGGTTGGGCAGCTTTTAATAAATTGTCTTATAACATAAAAAAAAAAAAAAAAAAAAAAAAAAAATCCTCTGTTAAATACATTTGGTCAATTTAGAAATACTCGTACAATGGAAATATTGTGATATTTTTCATAAATTTCTTTGAAAAGTGCAGTAGATTTTTTTTGCTGTTATTTGTTGAAGGGATTTTTTTTAGTTCACTGCAAATATTTATCGTGAAAAATATACAGTAAAACGAAAAGCGAGAAATTGTATTCACCCTGTGACAACTTTCATTATTGGACAAAAGTTACTCTAACATGTAAGAAGCTAATTTCGAGGAACTCTCAGAAATAGCATGATAGGAATAAATCCTGAAAGATAAAACATGCACAAACATTTCGGGCTTTAGTACAATAAAAACATTCCCTTGATCAGGATTACCCTTTTGTATGAATGCTCTTACGAGGGATATTAGGGGAAAATGAGTTCTACTTTCGAAGATAGCTGCCTTCTTATTGTCCTTGTGACAGGTAGGAAGGCAAAAGAAAGGGGGTGAAAAAATCTCACAGCAATATTTCAGTTTCGGGCGTTTGCCGTATTTTGAGTGCCAGTGCGTTTTTAGACTTCAGTATTCAAAGGGATAAGAGGGTAAGAGTCGAAAATCATAATAATATTGCATTGTCATCGGATTTAAGTCAGTATGTAAAATTTAACTTCGATCGGACATTTCAACGTAAGTTAAAGTTCAAGTAAAAATTTTAAACTGGAAAGACGATCAGTGCAAGTTAAATAAAACCTTATGAAAATAACACAATTTTAGTTAAAAGAAATAATAGACTCAAATCCTTACAAAATAAAATATATGTTAAAATACAATTATTTTAACTAATCTGAAACTTAACTAATAAAAGTTAATCGTAATATTTGTACGATTTCTTTCAAAGCGCAGATACCTTGAAATAAGTTTAAGTACTTTATACACGACCCCTGAAAGCATGGTCGAAATCATCTGTTTTGATATGCAAAAAAGTGGTATAAGTCATGCATTTCAAAGTTTCATAACTCGGTCAATTTTAATGTTAGTTGAACGGGACTTTTTTTTGTCTTACTTGTTAGTGTCACAGTAAATTTTTAGTAAATATCACTTATAGGACCGGGGGACCGTATAAAAATTTAAATTTCGTAATTTTTTAATAAATGTTTTTCTTGACCCAAATCGCTTTAAAAATAATTCTTTGACTTATTTAAACCATTTTTGTAATTGGAAGTATGCATCTAGGACCAACGGTTGCGAAAATAAAGGTAGGTCAGGTTATGCGTGGACACACTGTATAAATAAAACTGTGCATCGAATTTTATATATTTGTATATAAAGGTAAGTAAAAAGTTATTTTCTAATTTTTTTAAAAAATTTAGAAAATATTTTTTTTTTTACCTTTATATTCAAATATATAAAATTCGATGCACAGTTTTATTTATATATATAAACCAAACTTGTATAAAAAATATTGGGGATTTTCATTGATATTCAGTTCGCATGGGGCATTTTGAAAAGTTCTAAAATATTACGGATAATTCCTTTTTTTTTTTTTTTTTTTCGTGATAAATGTATGCCGTAATGCATATAATATTTAAAGTGAAATTCACAAAAAATAAAAAAAATGATTTTAAAGGTCCCTCGTTCCCTTAAGCTACAAAAACCACACATGCTCAAGCTGAGAGGCCAGGAGTTCAAGCACAGACACCCGAAAATTAACTCTGCAATCATTGTAATGCTCTCTAATTTAATAGTGTCAGATTAGAGAACATTTTAATTCCTGTTGTCATAATGGTCTCATTTCCCTACTAAAATGCACTGTAAATGATCAACTGAAAGCATTGCTTCTTGATAGCTCAAAATTTCTGCAATGCATAAAGTAATATAATATCGCAATGTCGTTCGCATCGTTTCAGTATTGTGGAAGGATATTCCAGGTGAAGGTCCAGGATTGTTTTAAAATACGAGGACAAATTCACATTTTCTTTGACTTAAGGTTCGTTTGGAAAAATCGACCAGTGCAGCGGGCGTAGCTTGCTAATAAATAATATAATTCAATAATAATGCTATTGAAATATTAACTTATTTTAAATTTTAATGGTATCTATATTATAAAGGACAAACATATCTGTGCGTAACGCATACGTCATTCTGCGAATTTGAAATGAAATTTTAGTTTTGCAATTTTCGTTACTGCAAATTTTTAAGCTTCTAAACATTTTAAATGTTTACACCGTCTTATACAGAAAAAATTTACTTTTAAATGCAATTTGTTTGAAAGCTGTATCTCAATTTATTTTTGAGATATTAATTTTTTTATAGTTTTTAATACCAATTTCCTAATCATGGCAACTGAAGTACTTCATTTCTATTAAAAGTGGTTTTGTTATCTTTATTGATTATATTCTTACTGATACCATTTTCTCATTATAATTAAAAAAAATGGCACCACTTTGAAATTTGAAATGAAATTTCGGTTTTGCAATTTTCGCTACTGCAATTTTTTAAACTTCTAAACATCCCACATTTTAAATGTTTACACCGTCTTATACAGAAAAAAATGTACTGTTCAAAGCAATTTGTTTGAAAGCTGCATCTCAATTTATTTTTGAGATATCAATTTTTTTATAGTTTTTAATATCAATTTTCTAATCGTGGCAAATGAAGTACTTCATTTCTATTAAAATTTGTTTAGTTATCTTTATTGATGATATTCTTACTGATGTCATTTTCTCATTATAATTAAAAATATCTTTTTTAAAAATTTGGACAGAAAATGACGTTACGCTTTAAAAAAGACACAATTTCCCTGATGATGCTGTTATATTTCACTATTTTTTCATTCCACTGATATTGAGTTTGAGGCAATAGGCAAAATATTTCAGCCACTGAAAATGACGTCATATTTAAAAGAAAATGATAATTTTATTTGATAAAACGAGATATTTCCCCTTTAATGCGTCTAAAAGTTATTAAATTCTGAAATTTTTACGCGCAGGTACAGAGATTATACTAGACCTCAAATCGCGAGTGGGAATTTTCCCATGGAAAGTTGTAATAATAGTTGACAAACGTGACTTCAAACTTGAAAATATATTTATTAATAACCTATTACGCGTTAAAATGTTTTTAAATGTTTAATATGGATGTGAAACGTGGAAAATGACTTGATTCGGTTTAGATTTAAAGGGGGGGGGGGGGCGAATTCTATGATTATGTCAAGATGAAATCATTTTTGCTGATTTTTCATTCCGTAATACTAAGCATTAATTGATAACGTAATCAAAATTACTTATCTTGATAATATGTTACTGATTATGTATATGAATAAAGTTTATTTTTTCAATAATTTTAGCAGTTGAAGTTTATTGAAAAAAGTGTTTTGTTAATCTTAGGTTAAAATATATCTTTGGAGAATTAAACTAACAAGTGTAAGATGGATTTTTTTATTGTAATTATTGTTGTCGTGTATTGTAAATTTGATGCAACAGTTCCTTTGTAAACATTTTCTTTCGTCGAAATTCGACGGGGTTTACCTCGTTTATCTAATAGATGCAACAATTTTTTTCTTGCTGCGAAAGAAAGAGAGAAAAGAGTAACTGGTGTCATTTTTGCATTATTGATGTCATTTTCCATTAAAATTGAAAAGAAAACCAAGTGGAGAAATTTTATTCTCTTTGCATTCAGTTGGACAGTTATTGTTTCATATATTCGTTTCAGATATCCGAATGGTTCCAACGGTCGCATAATAATTCTTAAAATTTCTAAATGTAAAATATTAAAAAAGTAATATTATTGAAATATTAATTTGTTTTAACTTTTAATGGCACTTGTCTAATAGCAGCAACAATTTTTTTTAATTGCCGTCAATGAGAAAAGAGAAAAAGATAAATGATGTCATTTTCGCATTGTTTATGTCATTTTCTCTTTAAAATTGAATAGAAAACCAAGCCGGAAATTTTGGCCTCCTTGAACTCAGTTGAACAGTTGTTATGTAATATGTTCTTTTCTCAGCCCAGTGGTTAGGGGGTTGAATTCGGAATTAATTAGGTGAAAGCTAGATGGTTGGTTGTACTTATGACGGCCAATTATCTGCACGAGGGATATAGGCCCAGGGGGAGTGCCCTTCGTGGGGGGTCTTTCTAAGGGAACCTAACCCGTATTAACGCTTGGAAATCCAAGGTTCGAAGAAAACCACGAAAACTCCGAACGATTAGGCCGACGGGCACGATTGGGTTCGAACCCAGCACCTGCCGTCTACCAGCTTCGAGAACAGAACCTCTCAGCCACTGGTGGGGCGGGGAAAGCTAGAAATTGTTTTAATCCCTTCTGGTCTAGAATGAATATGCTATGTTTTCCCCCTCGTACTAGGTGAGCGTTAGGAAATATGTATAGAATTATAGTAAAAAAAAAAAAAACACTTTTTTTTTTTTTTCATACTATAACAATATCTCAAAACAGCTAACTCTGTCAAAAACATTGTCAGTACAAATGTTGTAGAGCTTAAAATTCTGAGTAAAATGAGTACCTACACTCAATACTTATGTTGAATATCAAGGCACAATTCTACTTCAAAGTTTTAGACCCATCATCAGGGGGATGACCACAGAATTAATTAGGAGAAAACTGGAAATTGTTTTAATCCTTTCAGGTTAGGTCTAAAATGAACGTACTATGTTTTCTTCCTCGTTCTTGGGTGAATGTTAGAAAATATGTACATATTTATTTTCGAAAAACACCTTTTTTTTTTTTTTTTTTTTAATTTCCTTAACAATATCTCAAAACAGCTAACTCTATAAAAAACATTGTCAATACAAATGTTGTAGAGCTTAAAATTCTGAATAAAATGAGTACCATCATTAATATTTTTGTTCAACATTAAGGTCGCAATTCTATTTCAAAATTTTTCAAATCAAGAGCTTGAAGCCAGGAGAGACCAAGTTAACTTAACAATATCTCAAATTGCGGCCTTAATATTGAACAAAAATACTAAGTGTAGGTACTCATTTTACTCAGAATTTTAGGCTCTATAACTTTTGTACTAGCAATGTTTTTGACAGAATTAGCTATTTTGAGATATTGTTAAGTCAACTTGGTCTCTCCTGGCTTTAAGCTATTGATTAGCGATTAAGGCAAAATTTTGAAATAGAATTGCGACCTTAATGTTGAACAAAAATGTTAATGATGGTACTCATTTTATTCAGAATTTTAAGCTCTACAACATTTGTATTGACGATGTTTTTTATAGAGTTAGCTGTTTTGAGATACTGTTAAGGAAACTAAAAAAAAAGTGTTTTTCGAAAATAAATATGTACTTATTTTCTAACATTCACCCAAGTACGAGGAAGAAAACATAGTACGTTCATTTTAGACCTAAACTGGAGGGATTAAAACAATTTCCAGTTTTCTCCTAATTAATTCTAAGGTCATCCCCCTGATGGTGGGTCTAAAACTTTGAAGTAGAATTGTGACCTTAATATTCAACATAAGTATTGAGTGTAGGTACTCATTTTACTCAGAATTTTAAGCTGACGATGTTTTTGACAGTGTTAGCTGTTTTGAGGTATTGTTATGGTATGCAAAAAAAAACGTGTTTTTTTACTATAAATCTATACACATTTCCTAACGCTCACCTAGTACGAGGGGGAAAACATAGCATATTCATTCTAGACCTAAACAGAAGGGATTAAAATAATTTCCAGCTTTCCCCTAATTAATTCCGAATTCGGCCTGTTTTTGCTCCCCTACCACTGGGCTATATCCGAATTAGCGTTTTTAAAAATTCGTTTCATTAAGATTTTTTAAAATGACAAAATGACATCAACAAATAACAATCCCTATTAATTTATTTTCCCCTTTTCTTTGGCGTTTACATAAATTACTATTTATTCAATACATTTCTAGTTTATGAATTAAAATAAATACTTAGAAAATTGTATTTTTATCTCTAAACCATTTAGGCTTTATTTATGAACTGAAAAAAAAAAAAAAAAAGCTACGATGGAATTATTCTTATTTTTTTTAAGTCATAGAGTTTATGTCAATGAGGAAAATGGCAGACGATTTTTGGTTTTCTAAAATGATTCCTGAAGATCGAATATCTGAAAATAAGTTTTTATTTCTTCCAATATTCTTGAAAAAAATAATTTAATTACAATATTGTCTTCAATATTGATTGAAATAAAAGGTAATTTCAATTTGAAAATGACGAAAAAGAAATAAAAGAAAGAAAGAAATCTAATAATTCCTATAGTTTTCCGTTTTCTCCCATTTTTCCACAAAAACGGAGTAATTAAGTTGCCATCATTACAGAAATGTCATTAAAATAAGAAAAAAAATTAACGTCTCGAAATTAATTCAAATTTTAAAATTCTAATACCAATTTTGATATTTGCGGATCAATACGGATAATTGATGTTAATTTCACCGCCAAACGTCTCAAATTTTAGGAAGAATAGCAGTGAAACACAATCAGTCGTTCCATAAATCTGTTTCATTAGGATTTTATATATTTTCTTTAATGTGCTGAGTAAGATAACTTTATAAAAAGGGCATCTTAGATTATTTTTTAACATTTTTAAAGTGAAGTTAATGTCATTCATGAAAAAATAAACACTCTGTTGGCTTAAAAATACAAAATATTTATTAAAAGCATAAAATGCTGTAAAGTACTTTCATCACTTTTAACACTATGAATAATTTACTAGCAATTCTACATATTAGCTGCATACATGGTAAATATAGTGCATTAAAATTTATAAATTCAATTATTTTTATAATTTTTTTTGCGTTTAAAAATTTATTTAACGTTATTAATTTACTAACCACCAAATGCTTACTTTTCCATGGAATCAAACGAACATTTGCTTGTCCAAACTGAAAAGATTATCACGCCCTGTTCCATTGATACCTTTGTGGTGAATTATCAGTCTGACTTACGCTTCCGATACCTTGGTTTCCCATTTGATATCCATTTTGCATGGAGCTGGGATTGCTTGAGCCATATGGTATAGGAGCCCCGTTACCTCGCTCTGCAAGAAATCCCGGTTTTCCATTCCGTAATAAGCTGGGACTATTTGAACCACTTGGCGTATGACCCCAGGTACCTTGGACCCCATTTTCCAAGAAGCTTGGATTCTGTTGAAGGCCGGGCCTGTTATCTTGATAACCCAAAGGATGCTGAAAAGTATTGATACCAGGTACTCTGACATTTGAATTCACTGCTTGAGTGGTTGGAAATGTTTTATCACCCCATTTCCAGTTTCCTTGATTTGCGTTGACTTGTCCTGGTATGAACGGCTGCTTTCCAAACTGTGGAAAATTTGCATTGTTACTGTTTCTTTGAGGAAGCTTGTTTTGCCAGTTTTGGTTACGAGTATTCCAATTGTTACCTTGAGCTGCATTTTGAGTGGCAGTTGAGCTTGATGTTACTCTACTTTGTCCATTATTCCATCTACCTTGATTTCCATTTTCTTTGGAGCCTGGATTATTGTTTATTCCTGGGACATTTTTTTTATCACTCCTTTTCCAACTGTTAGCCTGAGCTGCACTTTGAGGGGAAATTGGACTGGCCCGTGGTGGAACTGTATTTGTGTTTTCATAGTCTGGTTGCCTTCTAGGAGTGTTTTGTATTAATGGATTTTGGTTATTACCCCATTTGTTTTGCGATTTTTTATTTTGTGGGGGATACGCAAAAAATTGTCCAGGAGCTGAATAATCAACAGGAGGCTTATCTTGTATCACTGGCTGGGAATTTTCATTTGCTTGTCCTGATCGATAATTTGGATTCTGATTTTTTTGTGGTACATTTTGATTAAGCTGTTGAATATTTGGTGGTAATTTCACTGGTTCAACAGTTTTTTGAGGCTGTTCTTTTACTTCCTTTATATTACTTTTGATTAATAACTGTGTAAGAGCAAATATAGTTTCAACGAGAACCGTTGTTTGTGATTTTTGAAGATTCCAATCTGGATGTGTTTGTTGAATAGATTTCATTGATCCTACAATAACACGACTGTATGTATTATAGTCAAATTTTCCATCTTTTATACAGTCTAATGCCCATTTCTTTAAAATTTTCACTCTGTCATCTGATTCAGAATGGTTTGCTTTTTTTAAATCCAGTTTCTGGATATTGTCTGATATATTTGGTTGTAATACTGGTGCATCAGCGCTTAAAACTTTCTTTTTATCATTGACTTTCAATGTATTTTGTATAATAGCTGCTGTAGTGGTTTTCTGATCAATATCAGGAGGTGTAGAAGTTTGTTGATCAATATCAGGAGGTGTAGAAGTTTGATGATCAATATCAGGAGGTGTAGAAGTTTGTTGATCATCGTCAATATATGGCAGTAGTGTAGTAATATCTTGGCCTTCATCTTTATCAAATTCTAGCAAATATTGAGGAGATTTGTTTATTTGTCGTTTTGGTTCCTTGGATTTTGTAATTGCTGTTGGATCATCACTGGAAATGTTAAAAATATCAGGATATTTATCTTCTTGTTTATTTTTCTTGGAAGCATTTTTCAGACTTAATTTATCAGATTTTTGCTTGGATGTATCTTTCGAAGATTTATCATTAACGTTGGAGTCATTTGTTAGATCTTGTTTCTTTTCTGAGAAACCAAGATAGTCTTTGGGTATATTGTTATCGCCTCCACCGTTTGCTTGCGGATAATTATCATCACCATCCCCATCATAATCATTACAATGGACATAAACTCCATCATAATCATAATATCCATAAGTATAATCACCATCTTTATTTGTACAACCAACATTTGACTGATCGCCATTCTTATTTTGTTTATAGTTTGGAAGTTGTCTCTTGTCACTATCATTAGCTGTTTTATCACCGACATATGACTGATCATTTTTCTTATCAGTTTTATTTTTTATTGGTTTATCGTATGATATAGGCTCATAATCTGGCGATTGGTCGCTATTTGATTGTTTTTTCTGATTTTGAAACTTCCATGTGCCAGGATTTTGTGTCTTTTTTGAAAAATCAAGGTCGTCTCTGAGATTAATTTTACTGTCTCCATTGTTTGAATTCCAAGAATCATCTTCACCATCATCATAATCATCATAATCGTCATAGGAACCCTCATAATAATTATCATCTGTATCTGTACTCTTTTGTTTAATATTTACAGGTTTATAATTTGGAGGTTGGTTGTTATCATCATAACCACTATAATCTGTTTTATCATTGACATATGATAGATCATCTTTCTTATAAGCTTTATTTTTTATTAGTTTATCATATGATATAGCCTTATCATATGGCGATTGGTCACTATTATCATTAGTATATGGTTGTTTTTTCTGATTTTGAAACAGCCGTGTACCAGGATTTTGTTTCTTTTTTGAAATACCAAGGTCGTCTCTGAGATTAAAGTTGCTGTCTTCACCGTTTGAATTCTTAGAATCACCTTCACCATCACTATCATAATCATCAACATCACAGTCATAGGAATCATCATAATAATCATCATCTGAATCTGTACTCTTGGCAGATGACTGATCACCTTTCTTTTGTTTAATATTTACAGGTTTATAATTTGGAGGTTGGTTGTTATCATCATAACCACTATAATCTATTTTATCATCAACATATGATTGATCATCTTTCTTATAAGCTTTATTTTTTATTAGTTTATCATATGAGATGGCCTTATCGTCTGGCGATTGGTCACTATTATCATTAGTATTTGATTGTTTTTTCAGATTTTGTAACTGCCATGTATCTGGTGATTTATCATCATAACTATCAGGTTTTCTTTGTGGGCTATCTGTGGGCTTCCGTTTCTGTTTCTTTTTGTAGATGTTGGTTAAAGAAGGCTTTTGATTTGAAGCAGGATTGTTAGGACTGTAGTCATAAGGATCATAATATGTCGCTGATACAGATGAACCGGCATAAGACGGAATATAACTTTTGTTGCTTTGTGGTTCATAATATCGGTAAAAGCGATAAGCAGCACTTTCTCCTGGATTACTATATCCAGGTTTTGAAAGATACTTTTGATTAGCATTTGAGTATGCATATGGATTGCCTTGATTATAAGTATATAACGGATTAAAAGGTGGGTTTTGGTTTGCACTCCCCAAGTATCCGTTGTTTATCAGGCCTGGTGGCTGTTGACGCAAAGCAAAGTTATTAGCACTACCTTGACTTGGATTAGGTTGAAAATTTGGTCCTTGTTGCTGCGTTTTGCCATATAGAATCCATTGATTTTGTTTTTGGTTTGAATCAGTTGTTGTTTGCCGTGGAAAATAATTACTTTCCTGAGACGGACTGATATTTTGGTCAGCTTGGGGTGTTTCATCTGATTGTGTTTCATCCTTAGTCTGTTGTACGTTGGGTGAATTTCTCTTTTCTTTTAATATATCCTTAATTAGTTTTACAAGTTCGCCAATGTAATCTCTATCGGGACTTTTGTTTACAGTTTGGTAGCATTTATTTAAAATAAAATTGATATATGAAAGCTTCGCGTCAGGATTTTCGTCCGCGTTTACTAAACAAGCCATTGTGTATACCAGAGCACCTTTCATAGCATTTTCTTTTGTAGGTCCATTGTTTTTCATAGCTTTTGAGACAGTTAGCAGATCGTTTTTCATTTCTTCCATTGAGGATGCGGACGACTTGAAATTTGGATTGTTTGCTATTCCCAGAGTCAGGCAGTCCATAAAAGGTTGTAAAACTTTATCATCGCACCACATGCAAGGTTTACCTGCCTCCGAGGGTGTTCCAAGACACAATGCAGTAATTATCAAAGTAACTTTGAACAATGCTTTGCGGCGTATCATGATGTACTGATTTATCAAATGCTGGTTTCGTCTGAAACTGTGACAGTGTTTTTTGCACGTTATCTTTTATATAAAGGTAATCACACGTAAAAGTGTGCATCTCTAAGAAAATCTTCAGTAAAAGCTTTGTAATTAATCTGATAAGTGTCCGTTATGGAGCGTAAGTAGACAGCTGTTGAAACAATCCTAAAAGTGATAACGGTTTAAAGACCATTTACCACATTACGATAAAAATCGCTCTCATTTGCGCACGCCGCTGTGAGATAAGGATTATTGGAATTGATGGAAATGAATAATTCATTGCCTCATATTTTCGCATCGTCCTTGAAATATTTAACGCATCTTCCAATTTTAAGAGGAATTTAAAACTAATGCATATCTATATATTTAAAATGCAAGGCTGTTTTTTTAGTCATCTGGTCTGAGCTTTTTACTGAACCGATTTTGATAATTATTTTTTTTAATGAAAGTAGTTAATTTGCAGATGTGCCCGCACTCGCTATTTTTAAAAATAATTCCATTTTTATATTTTAATTTAAAAAGTCCTTTGTGAAATTTATTCACATTGGTGGCAATCGCGTTACTTCAATTGTTGAAGAGAGAAGGGAAAGAATAAATAATGTGCATGTGACGTCACGCACCCCCAAAAAGACGTACTCCTCAACTTGGTGTTGGCAGATTCTCAAATATTTAGTAATTTATAACGTATTATTTCCTACATATAATACAATATATTATAACTACGCGAAAATTACAAGCATTTTAATAAAATATCAAGCAATTTAGTTCGAATTTTTGCCTATCATTAAGTTGGGTTGTCACGCAACAAGACAGTGTGTTGACAAACATGCATTGCACGTGTACATTATCTATGTCAATTACCATATCATTACGGATGCCATTTTCCCATTACAATTCAAAATAGCACTTTTAAAAATATTTAACAGAAAATGACGTCACGATTAATTTTTTTTTTTACTTATACTAGGGGGGCTCTGCCCCCTACGAGCTACGCTCGCCAACCCTCGTTCAGGCACACCAAAATCCAAAAAGCACGCTAATTTGATCGGCTTTAAAAATATTGATTAAAAAAAAAAAAAAAACCAGTAGCGATCTATCTGTAAACGGGTTTCCATTCGTTTTCCTTGGATTGGGGATTTTTAAGACCAAATCTGTTGCTGTTAAGAGATACAATGGCTGTTTTCGTATTTAATTAAAAAAATTAGTTATTTGAAAATAAGCTAATGTAAAATGAATTAAGTAAACAGTGTCATTGTCTCCCGGTATTTTTTAGCAGCGCTATAAGGTAAAATAAGGCTTTTAAATAATTCATTTTAAATGTAGCAAGATTCAGCTCCCTCTTCCATTCCCGCCCTTTTTATCTGATTGGATTTTGCTTACTAGAGCTTTGAAGCAGGGAAACTAAGCTCACGAGTAATCGTTTCAAATCTGACGTAATTTACACCAAACTTTTATTTCTCTTATTAATATTCACGTGAAAATACTTTTGTTGTTAGAAGGAAATATTATTTGCGCTGTCTTCGAATTCACGATAATAGTTGAAAAGATTATCTCAAAATATCTCGCGCAAATATATTTTTCAATTTGAATTGTTTTGCCATATTTTTTGGCCATTTTAAATATGACGTAAAATTCAAGTGTAAATATGGTTCTTTTGACGTAATTTTCCTGCTTTCAACATGTAATCATTTAATTCTAATTTTAAAGTTTTTTTTTCTGTTTGTAATAGTCACGTGTAAATAAATTTTTAATTTGAAGTAAACATTATTGTTTGCGCTGTTTATACAATTGGCAACAGCTTAAATTAATGACATTTTCTAAAATTTGTATAAAATATCTCTCGAAATGCTGAAAATTTGAATTTAAAATAGAAATAAAACCTCAAAAAATGCGTCAAATAAGAAAAATAAATGCAATCTGTGCACCGGGAACTTATAACGTATAAAATGATCTAAAAATGATTAAATCCTCATGTATAGTTTTTGCTCAAATAAAACTTTTTTAATGGAACGACTTTGTCCAACTTTAGCATTAAATATCTCTTAAAATAATTCTTCGATTTGAAAACTGTTTGCATCAGCGTGTTTATCAAACATTTTTCTATACACGGAAAAAAACTGTTTTGTTGATACAACTAAATTTTGGTTAATATAGCTCCAACCAAATATTTTGGCTGGAATGACCAAATTTTGGTTGTTCTAACCAAATGATTTGTTGAATTACCAAAATCATTTGAAATATTTACATTAAAATCACAGACAATACATAAAACAATTAAAATTATTACATAAAAACACTAAAAACATATTAAAATTGGGACGTTTCGGATCATCACGATCCCTCCTCAGCCAATTATATTTTTGCTTATATAATTCAAAATCATTTGGTTAGTCAAATCAAAATTTGGTCATCCCAACCAAAATATTTGGTTGGAACTATATTAACCAAAATTTAGTTGTTTCAACAAAACAGTTTTTTCGTGTAATACCACCGATTTTCATATTTTTGTATGCAACAGTTTTCTTAATATTAACAATGAAAGGCCACGCTTAAGCATTCAAATTGGATGCCGATCTACCCAGAATATCTACGCAGATTTTCATTGGTCCATTTCCAAATCAATTTTTTTTTTTTTTATATATAGAAGGACTAGGGGGCTCTGCCCCCTACGAGCTACGCTCGTCAATCCCCGTTCAGACACCGCAGACTCTAACAGCACGCTAATTTGTTCGGCTTTAAAAAGATTTCGGAAGATTGAATTATAATTTGAATCTGACAATTATAATCTGACGTAATTTTCACCAAACTTTTCTTTCTATTTTTAATATTCACGTAAAAATACTTTTGTTAGAAATGAAATATTATGTTCATCTTAAAATATCAAATGTCTCGCGCAGTTTTTAAATTTAAACTGTTTTGCAAAATTATTTTTTGTTCATTTTACGTAATAAGTGTAATGTGACGTAAATCTGACGTAAATTCTCCTATTTAAGACTTCTAACGCATGTTAATGAATTTATTATTTTACAATAGTCTTTCTCTTTTAAAATTCACGTGTATAGTTTTTATGATGTAATTTTCAATGAGTTCCTGCTTTTTATATTTTCTGTTTATAATAGTCACGTGTAAAATAAATTTTTAATTTGAAGCAAACATTATAGTTTGCGCTGTTTATACAGTTGGCAACAGTTTAAATTAATACAATTTTCTAAAATGTGTAAAATATATCTCTCGAAATGCTGAAAATTTGAATTTAAAATAGGAATAAAACCTCAAAAAATGAGTCAAATTAAAAAACTAAATGCATCTGCACACCGGGAAATTCTGACGCATAAAATGATCTAAAAATGATTAAATTCCTATGTA
Organism: Maratus speciosus; assembly: GCA_963932465.1. Classification (NCBI taxonomy): domain Eukaryota; kingdom Metazoa; phylum Arthropoda; class Arachnida; order Araneae; family Salticidae; genus Maratus; species Maratus speciosus. The sequence continues at coordinate 394,426,581 of OZ010793.1, read as the reverse complement.
CAGTTTTTGCTCCTATAAAACTTTTTTAATGGAACGATTTTGTCCAACTTTGGCATTAAATATCTCTTAAAATAGTTCTCCGATTTGAAAACTGTCTGCATCTGCATCAGCGTGTTTATCAAACATTTTTCTATAATTCCACTGATTTTCATATTTTTGTATGCAACAGTTTTCTTAACATTAACAATGAAAGGCCATGCTTAAGCATTCAAATTGGATGCCGATCTATCCGGAATATCTACGCAGATTTTCATTGGTCCATTTCCAAATCAAAACTTTTTTTTATATAGAGAAGGATAAAGCTGTTACATTTCAATATACCGGGTGTCCTAACAGACTGACTGATTTTAAAATTCAATAATTTGCGAACGGTGACAGATATTTAAAAAAAATCTTGCAGGAGGGTTATGCAATAGGTCAAAAGATTTTTACAGTGATTTTCGATTTTAGTTCGAATTACAAACAATAGATGGCGCAGCTATCAATAGACGCTAAATTCAGTCTCGTATTTTGGTACTTCCGGACCCACTCAATATATTTTTATCTCCTTTTTCCGCATGGAAGGATTAAAAAGCCAAAAAATCGAGCCTGTATGAAATGAAAAAACAGTCAGGCAGTGTGAAAATTAAAAATCTTGTATCTGGCAACAGTTATGTTGCATTTTCTTTTGCATCTCTCTATTTAAAAAAAAAAAAAAAAAAAAAACTAATGCTGTCACCTCCGTAAATGATTTTTTTGGGGGGACTGGAGTTCTTTCTTCGCTAATATTGACAAAATTATTGCATATAAAAATATGAAGATTGGTAGCGTTATACAGAAATGTTTGATAAACACGCTGAAGCAAACAGTTTTTAAATCTAAGGATTATTTTAAGAGCTATTTAATATTGAAATCGGTCAAAATAGTTCCGTTAAAAAAGTTTTACAGGAACAAAAACTATGCATAAGAATTTAACATCTTTTCAAGGCTAGGGACATGCTTCACAAGCTTGAAATGTGCATACTGTACTTATTACTTTTTTTAATAGGACTAATTTTTTTATGGTATTTTTTTTTTTTTCAATTTTTCATTCAAATTTTCATCATTTCAAGAGGTATTTTATTTTCATATTTAGAAAGGATTATTATTTTAAGATGTTGCCAAATTGTAAAAAAAGTGCAAAGAATAGTAAAGCATTTCAATTAAAAAAATGTATTTACGCGTGACTATTAAAAATAGAAAAACAACTTTAAAATAATAACAGAAAGAATTGAAACCCGATTACACGAAAATCGCCACTTTTCGTCTAATTACCTATATAATTGTATCTTCCATAATCTTTTTAAAACAGGTCAAATTAGCATTTTATAGAGTACTAGGGGGCTCTGCCCCCTGCAAGCTACACTCGCCAACCTCCGTTCAGACACCGCAGAATCTAAAAACACGCAAATCTGATGGGTTTTAAAAACATTAGAGAAGGTTGAATTATACTGAAAAAAGCTGTGCAGATCTCCCTGTAAACGGGTTTCCATTCAATTCCCTTTGATTGCAAAAATTTAAGGGCGAATCAGTTGCTGTTAAGACATCCAATGGTTGTTTTCGTTTTTGATTAAAGAGGATCAGCCAAACATTTGAAAAGAAGCTAAACTAAAATAAATTAAGTATAAGAGTCTTTGTCTCCCGGTATTTTAAAACAATCTCTATAACAATAGCCAAAGTCATGTGACTATCATCAACAGTTCCAGGCAGACCACTTCGCTTTTTATATTCCAGGTGCCATTTTGGTACTTTAATGTTAGCCAGGCACAGGTGATAAATCGCCAAATATTATTCTATCGCCATCATTTCATCTATATTATAATAGTTCAAGTCATCAACTGCCATAAACAAATACGGTCTAATCCCTTCGCCGTTCATATGAAAGTTTGGCAAAGATGTCATATACGTCCCATATTGGCGTGATTTTTTAACGACGCCAATTTGGGGAACGCATCAACAGCATAAATAGCAACATCCGGCTTACCATATGAAGCAAAATAACGATACTTTGGCGCCAGTTATGTGCCCGTTCCGTATATGACATTGGCGTCAGAAAAAAATCACGCCAATATGGCACAGTAAGTTTTCTATTTTGATTAAAAAATCAAAAAAAAATTTTTTCGAATAAAACTACATAAAAGTTGCCATGGTCGCAAAGAATTCTAGGTACTGTTACGCTAGCAGGATGCATATCTCGCCAATAGCTTTTTTTCAACTCGCCAGTTAGCATTTTTTTTTTCGAGTGGTAATATTTGGCCAGATACGGTTATACAGGTTACAGTTATACAGGTTTGGCGTGATTTTTATTTTTTTTACGAAAATTTGGCGAAAACCTCGTTTTCAAATATCAGTTACATATGCATTTTTGGTATTCCTTAGATATCCCGAAGACCAGAAATCTATCGCCAAACTATAAGATTAAATGCCAATAATGTTTGATCGTAAATGTCACATTCACTTGACTTTAAGCAAGTCACACGTGTTTAGTCATCAAGTGATTTTTATTTCGACTTTTTATTCGTATATTTATTAATGTTATACTAATTTATTTCTTCTTTTGTTATTTAAAATAAAAATTATGTCAATTTGTATAATTTGGCGAGTGTTTTGGCGATTTATATAATTTGGCGAAATTGGTCGATGGAATAACTAAGCAGTACTGTATTTCTTAATTATTTTCTATAGGAAATATAAAAAAAATAATTAATAATCATAGAACAAAATAATTTATATAATTTGTAAAAATTAATAAAAGTATATAAACATTTATTATCAAATAAGCAACAATAGCCGGGTTACCATGTCAACCTTTTCTGAAATATAGATAAAAAAAATATATCTGTTTCATTAAAATTTGAGTTGCCATCATTACAAAAATGTATATAAAATTAGAAAAAAATTAATATTTCGAAAACTAATTCGAATTTAAAAATTCTAATACCAGTTTTGAAATCTGTGGATCAATATTGATTTTTGGTGTTAATTTCATCGCAAAGTATTCCATATTTTAGGAGAAATCGCCGTGAAACATAATCAGCTGTTTAATCAGTCGATTCATACTTCCGTATCATAAATTCGTTTCATTAGGATTTTACATATATAGGGTAGATGTGGTGTCTGAACGGAAACTGGCCAGCGTAACTAGTAGGGGGCCCCTAGTAGATATATTTGTTACTTATCTTAATATATTCCCAACTTTATTGACCAATTCTCCTATACAAACAATAAATCAAAACTATTTCTCTAATTAATTTACTTTCAGAAACATATATGCAAAAACTCTGCCTCAATTCTGCATGTGAATCTTACAAAATTAGTAGGGTAAAGTGCCCATATTTCGTTCCCCTTAACTTCTCCGCTTCTGCGAAAGTGACGCCACTTATGACGCAAGGCACAGGGGACGGAAGGTAAAAAGGGCCAGTACTGAAAGTTTCGTTCATCAAGACGCATACATAAATTAAATACGCCGAATTTACTATTTTTTAAAAGACATGAGTTCTTATTACGTCGTTTGTGGGGCATTCTCACAATCTTTTGACTTTTAAGTCCCTGAATAATAATTTTTATTTTAGTACATAGTCTTGTGTTTTTTTTTTTTAATTTCATATACTGAGCGCATCCCATTGCATGATTGCATAACAATATTAACCAGATAAAGAAGTTTTGGACGATGTTGGGGGTCCAAATACCAGGAAAACTCCTATACCGTTCCGTGTCCCTGATGCTGATTTTTAAGTTTGGAGCTGTCGGTATAAAATTGTGTCAATAAAAGTAATTCAGTGTTATTTTTTTCCAAAACTGGGACAATTTTTGTATATAAATATGTAGCAAAAAATTAACCTGCACACATTTTTACGATTGATATTATTTTTTGAACTCTGTCCCTGTGTTTTAGATTCCTTTCCATCCCTCTTGCTAAACTTATACAAAAAGTCACTTCAGATGCAGCCACAGAATTTTTTTCAAGTTTTCTCTTATGCCCAAGTATGCTAGAGAAAGAATGTTTAAAATTCTTTGACAGCATTTAAATATCATTTTCAAGCATCGTGGCTTTATTGGTAGTCTTACCGTCCCCAAGGTTTATTCCTGCACTTTTCGAGATAAATAATTTTTTTAAAAATTTAATCCAATGTAAATAACTGTTTCTAAAAATCAATGAACATTGTGGCTATAACTTAGTTTTAACATGATTTGCCTAAAAATAGGGGTAATTTTTCTTACCGTCCCATCCTTACCATCCTCTTTTTTTCCATTCCCTTTTTTCCTATACCATCCCTTTTTTTTTCTTCCGTCCCTTCTTTAACACCCTTTAAGACAATGTTATACCAAAATTTTATATTAAAAATACTACTTTGTTATTATTTTTTATTTGAATGTCACGTGGGTAGAATGCAAATTCATTATAAGTAAAAATTTAGAAGAAAATAGAAAGTTATAGTGGTAAAATGGTAAGGAAAATTAAACTCACAAGTTTAACTTAAACCTCAGTTAAATAAATTTTTTTTCGCTGCTGACCATTTTTCTTTATTTTGAATCATTAAGGCATTCGCCTATCAGATTAAAATGTTATTTTAGTAAGTTTAATTTCACCCGATTTTTATTCCCGAAAGTCAAAAGATTGTGATAATGCCCCTTGTAGAACGTTATTTACTGTACTGTAAGTATTTATTTCTTATTTATTGCATCTATTTTACCTAGGTAAGATGCTGATAGTAGCATACAGTTAGTTTTAGGATGCTCAGTTCATCTTACGAAAACTGAAGCTCCGCCATAATTGGAAGTAGCGTGGTCCCAATTTCGTCCTCCTTGTAGTTCTTATTTTTGTCCCGGGGACGAAATTAGGAATGCTTTTTCATGATAATTTTTTCAATTTTTTTCCTCATGTTTGGATGGCTAATGTTTCGTTATGTTATTCTTACACTGATAATTAGTACATTTATTTGTGCCTTACTTTAATGTGCATTAAGTTACTTACTCATTTAGAAATAAATTTTGATTTAGTTATAAGTTAAGCCTCGGCGTATTGGATTTTTTGGGGTACGAAATTGAGACCATTTGTTTTCTTTTGCATTTTTTAGATACCTTTGAAAAAACAAATTTTCGCATTAAAATTTTATTTGCCTATGTTTTTATGTGCGTGGGTAGTTAGTCTATGTAAAATCCAAATTTGGAAAATTTTTACGAGAAATTATAACATTTAGGGCCTAAAAGTGACTGGGGGGGTCGAAATATGGGCACTTTACCGTAATAACTTCAAAGCTAACTAGTCGGATATTCTTCTATCTCCTCACTGTAAAATAAAACGGACTAAAAAACGGAAATACTACTGGCAATTTAGACGCCAGTACTATTTCCAATTTTACGGGAATTTTTACCCATAAATTACAGAAAAATTTCCGTTTTTCTGATTAAAAACGGAAATTTTTCTGTAATTTATGGGTAAAAATTCCCGTAAAAAACGGAAATAGTACTGGCGTCTAGATTGCCAGTAATATTTCCGTTTTTTAGTCCTTTTTTTTTACATATTAATACTTCAAAATTCGCTATCACAATTTCAAAAATAAATGTCAATCTATGCCCATTATGAGAATTCTAAAGATATGAGATTCCGTGCATTAGCTCTTGAGATATAACTATCGTTAAAATCGTGTAAATACTGCAAAATTCAGCACAGCAGCGGCAACTATTGGACGATTAACACCAAAACCTTATCAGCAACAACTTGTCTCAACTTCAAACTGAATTTGAAGCTTGATGAAAATTCGTGCATTAGTTCTTGAGATAGAGCTATTGCGGAAATCGTGAAAAATGCAGCATAGCAGCGCCACCTTTTGGGCGATTTACACCAAAACATAATCAGCACCTATATTTATCAAGGTATACCTGAATCTGAAGCTTGATGAAAATCCGTGCATTAGTTCTTGAGATAGAGCTATTGTAGAAATTGTAAAAAATGCAGCTTACCATCGCCACCTGTTGGATGCATACCAATGCATATCAGAAACTACCTGAATATAAATTTTCATTAAATTCCGTGCATTAGTTCTTGAGATGGAGCGCCCACAAAATTAGTGTCACATACAGAGAGAAATTTTGTAAAAACATGTTTTTCGGGATCTCTGACCCGTAAAACTTCTAAATCCGTCGAGAACCGGAAGTCTAAAATTTTCACGATTCCAATACTTTCCTCTAGTAAAGATAGAAGAAAGTAATAATCCATAGATGGTAACACATTTAATATATTCATTACAGTTACGACTTTTCACTATTTAACTTTTGCTTTTATATGTTTACAACACAGATCATTTAAGAATTTTGTAAAAGCGGAAACTGCGGCGAAATTTGAATGTGTTGATCAAGTAGACCATAATATTTTCTGTTTTAAATTTTTACTTTTTACAGTTTAAAAGAAAATAATGTATATTAAAAAAATTAAATATTTTATCAACAGCGGTTATTTTTTATAAAAAATTCTCACATTTGATAATCACATGTGTATTTATCATAATGAATAAATATTATTTATTATTATAGCACAATGATAAAAAATTGGACAATATTGAAATATGAGATCTGAATTCATGATAAGAAATTCGAATTTTATGTAATAAATCTCTCTATTCTAAAAAAAAAAAATGAACTACCGCTGTCACCGCCGCCGCCGGTTTTGAATTTTTTGTGACCGGAGGTCTTTCTTCGTTAATATTAAGAAAAATATTGCATAAAAAAATATGAAAATCGGTGGTATTATAGAGAAATGTTTCATAAACACGCTGATGCAGACAGTTTTCAAATCGAAGAATTATTTTAAGAGATATTTAATGCTAAAGTTGGACAAAATCGTTCCATTAAAAAAGTTTTATAGGAGCAAGAATTTAATCATTTTTTGATCATTTTATACGTGTGAAGTTCCCGGTGTGCAGATTGTATTTATTTTTTTAATTTGACTCATTTTTTGAGGATTTTATTTCTATTTTAAATTCAAATTTTCAGCATTTCAAGAGATATTTTTTACAGATTTTAGAAAATGGTATTAATTTAAACTGTTGCCAACTGTATAAACAGCGCAAACAATAACGTTTGCTTCAAATTAAAAATTTATTTACACGTGACTAATATAAACAGAAAAAAAAAACATTTGGAATTAGAATTAAATAATTACGCATAAAAAGCAGGAACTGATTAAAAATTACGTCATAAAAACTTTATTGACACGTGAATTTTAAAAGAGAAAGGATATTGTAAAATAATAAATTCATTAACATGCGTTAGAAGTCTTAAATAGGAGAAATTACGTCACATTTACGTCACATTACAGTTATTACATAAAATGAACAAAAAATAATGTTGCAAAACAGTTTAAATTTAGAAATTGCGCGGGACATTTATTTGATTTATTTATTTATTGAACAACAAACATATGACTTATAATAAAGCACACATACTACAATATACTATATTAAAACACACATACACACATAAATAACGCCTGCATTCAACGGTTAAAGGTATATATAAATATTTTACAGGCATACATACAATAAATACAATAAACCCAACTGGAGTGAAAAATTAGCCAGAGCCAGGAATCAAACCCGGGACCACAGTTTACAAGACTGCTGCTCTAACCACTGAGCTACTTCGGCCGATGCCTGAGTCTGTAATTTCTCACTAATAAACCATGTTGGGGGAGTCACCAGCCATCTATACGACAGCCTTGGATGACCGAACAACGATGAATAGATTTTAATATTACATCGATCTACGATAATTATAATAAAGCACACATACTACAATATATATTAAAACATACATACACACATAAATAACGCCTGCATTCAACAGTTAAAGGTATATATAAATATTATCCGTAATTGTTTATGACAGTCACATGACTTGGACTATTATAATATAGATGAAATGATGGCGATGGGAGAATATTATGCAATTTATCACCTGCGCCCGGCTAACTATTAAAGTACCAAAATGACCGATTGGCATATAAAAAGTATTTATATAATTTGGCGAAATTGGTCGACGGAATAACTAAGTAGTACTGTATTTCTTAATTATTTTCTATAGGAAATATCAAAAAAATAATTAATAATCATAGAACAAAATAATTTATATAATTTATAAAAAGAAATAACAGTAAATAAACATTTATTATCAAATAAGCAACATTTATTATCAATCAAGCCGGTTTACCATGTCAACCTTTTCTGAAATATAAAAAAATATATATCTGTTTGATTAAAATTTAAGTTGCCATCATTAGAAAAATGTATATAAAATTAGAAAAAAAATAATATTATTGTAGTTATTGTATTTATTGTATGTATGTCTGTAAAATATTTATATATACCTTAAACATATGACTTGTTTTCTTGACATGAGAGCCCCGCTTATAAGTCAATGACCAATATCGCCAAATTATATAAATCGCCAAACTACTTGCCAAATTATACAAGTTGACGTAATTTTTATTTTAAATAACGAAAGAACAAGTAAATTAGTATAAAAATACAAATACAAATAAAACGTCGAAATAAAAATCACTTGATGGCGTAAACACATGTAACTTCCCTACAGTCAAGTGAATGTGACATTTACGATCAACCATCATTGGCATTTAATCTTAGTCTGGCGATAGATTTTTGGTCGATGGGATAACCAAGTAGTACCGTTAAAATTTACCGCTCGAAAAGTAAAAAAAATGCTAACTGGCGAGTTAAAAAAAAAGGTAGTGGCGGGATTTTAACCCAGCTAGCATAAAAGTAGCATAAAAAGAATTTTTTGCGATCATGGCAACTTTTATGTAGTTTTATTCGAAAAAATAACTTTGATTCTTTAATCAAGATGGAAACCTTTCTTATGAAAAACGAAGGAACTGTTGGTGATAGTCACATGACTTAGGCTATTATTATAGAGATTGTTTTCAATTCTAAAAACAGCCAAAGAATAATATTTCCTAACGATTAAAAATTAATTTACACATGACTATTAAAAACAGAAAAAAACTTTAAAATTACTATTAAATGAGTACGTGTTAAAAGCAGGAAAATATTGAAAATTATGTCTTGAAAATTGTATTTACACGTGAATATTAATTGAGAAAGAAAACTTTAAAATAATAAATACATTAATATGAGTTTAACCCTTTCAGGGGCAAGTTACTTCCATTCGTATAATGTTGAAATGAATGAATGGCACCAGAATTTACAACCAAATTTCGAAATATGAAAATGCTTTTGTTCACTTACTTGGGACACCCAACCAGGACGCCAACCGCGAGGTTAATGGAATTAATGTCCTGGCGGGAAAAAAGAACGCACCACTATCCAGCTCTACCACAGCCCGAACGGACCCGAACAACGGCATCATTAGAACTTACTAAAGTGAAGCAATGGCATATTCAAATATGCTAATAAATAGAAACTCGCTATGTTACAAAAAAAAAAAAAATACAAAATACAAAATACGCATGTTTAAGGTAGCCATGCAACAAAATAACAAAAATGATGGTTTACAGGAATGGTTACAGATGGTTTACAGGTTACGATCATCAACTAAAATATAGACCAAATAACATTAAAACAGGAATGCCAACACGGCCTGAAATGTTTATAGGTAACCTACAACTTATGAAGAACTTCATAAAAAGAACACAAAGAAGTACACTGAAATGACAACATACTGTAAGGCAAGCATCAATGTTCAAGGTCCATATCACAATGGGATTAAGTATATGAAATGCCCAAAGCACCACAGAACAGAGAGGGAGACACATTGTAAATTAAAGTCACTTGAAATGCTGGTACTTCTCAGACATTCAATATGTTGACTTTTCCAAAATGTTCCTCAACAAGATATATATTTGTATCAAAGTTATTGAAAATCAAGCTCAGTGTTCAATTGAATTGCTCAGTGTTCAATTGCACATGCTACATTGAATCAAAAGACAATGTTCTCAATTTCTAACGCAATTCTAGCTAATTACAGCCTCAGAATTTATACCTAATAAACGAATATAATTGGTTTAAAGAATTGTATATATTGCAAAGTTTCTTATAATTGTCTTTGTCAAAGATTACTCTCCTGAGATTTTGTCTGATGCTTAACGAGTTGTCAAAGTTGAAGAAATGTGGGACAAAAGGACAGCGTCCATACAAATAATGCAGTACATTACCCACTGTGCCACAGTCACAAAGTGCATTTCCTCTCTTTCCAATCCTAAAAAGGAATTCTGGGAAACTACCATGTGCTGTTATAAAATACTGCATAACTTGACTCGTACACACATAATCGGTATTTACTTTCCTGATAACCTTATAGGTGTCTCTAGCCTTGGTACTTGATGTCCATTCTTCCTGCCATTATCTAATGGTATTCTCACTACAGATTCTCTTAACTAAAGAAATTGGAAATAATACATCAGCAGTTATGTCAGCCATTGATGAATCTGTTACCTCTTTCGCCAAACGATCTGCTCTTTCATTCCCCACGTTTCCAACGTGTGCTCTGGTCCATCCAATAGTGACCATTTTTCCAAATGACTTTTCATATTATCATAGATTTCTTTAACAATGGCGTTTGCAGGAAAGTTTCTCTGTATAACCAAAGTTGATGCTCTATTGTCAGTAAAAATGACAGCACTGTTATAATTCGAATTTATTACCCAATCTACTGCATACTTTATCGCAGTCAGTTCAGCTTGATATATGCTATTTAAAATATTTAAAGAGATCTTATAATCCAAGATACATTCACCATTTACAAAAATTGTGTATGCGGCACCTACTCCATTGGCCATTTTTGACCCATCTGTATATATTAATGGTATGTTAATTCCCTGATATTCACGACTATCCTTATCTGTGATATGAATGTTACTGAGAGCTCCATAATCTGGGTAGTCCATTGTCACCAAGTTGATCATAATATTATCTTTCTTGATCTCTGTTCCATTCTCTATGATACTGGCATTTTCATGAATAGTTCTATATTTCACCACAGAATGTTTGAGTGAAATGTGTAATGGAGAAACACCAGCCAATACACACAAAGCGTCCGTAGAGACTGTTTTATATGATGTGATAATTGATAATAATCCAAGCCTCTGGCATGAACTTAATTTACTAAGTGCATCCACTTTCAAATCTGGAAACCAAATTTCCGCACCATATGTTATCTGTTTTTCTATCACAGAATTGTACCAAATCTTTCTATATGATGCTTGTAATCCCCTATCTCTCTGCACTGTTTTCTTTATGTTTGAAGTAAAATTTCTCACCCCCTCTCTTACTTTCTCAAGGTGTCTAATCCAATTTAATTTACTGTCAATAGTTACACCGAGGTATACAACTGAGTCTTTTACGGATATCGATGATGTTCCAATCTTGAAAATAGGATGCCTGTTTTCTAACAAATACCTGCCAAATAAAATACTTTCGCATTTTTCCTTGCTTATTGTTAAATGTAAATTCTCGCAGATCTCTGCAAACCATGCTATGCGTCTGTTCATTTCTTCTTCTAATTCTTTTCTTGTGTCTGCACCTGCAAAAACTACGAAATCGTCAGCGTAGGATAATACATCGCCATGTCTTAATCTATATCTCTTCAATAGGTAGTCTGCAACGATCAACCAGAGAAGTGGACCAAGGCAACTTCCCTGGGGACAGCCTTTAAATAATATATACCAGATAATTCCATACGTGAAACTAAATCCTATTCTTCTACGTGATATATAATTTTTCAGAATATTCTTTAAGTATTGAGCTATTGGTAACCTATCTATCAACATAGCCAATATCTGCCAATCCACCGCATCAAATGCTGCCTGTATATCAACCGACGTCATTGCAAAATATTTATAATTATACAGATTTATACGAATTCTTTCTCTTAGATCTTCCAAAGCTGTGATAGTGCTCCTTCTTTCTCTGAATCCATGTTGACCATTATCCCAAAATTCTTCTTTTTCCAGCTTCGGCATAATCCTAATTTTAATTAACCGTTCAAGGAGCTTACCAAAAATACATAACAAAGTTATCGGTCGGTATGACCTGGCAGACCTACCATCTTTGTTCCTTTTACGGAAGAAAATCACCTTACCAGATTTCCATGCCTCTGGGAAGTGACCATGTTTCAGACATTTTACAAATAATTTCTTGACATAATTCATATTGGTTCTACAAATATTTTTGACTATCAAAGCATCTAAGTCGTCACAGCCTGGTGCCTTATTATTTTCTTGTTTGCTCATTACGCATTTCAATTCTCTCGTTGTTACCTCCATAAATCCATCTTCTTCGATCTTATCCGAGATAAACTCATAAATATTCCCCGGAACTTCGTCAATACCAAAGTGTTCTGCCATCAATGTCCTTGCCACATCATCATATGTATCAAAGGGTTGTGATTCTTCTAATCTGGTAAATATGAAGTCTGTACATTTCTTCGTCTTACCAGAAATATACTTGTATAAATTTCCAAACGATTAATTTGTCTTCTGACAAAAATTTTTCCACGGTTCTCTTTTAGCGTTCTTCACATTTCTATTGTATTCCCTTTTATATTTCTTATAGGTTTCTCTCATATCTATATCTTCCGGATTTTTAACACACCTTCTATACATGGCAGCAACTCTGTTTCTTTCGATCCTTAACTCTTCTGAATACAATTTCACCGTTGGTTTATGTGATAGACTTCCTTTCCTAAAGCATCCCCTTGTGATATCGGACACCTCTTCCACGAATTGATTCACATGTTTTTCCAAGTCTTCTGTATTCTTAATTTTCAGGAGTTCGTTCAACCAGTAATCTTCCTTTTTCTTAATATTATCATTGAATTTTCTGAAACTCTTATTTTTGGTCTTGTATCGTTGATTCGTCTTATTAGAGGCAACGTAACCCAGAGAATATCTTATATATCTATGGTCACTGAATGAGTAATTCTTTTCGTCGACATACCAATTTTCAATCTTTCCACAGATCTCGAGACCTCCCAATGTTAAATCGGGTCTACCCTTCAGCGAACCTTGAACAAATGTATGAGCGGCATCAGTATCATTTATAATCCGCAGATGAGAGATGTTCCAGGAACACATCAGTTCTCACGGATTGATAAGTATATATCCCAAGTCCAGTAATGGAACATTAAAGTCCCCTGCTAATAGTACTTTGTCAAAATTCTGGAAATGTTCGCCAATATCTTCAAAGTCTTTATCTATATTTCCGCTTGGGGGAGAATATTACGAACCAATGAAAATTTTATCATTATTTACATTTAAAGATACAAACACAGCATTATCTAATACCAAATTACTGATCGTGGCATATTCCCTATTAGTAAAAATGACTGCAGCATTAAATGAGTTAGAATAAAAGATAATCCATTCTGGTGGAATACCAGGGGCAGTACCATCAAGAATGTAAGGATCCTGGCATAAAATTATATCAATGTTATTATTAATAGCATAGTTAAATAAAGCTTCATTTGCATCATTACAGTGGTGAAGATTAATTTGCAACACATTCAAATTACCAACAGAGGGGCCACCAAGCGTGCCCTTAACTACGGTTCGGCAATTAACTACGGTTCGGTTTCATTATCTCAACTTCTTTTTTATTACGATATTTCAGAATAACTTGATTAGATTTTGTAACAATTAGGGGTCGGGAGATCACTTCTGCCTTTACAAATTTCCTTAACTTTATCCTTAACCACATCCATATCCTGATTCTCAGTATTAGGTGTTATTATTACAGAGAATTCCTCCCTTCTCTTCTGTTGTGTCTCCTTTTCCTTGACCAGCATCTCATCAACCGAGTCAATAGATGGTCTTGTGATTTTCTGCGCCAGGTCACTCAACATCTTTGTATATTCATCTCTGTCCTCCAATCTTGTTTTCATCACTTTACTCTCCTCACTAATTTCGGTACATTGTTTAAGTAGAAAATCCATGGCCTTCTTTATATTTGCCACTAAAGGCATCGTAATTTTGTAATCCTTTGATCTTTTATATTCCAATAGATCCATAATCTTAGCATGCATATCTATTACCAGTGTTATAAATTTCTTTCCCTCAACCTCTTTGATCCATTTATCTACATCATCATTAGCCATAATTACTCCGAAAGGCACCAAAAGTACTCTAAAACACAAGAAAAACCAAGACAAAACACACCAAATGACCCTCTACCCTATGAAAACCAAACTACCGACGATCCACCAAGGGCCGGTAACAGTCAGAATAAACTTTCACCTTATGTAGTACGCACCAATGGTCTGAAACAAACCTATTGATTCAACCGAATGACAAAGTAGACAGCCTAATACAATCACCAATGAATATCCACTAGAAATCAGCCAATTAATCACACAATACTACAGATACAAAAAAGTCCCTACTCATGTGACACAAACTGATAATGACACAGCTCAGTAACCGGCCTACCAACAAAGGACGCCACAGTTAGACAAACCAGCACAGTTAGACCAATAATATTACTACTAATAATCAAAATCACCGAGGTAACCAATATATACAAAAATAATTTAACAACTAAACTAATAATGCTGCAACCGAATCAACCGTAACTATGACAACTCCATTAGTAACATAAACACTATATACTCAATAAGACCAAAAGCAAGATTGCCCATGAAAAATTTAAAAGGCTCCAACCCTGACACGTGATCACAAATAAACCAAAAAGAACCACAATTATAAACGGTACTCCAAAGATGCGAGAGATACAACTAAACCAGTAACAGAACTAGACAACGCGCAAAACGCAAGTAACCAGATAAAAATAAATACTGAAAGACAGCACAGAAACTACTCAACACAACACAGCTACAAAATGGCCACCATAACAAATGTAGACGAAATGTGACCCGCCCATAAGCAAAAACTTGAAAAATAGATAATTGCTAAATAAATACAGTACATAGAAAACTAATACAGCGATAAGAAAGAGAATGTAAGTATACTTCTTTACAGAAGGGGTTTAAACAGTTAAATGAATAATTAATATAAGAAAATAGCAAAACAAAAAGTCACTTAAACATGGCGTGTCTACCGGCGAGCCGGATAGAAACGAAAAATATCAAAGTTAAATTAAGTAAAGAAATAGTTTATAAAATTAAACATAAATTTTATCAGATAAGTACATTAACATATATAAAAGAAATATGCCACAAAATCAGAACTGGATCAGATATTTACCGATAAAAAGAACTTGAAATCAGGAGCTTAAAAAAAATGCACACGACAACAATGGTGGACCTTTTTCACTTTTTTTTTTTGTTCTTCACTTACTTAATAAAAGGAAATTTTCATTCCAATATTCTGGTGCCAATATGGCATTTAAGAATTAAATTAAATATTCCAAAAATGAACCACCGCCCTTGAAGGGGTTAAAGCAGTCAATTGTAGTAATTATAGTAAATTGTATTATATCAATCGTTTTATAACGCTGTTAAAAAATACTGGTCGGCAAAGACTCTGTTTACTTAATTCATTTTATTTTAGCTTCTTTTGACATGTTTAACTGATCTTCTTTAACCAAACACGAAAGCAACCACTGGATGTCTTAACAGCAACTGATTCGGCATTAAATTTTCGCAAGCAAAGGGAATTGAATGGAAACCCGTTTACAGTGAGATCGCTGTAGGTTTTTTGATTATAATTCAATCTTCTCTAATCTTTTAAAAACCGATCAAATTCGCGCCCTTTTAGATTCTGCGGTGTCTGAACGGGGGTTGGCGAGCGTAGCTTGCAGGGGGCAGAGCCCCCTAGTGTGCTACAAAAAAAGAACTAAAGTAAAAGCTAGATTAAAAAATAATAATAATAAGGTTTTAGGGCCTAAATGAGACATGATTACTCATAGTTTTGTCGCATTTAGGATAAATTTGACATTTTATTAAATAAATATATATTTTATTAAGCTGAAAATAATTGAATACTGTACCTTCAGTTCAAAACTAAGTAGTTTTCTACAAATTGAATCATTATCTGTAATATAAACAATCAATACCTGATTGTCGTATTTAGGTCATTTTTGACGCATTTATGGTAGTTAAAACCCAAATGAGACCGTCAAAAGTACCAAAATCAGTCAATGCATTTCATGCATGATGGTTCATCTTAAAGTATTCATTTATTTGCTCTCCATTTTTACTTTTTTCTATCTATAATAGAAAAAAGTATTGTAATTGAAATTTTTTTCGACCTACGGTTTTCGACGGATTTACCGTTTTAGGGGTCAGAGACTCCAAAAACATGTTTATACCAAATGTCTGTCTGTCCGTGTGTCGCCATAGTACCATCAAGAGGTGTATGAAGTTATGTATAGAGTTGAACCAGATTTCATATATATATTTTGGCTGTGGCAAGCAGGTCCTCCTTGAATGTGGAAATATTCCGCCAGAAGGGGACTCTGTAATAGCGATTTTTGTGCCATTTTCATTATTGTACCATCGAATAGCGCATGAAGTTACGTATAGAATTGAACCAAATTTCAGATACATGTTTTTGGCTATATAGCAAACAGGTCCTTCTTGGATTTGAAAAATTCCACCGGAAAATGGCGCTGTTATAGCGACTTTTGTGTCATTTTCATTATTGTACCATCGAAAAGTGTATGAATTTATGCATAGAATTGATTCAAATTTCATATATATGCTTGACTATGGAAAGTAGGTCCCACTTGAATTTGGTAATATTCCGACGAAAGGGGGCGCTGTAATAGCGATTTTTGTGTAATTGTCTGAATTTTTCGTAGTTCTGTTGTGCATAGTTGGCTCATGCAACAACTGGAACTTCGCATCCTGCTAAGACGGCTATTCGAAAACATGTGACGTACAACAGAATAACGAAAAATATTGATTTTCTTAAATATCATAATCAAGATTAGTTCTTTTTTACTCCGATAAATTGGCTGAAGCAGAAATTTAATATGAAAAAATCAAAGTTGGTATAGTATTGAACTAATAATATTGAAGAATTAACATTTTTAATTACTTTTTGAAATATTAAGATGTATATGAGATAGAAGAAAGTTTTGCGATTGGCACATCCAAAGTTGAAATCTATCTTCTTTAATAATAAGGAAAGAAGTTTGTGTGTGTCAACGCTGTTCTGAAGAAACCGTTGCACGTAGAGCTGCAAAATTTGGTGGGAAGATACCTCTATGTATATAGTTTTGCACCTCGAAGCCGATTTTAGATTTTTTATTAGTTTTTAATTTAATTTTTTATGCGATTTTTAGCGCTTTTTTACGTATTGAGGCAATTTTTCCACATTAGTGAAAGACGGTTTCATTATTTAAACCCAATATAGTAAATTTTGTCCTCTTTTCAATACAGTTTATTCGGAATTCGTACAGCAATTTTTGAATTTGTAGCGAAATTTTTTATTCGATTTTTAATGTTTTTTGTATTTTTTGGCGATTTTTGACATTGTTAAAAGGAATTCGGTTTCAAACTTTTAGCCTAATGTATTAAATTTTGTCTTCTATGATTTTTGAATTTTAGATATTTTTAATGGGACTTTTAGAGATTTTTTGCGTTTCGAATCGATTTTTTGTCATTCGTGAATGAATGCCGATTACAATGTTTTATCCAATTATAGTAAATTTTGTCCCTCGCGATTTTACAATATTTAGCGAATTTTTATTCGATTTCGAGTCCCACGGCGATATTTTGACATTCAAAGAAGAAATTTGTTTTCAAATTTTTATCCTAATACTAGGGAGCTCAGCCCCCTGCGAGCTACGCCCGCCAATCCCCGTTCAGACTTCGCAGCCTCTGAAAATATAGTAATGTGCCCTGTTTAAAAAATATTACCAGGTTACGGAAGATTGAATGATATTATCACCATAGCTGCAGCTGTCTTCTGTAATCGGGTTGCCATGCTTCTCCGTTTGAATGGGGCAGTTTTCTGCTACTCTAGCCTCATCCATCATTGTCGTAACAACTGATGACTGTGGTGTTTATAAGTAAGATCAATTACACATTTGAAATCAGCTTGTATGAATGGTACGTTAAAAGTGTCGCAATGTCGCTATCTGTCTGACTTTTATAAAGACGCTATGGACAATATTCTTCCTTTCGGTTCGAGGTTAAAAAACTCCGTCTGCTTGGGAATAGCTTTCAGAACCACGGTATTGAAAACCATTGTGTTTGTGCTTATATTATATGTTTTGATCGAGTTTTGGATATTTCCAGGAACAAGGTCAAGGCTTACTCATGAATTCTTTTCTCTATTTTGATACACTGTCATGCATATTTTTATGGTATTTTTACATTGCATATCGTTTATATTAATTAATAGGAATATCCGTATTTTCTAATATGTATATATCGAATTTTAATTTAAAGTATTTTGCGCATACATTTACCTGTATTTTTGCTGCATCAAATGATGTATAATATAAAATAAAATTGCTAGCCGCACTACTTTTATACCATGTGACGTCACATTAAAATTCTCCGGAATAAAAATCCTTTTAAATGTATCATTTTAAAATATGACGTAATTTACACTATTAAATGCATTTCTCATGCAATAATCTATTTAAGTTTTTTCTCTTTTAAGATTCACGGGTGCATACATTATTTAATTTAAAAGTCCTTCCGGCCAGTGCCGGGAGGAAGAGGTAGCTTTCATCCTTATTTTTAAAAAGCCAGCTTATATTATTCAAACACACAAAGTTCAATTTAGTGGAAACTGATTATAGGAGATTCAATACTAATTTTTATTAATACTAAATCATTATGAATGAGAATTTCGCGAAATTACTCAGCTTTATCCAAGCTGAACTACTTGACCAACTGACTGAACCAAGCTAAAATAACTTATATTTGGTTGCCAAATTCGGCGATATCTTGAAGTGCCTGCCATTTTAAGACAACATGGTGGATGAGGGTAACCAGTGAAATTGGTCGAGACCTTAGTAATTCCAGTGCACATGCTCACTCACATCGGAATGGGTTGATATATACGAGTGCTGTCGCAGGCAAAAAATCAGATTTTTCAAAATGTCACCCAAAAAAGAAACCCTTTTCAAATTTTAATTTTTTTGCATCTTACTTTAAATATAATTTTTTTTAAATTTACTGGCCGCCATATTGAAACAAGACGGCTGATAAAGCTGGCCAGTGAACTTGAGCAAGACATTGCTATATTGAAACAAGATGGCGGATGAAGCTGACCAACGAACTCGGTCGAGACATTGGTATGTACTATGTATACACCAAGGTACATCCAAATCAGTTCATAAATACGCCTGTTATCGCGTGACAAAAATCAGGTCGTTTCAAAATGTTAGCCACGCTAGAAATTCAAAGTGCTATAACTCAGCCATTTTTAAAGATATAAACGCAACAAAAACTGCTCCGGAATTTTTGTATCAAGGTCAAACACATAAGAAAAAATATTTTTTAATTTTCAATTTTTTGGTACCACATTTCAAATTTTAATTAAAAAAAATTTAAATGGCCGCCATTTTGAAACAAGATGGCGGATGAAGCTGGTCAACGAACTCGGTCGAGACATTGGTATGACTATGTATACACGAAGTTTCATCCAAATCGGTTCATAAATACAAGAGTTATAGTGTGACAAAGATCATATATATATATCAACTTTTGAACGGAGGGTGGTTTCGGTGTCTGGGGGTCATGATCGATGAAAATATACAAAATTTTTTTGAAATCGCTTTCCTCCGAACGGCTGCAATAGGTAGCTTTTTATAAGGAAAGCTACCTAAAAGTGTGTAGCCTCCATGAACTTGTACAGACTCGTTATTACTTTTATTGAAATTTAATTCATCTTGTTGTTATGGGAACACATACACACACACACACGCACTTAAACAAAAACAAACAAAAAAACAATATCTTTGGAATTGAAGTCTCGCATAGATATATTTTTAATTTTTAACTGTTCGTAAATGTTATCATTTGCCTATTTTAAATACGACGTAATTTCTTCCATTTACTTTTTTTAACGCATATAAATGAATTTATCATTTTAAAGTTTTAATTCTCTTTTTAATATTCACATGAAAATAGTTTTGTTGTTAGAAAGGAAATTTTATTATTTGCGCTGCCTTAGAATTGACGACAAACTTTAAAAAATGCATCCCGAAATATGAAATAAAAGTCTCGTATATCTATATTATAAAGGACAAACATATCTGTGCGTAACGCATACGTCATTTTGCGAATGGCAACGCTTTGAAATTTGAATTAAAATTTCGGTTTTGCAATTATATCTACGGCAAATTTTGAAACTTCTAAACATCGCACATTTTAAATTTTAACACCGTCGTATAAGGAAAAAAATGCTCTTTTAAATGCAATTTGTTTGAAAGCTGTATCACAATTTATTTTTGAGATATTAATTTTTTTGTAGTTTTTAATACAAATTTTGTAATTGTGGCAACTGAAGTACCCCATTTATATTGAAAGTAAAGGGAAAATAGTCATGGTTTATTATTTTTATTGATTATATCCTTATTGATGCCATTTTCACAATACAAATAAAAGTAACTTTTTTATAATTTTTGAACAGAAAATGATGTCAGACATTAAAAAAAAAACACGCATTCTTCTATATAAATCAGTTACATTTCAATATTTTTACATTATGCTGATACTGAGTTTGAGACGATAGGCAAAATGATTCAGTGAGTAAAAATTATGTCATATTTAAAACAAAACCATCTTTTATTTTGATAAAACTAAATATTTGACCAATACTAAATGGCCAATACAATGACAACTAAAGGCAAATTTCTGAAATTTTTTTTTTCGCGGGTATTGAGATTAGAACTTAAAGTTTGTGCGAATGTTCACATGAAAAGTTGTATCGAAAAAACGTGACTTTAAGTTTAGAAATACATTAATTAATAATCTACTGCGCGTCAAAATACTTTCAAATTGTGAATTTGAGTGGTGCGTATGTAAATTATGGGAATGTGCAAATAACGTACAATTTAGATTTCACGGGGAAAAATTTTATGATGTGACAAAGCGAAATCTTTTTTACTGATTTTTCATCCCATAAAAACAAACAAAGTCTCAATCGATAAATTCATCATAATTACTCATCTTGATTATGTATTCCAATAGAGTTTAATTTTTCAATAATTTAAGCAGTTGAAGTTTGTAGAAATAATATTTTGGTAATTTTAGTTTAAAAATATTATTTGTTTTAAGAGTGAGACAACCAATGTTAGATGAATTTTTTATTGTAATTATTTTTGTAGGTTTATTATAAATTCGATCTGACAGTTCCTTTCTAACATTTTACTTCGTCGAATTTCGACGGGTTCTAACTCCTATTTTTAAAAATATAAACTGTTTGGCATGTAATTTCTCTCATTTACACCTTTTAATGCATATTAAGGAATTTATTAATATGCAATTTATTAATATGTTTTCTTTCTCTTTTAATAGACATCGTAAATACAATTTCTATGACGCAATTTTCAATAGTTTCCTGCTTTTATAATGTAATAATTTAATTCTGAAGTCTTTTCTGTTTTAAATAGTCAGGTGTAAATAAATTTTTAATCGTAAGGAAATATTATTCTTTGCGCCGTTTCCACGACTTACAACAATTTAAAATAAAATATTTTCTAAAATATGAAAAAATATCCCTTGAAATGATCAAAAATTAATTAAACTAAATAAGAAATTATTATTTATTTAATATTAATATTAATGTTTAATGAATTATTTTTTAAAATTTTCTTGAAAAACATAATTTGAATCACAATATTATCTTCACTATTGATTGAAATAACAGATAATTTCAATTTAATTTAAAAATGGCAAAATTGAAGAAATCTAATAATCCCTATCGTTATCCGTTGTCTCCCTTTTTCCATAAAAATGGAGTAATTTGGTTGCCATCATTAGATAAATTTCATTCAAATTAGAAAAAAAACTTAATACCTTGGGAACTAATTCAAATTTTAAAATTCTAATGCCAGTTTTGAGATCTGAGGATCAATACGTAATTTTGCTGTTATTTTCACTGCATAATATTCCATATTTTAGGAGAAATCACCGTGAAACATAATCAGTCGTTTAATCAGTCGTTTCATAAAATCGTTTCATAAATTCGTTTCATTAGGATTTCATATATACTAGGGGATCGTACCCGGTATTCCTGGGTTAAAGAATATAGGTGAAAACATTTTTTAAAAATTGAAAACTAATAATTGTTTTATATGCAATAAATTCTTTAGATTGACCACTTGCATTAAAAAAGTATTTTTCATATGGAAAATGCGAATTATATAATCTAATAATTTTTTGAAATTTATCAAAAGCGATATTTTCTTATTAGCTTCATGCTAAGAGTTATTTGACCAAGATTTTGCTACTTAAGGCATCCTTTTATATTCTGATAATTTCAGAGCTTATACATGTTCAGAGCTGATGTCTGTTAAATTTATGTTTTATTTATATTATTTTATTTATTTATTCATAGGGAAGTTTTTTTAAAATGGATATTAGCCGTAAGAAAATGATGAACCCTTTATTTTGTTTTAAGGGCAAACGGATTAATCTTTCGTAATGTGGAGTTCCGCGCGATATAGATAAATTAAAAAAAAATCATGCTTTAAAATTGTTTTTAAAACCATAGACAATCAGTAAACTGAGATGAACTTTGCAAACAAATTCCATTTGAAAAAAAATCGTATTTGGTGATCTAAAATTTTAAATTGTACGATTACAAATATGTTAGATTTGTGTTTTTTCAATATTATTCTTTTATTTGTTTATAAGAAGTATTAATTTAGTTAATTTGTCTTTCACAAATATGTTAGACTGGTGTTTTTTAATATTATTCTTTTATTTGTTTATAAAGGAAGTATTAATTTCGTTTTGCAAAAATAGTCAGAAACAAATGTTGAAAAATGTTTGTTGCTTTATGTGCAAAATGTTTATTATTATTATGTATTGAAACCGGTACGTGATAAGATAAATTAAAAAAAAAATCATGCTTAAAAATTATTTTAGAAAATGTAATACATCAATCAATTAAGATACAGTTTTTAAACAAATTGAATTTGAAAGTAATTTTTTCTCCTATGCGACGAAAATTGGAAATGTACGATGGTCAGAAGATTAAAAAATTGCATTAGCGAAAATTTCAAGACCGAAATTTGATCGTGAAGTGTTGCAATTCGTAAAATGACGTCAGCGTTACGCACAGATACGTTTGTTCTTTATAATATAGATACTTAATCAGTAAAATATAATAAAGATCAGTTATTAGGATGGGGTTATCAATTGAGGCTCTTATGCTTGGTATTCTGGAATGAAAAACAGCAATTTTCACCTTCTCAAAATTTGCATGCGGACTTCTCATATCCATCTTCATCATTTAAAAAAAAATTGTATTTTGTTTGATCATTTAAAAATCATTTTAACTGAAAACTTGAAGTCACGATTGTCAGCAGCATCTTTTATGTGAACAGACGCACTCTTTACTTGAGATTCTAATCTCAATTCCGGAGAGTAAAAATTTTCGTAATTTATGTTTTTCAGACGCATTTGTTTTAAAATGTTTAGTTTTATCTAAGAAAATGATCGTTTTCTTTTAAATATGACCCCATTTTCACTTAAATAAGCATTTCGCCTAGTGTCTAAAACTTAGTATCAGTACACATGCAGAAGTAAAAACAATATAGAAAATTTATGAGGAAATATGCGTGTTTTCAAAAGCAGTATGTTATTTTCCGTTATTATGCCCCTAATGTAATTTTCTGCTCCTAATGGGATTTTGCGACACTAAACCCTATACAACAATTTTTAACAACAATTTTGAATTTTTATCAGAAAAGGGAATTAATAAAGATAAAAATACCTCATTATTTCTCTTTTGTCTGCAATAATGAAAGCTATCTAATTTTCACCATTTTGAAGAAATTTCATAAAATGCTTTTAAAATTAAAATATAAAAGTGGGGATATTTAAAAAAACAAACAGATAGTGCGATCACATCTACTGATGAAGAGTTTTCAGTTAAAAAAAAATATTAATAAAATTGGTTCAGCAGAAAGATCAGGGCAAATGACTAAAAACCACACTTGTGTTTTAAATATATAGATTATATAAAATTAGAAAAAATTAAATTAAGCAAATTATGTTATCTTGATAAAATTATAGTAGAATGTCCTAAAGAATAGTATTAAAATTTTATTATTCGAGAGAATTTTGGACACAAACTTCAGGAACACGATATTATTTTAAACCACGAATTATTTGTTTGCTTGTCTAACTCGGCGAAGCAAATACATCCAGGCAAGAATCATCAATTTCTGTAATATAAATCGCTATTATTTGCATGCCACCTCTCTTTTATAAAGACACCCTAAATTTTTGTAAAATATTGCGTTTTATCAGTGTGTGATTTCGATTACATTATTTTCAAAAGTGAAGCATTTTCACCTGTGAAGAATTTCAAAGCAGCTGGGCTGTGAAAATGACGCACTTCTACAAAACATAATTCAAGTTTAAGAATTAAAATACACGCTTTTTTATAAAATGACGTCATTTGCATCCGCTAAAGCAATCCACTTTTACAATCCAGTCTTAAACTTCTTCTATGGAAAAGTATGCATATGACGTCATTATGACGGAATAACAGACAATATTCTTGACACAGGCCCGTAGCTAGACCATACTTCCAGGTAGGGCAAAGATTTTTCCAGGGGTGGCAGATTATTTCTTCATTTTTTTTTCTATATCTTATTCGTAGTTCTTCAAAAATATGCATTGCGATTTTAGGGATTTTTTTTTTCATTTAAAATATAAGATATATCTAAAGTCAGTATGAAATTTTTAAAGTTTCTCCAGAGACATAATAAAAATATATTAAAGTTAAATAAGGTATTTGGCCGTAGGAACAGTCCCCTATACCCCCCCCCCATTTGGGGGGAGGTGAGCAAAGTCAGGGGCCCAGTAGTAAGTTATTGTACCTTGAGCCGAATAATGTATTAAATTTTTAAATTTATTTTTTAATGTATTTTTTAATAACATTTTAATTTTTTATATCTAAATTCATTTTTGTCAAATATCTTGGTCAGATTTAGAAAACAGATATGCGCTTTCCTTCTATATCCACTATTCTTTATAAAGGTGCCCAGATTGAAGAGCTTTTGAAGGTTCTAAATTCTATTTTAAAATATAATAGTATTTTAGTCTTTTGGGGGCCCCTTATAAATGGGAGAAAAAGATGAAACCAAAGGTTCAAAACTTCATAAATACTATTACTTCTTTCAACCAAAACAGATATGCACTTTCTTTCTACAACCAACGTTCGTTTTAAAGGTGCCCAGATGAAAGAAATTTTGTAAGCTCTAAATTCCTTTTTGTCTTTTTTAGGGCCTTTAAAAAGTGAGGAAAAGTCACTTTTTCCTCACTTTTCCTCACATTAAAAGTGAGGAAAAGTTGGAACCCAAGATTCAAAACATTTATGCCAAATTTTTTATTGAAATGTTTAAAAAATATGCTTTTTAATGTCATCGGGGGCCCCAAGAAGTTTCAAAACTTTCTTAATACCCTTACTTCCTTCTAAAAATTTCTGCTTTCTTTCTATAGTCACCGTTATTTTTAAAGGTGATGAAAGAAATTTTGCAGGCTCTAAATTCGCTTTGAATTGTGTTTTCTGGGGGCCCCTATAAAAATAAAGAAAAGTTGGAACTCAAGATTCAAAGCTTTTAGGCCCCATATTTTTTGTTCAAATGTTTAAAAAATATGCTTATTAATCTCGCTGAGGGTCCCAATAAGCTTCAAAACTTTCTTAATACAATTACTTTCTTCAACCAAAACAGATAATGTGCTTCCTTTCTGTAGCCACCATTTTTTTTATAGGTGCCCAGATGAAAAAAATTTTGCAGGCTCTAAATTTTTTTAAATTGCCTTTTTTTTTTGGGGGGGGGGGGGTAATCAAAGTGAGGAACAGTTGAGAACCAAGATGCTTTTTAATCTCTTTGGGGTCCCCAATGAGGTTCAAAACTTCCTTAATACTATTACTTTCTTCAACCTAAACAGACATGCTCTTCTTTCTATAGTCACCATTCTTTTTAAAGGTGCCCAGATGAAAGAAATTTTGCAGGTTCTAAATACTTTTTAAAATGTCTTTTTTAAGGTCCCTATTAAATGGAGGAAAGGTTGGAACCCAAGATTCAAAACTTTTAAGCCTCATTATTGTTATTCAAATGTTTAAAAAAAATGTGCTTTTTAATCTCGTTGAGGGTCCCAATAAGCAGACATCTGTGTGCCGTGCATTTGTCAATTATACATAAATTATATTCTGTAATTATTAAATCTACTATCTAATCTACTTCGCTTGCTTTGCCGGTTGGTTTTTCGAAAAAAGAACTTATTTTGGGGGGTTGCCCGTTGGGGGCCCCACTGCCTTCCGCAGCGTAAACCCGCTCGGGATATCACAATCTGATCTTGAATCAAACGATCCTTGCATTATTGTAATTTTTCTTTCGATAAAAATGATAGTCTCCAGGTAAAAGTTAAATTTTCCACCATCGTCGTTCACCTTGCTACAGGAGCCAATTTGTTATTTTCTCACCTTTAGCTTAATCATGACAGCAGCAAAATCTACTGGATAATTCTTCGGTTTCAGAAAAACTTGTCAAAAAGTCTTCCCAAAACTCGAAAAAGGGATATAAATCGCAAAAAAGTTAAAAAAAATTTCAAAAATCGCCGAGAGCAAAATTTGACTATATTGAGTCAAAAAATTGAATGTGGAATTTTAAAAAATACTTCAGAAATTGAAAAGGATAAATTTTCTATATTGAACTAAAAGACTTAAACTTGATTCCTTTTAGGGATGTTAAAAGACACCGTGGAAGGTGAATAAAATGCCGCAGAGGGCAAAATTTACTATATTGGGATAAAAGATTGAAACCGGATTCCTTTTACATTCTCAAAAAAATAAAATAAAATAAAATAAATAAAAATAAAAAATAAATCAGTGGATTGAAGGTTTTTTCCGTTCAACACACGCACACACACACACACACACAAATGCTTTGATTTGCCCATTTTTCGCAAAAATACAGAAAATTGTCGTACGTAAGTCACCAATCTAACGTAAAAATTACTTAACATCCTTCAATATAAAGATGCATTTTCGTCAAATCAAATCCCAATAGTGTTTCATCACCTGTGTTCCATTGTAATTTTCATAATTAGAAACTGATCATAAATATTTTTTCCTTCATAATATGAAAAAGTCGGGAATCAAAGATCAAAATTTCGACGAAAAATTCTTCAAATATGAGAAAAACTCTTTTCTAATCACAGGGGCTTAAAAACGGGAAAAGCGTTTAAAATCGCATAACAAGTTTGCGAAAAATTCCAAATTTGCAGAGGACAAAATTTTGTACTTTGGGAAAAGATTGGAACCTGATTCTTTTTACTAATCTCAAAAAATCCCTTCGGAACGCGAAAGAAAGTTAAAAATTACATAAAAAACTTTGGGAAATATTCAAAAATTACGGAAGACTACTTTACTATATTCTGCTAAAATGGAAAGATAGGCTGAAAATGGATTCCTTTTATGAATGTGGGGGAAAAACACGACACTCGAAAAAACATTAAAAATAGCATAAAAAATTAAATTTAAAAAATTTGATTAAAAAAAAAACCTGTTTCGAGGTGCATAATTTCAGGCATACAGGTATCCTTTCTGTCAGATCTTGTCCTGAACAGAAAAACATCTGGTCAGACCAAAAAAGAAAAAAAAAACTGGACAGAGAGACTGTCTGTCTTTATTATTACTATCTACATGGAAACCCATCTTCGTTGCCCACATAAAGGTATTGTCTATCCGCAGCCATTCTTTTTTCTTTTTCAATTTCTATCCTGGACACTTGGGTGAGAATTTTAAATTGGAGAAAACTGAAAAGTATGAAAACGACATCCTAAAGGTAATTTTTTTTTCGAATTAGTAAATCTCTCTCTCTCCATGTATATATATTAATAAAAGGCACCGTTCAAAGCAGAAAAAAGTTATTATAAGTGGGTAATTTCTGCTTAAAAAATATGTCTGGGCCATGCGGATGGCATTGTCAAACTGAAGAAAAAACAGAAAACACGAAAAGACTTCCATATATATATATATATTTTTTTTTTTTTTTGGCGGTTTTTAACATTTGCAAAGGGAATTCAGTTTGAAACTCTTTTTTTTTTTGCCAGATTTTGTTCTCTGCTATTTTTTAATTTTTCAAGAATTTTTAGCTGTTTTTCTGTTAATTTTTTTAACATTCGTAAATAAAAAATCCGGTTTCAATCTTTTAGCACAATATAGTAAATTTTGCTCCCTATGAACTTCGAAATTTCTTTATCAATTTTTGCATTCTTTCGCATTCTGCGGCGATTTTTTTTACATTTTTTTCATAAATGGCAGATTTCTCAGTTAATTTTGCTAGTGCTTTGATTAAATTCAAGATGTAAGAATATCAAATCTGTTCCTGTAGCGGCATGAACAAAATGTTGAAAATTTTTAATTTAATCCGGGTCGAACTAAAAATTTACATTAATTCAAGATTCGAGATCTGAGCGGGCATAGCCCCAACGGGTGTACGTTGCCAAAAGCAGTTCAACCCAACTCTAAATTGGTTTAATTTGAATTTCGTTTTGGAAAAATCAACCAGCGAAGTTCCGCTGGTGTTGTTACAAAATGGAACTCGGATAGCAAAATTAAATATGGATATTTCTCCAAAATCTTAGAAGGGGAGGGGGCAGCTGAAAAAAATGTTTGTGGGTTTCCTCAAAAGTCCTTCCTACGGCCCTGGGCATAACGTAAAAAAAAATGTTTTTCTTTTAATTGTTTTTTAAGGAATTAGAATCGTATACCGTTTTTCACTTTTCAATAAATGCATTACACTTTGAATTGTGATTGATTTCTATCTTATGATGGTCTGTATCAGGATATCGCCTTGAAAAAATTGTCTGATAATGGCAACTTTGACGACAACTTTTGAAACTGATTTGCTCTTAAGAAAAAGTACAAAACAGTTTCATTAAACAGTGCATGCAGTTTCTTCGTTTCTTTATAAAAGCATCTGTAACATTTTTGAATTTAAGAATAAAAATTACTTTATGAATGTGTCAGTGAGTAATAAATTTGGATTTATAAAATCGTAAGTAACCTGACATATTGTGTTGTTTAAATTTGAAATAATGATTGGTTTATTTTAGAAACGCCATTTTTTTAAAATTTCAGTGGAATGGGAGACAGTCGAAGAGATGAAGGGACAGACCTTCCATTATCTATTTTGTATTTTCACATGGGGGAGGGGAGAAGGGGGAGGCTGCCCTTTGGAGTTTGTTGTAATTGGACCAAGTTTCCATGAAGCAAGCATTTAACTGTCATATACAGCAAATTCAAGTTAAAGAAACAGTATTGTGGGCTGCTTTAACGTTAGTTTCAGAAGCCTTTGGTTTCTACCCCGCCTCCAAACGATAAATTTCTTATGGTGACAATTGTATAAAGAAAGCAAGCTTTAGGGATTGAACACGCTTTAGTAAACCCGATTTGTTGTTGAAGCGGTATGGGATAATTTCTACAAAGCGAAAAAGCGAGGAACGCACAATGGAGCAATTTTCGACAGGTCTGTTAAAGAGGGATAGAAAAAGAGCTTTATAGATGAAATTTTGCTATTTTTGTTTCCAGTCTAGAAAGAAAAATTAGGGGTAGGGGACATTGTCTAACATGAAGGAAGAAAAATGGAAATTTGATGTTGTAATACATAAATTTTTTTAAAGGGAAATACTGAGTGAAAAGATTATCAAAATGTCCAGCTTCATTCTAGGTTGGACAAGAAGTGGGGGGAAATGGAAATTTAATGTTTTTATCGGAATGTGCTAGGTCGGGCAAAACATTTTCCAGGTCGGGCAAAGCCCGACCTGGCCCCCACCTGGCTACGGGCCTGTCTTGACATAGCCCATATTTTAATTTCAACTTTTTTTTCAGGTTTTATGAGAAAATGGCAACAAAAAGATACGGTATCTCATATTTTCGACTATTTTCGGTTACCTTTCAATGACTTTCAATAGAAATGGGGTACTTTTGTTGCCACTATAAGAAAAATGGCATAAAAACTACAAAAAAATTAATATCTCAAAAATAAATTGAGATACAGCTTTCAAACAAATTGCATTTAAAAGAGCATTTTTTTCCATATACGACGATGTAAAAATTTAAAATGTGCAATGTTCAGAAGTTTAAAAATTTGCAGTAGAGAAAATTGCAAAACCAAAATTTTATTTCAAATTTCAAAGTGTTGCCATTCGCAAAATGACGTATGCGGTACGCAGAGATATGTTTCTCCTTTATAAGATAGATAGATAGATAGATAGGGTAGATAGTAAGTTTTGTCCTTCGCGATTTGTGAATTTTTGCGATTTTTAATGAGATTTTCATTGTGGTTTTTATCAGTCTTCCAGCTCCACGGTGATTTTTTGACTAGCGTAATATAGTAAATTTTTGTCCAATTCGATTTTCGAATTTTCGCGATTTTTTAATGCGAAATTCAATGTAATTTTTAGCGATTTTGAGAAAATTTTGCGTTCCGCGTTGAATTTTTGTCATTTATGAAATAATTCCAGTTACAATGTTTAGCCATTTTAGTAATTTTAAACTCCAGCGATTTTTGATTATTTAGCGAATTTTAATGCAACCTTCAATGAGATTTTCATCATTTTCTCGAGTTCTGTGGTCAGCGGCAATTTTTCGGCATTTATAAAAGAAATTCGGTTTGAAACATTTAGCTTAATACAGTTCATGTAACTAAAACTCAGGGGCGCCATTTGAGGGAGCTGGGGGGCAATAGCCCCCCCCAAGGAATTTGATTTTTCGGAAAATTTTCATCAATTGTCAGACTCAAACAAAAATTAAAAATTTGCTCGAATGCTATAATAATTTAT